>CAKXYN010000059.1:5122500-6372500 GCA_935064755.1 Tragelaphus eurycerus
TCTGGGAGAAAGAAGTTTAGCAGAGGTGAGGTGGCAGGCACACGGCCGTGGTTTCCACCCAGGGGACAGAGCAAGGAGGGCTCATTGCAGACTGACGCTGGGGACAGCATTGTTAGGCTGTGTCCTAAAGGAGAGTGGGGGGTCCTTTTCTAGGTGAGGACATGACCGCCAATGTTGGTGAGGGAGTCAAGTTATAAAGACACTTATTTTAGCTTTTCTTTCAAATAGGCAAAACATTCAAATGAAATGCCGTCTCCTGGCCTTGCCATTTCTTACTTCGGTGGCCTTGCATGTGCTGCCTATCTTTGAGTTCATGTCCTGGGCACTCGGCAAAGCAAAAGAACTTCCCAGCAGTTGCCTAAGAACTTCCTAACCTGGAATTCACCAATGATGAAACCACCTCCCCTCCCCATCACATTGTATCTGTCCCCATGCCCCCCATACCTCCAACAGGCACCCTCCTTGGTTTTACCAGGATCTTGTCTAGGTCTAATCCTACCTGACTTTGGCCAAGTTACTTCATCTCTCTGGGCCTCAGTCTCCTCACCTCTGAAATGGGGATGCTACCCACCTAACATGGTTGTCATGAAGGTTAAGCAGGACACCCACCGAAAGTGCTTAGAAGCACTGGGTTTAATGGATGTCAAAGGAAGGTTAAGTGTTACTACAAGCACTTTCTTCAAGGAAGACGAAAGCACATTCATTTGAGAATAATTTGAGAACCCCCTGGAGCGTCTGGTTGACCAGTAATAAGCAAGACTCTCGTCTTCCCCACTAAGGGAGCAGCCCCTCTCCTTCACACTGAGATGGAAGAAAATTTCAGGCCCTTTGACTGGGAGTCACTTTAGACGTACAGATGACCCCTGAACAACTCGGTGGTTAGGGGCACTGACCGTCCTCGCTATTGAAAATCTATGTGGAGCTTATTATAAGTTTGCATCTGTAGTTCCTTGCCATCCAGGGACTCAACTCACTACAGACCATGTAGCCTTGTTTTTTGTTTTTTCGCTCCATGCGTGGCATGTGCGATCTTAAGTTTCCTGACCAGGGATCAGACTCGCGCCCCCTACAATTTTGTTTTTTCAAGTTTTTTTTTTTTTTAGCACTGAGGTCTTTACTACAGAAAATAATCAGCATATAAGTGTACGCACAGAGTTCAAAATCATGCTGTTCAAAGGTCAACATGAGTTTGAACCTGTATTTGTTTCCAGGTCTTCCAGGGAATACCCCAGATGATGGAATCAATGAGAAGTCAGTCCACGGGGCCACTGGATGTCACGGGCCTCTTTTCTGCAGCCCTCTGTCTGAGTGAATGTGCCGAGGATCCAACAACAGTCAACAGGACCCTCTCTTCTACGGCAGCACTGTTCATGTCCAGGCCTGGGAAGAGGCCAGGTTTACCCCCCAGAGAGGAAGGGCTTTGCAGCTCTCATGGTGCTGGCCCTCTAGCTTCTCCACCTGAGATAACTCATTTGTAAGTCATGCTTTCAGCAAGTACAGGGGGAATATTCCAACCACTATGTGTCACTCCCCGCCCCCACCTTTTTTCACTGAAAGGATAAACCACTGGTCAAATCCAAATTACAGTTGCAAACACAAAAGAGGTCACCACGCAGGCCCCAACCACTGTGTCTGTATTTGAGCTCCAGAAATTACTCCTGCTACAACAAGTGAAAAAAGATTGAACAGTTAGGAAGCTACCCTGACGTAATACAGAGGGAATACAAGAGTCCTTTGGTTCAGAAAGTGAATATGAAGGAAAGCAAATGGTTTATATTAGTTTCATATCAATTTTAAATGTGAAATGGAGCTGTGAGCTGACAGATGATCTATTAACTGGTCTTCACGTTGTCTGCTTCAGGTCCAGATATTTGAGTTTGTTGTTCAGTCGCTCAGATGTGTCTGACTCTTTGCGACCCCATGGACTGCAGCACACCAGGCTTCCCTGTCCTTCACCATCTCCCGAAGTTTGTGCAAACTCATAGCCATCGAGTTGATGATGCCAGTATTTTACAAGTGGATCTCTGAGGTTCAAATGGCCCTCTAGGACGAGTACTGCAGCAGGAACTAATTTGTGCTCCTGAATTAGTTGCTGCGGCAGAGGATGAGATGGTTGGATGGCATCATCAACTCAAAGGACATGAATCTGAGCAAACTCCAGGAGACGGTGAAGGACAGAGTAGCCCAGCGTGCTGCAGTCCATGGGGTCGCAGAGCCAGACACAGCTTAGCAACTGAACAACAACATTAGTTGCTGTGCCTCCCTTTTCATCTCAGATTATCTGTAACACACACTAGTGCTTTTGGTACTCAGGCAAGGGCTGCTGAGATAGACAGAAGGCAGACTACAGACCCAAACATCAGGACCAGGCCTGGACTCTTGGGGGGTCAACAGGATGGATGAGCCCATCTCAGAAGGGCTCCCCCTCTTCTCTGGCAGGGACATCAGGGAGCCTAGACTCTGCCCTGCTCCCCATCCTGGCTGACTCTTCCCTCTTCATTGCGGCTTCCCTTCCCTGGTCCAAGATCCCCACTTCTCTGCTGCCCCCAAGGACACTCACAAATGCCTTTCCCATTTAAGGCCTGATTGCTAATGGGCAGAGTAGGGTAGCTCAGAAAATACTGTGATCAGCAAATGCAATTCTGCTACAGTGCGTCAGGAACCTTAGTCTAGCCCAGTGGTTAACAGCACAGGCCCTGCAGGCAGACAGACTTGAACTTGCTACCTACATGACCTTGGGTTGCCTGCTCTTTCCAAGGATCCATTCCTCATCAGCACCATAGGGTACCAGGAGGTTGTGCTAAGGATTAAACGAAAGCATATACGGAAACAATTGGTTCCCACTACTGTTATTATTGGGCTTTCCTTGTGGCTCAGCTGGTAAAGAATCAGCCTACAATGTGGGAAACCTCGGTTCGATCCCTGGGTTGGGAAGATCCCCTGGAGAAGGGAAAGGCTATCCATTCCAGTATTCTGGCCTGGAGAATTCCATGAACTGTATAGTCCATGGGGTCCCAAAGAGTCAGATACGCCTGAGTGACTTTCACGTCACTTCATTATTCTGCAGAGATTAGTTCCCAGTGCCTAATCTCTGACGTCCTGTCTCGGGATCACCCATGTTGCCATCATGTTGCTGAAGCTCCAGTATTTTGACCACCTGATGCAAACATCTGACCCACTGGAAAAGACCCTGATGCTGGGAAAGATCGAGGGCAAGAGGAGAAGCAGGTGGCAGAGGATGAGATGGTCAGATAGCATCACTGACTGAATGGACATGAGTTTGAGCAAACTCCAGGAGACAGTGAAGGACAGGGAAGCCTGGCGTGCGGCAGTCCATGGGGTCACAAAGAGTTGGAGACGACTGAGTGACTGAACAACACGTTTGCTGTCAACTTTTATTCTTGAGCATAGGCTAGCCAACCAAGGCCAGCAGTAGCCCATCAGGTAACCTGATGCAATTGAGAGAAGGGCACCCTTCTTTTGGGCAGACCCTGGGCACTGGCTCCGTGACCAGGCATCTGTATGTCCTGCATAAACCACATAGCTGAACACATCAATCCTCCTCCTCCAACAGTAGATAGACTTTTTTCTGCAAGGATTGCAGGCAGGCTGGAAGCTCAGGTACAAGAAGCCCTTACCAGCATGAAGTGGCACCTGGAGGGAGACGGGGCCCTTCCGCCTTTTTGTATCAGGAGAAGGAAAATGGCAATCCAGTAGTCTTGCCTGGGAAATCCCATGGACCAGAGGAGCCTGGTGGGTTGTAGTCCATGGGGTCGCAAAAAGTCAGAAACGACTGAGCAACTAAACAGCAGCATGAACCAGGAAAAGGGGCATGTTCTGTTTCTCTCTCTGGATGGGCCCTAGGTGGCATCACCCCATTCGTCTTCCCCAGGGGATGTCCCTCCTGTGAGCCCTGGCTCCTGAGCCATGGAAGTTTGCCTCATGGACAGAGAAGAAAGGAGCAACAACGTGGCCTCAGGTTCAGCCCATGCAGGGCTCCAGTTAGCTCTACCAGTAACCACACTGTTGATGGGATTCCTGTCCCATTCCCGTGCTTACCCCCACTGTGTTGAGAATTCACTGGCGTCTGTATGTAGTTAGATTGGAAACTGAAGCACTGCTGCTGCTGCTGCTAAGTCGCTTCAGTCGTGTCCGACTCTGTGTGACCCCATAGATGGCAGCCCACGAGGCTCCACCGTCCCCGGGATTCTCCAGGCAAGAATACTGGAGTGGGTTGCCATTTCCTTCTCCAATGCATAAAAGTGAAAGTGAAGTCGCTCAGTCATATCCGACTTCTGGCGACCCCATGGACTGCAGCCCACCAGGGTCCTCTGTCCACTGGATTTTCCAGGCAAGAGTACTGGGGTGGGGTGCCATTGCCTTCCCCGAAGCCTTTTTATTTTCAATATCTCAAACTCCTTATACCAAGCTTCTATTTTCGGGGGGTTAAAACCTATCAATCCATCGTCAATGAAAAGGTCAAAGAGACCTTAGAGAGGGCACACCATCCCTCAAAAGCAAACACAGAGCAGTCACTGAGCTCTGAACCCTGGGGACTCGGTGACGCCTGACACAGCAGCCTGGACTGCAGTAAGGGGCTGACAGATGCAGATCAAACCTACACGATCCCTGAAAAAATCAGCAGTGAACACCTACTAAAAAATATTCTTCCAGCTGCACTGAAGGGCCTTCTGGCCTCAGACTGGCCTTTCCAGCTCATCAGTATTGATCCATTCACACACCGGTTGCCCTCTGCCAGCCCGAGATGAGAGTGCGTTTGGAAACCAGAATAAAGAACACAGCCGTTCCTGACCTAGCACCTGGAGACCTGAGCTGGCTGCTCCTCTCTTGGGGCCTCCAAAGCACTGGAGACTCATCTCTCCCGCCCTCCCCCGACGCAGCGCTGAACACAATGCTACTCCAAGTAGCTTCCTCTTCGGATCGCCTTCTCGGTTTCTAGATTCAGTAACGCGCTAGAGCCATGCCTGCCGACAGCAAGAATGACTGCGGGAGATTCGACATTCCCACTTTCACTGTCCCAGAAAGTTTCCAGCTTGCTAGCTTGTAGCCATTTTCCCATCGAAGTCAACGGGTGATAGATACTTCACCCCACCTCCCTCTGGGGCGCCCCAGGCGCGGTCGGGGCTGAGGGGACAGGGAGGGGGGACCCCGTGAGTCCTCTGTTTCTCAAGAAACACTCCCCATCCATCTGCGCTCCAAGAGAAAGAGCAGCGTGGGACGACTCACTGGGCTCTGGCTAGCTCTTTCTCTAACTCCTCCTTTCTTTTGTGTGTGGTTAAAAAAAGAAGGAAGAAAATACGCACAGCCTACAGACACAACATCAACAAGACGAGGAGCCCCGCGGAGTTCGCAGGAGGTGAGGCGGCGGCTGCGCCACCCGCTCGGCTTCCCCAAACTCCAAGCCCGGCGCAGGGAAGCGGCAGCTCGGTTGTGGCCCCGGGCGCCCCGGCCCAGGGCACGCCGCTCGGCCGGGCAGCCAGCGCGGGGAGGCTGGCACTCGCGGCGCGGCCAGGGCGCCGCCTTTACCCCCTGGGCGGGCGGCCAGGCGGCCCGGCTGCGCCCAGCCATCGCTTGCGCGGCGGCCAGCTGGCGGGTGGCGCGGGGGGCCCGCGGCCAGGTGTCCGCTCCAGGGTACGCGCCAGAGGCGCCCGTGCGCCCGGGGTCGACGGGGAGCCTGCGCTGCCGGGGCGGCGGTGAGCGCGCCCCCTCCACGCCTCGCCCTTTGTCCCGCGTGCCGCTGACACCCGGGCGCACGGCTCCAGGGCCCGCATCCGCCGTGACCCCGGCCCCAGCCGCAGGCCAGGTCCCGGAGCCAACTCCTTTAGCCGCGCCGCCGCCGGGCCCGGCTCGGACTGCCGGGGCTCGGGGCGCGGCGAGCAGTAGGGACCGCCCGCGTCCGCTCGGCGCCCAACTCCGCTTTCCCAGCCGTGGTGCCCTCGGCCCTGCAGGGGCCGCCCCGCGTGTTACCTGCAAGGAGCCCGAGCGGCGGCCGCATCTCCCCGGCGGACACGGGAAGTCCGGCGGCTACGGGAGCCTGCCCCGAGCTGGGCAAGGGGAGGGGCCGCGCGCGCCGCGCCCCCGCCCCCCGCCGCGTTCCCCCGCCCCGCGGCGCCCGCGCCGCGCGCTCGCCCGCACCGCCCGCAGCTCCCCACGAGCGCGGGCGCCCCCCTCACATCCCCGCCGCCTCGGCCCGCCCTCTCCTCGCGGCCATTGGCTATACCTGCCGTCACTTTCGCGGGCGCCGCTGTTCCCTCTCGAGCTCATTGGCGGACGCGCCGGTGACGTCAGGCCAGGGGCGCGAGCCGCGGCGCTGGCTCCGCCAGGGACTGAGAGGCGGACTCAGCGCCAGAGGAGGAAGCGGAGACCTGGGTGTGGAGCCTTGGGCAGGGCCCGGGCGGCTGGAGGGGGCGGCCCCGGGCAGCGGGCTGCGGGGGCCGCCGCGGGCCTGTAGGTGCTTCCCCCCTGCCCCTCGCGGCGCTGGAGCCTGTTCCCGGCTTGCCCGGCGCTCCTTGTGCTGCCGATGGCGCTCGGCGGAGGGGTGCTGCCGCGACCCTGCAGGAAAGGGAGCTGGATAGCAGCGACCCGGACGCTAGACTTCCTCCTGCCTGGGAGGAGCTGTTTCGAGTGTGTGTCTCAACTTTTTGCGTCTCGGGAAAGACCCGATGAGACTGCGTTCTTCTGTCCAAGGCCCTGCTGCTATCACTCCTTTGTTTTTAGCAGACCCTGCTCCACGGTTCTAGTCTCGCATCTCCTGCTGACCCACGAATCCTGCCGGCTTCTGCATCCAAGTCATTTTTGTCTTGAACTTCCGCTCCCAACCGCATTGCCACTCCGCGCGTTTCATAAACCCCATTCTTAATAGATTTTTCTGCCTTCCGTGTCAAGAAAAAAGAGAAACTTTCTCCACTTTCCATTGCCAAGCCTACACAGTGTTAGTCGTTCAGTCGCGTCCGACTCTGAGGCATTATGGACTGTAGCCTCTGTCCATGAGATTCTGCAGGCCAGAAGACGAGTGGGTGACCATTCCCTCCAGGGGAATCTTCTGGACCCAAGCATGAAAAGAGAAAGTCGCTCAGTCGTGTCCAGCTCTTTGCGATCCCATGGTCTGTAGCCCACCAGGCTCCTCTGTCCGTGGGATTCTCCGGGCCAGAATACTGGAGTGGGAGGCCCATTCCCTTCTCCAGAGGATCTTCCCAACTGAGGGATTGAACCCAGGTCTCCTGTATTGCAGGTGGATGCTTTACCGTCTGAGCCACCAGGGAAATCTGAAACCTACAAAGCTACTCTTACTAAAAACACGGATTCTGATCCCTCCCTCCATCCTGCTTTTCCTCCAGTATCAGAGTCCTATCTTAGATCAGTATCTCCCTCTTCACTGGAACCGAGTCATAGGCATTTCATGAACCCCAAACCTTCCTCCCCTCCAGGTGCCCTTCCAGCTGCCCCTCTGCCTTGCTCCTACTCTCTGTAGCTGAACTCCTTGAAAGGCTGTCTGCCCACGCTTCTCTGGTCTCCCAGATCGCACTCAGTTCTTGGTTTCTGCATTCCACTAAAACTGTCTTGGCTACCTGCAGTCAGTAATACAAAGAACACTGTCCTACTTCGTTATACCTAATCTCTTAGCAGAGTTCATTCTTCCTTCTTAGAACACTCTGGTAAGAGCGATAATCCGCCCAGTTCCCCCTCCAGTCTCCTTGGCTTGCTCTGGGTCTGCTTCTTGATAACATACAAGTGATGTATTTTAAAGATCTCAGCCCTTTGCTTTGAAGCCACAATTTTTCCCTGCATGATTTAACACACTGACAACATTTCAGTGAATATCTTCCAAATTTACAGTTTGGATCCTTCCTTCTCTGAGCTCCAAACCCGTGTATCTAGCTTCCTAATCAGCTTCTCCACTTGGACCTCGAGTGGAACTCGAGGTGTGAGAGGTGTGCTCTTGCTGCTCGCTCCTCTTCAGGTCTCCCTGTCATGGTGATGCTTCCAGTGATTCCCCAATCTGCCATCACCCTTGGTGTGTTAACAAGTCACCAAGACTCTACTTGTGACATGTGGATCAAATCTGAACCATTCTCTGCTTCTCACTGCTGCGTTTAGTGCTGTGCTACTCCATGTGCTTCCTAACCCACAGTCAGTGATGTCACACTGGGAGACTGCGGTCAGCCGCTGTGGGAGTATCTCAGTTCAGTTCAGTGGCTCAGTGGTGTGTGACTCTTTGCAGCCCCATGGACTGCAGCATGCCAGGCTTCCCTGTCCATCACCGTCTCCCGGAGCTTACTCAAACTCATGTCCTTTGAGTTGTGATGCCATCCAACCGTCTCATCCTCTGTCATTTACACCATGGAAATTGGCAAACACAAATCAGGGCTCGATTTGATGTTTTGTCCACTTCCTTTTTTTGCTAGATTTAAGAAAGTGATGGAGGAAATAATAATGCAGATGAAACTTAAAAATGTGTTGCGTTTAGTGATGACACGAAAAGATCTTAATTTAGTGGCCTTGATTCGTACAAAGGTGAGACATAGTTGAACAGATGACATATCAGATTTAATGACAATGAATGTATTGGGAAAAGAGCAGATTTAGATACAATTCCATTTGTGAAATCGTGGCTGAATTATAAGCATTGGTTGGATATAGACACAACCCCTTAGCAAAAATCAACAAAAGCGTTCCATGAGATTCCATCGACTACCAGCACAGCTGGTGAAGAATCTGCCTGCAATGCAGGAGATCCTGGTTCAATTCCTAGGTTGGGAAGTTCCCCTGGAGAAGGGATAGTCTACCCACTCCAGTACTGTTGGACTTCCCTTGTGGCTCAGACGGTAAAGAATCCACCTGCAATGCAGGAGAACTGGGTTCAATCCCTGGGTTGGGAAGATCCCCTGGAAGAGGGTGTGGCCACCCACTACAGTATTTTTGCCTGGAGAATCCCTACAGACAGAGAAGCCTGGTAGGCTGCAGTCCATGGGGTTGCAAAGAGTACAAGCATTGGTTGGATATACACACAGTTCAGTTCAGTTCAGTCACACAGTCATGTCCAACTCTTTGAGACCCCATGAATCGCAGCACTCCAGGCCTCCCTGTCCATCACCAACTCCCGCAGTTCACCCAAACCCATGTCCATCGAGTTGGTGATGCCATCCAGCCATCTCATCGTCTGTTGTCCACTTCTCCTCCTGCCCCTAATCCCTCCCAGCATCACAGTCTTTTCCAATGAGTCAACTCTTCCCGTAAGGTGGCCAAAATATTGGAGATTCAGCTTTAGCATGATTCCTTCCAAAGAACACCCAGGACTGATCTCCTTTAGAATGGACTTATTGGATCTCCTTGCAGTCCAAGGGACTCTCAAGAGTCTTCTCCAACACCACAGTTCAAAAGCATCAATTCTTCGGCGCTCAGCTTTCTTCACAGTCCAACTCTCACATCCATACAAGACCACAGGAAAAACCATAGCCTTGACTAGATGGACCTTTGTTGGCAAAGTAATGTCTCTGCTTTTGAATATGCTATCTAGGTTGATCATAACTTTCCTTGACAGAACGTGGTCCACTGGAGAAGAGAAAGGCAAACCACTTCAGTATTCTTGCCTTGAGAACCCCATGAACAGTATGAAAAGGCAAAATGATAGGATACTTAAAGAGGAACTCCCCAAGTCAGTAGGTGCCAAACATGCTACAGGAGATCAGTGGAGAAATAACTCCAGAAAGAATGAAGGGATGGAGCCAAAGCAAAAAACAATACCCGGTTGTGGATGGGACTGGTGATAGAAGCAAGGTCCGATGCTGTAAAGAGCAGTATTGCATAGGAACCTGGAATGTCAGGTCCATGAATCAAGGCAAATTGGAAGTGGTCAAACAGGAGATGGCAAGAGTGAACATCGACATTCTAGGAATCAGCGAACTCAAATGGACTGGAATGGGTGAATTTAACTCAGATGATCATTATATCTACTACTGCAGCCAGGAATCCCTCTGAAGAAATGGAGTAGCCATCATGGTCAACAAAAGAGTCTGAAATGCAGTTGATCTCTGTTCCTTTCCAAGGCAAACCATTCAATATCACAGTAATCCAAGCCTATGCCCCAATCAGTAATGCTGAAGAACCTGAAGTTGAATGGTTCTATGAAGACCTACAAGATCTTTTAGAACTAACACCCAAAAAAGATGTCCTTTTCATTATAGGGGACTGGAATGCAAAAGTAGGAAGTCAAGAAACACCTGGGGTAACAGGCAAATTTGGCCTTGGAATATGGAATGAAGCAGGGCAAAAGCTAATAGAGTTTTGGCAAGAGAACGCAATGGTCATAGAAAACACCCTCTTCCAACAACACAAGAGAAGACTCTATACATGGACATCACCAGATGATCAACACCACAATCAGATTGATATACACACAAGCCTTTAGCAAAAAGCAACAAAAGTGTTCCATGAGATTCCATCAACTATGTAGAATTTGCAGGAAAAAGAGTATTTGCCTGCTTTTATCATTACTTGCAAACTGTGTGTTACAATCCTTTGTCATTTGTAACATTTATAATACATACACCTGTGTGTGTGTATGCATGTGGGTTGTGTGCGTAGGCATATATCTTTATTGTTTACAGAGAACAAATTGTTAAGCATTTACTAACATACTATTGGTTGACATAAATTTGCCAGTGAGTGAATGGTAAAAATGAAAGGTTATATTTAGATTTACGACTGCCTTTCAATTCTCTATAGGACTTCCCTGGTGGCTCAGACAGTAAAGTGTCTGTCTACAATGCAGGAGACCCAGGTTCAATCCCTGGGTTGGAAAGATCCCCTGGAGAAGGAAATGTCAATCCACTCCAGTACTATTGCCTGGAAAATCCCATGGACAGAGGAGCCTGGTCGGCTACAGCCAATGGGGTCGCAAAGAGTCGGACACGACTGAGTGACTTCACTTTCACTTTCAATTCTCTGTAGACAATATACTCCTTACTTCCGACCCCCAGGACAATTCCCTGCTCCCAGTGTTCTTAGGCTGAAGGCCCCAATGCTGCTGCCTGACCTGGCCCCTTGCCTGCTTCCCCTGAGTTATCTCACGGCCCTTTCACCTCTGTTTCCTGAGCTGAGCCACGCAGACCTCTTCTAGTCTTACAGGGCGCCCTGCTCCTGTCCATCTTGGACTTTTCACGTATCTGAAAGTGCTCCCCTCTGCTCACCTCCATGACACTCGACTCATCCATACTCGGGTCTCTGTGCAAATGTCCATCGCTCAGAAAAGCCTTCCTTGAATTTTCTCTTTCAACACCCTTAGGTGCCTCTGAATATGCTCTCATAGTTCTTATCACCATTGTTACTAACTAACCACGTGCTCATTGTATCAAGTCCATCTCCATCATTAGACTTCCATGGAGGCAAGGACCGCATCTTGCAGACAGTCCACGGTGTCTCCCAGAGAGAAGTGCATTTCTGAAAATCATTCTCTGTGTTACTAGCAGTGTTTGGAGTCAGAATTGGAATCTCCTGGCTTAATCCAGGG
Source organism: Tragelaphus eurycerus (assembly GCA_935064755.1). Lineage (NCBI taxonomy): Eukaryota > Metazoa > Chordata > Mammalia > Artiodactyla > Bovidae > Tragelaphus > Tragelaphus eurycerus. The sequence goes on from CAKXYN010000059.1 coordinate 5,134,031, forward strand.
GTGTTGTGCTCCATGAACTGCTGAGCTAGCCGTGATCAAAATGATTTCATACTATGTACTGAGCACGGCGGCAGGCTCTGTGGAGAATATAAAGATAAGCAGGGTGCAGATTCTGCCTGTCACAATCTTACGGTTTAATAAGAAGTGTAAGCTACAGAGAATGTCTCCCTGCTGCTGGGCCATCCACTGACCCCTACCTCCCAGCCCCAGCCCCTTGGGTAGGAGCTCCGGGGTCACCACACTCCAGGAAAGTGAGTTAATGTGTGCCAGGCACTGTGCGGATGCTTTGCAAATGTAATCTTATTTTATATTTTTAAAAAGACTTATTTATTTAATTTTTTGGCTGTGATGGGTCTGCTGCTACATGCGGGATTTCTCTGGTTGCAGTTCCTAGTACGAGTTTCTCTTTCTTTGTTATGGTGCACAGGCTTCTCGTTCAGGTAGATTCTCTTGTTGCAGAGTAGGGGCTCAAGGCACGCGGGCTTCAGTAGTTTTGGCTCATGGGCTTAGTTGTTCTGGGCACGTGGAATCATCCCAGACAAAGGATCGAACTCATGTTCCCTACATTGGCAGATGGATTCTCGTCCACTCTACCACAAGGGAAGTCCCCCATCAGTATGTTTTATCAGATGGCACTTGGAAGAGCAGAGTATCGAGGGAGATTTTTATTTTTTAACCTCTCCATGCAGCATGCGGAATCTTAATTCCCCTACCAGGGATGGGCCTGTGCTCCCTTGCATTGGAAACACAGAGTCTTAAACACTGGACTGCCAGGGAGGTCCTGAGAATTTTATTTTTAACACATAAAAGATTTACATTTGTTTGTATGCTGAGAAGTAAGAACCAGAAGAGAGGGAGAGGCTGAAGGTGAAGGAGAAAAAATAAATAATATGGATCATGGTCTCTTAAGAAAAAATTTAACCCAGAGACAGGTTGGAATAGATACTTCTTTTCCCACTGAACTAAAAAGAATTTAATGATGCTAAATAACATAAACTTCGCATTCGTGCACTGTCTGCTTTTTTGAAACATCTTATATTTTGACCTGTTCACCCACATTAACCAGTTAGCAGTCTATCTGCTCTCTCTTATATTAACTGCCTCTTGTATTTATTTCTCCTGAGTGTTCCTCTTTTCAAGAGACTCACGGTCATTTCTATTTTTAGATTTCCCTGATTTCTGTAAGAGTTGTGAGAACTTTTGTAGGTCAATCAATATTTGCCTGGTGTAGAATTTTTTTTTTTGTATTTTTATATGGATAAAAAAATGCTTTCGAAAGAATGCCAAAGGGTTTCATTTGCTTAATCTTAAAGCATCATATTTTTAACAAAGCATCATATTTACATGATATTTCTATACATTTTCATTTTTAATGTGCATTTTCAACACTAGGTATGTAACCATAAATTAAGCCACAGAGCTTGTGTACCCTATGAGGTTATATTTGAACCTAAACTTTAAATTGTAAAATAATTGGTGAAAGCAGTGTGATATTAGAGGAGGAAATAAATAGCTAACCTAGACAGCTTGCTCTGTGCCCACAGCGTCCTAGGCATGTTGTATATATTAACTCAAATAGCCCACCAGGCTTCTCTGTCCATAGGATTTTCCAGGCAAGAATACTGGAGTGGGTTGTCATGCCCTCCTGCAGGGGATCTTCCTGACCCAGGGATCAAATCTTTGTCTCTTCATGTCTCCTGCATTGGCAGGTGGGTTGTTTAATGCTGGTACCACCTGGGAAACCCTAATGTACAACATATTTACTGTATAAGGTAGATCAACTCTTACTACCCCTCTGCTGATAGATGTGGGCCTTGAGACACAGCAGAGTTATATAACAGCTGGACTTGGCAGAGCTGGGAGGTGAGGTCAGACAGCCTGGCCAGGAACAGGTCAAGATTTATCTGTCCACTCTCTTGCCCCCACATGGCCAAGAATTTCAAAACCTGCATCTTTATTTCCTCAGCCTTTGCTGTCTTCCTGCATCTTATCCTCTTCTCTTCATCTCAGCTGTCTTACCTTAAATCTCTATTTAAAATAAATATTATGCTAACATAACAGTGAACAATAATAACAGTTGATCTTCACTGACAACTTACCATGTTTTAGCATGTGTTATGCTTTCATGGATTATTTTATATGAACCTAATATCTGCCTGGAGTTTGCTATTATTACTGATTTTACAGATGTATGGGCCAAATGAGTTGATGTATACAGCATGCCTAGGACAGTACGGGCACAGAGAATTATCTCCACCAGATATAACACATATATAAAACATTCTGATATAACTTTGCTGAGTTTGAGCTAAAATTGGTTAATGTCATTCAGGACAGTAAAATTGTAACCTTTGACCAGACAGAAATGACTTGCATCTCCAGGGGAGCGTCTGCAGGTTAGACGCAAGGTCTATAGATTAACGTGTAAATGCACAGTGATGGAACTCTTACCTAATAGGAAGTAGAAAAAGCAACTACATGCAGTCCCCTAAAAAAAGTGAGTAATACTTGGCTGAGCCTGTTAAACAATGCTCCCAGTGTGCTAGCTTCCCAGGGCTGTTGTAACAAATTATCAGGAACTGAGTGGCTTAAAACCACGTAAAGTTTATTCTCTAGCAGTTCAAGAGAAAAGAAGTCTGAAATCAGCACATCACCACCACTGGTTCCTTCTGGAGGCTGTGAGTGAGGAGCCAGGCATTTCTTCAAGCTGCTGGTGGTGCCTGGCGATGCTTGGTGTTGCTTGGCGTGTAGACACACCACCCCAGTCTCTGCCTCCATCATCACATGGTGTTCATCCCTGTGACCTTGTCGTTTCCCTGTGTTTCCTCTCGATAAGGACACCGGTCATACTGGATTAGGGTCCCATGGTACTCCGTGTGACCTCATCTTGACTAATTCCGTTTGCAAAGATCCTATTTCCAAACACAGTCACATTCCGAGGTTCTGGAAAGGGCAAGGCTCTGAGAGGGAGGGAGGGGACGCTTTTCAACCCAGTATACTCATTATGGCAGTAAAAGGACATGCACCTACTTTTGAATCTTATTTCCAAGTTTGAAAGACTCAGCTGTGGCAGTCACTAATTTTCCAAGTCTCTCCGTGATGTCAGGAAGCAATAGTTAGGACTGGACATGGAGCAACAGACTGGTTCCAAATAAAGAAAGGAGTACATCAAGGCTGTATATTGTCACCTTGCTTATTTAACTTATATTCAGGGTACGTCATGAGAAATGTTGGGCTGGATGGAGCACAAGCTGGAATCAAGATTGCTGGGAGAAATATCAATAACCTCAGATATGCAGGTGACACTGCCCTTATGGCACAAAGTGCAGAAGAACTAAAGAGCCTCTTGATGAAAGTGAAAGAGGAGAGAGGAAAAAGTTGGCTTAACGCTCAACATTCAGAAAACTAAGATCATAGCATCTGGTCCCATCACTTCATGGCAAACAGTGACAGATTGTACTTTTTTAGGCTCCAAAATCACTGCAGATGGTGACTGCAGCCATGAAATTAAAAGATGCTTGCTCCTTGAAAGAAAAATTATGACCAACCTGTGAAAGTGAAAGTCACTCAGGCCTGTCCAACTCTTTGCGAACCCATGGACTATACAGTCCATGGAATTCTCCAGGCCAGAATACTGGAGTGGGTAGCCTTTCCCTTCTCTAGGGGATATTCCCAACCTAGGGATTGAACCCAGGTCCTCCAAATTGCAAGCAGATTCTTTACCAGCTGAGCCACAAGGAAAGCACACCTAGACAGCATATTCAAAAGCAGAGACATTACTTTGCCAACAAAGGTCTGTCTAGTCAAGGCTATGGTTTTTCCAGTGGTCATGTATGGATGTGAGAGTTGGACTGTGAAGAAAGCTGAGCGCCGAACAATTGATGCTTTTGAACTGTGGTGTTGGAGAAGATTCTTGAGAGTCCCTTGGACTGCAAGGAGATCCAATCAGTCCATCCTAAAGGAAATCAGTCCTGAATATCATTGGAAGGACTGATGCTGAAGCTGAAACTCCAATACTTTGGGCACCTGATGGGAAGAACTGACTCATTTGAAAAGACCCTGATGCTGGGAAAGATTGAAGGCAGGAGGAGAAGGGGACGACAGAGGATGAGATGGTTGGATGGCATCATGGACTCAATGGACATGAGTTTGAGTAAACTCTGGGAGTTGGTGATGGACAGGGAGGCCTGGTGTGCTGCAGTCCGTGGGGTCACAAAGAGTCGGACACGACTGAGTGACTGAGCTGAACTGAACTGATGTCTTATGTGTTTCAGTGTTAGTCACCCAGCTGCAAGAATCTCTATGCTTATTGATAAAATACAAAGGAGAGATACTATGTGTGTATGTGTGCTCAGTCTTGTCCAACTCTATGTGACCCGGCGGACTGTAACCCATCAGACTCCTCTGTCTATGGGATTCTCCAGGCAAGAATACTGGAGTGGGTTGCCATTTCCTACTCCAAGGAATCTTCCCAACTCAGGGATCAAACCTGTGTCTCTTGCATCTTCTGCATTGGCAGGCAGATTCTTTAACTCTCTGCCGAAGGTAGAGATAAAATAAGAATGCTTGAATGTAATGATACAAAAGCTTTATGTCCAGTGCAGGTCTCAGGTCACTCAGTGATCTTACTTGGGGGAGAAATCATTTTCTTGAACTATTTTGATGTGCAGCGTGCCCCTAGAGTTATTTGGGCAGATTCAGGAGAGTCAGTCTTGACTCACATTAAAAACGGAGGAGGGGATTTTAAGGCAGCTTAAAATTTTAAGGCAGCTATACAAGCAGCTTCCCTGCCCTCCTCTTTTTGTTTAAATGACAGCTTCTAAATAGGATGTCCAGTTAGGCAGAATTAAGGATTTTATAACAGAGAAAAACTTCCCAAGTGGCGAAGTGGTAAAGAATCCATCTGCCAATGCAGGATATGCAGGAGATGGGGGTTTGATCCCTGGGTGGGGAAGATCCCCTGGAGGAGGGCATGGCAACCCACTCCAGTATTCTTGGCTGCAAACTCCCATGGACAGAGGAGCCTGGTGCTACAGTCCATGGGGTTGCAAAAGAGTTGGACACGACTGAGGTGCTACTATTCTTCTAAGTTGTCTGTAACAAATCTCTTTAGAGTAGACTTTTGTTGGGGGGCGGGGGTGGGAAGTCACTTCCAAGCCTGCTGTTAGTGATATGAATGTTAGGTGAATAGGGATCCATTACCCTGGAGAAGATTTTGGTGTCATGTAGCAGGAGCTCTTTGAGACTCGGTTCCCCCAACAAACAGCACCTGTGGTTTGGCAGAGATGGTTACTGAATCAGAAGGCAGGTAGATTTGAGAGGAAAGCGACTGAGGCTCATTTCCTACACTTTCAGTGTTCGTTCATTTTTTAATTTTTAAAAATGTTTTGGCCATGCTATGAGGCATGTGGGATCTAGTTCCTTAACCAGGGATGGAACCTGCCCCCTCTGCAGTGGAGGCAGAGAGTGTTAATGGCTGGATGACTAGGGAAGTCCCCCTGCACATTCACTGTTGAGATTCCGTATTCTTCAGACCTTTTCTGGTGAATCAGAATGGCCCCAACCCAGCTGCAGTCTGTTGATGGGAAAACTCACCTAGGACTCAAATGGGAACTCGTGTATCTATCCATTCATCAGCCTGTCTATATCTATCTATCTACCTCTCTATCCATCTATATTGATCTGTTTAGGAGGGAAGATATCTGGGCTGGTGAACTAGGCTTAACAAACACAAATATTTGTGGGCTTCCTAAATCTAAATGTTCTGGCCAAGACTCATGCTGGAGAAATGGTTGAGCATGTGGCTGAACTAAATGTGGTATCTCCTAAGGTCTAGTCTAGGGTACAGTTGTGTCTGAAACCAAGAAGCCTTAATTGCCAACTGGGCATCTATTAAACATGGTGATTTATATGGAGCGAGGGTGCTGGGCTTAACCTGCAAAACTCAGGTTTTCCTCTGCCTGGTCTTTGGGGGGCTGAGCAATTCAACTTTGAATTCTTGGCACTGAAATGGCAGGTATATGGAAGATTTCCAGAAGGAGATAATGACATTTCTGATGAATAGGGAAGATGATGACTCAAGCAGGAAATGAGAAAAATAACATGGATAAGGATCTTGATTTTCTCCAGGTTGATAAAGTAGCTCAACCAGTTACAAGGCTGTCAGTGACATTTTTGCCTAATTTTCTTCTTGTTTCAAGTCACCACTAGGTAAGTGAATCCTTCCTTTCCCGCTTCTTGTTATGAAAACTCTGGCTTCCTGCCTACAATTGTATCATTCTTATTTCTGGAGAAACATTCAAGAGAGTTGGGTAGAATGATCTCACTGAGAACAACCGATGAGACACATTCTGTTAGTTTTCTTCTGGCGTTTGCCCAAGGCCACTTTGTGTCTTTGTCTTTTTTTTTTTTTTTTAGAGCATTTGTTTTATAAAAGGCAGAGATGCTGTCATCTCTAAGGAGTAGCTGATATAGAAAAGGTCTAGGTATAATGTGGAGCTGTTGCAAATGCTGTTATTGTTGCTGTTTTGGTAGCTCTTTTCAAAATTAGCTTTATGTTTAAAAATGTTACTTTTCATAAAACATTTAATATGAAGCAGAATAATAAAGAGACAAAACACTAGAAATTCTACCTCACAATGGTGACCATATTGGTGCATACAGGCCTGTATGTACATATATGTACATGGTTTTAAAAAATGTATGCTATATGTACTATGTATGTACACGGTGCACCATGTTTATTTAACTTATATGCAGAGTACATCATGAGAAATGCTGGACTGGAAGAAACACAAGTTGGAATCAAGATTGCCGGGAGAAATATCAATAACCTCAGATATGCAGATGACACAACTCTTATGGCAGAAAGTGAAGAGGGGCTAAAAAGCCTCTTGATGAAAGTGAAAGTGGAGAGTGAAAGGGTTGGCTTAAAGCTCAACATTCAGAAAACGAAGATCATGGCATCTGGTCCCATCACTGCATGGGAAATAGATGGGGAAACAGTGGAAACAGTGTCAGACTTTGTTTTTCTGGGCTCCAAAATCACTGCAGATGGTGACTGCAGCCATGAAATTAAAAGACACTTACTCCTTGGAAGGAAAGTTATGAGCAACCTAGATAGCATATTCAAAAGCAGAGACATTACTATACCAACAAAGGTTCGCCTAGTCAAGGCTATGGTCTTTCCTGTGGTCATGTATGGATGTGAGAGCTGGACTGTGAGGAAGGCTGAACACCGAAGAATTGATGCTTTTGAACTGTGGTGTTGGAGAAGACTCTTGAGAGTCCCTTGGACTGCAAGAAGATCCAACCAGTCCATTCTGAAGGAGATCAGCCCTGGGATTTCTTTGGAAGGAATGATGCTAAAGCTGAAACTCCAGTATTTTGGCCACCTCATGTGAAGAGTTGACTCATTGGAGAAGACTCTGATGCTGGGAGGGATTGAGGGCAGGAGGAGAAGGGGACGACAGAGGATGAGATGGCTGGATGGCATCACTGACTCGATGGATGCGAGTCTGAGTGACCTCCGGGAGCTGGTGATGGACAGGGAGGCCTGGCGTGCTGCGGTTCATGGGGTTGCACAGAGTCGGACACGACTGAGCGACTGATCTGATCTGATCTGATCTGATACATTTATACATTGGGTTTCACTTGTAGCTCAGTGGGTAAGGAATCTGCCTGCAATGCAGGAGACCCGGGTTCAATCCCTGGGTTGGGAAGATCCCCTGGAGAAGAAAATGGCAACCCACTCCAGTATTCTTGCCTGGAGAATCCCATGGACAGAGGAGCCTGATGGGCTACAGTCCATGGGGTTGCAAGAGTTGGACAGAACTTAGCAACTAAACCACAACCACCATACTATAAATATTCTGTAACCGACATCATTACTCAATAATTTGTGATGGACATCTTTCCATTTCTGTAAATCTAAGATCTAGAAATCACTTACTATGGTTGGAGATTATCAGGTTGTCCATACCATAATTTGCTTACTTTCCTATCGAAGGCCACGTCAGTTGCTTCCAATTTTCATCCTTATAAGCAAGGGTAAATATCACTGTGCCTACATTTTCACATTTTGTGATTATTATATTAAGATAAATTCCTTGAAGTGGGATTGCTAGTGAAAATATACAAACATTTTGCAAAAGGATTTCTAGAACGGTTACATCCATTTATATTTCTTGCAACAGTCCATGGAAATCTACTTCTCCATATCTTCCGCAAATACGTTTTATCAATATATTTCATCTTTGCCAGTTTGAGAGGCAAGGAAAGTTTAATTTATTTCAAAAATGTTACAATTATCAATGAACCACGAGGAAGCTGCCCTCATCACTTCTCCTGCATTTAAGGTTGAAACAACTCCTTTTCTTTCTTCTCATAGTTCATCCTCTTCCCTCTCTTTCTTCCTCTTCTCTGGACTCTTGGTTCTTCTCTCCTTCATCCCTTTGTACAGGAGATAAAATGATCCATGATGAGATTCCCAGTTGTTTTTTTAGATCAATGGAATGGCTGTTCTAAGTCCGGAGAACAAATTACCTCATTGCAGAACTGTGCAGCCTGAGTCCATAAAAATAAGCTTTAGCTGATGGTGGAAATGAATTCATCAGTTGATTAACACTTCTGTTAAACACCTATTTTCTGCAAGGCACTGAGCTAGCGGATGGGAAGAAAGAAGAGATACATGAAATGAGTTCTCACTTTAGTTCCTCTCCCATTTTTGTTCTGAGCATCTTGTGTACAATTGTGGTCACTCTCGTCCCAGTGTGTTAATTCAAACATGTTTGCGGTGCTCCCAGCGTGTCAGCCACTTTAGAAGCAGGTGCCTGTAGGAAACGTCTTTCTTTACCCTCTTTCCTTGTTTCTGTTTTCCAGGGCCATGGTAACAAAGTAGCACAAATCAGGGGCTTAAAACAATGGGAATATATTCTCTTGTAGTTGTGGAAGCCAGAAGTCCCAAATCAAGGCATTGGCTCCTTCTAAAGCCTCTAGGGGAGGATCCATCGTCGCCTCTTCCAGTTTCTGATGGCTGCAGGCTTTCCTTGGGTTGCAGCAGCACCACTCCAGTCTCTGCCTCTGCCTTCTCATAGCCGTCTTCTCCCTCTGTGTCTGTCTGTATCCAAATGTTCCTCTTCCTTACAGCAGAGACTGACACAACATTGTAAAGCATTTATTCTCCTATAGTAAAATAAAAACGGAAACAAATGTTCCTCTTCTTATAAGGACACCAGTCTTGTTGGATTAGGACCTATCCTACTCCAAATGGGAGCTTTGCTCAATTGCTTCAGTTGTGTTCAACTCTTTGTGACCCTATGGACTGTAGCCCACCAGGCTCTTCTGTCTGTGGGATTTCCCAGGCAAGAATACTGGAGTGAGTTGCTATGCCCTCCTCCAGGGGATCTTCCCTACCCAGGGATCGAGCCCACATCTCTTGTGTCTCCTGCATTTGCAGGCACATTCTTTACTGCTGAGCCACTCCAGTGTAACCTCATCTTAAGCTGATGACATCTGCAAAGACTGTATTCCCTGGTGGTTCAGATGGTAAAGAATCCACCTGTAATGTGGGAGACCTGGGTTCAATACCTGGGTCGGGAAGATCCCCTGGAGAAAAGAATGGCTACCCACTCCAGTATGCTTGCCTGGAGAATTCCAAGAACAGAGGAGCCTTGTGGGCTACAGCCCATAGGGTCACAAAGAGTCAGACATGACTGAGCGACTTCCAAATAAGTCGCTATTTCCACTTTTGCTATTTCCAATTAAGATCATGTTCACAGGTACGGGGATTAGGATTTCAACGTGTGTTTGGGGTGGGTGGTCACAATTCAACCCACGACTCCTCTTTTCTTTCTCTTCCTTCTGATTAAACTTCTCCTTCCCATGCTATCCTGCTGCTGCTGCTTACTTCCTTCCCTTGTGTCTGACTCTATGCGACCCTAAGGACTGCAGCCCACCAGGCTCCCCTGTCCATGGGATTCTCCAGGCAAGAATACTGGAGTGGGTTGCCATGCCCTCCTCCAGGGAATCTTCCCAACCCAGGGATCGAACCCAGGTCTCCTACATTGCAGGTGGATTCTTTACTGTCTGAGCCACCGAGGAAGTCGAAGAATACTGAAGTGGGTAGCCGATCCCTTCTCTAGGGATTGATGTGGGGTCTCCTGCATTACAGGCAGATTCTTTACCAACTGAGCTACCAGGGCAGCCCCTCCCATTTGTAACTTTCCCGTCTTTTCCACACATCAGAATCCTCCACCTTAAGTCACCTCCACCACAGACCAGCCTCCTTTTCTCCAGCTGCAAATCGAACCCTATGTCTCTCAGAGGTAATGCTGGCTTCCCTGCAGGTGGGTTCTGGGGGCCCAGAGGTACACAAAGAGGGGAAGAAACTTAGGCAAGTGTCTTTAGAATCACAAGTGTCTTAGTAATTGCTTTCTCTCTTCCACCATCCCAATAGTCTCGAACATATCACTCGCTGGTAAAAACTCTGAAAGGCAAGAGCTGAGAAAAAAAAGAAGAAAAATAAGGATGAAGACATTCTCCAGATAATTACAGCAGGCAATTAATCTAATTAAGCCAATATTATTCAGTCCCTTGCCTAAGACCTGCCAGAATGTTATCAGATTTCCATGAAGTGCAACAGTGTATTTAAAAAAAAAATGTAGAAAAAGATTATAGCTCTTAACATTGGCAACAAAACTCATAGTAAATCCATCAACTCCATCTCACTCACTCTCTGCTCCAGCAGGTCCTGCCTTTATCAACAGGAGAGATTGCAATTAGACAGTACATCATTGGTGCCTAATGCTTGTGTGATTTCATTTAGACCAACCATCAGAGCTGATTTAAGTGCTAACGTATACACTTTATCAAGCTGAGCCAGCTTCTGGTCTGGAAGAACCAACGCCTCTGGTGTCTTCCCTCAATCACACAGGAGCGGGGATTATGCTCAGATCTTAATGGACACTCGAGTATTATCTCTGTTGTTGATGGATGCTCTGTTCTCCTGTGGGTCTCTCCCACAGGAAGGGACATCCGTGGACTTTAGCACCCTGATTTATGGCATCCTGGGTGGGAAGACAAAGATGGTCATACTGTGGGGACACGTTTCAAGCCACCTCCTGCAGGCTGTGAGCCAACTCCCAGGCAAGTAAGAAAGGCTGCTCTGTTGGTTTGCTGGAGCTGCCAGAGCAGAATGCCACGGACTGAGGGGCTTAAACCAGACATTTATTTTGTTACGACTCTGGAGGCTGCAAGTCTGATTAAGGTGTCAGCTACTTTGCTTTTTTCTAGACCTTTCTCTGTGGCTTGCACACGGCTGCAGACTGTCCTGTGGTCTTTGTGCACGCCTCTGGGGTCTCTCTGCGTGTTCAGATTTCCTTTCCTTTATCTTTTTTTAAAAAACTTATTTATTTATTTAGTTTATGCTGAGTGTTTGTTGCTGCGTGCGGGCTTTTCTCTAGTTGCAGCGAGCAAGGGCTCCTCTCTAGCTGTGATGTGTGGGCTTCTCTTGTTGTGAAGCACAGACTCTAGGGTGCATGAGTGCAGGAGTTGTGGCTCCCGGGCTCTAGAGCACAGGCTCAATAGTTGTGGCACATGGTCTTAGTTACTCCATGTAGCAGTCTTCCTGGACCAGGGAATTGAACCTGTGTCTCATGCATTGGTGGGTGGATTCTTTACCACTGAGCCACCAGGAAAGACTCCAAATTTCCTTTGTTATAAGGCCACCTGCTGGGCTGCCCGCTCTCCCTTATACCTCAAACGCCCGTGTCTCTGGCTGCGACCGGAACTGCTCTATTCCCAGACCACTCAGCTGATCACCAGGGCTGGCTGAGTCCACGTCTCTCTGTATGTGCATGTGCGTGTGCATGTGTATGTGTGAGTGTATGCACACGTGTGTGTTGGCTTGTTGACATTTTCGATCTGAGCTGTAAAACTGGTCAGGATTTGGGCAGGTGAAGATGGGAAGGCCTTGCCTAGTGACTTGGGTAGGATGCCAGGCAGGGAAGTGGGGGAGGCAGGCTCTGTCATCATCCACCTGAATCCTCCTGGGGCCTCCATCTTTTCTCTTCTTCCACCGCCCCCCCCCCCGCCCCCTATTCAAACTGTGGTGTGTTTTGCCTCCAACAGCTCTGTCCCTGGGACTCTGAGACGCTTGCCTAGGGGTTCCCACAGCAGCTTTGTCTGCTCACACAGAGCTCCCCAAGTCTTCCCTCTGTTCGCCTGTGTCAGAAATCACCCCTCTTCCAGGCTGTTCCCCTCCCCTGTCTAGGTCCCTCAGTAAGGGATCTGCATGTGAATTCTCATCTCATGGGAACCCCACATGAGATGTTAGGAATGTGTGCAGGGAAGAAGCATAGCTCACTTTAACCGCAGAGAAGAAAGGTGAGTCAGGACCATGTTACAGATGGCTTTGAATGCCAGGCAAAGCAGGAAGGAGGCTGGAGGCAATAAGCTGGCTCCAAGGCTATTTTAATAATCCCGAGTTACTGAAGGCTTCAAATAATTTGTAGGATGTGGCAGCAGGCGGTGAGGGACAGGGTGCACGTGAGGGGTTCCGGAAGCTGGATTGGTTGATATGGAAACTGACTCCCAGGATGAGAGAGAGGAAAGCATCAAAACTGATGCCAAGTCCTGAGTCTTGGCGTCTCTGGGGAGACGAGGTGCCAGGCGCAGAGATGGGAAATGCAGAGAGAAGGGCTGATGTAGAAGGACATGGGGAATTTGGTCTCTGATTATGGCCTGCCACACTGAAGTCCCACATTTTAAACCGGAATTAATATTTCCTTCCCCTGCATGTTCTCAATCTATCTTTCAGGCGCAGACAGTCCTTTCCAAGTCGTCATCTTACCTAATTCTTAGATTGCTATGGCTTAATTGGTGTTTGATTGTTTTTAGCCCTGGCTCTTCAACATCAAGGGAGAGTTTACAGGGGGAAAAGAAAAGAAAGACCTCATTGCAGTGACAGTGAGTTAACACAGAGCCATGTGTTGGCTTCTTTTCTAGGTGCTTCAGTGGCAGGCACTGCGTTCAGATAACATGTAATGTCAATCCAGCAGTCCGCTGCAGAGAACTGAGCTCTTGCTGCTGCTGCTGCTGCTAAGTCGCTTCAGTCGTGTCCGACCCTGTGTGACCCCATAGACGGCAGCCCACCAGGCTCCCCCATCCCTGGGATTCTCCAGGCAAGAACAAGTGGAGTGGGTTGCCATTTCCTGCTCCAATGCATGAAAGTGAAAGTGAAGTCGCTCAGTCGTGTCTGACTCTTAGCGACCCCATGGACTTCAGCCTACCAGGCTCCTCCATCCATGGGATTTTCCAGGCAAGAGTACTGGAGTGGGGTGCCATTGCCTTCTCCGATTGAGCTCTTAGATGGCTACATTTAACACTGGGACTGAGTTTCCTGCATATTTAAAAGATGAACTGTGTCCTTCTTCATCCTCCTAAGAGACACTCATCAGTTTGCAGAAGCAGAATGGGTGAACTTATAGACCCAGAAATTCTGAACAGTAATGATATAACCAGTGTATCATTGAGATCATTTTTCTCAGACACAATACTGTGCTTTAGTGTCAGTGTTAATCTCAGATTGTATTTTGCTTGGGATAATGAGCCCTGGAACTACGAAATGAGAAATACTCAAAGGTGCTTACTTTCAACCTACACACCAGTTAAATGGACCATCCTAAAGTGGAGGTATCACCGCAGAAGAAATGGATGCCTTAATTAAATTATTCATAAATTGATTTAGACTCGCTGACCCTTATGTGCTAGACACAGTGCTAAATGCTAAACACTCAGGTTACAGAGATGAAGTGTGGCCCCCACTTAAGGGGAATTGTAGGCTAATCGAGGTTTCAGATGTGAAATAAATGATTTCAGTCCAGTTGGTCTGGTGCCTGGAGGTCTCACTTGGCTGCAAAGAGGAGGGAGGCCTCGGGGGTTACAGGAAAGCCCATTCTAGGTCTCTCTTCCCACCTGCGTGTTTCAATCAGATTGAGCACACCTTACATCAGGCCCTTTTGAGAGAAGATTCACTCAAAAATTTGGATATAGTATAAGTCTATGACCTAGCAATTGCACTCCTAGATGTACATCAAAGAGAATTGAAAATGTGTTCACACAGAAACTTACTGCAACATCATTCATAAAAGCTAGAAGGTGGAAAGAGCACAAATGCCTGTCACCTGATGAGTGGACACACGGATGTGGTCTATCCGTAAAGTGAATAGGACTCAGTCAGACAAGGGAAGGAAGCATGGACACAGGCAAAAGTGTGGATGGATGAACCCTGGAAGCTTGAGGCTAAGAGGAGGAAGCCAGGCGCAAAGAGCATGGATTGTATGTTTCCATTGATATGAAACATCCAGAATAGATAAATCCAAAGAGACAGAAGGCCGATTGTGGTTGCCTGGGACTGGGGGGAGGGGAACGGAGAGTGTCTGCTTTTTAAGGTACAGCGTTGCCTTTTGGGGTCATGAAAATGTCTTGGGACAGGACAGAAGTGATGCTGAACACAAGTGTATTAAGTGCCACTGAATTGTACTCTTCAAGATGGTGAATTTTAGGTACGTGAATTTTAGTTCAAATATGTATAGAGAGGGGCTTCCCCGGTGGCTCGGTGGTGAAGAATCCGCCTGCACTGTAGACGCTGCAGGAGACACGGGTTTGGTCCCTGGGTCGGGAGGATTTCCCGGAGGAGGGTATGGCAGCCCACTCCAGTATTGTTGCCCAGAGAATTTCATGGACAGAGGAGCCTGGCAGGCTAAGCCCATGAGATCACAAAGAGTCGGACACGACTGAAGCGAGTTAGCAGGCAGGCATGTACTGTGCTTGGTTTGATGCTCTCTTGCTGCTGTCTTGAAATTCGGAATCATGTTTAAACAGGCAATGCTATATCTTAATTTTGTACAGGGCCCTAGAAATTATGTAGCTGGTCCTGGGTGGAAGAACTTACAGTACAGAAACTGGCAAATACCACGAATCGGGGGTTTCCCCTCTAGGAAAGGTGGAGTTTCCAAGGTGTGATTGGATGTGGAAGGGGAGGTTAGGGGAGTCAGAAGAAAATGTCTGTTGCGTTCCTGGCCTAGATGATAGGATGACAGTGAGCTATGGATCCATTTATTACTGAATCAGAGAAATATGTGATGACTGCCTCTCCTGCCTCAGGGACTTTGCAAAGACTAGGAACTAAAACACACACAGAACTCAGACTTGGGGAAAGGGAGTCAGGAAGACTAGTCGTGAATCTGAACTACAAAGTTAAATAGAAGAGCCGGGCAAAGGCAAGTGAGCAAGAGACTCTGGGTCTTTTGTGGTGGTCTCCAACCTTTTTGGCACCTGGGACCGGTTTCATGGAAGAAAATTTTCCCGCTGACTGGGGGTGGGAGGGATGGTTTGGGGCATATTACACTCATCGTGCACTTTTGTTATTATTACATCAGCTCCTCCTCAGATCATCAGGCATTAGATCCCAGAAGTTGAGGACCCCTGTTTTAGAGAATAGCACTCAGTCCCATTGTGGCTGAAGTTGGGTGCTTCTAGGGGTGTGGAGAAGAGACCAGAGAGGTGGTGCTGGGTGGGTGTCAATCACCAAGATCATGGCTAAAATGTTGGTTTATTTGGCAAGCGGTGGGGAACCATTATAGGCTATAGGCAGAGTAATGCTATGCCTACATTTTCATTGTAGAAAAATCCTCTTTGCGAGGCTGGGAAGTAGACTGGAGTCACGGGGGGACCAACCAGGATGCATTTAGGATATGTCTAGGATGGGGCTTATTTAACTTATATGCAGAGTACATCATGAGAAATGCTGGGCTGGAAGAAGCACAAGGTGGAATCAAGATTGTTGGGAGAAATATCAATAACCTCAGATATGCAGATGACACTGCCCTTATGGCAGAAAGTAAAGAGGAACTAAAAAGCCTCTTGATGAAAGTGAAAGTGGAGAGTGAAAAAGTTGGCTTAAAGCTCAATATTCAGAAAACGAAGATCATGGCATCTGATCCCATTACTTCATGGCAAATAGATGGGGAAACAGTGTCAGACTTTATTTTTCTGGGCTCCAAAATCACTGCAGATGGTGATTGCAGCCATGAAATTAAAAGAGACTTACTCTTTGGAAGGAAAGTTCTGACCAACCTAGATAGCATATTCAAAAGCAGAGACATTACTTTGCCAACAAAAGTCTGTCTAGTCAAGGCTATGATTTTTCCTGTGGTCATGTATGGATGTGAGAGCTGGACTGTGAAGGCGGCTGAGCGAGGAAGAATTGATGCTTTTGAACTGTGGTGTTGGAGAAGACTCTTGAGAGTCCCTTGGACTGCAAGGAGATCCAACCAGTCCATTCTGAAGGAGATAAGTCCTGGGATTTCTTTGGAAGGACTGATGCTAAAGCTGAAACTGCAGTACTTTGGCCACCTCATGGGAAGAGCTGACTCATTGGAAAAGACTCTGATGCTGAGAGGGATTGGGGGCAGGAGGAGAAGGGGACGACAGAGGATGAGATGGCTGGATGGCATCACTGACTCGATGGATGTGAGTTTGGGTGAACTCTGAGAGTTGGTGATGGACAGGGAGGCCTGGTTTATTGCAACTCATGGGGTCACAAAGAGTTGGACACGACTGAGCAACTGAACTGAATTGAGGATGGGACTGAGGGCAGCTTGCCATGCTAATGTGGTGGCAGTGGAGAGAAAGAGAAGGGAACTGAAATATTTAGGTAAAAATGGCAGAATTTGATGCCTGGATGTGGGAAATGAGGGAGAGAGTCAAGGAGAGTCAGGTTTCTCGTATGGATGTCTACATAGAAAAATACAGAGAAAAACAGTTCAAGCATCACTGAAATATCTCTTTTGTCCCTGAAACTGTCCTATCTTATTTTGCTTAGAGAGGGTGTGAAAGTCTCACTTAGGCAATCAAAATCAAGACACAAAAATGTATAATTCAATGAAAATACATTCCAGGAAAAAATTACACCCAGAAAATGTTGGTTCTGGGTATAATTCTGGTTCTTAAAAACAAGTGCATCTTGTTTTTAAGCCAATGTGGGAAATGTAGGCAAAATTCAACTTCCTAACAACAATAAAATATGGATGGACAAACCCAACGTCTAATGGCCTGTTGCCTTAAGTTGGACAGAACTCAGGCCTGGGGGAATAGGAAGATGATGGAAGGATAGAGATGTAATTGAGGGCAGATTGGTCATAAGTGGAATTTGGAGGTTTAGCATGTGGAGGGGAGCCTTGCTTTAAATGGAAGTTTGTGTGACATCATCGGTTTAGAATTTTGTGCTAAAGGGAAAAACAAACCCAATAACTGTTCTAGGGAAAATGAAATGTATTCAATTCACTTCCACAAATAGCTAAGGATTCAATTTTATTTTTAAATTTTGTTTGTCTTAGACACTGTACATTGAAATACAGTTAGTTTCTGCCCTCAAGGAGCTTATCATCATGAACTTAAACAGCAAGCTCCAGTACATGAGAGACAGTATACAAATGAACATTAGCCAGACCTATGGTATAAAATTTACAAAAATAATATTCTGATCCCAAATATTCAGCAATCAGCCCAGGAAACCTGTCCACTATCTACAGTAATCAGTTCAGAAAGCCAGCCTGCTCTCTGTAAGTTAGACTTGTCCAAAGTAAGAAGGCTATTTCTAGGAACCAGTCCAGGTAGCCAAACAATAACAGCTATAGGGAACAGCCCCAAATGGCCAGGACTTGATTCATACCTGACAGTTTTCTTGTTTTTTGTTTTTGCCTCTACTTCCCCCTTCTCACCAATCTGTTCAGTTCAGTTCATTTCAGTTCAGTTGCTCAGTTGTGTATGACTCTTTGCGACCCCATGAGTTGCAGCACACCAGGCCTCCCTGTCCATTACCAACTCCCGGAGTTCACCCAAACTCTTGTCCATCAAGTCAGTGATGCCATCCAGCCATCTCATCCTCTGTCGGCCCCTTCTCCTCCTGCCCCTAATCCCTCCCAGCACCAGAATCTTTTCCAGTGAGTCAACTCTTCGCATGAGGTAGCCAAAGTATTGGAGTTTCAGCTTTAGCATCAGTCCTTCCAAAGAACACCCAGGACTGATCTCCTTTAGAATTGGACTGGTTGGATCTCCTTGCAGTCCAAGGGACTCTCAAGAGTCTTCTCCAACACCACAGTTCAAAAGCATCAGTTCCTGGGCGCTCAGCTTTCTTCACAGTCCATCTCTCACATCCATACATGACCACTGGAAAAACCATAGCCTTGACTAGATGGACTTTTGTTGGCAAAGTAATGTCTCTGCTTTTGAATATGCTATCTAGGTTGGTCAGAACTTCCCTTCCAAGGAGTAAGCATCTTTTAATTTCATGGCTGCAATCACCATCTGCAGTGATTTTGGAGCCCCCCAAAATAAAGTCTGACACTGTTTCCACTGTTTCCCCATCTATTTGCCATGAAGTGATGGGACCAGATGCCATGATCTTAGTTTTCTGAATATTGAGCTTTAAGCCAACTTACCAATCAGAGAAAGCCAAATAGACACCCTAACCAATCACATGGGAACCCTGTTCCTCGTTGGCCCGCCCCCAGTTTCCCAGGCCAACAGCCTCCAATTAGGGAGGAACCCTCCCTGTTCTCTCTGAGGCTTTCCCAGCCCCTGCCTGCCCTGAGTTTCTGCCAGAGGCAAGTGGTGGTGGCTGATTCTCTCGCTACTACAAACACTGGATAAACAGTCTTTGCCTGTTTTCCTTTGGATGATCTTCATTTATTTCCCCAGAGAGAAGGCAAAATAAAGTCAGTGCCAAAAATACCTAAAAATTTCACACTGTGGGGGAATAAAAGAAAGAGTAATTCACTCTGTTGAAGAAAACTGGAAATGGCAGAGTTGCAGCAATCAGCTAAAAAACACCCATACGCTCCTAAGTAACTTCTTCTTTTACATTCTGGGACATTGATACTAAAGTAACGTGAAGTCGCTCAGTTGTGTCTGACTCTTTGCAACCACATGGACAGTAGCCTGACAGGCTCCTCTGTCCGTGGGATTTTCCAGGCAAGGATACTGGAATGGGTTGCCGTTTCCTTCTCCAAATGCTAAAGTAACTTGTAGACTTCTCACGAAGGGCGAGACAACCTCTGAAGGGAAAGCGTAATCCTGGCACATACGGTTTAGATCTGCCCTCCTGCTCAGGACTTGAAGACAAACTTGAATCACGGCAACTGATGGGAGTTCATCTAAAATTTAGGGACTCTGTTGGATGTGAGCATAAACTGTGATTTGGGTGAGAGAGGCTGTGTGTTTTCGTTACTATTGTCTAAAAGGCATTTTGAGATATTTATGGGTTTTTAGCCCATTTTCTCCCCTTTATTCTCCTTATTCAGAGAGACAGCAGAGGCTAATATTCCTTGTTCAGAGAAAGCTTGTGACCCACTGATTTGTTTCCAAAACATAAACCCATTGGGACTTCCCTGGTGGCTCAGATGGTAAAGCATCTGCCTACAATGCGGGAGACCCAGGTTCAGTCCCTGGGTTGGGAAGATCCCCTGGAGAAGGAAATGGCAACCCACTCCAGTACTCTTGCCTGGAAAATCCCATGGACGGAGTAGCATTGTAGGCTACAGTCCATGGGGTCACAAAGAGTAAGACACGACTGAGCGACTTCACTCACTCACTCAAACCCATTGAGGAGATAAGGCTGTCAATCCCTGAGGGGAACTTCCAGTAAGAGGATTCTGCTTGAAGATCTGGTGAATCAGGAGGGAGAGGTGCGATAGAGGTCTCCCTGATCAACTGAGCCACTTCACACCACGGATTAGAAAGAGTTTGGTAAGAAGAGAGGAGAAGCTGGGGGTCTTTGAGGAGAGGGTCTGGCTTATGGCTTCCTGGAGGCACCTCCAGGTGGGAGAGGTAGTGGCCTCACAGCTCATGTGGGCAGGTGGAATCCTACATGTGGACGGCAGCAGCAGAGCTCCGTGGACAGCCCGACATTGCAAAGAGAAGAGGCTGTCTCAGCCATAATCTGGGTGAACCCCCAATGCTTGTCCAGAGGGCCAGTCCCAGAACCAGGACAAACCTCCATAGCTTTTCTGTTTTTTTTTTTTTTTTTTTAATTTAAATTTATTTATTTGGCCATGCCGGGTCTTAGTTGCAGCACGTGGATCTTTAGCTGTGGCATGTGAACTCTTAGTTGCAGCTTGTGACCCTAGATCCCTGTCTGTGACCCCATCCCCCTGCATTGGGAGCGTGGAATCTTAGTCATTGGACCACCAGGGAACTCCCTCCATAACCTTTTGATAGCTCCGGGGAACTGTCTGGAAACTCTGAAAGTGGCTGAGTTTACGTTTTTCTACCAGGCTTAAATCATTGACATTGGAATCAGAAATCAGGCTGATTTATATAGAGATGGGGTGTTTCTTGCACCTGAGTCTGTGGACTGTGGCTCATGTATAAATGTGATACTTACAGGAAGTTAACAAAAATGGAGAGACCTGTGAATCAATGCCTACAAGGAATCTCACGTTGTGTGTGTACAGGTTCAGGGTGGTCTGTGTGTATGGAAACACTCACGTCTTGGGGAGAGGAAACCAAGCCGGGGAAATGGTTCTATTATCTGGTCACCTGGCTACTAGGTGGTGTCCTGAAGCGTGTCTGTTTCCAGTTGTGTGCCGATTTCTTTGCTCTTTCTGTCCCTTTTTCTTCTGACAGATTCTGCAGCTGCTCTTTGTGTTAGGATTCCATTTGTGAATTGGATAAGAAGTCAGACTCCCTCAGGGAAATGCACTGAGTAGGAGTTGAAAGCAGAGTAGGAATGACAAGGAGGTTGGGAAACATTAAATCTTTGTTACAAGGAATTCTTGTGTTTCCGTTACCTGGGCTTAGAGAGAAAAGGGCTAGAACGTATTTCTTTTGGGAGTCAAATGTTTTGAAACAAGCAAGATTTCAGGGAGCATATCAGCTATATCTATAAATAACAAAATGGGATTTCTTGAAAAATAACTAGACTGAATTTCAAACAGGAAAACTGCTGCTGCTGCTACTAAGTTGCTTCAGTCATGTCCGACTCTGTGTGACCGCATAGACGGCAGCCCACCTGGCTCCCCCGTCCCTGGGATTCTCCAGGCAAGAATACTGCAGTGGGTTGCCGTTTCCTTAACAGGAAAACTAACAGGTCCTAATTTGTGCCTTTACATAGGTGACCCCTGGGCCCTTCCGGTCACTCTCTGCTCCACCCCAAGGGACTGCTATCCTAACTTCTCACACCACTGGTCAGTTTGTTTGTTTCTGAACATTATATGAATGGAATATATAGTTTGGTTCCTTTTATTCAAAATCAGTTTTTGAGGCTCAGTGGTATCAACGTTTTAAGGCACACCTATTAATCACACTTCAGAATGTTTCAATGGAAGCTAAATGTCATATAATGATTTGATAAACACCATCATCCTTTACAAACACACACACAAATCTTCCTTAAACATTGGGAAAACCCTTATTTTCTTTTTTCTCCTCGACTTGCATTTCCGTTTCATTTTCCCACTGAATTTTATCCTAATGTAATACAATTTTATGCTTTAGAATCTTTATTGTTCACCCTATTATACATGTTTGTAATAAAATTATGGGGCTTTCCAGGTGGCTCAGTGATAAAGAATCCACCTGACAATACAGGAGATGCGGGTTCTATCCCTGGGTAAGGAAGGTCCCCTGGAGAAAGAAATGGCAACCCACTCCCGTATTCTTGCCTGGGAAATCCCATGGACAGAGGCGCTTGCTGGGCTACAGTCCATGGGGTCTCAAAAGAGCTGGGACATGACTTAGTGACTAAATAGCAACAGCAACAAATAAAATTATGCCTACTGATTGAAAATCTTTTTCCTATGACTCTCAGGCTCTTAGGGATAAGAAGTTTATCCTATATTTAGTTATAATTTAAATGAGAATGTAATTGAGCAAAGTAATAGTATACTGCACATTTTGATAAATAATTGTTAAGCATAGAAGTCCATTTTGTTGGGGTAGTTTTTTAGTACATGGATTGGCAGAATACTGGCTACCCATCAATGGCCACTCTTAATCTCCAGAACCTGTGCATATGCTAGGTTACATGGTGAAGGGGAGTTAAGGCTTCAGAAGGAATTAAATTTGTAATTGCCTGATTTTGAGATGATCCTGAATTATCCAGGTGGGTCGTGTAATCACAAAGTTCGTTATAAGTGGAAGGGGGCAGAAGAGAGAGAAACGGCAGCCCTCAAGACTCTACCCGATAATGCTGGCTTTGCAGATAAATGATTGGGCTGTGAGTCAAAGCACATGAACAGTTCTTAGACTCTGAAATAGGCAAGGAAACCCATTCTTCCCCTAGAGCTACCAGAAGGAACTCAGTTCAGATAACACCTAGATTTTAATGCTGTTTTGGACTTCAGCACAAGATGATAAAGGGGCTTTCCAGATGGCGCTAGTGGTAAAGAACCCGGCTTCCCTGGGGGTTCAGACGGTAAAGAGGGAGACCTGGGTTCCATCCCTGGGTTGGGAAGATGCCCTGGAGAAGGGAAAGGCTACCCACTCCAGTATTGTCTAGAGAATCACATGGACAGAGGAGCCTGGTGGGCTACAGTCCGTGGGGTCCCAAAGAGCCAGACAGGACTGAAGTGACTTAGCACACATACACTGTAGATAATACAGACGATAAGATGATCAACCTGCCCTGTTTAAAGCCACTAAATTTATGTAAACTTGTTACAGCAGCAATAGGAAGTGAATCCGATAGTTGAAGATGTTGGCTAAGTAAGCCTGGGCGTAGCATCAATTTCATTGTTATTTCTTTTAATAGGAACTAGAGAACTTTAAAGAAAACTTCAACTATAAACTAGTATGAGGTGTGACTATAGCTGGAATAAAAATTTTGTAGCATGATTTCGTGAAATTCTGTAACTGCCTCGATCTGCAAGAAATAATGTAAAACTTCATTTGTGCGTTTTGTCAGAAACATGTTGAAAAAAATGTATTTTCAGAAAAAATTCAGTTACATTAAAAAAAAATCACAGCACTTGCAGTTTTCACTCTTTGAATGTTTTTCTTTCTAGCTACTGGAATATCCTAGGGTACAACTATTTAGAGCAGCTGGAAAGAATTGCTTATACTTAAAAATAAGGAGAAAAAGCCTTTTTTTTTTTTTGCATTCAATATTTCTTACAAAAGCTCTGCTTTGCTCTCCTGAGAACTCTTCTTCAAGACAATATATACTTTGACAATGGTCTGGGGTATTAGAGGCAACAGAGATAAGAAATGTTTTAGTCTCACCGTGCCTTTTCACTCCAGGTCTAAATTCAGTGTCCCAACAGGGCTCAAAATCCTTACTTTCTTACAAGAAAACAGTTAACAGAAGTGTGTACAATGCAGGAACGCGAGGGAGCCCTATGGGGGTGTGTGTGTGTGTGTATGTGTGTGTTCCTCTTTGATCTTTTGAGAAGTCTCTTCGATTTGGTACATGGAGGGCTTTTTGCTTGGATAACCACTCACATGAGCAGCTGCCATCAGCAGTTCCCCAGGGAAGGGAGGCAGCCTGAGAACCAACACTCACAGTAGGGGTGGATGCACCAGCTGGAAAAGGACGTGGGTGGGTCCTCTTGGCATCTATGCCATTTCTTTTGTAAACTGAAGATAGTTGATTATATGCTTGTCTGTATGTGTTTTAACACAAAACGGAATGTTCCTTGTCATGTGCCCTGACCCTCCGCTCTTCAGTAGATTCTATCAGCAAGTCCTCTCATCTTTCTCCTTCACCACCTCCACCCATACTTGCCATTGCTCCCATAAAAACCACACTAATCTGGCTCCCGCCACATATTGCCTGGACTGATGAAGTAGCCTCCAAGGTGACCAACTTCCATCACTCTCCAGTCCTCTACTCTGATTTATTTCCTTTTAAAATAGCACCTATATCTGAGGTTATATTACATACATATTGGTTTACGGTTTGTTTCTTTAGTGGGACATAAGCTTCCGATCCTGGGGTTGGGAAGATCCCCTGGAGGAGGGCACGGCAATCCACTCCAGTATTCTTGCCTGGAGAATCCCATCCACAGGGGGCCTGGCGGGCTACAGACCATAGGGTCACATAGAGTCAGACCCGACTGAAGCGACTTAGCACGCAGGCTTCAAGCTTCATGAGAGCTGCTAATTGTGTTTCTAGTGTCTCTAGTAATGCCAGCACAAAGTATGCAGGTAATCAACAGGAAATTGAGCTAAAAGTAACTGAATCATAACTATTGATTTCACTGATATGTTTGGGTTTAGTCCTACTGTCTTACTTGCCTGGAGAATCCCAGGGACGGGGGAGCCTGGTGGGCTGCCGTCTATGGGGTCACACAGAGTCGGACACGACTGAAGTGACTTAGCAGCAGCAGCAGCTACTGTCTTAATTTGTGTGCCCTTAACTGAGCTAATCGATATATATATTTTTTTCATTTTCCCCTTCTGTAAGTTTGGAAATCTGTACACCTTACCTCTAATCTTCTAATACTTACCCATTAGTATTTAACATTGCTTAAAATGAATAATGATCTACAAATAATCTAGAATGAATAAACTTTTTCTGGAATTATCTTTATCCTTAGGCCTCCTCACTCCCACCAAAAATGAAAGAACTTTATTGCCCTTTTTAGTTTTCCTACTTGCAATCTCCCCTGCCTCCATTGAATTCAACACTGTATGGACATTTTATTTAAAACTTTTACTTATTTAATAGTTTTTTTTTCTTTTCTTTTTCTGGCCCTGTTGTAAGACATGTGGGATCTTAGTTCCCCAACTGGGGATCAAATCCTTACAGAGTCCTAATCACTGGACTGCCAGAGAATTCCAGTTATTTAATACTTTTTAAGTGTAACAGTGCATTTTACTTCTGTGTTTGATTTGTTTCTTTATAAATCCCACCTATTTCTCCTGGAGCCTCCCTCTCCCCACACCCCTAATTTTCATAACAATTCTTCCCAAAAAGGTCATTGGGTAGCAAACTTTGAGAGCTTATACCTGTAAATGTCTTTATGCTAAAGAAGGTGTCAGCACCCTTTTTTTTTTAATGGTCCAAATAAGTGTTTTAAGTTTGCATAAGTTTTCAGTTACAACTACTCAACGCTGCCACTTAACGCAAAAGCAGGCCCTGACTGTTTTTGTTTCTTCCCAAAAAGGTCATTGGGTAGCAAACTTTGAGAGCTTATACCTGTAAATGTCTTTATGCTAAAGAAGGTGTCAGCACCCTTTTTTTTTAATGGTCCAAATAAGTGTTTTAAGTTTGCATAAGTTTTCAGTTACAACTACTCAACGCTGCCACTTAACGCAAAAGCAGGCCCTGACTGTTTTTGTATATAAACAGTCTTTATAGGCTTTGTCCTTATATGTCTATGTATATAAAGACAACGCATAACTGAATAGGTATGCCCATGTTCCAATAAAATTTTATTAATGAAAACAGGTGGCTGGTCTGTTGGCCATCGCCTGCTGACCTTGGTTTTAAAGGATATGGAATCTGGATATAGAATTTTAGGGTCCGAGTTATTTTCCTCTACAGATTGGAGAGAACTGCTCCAATGTCTCCTGGTGCCACTGCTGCTGTCATGAAGCCTGAGGTCACCCAGATCCTTTTTCCTTGTAGATGATCCGTGTACGTCTCTGTAGACGGTCTTAGGGTTCTCTTTTCATTTTAATGGTTTCCTCGTGGATTTGCAACTGCCACTTTGCTCCCCCAAATTGTCTATCGAAAGCAACTTTTTGATAAAGCAGAGGTGTTTATTAAACTTATGCAGGGACCAGTGGTTAAGATGCCATGCTTCCAAAGCAGGGGCGTGGGTGTGATCTCTGGTTGGGGAGCTGGTGAGTGGTGTGGCCACAAAAACAAAACAAATTGAAAACAAACAAACAAAAAACCCTACAGCGGTAAAAGATCATCACTTTGAGAAGATCTTAACAATGTCTCAGGAGGAGAAAATTTGGGCAAGATATTTACAGGATTTGTTGGGGCGGCAGGGTCAGGGCTCATGTGATGTAGGAATTTAGGACAGCTCTTTCAAGGCCAGGGAACTGATTGGGACTGGGTGAAGCTCCTAACTAGTTGCTTAAGTTTAGTGGACACACCGAAGTGCAAAGCCAAAACTGATATGTAAACTGTTTGATAAATGAGCTGTTTCCTCAGGTGTAGACACGATTGTCCAGAGAGGAAAATTGTTTGCCCAGATGTACAAACCGTTTGCCCAGACAATTTGGTTTTCAGGAACTTCCTGAGGTAAGCAACAATTATCTGCTAATTTACTGTCTTATCTTTCTGGGCAAGGATTTCCTGGAAAAAATAAATCCTGTTGGAACAGGTGGTCTTAATTCTTGGTCCCAGTAGTTAAGCTACGTGGGTGCAATGAACATTTCTCTATTCTTAGTTGTGTCTGATTAATTAAAAATTTATCCTGCTGGGTAGTGAGTAGTTTTTTTTTTTTCAGAGACCCCCATGTCTTACTTTAGTTCTGTAAATTTCTAATTAATTATTTCTTTAAATTTTATTTTCTCTTGTTCAGTCTCTGGGCTCTTGTAATCCCTATTATATGGATGCTAAACTAGATTTATTCCATTATTAAGCCTCTTAATTTTGTCTTTTGAGCAAATTCTGTGGCTCCATTTCCCAAATGATTTGCTCCTCAGCTGTGCCTATTCTGTTTTTTCTTTTTTACCCGTCATATTAAGTTTTCAACTCAATAACTATAATTTTAATGCCTCGTAGCTTTTATTGGTTCTGTCTCTTCATTCGCCCACATTGTTTCCTTAAAGCTTTGATATAGTTGTCTTAAAAAAAAATATCCTTCTGTGATCACACTATTTAATCTGCTTCTTTAGTTTTCCTTTTTTCCTCCACATCCTATGATGTGGGCTCTCCCCAGATATTTGATTCTTAAATATGTTCCCTAATATTAAGATTCCTTGTTATAGCATCTGTAACAAAGGATGCTTCCCTGGTGGCTCAGATGGTAAAGAATCTGCCTGCGATGTGGGAGACCCGGGTTTGATCCCTGGGTCGGCAAGATCCCCCTGGGGAAAGAAATGGCAACCCACTCCAGTATTCTTGCCTGGAGAATCCCATGGATAGAGGAGCCTGGTGGGCTAGAGTCCATGGGGTCACAAAGAGTTGGACATGACCGAGCGACTAAAACAGACACATGACAAATTATGCAGACTGGCCAAGCGTGTGTGAGGACTGCCACTAAGGCTTGTACTCACTGTGGTTAGCAAGCGTGGCAGGGGCTTCTGTGATGTGTGAGGATAAGGTGGGCTTTAAGGCACCCCAGGACACTGCACATTTCTCGTTCCCAGAGTTCCTGTGCCCACTGCCTTGTGGGAAGTGAGGACCACACCATGGCTGCCAGCTCCCACACCCAGGGAGGAGATCGGATGCTCGGACACCCAGCGGGCTCATCTCACCTTTCTGGTTCTGAGCTGCCCTCTCCTCCTGCTGGATTCCACCCCATTTCAGTCTGGGGGACCCTCAGGCTTTTTAGCAGAACTCTCCCACCTTCATCCTGGGCTTTACTTCTTCCTCTTCAATCTATTCTTGCCTAAACTTTCTAACTTGAAGAAATTCTTCACAGTTTCTGGTTGATCCAGAGCTTCCTTTTTCTATCATCCCTGTGTATTTATTTGTTTACTTTTCAAGGTCTAATTTCCACAAATTTCACATTGGAAGTATTGACAATCTGCCATAAAACAGGTTCCTTATACCAAATTAAACTTCAAGCCACAACCCTATCAGGTTGGCAAAAAAACTCAGTCACGTTGGGGTACCTTCATCATATAGCAATATATATATTGTCCTGGGGGTCTCGTGTACAAAGATAGGTGTCCTGGGAGCTGATCTTTGGTCGGTCCTGGTCCCCTGAGAAGCCCATTCTTCCTTCTGCTACTTCATATGGCTGTGCATAGAGGTCTAATCAATGCTGTGCTCTGCGCCTGGGGTCCCAGCTCTCCATGCGTGGCATCGGCCTCCCCTATTGAGGTCTGACGCCTTCCGTGGCCATTAGTGGGTGCCTGGTGCTGGGCTGTAAGTTCTCTCGTCTGCCTCTGCTCTAGTTTTCTGGTTTGGGGACTCTTAACTTTTTTCCATTCCTTCTACAAAACCACCTCCCCCATCCCAGACACTGTTTTTCCTTCCTTTCCATCCTTGGCATCTAATCTGCAAAAGAGAGATAGGGTTCTAGAAAAGTCTACTTCTATGAAAGGAGACACAGAGGCTTCCCTGGAGTAGGCAAGGGAAAATCCAGAGAATGAATTTGTTGTTGTTGTTCAGTCCCTAAGTCGTATGTGACTCTTTTTCGACCCCATACACACCAGGCTCCTCTGTTCTCCTTTGTCTCCTGCTCAAACTCTTGTCCATTGAGTCAGTGATGCCATCCAACCATCTCATCTGGTATCATCCTCTTTTCTTCCTGCTTTCAATCTTTCTCAGCATCAGGGGCTTTTCCCATGAGTCAGCTCTTTGCATCAGGTGGCCTAAGTATTGGAGCTTCAGCTTCAGCATCAGTCCTTCCAATGAATATCCAGGGTTGATTTCCTTTAGGATTGACTGGTTTGATCTCTTTGCAGTCCACAGGACTCTCAAGGGTCTCTTCCAGTGCCACAGTTCGAAAGCATCAGTTCCTCAGTGCTCAGCCTTCTTTATGGTCCAACTTTCACATCTGTACATGACTATTGGAGAAACCTCAGCTTTGACTATATGGACCTTTGTCAGCAAGGTGATGTCTCTGCTGTTTAATATGCTGTCTAAGTTTGTTATAGCTTTCCTTCCAAGGAGCAAGCATGGACAGTATGAAGAGAGAATGGTTGCAATCTTATCTGTTTCAGTTACTATTGCCTTGTAACGAACCACAACACTCAGTGACATAAAACAGCCTTTCTATAGTGTTCACAAGTTCTGAGGGTCAGGAATTTGGACAGGAAAAACAGGGATGGCCTGTCTTTGCTGCATGATGTCTAGATGCTCAGCTGAGAAGATTGGAGGCTATAGAAAAGGTAACCTCAGGCTAGGGAGCTGTTGTTTAATGGATACAGAATTTCAGTTTTGCAGGATGGAAAAGTTCTGGAAATTGGTTGAATAACTATATGAATATACTTTACTGAACTGTACACTTTAAATGGTTAAAGTGGTAATTTTATGTTATACACACACACACACACACACACACACGTGTGTGTGTGTGTGCTTGTGCTTAGTTGCTCAGTCATGTCTGATTCTTTACAAACCCATGGACTATAGCCCACCAGGCTCCTCTGTCCTTAAGATTCTCCAGGCAAGAATACTGGAGCAGATTGCAATTTCCTCCTCAGGGGATCTTCCCAATCCCGGGATCGAACCCGTGTCTCTTTGTATCTCCTACATTGGCAGGCAGATTCTTTACCACTGTGCCACTTGGGAAGCTCTCAGACACATACATACACAATTAAATTAAAAATGTTTTTAATGTACTTCATTTCAAAACAAAAGGAGAGTGCTCCATGGTGATTACATCATATTTAGAAAATCTAGGCATTATGTTTGTTTTTAGATTTACAGCACACAAGGCCCCTAAAAAGTCTCAAGAAAAACCCCAAATTTCTTCCCTGTAAAACCATTTTCTGGAATGAACTGACCACGGAGAACACAGTTTTAGATGGAAGTGAAGCTATAATCTCAAGAGTCTACTGCATTTCTATATCCCGATTCTTTCCTGAGTATGAAGAGTCCACCCCAGACACTATTCTTTCTGACATTTATTTGCCGCCTTTTCCTGAACTCAGAGACTCTCTCTGCCTCAGATGTGTCTGGACAGTGACAGATGGGAAAGACTCTTCTTCAGTGACCAGATCTGTCTTGACAGCCTTGGGAGCCCCAAGTCAGTCGGCTCTATTTCCTTGGACTCCAAGTATCAGGTTGGGGGGTGGTTCCTCAAAATATTTGAGGGTTGCTTGAATACATTTTGTGTGTGGATGGTTTTCAGTTGCTTTCTTTAATGATACGAATGTGGATCAAAACCCAGGGAAACATATTCTAAAGAACTGTTCAAATTCCCTGTGAAATTTTAGTGTGTTTATGGTATTTTGTTGGAATGTTCTATGGACTAGAGAATTTTTACAAGGGAGTTTCGTTTTTTTTTTTTCTTTGTAATGAGGTTTATTTACTATACCAGGAATCTGATTTGTGGTACTCTGATACAGACCTTGTACAGCCAAATTGTACATAAAAGTTAGTCTTCTTAGATGTCCTTTAAAAGGTAATTATCTCATAAACAGGAAGAATCAGGTGGCACTAGTGATAAAGAACCCGCCTGCCAATGACGGAGATCCCTGTGACCCTGTGTTCAATCCCTGGGTCAGAAGATCCCCTGGAGGAGAGTATGGCAACCCACTCCAGTGTTCTTGCCTGGAGAATCCCATGGACAGAGGAGCCTAGCAGGCTCCAGTCCATAGGGTTGCACGGAGTCAAACATGACCGAACCGACTTAGCATGCGTGCATCATGAAATCATCTGTATTAAGAAGTTCGTTACTTCCTACCTATTTTACCACCTAACGCTTGTGATTACTGACATCTATTGGGTTTATATTATGCAATAATAGTATATGATCCCATCTACTGTGCTACTCTTCCCATATCCGTGTTCTGTGTCACTTTCCTAGCTTGAAATCTGCCATGGAACTTGACAACTGCTACAAGTTAGGGCTTGATTTATTGGTTTAATGACTGTCTAGACTTGAGATGGGGAAAATATTAATAATGCAGAGTAAAACTTAAAATTGTCACATCCACGGCCATCGCATAGTGAATAGCACAAAAATTTGAGGAAATACTCTTCCAGCATTAGAAAATTATCTGATTCAGCAAAGAAGTTGATCGTGTTGATAATCAGGTGACCCTTCAAGATATATCTTCATTGTTTCACCTGACACATGCAGACAAAAATATCAACCAATATTCTTTTCAAAACTACATCATGTTTTAGCTGCAAGCATGGATTGACTAGAGATGTGAGAATTTGGAAAAAGATCAAGTAAAGAGTTCTGAGAATCAGTTGAGTAAATGGAATTCACAGTGAAGAATACTGCATACTTTATCATTTGTAAATTGTGTGTTACACATCTTTTTTTGGTCATCTTATTCCACATTTTTACTTCCTGTACCATTGACTTTTGTGAGTAGATCTATTAAAAAAATTTTTTTTATTGGAAGATCATCACTCTACAACACTGTGCTGGTCTCTGCCATACATCAGCATGAATCAGCCAAAGGTGAATCAGTTCAGTAGGTACCCTCCCTCCTGAACCTCCCTCCTATGTCCCACCCCATCCCACCCCTCTAGGTTGTCACAGAGCCCTGGGTTAAACTTCCTGTGTCCAACAGCAAATCCCCACTGGAGATCTATTTTACATATGGCATTGTATATGTTTCCAGGCTCCTCTCTCAATCTGTCCCACCCTTTCCTCCCTGCACTGTGTCCACAAGTCTCTTCTATATGTCTGCATCTCCATTGCTGCCCTGCAAATAAGCTCATCAGTACCATCTCTTCAAACAAATACATTTTAGACAGACAGTAAACTTTAGTGTGTGTGTGTGTGTGTGTGTGTATTTGCATGTTTTTGGAGAGTGGTTGGACATTCACCAACACACAACTACTTGAGTGGGATCAAAGGGGAAGTAAGGCAAGAAAACAAGAACCAGGTTGACTTCCAGACAGCCAGCCCGAATCAGTTTGTAGGAGTCTTCTAGAATCCTTGTTCTTAGAAGCCCACACATGAAACCAGACTTTGAATCTAGCTCTGTGAGCAACTGTCCAGCCTGATCAGAGAAGTTAATCTTAACCCTGCTGATTTCTGAGCACACCCAGATTGTCCCTCACCAGAAGAACTATAAAAACTAAGAGTCAGATAATTTTGATAGAGCATGTGATTTGGTACATGGAACCATCCATGACCCCAATCAGTCAGAGCTGGTGACATGCTACGAGAGGTCTTTCTGACACTGAGAGTGTGGTGTGTCTTGCTGGCCATGCCCCAATGTGTAGTGGGCTCTCCCTCTCCCAGAGCAACTAGCCTGTGGGGATCAGAAAGTAAAGCAAAGCACAAAACAAAAACACATTGAGATGTCAAAACATGTTCTGGGATTTCCTGGGTCAGATTCTTCTTTATGAACCGAGGTCTTCATTGACATGTTTTATCCATGTAATTATTTCTTTTTCCTTCCCCTTAAGAAAAAAAGATGGAATGAACAAACTGTGATCACAAGGTTCCATATGCCCTTCCTCAAAAAATAGCTATCTTGGCAAAGGAAGAATGTGTAATATCTGTGAAATTCCTTAGATGGATTTATTCTTTGCTCAGCAGTTTTGGTGACTGATGGCTAATGGAGCCATTGGAGAAGGGCTGTCCATTAGACCTTGTCAGGTGAGGTCAGAGAGGGTTGACTGGATTTACCGGGGCTCAGGTTACCATCATGGGGGGACACAAAGAGGTCAGGCAACTTCCTAATGTGAAAGTGAAAAGTGAAGTCACACAGTCGTGCCCAACTCTTTGCAACCCCATGGACTGTAGCCTACCAGGCTCCTCCGTCCTTGGGATTTTCCAGGCAAGAGCACTGGAGTGGGTTGCCAGTTCCTTCTCCATCCTTATGTGAAGCAGCTCCATAGAATCCTAGGAAAGACCTGTTACTTGTCTGCCAAAGCTTCTTATTCCATTACCAACAAGAGCCCAGGCCTACTTGGATGTTTGCGAAAAAAGAAACGTATCTCACCAGCAGAGGGCTGAAACCAATGTGGATAATTTGTGAATGCTGCTATTATTGTCTTAGGTGGAGAATTTTTAAAAACTATAATAATTGTTGGGGCTTCCCTCATAGCTCAGTCAGTAAAGAATCTGTCTGCAATGCAGGAAACCCAGGTTCAATTCCTGGGTCGGGAAAATCCCCTGGAGGAGGGCAGGGCAACCCACACTGCAGTATTCTGGAGAATCCCATGGACAGAGGAGCCTGGTGGGCTACAGTCCATGGGGTCACAAGAGTCAGAGAAGACTTAGCAACTAAACAAACAAACCAACATCATTGACTATTTTTAACTTTTTGGTGTATTGAAACTTTCATCTCATAACCTTTTGCCCTCCATCCTATCATTTAATTAAAAAATCCTCTGTCTTTATTATAATTACCATGAATAGAGCATATTAATTGAATTTAGTCCTTCTTTATTAATGTAATATTTATCTCGTATGTACCTAAGAAACTAAATATACTCCTTTACGACTGACATTAGAAACTCCTAGTTCAAAAAATAATTTTGGCTTATAGTATCAGTACTAAGAGGATTCTCATCAGTGAAATGTGTAAAATTGAAGGAGATGTGTCCTTTGGGACAATGTGAATATACTTAGACCTGATCAACTGAAACATTTTGAGGTTAGAAACCTAGTAATAACCTTTCTCTCTTTTTTCTAACTGGATCTTCACCCCTCAAAAATAAAAATTAAACCACACATTCGACATCAAAACTTGTGGTGGTTACAACTCAATTTTAAAAATATTAGGCAAAGTATTTAAGTGGACGTTTGTTATTTATTGTGGGCCAAGTTGTACCCCCACATATTAATCTTCCCCATAATATGTTGACAGTATTTGAGTTTTTAAAGAGGTGATTAAGGTTAAATGAGGTCATAGGGTGCACCCTAAAGCAATAGACTTGTGTCCTCGTAAGAAGACAGGACTAGGACCCAGGCCAGCACAGAAGAATGACCACATGCAGAGGGTTGTCTACAAGCCACGGGAGAGACCCCAGGAAAACCAAACCTGCCGACACCTTGGCCTTGGATTTCTAGCCTTCAGAACTGTGACAGAATAAAGTTCTATTGTTTGAGCCACCCTGTCTGTGGCACTTGGTTATGGTTACGGCTGTCCTAGAAAACTAATACCACATTCTCCAAGAAAGCGATACAAATGGCTAATAAGTACACAAAAGGTGGTCGACATCACCAGTCATTAGGGAAATGCAAATCAAAACCACAAGAAATCACTTTATACCTACTGGGATAGCTATAGTTAAAAAAAAAAAAAAAAAAAAAACAGAGAATAGGAAGTGTATGGGAACCCTCATACATGGCTGGTGGGAATGTAAAATGCTGGAGCTGATGTGGAGAAGAGAGTGGTGATTCCAGATTGAACACAGGTTCGATCCCTGGTCCAGGAAGATCCCACATGCCACGGAGCAACTAAGCTGGCGCACCACAGCTACTCAGCCAGTGCTCTAGAGCTCACAAGCCACAACCGCCCGTGTGCCCTAGAGTCTGTGCTCCACAGCAAAAGAAGCCACTAGAGCGAGAAGCCCGAGCATCGCAGTGGAGAGGAGACCTCACCTGCCGCAACTAGAGAAAGGCCACGTGCAGCAGTGGAGGCCCAGTGCAGCCAAAAATAAATAAATACAGCACCTCTGTTTTTTAAAAAAAAGCTAAATTAACGTATGACTCAGCAATACCACTGTTAGGTATATATCCAAAAGAACTCATACATGACTCGAACAGATACTCACAGGCCAGTGTTCATAGCAGCAATATTCATAGTAGCTAAAAGGTGGAAATAACAGAAGGATTCATCAACAAGTGAATGAATACACAAAATGTAATGCATACATGTTTGGAATATTATTCAACCATAAAGAAGGATGAATTAAAAAAAATGAAATATAATTGATTTACACTGTTGTGTTAGTGTACAGCAAAGTGATTCAGACACACATAGACACACATATATCTTTTTTCAGATTCTTTTCCATTATAGGTTATTACAAGATCTTGAATAGAGTTCCTGGTGCTATGGAGTAGGTCCCTGTAGTTTATCTATTGTATATATATATGTATATAACATATATATATATATAACACACATATATGACATATAATATAAAAAACACACATATATAACATATATATATGTTACTCCAAATTACTAATTTATTCCTCTCTCCCCGCCTTTCTCCTTTCATGACCATATGTTTTCAATCCCTGTGGGTCTGTTTCTGTTTTGCAAAGATGTTCATTTGTATCACATTTTTTTAGATTCCTCATATAAGTGATATCATCTGACATCCGTCTCTGTCTGACTTACCTCACCTTGTATGATAATCTCTAAGTCCATCTGTGTTGCTGCAAATGGCATTTATTAGGAATGAAATTTTATTGATCGTTCATGCTATTAATACAGCATGGCCAAGCCGTGAAGATGTTATGGTAAGTCAAATAAGCCAGACACGAAGGGACAAATAGTGTATGACTACACTCGCACGAAACTTCTAGACTAGGCAAGTTCATAGAGACAGAAAATAGATTTGAGGTTTCCAGGGGCTAAGGGGAAATGGGGAGAATGTGGAGTTATTGCTAAATGAGTAGAGACTTTATGCCTTGGGTAACGAAAAGTTCTGGAGGCACATGGTGGTGGCAGTTAAACAATTTGAATGGACTTAATGACCCAGAACTGTACCCTTGAAAATGGTTAAAACAGCAAATTTTATGTATATTTTACCACAATAAAAATTATTCTACCCCAAATGATTAAGATGGCAGATTTTGTTGTATGTACATATTACCAATTTTACAAGGAAATGGCAGCCCACTCCAGTATTCTTGCCTGGAGAATCCCATGGACAAAGGAGCGTGGCAAGCTATAGTCCATGAGGTCACAAAGAGATGGACATAAGATTGAGTGACTGAGCACGCACTGGTGAAATATCATAAACCAAAAATGCATTCAATCACACACTTTAAATGAGTGAGTTGTCTGGGATGTGATTTATGTCACAATAAAGCTACTGGGAAAAAAACCCTAAATCCATATAGTGGTTGAGAAAAGGAAAGCAATAAAGAGCGGACTAAATTGAGGAATTTTCCTGGAATTTTCCTCACTTTCTCTCCAAGATGCTCTAAGACCAGGAGGTGAGCTGACACCATTAAACAGGCTTTCCTCTGCTCTGGCCCTTCTTGTCCAAGTCTGAACAATTTCGAGGGCAGACTTTTCCGGGCTGATCCCAGAATGGCTCACCCACGTGTCTGAATCAGCCTCACGGATGGCCAGGTGGCACCTGCTTTATGTCGCCGCCACCCACTCTGTTAGACTCTATAAATATGGACTGAATATCAATAAAGAGCCCAGCTTCGGGCCCTCTGAGTGGGATCTGTATTTACTGTTATGTATTACAATTCTGCACCTCCAGCCCCACCCCCCCACTGCGCCGCCGCCCCCCTCCCCACTCCTCAGCCTCCCTGGGGCAGGAGGACTGTAGATGCTTTGGGGCCCTGATTGAAAGGTAGTTCTTCATGATCACAAAAACCAGTTGAAACCATCTCCTGTGATCCAGCCTGCGGCTACCAGCTGCACTCTGAGCTTTTATATTATGCATGATTCTTGACTGCTCCTGTGGTAGAAAAAAGATGCACAGTTCCATTAGCGCTTCCCAGCGTCAGGCTCAGCATTTCCAGGCTACTGCTGCTAATTCATGCTAATATACAACTGCTCACATATTTATGTCCTGGTACGTGCGTCATGAAGGTGGCTCAATGGTCCTCTCCTTGGGCGCTGACCAAGCCAATTTAGAGATGGTTGGAAAGCTGCAAGATAGGCTATGCCATGAACAGCCTTGGCAGTGCAATTTCACATGATGAAACAGGAGAGCACCCACGGAGGTGACTTTCTCTGCCAGGGTTTCTGCCGCATGCACACATGCGCCCAGGCTATTTTGTGGTCTTCCCCGCTCCTGCCCGATGGCTCAATGGCAAAGAATCTGCCCGTGATGCAGGAGACACAGGAGTCATGGGTTCAGTCCCTGGATGGAAAGATCCCCTGGAGAAGGAAATGGCAACCCACTCCAGCATTCTTGCCTGAAGGATCCCTTGGACAGAGAAGCCCAGCGGATTACAGTCCATGGGGTCACAAACTGAGCATGCCTGCACACACATCCCTCTTGCCACATTTACAGCATTTGATAACCAGTGTGGGTCTGGTACCTGCATCCATTTGTCCCACGATCTGTGTGACAAGCTTCACTCTTGCACATAAGTGCACATAATGGCAAAAAATAAACAGTGATGTTTCTCATCCTTTGTCTTCCCAGCCTGCCTTTGTTCTGGTCTTTACTCTGCCTTTCCTTATGCTTAGAATGTGCTCTCTCCTCTCTGTCTAAACCTGCTCATTTTTCAAAGTCAGAGAGTAGAAATGAGGGGCCAGGGAGAGAGAAAGAGGAAGGAAGAAAAGCAAGTAGGAGGGAGGCTTGTGGGAATAGTTGCTGCTGTGGGCAACTGTATGAAGTCACACTGGCCCTTCCGAGGAGCTGGAGCAGAATCTCTTCTGTGGCTCTTGTCCTGAGATGCCCTGAGGTGTGTGTGTGTGTGTGTGTGTGTGTGTGTGTGTGTGTGCATGCGTGCATGTGGGCTCACACTCAGTTGTGTCGACTCTTCTTGACCCCCTAGACTGTATGTAGCCCAACAGGCTCCTCTGTCCATGGGATTCTGCAGGCAAGAATACTGGAGTGGGTTAGCATGCCCTCCTCTCGGGGATCTTCCCAACCCAGGGATTGAACTTGCATATCCTGCACTGGCAGGTAGGTTCTTGACCAATAGCGCCACCTGGGAAGCCCCCATAAGGAGATCATTAAGGTTAAATGAGGACATAAAAGAAGAACCCTGACATGATCGGCCTGGCATCCTTATAAGAAAAGGACTCCTCGGAGTTCGCTCTCTGCGAAGTGAGGACACAGGAGAAGGTGGCGATCTACACATTGGGGGAGGGCTCTCACCAGGAACCTTGATCTTGGACTTCTCACAGAACCATGGGAAGTAAATGCCTGTTGTTTAAGCCCCTGCACCTGTGGTACTTTGTTACAGCAGCTGGAGCAGACCAAGACACCCCTGTTCTCTTGCAGGTCATCATGAAGGGCTGGGTGCCAGGGATCTGAATGGCTGAAGTTCCCCCGGTGACTCCAGCACAGGTAAGTCGTGAACCTGCCTTGTAAGTACCGACAGTTCAGCCTCTCATTTGGCAGCTGAGAAAACTGACGTCACTTAGCCAAAGCTCTTGCATCATGACCGCCTCCCTGTGGTCCTGCCCTCAATCCATTTGCCATATCCCGACCACACAGATGTTTAAAAACCTAAACACTCCCTTAGTTAAACTCCATCAAGGGGCTGTCATTATACCTAGGAGGAAGTCTAAAGCTTAACATTTTTTTCAATTTATTTTTTAACTTTTCATTATGAAATAATTTCCGGAGAAGGCGATGGCACCCCACTCCAGTACTTTTGCCTGGAAAATCCCATGGATGGAGGAGCCTGGTGGGCTGCAGTCCATGGGGTCGCTAAGAGTCGGACACGACTGAGCGACTTCACTTTCACTTTTCACTTTCATGCAGTGGAGAAGGAAATGGCAACCCACTCCAGTGTTCTTGCCTGGAGAATCCCAGGGACGGGGGAGCCTGGTGGGCTGCTGTCTGTGGGGTCACACAGAGTCGGACACGACTGAAGTGACTTAGCATAGCATAGCATGAAATAATTTCAGACTTTAGGAAATCATTGTAAAAATAGTACAAATAATTCTTATAAGCTCTCCTTCCAACTCCCCTAAATGTTAACATCTTACAAAACCATGGTCCAGTTATCAAAACCAGAAAGTTAACATCAATGCAGTAGGATTCTCAAATATGTAGACCTTAGTTAATCGTCAGCGATTGTCCCACCAACTTCATTTTTGGGGTCTAAGATCACACATTTAGTCACCTTGTCTCGTTAGTTTCCTTTCATCTGGAAATGATCCTCAATTTCTGTCTTTTGTGACCTTGACTGTTTTGGAAATTATGAGCCGATTGTATTGTAGAATGCTCATCATTTTGAGTTTTCCTGATGTTTCTTCATAACTAATGCTGATTATGCAGGTTTTGGCAAGAATACCAGAGAAACGACGTTATGCCCTTGTCAGTGCATCCCTACCAGGAGGCGTGGAATGACTCTTTATGCCACTGCTGGTGTTAACTTTGATTATTTGGTCAACATGGTATCTGCCTGATTTTTTTCACTGTGAAGCTACTATTTTCAAAATACACAAATGGTGCCATGAAACAGGTCCGCGTCGCATAACGGACCTTATGCCATCTGACCTCTGTCTACCTCCATCTCTCTGTCTCCTTGCGTGCTTCCTTTCTCTCAGTTCCTCAGATTCTCCACTCTCCTTCCTATCCCATGGTCTTTGCTCACGCTGTGCCCTCTGCCGGGACTTCCTGCCCTCTTTGGTCGGCTGGCTCCTAATTTAGGCCTCAGCCTTTGTGGGCCCCACAATCTAAATAAAGCCCTTATACAAATCTTTCTCAAAGTGTCCTGCACTTTTTCACCACATTTATCCACATTAAAAAAATTTTTCTTACTACATCTAAAAATTTTGTTTTATTGAAGTATAGTTGAAATATAATGTTGGGTTAGTTTCAGATGCACAGCACAGTAATTCAGTTTTTTAATATATATATATATGTTCTTTTTAAGATTCTTTTTATGCTGTTACAAAATATTGATTATAGCTCCCTGCACTATACAGTAGGTCCTTGTTGTTTATTTTATATAGTAGTGTGTATATATTAATCCCAAACTCCTAATTTATCCCTCCCTCTCCCTTTTCTCTTTGGAAACCATAAATTTGTTTTCTATGTCTGTGGGTCTATTTCTGTTTTGCAAATAAGTTCATTTGCATCTTAAAAAAATTTTTTTTGATTCCACATACAAATGATATCATATATTTCTCTGTCTCTGTCTCCTTTCTCTCACTGCTCCTTTATTCTGGCTCCTGGTGCGCACAAGGTTTGGTCTGTGCCCTCCAAGAGTCTGTTTCCCCAGTCCTGTGGAAGTTCTGTAATCAAGTCCCACTGGCATCGATAGTCAAATTTCCTGGGGATTCTCGTCTGCTTAAGAATTAATGCCTTTGAACTGTGATGTTGTAGAATACTCTTGAAAGTCCCTTGGACAGCAAGGAGGTCAAACCAGTCAATCCTGAAGGAAATCAATCTTGAGTATTCATTGGAAGGACTGATGCTAAAGCTGAAGCTCCAATACTTTGGCCACCTGATGCGAAGACCTGACTCACTGGAAAACACCCTGATGCTGAGAAAGATTAAGGCAGGAGGAGAAGGGGATGACAGAAGATGAGATAGTTGGATGGCATCACCGACTCAATGGACATAAGTTTGAGTAAGCTCTGGAAGTTAGTGATGGACTGGGAAGCCTGGCGTGCTACAGTCCATGGAGTTGCAAAGAGTCTGACACGACTGAGCGATTGAACTGAACTTTCTCTGTCTGGCTATCCACATTTAAATTCCATATTCATTTATATGAAGTATTTTTCCCCAGCTACATTCCAGGCTGCGTGAGGGGAGGCGCTTGGTCACTCTTGTTTGCTATTGTGAATCTAGAATCTAGCACAGTGCAGAGTATAAATTTGAGACCCTTTCTAAACTTCAGCGAACAGACTATGTGAGGACCAGGAGTTTGGATTAATCACCCAATTTTTACAGTGGTTATGAATTGACCTGTGTACTTTATTAGGTTTATGCTTGTTTTTCTTAACAAAGTGCTGCCAGGGACTGAGTGGGCTGGGGTGGGGGCCAAGGGGTGCAATAGTCCTCATGGGTCACTGGCAATGACTTGATCAGATTGACCAGATCGAGGTAACAAAGCTTCCCTGGTGGCTCAGACAGTAAAGAATCCGCCTGCCACTGCAGTAGACCTGGATTCAATCTCTGGGTTCGGAAGATCCCCGGGAGGAGGGCATGACAACCCACTCCAGGACTCTTGTCTGGAGAATCCCATGGACAGAGGAGCCTGATGTGCTACAGTCCATGGGGTTGCACAGAGTCGGACATTACTGAAGTGACTAAGCAGCAGATAACAGAGCTGCTGGCATTTCACAATGATGAAAGCAAGAAAATCACCTAAATGTGAAAGATGATTCCCTTCTACCTGTGCAAAGAATATTTGAAAATTATCTTATTTAACACAAATAACATCCTGCCCCCGTTTACGTCCAGGGTATACCCCCACCCCCGCCGGCACCCCCGCCTGCACACACACATATACACACACTCACACACAGCTGCCCAAAGACAGCCATCATGGTGGTTTGATTTCAGATCAGTGTGTTTCTCCTTCTCTGCCTCAGGCTCTTTGCTTTGAACAGAGATTTAGAAAACTTTTTTTTTTTTTTTTAAAAAGGCAAATCCTTTCTTCTGCTACTTTTTCAACTGTGAATCAACCATTCCTACTGGGTTTTGATGCAAAGGAGCAAGTCTGCAGTCCCCCACGTGAGCTTCCAGGCAGCTCCCCAGCTGAAACTTGGTCAAAAATAAATGACACCTATCATATTTTCTTCCTGGCCTTTGGCTCCCATAGTCCTGCCGCATCACCCACCTCCTCCCCTTTACAAACTGCCTGGAGGTCTAGAAAAGTGGAGTGCCCCCTCTTCTCAGCCTGCACCCCTCTCTCTGTTCTCCCCCTCCCACCCATCACCCAGGAAGCCCTGGGAGCCCCACCCCACCTTCTGGGGTGCAGGGTGGGGCGCGCGGGGCTGCAGGGAAAGACTCTGATGACCTTCTGAGCACACCCAGCCCGTCTGACTTCTTCCAGAGCTTCCTCTGAAGGCTGCGAGGAGCTTGGACCGCCTCCAAGAGAGCGGACAGAGGTAGTGGGCTGAGGTCAGAGAAACATGGTTTCTCATTTTCCTCAGCGGTGCTTCCTGTCAGCACTGCGCCCCTTGCCTGCTCACTGGGTGCGCGTCTCTTTGCTGCCTTTGCTGAGGCTCTCAAGTTGTAGTGGTCGCAGAACCTTTCACCAGGTGGCATGGGGACCACATCTGTGTCCACCGAAAGGGGGTTGCCAGGCAGTTACGCTGATGCTGCGGCTGGACCTCAGCTGTTCACAAGGCTGGTGGGAGCCATGTAAAGGGACAGGACATGTGTCCCTCTGCCCTGGAGACCCCCAGGGACCCCCACAAGCAGTGGGGCTTCTTCACTTAGCAGGATGATGTGCCCTGAAGCCTGAGTATCTGCAGAACCTCCTCCAAGAAGACCCTGCCCCAGGCAGAACTGTCCCCATGCCAGCCCATGATAGAGGAGGAAGGGGCCGGCAAATGGCAGGTCCCTGAAGTTAGCAGCCTGTGGAACAGGTGTGGACCGAGGACCACAAGCTCTTGTAACATCCATGACAGCTGCTGGCTGCTCTCCAGTACTGCAGGCTCCCAGGCAGCAGCGGAGTTGACTGGTATGTGGAGAGAGGATGCCCTTTGCATTGCAATGGACTTGAATCTTTAATGAGGTCACATGTTGCTGATTGGATGGCATGAAAGTGAGCAACATGAAATAGAGAGTTAAAGACCTTGTCCATATTGTTCAACTCACAGAAGACACCTTGGTCTAGTCAAAGTGAGGTCGCTTATTTGTGTCTGACTCCAAGTGAAGTTGCTCAGTCGTGTCTGACTCAAAGTGAAGTTGCTCAGTCGGGTCTGACTCAAAGTGAAGTTGCTCAGTCGGGTTGCTCAGTTGTGACCCTGTGGACTGTAGCCTACCAGGCTTCTCCCTTCATGGGATTTTCCAGGCAAGAATAATGGAGTGGGGTGCCAT
This sequence comes from Tragelaphus eurycerus, assembly GCA_935064755.1. Lineage (NCBI taxonomy): Eukaryota > Metazoa > Chordata > Mammalia > Artiodactyla > Bovidae > Tragelaphus > Tragelaphus eurycerus. The sequence goes on from CAKXYN010000059.1 coordinate 5,176,695, forward strand.
TTCCTTCTCCAGGGGATCTTCCTGATCCAGGGATGGAACCCAGGTCTCCTGCATTGGAGGCAGACGCTTTAACCTCTGAGCCACCAGGGAAGCCCAATTGGTCTAGTCAGGGGGATATTAATTTCCATCCTGTGATACAGGATGTGCACGAAGGGGCTTCTACTGGGGAGGCAGGGCCAGGTCTGGACTAGTGGGAAGGAACCAGCATCTCTCTGCGGTGTGCATATATAGCAGGTGGTCAAAACACGTTGGTCAGAACATGGCTTCTCTGATGGGCTCAGCTAGTAAAGAATCCTCCTGCAATGCAGGAGACCCTGGTTCGATTCCTGAGTTGGGAAGATTCACTGGAGAAGGGACAGGCTACCCACTCCAGTATTCTTGGGCTTCCCTCGTGGATCAGATGGTAAAGAATCTGCCTGCATTGCGGGAGACCTGGGTTCAATCCCTAGTTTGGGAAGATCACCTGGAGAAGGGAATTGGCAACGCACTCCATTATTCTGGCCTGGAGAATTCCATGTACAGTCCATGGGGTCGCAAAGAGTCGGACACGACTGACAGACTTTCACTTTCAAAGTATGTTGGTGGAGGGGGAAAGCAGGGGCTAAAATTCAGAGAGAAGAGTGGCTTTTGTAATTTATTCACTCCAAGGGTGCTGTTTTGTAGTTCTCACAAAAGTGACACCATGCTAGCAGTGACTCATGGCTGCAGCCTTGGAGAGAATTAGGTCATTGACCTACACTTCCTTCTGTAGAGCACACGGCAGTATGTAGGCAGAGTTACAGAATGAGATTTATTACCTGTAGGCGGGGGTGCCATGGACAAAGAGAAGGATGATACCCTTTGAGAAGGTAGCCTCTTGCCTTTGGCCAAGGCCGTAAGGCTTAATCAACACACCTAGAGAACCTGATGTGAAGAGCTGACTCTTTGGAAAGGATCCTGATGCTGGGAAAGATTGAAGGCAAATGAGAAGGGGGCACAGAGGATGAGATGGTTAGATAGCATCAACTACTCCGATAGCTCCTTCCTTCCCCTTCCACATGAATTCGAGCAAACTCCTGAAGATAGCAAAGGATAGGGAAGCCTGGTGTGCTGCAGTTCACGGGGTCACAAAGAGTCAGACACAACTTAGTCACTGAACAACAACAAAAGTCCTAGTCTACAGATGACAATTATACTAGGTGCTTAGGTAACTCTTGAGAGTCCCTTGGACTGCAAGGAGATCCAAGCAGTCCATCCTAAAGAAAATCAGTCCTGAATATTCACTGAAAGGACTGATGTTGAAGCTGAAGCTCCAATACTTTGGCCACCTGATGTGAACAGCTGACTCATTTGAAAAAACCCTGATGCTGGGAAAGATTGAAGGCAGGAGAAGGGGATGACAGAGGATGAGATGGTTGGATGGCATCACCAGCTCAATGGACATGAGTTAGAGTTACCTTCTGGAGTTGGTGATGGACAGGGAGGCCTGGTGTGCTGTGGTCCATGGGGTTGCAAAGAGTCGGACATGACTGAGCGTCTGAACTGAACTGAACTAGGTAACACTTATCAAACGCACACATACACAAAGACGTAAATGAGTGCCTCAAACATTCTGGGCTCTTTTTCTTTGGATTATTCAACTTGCTGTTGTTGCCACTCACTCTTTTCACCTCATCTCAACTCCAAAGTGAAGTTATAGTGTCACTTCTCCCCATGTGGTAGGCTTCCAGGTAGTCCAGAAGACAAGAGCTGTGCCTAACAAGAGGGCTCTGTTACAACAGTGGGCCATATGACTTTCATTACTGGGGGCATTTTATAGAAGAGAATGGAAAATGTAAAATTCCCACTTTTGGTTAGGGATGAAAGGGTTAGACATTCAGTCGTGTCCAAGTCTTTGCAACCCTATGGACTGTAGACCACTAGGTTCCTCTGTCCATGGAATTCTCCAGACAAGAATACTGGAGTGGGTTGCCATTCCCTTCTCTGGGGAATCTTCTAGACCAAGGGATGGAACCCAGATACCCTGTATTGCAGGCAGATTCTTTACCTTCTGAGCCACCATTGGTTAGGGATATATATCCTGAATTTTATGTAAATAAATACAGTTTTAAAAAAGATAAATTGTGATTCAAGTGATGCTTCATGTCTTTCTGCAGTTTCCAAATGTTCTGTAATCGAATTGGAGGAACTGCTGAGAACAGATGCCAATCCATACCCTACACACGTCCTACAGTGAGAAAAATGACAGACTTTGCTCCACTCGCCCAAAAACCATTTAAATTTTAAATTGCCTTAATTATCACATATTTTTAATGCAATGTAGTGGAAGTTTACAGACAGATCCGATGGAAAACAGTGGGTTTTGTAAAAGGTTTCAGGGCTTTGGTGTGGGATAAACAGTGGTCACACCTATCACAGGTGACTTATTAACAATGGGAATGCGTTTTGTACCACATTTTTTTAATAGAAAAATGTTATCACCTATATGCCTCACTATTATCTACATTCTAATCACCCTCTAGTGATGAGTTCATAAGTGAAGCATTTTTCATTAGGCGATTTGCCATGGCAACTTGAGTTGGGTAAGGCCCTCTGCTGGTTCCATCACCGGGCCAGGGAACTGAACTATTGGTTTTTGTTTTTTTTTTTCCATTATCATTGACCTCCCACTAGGATGTTCATCTTCTGATGAGCTCTTGGTGGCAAATGGCACTAGAAAACCCTACAAATTCTCATTTGGAAAGAAGAAAAAATGGTTTGTCTGCAGTCATTGGAAGTACAATTAAATGTTGATAGACAACTCCAAGGCTGGAAAAAGCTGTAAAATCTTGTTTCATCCAACCCGAGACAGCTAAGTGGAGTATGTCACTGTGGATCCCGTTGAGCTTGCGTTAGCACGGCAATCCTTATTGCCACATCTCTGGATTTTGAAAAGGGTTCTGGGTTTTTAACCAGTTGGCAGGAATGACTGAAATCGTTGGTAAGAAAATTTAGCTTTGGTAAAGTAACTTTGTTGGCCGCTGTTAAAAAAAGAGGTTTCTAGGAATTACTGGGATTTGTACGACAATACATTTTATATACATTTTGGAGAAAAGACACAACTGGTGAAGAACAAATGAATATTGAAGCAGGTTTTACATGGGTCCAAGGGGTGGAGTGAGTCTCTCATTACTCTATACACTCACTCCTCGTTTATTCTAAAGACTGTCTACGATGAACTGGGTTCTAGGGAATATTAAAATAGGCATCTGTATCTCTTGATTGTAGAATATTTCATCTATTATCTGATATAAAATTTACATAGATTTTAATATAAGTAAGAAGAGAGGAAAATAACAGAAAAAAATAGAAATATATGCATGAATATTTATATATATATAAGGGCTTTCCTGGTGGCTCAGAGGCAAAGAATCTGCCTGCCAATGCAGTAGACGAGGATTTGATCCCTGGGAAGAGCGTCTGGAGGAGGAAATGGCAACCCACTCCGGTATTCTTGCCTGGGAAATCCCATGGACAGAGAAGCAAAAGAGTTGGACTCAACTCAGTGACTACGCAACAGCAACAACATATACATGTAAACAGTGGTAAAGATATCCAGCTGTCAAAAACATTATAGAAGTGATGAGAGTGAGCAACGTTAGAAAGGGGCAATCTGATAACATTTCACAGAAGAGGTTGTCTTAGAAAAATTGGTCTTTAGAGATGACAGATGTGTAAATATATATGCAGTTTAAATACCATGAATTAAAGTGAAAATCATGGAGAAGGCAATGGCACCCCACTCCGGTACTCTTGCCTGGAAAATCCCATGGACGGAGGAGCCTGGTGGGCTCCAGTCCATGGGGTCGCTAAGAGTCGGACACGACTGAGCGACTTCACTTTCACTTTTCACTTTCACTTTCACTTTTCACTTTCACGCATTGGAGAAGGAAATGGCAACCCACTCCAGTGTTCTTGCCTGGAGAATCCCAGGGACGGGGAAGCCTGGTGGGCTACCGTCTATGGGGTCACGCAGAGTCGGACACGACTGAAGTGACTCAGCAGCATAAAGTGAAAATCTCCTGTATGCCTTACCATCAGATCAGATCAGTCGCTCAGTCGTGTCCGACTCTTTGCGACCCCATGAACCGCAGCACGCCAGGCCTCCCTGTCCATCACCAGCTCCCGGAGGTCACTCAGACTCGCATCCATCGAGTCAGTGATGCCATCCAGCCATCTCATCCTCTGTTGTCCCCTTCTCCTCCTGCCCTCAATCCCTCCCAGCATCAGAGTCTTCTCCAATGAGTCAACTCTTCGCATGAGGTGGCCAAAATACTGGAGTTTCAGCTTTAGCATCATTCCTTCCAAAGAAATTCCAGGATTGATCTCCTTCAGAATGGACTGGTTGGATCTTCTTGCAGTCCAAGGGACTCTCAAGAGTCTTCTCCAACACCACAGTTCAAAAGCATCAATTCTTCGGTGTTCAGCCTTCCTCACAGTCCAGCTCTCACATCCATACATGACCACAGGAAAGACCATAGCCTTGACTAGGCGAACCTTTGTTGGCAAAGTAATGTCTCTGCTTTTGAATATGCTATCTAGGTTGCTCATAACTTTCCTTCCAAGGAGTAAGCGTCTTTTAATTTCATGGCTGCAGTCACCATCTGCAGTGATTTTGGAGCCCAGAAAAACAAAGTCTGACACTGTTTCCACTGTTTCCCCATCTATTTCCCATGCAGTGATGGGACTAGATGCCATGATCTTCGTTTTCTGAATGTTGAGCTTTAAGCCAACCCTTTCACTCTCCACTTTCACTTTCATCAAGAGGCTTTTTAGCCCCTCTTCACTTTCTGCCATAAGAGTGGTGTCATCTGCATATCTGAGGTTATTGATATTTCTCCCGGCAATCTTGATTCCAACTTGTGTTTCTTCCAGTCCAGCATTTCTCATGATGTACTCTGCATATAAGTTAAATAAACATGGTGACAATATGCAGCCTTGACGTACTCCTTTTCCTATTTGGAACCAGTCTGTTGTTCCATGACCAGTTCTAACTGTTGCTTCCTGACCTGCATACAGATTTCTTAAGAGGCAGATCAGGTGATCTGGTATTCCCATCTCTTTAAGAATTTTCCATAGTTTATTGTGATCCACACAGTCAAAGGCTTTGGCATAGTCAATAAAGCAGAAATAGATGTTTTTCTGGAACTCTCTTGCTTTTTCCATGATCCAGCGGATGTTGGCAATTTGATCTCTGGTTCCTCTGCCTTTTCTAAAACCAGCTTGAACATCAGGAAGTTCACGGTTCACATATTGCTGAAGCCTGGCTTGGAGAATTTTGAGCATTACTTTACTAGCGTGTGAGATGCCTTACCATAGTGTTGTGCAATAGCCCTGCAACTTTTTGATACATACCTGACTGTCTATTGAAAAAAATTCATTGCAAAGGTAAGAGCATAGTACACTCAACATTCTGCCATTTGCTATTCACAAAACAAAAAGAGTATCATGAAGTCCTGGAGGGCAATGTCTTGCGTCTCTTGGGAGGTAGAAAGTAAAAGACAGTGAAGTCGCTCAGTCGTGTCCTACTCTTTGCGACCCCATGGACTGTAACCTATCAGGCTGCTCCGTCCATGGGATTTTCCAGGCAAGAGTGCTGGAGTGGATTGCCGTTTCCTTCTCCAGAGGATCTTCCCAACCCAGGAATCGAACCCGGGTCTCCTGCATTGCAGGCAGACGCTTTAGGATCAAATGGGTGTCGGGGAAGGAGGGGCGGCAAAGAACCTGTTGACAGGCGCCTGCTTGTTTTGCTAGACCCAGAAGAAATGCAGCAGCCAAAGAAGTAACTGGCTGGAGCTGGGGAAGTGCTTGCTCATTGGCCAGCCTCCATGGTTACTAATATGATACTTACTAATAGGGCTTTCCTGGTGGTTCAGCAGTAAAGAATCTGCCTGCAATGCAGGAGATGCAGAAGCTATAGGAGACTTGGGCTCAATCCCTGGATCGGGAACGTCCCCTGGAGGAGGAAATGGCAACCCACTCCAGTATTCCTAACTCTGAAATCCCATGGACTAGAGGAGCCTGGCAGGCCACAGTCCATAGGGTTGCAAAGGGTCAGACACACACGACTGAGTGACTGAGCACACATCCACTTATTAATAGGAGATCTGAGTTGATTTTGTGGATGAAAAAATTAATCTGTTTATCTAAGAAAGAGAGGGAAGGTTTTATTCGAGCTAAATTGAGGATTATAACTTTGGAAGCAGCCTCTCAGAAAGCTCTGAGAACTGGTCTACCCATTAGAGGTCTAAGCATAGCTACATAAGGTTTTGAAACAGAGGGCTGTACACTCAGTGATATATTACTGACAATTTACACAGTACAGGTCTATGTGGTCATCGTGGCCCCTTACAAGATTAATAAAGCAGGGAAGTTATCTCATAAGGCGTTATCTTTTGCTGCTAGGAGAATGTTGTTGTTTTTTTTTTTTGGTTGAGCAGATATTTCTGCCAATGGGGAGGTGTGGTCCATGCATAATGCATGAGAGAGGAGGTCAAAGGGCAGCGAGACATTTTTGTGTTCAAATTGTCCTTGACTTGTCTTAGAATACATATTTTTATTTCATGAATTTACATTTCACGTTGGTTAAAAAAAATCAAACGGTGTTGCAGGAGAATGAGGCATGAGGGAAAACGGGATCTAACAGGTTCTAACCAGTTTTTGTCTTATCTTCAACATCTGCGTCATTCTTGTGTGTATTTGTGTGTGATTCTTCTAATGTTTGTGCCCTGCCTTCTCTCACCGACCCCCAGTCTCAATGGGAAGAATTATGTTGTTTGAGAAGTATGGTCCTGTTTACAAACTGGATAAAGGAAGAGAACCAGAGGCAGGAAAACTCTGAGATGGACCTCTTATGTACCGTTCCAGTGTGAGCAGTGAACAAAGAAAGGAACACTTTGTCTGAGCAAATTAAAATCCGGTGAAATTCTTCTTTTTAAACTATTTGCTTTTTGCCATTTCTTTTTCTTAAATTGGTGCGTCCTCCTGAATTCAGAGAAGATGACCCCTGACACACAGAAACGGTTTGGCTCGCTCTGGCACTTCCCTCTTTCCTCTCCTAACACAAGCTTTGGGCGATGCAGAACTCTCCTGGGGCTTCCCAGGTGGTGCTAGTGGTAAATAACCCACCTGCCACTGCAGGAGACATTAGAGACACGGGTTCAATCCCTGGGTCACGATGATCCCCTGGAGGAGGGCATGGCAACCCACTCTAGTATTCTTGCCTGGAGAATCCCCACGGATAGAGGAGCCTGGTGGGCTACAGTCCATGGGGTCACAAAGAGTCAGACACAGTTGAAGAGACTTAGCACGAACACATGAATGAGCTCTCTTTAGGAGCTTGTAGACAAAATCACACTGCAGGTTCGTGCATCCTTTGAAACAAATTCTTGACGTACCTTTGCACATTTTCTGTTGGATTTGTGGAAATGGCTTCTTCATGACACTCAGGCAATTATCCGTAGCCATGCAAAAAGCTTCCCGTTCTGTTCTTAGAGCCTGATCCCTGATTCAGTTTTCTGTTTATCTCGATTGCAATTCAAAATGTACAGGCTACAAATATCAGAGGGTCCCGTTCTTAGGCAAACAACAAAAATCCAAGTTGCTTTTGATTTTATTTACATGGGCTCCATAACTGAGTTAGTGAGAGAAGCATTTGTTGAAGGCATCTAGAATAAAACAGGAACTTATAGTAGCATAAGGAAAGGCAATGGAAATACCACTTGCGCCAATTATGCTTGTGACAAGTGATCGAATGCTCGCTGTGGCATATTTGTCCTATTTCTTGCAAGATTAACTTCCTTAAGTTTTCAAAGCAAAGGCTACACAATATAAAAAAAAATGTATAAGATTTCCATTACGTAAGTACCAACTTGCAGAAGTGTTACTCTCCCAAACTGAGTTCACCTTCACCAACTAACGTGTGAGGTAGAGCTGGCTCATTAAAAAGTGAGAAACTAGCAATTTCTCTGGCAGCCCCGTGGTTTAGACTCTGCACTCCCACTGCAGGCGGCCCGGGTTCGATCTCTGGTCAGGAAGCTAGGATCTTGCACGCCACACAGCTTAAAAAAAATAAGTGGAAAAAACAAAAACAGGAACAAGTTGAAAGGCAGGGAGTGGGCAAATGAAACAAATCCTTGTTTTAATCAAATGCAATGATGTTCCATATACCATGAAAACCTGCTCTCTTGATCTAATCATTGCTGTAAATTTTTGATGTGGATTCTTTGATAATATCAACTAAAAGACTGAATTTTAAAATTTGTATGGCTTGCTTGTCAGTCAGTTCCTGACTCTAACATTGTATTTTTTTCGCTATGGTAAAAAAACAAAAAAAGGCCCACGATGTCAGGCCCTGCCAACACCTTGAGTTGGGCCTTGGAGCCTCCAGAACTCTGTGAGGGAATATTTCTGTTGTTTCACAGTTTTGTTGTTTTGCAGTTTGGGGTCCTTTGTTACAGCAGCCCTAGAGAACAAACACAGTCCTTATGAAAGTTTCCACCAACCTGCCTCAAAGGCAGCTGCTCTGTTCTGTGCATCTTACAGAGAAGATGGTTTTTGCCTTACGTGTGGTGACAAGTTTGACTTTAGCTGACATGCTAGCTGTAATATGATGAACGCTTGAAGAGTCATCGATTCAGGCTGCAGCCTGACCATTTCAGGGGACAAAACTGCTCTTCTCTTTTCTTCTCTTCTATTTCCTTTTATTTTTTACTCGAATACTGTAATATGATGAATGCTTGAAGAGTCATTGATTCAGGCTGCAGCCTGACCATTTCAGGGGACAAAACTGCTCTTCTCTTTTCTTCTCTTCTATTCTCTTTTATTTTTTACTCGAAATTCCCTAATAGAGTCTGATACAGAGGAAGCAGCAATAAGTGATCATTCTTTCACCCATGCACGTATCCCTCAGTTCATTCACTCTCCTTCTTTCACTGATGCTTTTTTAAAAAATTTATTTTTGTCTTTGGTCATGCTGCGTGGCATGTGGGAACTTAGTCCCTTGACCAGGGATCAAACTTGCATCCCCTGCTTTGGAAGCACAGAGTTCCAACCTCTGGACCATCAGGGAAGTCCTCATTGGTGCTTTAGACCTTCATCTGCTATGCTTTCAGACACAGTTGGTTTTCATTGTTAACCACTACCTTCTGCTTTATCTTCTCTCCTGAACAATCTTTACCACTTCCTCCCTTTCCTTCCTCCATTCCCTCTCTTGGTTCCCTGATGGTGACGCTTGACTTTGTCACTCTCCGAGGTCACAGTGATTTCTTTGCATCTAACCTCACCTCCCTTGCCCTTTGCTCTCTCTCCTGCCCCCTTCTATTTAAAATGTGTCCACTTTTGCTTAGTTATTTTCCCTTTTTTGTTTCTAATAAACTTTTTTTTTTTGAGAAGGAGAGATATACCTGTCAAAAAGTACACAAATTCTAAGTGTATAACTTGAGGAAGTGTCATAGTGAAATTACCCTTATAACTACCACCCAAATCAAGAAATTGAACATTCCTAGAACTGAACTGACTTAGCAGCAACAGAACTCTAGAAACCCTCTTCTCATGTACTCTCATCCTCTTTTCTAAGCATAATCAAAATTTAATACCAGTACCACAAATTAGCTTTGCCTGTTTTACAATAAAGTTTTACATAATGGAATCATACAAAATTATAGTTTTTTTTATTTGCTTAGGCAACACTTCTATAATTAATTACTTTTTATTGTTAGATTTTAATTTCTCCCAAGGAAAGGAAAGCATTGATCTAAAAATAAAACAAAGTAAAATAACATTTAAAAGCCACAGGGGCACTTCTGTGGTGATCCATGGTTAAGACTCTGTGCTTCCCACGCTGGGGGCGCAGGTTCGATCCTTGCTTAGGGAATTAAGATCCCATGTGCTGCAAGGTGCAACCAGAAAGGAAAAAGCCATAGGTAAGGACATTTTTCCAATGGAAGTTTAGCCTGCAGATTCCTATGTCTCTGTTTTTATAGCTTTTAATAGTTTTGGCTTTTCCTGGCTGACTGGAGAATCCTGGGACATAGCATAATGTGCATATTTAAGAAATAAAATATTTTTTCTACCTATTGCTGTCAGGATTTTATTGATATTGTATTAATCTTTATGTTAGAAATCTCCTTGGAAACCTAGGGGGAAAAAAAAAGGTTCTTTACAACAGGATGGGAAAACTTTAAATCTTTCACAGACATCTTTGCTTTGGGCTCTCCAGTCAGGTAAATATCTCCATTAGCAGTAAAGGTAGAAATGTGATGCATTTTAGACTCATTCTAGTGAAAGTGCAGATTAAAATGACTGATAGACACGATAAATGCGTCTGCATGCGTGCGTGCTGAGCCCTGTCCGGTTCTGCAATCCCATGGACTGTAGCCTGCCAGGCTCCTTTGTCGATGGAGTTTTCTAAGTGAGAATACTGGAGTGGGTTGCCATTTCCTACTCCAGGAATAACTGTGTCTGTTGAGTCTCTAATATTGATCTCTATTAATAAAGCAGAAGATATTAAGAAGAGGTGGCAAGAATACACAGAAGAACTGTACAAAAAAGAGCTTCACGACCCAGATAATCACGATGATGTGATCATTGACCTAGAGCCAGACATCCTGGAATGTGAAGTCAAGTGGGCCTTAGAAAGCATCACTACAAACAAAGCTAGTGGAGATGATGGAATTCCAGTGGAGCTATTCCAAATCCTGAAAGATGATGCTGTGAAAGTGCTGCATTCAATATGCAAGCAAATTTGGAAAACTCAGCAGTGGCCACAGGACTGGAAAAGGTCAGTTTTCATTCCAATCCCAAAGAAAGGCAATGCCAAAGAATGCTCAAACTACTGCACAAGTGCACTCATCTCACACCTAGTAAAGTAATGCTCAAAATTCTCCAAGCCAGGCTTCAGCAGTACGTGAACCGTGAACTTCCCGATGTTCAAGCTGGTTTTAGAAAAGTCAGAGGAACCAGAGATCAAATTGCCAACATCCGCTGGATCATGGAAAAAGCAAGAGAGTTCCAGAAAAACATCTATTTCTGCTTTATTGACTATGCCAAAGCCTTTGACTGTGTGGATCACAATCAACTGTGGGAAATTCTGAAAGAGATGGGAATACCAGACCACCTGATCTGCCTCTTGAGAAACCTGTATGCAGGTCAGGAAGCAACAGTTAGAACTGAACATGGAACAACAGACTGGTTCCAAATAGGAAAAGGAACACATTAAGGCTGTATATTGTCACCCTGTTTATTTAACTTATATGCAGAGTACATCATGAGAAACGCTGGACTGGAAGAAACACAAGTTGGAATCAAGATTGCCGGGGGGAAATATCAATAACCTCAGATATGCAGATGACACCACCCTTATGGCAGAAAGTGAAGAGAAACTCAAAAGCCTCTTGATGAAAGTGAAAGTGGAGAGTGAAAAAGTTGGCTTAAAGCTCAACATTCAGAAAATGAAGATCATGGCATCTGGTCCCATCACTTCATGGGAAATAGATGGGGAAACAGTGGAAACAGTGGCTGACTTTATTTTTCTGGGCTCCAAAATCACTACAGATGGTGACTGCAGCCATGAAATTAAAAGACGCTTACTCCTTGGAAGGAAAGTTCTGAGCAACCTAGATAGCATATTCAAAAGCAGAGACATTACTTTGCCAACAAAGGTTCGCCTAGTCAAGGCTATGGTTTTTCCTGTGGTCATGTATGGATGTGAGAGCTGGACTGTGAAGAAGGCTGAGCGCCGAAGAATTGATGCTTTTGAACTGTGGTGTTGGAGAAGACTCTTGAGAGTCCCTTGGACTGCAAGGAGATCCAAGCAGTCCATTCTGAAGGAGATCAGCCCTGGGATTTCTTTGGAAGGAATGATGCTAAAGCTGAAACTGCAGTACTTTGGCCACCTCATGCGAAGAGTTGACTCATTGAAGACTCTGATGCTGGGAGGGATTGAGGGCAGGAGGAGAAGGGGACGACAGAGGATAAGATGGCTGGATGGCATCACTGACTCGATGGGTGTGAGTCTGAGTGACCCCTCCGGGAGTTGGTGATGGACAGGGAGGCCTGGCGTGCTGCAATTCATGGGGTTGCAAAGAGTCGGACATGACTGAGCGACTGATCTGATCTGATTAATTTTATTCTGAATATACACACATGGTCTTCTGGATTGGAGAGATTTATTACCGCTCAGTAAATAATACATGTGTCGACCCTTATACCAGTGCTCACTCCTGAGTGACATGTGAAAGCCAACGGGGATTTTTCCTACATGAGCAGTGGGCACACCATAGGTGAGGGGAGGAACACGTGAGTCATCTCTGCTTGTAAGCAGGCAGGAGGCAGTTGTCCTTAATCATAACTCCAGCCTTCTGGGGTGTAAATAAAATCTCCGCTGGAGCCAGGCAGTCGCATGTGACTCTACTTTATGCCCAGGAAGATACCACTCTGACCTCCCCTGGCATCTCTGGAGCTAACTCTGGTGCCTATGCCAGGATATCATGGTTTGGCCTTTAGGGCGATAAGTTTTAGTAACTTTATTGACTAGAGTGGTTAAGTAGACCAGTGGGGGCAGATCCAGCCCTCCTGGTTTCTGGGGTCTCTGGGCCTTTCACAGGAGTGCAGGTTACTTCCAACTGGGTCTAGGATTCCTGCTTGTAGAAAAAGCATCGGCCTGGGGATGGGACTGTTTTCTCTAAGTGTAGTGATGACCACAGAATCACTACTACCAGGATGAGTAAGGAATATACTCTGCCTATTGGTACAGTAGGGGGCATTCCCCCCTCCTCTATTATAGAAGAAGAGTATCTTAAAAAAATTTTTTTTATTAAGCTTCCTTTTTTAGAACCCTTTCAGGTTCACAGCAAAACTGAACAGGAAGTATAGAGTTCCCATTTATTCCCTGACTCCTCCTTCCAGCCCATGTGCACAGCCTTCCCCATTATCCACATTCCCCCAATGTCGTACATTTGTAACAACCTATCTGTTACAATCCCTGGGTGGGGAAGATCCCGTGGAGAAGGAAATGGCAACCCACTCCAGTATTCTTGCCTGGAAAATCCCATGAAGAGGATGTTGGTGGGCTACAATCTATGGGGGTCACAAAGAGTCCCTGGTATCATGGAAAAGCATCTTTTTTATGTGCACTTTGCCAACTGTCAATATGACAAGAACAAATAGGGTCAACGGCTAATAATTATTATATACACTAGCTCTTATCACTCCTTTCATCTAATCTGTTTAGGTGAATGGCTTCTATTTTCCACTTTGGAAACGTGAATGCCATAGCAGAGGGAAGTTTTCTTACATCTTTTTTCTATGATAGTCTAGCTCAGGGCTTGACAACCTCTTGTCTTGGCTCTTCATGTATGTTCTCCATCTCATGTTCTTCTATATTGTCTTGTAACTGGTGAAAAGCCTTTCTTAGCTTGCAGGCTGTGCAAAAACATTTGACTGCGGTAGGGGTTGGCCCTCCTTCCAGGGTTATACTTTGCCTAGAACCTCTTTTCACTGTGGCTGGGTGATCCTATTCAAGGGAAATATTTCTTTGCAATGTTTTGTGGAGGATGTGATTCCAATGCATATTTTATGTCATTCCGTCCTAGTTCACAGTGATGTAATTCTCAGAAGACTGAAAGCAGGTGCTTTATTCCTCCTTTGTTACTGGATCACCAAAGTGGTGGCATATTCGTGAATATTTATTTCTTTGCAAATGCTATCTGACTGACGTGAAATCTACACAATGTAGCTTTGTATCCAGCTATGCAGACTAGGTAACTTGATATCAGTAGAAACTAGAATGAAGGTGAATATCAAAGGCTGGAGTGTGTCCCTCTTTTCTGACAGAATACCAAGGAGTAAGATAGATTCAGTTCAGTTCATTGGCTCAGTCGTGTCTAATTCTTTGCGACTCCATGAACTGCAGCACGCCAGGCCTCCCTGTCCATCACCAACTTCCGGAGTTCACTCAGACTCACGTCCATCGAGTCAGTGATGCCATCCAGCCGTCTCATCCTCTGTCATCCCCTTCTCCTCTTGCTCTCAATCTTTCCCAGCATCAGGGTCTTTCCCAATGAGTCAGCTCTTCCCATCAGATGGTCAAAGTCTTGGAGTTTCAGCTTCAACATCAGTCCTTCCAATGAACACCCAGGACTGATCTCCTTTAGAATGATTGGATACTTTAGGATGGTTGGATACTTTAGGATGGTTGGATCTCCTTTCAGTCCAAGGGACTCTCAAGAGTCTTCTCCAACACCACAGTTCAAAAGCATCAATTCTTTGGTGCTCTGCTTTCTTCACAGTCCAACTCTCACATCCATACATGACCACAGGAAAGACCATAGCCTTGATGAGATGGACCTTTTTTGGCAAAGTAATGTCTCTGCTTTTGAATATGCTATCTAGGTTGGTCATAACTTTCCTTCCAAGGAGTAAGCGTCTTTTAATTTCATGGCTGCAGTCACCATCTGTAGTGATTTTGGAGCCCAGAAAAATAAAGTCTGACACTGTTTCCATTGTTTCCCCATCTATTTCCCATGAAGTGATGGGACTGGATGCCATGATCTTCATTTTCTGAATGTTGAGCTTTAAGCCAACGTTTTCACTCTCCTCTTTCACTTTCATCAAGAGGCTTTTTAGTTCCTCTTCACTTTCTGCCATAAGGGTGGTGTCATCTGCATATCTGAGGTTATTGATATTTCTCCCAGCAATCTTGATTCCAACTTGTGTTTCTTCCAGTCCAGCGTTTCTCATGATGTACTCTGCATAGAAATTAAATAAGCAGGGTGACAATATACAGCCTTGACATACTCCTTTTCCTATTTGGAACCAGTCTGTTGTTCCATGTCCAGTTCTAACTGTTGCTTCCTGACCTGCATACAGGTTTCTCAAGAGGCAGGTCAGGTGGTCTGGTATTCACATCTCTTTCAGAATTTTCCAGTTTATTGTGATCCACACAGTCAAAGGCTTTGGCATAGTGAATAAAGCAGAAATAGATATTTTTCTGGCACTCTCTTGCTTTTTTGATGATCCAGCGGATGTTGGCTATTTGATCTCTGGTTCCTTTGCCTTTTCTAAAACCAGCTTGAGCATTTGGAAGTTCATGGTTCACGTACTGCTGAAGCCTGGCTTGGAGAATTTTGAGCATTACTTTACTAGCGTGTTAGACGAGTGCACATGTGCGGTAGCTTGAGCATTCTTTGGCATTGCCTTTCTTTGGGATTGGAATGAAAACTGACCTTATCCAGTCCTGTGGCCACTGCTGAGTTTTCCAAATTTGCCGGCATATTGAGTGCAGCACTTTCACAGCATCATCTTTTAGGATTTGAAATAGCTCAACTGGAATTCCATCACTTCTACTAGCTTTGTTGGTAATGATGCTTCCTAAGGCCCACTTGACTTCACATGCCAGGATGTCTGGCTCTAGGTCAGTGATCACACCATTGTGATTATCTGGGTCGTGAAGATATTTTTTGTACAGTTCTTCTGTGTATTCTTGCCACTCTTTCTTAATATCTGCTTCTGTTAGGTCTATACCATTTCTGTCCATTACTAAGCCCATCTTTGCATGAAATGTTCCCTTGGTATCTCTAATTTTCTTGAAGAGATATCTAGTCTTTCCCATTCTATTATCTTCCTGTATGTCTTTGCACTGATCATGGAGGGAGGCTTTCTTATCTCTCCTGGCTATTCTTTGGAAATCTGCATTCAAATGGGTATATCTTTCCTTTTCTCCTTTGCTTTTTGCTTCTCTTCTTTTTACAGCTATTTGTAAGGCCTCCTCAGACAACCATTTTACTTTTTTGCATTTATTTTTCTTGGGGATGATCTTGATCCCTGTCTCCTGTACAATGTCATGAACCTCTGTCCATAGTTGATCAGGCACTCTGTCTATCAGGTCTAGTCCCTTAAATCTATTTCTTACTTCCACTGTATAAGCATAAGGGATTTGATTTATGTCTGATTATTTCATGGTCCCCAGGTTGGGGATTTGGCACATGGGTAATGGAGACAGAGTAGGAAAAATGGAACCAGAGAAAGGCCTAGGGCACTTTTCCTTCCAGTGAGGAGATGAGCCTGAAAACAAATAATAACCCCACAATAGCAATAACAGTAACAACAAGTGGCATTAGGAAACAGCTTGTTTAGGATGGGCTGTGAATGCCGGTTATGAACTGGGTGATTTCTGAGCTCCTTTCCATAGCATGATTCTGCGACAAATCTGTTTTGTTCACAATGTGTCAGTATTTCTGTCTCAACAATTCCCTGTTCAATAACTGGGCCAGGAAAGGTTATCAACAACAAATAGCCAATGTTGCATTACATTCTTAGTTCTTATTTATTCATTTTCAATTGTAAGGGGTTTGTGTTCATGTGACATTTCATTTTGGGAAAAAGAGGACTTCATTCTCCTGCTGGCTTAGATCCATAATCCCTGTGCTGTGAAGGTTGTGGGCAGTGCTGTTGGCCCTGAAGAGTAGAGCCTGCTGACATGCACAGAGACAGTGGCCATTTGAAGGCTGAATCTCCCCTCAATTAGGACCCAAAACTAAGGACATGGAGATGTCTACACCAGGCGGTGCAGAGATAAAGAATCCGCCTGCCAATGCTGGAGACTCAAAAGACACAGGTTTGATCCTTGGGTCAGAAAGATCCCCTGGAGGAGGAAATGACAACCCACTTCAGTATTCTTGCCTGGGCAATTCCTTGGACAGAGGAGCCTGGCAGGCCTCAATCCATGGGGTCTCAGAGTCAGACATGACTGAGCACAAATGCTGAGGAAAGGGGATCAGGAGACAGAGGGCCAGACTTCTGTCTTGAAAGTTGAACAGCATTTTTCTAAATCCCGCGGAAGACTCACAAAGATCTCCATACTGTGCCCACCTGCATTTAACTAAACTGCATCCCTTCAAGTATTAGCAGTCAAGATAATTTAAGAATGGTTTCAATTTCCATTTTATTTATTTATTTCTTCTTTTGGTGACTGAAATAATCACACGAGCTGTGAATTTTTAAAATTCCAAATATCTGTATATATACATCTAGAAACACAGTAACTGAAACACCTTCTATAAGGAACCAGTCAATCCTCAAGGAAATCAACCCTGAATATTCATTAGAAGGACTGATCTTGAAGCTTCAATACTTTGGCCACCTGATGCGAAGAGCCAACTCATTGGAAAAATCTCTGATGCTGTGAAAGACTGAAGGCAGAAGAAGAAGGGGGCAAGAGAGGATGAGATGTTTGGATGGCATCACTGACTCAATGGACATGAGTGTGAGCAAGCTCCAGGAAATGGTGAAGGACGGGAAACCTGGCGTGCTATAGTTCATGGGGTCGCAAAGAGTCAGACACAACTGAGCCACTGAACTGCAACAGTAAGGAATCTGGGAGCTTGCTAGCGTGGTGGCCCCTTCTTCTGTTGACAAGAAATCCGTTCCTCTTAAGAAAGCCCATTCTCTGGCTGAACAAGTCCGAAGTTAGAAGGTGCTTCTGTAACCACGTGTCTTCCACTTACGGGTTTACACTAATCCCTGTGAGGAGTTTCAGAAGACTGACTCCCCAAACTTGAGAACCTAATCTGTTTACCTTTGAGACCTCCCACAGTTGAAAATGCCTTCTGCTGCAGTTTGAAGACTGTAAGCTAGAAATCAGCAACCATCGTAATTAAAGAGACATACCTCTCCCATAAGCATTTAGCAGACAGAACTCTGCCTGCACTCTGAATAAAGCTAGTCCTCAGTCTGTGATCTCAGGGAGGCTGAGTTGCCAAGTGGTGTGTTTGTCAGAGCCCTGGCAAGGGACTGGGAACTGAGGAACACACACACACACACACACACACATACACAAATACACACACAGCCCCCACTCTCCAGGCCACAACAAGCAACCCCTTTGATCTGTAAACAACCCCAGAGCTGATTCAATAGACCAGCTGGGGCAGGATGAATGCAGAGAGGAGCCAGTCTCCTTCCAGAAGGTACGCGGAGACACAGGAGCCGGCCTTGAGTGGCTCTGGCTGTCCGCCAGCTGGCGGCCTCTGCTCCTTGGCGCCCAGGCGGTGGTCACGTGGTCAGTCCAGTGTGGACGCAATAATGTGGCCTGTTACACGTGCAGCCTAGGGCCCCAGGAGAAAACCCTGATGACATGAAAGGAGAGAAATCTAGAGAACCCTCCCAGCATGGGCACATCTGGTGGTGGAAATCGCTCTCCAGAGACCTGCCTGCTGAGCCCAGAATCGGTACAAGCCGAGGAGGAGAATTCTATCATCTGCCTGAGGATTTCTTCCTCCACTTCATTAGAGAGCCACCTTCTTCATGTCCATCAGGCAGTGTTTTCCTTCCTGGGACTGTGTCGCATAAATGCCACCAAATTCTAAGCCCCCGCAGTCCTTTTTAGGATAACTTTTCTTATGCATTAGAGAAACCTGCCTTTTCAGGGTCCCTCATTTTCTGTGTGTCATAGTTGTGATGACAGCTTAACTTACTTTCCTTTCATTTTATGATGGCTACTTCTGGACACCCCATCAGCAAATTTTCTTCCCGTCACACCAGAGGATGGCTTGTTTCTGGGAATGTCCTAGGAGATGCCTAATTCTAGCCCTCATTTGCTGCTTCTAGCAATTTCTCCCTCCATTCTGGAAGAACGATTTAGCTTCCCAGCTTGTAGCATCTAACGATGGCTCACAGTCCTTCTTTCACAACTTGTGTGTGCGGTATGTTTGTATGTGTGTGTTCAGAGCAGAAGAAACACGGTCAGATGCTTATTTCTAAGACATTTATTATTTTTACTTCCCTGCATTGATTCTCAAGGTTGAAGATACTTTTAATTTCACTGTGAATTCTTTGCACATGGTATTTATGTCTTCAATATAAAATGTGTTTGTTTATTATCATACATGAGTGGCTTACATAGTAGGACTTTCAAAATAAGGAATCTCTTCCATTTTTAGCATTTGAGAAAAATGTGCTCTTTCTGGGGAATGATTTCTACAATAAATATGATTCATTTTAATTTTTGTAATAAACCATGCTCACAGTACAGACCTCTGAGAGTAACAATAACAGTTATTTTTATCTAGTATTTGCAGAGAAGTGTTGTTTGCAAATCATATGTGATCTTAATTGATATTCACAAAAGCCTAACAAGGCGGGATGCCTTCATTCCTTCATTCTTTTACTCACTCAACAAATGCACATTAAATAACAGCAGGTTCTGGGCACACTGGGGAGGGGAGTGCTGTTGGTGCAATGGTGAGCCAGGTTGATCTGGTCCTTACCTTGTGGAATTTACAACCAATTATGAAAGTGAATGTGAAAGTTGCTTAGTCGTGTCCGACTCTTTGCAACCTCAAGGACTCTACGGTCTGTGGAATTCTCCAGGCCAGAATATTGGAGTGGGCAGCCTTTCCCTTCTCCAGGGGATCTTCCCAACCCAGGGATCGAACCCAGGTCTCCTGAATTGAAGGTGGATTCTTTACCAGCTGAGCCACAAGGGAAGCCCAACAATTATGATCAGGCATTATTAAGATTCTTATTTTTCAGTCAAACCAGAGTTCAGGTAGATTTGTATTCATCTGTAACCCAGAGTCTCTGAATCTCATTCATATCTAACTGCCCGAGGGCTGGAGGGGGAGCAAGACTCAAGAAGCCTCATAGGACATTTGTGGAAGGAGGAGCTGGGAAAGTGCTGGGAAAGTTCAGCCTGTTGGGAAACTTTCCTTCTGGATGTGGATTCTTTATGAAACGAGTTCAGGATAATTCTGATTTAGTCCTTCGCTGGGTGTCAGACTTTCAAGAATCAAAACTGATGTTCTGTGTATGTGTTTCTTGGTGTGTGTTAAGTCGTTCAGTCGTGTCTGACTCTTTGTGACTCCATGGACTGTAGTAACCTCGCCAGACTCCTCTGTCCATGGAATTCTCCAGGCAAGAATACTGGAGTGGGTTGCCATTCCCTTCTCCAGAGGATCTATCCTGATCCAGGGATTGAACACTGAGTCTCCTACATTGCTGGCAGATTCTCTACTGAGTCACCAGAGAAGCCCCAGAGAAATCGAATTTCTTCATAACCAGCCCAGTGCTTATTCCACTCAGCTGAGGGGAGGTGAGCTTAGTTTCGGCCTCATGAGTCAGGTGGTTAGGGGGCAGCTGGGGTCTCTTGGGGAGGAGACGCACCTCCCCCAGGGCAGGGAAGGATGGAGGTGCCCATCCGAGGAGGTCCCTGTGATGTTAGTGGTGACGCGGGTGGCTTGGTTACACGAGACAGGATTTATTTTTTTAACTGAAGTTTAGTTTCTTTTTTTTGTCAGTATTTCTGTTTGGCTGCACCAAGTCTAAGTTGCTGCCTGGGGGCTTTCTCTAATTGCGGCGAGCAGGGCTATCTTAGTTGGAGTGCACCGACTTCTCACTGCAGTGGCGTCTCTTGTTGCCGAGCACGGGCTTTAGGTGTGCGGGCTTTTCCATCTGTTCCAGCATACAAGCTCAGTAGTTGCCATGTGCGACTCTCGGGCTTCAGTGACTGTGGCCCGAGGGATCCAGAGCGCAGGCGCAATAGTTTCGGCACACTGGCTTTGCTGCCCGGCGGCAGGTAGAATCTTCCTGGACCGGGGGTCAAATCCGTGTCCCCTGCGTTGGAGGTGGATTCTTACCCATTGGACCACTAGGGGATTCCCCCATCTGGCGTTTGAGGTGCACTTTAAGCCTGTAAAAAGTCACTGTGGCTGAAGGCACGTGGTCAGAGCAGCCGCTGGCTGGATGCAAAATCCGGAGGAGGGAGCACCCGGCAGAGAGCCGCTCCCGACCCCTTGCCCCACTCTCCGGGAAAGCTCGTGAGACAGGCGTGGTCAATCCCCTTGGCTCCGTCTCCCCGTGATGGTTCTGGGGTGTCCTGATGGAGCTTAGTTGACAACTTGGCGAGCAAAACCTCAGTCCAAGTCCAATTAGTTTCAGACTTAGGAGTGCAAAAGCATCAGATGTATGACACCAGTTATCTAAGGACACCGCAGAGGGCCCTCTTTGGCGTTTAAGGGTCCCCTGGATGGGCTTTGGGGGAAGGCAATGGCACCCCACCCCAGTACTCTTGCCTGGAAAATCCCATGGATGGAGGACCCTGGTGGGCCGCAGTCCATGGGGTCGCTAAGAGTCGGACACGACTGAACGACTTCACTTTCACTTTTCACTTTCATGCATTGGAGAAGGAAATGGCAACCCACTCCAGTGTTATTGCCTGGAGAATCCCAGGGACGGGGGAGCCTGGTGGGCTGCCGTCTATGGGGTCGCACAGAGTCGGACACGACTGAAGTGACTTAGCAGCTTAGCAGGATGGGCTTTAATAGCAGCGAAGGTGAGCGGAGGCTGCAACAGGCGCCTGTCACCCGTCCTGACTTCTTCACTCCCTGTACCAGTTGTTCCTGCCTGGCCCTCTCTCCGCCCCCTTCCCATTTCCTTTCTTTCTCTCCCCAATCTTGGCTCCTTTTCCAGGAAACATCACCTTCCCTTGACTGAGCCCACCTGTCCCTACCACAGAACCAAAGCCAAGCACGGAGGGGTACGGACTTCTGCGTGGCCTTCCATGATCAAGGCAGCAGAGATTCCCAAGTGGGGGATTCTGTTGCCAGGGTAACTCGGATCTCCATAACATAAACTTGAGGACACTCGCCAGCACAGTTCCTTGCCAACTGACTCTCTCCTTGACCAAATTCAAGACAGGCTGCTCTGAGCCCTTTTTGTGACTCTGCCCCGTTGATAGGTATTATCCTTCAGAGCCCAGCTGTACCAAGCATCTTGCTAAGTCAATCTAGCGAGAATCCCCCATCCTTCCTACCTGATCATCCCAGGTATCTGATCAAATCTCATCCTCCACCATGCCGCAGGGCTCCTCTGATCACCCAGTCCGCCTACAACGAGTCCTGTTAGGTCTGTTTGACCGGAATCCCTTCTGTCCCTGCTATTTTCTCAATAATTTCCCACCTACTGACCCCCAGGTGGCGCTAGTGGTAAAGAACCCACCTGCCGATATGCAGGAAACAGGGGTTGGATCCCTGATTTGGGAAGATCCCCTGGAGGAGGAAATGACAACCCATTCCAATATTCTTGCCTGGAGAACCCCATGGACAGAGGAGCCTGGCGGGCTACAGTCCACAGGGTCACAAATAGTTCAACACGACGGAAGCGACTTAGCACACACGCATGACCCCCACCCTGCTCTTTGGATGTAAACTCCCACTTATCTCTGTCTTATTTGAAATTGAGCAAGTTCCACACTGAGGTCTCGTTCACATTATTGCAATATTTCCTGAGTAAAATCTGTTTTTATTGCTTTCCCATCCAACCTTGGTTTTCTTTAACCATCCCAATAAAGGCTGTGCAAACCATGATTTAGTTGTTATGGATGATGGCTGGGCAGTTACCTTGAACTGTTTTCACTCCTCCCACTTATTAAAAAAATTGTTTTTCTAAAGAAATATATCCTCCCTCTCCCCAATGCAAAATTCCACTCATATACTTTTTTTTTTATCACTTAGTCAAGCTTTCAGAGTCACTGGACTTTCAGAATAAAGAGAGAAGGCTATATTTATAGTTCAAATTATTATGTAGTAATTGACAGCTCTGTTTTGATTGAAAGTCTTGTCTCTGACAATAGGAAACAGGATCAGAGTTTATCTCTGTAAGGCTTTAGAATGGCCCTGTGATTCAAGGCTTATCTCAGGGAATGCATGGCTTTTAAAAATGTAAATCTTTCCTGAGCTGTGGTAGCTGCCATATTCTTCTATCAGATGAAGCTAAGCTAAGGATAAGAATGTCAGTTTCTTTTTTTTTATGTCCTCTTATGAGGACGGCATAAATTTGACCAAATATATCTGCTCTAGATTTTCTGATGGAAGATCATTAACTTGATGTTTTGTTCTGTCTGGCTGGTTTAACTGACAGAGGTACAAAAAGGGAGAGATGGTAATTACAGTAAGACCTGCTTGTCTTACGCTTGGATGTTATGGTTTGTGAAATAAAATTCATATTTTATGGCCAGAGAAGAAAAATTTAAACATAAAAATTGTTCTCTGCACTTTGGTCACCTCTCTCACCACACCATGCATTGTTCATCTGCATTCTTCATCGACCAAAACTCCTCCACCCCTAGCAATACCTGCTCAACCATAAAGAGCAACACTCACCCAGCATCAACAAGTGTGTGTGTGTGCTCAGTCGTGTACCACTCTTTGTGCCCTTATGGATGGTAGCCCGCCAGGCTTCTCTGTCCATGGGATTCTCTAGGCAAGAATACTGGAGTGGGTTGTGTCACCTGCACTGACAACTCCTTAAAAATAGCATTCCTTCTTGATCTTGTAAGAGGTCTCAAGACCCACCAGTATGACATTTAGATCTGGATTATGTAAACTGTCAAGAATACATCATTTGATGTACAGCCATTTGTCTCAAAAAACTTATACAACTGTGCCTTCATTTCTAACCAGTAGAGTAGTTCTCAGAGATTTTTCAGGTGCTCTGCTCAGTTATAATGCTTAAATTTGGCTCAAATAAAATTTTCCAATTC
Organism: Tragelaphus eurycerus; assembly: GCA_935064755.1. Classification (NCBI taxonomy): domain Eukaryota; kingdom Metazoa; phylum Chordata; class Mammalia; order Artiodactyla; family Bovidae; genus Tragelaphus; species Tragelaphus eurycerus. Next base: position 5,200,249 of record CAKXYN010000059.1, read on the forward strand.
TTTCCTACATCAACTGATTAATTTTTTTTTTATCAGCAGGTTAAAGAGTCAATTTGTGTCCGTGATTCCTTTACAAAGCTCTTTGAGTCATATTTGTGAACACTTTCATTATGCCAGAAATATTCTGTATTGCTTTTATTGTTCATCTGTTTTCATTCTAAGAACCAAGAATGCTAAGCAAGTTTCTCCTGCAGCAACTGTAACGTTTATTTTCTTTCTTTTTCCCATGTGTCTTAGACCAGTGGTCCCCAACCTTTCTTGGCATCAGAGACCTGTTTTGTGGAAGACAACTTTTCCATGGTGGGGTGGGTGGTTTCAGGATGATTCAAGCCCTCCACATTTATGATGCACTTTATTTCAATTATTATTACATCAGCTCTACCTCAGATCATTAGGCATTAGCTCCTCAAGGTTGGGGACTCCTGTCTTAGACTGTTCAGACTGCTGTAGTGAATACCATGAACAGTGCGGCTTTTAAGTAACAGAAATTTCTCACAGTTTGGAGTCTGGGAAATCAACATCAAGGTGCCTGCGTATTGGGTGTCTGGTGAGAGCCTGCTTCCTGGTTCATAGACTTCTGTCTTCTCACTGTGTCTGCACATGGAGAGGGGAGTAAGGGAGCTCTCTGGGGTCCCTTTAAGAAGGGCACCAATCCTATTCACGAGGGCTCCACCTTCATGATCTAATCACATCCCAAAGACCCCCCACCCACTAACACCATCACACTGGAGATTAGAATTTCCACATATGAACTGGAAGCCATAAACCTTTACAGCAGCAGGTTTGCCTGTCCCAGCTTGCCAGGAAGTACACGCCTTGACTTCTATTGAGGCTGCTGCTGCTGCTGCTGTTGCTGCTGTTAAGTCACTTCAGTCATGTCCGACTCTGTGCGACCCCATAGATGGCAGTCCACCAGGCTCCCCCAACCCTGGGATTCTCCAGGCAGGAACACTGGAGTGGGTTGCCATTTCCTTCTCCAATGCATGAAAGTGAAAAGTGAAAGGGAAGTCGCTCAGTCTTGTCTGACTCTTAGCGACCCCATGAACTGCAGCCTACCAGGCTCCTCCATCCATGGGATTTTCCAGGCAAGAGTACTAGACTCCATAAATCAGAGAGCAAGCATCAGACATGTTCCCTTAAGGTTTTTGTAGGCATCATTTCTACACGTGAAATAGAGTCCTTGTTCTTTAATAATGGGCCTTTCATACTCAATTAAATGTGATTTAAATAAGACATTTCTGCAATGGTTATAAATTTGGTTTATATTACATCCTGACAAAGATAGATTTTAATTGAACCTGCATAAATGACTACCCTGCCATGAGAAGTAAGGGACTCAGTGTAGGTACTCCAGACTCATCATCCTTATTCTCTTGTCAATTTATTAGCCTATAACTTATATAGAAATTTCTCATATAGTATTTCCTCTGAATTCCGAAGAGATTGGGAGCCAGGTACCATTCCATGAGTGTTTTCTTGCAGTTTGCATAGGATTAGCCTGCTAAATACTAGAAAGAAAAGATAGATTGAAGTGAAAGGAAAGAGTTTTTTTCCTGTGGCTGTGTAAAAAGTTAATAAACAGACTTATTAAAAAATTAATTAAACAGACTAGAATCAAGTGGCCAGAAGGGGGAGCTCTGACACCCTGCAAGGATACTGTCCAACCCCTACTCAAAGACAGGGAAGGCTGGCATGCTGCAGTCCATGGGGTGGCAAAGAGTTGGACACAACTGAGCAACTGAACTGAACTGAACTACTCGAAGAAGGTAGACTCCTTTCCCTTGGCAAGATTTAAGCCAATGAAAAGCCATTCTTTGTTGATTACAACCCTTCCAACTCCCTTTCCTCTCTATAAAAGACTCCTTCCCTTGCTATGAGGGCCTTGAACATGGATCTTAGTGGTTGCAGACCCTGAATTGCAATTCTCTGGTGGTGTTGTTTAGTGCTTAAGTCTTGCCAGACTCCTTTGTGACCCCATGGCCTAAGGTCAGTTTTTATTCCAATCCCAAAGAAGGGCAATGCCAAAGAAAGTTCAAACTGTCGTACAATTGCACCCATTTCACATGCTAGCAAGGTAATGCCCAAACTCCTTCAAGCTAAGCTTCAACAATATGTGAACTGAGAACTTCCAGATGTACAAGCTGGATTTAGAAAAGGCTGAGGAACCAGGGATCAAATTACCAACAATCGTTGGATCATAGAGAAAGCAAGAGAATTCCAGAGAAACATGTACTTCTGTTTTATGAACTACGTGAAAACCTTTGACTGTGTGGATCACAATAAACTGAAGAAAATTCTTAAAGAGATGGGAATAACAGACCACCTTACCTGTCTCCTGAGAAACCTGTATGCAGGTCAAGAAGTAACAGTTAGAACCCGACATGGAACACTAGAAGGATTCAAACTTGGGAAAGGAGTGTATCGAGGCTGTGTATTGTTACCCTGCTTATTTAACTTCTATGAAGACTACGTTATGCGAAATGCTGGTCTGGAAAATTCACAGGCTGGAATCAAGATTGCCAGGAGAAATATCAACAACCTCAGATATGCAGATAATACCACTCTAATGGCAGAAAGCAGAGAGGAACTAAAGAGCCTCTTAATAAGGGTGAAAGAGGAGAGTGAAAAAAAATGGCTTAAAATTCAACAATCAAAAAATGAAGATCACAGCATCTAGTCCTCTCACTTCATGGCAAATAGAAGGAAAAAAGTAGAAACAGTGTCAGACTTGATTTTTTTGGGCTCCAAAATCACTGCAGATAGTGACTGCAGCCATGAAATTAAAAGATGCTTGCTTCTTGGAAGAAAAACTTTGACAAATCCAGACAGTGTATTAAAAAGCAGAGACATCATTTTGCTGATAAAGGTGCATGTAGTCAAAACTATGATTTTTTCAGTAGTTGTATAGGGATGTGAGAGTTGGATCATAAACAAGGCTGAGCGCTGAAGAATTGATGCTTTAGAATTGTGGGACTAGAGAAGACTCTTAAGAGTCCCTTGGACAGCAAGGAGATCCAACCAGTCAATTCTAAAGGAAATCAACCCTGAATATTCATTGAAAGAACTAATGCTGAAGCAAAGAGCCGACTCATTGGAAAAGACCCAATGAGATGCTGAGAAAGACTGAGGGCAGGAGGAGAAGGGGGCAACAGAGGATGAGATGGTTGGATGGCATCACTGACTCAACGGACAGGAGTTTGAGTAAGCTCCAGTAGATGGTGAGGGACAGAGGAGCCTGGCGTGCTGCTGTCCATGGGTTGCAAAGAGTCCGATGTGACTTAGTGACTGAACAACAACAACAAAAGCAGCAGTAGCAACATGGCCTGCAGCCCAGCAGGCTGTTCTGTCTACGGGATTCTCCAGGCAAGAATACTGGAACTGGGTTGCCATTCCAAAGGAGATCCAGCCAGTCCATTCTGAAGGAGATCAGCCCTGGGATTTCTTTGGAAGGAATGATGCTAAAGCTGAAACTCCAGTACGTTGGCCACCTCATGCGAAGAGTTGACTCATTGGAGAAGACTCTGATGCTGGGAGGGATTGGGGGCAGGAGGAGAAGGGGACGACAGAGGATGAGATGGCTGGATGGCATCACTGACTCGATGGATGTGAGTTTGAGTGAACTCCGGGAGTTGGTGATGGACAGGGAGGCCTGGCGTGCTGCAATTCATGGGGTCGCAAAGAGTCAGACATGACTGAGTGACTGATCTGATCTGATCCCTTTTCCAGAGGATCTTCCCAACCCAGGGATTGAACCCACATCTCCTTCATTGGCAGGCAGATTCTGTATCACTGAACCACCAGGGAAGCCCTGTAATTCTCTGCTGATCCCAAACAAACCCAAGTTTGCTAGAGAAACATCTGGCAGTCTCTTTGTTTCTGTGAGAAAAGGACATTAACCACAATTAAATTATGCTTTTCAGTTCTGGTTAGTGCTCCACAGTCGATTCCTGTTCTGCTGGATCTTGGGCCGGCAGCTGGCTGTCACAAAGTCACCTGCTACTGGGCTGTAGTTGTCCTGGGGATCCTATCTCCGTCCCAGGGACAGTCTGTAGGTGGTGACATCACCTCAGAGTGATGTCATGGCCTCACGAATGTCTGAAACACTGCTCTCCGGAAGCTACCTTTTGATTTTCTTTTGATTTTTCTGCCAGAAGATTCAATTCCTGACCTAGAGCTTACACACGTGGGAATGTGAAGGAAACAGGGAGCCACCTTTTGGTGATAAGACTGAATGATTCTGGTTAATTGATTCTGCCAGTGTCAGAGGAAACCAGTGCTGGATGCTGGTGGCAGGGTAGCCTATATTCAGGCGACTGCAGTAGGAAAGTCAGAGTCCGGGGTCAATTGAGTTCAACTGCAATTAAGACAAAGTGGCTGAGGTTTGTCAAGGGAGAAGGAACAAAAGGAAATTGTGGAGAAGTGAAGGCAGGAGAACAAAAGAGGGGCTGGGAGGGACATGGGGAAATGGAAGACTGCAGGCGAGTGAGCGGAAATTACTGATAATGACTTAGCAAAGTGAGTTGGGACAAGGTACATTTCTCAATTTGGCATGTGTGCATGCTCAGTTGCTCAGTCTGGCCCGACTCTTTGCGGCCTCATGGACTGTAGCCTGCCAGGCTCCGTGGACTGTAGCCCGGCAGGCTCCTCTGTCCGTGGGATTCTCCAGGCAAGAATACTGGAGTGGGGTGCCACTTTCTTCTCCAGGGGATCTTCCCCATCCAAGGATAGAACCCGTGTCTCTTACGTCTCCTGCATTGGCAGGCAGGTTCTTCACCACCAGCGCCACCTGGGAGGCCCCTCAATTTGGCAGCGTTGTGTTTTCTTGAAGAAACATGCAGCGTGGATGGCTGGGGTCACCTGTGGTACACAGCACAGTACGGGTAGAAGCCAGGCTGAAGTTTTGTCGGGTCCCTTAGCACGGGGCTCTGAAAAGTCCTTTGTGCCCTGTGGGAGTTCCCAGTGACCAGCATGATTTTATAATGATTAATTATCCTGAGGGCAAACATATTTACATCATCAAGGAGACTGACAATTCTCCAGGGTTTTCCTATCCAAAGTAAAGACTCTTTTAAATATAAAGGAATTTTAAATCGAGGTGTGGAGAATCTTAAACATAAATTGGTTAAAAGTTAATAGGCCAATCTTTATGTATCAATTGCTCTGATCCATCTTGACAGGTCTACAGTGATGAAAACGTTCATATTAATACTCTAGGTTTCATTTTAGCTGATGGTATCGGCAATTGAAATTGAAATTTCATAGCCATGAAATTAAAAGACGCTTACTCCTTGGAAGGAAAGTTATGACCAACCTAGATAGCATATTCAAAAGCAGAGACATTACTTTACCAACAAAGGTTCGCCTAGTCAAGGCTATGGTCTTTCCTGTGGTCATGTATGGATGTGAGAGCTGGACTGTGAAGAAGGCTGAGCGCCGAAGAATTGATGCTTTTGAACTGTGGTGTTGGAGAAGACTCTTGAGAGTCCCTTGGACTGCAAGGAGATCCAACCAGTCCATTCTGAAGGAGATCAATCCTGGAATTTCTTTGGAAGGAATGATGCTAAAGCTGAAACTCCAGTATTTTGGCCACCTCATGCGAAGAGTTGACTCATTGGAGAAGACTCTGATGCTAGGAGGGATTGAGGGCAGGAGGAGAAGGGGACACAGAGGATGAGATGGCTGGATGGCATCACTGACTTGATGGGTGTGAGTCTGGGTGACCTCCGGAAGCTGGTGATGGACAGGGAGGCCTGGCATGCTGCAGTTCATGGGGTCGCAAAGAGTCGGACACGACTGAGCGACTGATCTGATCTGATCTGATCGGCAATTGAGTTTCTCTTTTTGAGTCCATATTCCTTCTATGATTGACTTGGTAAATGGGTCGCCTCTCAAGTGACTGCCAAGGTATTTAAAAATTGGAGGATGTCAGCCTTGATTGTTTGGGCATCTTTCCTTATTCCCAAGGGTCCTGGGGTGGGTGTGGTCTCCTGTAAGTTTCCCTGGCTCTTAATGTAGCCCAGAGAGTTCTCAGAATAGGGCTGACGTGTGTAGTTTCCTGGTGGCTCAGATGGTAAAGAATCCACCTGCAATGCAGGAGACATAGAACCCCTGGGCTGGGAAACTCCCCTGGAGAAGGCTTTGACAACCCACTCCAGTATTTTTGCATGAAGAATTCCGTGGATAGAGGAACCTGGTGGGCTATACTCCACGGGGTCACAGAATCAGAATGGACTGAGTGACTAACACTTTAATCTAGTTTCCAAAGATTCCAGCAGCCATGAAATTAAAAGACGCTTACTCCTTGGAAGGAAAGTTATGACCAACCTAGATAGCATATTCAAAAGCAGAGACATTACTTTGCCAACAAAGGTTCGTCTCGTCAAGGCTATGATTTTTCCTGTGGTCATGTATGGATGTGAGAGTTGGACTGTGAAGAAAGCTGAGCACCGAATAGTTGATGCTTTTGAACTGTGGTGTTGGAGAAGACTCTTGAGAGTCCCTTGGACTGCAAGGAGATCCAAGCAGTCCATTCTGAAGGAGATCAGCCCTGGGATTTCTTTGGAAGGAATGATGCTAAAGCTGAAACTCCAGTACTTTGGCCACCTCATGCGAAGACTTGACTCATTGGAGAAGACTCTGATGCTGGGAGGGTTTGGGGGCAGGAGGAGAAGGGAATGACAGAGGATGAGATGGCTGGATGGCATCACTGACTCGATGGACGTGAGTTTGAGTGAACTCCAGGAGTTGGTGATGGACAGGGAGGCCTGGCGTGCTGCAATTCATGGGGTTGCAAAGAGTCGTACATGACTGAGCGACTGAACTGAACTGAACTGAACTGAAAGATTCCAGATCCTTCCTTCTTTCCTGACTCACTTGTCAACCCCACCCCTTCCCACCCCTCAGGGCCCTACCTTTCTGTTTTCAGGTCAGCTGACCAAACATTTCATCCCTGAGGGGCCATCAGCAAGGGCTTAGATGTTTTGTTGACAGTTCTCCCAACTTAGCCCCCAATAAGGGTCTTCCTACCTTGTGTCCTGAGAGCCAACAGAATGAGCTTGAGTTTGGGTCAGAAGCAAAGGGAAACTTTCTTCTCTGATCAGAGAAATGGGAGGTGCGAGCTTATGTTCTAGAGCAGCGGTCCCCTACCTTTTTGGCACCAGGGACTGATTTCATGGAAGACAATTTTCCACTGATGGGGAGTGATGATGGTTTCACGATGGTTCGAGTGCATTACATTTATTGTGCAAAGGCTTCCCTTGTGGCTCAGATGGTAAAGAATCTGCCAAAGTCCTGGGTTCAATCCCTAGGTTGGGAAGATCCCCTGGAGAAGGGAGTGGCTACCTACTCCAGTATTCTGGGCTGGAGAATCCCATGTACAGAGAAGCCTGGTGGGCTACAGTCCATGGGGTTGCAAAGAGCCCATGGGGAAATGACTGATCAAATTTCACTTCACTTATTTCGATTATTATTATATCAATGAAGGAGGAGAGGAACTTTCACTTTATTTATTTCAATTATTATTATATCAGTGAAAGAGGAGAGTGAAAAAGTTGGCTGAAGACTGAACATTCAGAAAACTAAGATCATGGCATCCGGTGCCATCACTTCAGGGCAAATAGATGGGGGAACAATGGAAACAGTGAGAGACTTTATATTTGGGGGCTCTAAAATTATTGCAGTTGGTGACTGCAGCCATGAAATTAAGAGACACTTGCTTCTTGGAAGAAAGGCTATGACCAACCTAGACAGCATATTAAAACACAGAGATATTACTTTGCCAACAAAAGTCTGTCTAGTCAAAACTATGGTTTTTCCAGTAGTCATGTATGGATGTGAGTTGGACTATAAAGAAAGCTGAGCACTGAAAAATTAATGATTTTGAACTGTGGTGCTGGAGAAGACTCTGAGAGTCCCTTGGACTACAAGGAGATCCAACCAGTCCATCCTAAAGGAGATCAGTCCTGAATATTCATTGGAAGGACTGATGCTGAAGCTGAAACTCCAATACTTTGGCCATCTGACGTGAAGAGCTGACTTGTTTGAAAAGACTCTGATGCTGGGAAAGATTGAAGGCAGGAGGAGAAGGGGATGATAGGATGAGATGGCTGGATGGCATTACTGACTCAATGGACATGAATTTGGGTAAACTCCGGAAGTTGTTGATGGACAGGGAGCCTGGCATGCTGCAGTCCATGGGGTTGCAAGAGTCAGACACGACTGAGTGACTGAACTGAACTGAACTGAACTTATAAGGAGGGTCAGTGTGCCCATCATTTTATTTTTAGAGTTGTTTGTCATTGTTTAGTTGCTAAGTCGAGTCTGAATCTTTTGTGACCGCCATGCACGGTAGCCCTCCAGGTTCCTCTGTCAGGGGATTTCCCAGGCAAGAATACCGGAGTGGGTTGACATTTCCTCCTCCAGGGGATCTTCCTGACCCAAGGATCGAACCCTTAGATCGGAAATTGGAAGGGAGACTTTTTAACCACTGAGCTACCATGGAAGATGTATTTTCAGAATTACTGGAAGCATTTGCAGTGTACACTAACTGAAGAGAGTTGTTTGAATTTTTCTTTTATGTCATATGCTTATCCTTCACTTATTCCTAACTAGACGTATTTGCTACCTGTACCCACATCGTTGTACTGCCCACATTTTCCTTGGCCTCCTATCCAACCCTAGTTCTTCCTGGAGAGATCCTGCCCCATGGGGTGTGCTTCCTCCTCTTGGGTCCTGTAAGGATAACAAGCTGTCTCTTCAATGATATTCATCTCCTGATCTGTTGGCCTAACCATATCTGGCTGCCTAGGAATTTTAGGATTGCTTGTTCTATTTCTGTGAATTGGTTTTTGCTTAAAAGGGCTTTGAGACCTCTCCCCTGCACTCCCAGGTCCTCATAAAGATATATCTCTGGGTGTTTGTCAAAATGGATTTTTCTGTGGTGTATGAGGGTTGGAATCTCCTGTTTTGCCATCTTGCTGATGTCAGACTTCCCAAGTCCCCTCTTCATACTTGTTAGGAATCAGCATTTAACTTGGGGTTGGAGGACACTTGCCTCTGTGGCTCTCTAGGTCTGTAAGCTTTATGAGACCCAACTCCTCGGGTCTTATTTTCTGCCCCCCATTTATAAGAATTTTGGATTATATTACCTAATTTCTCTGATTCTATTTCTTTGCGTTTTAAAATTTTATCAAATTCTCACCTTTGCCTAATTTGTGAACATAAATAAAACAAATGCCCTATTTCTTTATCTTTGCTGGTAGGCAGCAATTGCAATGACTCTCCAGTTTGACTTTCAGGGCGCTCTTAACTCAAGTGCTTGTTCTTGGCAACTTCTATTTGAATACCTGTTAGAGCAGAGTATTTTTTCTTGATGATTTAATGGGTGGAAATACTCTTAGTCAAACAATTTTCTATTCTCAGTGCACATAAACACCTTGGCCCAGAACTTAGTGCCTCTCCTCTCACACACGTGTGCATGTGTGCTCAGTCGCTCAGTCGTGTTCAAGTCTTTGTGATCTCGTGGACAGTAGCCAGGGTCCCCTGTCCTTGGGATTTCCCAGGCAAGAATACTGGACTGGGTTGCCGTTCCAGGCGATCTTCCCAGCCCAGGGATCCCCTCATCTCCTGTACTGACAGGCACGTTTTTTACCCCCAAACCACCAGGAACACCTGGGGAATGGGGACTTACTGTTTAATGGGGACAGAGTTTCAGCTTAGGAAAGTGAAAAATTTGTGAGATGGATGATGGTGAGAGTTGCACAACGATGTGAATGTACTTAGTGCCCCTGAACTGTACAGTTAAATATGGTGAAAATAGTATGCTTTGTATTTTGTGACTTTTACCACCATAAAAAAACATTAAAAAGCAAAGATCCAGATGGTCCTCTGCTACTGCTACTGCTAAGTCGCTTCAGTCGTGTCCGACTCTGGGCAACCCCATAGACGGCAGCCCACCAGGCTCCGCCGTCCCTGGGATTCTCCAGGCAAGAACACTGGAGTGGGTTGCCATTTCCTTCTCCAATGCATGAAAGTGAAAAGTGAAAGTGAAGTCACTCAGTCGTGTCCGACTCTTAGCGACCCCATGGACTGGAGCCTACCAGGATCTTCTGTCCATGGGATTTTCCAGGCAAAAGTACTGGGGTGGGGTGCCATTGCCTTCCCCAGATGGTCCTCTAGTTTATGTCATTATTCCCTTTATTCATAGGTGAGTGACTTGGACAGTGCTTGCTGTTGTTCAATCGCTGAGTCGTGTTCAATTCTTTGTGACCCAATGGTCTGTAGCATGACAGGCTGCTCTGTCCTCCACTGTCTCTTGGAGTTTGCTCAGATTGATGTCCACTGAATCAGTGATGCTATCCAGACATCTCCTTCTCTGCTTCCCCCTTCTTCTCCCATCCTCAATCTTTCCTATCATCAGGGTCTTTTCCAATGAGTTGGCTCTTTGCATCAGGTGGCCAAAGTATTGGAGCATCAGCTTCATCATCAGTCCTTCCAATGAATATTCAGGGTTGATTCCCTTTAGGATTGACTGGTTTGATCTCTTTGCTGTCCAAGGAACTCTCAAGAGTCTTCTCCAGCACCACAGTTCGAAGGCATCAATTCTTCCTGACTCATAGCTTCACTGAGTTATGCAAGCCCCTTCACCGTGTCAAAGCTGTGATCCACGAAGCGGTTGGACAATGTACTTAAGCTCTTTATGCCTTGGATATGCCGTCTGTAGCACAGGAATGGTCAGTCCCCATTTTGGGCCGTTGTGTACTAATAGCACTTTGATCGCCTGCCATATAGAAAGTGCTACAGAGACGTTGTTACAATAATAATCACATGGCAGGTATGTGTTAGGACTCTTGGGTGCAAATGGCAGAACCAGCTTAGTCAAAAAATGGAACTGGTGACTACTGTAAGGGCAGGGGATGAGCAAGAATCACGGTCCTTAAAGTCGTCTGAACGTCAGCTTCTGTGGATGCCTTGGGACCTTTTTGTAAAATTTTGTTGCCTGGTGAATGAAATGAGGTCATTCCCAAATCTTTCTCCTCCATCTTGGGCTGTGTCATAAGAACTTTTATCTTCTCTGCACCTGTCTTCCTACTCTGCTAAGGAAAAAGGGTGAGGAGAAAGTGAACATCGCTCGGTTCACAAAAATGTGTACAGTAAAGCTAACTTTAATTATTGAGAGGTTTAACTTGAAGCTCACACAACAGGAAACGTCTGATTTATGTATATGATTCTCATTCCCCATCTGCCTAGTTTTCACGCCCGGTAACCAATTTTTCGCTATGTTCTGAAGTGTTTTTTTGTCTTTTTTGTCATTCCCGTGGGCTCTGAAGTTGAAATCCAGCGGCTTTTCCGCTCTTGTTTCTTTGTTTACTTTACCACACAGGGCTTCGTTTGGGGTTATTAAAATAATGTATATGGTAGAACATTTCTACTGGAAAGATGAGAAAAGAGAAACAACGCCAGAACGTAATCTGTTTTCAATTTTGCTGTGCCCTGTTTGCTTTTTCTCAATGTCATCTCTTGCTCTTGGTGAAAAATGGAGCTCGCAATAAATACAGACTCATGGAATATAATATCACATTATTAAGGCCCAACCAGTGGACAGGGCCAACCTCCAGGTCACCATATGGAAAGTAGTCTTAGTTTTGGTCTCCATTTCCTTTTGCTTTCACTTTTGGCTATTTTTGGAGGAGATGAAATAACTACTCCATTCTCATTAGTAGACTGGGGAAATTATGGGACTAATATAGCTATTTTGTTTCCTGAGAATATTTCTATGTATACTTGTGGAATAGAAAAATAAACAAAATTCATAGACATGTTCATGAAAGCAGAGATGAGGGCAAGTATAAGTGGCTTTAGTAAGTAGCTTGTGTGTGCGCTTAGTTGCACAGTCATGTCTGACTCTTTGCGACCCTTTGGACTGCAGCCTGCCAAGCTCCTCTGTCCATGAAATTTCTCAGGCAAGAATACTAGAGTGGGTTACCGTTTCCTCCTCCAGGGGATCTTCCCAACCCAGGGACTGAACCCACATCTTCTGCGTTTCCTGCATTGCAGGCAGATTCCTTACTGCTGAGCCTCTGGGAAACCTGGGGCCATAAAGAAATGATAGCTTTTGTAGCCATCATTGTTCCTACATCTGCTTTGGAGCTTTGCCATATTAATACACAAAGCACCACTGTGCACATGTTCCTTCCGACAATTCAGGATTCATTCTTACTCTGATGGGATCTTTGGAAGGGCCTCGCTCCTTTTTAATTCTTTGTTCAGACTAGACCCAGGCCACTGTGAACAGAGACTGGTGGGATTGGTCAGCTGCTGTGTTTGCCGGTCAACAAAAATAATCAGCTTTTAAATCTGATCGTACCCCCAAATACTGTTGTCTGTGGCAATTTCTGATAGCCTTAGCTCATTCTGTGGTTTAGTCCTCACAATTCACAAAGAATAGAAGGAGATTTCTTTGCTTAGAGCAGGGGCACTTAGACATCCCTGGCTATCCATGATGTCAAATAAAACACAAGTCTGTACTTAGTAGGGAGAGACTTTATTTCAAAGGAGTGCAGGGGTAGGGGGAGCCAGCGATAACCATAAGGTCTGTGAGTGCCTCAAGAATTAGGCCAAAAGGGTTTTTCCTCTTGTAGAGAGGAGTCATCAAGTCTAGAAGGATCGGGTATGGGGAAATGATGAGATAAAGGATCACAGAATGTTTGACCCAGAAGCCAGCCTGTTCTCTCTCACGAGGGATTGTCTGCTGTTCAGGCCAAGAGTGGGTCCACATTCAGAGCCTGGAGGAAGGAGTGAAGCTTAACGCAAGTTTGGTTAAAAAGCATTTTTATCACTGGGCACAGGCGGTTCAGCTAGTCTCATGTGAGGCCAACAGGAGGAACTGGAGGGTCCGTGTCTGGCCTTGTCCTAGGTAAACGAGTGTTAGTCGCTCGGTCATGTCCGACTCTTTGCTACTCCATGGACTGTAGCCTGCCAGGTTCCTCTGTCCATGGCATTTCCCAGACAGGAATACTGGAGTGGGTTGCTAGTCCCTTCTCCAGGGGATCTTCCTTACCCAAGGATCGAACCCAGGGCCTCCCACATTGCAGGCAGATTCTTTACTGTCTGAGCCACCAGGGAAGCCCTAGGTAAGCAAGGGAGGTGTGCATGTCTTATCTAAGCCTATGAGGAAAGGGAGTGCTTTGCAGTAAGTCAGAGAGTGAGGGAAATTCTTAACCTTCACTGTCTGCCAGGATCTCTGGGCTCAGGTAAAATGCAGCGTAGGCAGTGGCTGGGCTTCTAAGTGAGCTGGTAGGTTTATAAATGCTAGATTACGGCATGCTCTAACTCCCCCAGGAGAAGGTGGCTCCCTCTCCACTGGGGACAAAGTACTAACATTATCATAAGGAAAGTAAACCACAAGAGCGATTACACTCAAGACAGCCTTGTGTTTGCTTTAGAAAGAGAAAAACTCTCCTGAAACCCAAAGAAGGAGCCAGCTAGGACCTTCTCTTCTCTGCAAAAGAGGAGCAAAGTTGTGCTCAATGAGGCAATTTTAAAAGAGACTCACGAGTGGGGCTTAGATAGGCGGGGGGCGGGCAGTGATTCCAAAGCTGAGAACGGATATCATGGAAGACAGATTTTATTTGCATTTTCATCTGGGCTGTTTGTATTGCTGTTGATATTGTACAAACTGTTAACATAGCTTATTTGTGACGTCCATGTCTGGTCTGCATTTGCTTGGATAATTGTAAAAATACACTCATTTTTTTCACACACACAGTAAAGAGAGTGGTCCCATATGTATTTGTTGTTCTGCCCTGGGTTTGATATATCACAGAAACGGGCAAGAATTCATCTCGCAGCTAACAAAATCAGAGGCTACCCCAGGAGAAGACAAATGGGCTTTTGGGCTTGCCCCATCTCTATCCAGTGACAAGAATAGCGAGTCAAGTGTCTATCAACTTTTATCATCTGTCCTTGGATTTGAACCTCTAACAGCATAAGCTTCAAGTGATACATAAAAACCATAAAGACAACCTGATGGAGTCTTCAATACATGTGTATTGCCTAAATTCTGTTTTATGCAATTAAATAAGATAGTGATTTTATAAGGAAGTCTTTTAAAACTCCGGTGTGTGTGTGTTGATTACCAATCTTTCTGTGTCTTTGAGAACAAGCAGTAAAATTGTAACCCATTTTTTACATTTACATGCCACAGAGAGCAATTTTAATATGCATGTTTTTGGTAAAATTGTACACGACCTTTATTCTGGAGTCTCCTTCCATGTCGCTATCAAAGCCATTTTCTCCTCTTTTCCTTTCTTTTTGTTTTTTTCCCCTCCTGGAACGTTTAATCTTTCATATCCCCTCAGCTTCAGTGTACATGAATTGATGATTGAATAAATTAGGGATAAGCATACTGTTCTATTCTTCTAAAACCTGTATTTATTGCTGTGATTTATCTGACAATTTACATAAAGCGCTAGTTAGTGCAGCCGAAATTATGAAGTCTTCAGAGAATGAGATGCTCAACTGTTTCCACAGCCCCGGGCAATTTTTCCACATTGATATGCAGGACTCACACAGACCACAACTTGTTTTTTGAATTAAAAATGCATCATTGATGCTAATTTTAAGGAAGTCTCTCTATTGCACTCCTATTTAACCAAACATCACATTTCCTCATTAAAATATCAGCATCCATAATGAAGTACTTTGCTTTATAATTTAAAATGTCCCACCATGTTGAATGCACATTTGAACATTTAAATGTAATTCTGCTAATGTACTGATTAATTTATGTTATTCTCTTCCACTCACGTGGCAGATTTTAATTGCAATTAGTTAGCTGCTGTGGGGTCTCAGCATGCCGAAGGGCTAGGGGGAAGTCTGATCACTGCGGAACAATTATCGGGTCTCCTGAGCAGGGCTGGTATTAGAGGGAGCAAGAGGAACCATCAAAGTTGTGAATCTTAATTCTCCTGGTAATAGCTATGCTTGGGGGGCCAGCATTCACTTGGAGGAAAAAGCCAAACACGTGGGAATTACCCAAGAGCTGTAATACAATTAAGCTGCCACAACAACTTGGGGGATGAGCCTGTGCACTCTTTCCACGTCTGTCCCAGCTGCTGGGGGGTTGATGGGGCAGGGAGCGTGCTCACACCCGCGTCCTGGGCTTTTGATGTGTGTGATGTGATATACGCAGCTGTAACAAGGCATGGGGTACAACACCCGCCTTCCACTTGGTGTTGTCAAGCTACCAATCCACGTAATTAATTTTAAAAAGCCATTACTTTGATCTTCATAAATATGCCCCGGAATCCGATGGAAAACCTCGAGGGGCATTTTCTCAGGATGATGATCCGGGCCAAAATGCAATTTCATTAGAGTCTACCGCTTGTTCCTAAATGAGCGCCCACCCAACCCCCAACTCCCCACCTGTCCTTTATCTTAGTGCCTGCTATTATCAGCTGCACTGTTGCATTATGCAGAAAATCTGCTTGCTTACCCTGCAAACAAGCGGCCTTGGTTCAATGAGCTCTTTGTAACGCTATGCTAAGCTGTGCACTACACTGCTGTAATTTGGATTAAAGTACTTTTAGTCCTTATGCTTGGCTATATTGTCTTAACTGTAAGGCATTGGTGTTTAGAAATGGGATGAAAACAGAGTCTTGGCAGTGCTCCTAACTAGTGAGGCGCAGAGAGGGGAGCCCTTGGGTCCTTGAACTTGGGTTCTAGTCTTACTTCTCTTATTTCCCGGTCTCTCTGGACCTCTGTGTTCTCAGCTCTTCGATGTGGGTAATAAGAAAAGACTCTGGTGCTGGGAAAGATTGAGGGCGAGAGGAGAAGGGGATGACAGAGTACCAGATAGTTGAATGGCATGGCTAACTCGATTGACGTGAGTTTGAGCAAACTCCGGGAGATGGTGAGGACCGGGAAGCCTGGCGTGCTGCAGTCCAGGGGATCACAAAGAGTCAGACCTGACTGGGTGACTCAACAACAGCAATAAGAAATGATTCCTAGCTCAGGGCTGTTTAGAGGGGGCACGTTTCAAATGTAAGTAAAGGAGTTTTGTAAATACTAGATTGCAAGTAGGCTTAAGCTTGATGTTAGGGTAGCTTTACTTTTTGTTGTTGGAGGATTTTAAAATGTAACAAAAATGCTACCAGAAAGTATTGAAACAAAAAAAACCGCTGTTCTCATTCTTAAGTATGTTATTTGTGGTAATCCTAAAACAGCAGAGTTAAACAGTATATTTTTTATGATCTTTTAAAATTGGAAGATGGTTGCTTTACAACGCTGTGTTGGTTTCTGCCAAATAACTACGTGGATCAGCCATGAGTATACATATGTCTCCTCCCTCTTGAACCCCCACTACGGAAGAGGATAAGTTGAAATTTTACATAACCTCCTGCTCCTTCCGCCTCTGCAACTCAGCTTGCTCCTTGCGAAGTCTGGATCACGTAGGTCTCAGAAAGTGGGGAATCACAATACTAGGAACTGGAACTTATCTCACTCCCCCTTGTCCTGCTCTTTGCAATCGCCCTAGCCCCTGCAAACCTGCAAACCCGCTTAATCATGCCCATCCGTGTTTTAAAACTCTGAAATCCCTTTATTCGGGGCTCAGAGCTTGGAGTGTGAATTCCTCTGGGCCGGTCGGCTTAATAAATCTGAGTTCTCCAGCTCTCCGAGTGCGGTGCTCAGTTTCTCAAGTACTGGTTTCTGCGACTCTGCAACCCTGCTCCTCCAGGCGGTCACAGAGCGCTGGGCTGAGCTCCCTGTATTACAGAGCAGCTTCCCACCGGCAGTCTATTTCACCATGGTGATACATGCGCTTCAATACTACCCTTTCAGTTCGTCCCACTCTTTTCTTCTCCTGCTACATCCACAAGCAAACAGTAAGAGTTTGAACTGTGGTTGAGTACTAGAGTTTTCGAGAGGAATCACAGAAGCTAAATCTACCCTGTGTTCAGTAAAATGAAGCAAAATTGCAAGCAATCCCCAAATCTCAGTGGCTTAACACACAGAAGGTTATTTTTAGCTCCTGCTAACCATCCAGGGAGTTTTGCTGTTTGTCGTCTTACAGGGACCTACCTTGGCTTATACTGTTTAAAATTGTGGCAAAATATACCTAAGATTGGAGAAGAAATGGCAGCCCACTCTAGTATTCTTGCCTGGAGAATCCTGTGGACAGAGGAGCCTGGTGGGCTGATGTCCATAGGGTCGCACAGAGTTGGAAGAGACTTAGCATGCATACATGCATTGGAGAAGGAAATGGCAACCCACTCCAGTGTTCTTGCCTGGAGAATCCCAGGGATGGAGGAGCCTGGTGGGCTGCCGTCTATGGAGTCACATTTGGACACGACTGAAGCAACTTAGCAGCAGCAGCAGCAGCATACCTAAGATGCAATTTATCATCTAAACCATTTAAAAACGTACAGTTCAGTAGCATTAAGTCCATTCACATTGTTGGGGTACCCGGAGACCCTTTCCATTTCTACGTGTGTTTTCAAGGCCACCATGGTGGGAAGCAGAGGTGTGGGGACATGTGACAGGCCCTCTCATACTTCCTCCTGGAAATGATGCAAGAAACCTCTGCTCCCATTTCATTGGCCTGTCCAGCCATGCAGTCCTGCCTGACTTCTAAGAGCTGGAAAGTGGTCCTCCAGGCCCCTGGAAGGGCACACAATTAGAAATATTGGTGAGCAGTGTGGATGACCACCACATTCCTCCTCTGTTGAACCTTACTTTATTTTAATCATTTTCTGTTTTTGGCCACTTGGCACGTGGGCTCGTAGCTCCCCAACAAGGGATCGAAACTGTGCTCCCCGCAGTGGAAGAGTCTTAACCACTGGACCACCAGGGACGTCCCCCTCTGTTGAATTAAAAATATATATATATATATCAGCTGGCTAGCTCTTGACCTGAGAAAGGGCATCAGGGCTCAGTGAAAAGCTAGAGAGAGAATAAACGTGGGTCCTAGAGCCAGAAGCTTTGAACTTTCACACGCCTCAGTTTTCTTCTCTGTAAAATGGGGATACTAACATCATGCACCTTCTGGGACTGCTGTGAAGATGAAGATGAGACTGCAGAGAGCGCTACCAGGACACTGGATAGGCAGGAGCTATTTCTGTTAAGAGGGTGGGATGCTGCCTTTGCTCGGCGGAGCCCGGAGCCTGGTGCTTACTGAGAAGTCAGCTGCATTTTCCTCCCTCCTTGTCCACAGGCGGCAGGCTCCTCAAGCCCCGGCCTCAGGCAGGTACTGCTTATTCCAGCCTCCCATGGCTGTGGTTTTCAGGAAGACTCAGCTATGGGGTGATATCTGCTGTACTGACGCTTTTGAACTGTGGTGCTGGAGAAGACTCTTGAGAGTCCCTTGGACAGCAGGGAGATCAAACCAGTGAATCCTAAAGGAAATCAACCCTGAATATGAACTGGAATTACTGATGCTGAAGCTGAAACTCCAATACTTTGGCCACCTGATGCAAAGAGCTGACTCATTGGAAAAGACCCTGATGTTGGGAAAGATTGAAGGCAGGAGGAGAAGGGGATGACAGAGGATGAGATGGTTGGATGGCATCACCGACTCAACGGACGTGAGTTTGAACAAACTGCGGGGGGTGGTGGACAAGGAAGCCTGACATGCTGCAGTCCAAGCGGTCACAAAAGTCAGACATGACTGAGTGACTGAACAAAATTGCTGTAAAGAGGAGGAGACACGTGGCAGTGAGAGGATTCCTCTAGAGAGAGAGGGCTGAGTCTCCGTGGCCCCCTCACTCTCCAGCACCATGTGGGCCTGAGCCCTTCTGTGACCTCCTCAAATGCTCTCTTTTCTCCAAGACCCTAGGGATCAGGGGATGAGAGAGTCTAATCATAAGTAGGGCAAAATTATCAGTTGCACACAAGGGGACTCAGAGCCAGCCTTTGCTTCATTTAAAGAAAGTAGAAGCCGGGCCTTCCTTGGTGGTCCAGTGGTTAAGAATCCACCTTCCAATGGAGGGGATTCAGATTCGATCCCTGGCAGAGAGACCACACGTCGCAACTACTGAGGCTGTGTGCTCTAGAGCCCAGGCTCTGCAACAAGAGAAGCCAGTGCACCGTAATGATGACCCAGCACAGCCTAAAATAAAATAAAATAAAATAAAATAGAGGCTGTGTCACCCTTCACCCACATGGAGATCTGTGCAGCGAGAGTCATGGTTTTACCAGCTAGTACCACCAGCTCTTCACAGATAGCTGGTTGACCACAGAGATTTCTTTATTGTGGCGGGGCGGGGGTGGGGGTGGGGGGTTGGATGCGAGAAAGAAGGCAGTAATCTGAGCCGGTGGTATCCATTTCCTTTTTGAACTTTCCTTAAATTGTAGCTATCCTCAGAGTTCCAAATTTCCCTGCAGTCAGAGAGCAGATGTGGTGCGGGGTTGGGCGGGGGGGGCCCTCTGTTTGTGTGTGTGTGTGTGTGTGTGTGTACGCGTGCTCGTGTGTGTGTACACATGTGTATTCGTTTGTAACAAAGAGCCCCAAACTGGGTGGCTCAAGCTGTAGAAAGATGTTGACTCATGGTTCCTGAGGCCAGAAGTCTGAGATCAAGGTGTGGTTTCTTGAGGGTCTGTCTCTGAACCCCTCTCATTTACAGGGACACCAGTCATGTAGGATTGGGGCCTGCTCTGATGACCTCACTGTAACTTGGTTACTTCTGTAAAGACCCTAACTCTGAGTTGGGGCCACTGCTGGGGTACTGGGGGTAAGGACTTCAATGCATGAATCTGGGGGGACATAGTTCCACCCACAACATCATGCGCTCTGTGTGTGTGGGCTGGAGGATGGATTTTGCTGAACAGTAACCTCTTCCGGGACCTCCCAGGCTAGACCAGAAGGGAAGGGACCAGGCCAGCTGGGCCTCCTGGGAGGTAAACTGGGCCCTGCTTTTTCCAAAGACCTTTAGCCTCTCAGCCATGTACATGGTGGGGACATCTCCTGTGCTCCCCACCTTTCCTGTTTACTTCCAATCCCATTTTATAAAAGTTACAGGGACAAGAGGCAATGCCGGTGTCTCCTGACCACTCAGTGGGTGACAGAAACATCCTGCAGTCTGGCTTTCAGCCTCTGCCTCCTGGCCACTCTTCACCACCTCCATGGCTTCCCAACAGTGAGACTGAGCTTTCAAGCCTCCAGGGCCATGCAGGTGTACAGGTGGGCCAGGTGGCCAGGTGAGGCAGGTGGCCAGGTGGACAGGTGGGGCAGGTGGACAGGTGGGCACTGAGTAAAAGCCTCTATAAAGGGGAGGCTCTGCTCTCCAGAAAACGAAGATCATGGCATCCGGTCCTATCTCTTCATGGGAAATAGATGGGGAAACAGTGGAAACAGTGTCAGACTTTATTTTTCTGGGCTCCAAAATCACTACAGATGGTGACTGCAGCCATGAAATTAAAAGACACTTACTCCTTGGAAGGAAAGTTATGGCCAACCTAGATAGCATATTCAAAAGCAGAGACGTTACTTTGCCAACAAAGGTTCGTCTAGTCAAGGCTATGGTTTTTCCTGTGGTCATGTATGGATGTGAGAACTGGACTGTGAAGAAGGCTGAGTGCTGAAGAACTGATGCTTTTGAACTGTGGTGTTGGAGAAGACTCTTGAGAGTCCCTTGGACTGAAAGAAGATCCACCAGTCCATTCTGAAGGAGATCAGCCCTGGGTGTTCATTGGAAGGACTGATGTTGATGCTGAAGCTCCAAGACTTTGACCATCTGATGGGAAGAGCTGACTCATTGGGAAAGACCCTGATACTGGGAAAGATTGAGGGCAAGAGGAGAAGGGGATGACAGAGGATGAGATGGTTGGATGGCATCACCGACTCAGTGGACATGTGTTTGGGTAAACTCTGGGAGTTGGTGATGGACAGGGAGGCCTGGTGTGCTGCGATTCATGGGGTTGCAAAGAGTCGGACACGACTGAGCGACTAATCTGATCTGATCTGCTCTGCTCTCCAGCTTGCTCTTGCTTGATGGAATGTGAGCCTGTGTTGACAGCTTTCCTGGAGTTTTACATGAACCATTCCAATTTTTAACTTTGGCAGCTAATGAGAAAAAAACACCCCACTGTGTGGGCCGAACTGAATAGTATCTGCGACCCGCGGGCCAGTGGTGTGGCTGATAGATGCTGTCTTTCTAACTGGAGGGATGTCCTGATACCACGTACCTGTGCTGTTTGCTTACCTGTTTGCCCTATATCCCCGGCTACTCACGCTGAGCCTGACCTGCCAGCCTGTCCAGACGTCTCTGAGGAAGAGTCCCTGGCCACTCACTCATGGGCCGTTCACGCTGTCCTTCAACTCTCTGCCTTTCTTCCTCCTCCTCTCCTGGGGAGGACCCTTGGGCTTACACTGGGTTCCTCTGGTTAATCGAGGATTATTCAGGTCTGTCCCAAGGTCCTTAATTTGCTCATCCGCAAAGTCCCTTTTGCCATGTGACCCAAGGCAGTCACAGGCCCTGGGGGTCAGGCTGTTGGTCTTTGGGGACCATTGTTCCCCTCATGGGGACCACATGAGGACTGATGGGTGGGAACGCCTGCTCAGGACTAGAGGCTGCACCATGGCCTTTGTGTGCGTGCCCAGCGCCATGAGGCAGGCACTGTACTGTCCTCACAGACAAGGGCGTCAAGGCTGAGAAAGTGACCCGCAGAAGCTGAGGCAGTATTTGAACCTGCTCTGCACAGTGGAAAGAACACAGGTTTGGAGCAGGACAGGCAAGCATGTGAGCTCAGGTTCACACCCTGCTTAGCTCGGTGACTCTTGGTAACTCTGAGCTTCAATTTCCTTATGCATGTGTCTAATTTGCAAAATGGCATATGACCCTGTTTAGGAGAACCGTGCTGATTAAACACAATTGAGACCATCCCCAATTTTTTTTAAAAACTGGAAAAATAAGAACAAAGCCCAGACTTTGAATCCTACCCCCACCCCTCAGTGTACTAGATGCTGGAAAAAACACAAGATTTGGAGCAAGACTGATTTGGGTTCTGGCAGGAGACCCAAGTTCGATCCCTGGGTTAGAGAGATCTCCTGGAGAAGGGAATGGCTACCAACTCCAGTATTCTTGCCTGGAGAATTCCATGGACAGAGGAGCCAGGTGGGGCTACAGTCCATGGGGTGACAAAGAGTCAGACAGGACTGAGGGGCCAACACTTTCACTTTCTTATCATGCAGCAGGCTCACTGGTGCTGGACCGGTGTGTTTCCATTAGCTGATAAATATAAAGTTCCCCTTTCTTCTGTTAGTCTATTAATCACCTATTCAGGAGCAAGCTGGTGGATATAAATACGGGCATGATGTTTGCCCTCATCATTCAGAGGAGTGGGCGCCTGTATTTCCTGCCAAGTCTGCACGCCCTCACGTTGTTTCAGGTTGGAGTGATGGACCAGAAAAGGCTGTGCCAGTCGCTTCCTTCCACTCTCTTCTAGAGTTTTCCGTGCTGCCTCTCATGCATGCTCCATGTATCCTAGTTTACAGGATCGTTCCTCTCCTCTGCTCCTGGCATCTGGCCCATTTCACTATGCCCGGTCGAGTCTGCCTCCTGAGGGTCTCTTCTGCTTTCTCTCCATGCCCACTGTCTGAGGTCATCATAACTTCTTAACTGGGTGTGGATTTTCCTGATGGAGTTTTCTGACTTCAGACTTATCCTCTGTCATCCATGGCTCCTACTTTGTAGACTCCTGAGCTCTCTTTCTCTTTTAGTGTTTTTTTTTTTTTTATATTGTGGTGAAAGTCACATCATATAAAACACACTATTTTAACCATGTTTAACTGTACAGTTCAGTGGCACTAAGCACATTTGCATTGTTGTGCAATTCTCACCATCATCCATCGCCTGAATATTTCACCATCCCAAACTGAAACTCTGTCCCCATTAAACACTAACTCCCCATCTCTTCTCCTCACCACCCCACCCCATTGGCCCCTGGCATCTACCACTGCACTTTCTGACTCTATGAATTTGACTGTTCTAGGCACCTCGTACAAGTGGAATCAAACAGTATATATCTGCCCCTATCCCTGGGTCTTTTCATACCATTCCTGAGGTTCTCAAGGCAAGAATGCTGACATGGTTTGTGATTCCCTTCTCCAGTGGATCACCTTTTGTCAGAACTCTCCACCATGACCTGTCCATCTTGGGTGTCCCTATAGGGCATGGCTCATAGTTTCATTAAGTTACATGAAACTGTGATCATTTTGGTTGGTTTTCTGTGATTGTGGTTTTCTATCTGTCCTCTGATGGATGAGGACGAGGCTTGTGCAAGCTTCCTGATGGGAGGGACTGGCTGTGGGGAAAACTGGGTCTTGCACTGGTGGGCGAGGCCACGCTCAGTAAACCTTTAACCCGATGTATGACTCTCTATTTGCCTCACCCTCCCCTCTCTCCCTCCCTCTGCCCATGAAGGCAGATGTTTTCTAAAAATTATTATTGTTGTTAATATTTTTACTTGCACGGGGGCTTCACACTAAAGAAGTAAAAGCCCAAAGAAGTAGTTAGACTCAGAAGCTTATATACCATCTTAGCAAAGGGCAATAAACTGTGAAATGACTGTACAAAGAGAGGAGGGATTTGGGCTGCTAGGGAGGGTAAATTGGGTGAAGGTATTTATACAGGGAAACTAATGGAAGACAGGAGTTATTTTAGTGAGGTCTGTGTGTGCAGACTTATCTCAGGGCTGATGTTTCAGTTTCTTTCTGGCACTAAAACTCCAGGGACAAGAGATTTATGGCAGTCCTCATTTCTCAGAAATTTCTGCTTTTATTCAGATAAGGGAAGTTCTGAGAAGTCTTCTTTCTACTCCAGTTTATTCTCAAATGACTTCAACTCAAGATAATCCCTAAAACAAAGTGACATATTTTGGGATGGCATTTTCCAATTTCTTTCAGCTTTTTCATATGGCCAAGGCCACAGTATTTTGCTAATCTGCTTTATCTGTTTCCTCCTCTGGTGGAGGAGCTCATCTAAGTACAGCATGAGAAATTATTTATCTTTGTATACAAATGTTGATCACACCCACAGATCCTGAGGCAGTTGGTCAGGGATATTGCTTGGGCACTGGGGTATTCAAAAACTGCTCCCATGATTCTAACCTGCAGACCGAGAACAACTGCTTCCAACAATATTTCAGATCCCAGTGTTTTCCCAGCAATCTCACCAGCACCTGAGAATTGATGTTGGAGATGGAGGGGCGGATGCTGAAACCAACCTCTGGCTTTGGTTTTGCTGTAAAGTCAGAGTGTATGTGGGGGACAATGTGGGTAAGCTAAGTAGACACCTAAGATCTGATGGGTGCCATACTGGGACCACTGCTGCATTTCAAGCCTCACAACTAGAATTAATTTTGGTGTCTTCCCTAGACTTCTGTTCTCTCAGTATGAGGCTGAGAACTTTGGTGGGGGTCTTTCTATTGAAGACCAACTAGATCCTAATTAAAACCTACTTTTTGAAGAATTGCTTAGCTTGAAGGATGGACGGGATTTTTCCTCCCTGCCTTCCCCAAAGGAGCAAACTGTGAGTGCCTCTGAGTAGTAAGTTAGCAGGAGGACAAGGGTCATCAGGGGAGCAATTGCCAACAGCAGCATCTTGATCTATGAGTGGGTACCAACTGAGGGCCAGCAGCTGGAGGGCAGTTGACCAGAAAACTTGGCATTGATTCATTGATGCTGTTATCATCCCATCAGTAAGTTGTGTCTGATTTTGTGACCCTGTGAAGTGCAGCACACCAGGCTTCCTTCACCCTCGCTATCTCTCTGAGTTTGCTCAAACTCATGTCCATTGAGTCGGTGATGCTATCCAACCATCTCATCCTCTGTTATCCCCTTCTCCTCCTGCCTTCAATCTTTCCCATCATCAGGGTCTTTTCCAATGAGTCGGCTCTTGGCGTTGGGTGGCCAAGGTATTGGAGCTTCATCTTCAGCATCAGTATTTTCAGTGCATATTCAGGATTGATTTCCCTTAGGATTGACTGGTTTGATCTCCTTGCTTGTCCAAGGGACTCTCAAGAGTCTTCTCCAGCACCACAGTTTGAAAGCATATATTCTTCAGTGCTCAGCCTTCTTTACGGTCCAACATTCACATCCATACATGACTACTGGAAAAACCATAGCTTTGACTATACAGACCTTTGTTGGCAAAGTGATATTGAAGCTTTTTAAAACACTGTCTAGATTTGTCATAGCTTTTTTTGTAAGGAGCAAGCATTTTTTAATTTCATGACTGCAGTCACCGTCCACAGGCATTTTGGAGCCCAAGAAAATGAAATATGACACTGTTTCCACTTTTCTGCCATCTATTTGCCTTGAAGTGATGGGACCAGATGCCATGATATCCATTTTTTTTGAATGTTGAATTTTAAGCCAGCTTTCTCACTCTCTCCTTTCACCTTCATCAAGAGGATCTTTAGTTCCTTTTCACTTTCTGTCATTAAAGTGGGATCATCTACGTCTTGATTCATTGGAGTAGTGTTTATTGGGTAAAATGCACAGATTAAGGGTAGTGCAGAGCCAAATCTCACAAGGAGGACCTTGCCCTTGGGCTGGGGGGCTTTGAGCAGTGTGCTTTGGGAAGGGATACAATAGCAATATGATGTGGCAGAACTTTGGCTTCAGAGCTGGACTGTCAACTCAGTGTTCATGGATGAAGAAGTGTAGCCCACCCCCGGCATGGTCAGAGGGCTGCAGGCCAAGCTTTGAGGTTGACTAGGATTGATTGCCTTAAGCACTGAGCTGGTGGCTGGCTTCCATGGTACTCTGCATGCAGCCAAGTCCTTTTCTAGAAGGCCAACTTTCAGAGAATCTGTTCTGGACAAGTTAACCCTTACCAGTCATGGCGAAAGCAATGGGAGACATCAAGAATGTTCAAGGAGATTCAGGAAAAAACAAAGTAGAACTTCTAAAAATGAAAACTTTAACTGTTGGAAATAAAAAGAAAACTTCAGGGGATACTTCCCTGATAGCTCAGTTGGTAAAGGATCTGCCTGCAATGCGGGAGACCCTGGATCAATTCCTGGGTCAGAAAGATCTCCCGGAGAATGGATAGGCTACCCACTCCAGTGTTCTTGGGCTTCCCTTGTGGCTCAGTTGGTAAAAAATCTGCCTGCAAAGCGGAAGACTTGGCTTTGACCCCTGGATTGGGAAGATTCCCTGGAGAAGGGAAAAGCTACCCACTCCAGTATTCTGGCCTAGAGAATTCCATGGACTAGTCCACAGGGTCACAAAAAGTCAGACATGACTGAGGCACTTTCACTTTCACTTTTTCAGGGGATAAAGAAACAGTGAGTTTGACATATCTGAAGAGAAAATTACTGGTCAATATGTTTGAAGAAATTACTCAGAATACACAGAGAAAGGAGATGGAAAATATGGCAGGAAATTTAAGAGGACAAATAGAATGACAAGTAATATGACAAGTCTAAGAGCTACTAGGTGAAAGGGAAGAGCGGATAAAGAGAAACAATATTTGAAGAGATTATTGCCAAAAATTTTCCAAAATGTTGAAAGAGATGAAAATATAGATTCCATTTACACATTCAATACAGTGAAACTTCAGATACTAAGGCCAAAGAGAAGATTTTAAAATTGGCAGAGTAAAGATAGATAACTAATAAAGACAGGCTGTTAGAGAGTAGATGTCACAATGGCCATGATAGAATAAACAGAGTAACATCTTTATGAGAGAAAATACTCATCATCTTAGAATTCTTATACCTAGCAAAATTACTTTGTAAAAGTGAGAGAGAAGTAAAGAGATTTTCAGATAAAAAAATGCTTAGGGTTTACCACCACCAAGTTAGCATTAAATAGACCTCTGAAAAGTATACTTCAGGAAGAAGAAAAATAATTGAAGAAAGAAGGTCTGTGAGGTAAACAGGAATGGCCAGCCAGTTAAATGGTAAACAAATACATTTAAGCAAAGTGTTTCTAGATAAGTGAATAATGAGTATTTTTTGTCTGTAAAAAAAGACCCAGAAAGAAAGCACTTGTTAACTGTAAGCTTGTTAACAATATTAGGGACAGAACAGTAAATCTGCCCTGAAGTTCTTGTATTTTTGGTAAAGAGCTTATGATATAATCTATTACTAGAGTTTGTTAAGATAAATGTACATGGTATAATTTGAAGGGAATCACTAAAAGAATAGATTTAGGGTGCTTTAATTTCCAAGCTTGTAAAGGTAATAAATGGAAAAGTAGTATGAATGCAAACATATCCTCAGTCAATTCAAAATGAAGACCAAAGGGCAAAAAGCACTGAAAGCTGAGGAAAGAGAATAAGTGATGCATGGCAAAGGGGAGACAAATAAAAATTAAAAAATAAGATGGTAGAAGCAAGTTCAAGTTAATCTCAAAAACAAGAAATAAGCTAGATTTACAATCTAAAAGAGATTTTCAGAAAAGCAGTCAGACGGGAAAAAATCAAAACAAATTTAGCACTATGATGTTTTCACAAAACACATTTGTAAGAACAGAAAGGTTGAAAAAGCAGAGAAATATACATTCTTGTCCAATACAATTAAAAATACTGTTGGACAGCCAGATTATTATCAAACAAAAGTAGACTTTAAGACAAATGGCATTATTAGTGATTTATTGGTGTCATCACTTCTTAATGACAAAGATTTAGTTCACTATAAAGATTTAATATTTTAAATATGCATGCACATAATAAAATACCTTTCAAATATATAAAGCAAAACTGTTAGAACTAAATTGAAGAACTGACAATGCATCAGCACAGTGGGAGATTTCAACATATCTCTCTGAATTATTGATACATCAAGGAGACTAAAAGATGGTAAACAAGATTTGCATAATGCAATTACTGTTCTTGATTTATTGACCACGTGTAGAATTCTGTTCCGAGGTGCATTCTTTGCAAGCAAACATGGAACATGTACAAAAACTGACCACATGGTAGACCTTCCGCAGATATCAGCAGATATCTTCTTTGAAGATCATCACTTTCAAAGAATTAGTATTATTCAGACCACATTCTCTTTACTTAGTGTAGTTAAGTTATAAATCAGTAGTAAGAAGATGATGGTAGTTCAGATGGTACAGAATCTGCCTGCAATGCAGGAGACCTGGGTTCAATTCCTGGGTCGGGAAGATCTCCTGGAGAAGGGAATGGCAACCCACTCCAGTATACTTGCCTGGAGAATCCCATGGACAGAGGAGCCTGGTGGATTATAGTCCATGAGGTCACAAAGAGTCAGATGTGACTGAGCAACTAAGCACACAGCACACATAGTAGGAAGATTAAGTTGAAAAAACAATCCCTGTACATTTAGAAATTAAACCACACATCTAAATAGCCCAACGGATCAAAGAAGAAATCATAATGCAAATGACAAAGGCGATCTGTAGTTGGGAGTTATCCAACCTAGAGCTGTATGCCCTTGGCCCAGGGAACCTCACGGGAGAGATGACCTTGAGGTTTTGACAGTGGCTCTGGGAAGCTTCCTAGAAGGATTGACACTGAAGCGAAGGAGGTAAAAGCGATGGAATTGCTGAGCTGTGAAGATTTCCGTTCACTTTATTGATAGGTCAAATGGTTTAAATTCCCTCGCTCGGGTTGCTTCTTCTTTAATTAAGGATAAAACATTTCTGAGTTGAACTGCAGAGCTCTGGGAAAAGAGCACACTGAGCAGAACTTGGGGATGTTGGAAGGAGGCCTGAACCTGGCTTTGGGCGCACCTGCCAGCGTGGGAGCCCTCAATAGGCATCCATAGCTTGTTTTGTGGCTACTAACACGCAGGCAGGGCCTAGAAGGTGCCATAGGAAGGGACATTTGATGCTGGAGGCCATTTGATGTCTGACTCTTTGAGACCCCGTGGACTAGACAGTCCATGGGATTCTCCAGGCCAGAATACTGGAGTGGGTAGCCTTTCCCTTCTCCAGGGAATCTTCCCAACCCAGGGATCAAACCCAGGTCTCCCACATTGCAGGCGGGTTCTTTACCAGCTGAGCCACAAGGGAAGCCCAATGCTGCAGGCAGCTAGCTGCAATTTAATCATCAAGAAGGTCCTCTCCTGCTCAAGTGTTCAGACTCACCCGTGAAATGACTTTGAACAGGTGAGCTACATGACTGCTGTTTAGTCACTAAGTCAAGTCTGATTCTTTGTAACCCCATGGATGGTATCCCCAGAGAAGGCAATGGCACCCTACTCCAGTACTCTTGCCTGGAAAATCCTATGGATGAAGGAGCCTGGTGGGCTGCAGTCCATGGGGTCGCTAAGAGTCAGACACAACTGAGTGACTTCACTTTTCACATTCATGCATTGGAGAAGGAAGTGGCAACCCACTCCAGTGTTCTTGCCTGGAGAATCCCAGGAATGGGGGAGCCTGGTGGGCTGCCATCTCTGGGGTCGCACAGAGTCGGACACGACTGAAGCGACTTAGCAGTACCAGCAGCAGGATGGTATCCCGCCAGGTTCCTCTGTCCATGGGATTTCCCAGGTAAGAATACTGGAGTGGGTTGCCTTTTTCTCCTCCAGGGGATCTTCCTGACCCAGGAATCGAACCCACATCTCCTACTTGGCAGGTGGATTCTTTACTGCTGAGCCACCTGGGAAGCCCTAAGTGAGTATATCCTGGGCTTCTGTTTCTTTCCAGACTCCACATTCCTTCCTCCACTTCTGGCTCCTAGTTACTTTGGAGGAGGCCAGGATAGGAGAACCCCATATTTGTTTTCCTGCCTTAACAGACTGCAAGGAATGAGGAGGGGTGCGTCTGTGCCAAGCAGGTGCAAACCTGCATCCATGGGCCCCTGTCATTTCAACCCTAATCCTCTAGTACGTCGACTGGCGCTCTATGCCGGCTTTCTACAGCCAAAGGCCCATCTTGCTGAGGTAGGACCCACCAATCCAAGTTCTTTGTCAATGTATTCACATTACAACACATCTGAGGATGCTAGAGGATATTTCCTCTATTCATCATTCACCAAATCGAATTCCTTCATATCATTAAATGAAAAACTAATCCTAAATGATTAATCCTAAAATTATAATAGGGAGTGGAGTGTTAGTATCTCAGGTGTGTCTGACTCTTTGCGACCCATGGTCTGTCCATGGGATTCTCCAGGCAGGAATACTGAAGGGGGTTGCCATTCCCTTCTGATCTTCCCAACCCAGGGATCAAACCTGGGTCTCCTGCATTGCAGGCAGATTCTTTACCATCTGAGCTACCAGAGCAGCTAGGCCAAAAAAAAAAAAAAAAAATAGAAACAATGTCAAAGAGCCCACTTTCCAAGTGCAAATAGTTTAATGCACAAATTGCTACATGGGCCCAGATGCTGATTATTTCAACATTTTATGAAAGGTGCATCAATATGGACTCTTTTAAACTGACTTTTTGTGCAGGTGGAATTGAATCTGTTAAAGAGTAAATCTGTTCTTCAACTGGAAAGCCCTGTTTGGCTTTCTAAATCTGAATTTTGAAGTATAGCCAAATTTCCTGGAAATTTAAGTGGTGCCTTTACCAGGTGGTTAGTAGCTGATGTTTACTTCTCAAAATGGAATAAATTCACAAATTACATCTCTAACCAAATCCTGCAACCAAGTTAGGGGAAATATTCTTTCATTCTCCATTTCATACACAGTTCAAAATAGGCAGAGAAAAGAAACATCTCTCTGCCTTTAAAAGGCAATTTTCAAAAATGAATTGAGCAGAATAATAATGTGTCTGAATAACGACAGTAAAAAGAATGGTACAGCACATCCTACAAGAAAATGAAGATATAAGATTACTGTGTCTTATTCAAAACATATCTAGGTTCTAGAATAAGAAGGTGGGAAAATACAGATGGATTACTTGAGGCAAGAAAGGAATCCAAGTGGAGTATTCCTTTGTACTCCTGACAAAACTGATATTATTTCCCTATTTTCCCACTTGCTCCTGGCCAATACGGTAATTAAAAGGCCTTCCTCCAAGGAGCTCAATGTGCTTTGCGGACATGGTCTAATTAATCCTCCTCGCTTAGTCTATAATGTCCACAAGCTCCAGGCCCTCCTCTATCGAGAGAGGAGGCTGTCCGTTGTAGGTACGTGCAGCAACATCTTGGGACTGGTTTATGTAAAGTGACAGCAGCTGTTGAAAGCAGCCTCTATTTCCCAGGAGCTGTGAATGCAACTTCTCTTCAGCACCAGGGCCAGTGTATGCCAACCGAAGGGCCAAAACCCACCAGTAGGTAACTGGTATAAATGTTTTGCGAGGAGCAGCATTGACCTTGAGGTGTGCCAGTCACCAACCTTAAAATCCCCAAAGGGCCAAGTGAACCTGGAAGCATTCCCCAGACAAATAGAGGCCAAAATCCATACCCAGAAGAAAAATATTTTCCTATGGTATTGACTTCATGTTGTGTCAGACGTGTCTGTTCTTTGTCATATGGTAAAGTTAGAGTGATTAAGGTTTGGAAATCAACCCATGCTTTTCGGAGAAATAACTTGAAGTCACTTTGCTTGAGGTCACACGAGTCAGATCAGCAAAACCACAGTCTGAGGCTGCATTTTGCTGCCGAAACTTCACGTCGCCCAATCCTGGCTTTGGTAGCTGAGGCGCAACCAAGTCTTGAAGGAAAGACTTTTACATTTACATTTTTAAATGTAAAACTGGAAGATTCATTCTTTTGTATAATGCTGTTCTTTCTCTATTGTGGCTGGAGGCATGCCTGTAGCTAGATAGTAAGGTACATCAGAGATTTCCAGCCAATCCATCTTGCTGAATGAATCTTTTTCTGCCTTAGATGTTGCCCTTTTCTGCTTTTTTCTAGTTTTATCTCTTGTGAGGAGGGACACATCATTACTAGGTTGACTGCATAGATGATGATTATGGGTTCTGTTTTCTGTGCAGTTCTGATCCTGATTGTATTAAACAGTCTCTTGGCCATTTCAATGCCAACAACACATTGGGCTAACTGGTTCCAGAAGCTGTGTCCACTGCAACAGTAGATTTGCTTCCATCCTGGGTAATTTGAGTCCATCTTAGAACCCCCAGAATATCGTCTGTCTGGTTAACTTACTCTGTGTACTTTTTATTTTCCCATCTGTTACTTTCCCCCTCACCTATATCGTTGTCTGAGGTCTATGACAAGACCTTGGGACGGGCTTCTAAGGAAAGGTCACTGGGCCAGTTCTTTCCGAAATCCTAAAGCATATTCCAATGGCCATTCGTTGTTGTTGTTTAGTCACTAACCCCATGGACTATATAGCCTGCCAGGCTCTTCTCTCCATAGCATTTCCCAGGCAAGAATACTGGAGTGGGTTGCCATTTCCTTCTCCAGAGGATCTTCCTGACCCAGGGATTGAACCCTTGTCTCCTGCATAAACAGGCAGATTCTTTACTGTTGAACCACCAGGGAAGCAGAGCCAACAGAAGAAAAAAAGAGCCTATTATATTTGACTCAGTAGTTCTGCTTCTGCAAATATATTGCAGGAAAATTTTCTCAAATAAAACGAATATTCCAGAGCAACGTGACTGTTTGGGTGACTAGTTTTTAATAGTAAGACAGTTGAAATACCCTAATATATTCAACAATGAGGTAATAGTTAAGCAGATAACATACTCTGATCCCTCAACAAAGCTGATGAAAGCATTCAAACATAATGAGCCCATGGACAATTGCACAATGTTTTGCTGCCTGACACCCACTTACGTCTACTTTATTCAAAGAGCCTTGCCTTCTGTCTTGCTCCAGAGGTGGAACAGGGGACACAGATTAAACCAATCACAGACTGGTTTGGTCTCAGAGACTGGCGATCATAAGACTGAACCCAGTCTAATCATAGTGAATCTCAAGAAATATTCCGGAAATGATCAGACTAAGATGCACGTAGTTCCTGCTGGATGCAGACAGTCATTTGTTATGTTGACAACGGAAGCCTGGCCCAAATCGAATGCAGATGCCAAGGTTAAAACAAGGTTTAACCAGATGCTAGGAATGGCAACATTTTACTGAAGAGTTAACCACAGAACTCTTAACCATGGACGCTGTGATGAGACTTGACCTGTCTCTTTGAGGTTATTTTGCCTCGTGAAGAAATGTCAAATCAGCACTTCATTTATGAATTAAATGAGTAAATAGAGAAAAGATGATCTATGGGGGGGTGGTGGAAATTCTCCCCTAACTTTAAAATGTAGCTCTCCTATAGAACATACAACATTGAGAGGCTGGAACAAAATAATAACTGAAGGTTCAAAGTTAATCCGATGGTCACCCTCCAGAGTAATCTTTATTAACTGAAATGGAAAAAAAATCACTTTCCATCAAGACTTGGTTGAGCCTCAGTGACCAAAGCCAAGACTAGGGGATGTGAAGTTTAGGCAGCAAAATGCAGCCTCAGACTGTGGGTTTGTTGATCTGACTTGTGTGACCTCAAAGTGACTCAAAGTTACTTCTAAAAGCATGGGTTGATTTCCAAAGCTTAACCACGCTAAGCTTACCATATGATGAAGAACGGACACGTCTGACACAATATGAAGTCACTGTCATAGGAAAATACATATTTTTTTCTGGGTGTGGATTTTAGCCTCTATTTGTCTGGGGAATGCTTCCAGACTCATTCGCAGCTGTTTGGGGATTTTAAGGTTGAAGGTGACTGGCACACCTCAAGGTCAATGCTGTTCCTTGCAAAACATAATAAAAGCTTGTAGAAGGCTGAGGGCTGTGTGAGAAAATTAAGTATTGATTGAGAAGGAGATATGATGTCGAGCAACGTAGTTATTAGGCTCAATTCAGTGCTGTTAATTTGAGAGCTCGCACTTTCTCAGAAGATTACGCCAGTTAACAATATATTATTGAAGTCTGGGGAGCTTTCGTCTTCTGATCGCTGTCTCCTCTTTTCTCGGCTGTGGAAGACTGCTTTGCCAATCAATATGCTTTTATTGAACATGCTTCATAGGAGCACTCTGCTCAGATAGCATCGCTTTCAGGAGTTTGTGACACTTGGCAAAGTCAACTCTCCTCCCAAGCTCCCTCTTCCTATCAAGAATTCAGTCATCCCCTTTTCCTACTCCTACAAATTATAATGGGACCTCAACAAAGGAGAAGAAAAAGAAATTCATTCTTTTTTTTTTCACTGACCCTCTCTCTGCCTAAAACTATTTTTTTTTTTTTTTAGGGCAGTATCATTTCCAAGGAAGTTGGAATAGACAAGATCCGTGAGCAAGGGGAAGAGATTGGCAGGATCTATAACTTAGAACAACACATGGAAACTTATCCTCCATAAAATCTTAGAACTTTCTAGAAAGGGCTTTAGAAACCACCTAGTCCAGTTACTTCATGTTACAGGTAAGTCCATGAGTAAGTCTCAAATTTGCTGTGAGATGTTCAAACTTCTTGGCTAGTTAGTGGTAGGACTGGGAAAGTACTGAGTGTCTTGACAGATTTTCTTCTTGAACAGTTGCCTTGACTGTGGGTAGGGAGAGGATCAGAGCCAACAATCCCTTTGTAAACATCTATGTTTATAAAAATCCAAATTTACATTAGCTAAGTTTCCTCCAACCTTTTTAACTTTATTTTTTTTTTTACAAGTTTTAAAGTGTATGCTCCAATGACAGGTATTATAAAATATTGGATATATTCCCCACGTGGTATAATATATCCTTGTAGCCTATCGTACCCTCGATGGTTGGCACCGCCCACTCTGCCGCCCCTAAACTTGCCCCTGCCCCACCACTGGTAACCACTAGCTTGTCCTCTGTGAGTCTGCTGCTTTTTTGTCATAGTCCCTAGTTCATTGTACTTTTCAGATTCTGCATGTAAGTGATATCATACAGTATTTGTCTTTGACTTATTTCGCTTACTTTAATGACCTCCAAGTCCATTCAGGTTACTGCAAATGGCAACATTTTATTCATTTCATTGGTTGAGTTGTGTTCCATTGTAAACATACACCATGTCTTCTTTGCCCATTCATTCATCTGTTGATGGACACTTAGGTTGCCTTCATTTCTTGGCTATTGTGAACAGTGCTGCAGCGAACATAGGGGTACTTTCCACTAACCTTTAAATGTCCTATGCAGGTAATATATAGACTTCTGACAAACTTGGGCATGGTTTTATAGCATTTCCTTACAACTGTGTTTCATAGAGAGGTAAGTTTTTAACTGTACTCACTTCACCGAAGGCAAAATTGAGAGCCAGAAAATATAAGTGGCTGGTCTCAAAAGGCAGATCTATTTATGGTAGGCAGAGTGGTGCTCAGACCCAGGTCTTCATACTCTCAGTGCGGTGCTCCTGCTACTGGTCTACGCAGGCTCCGTGCCTTACTCTAAAATCTGTCTTCCTATAAGACTGCAGGCATTCCCTTCTCTCATTGTTACCCCTCCTTCCCCTAATCCGTATGCCCTGGCAGAGGCTAACATGTGCTTCATCCTTTAACATGAACTGTGACTTGATGCTCATGTTTAAAACTGAGGTGAGAACCATAATACCGTTCCTGGCGTCTCTGGGCATGGCAAATATTGTGCTGATGATTTTCCTCAGTGTTTGCAATCTGTTTCATTAAGGCTAATGTGGACCCAACATACAATATATGAGTCATTTATTAATCCCTCCAAATTTACACTTGCTAAGGCAATGGCACCCCACCCCAGTACTTTTGCCTGGAAAATCCCATGGACGGAGGAGCCTGGTGGGCTCCAGTCCGTGGGGTCGCTAAAGTCGGACACGACTGAGCGACTTCACTTTGACTTTTCGCTTTCATGCACTGGAGAAGGAAATGGCAACACACTCCAGTGTTCTTGCCTGGAGAATCCCAGGGACAGGGGAGCCTGGTGAGCTTCCGTCTATGGGGTCGCACAGAGTCGGACACGACTGAAGCGACTTAGCAGGTAGCAGGTAGCAAGGCTTCTGCAGCCTGCTCAGTGAACACCCACTCTCACCTGTGATAGGAACCATGCTACCTTAGAGACAGTGATCCTACCCCTACCCCGGTCATCCTCCGTGACCAGCTTTCTTTCCAATGAGAATCACTCCGGTTGACAAGGGCATCCAGTGTGGAGCTTCCCTCTGAAGTCATTGCAGTTTATCTTTCCAATCGAAATGGGAACAATCTGTGCTATCTTAGGACTCCAGAGCTGCCGTAAATTCACGTAATAGATTTTTCAGTGCCTAGTAAGATAATTGCACTGGGGAGAGGACTGAAGCGAGCGCTGGGAGCTGTGAACGCAGGGCCCCTTCGTCCTCTCGTTCCATGCGGCTTCCAGAGCGACCTAGAAACCGGGGCTGGAGGAAGACAGCTTTGAATTCCTCATGCTAAATTAGTTCTGAGATGCTTCTGGGCAAAGACTGCCAGCTGAACTCTATTTTGACAGTGGAAATATTTATAATGAAATGTAATGAAGTAAAATTTAAGTCCCAAATTGCCCCAACACAGAAGCACTAAACTTACAATTCTGGGTATAGTGACACCTCCAATTACCGAAATGCGAAGTTATTCTCTTTGGAAAATGACTTCGCTTTGAAGAAATGAATACTGGCTAAGGGTTATGACACACACACGCGGGAAGCTTCAAATCCGCTCCCTTGGGTTATTGCTGATCTCAGACGAGCAAATTAGACTCACCGTGTCTCTCTCTCTAGAGGTAGTCAAACTTAGCAACAAGCCTCGTTCTGGGGCTTATGCATTGGCTGTGAAACATTGTCAAACATTTCTAAAAATGTGAATACGAATATGTTTAAATTCAATGTAAACCACTGAATGTGGTTTGGGAGTGTTTGAAGCAGTGGTCACAATTGATAGGTTGCAATTTTAAAACATCTGTGCTATCACCTTTATGTAAGGACACTCATTTCCATTGTTTCAGAACTAATTCCTAAGAGCAAAGAAAATTTCTAACACAAGTTATTGGTTGCTTTGATCTTTAGTGAACAAATTAGTTTCTTCCTTTATTCAAAGAATACTTACTGCGTACTCACTGCCATATCAGGTGTCACTCTTGATACAAAGGCCTCAACTGTGAGTGTGACTAATGTGGTCATTTCCCATCCACATATTAACGAAATTAGCAGTTCTCAACGTTCAGGGCAGTTTTGTTTTATGATCACTGCCAACAGAGAGTTAGCGAATACTGTACCCACAGTGCCTAGGGGAAATACAGGGCTAGGTTCCTATGGCCCACAGATCACAACACTTTTGTTAACTGATCAGTCCATAACCTTGTTTTATGTGTATTTACTGTAACTCACACTTGAATGAACGTTTCATGCGTGCATGGTAAGTCGCTTCAGTCCTGTCTGACTGTATGTGACTCTATGGGCTGCAGCCAGCCAGGCTCCTCTGTCCATGGGATTCTCCAGGCAAGAATACTGGAGTGGGTTGCCATGCCCTCCTCCAGGGAGTCTTCCCGACCCAGAGAGTGAACCCTTGTCTCTTATGTCTCCTGCATTGGCAGGTGGGTTCTTTACCACTAGCGCCACCTGGGAAGCCCCAGTTCAGTCAGTTCGTTGCGTCCAACTCTTTGAGACCCCATGGACTGCAGCACGTCAGGCCTACCTATCACCAACTCCTGGAGCTTGCTCCAACTCATGTCCTTTGAGTTGGTGAAGACGTCCATCTTATCCTCTGTCATCCCCTTCTCTTGCCTCAGTATTTCCCAGCATCAGGGTCTTTTCTAAGACCCAACTGAACACATATTTTCTCTGTAGGCAGTAAGTACTTTAGGGCTGCAGTTAGGGCCATTTTAAAGGTGAAACCACCAAGAAATAACACAAGGGATGTGAAAAACAAGGCTTTGAATATACAATGACAAGGACCTGAAATAAGAAGGCAACGCATCACCTTGTTCTACCTCAACTGGGAATGTGCATGCCAGGCACCTTGAATTTCTGATGCTCTGAAGCATGTCCATGAATGATTGTGAAAGTGACTTGAGTATTGATTTGGGGCTTACAGATACATTTTAGGGGCTTCCCAGGTAGTGCAGTGATAAAGGAAGTGGGTCCTTAAACCAGACTCCACCAATGTGATGCCAGCATCCTGTACAGAGATTCTGGGATCACAGAGCTTCCAATGTGGCAGCTTGTCCCAGTAGAAGCAGGATCAGTTTCTAGAGGTCACGATGGCTATATTGCATGTCCTGGGCTGCTTTGTGTTATAGAGGAAGCAGGTCCTCTCTGCATTAGTTTTTAGGGAGGGATTTAGCTGTGGTGGCTACTGCCAACCCGCCTTGGTTCCTGGTTTTGCAGCTGCAGTGTCCAATGTGATGGATACAAGCCATACAATGGCTGTATAATCATTTAAATTAAACATAGTTAACGTTTGTTTAATGTGCACTAGCCAGACTGGAGAAGGAAATGGCAACCCATTCCAGTGTTCTTGCCTGGAGAATCCCAGGGACGGGGGAGCCTGGTGGGCTGCCATCTATGGGGTTGCACAGAGTTGGACACGACTGAAGTGACTTAGCAGCCAGACTTCAGGGCTTCCCTTGTGGCTCAGAAGATAAAGATCCACCTGCAATGTAAGAGGCTCAGTTTCGATGCCTGGGTCAGGAAAGATCCCCTGGAGAGGGGAATGGCAACCCACTCCGGTATTCTTGCCTGGAGAATTCTATGGACAGAGAAGCCTGGCAGGCTACAGTCCACAGGGTCGCAGAGAGTTGGACACGACTGAGTGACTCACACACCTCACTTTCACAGGTACACTTGAAGTGCTCAGTAGCTTCACACATGTTGGACAGTAAAGACAGAAAATATGTCTTATCATTGCAGAAAATTCTATTGGACAACGCCATTCTATAGCCTTCCAGTAATCTTGTGATTTTCTTAATATTCTTTCAGTCATGATGTTCTTACTTAAATCAGAGATTATTTCTGCAGCAAAAATATGCCTGCAGCATAATCTTGATTGTTTTGAGCCCTCCAATGCTAATTAGTTAATTGACTCAGAGCAAGACACGAGTTCTGCCGTGGGATCCCCTCTCCACTCTTTTATTTGGACCCAGAGCTTTCTGTCCTCAATGTTACCTGCTCAAGGAGGGAGACTATGACATTAAGAGAGCATGTGTAGCGTAGGCACTGGGTTCAGATAGAACTGAGTTCTCGTCTTTGTTTTGGCCCTGACATGGTATTTTGTATCCCTTAGAACAATGTGGGTAATCTCTCGGAGACTCAGTGTCCTTGTCTGTAAAATGGGCATAATAACTGAATTTAATAGGATTCAATAAGATAATTCATATAAAATTTAGCACAGAGTCTGGCATGTAGTGTTCTTATTGAATGGTACCACATGGGGCTGTAATATGTAATTTACTTGAATGTCTCCCTGCTCCAGATTGTACGTAACACATGGTCAGTAATTGTGACTTATGTTTGTACTTTCCAGCACCATGTATAGTACCTGACTCAAAATTGAAACCAAAAAGAAAAAAAAAAAGAATAGCTAACACTGAGTGCTTACCACCTGCCACTGTTATATGTACCCCACATAAAATAATTCACTTTATCATCAGGGTACATCTAAAATAAAAATACTGGCACTCCCATTTTATAGATGAAGACACTGAGAGCTCAGATTTTCCAGCATTTTCTTTGATTTCCTCCTTCCATATTTTCCAAGCATTTGTCAAGTTGTCTTTCTCTTTCAGACACATCATCCTTCTGCTACGAGTTTCTAGAAAGAAATGTGGAGAGGTGGCCGCTGAAGTTGGAGGGGCCAACTGCAAATGCTACTTATATGCAGGCATACAGAGGTTTTATTCTAGTTACTTAAAAATATCTGTTGAATGCATTAATAAATGAAAAATACATGTATTGAATAAAAACAAAGCAAACTAATCAGCCAGCCAAACAAAAAGCAAATAGCCTGATGCAGCTCCCTTTAATACTCTGAAAATAGCTCAGTCTTTAGTGTGGCCTCATTTAGAATTAAAACACCAGTGTGAAATCTCCCAGTGTTTCTTGTCTAAATCCTGGTTGGCCTTTCAAGCAGAGCAGGCAGGTAATGCCTACTAATTAGTTAGCTATTGATTTTTCTAGTTTAGCTTTCCCAATGTGGGTAAATGACATTCTCAGTGAGCATGGAAAGGGGTAATGCTTGCTTTGATTTCCATAAGCTCTCTTCCAAGATCTTCAGGATTCACTGTTTTTATACTATAGATGGGTTTCGTTAGAAATTCGTTATCTTGCTACTACTTATATTCTATGCAGTATTAGATAGTTAGTATGGAGATACTCCTGTGAATTCATGGCACTTGAGGGCTGTAACTGACAGTTCCTAATAGAATTTGGAGATTGCTGTTGCTACTGAGTTCTATCAGGCATGTACCATAGTCATCCAGGGAAGCTAGATATTCACATATTGTAGTTTGATGTGGAATTCTGTTTTCAAATGAACTCTGAGATTTGCAGAATATACTGATTTTTCACTGGCTAGAGAGAGTGAGATTTTTATAGTTTGGGGGACTGCAGAAAATTCTGAAAAGCACCTCCATTTCCAAGGATGAAAATTAGTGGATACCAACTAAGCTCTCTTGAGTTTTCTTTTGGCTGAAGGTTCTAAGGCTGATATATGAGGAGACTTTCAGTGCATCCTCATAGTGACAGGAGCGGGCTGTTCAAGCTTCTGGACTTGGTTTTATGTGGAAGTACAGTGAGATAACCTCATTTCACTCTCATTATGTGTTTCTGTGCCTTTGGTTCCAGGAACTTCCTGTGAGAGTTTACCATCAGCCAGGAGTAATTAACGTGATGGAAGCCATTTAAAAACATCTGTCTACAAACCTGTGTGGAGAGAAAGTAGCTGGAAAGGGCTCAGAGAAGAGTCACAAAATGATTAAAATCTTGGAAAAGAGGGCATGTTAGTCAGGGTCTCTAATTATTCACAAGACAAGACCAAGAAGACACAACCATTCTCTGGAAGTCTACCGGTCTTGCATACCACATAGGTAAATGGGCAAAGGACAAGCTGATTTTCCTGAAAAGAACTAATGGGTATTCTTCTTTATTAAGAGTCAACATCATGAGTAATAGAAGATGAAAATGAAGAGACAATGTAGACTTATTTTTCACATACCATGTTGGCAAAGATTGAAAAGACCTGCTCTCAACCGGTAGGCTGGAGTGAGGGGAAGGTTTACCACAGGCTACAGAAGTGGGCAGAGTCTGTCTTTTAGTCTTCTCAGGCTGCCGGAACAAAATTCCATAGCCTGGGGCCTTAAATAGCTGAAACGTATTCTCTCACTGTTCTGGAGTCTGGGAATTCCAAAGTCAAGGTGTCAGCCAATTCACTCTCGTCCGGGCTTGCAAGTGTCTGCCTTCCTGCTGTGTCCTCACATGCCAAGTTTTCTCTCTCTCTCTCCTGATAAGGGCATTAATCCCACCAGACCACTTTCATGACCTAACCCTCTCCAAAAGCTCCACCTTCTAAAACCTTCACCTTGAGGTTGGAGCTTCAACATGTGAACCTTAGGGGGAAATAAACATTCAGTCCAACTTAAAGAGGCCAGCTTTTTGGAGAACAATTAGGCAGTAAGTGTCAAAACTTTAACAAAGAGCTACATTGCTCCAGCAATCCTACTAATAGGATTTTACCCTAAGGAAGAACTTGGACCAGTGTTCAAAAGTATCAGATCAGATCAGATCAGTCGCTCAGTCGTGTCCGACTCTTTGCGACCCCATAAATCACAGCATGCCAGGCCTCCCTGTCCATCACCAACTCTCGGAGGTCACTCAGACTCACATCCATCGAGTCAGTGATGCCATCCAGCCATCTCATCCTCTGTCGTCCCCTTCTCCTCCTGCCCCCAATCCCTTCCAGCATCAGAGTCTTCTCCAATGAGTCAACTCTTCACATGAGGTGGCCAAAATACTGGAGTTTCAGCTTTAGCATCATTCCTTCCAAAGAAATCCCAAGGCTGATCTCCTTCAGAATGGACTGGTTGGATCTCCTTGCAGTCCAAGGGACTCTCAAGAGTCTTCTCCAACACCACAGTTCAAAAGCATCAATTCTTCAGCGCTCAGCCTTCTTCACAGTCCAGCTCTCACATCCATACATGACCACCGGAAAGACCATAGCTTTGACTAGACGAATCTTTGTTGGCAAAGTAATGTCTCTGCTTTTGAATATACTGTCTAGGTTGGTCATAACTTTCCTTCCAAGGAGTAAGCGTCTTTTAATTTCATGGCTGCAGTCACCATGTGTAGTGATTTGGGAGCCCAGAAAAAGAAAGTCTGACACTGTTTCCACTGTTTCCCCATCTATTTCCCATGAAGTGATGGGACCAGATGTCATGATCTTCATTTTCTGAATGTTGAGCTTTAAGCCAACCTTTTCACTCTCCACTTTCACTCTCATCAAGAGGCTTTTTAGTTCGTCTTCACTTTCTGCCATAAGGGTGGTGTCATCTGCATATCTGAGGTTATTGATATTTCTCCCAGCAATCTTGATTCCAACTTGTGTTTCTTCCAGTCCAGCGTTTCTCATGATGTACTCTGCATATAAGTTAAATAAACATGGTGACAATACACAGCCTTGACGTACTCCTTTTCCTATTTGGAACCAGTCTGTTGTTCCATGTCCAGTTCTAACTGTTGCTTCCTGACCTGCATACAGATTTCTCAAGAGGCAGATCAAGTGGTCTGGTATTCCCATCTCTTTCAGAATTTTCCACAGTATATTGTGATCTACACAGTCAAAGGCTTTGGCATAGTCAATAAAGCAGAAATAGATGTTTTTCTGGAACTCTCTTGCTTTTTCGATGATCCAGCAGATGTTGGCAATTTGATCTCTGGTTCCTCTGCCTTTTCTGAAACCAGCTTGAACATCAGGAAGTTCACGGTTCACATATTGCTGAAGCCTGGCTTGGAGAATTTTGAGCATTACTTTACTAGAAGGTCAGGAGGGGCGGTGGTGAGGAAAGACCCCTCTTCCAATGTCAGGTGTGATGGCTGTGCTTTGCTGGAGCAGCTGGGAAGGGATACCCCACGCCCAAGGTAAGAGAAACCCAAGTGGGACGGTGGGTGTTGCAGGAGGGCATCAGAGGGCAGACACACTGAAACCATACTCACAGAAAACTAGTCATTCTAATCATACTAGGACCACAGCCTTGTCTAACTCAATGAAACTAAGCCATGCCAGTGGGGCAACCCAGGATGGGCGGGTCATGGTGGAGAGATCGGACAGGGTGTGGTTCAAAAGTATACCTACAGGTTAGTCACTTCAGTGGTGCTTAACTTAGAGAGATGCAGGAAGTCATCCATCAATCTGGGATAGACTGAGTGAATTATGATACACTTGAACCAGGGGTCAGCACTTCTTCTCAAAGGCCAGATAAAAATGTTTTAGGCTTTGGAGTCAAAATTGAGGATATTATATAGGCATTAATATGATAATTTAAACTGTAACCATTTAAAACAATAAAAACCATCTTCGGCTTGTGGGCTGTATGAAAACAGACAGTGGGCCAAACTTGACTCCCTTTGCTCATCTTTTGTCTGTTCAGAAACAAAAGTCTGCCAATCTTTGATCTATACGGTGGGATACTATGAAGCTATTGAAAATAATGGCATAGATCTATATTCATTGACATGGAAAGATATCCATAGTGAATTATTAAAGGGAAAAATGATATATAATATAAATATGTAAGTACTATGTGTGTA
The DNA here is from genome assembly GCA_935064755.1 of Tragelaphus eurycerus. Classification (NCBI taxonomy): domain Eukaryota; kingdom Metazoa; phylum Chordata; class Mammalia; order Artiodactyla; family Bovidae; genus Tragelaphus; species Tragelaphus eurycerus. The sequence continues at coordinate 5,243,856 of CAKXYN010000059.1, forward strand.
TACATACAAAGCATGTATAGTATAACTACTTCATAAAAATCAATTTTACAATGTACAATCAATATACAAAGTAATATACAAAGTCTGCTGCTGCTGCTGCTAAGTCGCTTCAGTCGTGTCCGACTCTGCATGACTTCATAGACGGCAGCCCACCAGGCTCCCCTGTCCCTGGGACTCTCCAGGCAAGAACACTGGAGTGGGTTGCCATTTCCTTCTCCAATGCATGAAAGTGAAAAGTGAAAGGGAAGTCGTTCAGTCGTGTCCGACTCTTAGCAGTCCCATGGACTACAGCCTAAGAGGCTCCTCCATGCATGGGATTTTCCAGGCAAGAGTACTGGAGTGGGGTGCCATTGCCTTCTCCATACAAAGTCTAAAAGGCTACAAACCAAAAGATTAACTGTGGTTAACTCTGGGTTGTGGATTTGGGTGATTGTTATTTTCTTTCCTAAAAATTTTGTATTTTCTGATTTTAGGAAGGCCATGGGTTTATATCATTCCTATAAATTTAAGATAGATAACACAAAACTTAAAAAAATATCCATAAATAAACACCTCTAAAAAATAAACACAAATAAATAAAAAAAGAAAGTGTTATTGTGTAGAAGATTGCTAATTGCTAGTGTTATGCCTGAATTTGAGGGGAGCAAACAAAGAGAACTCAATTTATTTATTTTTCAGGTGATAGACTTGGGATAGCATTCTGATACTGAAAGAGTGAAGAGGATATTTCCCCTTTCATTTCCTAGAAAGTCAGAAGGGCAAATCTGAAGGCAGGATTCAACCCTCACTACCCTTTTCAAGTGTATACTCATTGCTATTCATTACATATCAAGATTTAGAATCCCCACTGTAACAAAAATCTTATAGGACAACTTTGATGGAGATGGAAAATATATTGATATTTTCTGCCATAAAGAAAATGGAAAAATTTAAGTTTAATCTCAGCTTTCAATTTTTACATGAGAACATGGCAAAGCTGGTAAAAATACTGTCGTGTAGCCAGAATGAGAATGTGACCAAGGAGAAAAAAATTTCTGAAACATGTCACTAAGCTATTCAGTGAAAATCAATAAAGAACTTATTTTTCATTTCAAATGAATTAGTTACCCAGGTCTTGTAAAATATTCCTCTTGGATACATTTTAAAAAATTAGCTATTTAAGTTTTTATCACTACTGGGGAAACTCCTTCTATGAGTGGGTTCTCTGAATTGTTAGTTACCCCTAGTGATAGTGGCTCATTTCCTATGGAAAACGCAAGCATGCATGTATGTCCATAAGAATGTGCGGAATAAAGGAACTCCCTGGCAGTTCAGTGGTTAGGACTTCGAGCTTTCACTGCCAGGGCCAAGGGTTGATCCCTGATTGAGGAACTAAGATCCTGCAAGGTGCCAGGTGTGACCACAAGAGAAAAAAATTTCTCAGTTAAATTTTCCAGTAGTCATGTATGGATGTGAGAGTTGGACTGTGAAGAAAGATGCTTTTGAACTGTGGTGTTGGAGAAGACTCTTGAGAGTCCCTTGGACTGCAAGGAGATCCAACCAGTCCATCCTAAAGGAAATCAGTCTTGAATATTCATTGGAAGGACTGATGTTGAAGCTGAAACTCCAATACTTTGGCCACTGGATGTGAATAACTGACTCACTGGAAAAGACCCTGATTCTGGGAAAGATTGAAGGCAGGAGAAGGAGATGACAGAGGATGAGATGGTTGGATGGTATCACTGACTCAATGGACATGAGTTTGAGTAAACTCCGGGAGTTGGTGATGGACAGGGAGGCCTGGCTTGCTGTATTCCATGGGGTCACAAAGAGTCGGACACAACTGGGAGACTGAATTGAACTGAACTGATAATTGTCTTATCTAATAGTCTGTTCTCATTAGTCATTGGCATAGTCATTGGCACAAGTCATTGGCACAATGTCTTGGTCAGTTTGGGGACTCTATAGAATACCATACTAGACTTTATATAACACCCGCAGACTGCGTGTTAATTGGCTTAAACCACAGACATTTATTCCTTGAGTCTGGAGGCTGGAAAGCTGAGATCAGGGTCCCAGTGTGGTCAGGTGCATGGTGAGAGGGTCCTGGTTGTGTCCCCCCTATGGTCTCTTGTTGGCATACTATCTTTTTATAAGACGGTATTCCTGCCATGGAACTGTGGATAATAATTCACTATCATGGCTTCATCTAGTTACCTCCCAAAGGCATCATCTCCAAATGCCATCATATTAGGGTTAGAATTTCAACATAGGAATGGTGGGGGGACACAGGGGTTCTGTCTATAGTGTAATATTAACTTGATTATTGCTACAAAACTATATCTGAGAGGAATGTTATGAATCTTAGCAAACCATGATGAAACTGTTGCACTCGGAGGAACTCAGTCTTTGTTATCTCAAGACAGCAGCCATGTGAGACAAATAGGTGAGGGAGATTAAGAGGTATTAATAAAAACTTCCTCCTAGGAAATGAAGGAGTCACAGGTGTGGAAAAAAGCCGGCAGCCGTGTGCACTGCCTCAGTGAACATTTGCTGTGATCACTCCTGTCCCTTCACAGAAGCCTGCTTCCAGCAGCCTGCAGTCCTTGGTGACAGACAGCTGCTCTCAGTTTCTGGCCCTTGATTCCTTCCTGATGCGTGGTAAACACTCAGCTCTTAACACCCTCCATGCGTGCTAAGTTGCTTCAGTCGTCTCTGACTCTTGGCGACCCCATGGACTGTAGCCCGTCAGGCTCCTCTGTCCAGAATGGGTTGCCATTCTCTTCTCCAGGGGATCTTTCCAACCCAGGGATCAAACCTGGGTCTCCTGCATTGCAGGCAGATTCTTTACCCTCTGAGCCACCAGGAAAGCCCTAAATAAATAATACCCCCTCTCTCCTTTGCACATCGAGTAAAACACATGCCAATTTTTGCCCTTAAATTTTCAAAACTGGAAGTACCATTCATCTCTCCTGTTTCCTTGATGGTTGTTTTCCTCTTACCCAAGGGCAGCATTCATTTATTCACTTGTATTCATTTATTCCCTTGTTCCTCACTCTACCACTCACTTCACCACTATTTTCAATATTTGGCACTGAGTAGTTCTGTTCAGTCATTTTGTGACAGTGTGCTTGTGTGACATGAGTACCTTCAAAATTCTTTTCTGAAACAGCTACGTTGGCAGTCACTTTAGTTGAATAAAAATGATGATGACCGCATCTCCAGCTGTTTCACTCGAGAGGTGGAGCACACTTGGATGGATCGTAATAAGGCTGATGTCCCAGGTCTGATGCAGGGTAGCTGCTGTGTTATAGCCATAGACTCTCTCACAAGGTGCCCATCTGATGTACAGGGTGAGGAGAGACCAGCAGATGTTCATTGTCATGACTGTGAAAGTCCCCCGAGAAGGAGTCGGTGTATTTAGAACAACACCATCAGGTAATACCATCAGGTGTAAGTCGTCTGAATGCCCTGTAAGCAACTGTAGTGGAAGAAACACTGACAGATGTATCATTGGTGCATTTGCTGGAGAGAAAATTGGAATGATGCCTGTTATAGTCACTAGTGGCAGCCCTTGGCTTATTATATTTCTCAGCTCATCCAGGTGGCCTGGGCTCCACCAGCGATGAGGAGGGAAGGATTGCCAGGTGGGAGATTAATATCTGTGGGGTTTTCCATCAGGCAAGAGAGAGGGAAGCAAAACATATTGGGCCACCTTAGGGAAGGAAGAAAATTTATGGGAACAAAATAATTATAGCAACTGGAGGAGAGAAAAAAAAAGAAGGTAGAGCCATGAGCAAAGGCTAGATTAAAACTTGCCAAGATGGCTTTTATAGCCCCTGGGACTTATGGTTATATTCTCCGGGGTCCCTGAGTTTTATGAAATTTTACCATCTTGGTATTTTCACTTCTATTTATTTGATGACAAGCTGAGCGACCTGCATGACTATCTTTTAATTGGGTACTGCCTAGAAATTGCAGGCTGGCACTTGCTTTCCTACTTACCATCATATTTGTACTAAACATGAGCCAAAAATGTGCTAGAATGCTGGATGAAAAAGTGATTTGGAAGTTGAATTAACATGTGGCTTATAGTTGCTCAACATGAAAGAACCAATATGTTAGAATATAGATTGATGTTGCTCTGATCCCAAATGTGTACATATATCTTTTCAATAATTTATTAGCAACGATTACAGTATTGAATATGAAATTATGAATTATTTTCTTTAAATGACAATGTGAAAGCTTCCACTAGTATTTTGTTTCTATTTGAAAGCATGCGCTTTCAAACTGTGATGCTGGAGGACTCTTGAGAGTCCCTCGGACTGCAAGGAGGTCAAACCAGTCAATCCTAAAGGAAATCAATCCTGAATATTCATTGAAAGGGCTGATGCTGAAGCTGAAACTCCAACATTCTGGCCACCTGATGTGAAGAGCTGACTCATCTGAAAAGACCCTGGTGCTGGGAAAGATTGAGGGCAGGAGGAGAAGGGGGTGACAGAGGATGAGACGGTTGGATGGCATCACTGACTCAGGACGTGAGTCTGAGCAAACTCCAGGAGACGGTGAGGGACCAGGAAGCCTGGCGTGCTGCAGTCCATGGGGTTGCAGAGTCGAATATGACGGAGCAACTGAACAATGCCAACAACAGCATTTTCAGACCCATCAATAAAATGAATCAGGGTTACATTTCAGTTCAGTGCTGGAAAGGAAAAATAGCAACAGGAGTAACAGTGAAATCTTCAATGAGGATCCATCTTTCTTAAAGTCAAGAGGTTCCAGAATAAGTGAAATCCAGAGGCATGTGTACATCTTTTTTCTATTAACCTCCAAGTTAGTGATTTGCTCTCAGTAAGCATCATCCGTCACGTTAATGACTTTTGAAAAATATTGGTGTTGTAGTTTTGCTTGTACTTGCTTTGTAGATTTATTTTGGTTGTAGAGTTGTCTCAGAGCTATAAGCACAAGGAGTTTATACTTCATTGTTTTTGTGTTTTAAAACCGTTACAGTAAAAAATTATTATTAATTCTTGGGGAATTACTGAGTTTTCCTGGATTTCTATTATGTATATGTGAGGTATACACGTTAATAAGCTTTAGTCTGTTTTACTCTTGTCAATCTTTTCCAAGTGGCATTCTCAGTCAAGAACTCAGAAGGGCAGAAGGAAAATCATTTTCCCTCCCCTATAGTTCTCATAAACTGCAGCAATGTTGCTTTAGGTTCTAGAGATAGGCGGAAAGCCCTACGGCTTTTGCTGTTGTTGAATGAAATTATTAGCTACTAGTATACATTGAGAAGATTTCCCAGGTGACTCAGTGGGAAAGAATCCACCTGCAATGTAGGAAATTTGAGTTCCATCCCTGAGTTGGGGAGATCCCCTGAAGAAGAAAATGGCAACCCATTCCAGTATTCTTGCCTGGGAAATCCCATGGACAGAGGAGCCTGATGGGCTACAGTCCAGGCGGTTGCAAAGAGTCAGACATGACTGAGCGACTAGATGTATGACATATGTATACATTGATAACAAATGTTCTGGAATATTCTGGTAAAATTTTTAGACAAGGACAGAACTCGATATCCTACAAGGTAGTGGCAGACTATTAGTAGAGGCAGATGTGGTATGAATTTAGTGCCCTCCAAGAGATGAGCCTTGTTCTCAAGCCTTTGGGTTGATCAGTTGACTTGGAGGAACTTTCTGCCCAACAGTGACTGGTTATGCGTTCCAAGGAGCAAAGGTACAGAGTTCTGTAAACAGTCTCTTGAAGCTCACATAGTCACATACACATTCACAACAACAGCCACCGCGTCCTAAATTACTACACCAAGACATTGGGCACTATTTCCCGTTTTCCTTCCCAGTGATTCTGCAAAGTCCATGTTCTCACTCCCATTTCACAGAACAGGAGACTGAGCCTTGGTTACCAGAAAACTTTTTATGGCACTGGTGCACAGCAGAGCCAAAAGCAGACAGATATCTGTGGTTTCAAAGCTCACGCGTCCCCACAGTTAACTCTTCTCTCTGTCACTTCACTGGCAGGCACTGCATTTTAGGAGGGACAATTGCCTTCTTGGCTATTTTCATAAGGGAACTCTATTTCCTTCTGGAGATCTCTATCTGCAAGAAAGTTCTCATTCTTTCTGAAACTTAGAACTTCACATATAGAGGTATTTTCCCCAGCATCCTTTAAGTATATAAAACATTTTAAAGCAATCTTAATGGCCAACAGTTAGCGGTGATATAACAACAAAATGGACTGTTGTATAGTTACATAAATTGCATTTATGAAGATTTTAGTGATTTAGAAAATAGGTTTTTTTATAACATAAATAAGCTATGATAGAAAATTATTTGTTTAACCCATGCGAATAGTACATAGAGAAAAGTCTTGAAGGAACTACACCTTCTTAAAATATTAAGACAGATTATTTCAGGATTCAGGGTAATTTTTCATTTCTTCTTTTGCTTTTCTATGCTTTCCAAATTTTCTACAATCAATATTAATTCTACTTATAATTTTTAAAAGTGGATGGAAAATATGATATTTATCCTGTAAATAATAGGTACCTACTCTGTGGTAGTCACTATTCTTGGCACTGGCAGAGGGAAAGACCAAGGTCTTGCCCTTGTTTAGCTTATATAATTCTTATTTAATGAAATCGGCTATCATTTTTTATTCATCCATGGCAAGCTAGCAGCACTCTTGGATTCACAGGAAACTAAAACTTTTTTTTTTTTCCAAATGAAGGAAGTCATTCTTGTTCTTTAAAAGTAATTTTTTTTTTTCATTAAATAGGCTCAGTCTCCTGAGATGTTTTTACTTCAGGAGCTTTAATTCTTAAAAAGAATATATTAGTTGTCTCTTCTAGTACTGAGACATTTTTACACCACACAAGCATATTTCCTCTAACTTTTGTGTTGTTGTTTAGTAGCTAAGTCATGTCTTAGGGATTGAACCCATGTCTCCTGCATTACAAGCAGATTCTTTACCTCTGAGCCACCAAAGAATCCACTTGCAATGCAGGTTTGATCCGTGAGTGGGGAAGAACCCCTGGAGAAGGAAATGGCAACCAACTCCAATATTCTTGCCTGGAAAATTCCTTGGACAGAGGAGCCTGGTGGGCTACAGTCCTTGGGGTTGCAAAGAGTCAGACATGACTGAGATACAGCACAGGCAAGCATATCTTTTTCTGACTTTTGTAGGGGAGGAAAAAAATCTCTCCCTCTTAGTCTCTTCAGCTGGGGCCCTCTAAATGAGACTTTCAGAATAAAAAAAGGAAAACCAACAGAGTTTTTTTTGACTTGTGCATGGTGCATGTAACATATGGAGTACTCAGAGATGAGTAACTCAAAGGTTTGGTTAGAACTTGAGTTTATATAGCATCTTAGTGTAGGAATAGTAAGTTTTTAAAAATTACTTATTTTTAATTGGAGACTAATCACTTTACAGTATAGTGGTGGTTTTGCCATACATCGACATGAATCAGCCATGGGTGTGCAGGTGTCCCCCCATCCTGAACCCCCCTCCCACCTCCCTCCCCACCCCCTCCATCTGGCTTGTCCTGGAGCACCAGCTATGAGTGCCCTACTTCATGCATCTAACTTGCACTGGTCATGGAATAGTAAGGTTTTAGAGAAGTGAGAAGACAAAGCAAAAGGACCTTGTGACCCTTGGGGCGATAGACGGAGGGACATCAGATGCAGGGGATCACAGGGACCAAGGCTGGTTGGGGTGTCTATCCTGCAGATTGCTCTAGCGCCACCTCCAGTTCGAGGAGGGTCTGCAGTTGTTTCAGGGATTAACTCTGGTCCTTCCTGATAGAAAGGAGGAGGGACCCCTTTGTAAATCTATGTCCTGTTTTTAGCACACGGGGGCGGGGAGGGGCGGGGGTAGGAAGCTTTTTCTGTGATTGCTGCCCCTTAATTGCCTTCAGCTCAAAAATAATTCTTATGTTGGAGGCATAGGTTGGGGTGACATATTCTGGCTTCCTTCCCTTTATTCAAGCTGACTCTGCAGGTAACGATGGACTGGTACCAAGCCTGGGGTCAGAGTTCACCTGTGGGTCCCACCTTGGAGTCCCCGGAAGCCCAAGAAAAACTGATGTGACTGTTCAAACAGCTGGTTCATCTTCTGATAACGTCTGCTAGGAAGTCACGAGAGTTTTCCCAGAACCTTATTCACAGTGAGACAAACTTACGGCATGCTGCCCCAAGCCGTGTTTGTAACTCTCTCAAAGAGGGACGTGAGGGCAGCTGGACACGCTGTGTTCTGAGAGCCCACATTGCTTCCCAGTGTTTGCTGCTTGTGTGTAAATGATTTTCTACCTACCAACCATCTATTAAGTGGTTCGGTATAGAATTTCCCAGCGAATAACATTAGATTCGCCGGTCTTTGCTTTGGGAATTTGGTTTTTTTGTAAATCAGAACCGTATTTTCCCATAACAAAGTCCTTGATGGGATGAACGGAGAACCACAAATACCTTGATAGGTGGTCCTTGAGATGAAAAATAGTCTCTAATCCTGATTAGTCAGAAGACCGTGCTGCGTGCATGTCTTGGCCTTTTCTCTGTGGTCCTGAAGGCCTTCAGAGAGAGGTGTGTTCTGTTAATTAAACACTCCTCATCTAAAACAAAGCTTGCTGGCACAGGGAGATTTCAGAACCATAAATGTGAATTTTATTTTGCATTTTAAAAGCCATGTTTTATGCAATTGACATGTCAGAGAAAAGATTGATAGGGGAACTTCTTAAGAACACGAGAGGGACTGGTAATTTGCATATTAATTTATGTATCCAAAGTGAACGCAGACAGCCATAAAATGCACTTGTAATAATTATACTACCATTGAACTGTGGGCTTTTAATTAAATGGAATGTTTTTATCTTGTGTTTTGCACGTTAGCCACGTTGCTATGGGTGTCAAGCTGTTGTTGAAAATCAAAGCGTCGGAGATGTCTGATTTGGGCTTTCATTGTTCTGAGGCCCTAGGTGGCCTGCATTCCAGGACAGTGGCAGCTGGGTCCGGTGCTCCGGGCAAGCTCTGGGCACCTTGGCTTTATGCAGGCTTTCAAGAAGGGCACTGGAGACCCAGCTCAGACACACTGCACAGGACAGGCATGACAAACCCTTTGGAAATGAGAAAGAAAGGATGCTTGCAACCCGTGAGCCTTTTAAATGAATCTGAAAACGAAACCCTGGGTGTTCTTCTTGAGACACTTCTGTGCTATTTGTTTGCCGGTGCTGTTTTGATCTCCATCTGCACTGTGGGCATCTCGGTGTTCAAGCCAGGAGCTGTGTTATACAAATGATCGTTTTCACACTTCTCAATGCGGCCACAAGAATGCTCTTTTCTCCTTTTTTTTTTTTTTTCCCTCAAAAAGGCTGTTAAGTGGAGCCACTTGTGACTGATGTAAATGATTGCCTTTGTGTTTTGATGTTCTGGGCTGGACACTGCTGAGCCCCGTGTTTTTTATCTGAGATGCACTGTCTCCACCTATTATCTTAATGGAGATGGGAGTCACTGGGCCCATCCCAGCCAACAACAACCAGGAGGGGCTGGAGGTACTCGGGTTGGGGTTGGAGAATGTCTGTTGATAGAAAGTGAGAGGCATCCAGGGGAGGTCACAAGGAGGGTGACGTCACACACAGGCAAGGCATTACTGTTGATGATGACGTTTGCTACAACTGACATACCCAGGGACTTCTTACAACAGCTTTGCCCTGTACTGGTCTCTGGCTTTCAAGCAACAAAGCAATTTAAGTAAAAAAAAAAAAAGGAACTTATCATAAAAGTGTTAGGGGAAGCACACTGACTGAAACCGTCCACCCTGGCCATGCACCATCGTAACCATTTGCATGAGTTGTTTTACCACAGGAGGTCCTGGTGAGGAACACAGATCTAATAAGCCACCACCAACCGGAAGAGTTCAGGAAAGGTTAAAAGGAGACACCACATGTCCGACCACCTCCCGGAATCCTTCTCACGGCATCCGTCTTGGCTGAATAAGCTGTGCACCACCAGGAAGGACTCTGAGTCAGAATGATTGGCTGAAGACAACCCAGAAACTAATCCCATCACCATAAAACCTGAGACTGTTAACCACATGGCAGAGCTGTTCTCCTGGGTTCCCTTACCCTACTGCTCTCCACCCAGGCACCCTTTCTCAATAAAATCTCTTGCTTTGCTAGCACGTGCATCTCCTCAGACAATTCATGTCCGAGTGTTAGACAAGTGCCCAATTTTGGGCCCTGGAAGGGGTCCCCCTTCCTGGAACAAGAGCACAGGGTTAAACTAACTAAACAAGGAGGCCACAAGCCTGAGATGGCTCTAATGCTGTGTGTGGTGATCTCGTAAGCAAACCAAAATTGACGAAGCCTGTAAACGCCTCAACATTACAAAAGCAGATGGAGGGAGGAGCTAAGATGGCGGATGAGTAGGACGGGGAGAATTTCTCCTCCACAAATCCATTAAAAGAACATTTGAATGCTGAATAAACTCTACAAAACAACTTCTGAATGCTAGGCAGAGGATATCAGGCACTTAGAAAGACAATTCATTGTCTTCAAAACGAGATTACAAGCCCTGCGGTAACTCCTTTTGCGGAGAAGCGGAGAAGCGGACACCAGCATTTGCTATTAGCAAGCAGGGGCTGGGCTAGGAGGAGTGGCGCGGCCTGCATCACACTGAGAAAGGATTTGGCCTGGCTATCTCGAGCGCTATCTGAGCGAAATAACCAGACTGTCGGTTATCTACTACATCAAAAGCCAGCCCTAACTTAAGACACCACCAGGACTACGTACGGAACAAAGGTCTGCAGCCGGCCATCCCACTCCGGTGACAGGCAGCCAGGGCCAGAGGCGGGCAATCACAGTCCTAGAGAGACACTGTTTACAGAATTGTAAGTAGGTTTCTGTGCTGACTCATGCTTCTTGGGGCTCTGGATGGTCAACATCTGCCTGAGAAAGCGCCTGTGGTATACCCAGGAAACTGAGCGGCGGGGAGGCGATAAGTCGCAGCACCTGCGCTCGCTAAACACTTCATCACCTGTGCTACTCGGATCTGGGAAGGGCATAAAATGCAGACTCAACCTAGTCTGTGCTTCTGAGGATTATCCGAGTGCCTGAACCTGACCGGCTTAGATTTGGGTGTTCATCTCCGCCCCCTCTGTAACAGGGCAGAGATCAGATATTGAAAAGACCAGTAAACTGCCTCAATAAAGGGAATTCAACAAACTACCAGAATATAGTAAGGACACTCTAAACTTGGCAATTTTAACAAAATGAAGAGACAAAAGAATACCCAGCAGCTAAAGAGGAACAGGATAGATGCCCACCAAACCAAACCAAAGAGGAAGAGATAGGGAATCTACCTGATAAAGAATTCCAAATAATGATAGTGAAATTAATCCAAAATCTCGAAATCAAAATGGAATCACAGTTAAAGAGTCTGGAGACAAGGATTGAGAAGATGCAAGGAAGGTTTAACAAGGACCTAGAAGAAATAAAAAAGAGTCAACACATAATGAATAATGCAATAAATGAGATCCAAAACACCCTGGAGGCAACAAATAGTAAAATAACAGAGGCAGAAGATAGGATTAGTGAATTAGAAGATAGAATCCTAGAAATAAATGAATCAGACGAGAAAAAAGAAAAACGTATCAAAAGAAATGAGGACAATTTCAGAAACCTCCAGGATAACATCAAACGCTACAACATTCGAATCATAGGAGTTCCAGAAGAAGAAGATAAAAAGAAAGACCATGAGGAAATACTTGAGGAGATAATAGTTGAAAACTTCCCTAAAATGGAGAAGGAAATAACCACTCAAGTTCAAGAAATCCAGAGAGTCCCTAACAGGATAAACCCAAGGCAAAACACCCCAAGACACATATTAATCAAATTAACAAAGATTAAATATAAAGAACAAATATTAAAAGCAGCAAGGGAAAAACATCAAATAACTTACAAGGGAATTCCCATAAGGATAACAGCTGATCTTTCAATAGAAACTCTCCAAGCCAGGAGGGAATGGCAAGACGTAATTAAAGTGATGAAAGAAAATAACTTACAGCCTAGATTATTGTATCCAGCAAGGATCTCATTCAAATATGAAGGAGAAATCAAAAGCTTCACAGATAAGCAAAAGTTGAGAGAATTTTGCACCACTAAACCATTTCTCCAGCAAAAACTAAAGGACATTCTCTAGATAGGAATGACTAAAAGGGTGTATAAATTCGAACCCCAAACAATAAAGTAAATCCTATTTATCAATAATTGCTTTAAACGTTAATGGGCTGAATGCCCTAATCAAAAGACAAAGACTGGCCGAATCGATAGAAAAACAAGACCCCTACATACCTTGTCTACAAGAGACAACCAAAAGACTAAAATGGGTCAAATGGATACAAAAAACTAGACCCCTATATATGTTGTCTACAAGAGAACCACCTTAAAATAGGGGATATATACTGACTGAAAATGAAGGGCTGGAAAAAGATTTTCTATGCAAATATGGACCAAAAGAAAACAGGAGTAGCAATACTCATATCAGATAAAATTGACTTTAAAGATCCTGAAAAGGAGACAATCAAGGTTATACATAACGACTTAAAGGAACAATCCAAAAAGAAGTTATAACAATTATAAATATATATGCACCCAACATTGGAGCATTGATATATCTAAGACAAACATTAATTAGTATGATAGAAGAAATATACAACACAATATAAAGTAGAGACTTTAATACCCCACTCATAGAATCAGGCTGTAATAGACAAAGTAAAGAGGAAAACATATTCACTTATGAGCCTCAAAAAATTCAGTTCACCCAGAAGAGTTAAAAAAAAAAAAAATAGACTTCTTTGTTCACTCTGTAAAGGTTTATTGACTATTTTATGGGTCTGGTACCACTTTCGGTAGTAGGGAGGAAGAAGTGACAAAGGTGATCCTGTCCTAAATAATATATTGTGGTAAAGATAGGACCTACCAATACAAAATACCAAGATGTGCCTAAGATGAGGACACCCAAACTGGACTTTTAGTTTCCTGGACTTTTCGTTTCCAGATCAAACCTCCTAATATAGGATGAATTCAACATGATTTTTTTAAAGTGTTCTTTGTGATTAAATACAGAAAGCCATTAGTTAAAAAATTACATATACTCCTCCCCACCATCACTCCCCTTCTTTCTTCCCATTTCCCTCTCACCCTCATTGATCCTTTCCGTTGTCCATTTTCCCCTGCAATATATATATATATATATATATATATATATATGGAAACTAATATAATAAAATAAAAAAAAAAACATTACAAAAGCAAAACCTAAGGACAACCTGACGTCACTGACTCGATGGACGTGAGTTTGAGCAAGCTCTGGGAGTTGGTGATGGACAGGGAAGACTGGCGTGCTGCAGTCCATGGGGTCGCAAAGAGTCGGACACGACTGAGCGACTGAACTGAACAACTGAAGGACAATCAGTCACAGAGAGTTGTGTGTGCGTGCTCAGTCACTCAGTTGTGCTGACTCTTTGTGACCCCGTGGACTGCAACCCGCCCGGCTCCTCCGGGGTCCATAGGATTGATTCTTCAGGCAAGAATACTGGAGTGGGTTACTGTTTCCTTCTTAGGAGATCTTCCCAACCCAGGGATGGAACCTGCCTCTCTTGTGTCTCCTGCATTGGCAGGCAGGTTCTTTACCACCAAGACACCTGGAAAGCCCCACAGACATCCAAGTAGGCTTTAAACTCCAGCCAATCAGTCATTTCCTTGCTTCGCTGCTGCCCCAGCTCCTGACAAGACCACTGGACCCTCCTAACCAGGTTGGTGCTGCCTGAAATGATTTTTGCTCATATAATCTCTTAAAAAATGTTAATATACATCAGTTTATCTTTTAACCACAGTCAGGGATGTGTTGTAGAACTTAAGGTCAGGGATTGGCTGGGATTCAGAGACGATCATAGCAGGAAGCAAGAATCCTGCTTTAATCCCAGGGGATGGTCTTACCCATCTCTTGGTCTCTGTTTCGCTGTGGTTTGTCTTCATTTTTTCCCCTGGGTTGATTGGCTCTCCCTGCTGCTCTGTCTATGGGGCAAACAGAGCCGAGGCCACTGAAATCTCCCAAGTACAGATCCAGCCTCAAAACCTCTGTCTCTATTGTTCCTTGGCCCCCTCAAATCAGAATTCTCAGAGAGGGGGCCCTGGCCCTGCCTACCCGTAGTCCAACCATCTGTGGCCAGGTTGAGGGGCTGCGAGAATGTATGTGCACGTGTGCCGATCTGTTCCTGGGAGCAGGCCAGGCTGACAAGTACCACCGTGGGGCAATGGGAACAGTTGATGACCCCCACCGGGTGCCCTTGTCTCTCTGCTTCTGGCTCTTTTTGGTGTGACTCCACTAGGGATTTTCCTAAGCAGGAAGAGGATCGTGAGAAGCAGGACCATGATGGTGAGGTCTGGGTGACACATATCTTTTTAAAGCAAAGGGAGCTCAAACTATTTTTTTCCAAACGAGTCACTTAGGAGGGTGTTAGTGTAACTGGTCTGGTACACAGAGTGGACAAGCTAACAGGGAGCAGAAAAAAGTTGTGGTCCGTCAGACTGAGCCCAAGATGCTTTGGAGAGCTAGATCGAAGTCCGTTCAGCATTTCTGCATCTATAGAACAGAAAGATTTGGTCAGAGAGCCCTCTAGAATTAGACCCATCTTAGACTGAGTGGTCCACATAAGGCAGCCTTTATTACAGCAATAATGAAAAACGTGAAGGCAGGGCCACTGATTCTATCTGTGGCTCCTTGCAGTTTCCTAACGCTTAGCTTCTGCTTTGTCCTGTTATTTCAAACTCTCTTCTCCCTCTTTTTCTCCCAGTTTGTTGCAATGAAGTTGCCTGTTTTATGACTTCTGCACCGTATTTTCTTGTCATTCTCCAAAGCTGCAAACATTTTCTTAAAGCTGTGTGATCGAAAGCCGAGGAAGGAAAAAGCTGCAACTGAGAAGTTATAATTATTGCTACTATGACATGAATTATCAGAAAATAATCAAAACATAAATTTCTGTCTCAGCCAAGAAACAAGGTGAAATAAGAAACCACAATGGTGCCAGTGTTCATTTGGGAACATGGAGTTAATGTCATTTTCACTGTTCTGAATCCTGAGTGCCATTGTCATGGAAGATGCCTAGATGTTGCCAAGGACATACACATAAAGAGGGCCTGGCTGATCATGGAATCTGGTTTCTGTGCAGATTTCATGTCTGGCTTTCTCTCTCATGGTCCTATGGCACTTTGTCTCTTTAGGGCCACAGTGTATTAAGCATTAAAACCACGTGTCATCATGTCTTATTTTCCCTAATAGACTGTAAGGTCCTTGAAGGCAGGATATGTGCCAAAGTACATAATTTATGACCATATAATTAGGAGTTGGCTTACTTTTTTCTCTCCTGTTTCCTCTATTCAGATGCTGTCAGTATCTTTGAGGGACTCTATCACACAACACCCTCTTCTCCATCTAAGTTTCAGATTCATTGGAACATAAGATACAAAGAGTCCCAGTGGGAAAATGGAAGTAGCACCTTCGTCACCAAAGGAGGCTGGGATGTCGAGTGGAGGGTGTAGGTCAATGTCTGCCCAGATGGGCGGGCACCTTCTTTTCCCTCAGTTGAGCCCTTGGACAGCCCTCTTGGGGGAGCAAGTCAGAGCCTTCAGGGTGTCTATACTTGACTAGAGGCTATTTCTGTGAGCCACGTGGAGAAGAAAGAAGGCAAATCCCCCTCTGTGGGCAGATGTCCTCTGCCGACATCTTTGAGTTTAGCTTTGAGTTTATCTACACCCAGTGGAGGCTTGAACCAAACCAACCAGGTAAGTCCTTCTGCCTATTCCATAGGGGTTGGTAATAGATTGGGCTTCCCTTGTGACTCAGCTGGTAGAGAATCTGCCTGCAATGTGGGAGACCTGGATTCGACCCCTGGGTTGGGAAGATCCCCTGGAGAAGGGAAAGGTTACCCATTTCAGTATGCTGGCCTAGAGAATTCTGTGGACAGTATAGTCCCTGGGGTTGCAAAGAGTTGGACACGACTGAGTGACTTTCACTTTCACTTTAGTAGTAGATCAGGAGGCCTGGAGAGCTTGCAGTATGGTTTCCTAGTGGAAACCAGAGCGGAGAAAGCACAGTCTCTCCACTAGACTGTGAGCCCCACAAGTACAGTAGCCAAGGCGGTCCAGTCACCCCTGAAATGGAGATGCTTCCTTTGCCCAAGAGAATCCTTCCAAACCTCCAGGAGATGTTAAACCAACTCCTATGGTCTCATCCTGGGAGAATGCAGAGAAGACAATGAAATGCAGCCTGGGTTCAGTTCAAGCTGCCGCTGTCGCTGGTGATGGTGAATGCTCTTCCTATTTGTCCACGATGCTGGCCCTGTATGAGTCAGGAATTCCTGGCTGAGGGTCCTGTGATGAGTGTACTGCTGAGGGGGAAGTTTCTCTGTCTACCTCCTCATACTGGATGTGTTTGAAATAAGCTGCCCTGGGCTGATTTGTGTTCCCTAGAAAGACATGTTGAAGTCCTCATCTCCTGTACCTCAGAATGGGAATCTCTTTGGAAGTAGGGTCATTGCAAATGTAACTAGCTGCATGAGATGGTGCTGGAGTAGTGTAGTAGTTGGTCAGGTCAGTCACTCAGTCGTGTCTGATTCTTTGTGACCCCACGGACTGCAGCACTCCAAGCTTCCCTGTCCATCACCAACTCTTGGAGCTTACTCAAACTCATGTCCATCTAGTCGGTGATGCCATCCAACCATCTCATCCTCTGTCATTGCCTTCTCCTCCCTCCTTCAATCATTCCCAGCCTTAGGGTCTTTTCCAATGAGTCAGTTCTTCACATCAGGTGGCCAAAGTATTGGAATTTCAGCTTCAACATCAGTCCTTCCAATGAATATTCAGGACTGATTTCCTTTAGGATGGACTGGTTGGATCTCCTTGCAGCCCAAGGGACTCTCAAGAGTCTTATCCAACACCACAGTTCAAAAGCATCAATTCTTTGGCCCTCAGCTTTCTTCACAGTCCAACTCTCACATCCATACAAGACTACTGGAAAAACTATGTGTAGTAGTAGCTGGTACTTGATCAGCTATTTAATCTACTTAAACTGGTAGTAGATAGTACTTAATCTAACGTGACTGGTGTTCTTATAAACAGTTGGAGTGAAGACACACAGGGAGAAGGCCATGTGATGCTGGAGGCAGAGTTTAGGGGGATACACCTGTGAGCCAGGGTTAACAGCCCCCACGAGAACCTGGATGAGGCCAAGAAGGATTCTACCTAGAGCTTCAGAGGGCCCTTGCATCTTAGATTTGACACATTGATTTTAGACTTCCAGCCTGTGAGACCATGTATCTCTGTTGTTAGCCAATCAGCTTGTGGTACTTTGTTATGGCGGCTGTAGGAAATGAACACAGGAGCGTTCTCTTTTTTGAGATTATTAAGGTCTAAACTCTCCAGAGCCTCTTAATGATCCTCTTTCACAAGTCAGGAGACTCAAGAGTCAGAGAGATTCAGTGTTCTTCTCAAGTATATTTGAACCTGAATTCGTCTGAACTACAGCCTGTGTGCCATTCACTCTCCGTGCCCCTGGGGAGCTTGACAACAAGTGGCTTTAGACTCACTCTGACAAGCTTCCATGGGGCAGGCAGTGCACACAACCACAGCAGCTGCTCCTCTCATCCTGCCTTTAGTGGACACCTGAAACCCATGCACGTGTGATGTTTTCCTCCTGAGGACCCCGTTAGTGGAGCCAGCCCGCAAGTGTGCTTTTGTAGGGTCACTGTGGGGAGTGACGTCAAGCTACTCACTAGCCAGGCTAGGCCTGCTCTGTGCTGCCATCTGCAATGGAGACAGGAGAGGCTGTTGGCAGAAGCCTCAGGTTCTGGGGCTGCTAAGATTTGGCCCTCTATTCCGGAACCGAACCTTCCTTGAAAAGAGCAATTCCATTCTCCACACAGACTTATGACGCCAGCTGGGTAGTTAGCCAGCACCTCTGGTTCCTGCTCCACAGAGGTGAAGGGGGAGGGTTGGGTTTGGCTGAGACCAGGAGCCCTTCCCTGGGTGCCTGTGGATGTTACAGTGATGCTCTGGTGTTCTTGGCAAGGGCCATGCGGGAGAGAAGGCGTAATTCCTTACTCAGTTTCTGGCCTTGCAAATCCAGCCAGAGTTGGAATGGAAGGAAAGGCTGGCTGTTTCTCATGTGCTTTTCCCTGTACGAGTTTGCCATGGCTGCGGTAACAAGGTACCACAGACGGGGTGCTTCGACAAGGGAGATGTGAAGCCTCACCGTTCTGGAGGTGGGAGGCCCGAGGCCCAGGTGTCAGCAGGGTTGGCTTCCTCTCTCCCTCTTCAGCCTGTGTTCTCACATGGTCTTCCTTCTGGCAAGTCTGTGTCCTCATATCCCCTTCTTATAAGGACACCTGTCATACTGGATCAGGGCCCAGCTCTGCGCCCTCAATTTAATTTAATCACCTCTTTAAAAGCCCTATTTCCAAATAGATTCCGAGGCACTGGGGCTTAGGACTTCAACTTGGGGATTTTAGGGGGACTCAGTTCAGGCCCTAACACCTCCCATGACCAAGGAGGACTCCTTGAGGGCAAGGACTGCATGGCACACCCTGGGATACCTCCAGAGCCTAAGGTAGAGCCTGGTCTCAAGTCAGTGCTCAGCCCTTTTGTTGAATGAATGTGCTTTGATTCCTATGTGCTCAGTCATATCCGATTCTTTGCGACCCCCTGGACTGTAGCCCACCAGGCTCCTCTGTCCGTGGGATTTCCCAGGCAAGAATACAGGAGTGGGTTGCCATTCCTTTCTCCATGGATTCCTATAGGGGGAAAAGAAAACAAAAAAATAGAAACACATCTGGTGTTTGCTTCTGTGCTTGCTGTCCACCAGCAGTCCCCGGTCCCAAACTGAAACCTGGATCACGTGTTGAAAATGTACATACGGAAGCGGGGAGGGGGGGGTGGAGGGGTGGGTAAACGGGGAAAAGAAACAGACCAGACGGGCCAGATGGGAAAGGTATGCGAGCGCGCAACAATAACAGTAATGGCATATGGCCTGTTGCTGTGCTCAGCGTAGTTCTCTCATCTCTGTGTTGTTGCAAAATGGGAACATGCCTATGGATGTGTGAGGAGTCTTGTTTCATAGTCAAGATCGTGAGGTGGTGGAAAACAAAGAGAGAAAGAAGACATATTCCCCACCTGGGGCTTGCTGTGTGCAAACAGCCCCAGGCGAGCTGAGTCGCTCCAGGCTTTAACTTGTCTCTCTTGCTTTCTTCTTCTTACCCCCTGGCTGGTTGTTCCAATCCAGCCAGCTCTACAGTGTTTCTCGGCCAACCTGTGGCTATCTCATTTTCAGAACAGCAAACTGCTTGCATGTTTGAATTAATTTTGCCTCAAATAGATTAGAAGTAGTTGCAGATATGTTCAATATCATTTGTGAAAATACCTTGATGCCTACCCATCACTTCGTGGGAAATAGATGAGGAAATAGTGGAAACAGTGGCTGACTTTATTTTTCTGGGCTCCAAAATCACTACAGATGGTGACTGCAGCCATGAAATTAAAAGACACTTACTCCTTGGAAGGAAAGTTATGACCAACCTAGATAGCATATTCAAAAGCAGAGACATTACTTTGCCAACAAAGGTTTGTCTAGTCAAGGCTATGGTTTTTCCTGTGGTCATGTATGGATGTGAGAGCTGGACTGTGAAGAAGGCTGAGCGCCGAAGAATTGATGCTTTTGAACTGTGGTGTTGGAGAAGACTCTTGAGAGTCCCTTGGACTGCAAGGAGATCCAACCAGTCCATTCTGAAGGAGATCAGCCCTGGGATTTCTTTGGAAGGAATGATGCTAAAGCTGAAACTCCAGTATTTTGGCCACCTCATGTGAAGAGTTGACTCATTGGAAAAGACTCTGATGCTGGAAGGGATTGGGGGCAGGAGGAGAAGGGGACGACAGAGGATGAGATGACTGGATGGCATCACTGACTCGATGGACGTGAGTCTGAGTGACCTCCGGGAGTTGGTGATGGACAGGGAGGCCTGGTGTGCTGTGATTCATGGGGTCGCAAAGAGTCGGACATGACTGAGCCACTGATCTGATCTGATCTGATCTGATTGATGCCTACAAGAAAGAAAGGAGTCTTCTATTCATTTGAATTTCTTCCTTTATTTATTCATGCATGTATTTGATTTATCAAGAGCCTTATTATTGTTTTTAGTTGCTCAGTCATGTCTCACTCTTTGAGACCTTATGGACTGTAGCCTGCCAGGCTCCTCTGTCCATGGGATTCTCGAGGCAAGAATACTGGAGCAGGCTGCCATGCCCTCCTCCAGGGGATCTTCCCATCCCAGGGGTTGAACCCAGGTCTCCCAAATTGCAGACAGATTCTTTACCATCAGAGCCTCCAGGGAGGCCAATCAGAAGACTACTGTGTGCCAAATACAGAGTTAGGCATCATATGTCTAGAAGATTTTTCCTCCTGAGAACATGGTGCCCTCCCTTCCTTTACTTGGTTTCCCTTCTGTCCAGAAGCAGAAGAGTTGACTTTGTAAACTCTAAGTCAGTGCCGCCTATACTTTTCTGTGGATGAGCTTCCTGTGGGAGCTTATTACAAATGCAGAGATTCCTGAGACTCTGATTCAGTGGCAGAGTTTCTGATGAACCTGGGTTTCTGGTGAATCCTGCAGAGGTTCCCATACAGGTGGTCCCTGTATGAAGCCCTCTGAGCAGCCCTGCTGCCAGGCTGGCAGCGCAGGTTGAGATGCCATCTGCATTGGCACATTGCTCTCCACACTGAAGGTGCAGCCTGGGATACAAGTGTGTTGGGTGGGACCTGCGGCGGGTTCTGGGGGGCTGGGATGTCTGTGGGTTGGAGAAGGGGGTGGTGGGTGGGGAAAAGGAAAGGAGCCTCCTTCAGCTGGGAGTTAGCTCCCTGTCTGTTTCCTCTGGGAAGCCTCGGGCTGCCAGGGCACAGCCACATATTCCTCTGTCAGCTTTGCTTGACTCTAAGCACCTCACCAGAGTCCAGAATTCAGTGGTTTTCCTTTCTAATGAAATCTGACTTTCAGCCTGTGAAAATTTAATCAAACTGCATGGCCCTTTGACTTGGGGCTTAGAGGAGCTTCTTAGTGGTTGATACTAACTCATTGGTGATATGATCCGAGATGCACCTGGAATTCTCACCGAGGGGTTTTCTTCGCTGCTCTGAGAAGCAAGCGTTTTCACACCCATTATTTCCAGCTTAATTTAAACTGTTTGTTGTGGAGGGAAATGGCCGTTGCTTATTATGCTGAGAGGTCTTTTGTTGAGATCTGAGGCTTCTGTGTTTAGAGAATGAATATTCTAGCTCAGATGGACAGTGATTTTTGTCCTCTTCCTAGATTGAAAACTAAATAGGAAATAAATCCTTGATGACTAACAGGGAACCACACCACCTATGTCAACTCACTTTAGCATATAAATTTGTTTTCTTTTACCCTCGACATAAAAATCCTTTGTAAGTCTCCCTTGGGAGTATCCAAAATTGCACGTCTGATCTTTTATGCGCCAATCACTCCTGAAAATGCCCAAATACCCTGCAATTTCAGTGCTGTCTGGAGCAGTTACTGTCCATATTCTGTGTAAAGGTCTAATGGAGGAAGAGGAATAAATATTATGCCAATTATTTCTATGAGCTTTTATTTTAAGCGGCAAAGCCCGAGATTTCTGTGAAGACACAAGTATATCAAATTGTATTTTTTATGGTTACATCTAAACTGGGCAATAAGAACATATCAATAAACTTCAACTACACTCAGGAAAATACTAAAAGGGAAGCTCTCGTGATACTCAATAAAGTCGACGGGCACATTAGAGATGTATAGAGCAGTGACATCCATCTGGTATTTTTCAGTGACTTCTAGTCAATTACTGCATTTCATCATGTGTAATCCTCTTTTATCTCTAGTTCCTGCTGGTGTGGCAATTCTCTCTCTGCTACATCTGTGGCTGTATTGTGAATTTTTATCGCCTTGGAGTCAGAGCATCCCTTCCCACCCCCCCGGATGTTGTTGAACTGTGTGTGTTAGAGATTTAATTGCAAGGTGGTCCAAAATATGTATCATGGGGTCGCAAAGAGTCGGACACGACTGAGTGACTGAACTGAACTGAGGAAATACGTAACAGAGAAGGCAATGGCAACCCACTCTAGTATTCTTGCCTGGAAAATCCCATGGGCGGAGGAGCCTAGTGGGCTGCCGTCTATGGGGTCACACAGAGTCGGACGAGACTGAAGTGATTTAGCAGCAGCAGCAGCAGCAAGAAATATGTAAAATGATTGGCAGCATATTAAAAAAAGTGGGCATGCTTTGAAATAAAAGATCGCATTTCAGGCAAAGCATGGATTTCACCATAGCTTGTTTGCAGTGTTGTTTTTAGAGGGCAAAAAATAAACAACAGAAAACAACAAAGAAGCAGAAACAACCCTGTCCAATGGTGATCTTTTGAAAAGGAGATTTTGCACGTATGTTTTATGTATGTGTGTGAAATGTTTTATGTGTGTAAGAACATGTACATGTGTACAAATATTAAATGTGTAAGTCCATTTGTACAAATGTGATAAAAGATAGAGTTCATATTTTGGAAAGTTGATTGCACTTTTAACTGTTTTTTAGAGCAGTTTTACGTTTACAGTGAAATGGAGAGGAAGATACAGTCTAGGATTCCGCATTGCATTTAATCATCACATCCCCTGAGCCTCCTCCGTCTCTGACAGTTTCTGACTTTCCTTTGTTTTTTCAGGATCTTGGCAGTTTGAGGGGTACTAGTCAGGTATTTTGTAGATGGTCTCTCGTGTTGGCTTTGTCTGATGCTTTTTATCTCATGGTATAACTGGGGTTCTTTTGCTTTTGGGGAGGAGGACAGCAGAGGAGTGGTGTTCCTCTCACTGCATCAGATCAAGGGGACATGTCACTTGCTACCACAGTGGGTGTCAGCCTTCATCCCCCAGCTCAGGCCATGTTTGCCAGGATTCTCCCCTGGACTTCTTTCCCGCTCTTGCTTTTCTCTATTCCTTGGAAGCAGGTCGCTCAGTGCAGCCCACACTAAACTTCCTGAAGGGGGGAATATCTATGTAAGTTATTCAGGATTCTTCTATGTGGCAAATCTGTCTCTTCTTCCCCATTTATTTAGTCAATTATTTCTATGAGTATGGATTCATGCATACATATTTTGTACATGAAGTTGTAATCCAACATGAAATTATTAATTTTTTTTTTTTGCTCATTCTTCCAGCTTTGGCCATTGGGAGCTCTTTCAGGTTGACTCTGGTGTCCCTTTTACATAAACCCATTTTTTTTTTTTTTTTTTTTTTTTTTAGCACTTCTTGACTTCTGACATTACATGATGCTCCCAGCTCATCCTATATAATCCCCTTCCCATCCCTGGAATCAGCCAGGTCTTCAAGAAATCCTGGTTCCTTTCACTGGTTGGTGGCATTAGAAGCTAATAGAGCTAATAGGTGTGCTCATCGCTCCTGGCATGCCACTGCTTCCAGGGCTTCCCAGCTGAGAGAGCAACAAAATATATGTGTGTATACTAATCCACGTGGGCTTCCCAGGTGAGTGCTAAAGAATCTGCCTGCAGTGCAGGAGACGAGGGCTCCATCGTGGGTTGGGAAGATCTCTTGGAGGAGGAAATGGCAATGCCCTCTGGTATTCTTGCCTGGGAAATCTCCATGGACAGACAAGCTTGGCAAGCTATAGTCCATGGAGTCACAAAGAGTGGGACACAACTTAGCAACCAAACAACAGCAACAACAACACTAACCCATGCATATACATGCATCTAAAAACATTTCTATATGTATCTATCTGTAACTAAATAACCTAAACATGAGGTCATGTTGAAATGTTATTTTTAAAAGAAGATTATTATGACAAAATTTTTAAGCACACAAAGTTCAGTTCAGTCGCTCAGTTGTGTCTGACTCTTTGCGACCCCATGAATCGCAGCATGCCAGGCCTCCCTGTCCATCACCAACACCTGGAGTTCACTTAAACTCATGTCCATCAAGTTGGTGATGCCATCCAGCCATCTCATCCTCTGTCGACCCCTTCTCCTCCTGCCCCCAATCCCTCCCAGCATCAGAGTCTTTTCCAGTGAGTCAACTCTTCACATGAGATGGCCAAAGTATTAGAGTTTCAGCTTTAGCATCAGTCCTTCCAAAGGACATTCAGGACTAATCTCCTTTAGAATGGACTGGTTGGATCTCCTTGCAGTCCAAGGGACTCTTGAGAGTCTTCTCCAACACCACAGTTCAAAAACATCAGTTTTTTGGCACTCAGCTTTCTTCACAGTCCAATTGTCACATCCATACATGACCACTGGAAAAACCATAGCCTTGACTAGACAGACCTTTGTTGACAAAGTAATATCTCTGCTTTTCAATATGCGATCTAGGTTGGTCATAACTTTCCTTCCAAGGAGTAAGCGTCTTTTAATTTCATGGCTGCAGTCACCATCTGCAGTGATTTTGGAGCCCAGAAAAATAAAGTCTGACACTGTTTCCACTGATTCCCCATCTATTTCCCATGAAGTGATGGGACCAGATGTCATGATCTTCGTTTTCTGAATGTTGAGCTTTAAGCCAACTTTTTCACTCTCCACTTTCAGTTTCATCAAGAGGCTTTTTAGTTCTTCTTCACTTTCTGCCATAAGGGTGGTGTCATCTGCATATCTGAGGTTATTGATATTTCTCCCCCCCAATCTTGATTTCAGCTTGTGCTTCTTCCAGCCCAGCGTTTCTCATGATGTACTCTGCATATAAGTTAAATAAGCAGGGTGACAACATATAGCCTTGATGTACTCCTTTTCCTATTTGGAACCTGTTGTTGTTCCATGTCCAGTTCTAACTGTTGCTTCCTGACCTGCATACAAATTTCTCAAGAGGCAGATCAGGTGTTCTGGTATTCCCAACTCTTTCAGAATTTTCCACAGTATATTGTGATCCACACAGTCAAAGGCTTTGGCATAGTCAATAAAGCAGAAATAGATGTTTTTCTGGAACTCTCTTGCTTTTTCCATGATCCAGCGGATGTTGGCAATTTGATCTCTGGTTCCTCTGCCTTTTCTAAAGCTAGCTTGAACATCTGGAAGTTCACGGTTCACATATTGCTAAAGCCTGGTTTGGAGACTTTTGAGCATTACTTTACTAGTGTGTGAGATGAGTGCAATTGTGCGGTAGTTTGAGAATTCTTTGGCATTGCCTTTCTTTGGGATTGGAATGAAAACTGACCTTTTCCAGTCCTGTGGCCACTGCTGAGTTTTCCAAATTTGCTGGCATATTTTTCTCTTAGTATCTCTAATTTTCTTGAAGAGATCTCTAGTCTTTCCCATTCTATTGTTTTCCTCTATTTCTTTGCACTGATCACTGAGGAAGGCTTTCTTATGTCTCCTTGCTATTCTTTGGAACTCTGCATTCAAATGGGTGTATCCTTCATTTTCTGCTTTGCTTTTCTCTTCTCTTCTTTTCACAGCTATTTGTAAGGCCTCCTCAGGCAGCCATTTTGCTTTTTTGCATTTCTTTTTCCTGGGGATGGTCTTGATCCCTGTCTCCTATACAATGTCACGAATGTCCATCTTTCATCAGGCACTCTGTCTATCAGATCTAATCCCTTTAATCTATTTGTTACTTCCACTGTATAATCTAAAGGGATTTGATTTAGGTCATACCTGAATGGTCTAGTGGTTTTCCCTAATTTCTTCAATTTCAGTCTGAATTTGGCAATAAGGAGTTCATGGTCTGAGCCACAGTCAGCCTGGTCTTGTTTTTGCTGACTGTATAGAGCTTCTCCATCTTTGGCTGCAAAGAATATAATCAATCTGGTTTTGGTGTTGGCCATCTGGTGGTGCCCATGTATAGAGTCTTCTTTTGTGTTGTTGGAAGAGGGTATTTGCTATGACCAGTGCATTCTCTTTGCAAAACTCTATTAGCCTTTGCCCTGCTTCATTCTGTACTCCAAAGCCAAATTTGCCTGTTACTCCAAGTGTTTCTTGACTTCCTACTTTTGCATTCCAGTTCCCTATAATGAACAGAACATCTTTTTTGGGTGTTAGTTCTAAAAGGTCTTGTAGGTCTTCACAGAACCATTGAACTTGAGCTTCTTTAGCATTAGTGGTCAGGGCACAGACTTGGATTACCGTGATATTGAATGGTTTGCCTTGGAAACGAACAGAGATCATTCTGTTGTTTTTGAGATTGCATCCAAATACTGCATTTAGGACTGTTTTGTTGACTATGATGGCTACTCCATTTCTTTGAAGGGATTCTTGCCCACAGTAGTAGACATAATGGTCATCTGAGTTAAATTCACCCATTCCAGTCTATTTTAGTTTGTTGATTCCTAGAATGTTGATGTTCACTCTTGCTATCTCCTGTTTGACCACTTCCAATTTGCCTTGATTCATGGACCTAACATTCTAGGTTCCTATGCAATATTGCTCTTTACAGCATCAAAGCTTGCTTCTATCACCAGTCACATCCACAGCTGGGTATTATTTTTGCTTTGGCTCTGTCTCTTCATTCTTTCTGGAATTATTTCTCCATTGATCTCCAGTAGCATATTGGGCACCTACTGACCCAGGGAGTTTATCTATCTTTTTGCCTTTTCATAGTGTTCATGGGGTTCTCAGGGCAAGAATACTGAAGTGGTTTGTCATTCCCTTCTCTAGTGGACCACATTTTGTCAGAATTCTCCACCATGACCTGTCCGTCTTGGATGGCCCCACACAGCATGGCTTAGTTTCATTGAGTTAGACAAGGATATGTTCCATGTGATTAGATTGGTTAGTTTTCTGGGATCGTGGTTTCAGTCTAACTGCCCTCTGATGCCCTCTCTCAGCGCCCACTGTCTTACTGGGGTTTCTCTTACCTTGGACATGGGGTATCTCTTTACGGCTGCTCCAGCAAAGCACAGCTGCTGCTCCTGGCCTTGGATGTGAGGTATCTCCTCAAGACCACTGCTACTGACCTTGGACGTGGGGTCTCGAGCAGCGGCTGCTCGGTGCTGATACATTTATCAAGGGTGAGAGCTTTCCACTAAACCAACCTAGCAGAATTCTTGCTAGAGCTAAGCTGAATGAGCCAAGGGCACAGCCCAAGCTTGGGGTCTGAGGTTTGAGAGGAATCTGACTAGTTAGGTCACAGAGAGAATCTTTGTCTTCCTGTCTTTTGCTCCTGCAACAGTCTGGCTTCCCAGCGAAGTTTACCTTTGGCCCTTACCTCCAGGACACATCCAGGGTCTTTTGACTGCTTGTCACCCACTTGGCCACTCCTCTGTGCCAAGCCACCATTATATTTCACCTGATTTTTGCAACAGCTCCCCGTTTCTGGCTTTGCTTCCCTTCATTAGACTTCCAGCTCAGCAGCCAGAGTGACCTTGTGTGAGCCCAAGTCAGAGGGCTTTTCTCCCCTGATCAGGACCCTCCAGTGTTTGTAAAGTCACAGAACATGAAAGCCAGGGTCCTCACTCTGACCCACGTGGCTGCTTGTGACCTGGCCCCCATCACCTTCCTTACCTCACCTCTCGCAGCCCTCTTTTTCACTGGTCTCTTTGCTGGCCTGTCACTACCCATAGACCATTTTATTGTCTGTCCTGCTGCTGCTGCTAAATCGCTTCAGTCGTGTCCGACTCTGTGCGACCCAAAGACGGAAGACCACCA
This sequence comes from Tragelaphus eurycerus, assembly GCA_935064755.1. Classification (NCBI taxonomy): domain Eukaryota; kingdom Metazoa; phylum Chordata; class Mammalia; order Artiodactyla; family Bovidae; genus Tragelaphus; species Tragelaphus eurycerus. The sequence goes on from CAKXYN010000059.1 coordinate 5,271,577, forward strand.
GGCTCCCCTGTCCCTGGGATTCTCCAGGCAAGAACACTGGAGTGGGTTGCCATTTCCTTCTCCAATGCGTGAAAGTGAAAAGTGAAAGTGAAGTCGCTCAGTCGTGTCTGACTGTTAGTGACCCCATGGACTGCAGCCCACCAGGCTCCTCCATCCATGGGATTTTCCAGGCAAGAGTACTGGAGTGGGGTGCCATTGCCTTCTCTGTTATTGTCTGTCTACTCCCACTCTAATGTAAATTCCATGAGATTATTTTCCATGAAATACTTTTCAGAATCTCTCCTTCCAGGACTATGTAAGCAGGCATCGGATATTTCTTGAATTAAAAGAATTAATATTTGGAAAATATGCTTCAAGGTGCATGTTAAAAAGTTTAAGGTAATTATTTAAAGAGTAAGCGACAGACGTAGTTTCCAAGTAATGAGGAGAAAAATAGAATAAAGAAAATTTTACCAATAAGAGACAGGAGAAAAAGAAAAGTTAAAAGGGTGCACACTAAACAGAAAACCAAAACAAGATAGACTGTCAGAATTGAATTTTAAAATCCCATCACGAGCTGTTTACAAGAGGTAAATACAAAATCAAATGGTGCAGAAAGTCTGAAAATAAAGGGAAAGAAAATTATATGCCAGGCAAATGTTAATAAAAAAGAAAACAGGAGTAACAATGTTAAAATGACAAAATACAACTCAAGGGTAAAAGTGCTGAGAAGGAAAAAGGAAAGATGCATTACATTAATAAAACACCTACCAAGAAAATAGAAGAATCATAAAGCAATTTACAATGTTCATTATAGTTTTGAAATATAAATAAGGCAAAGAAATCAAGTGACAACCTACATTCATAGTGAGAGATTTTAACACCTCTTTCTCAGCACCTAGCAGGTCAAGTAGACAAAAATTGAGGGTACAGAGTATTTAAATACCCCATTACAAGTTTTCTGGGGTACTGGGTAACATTTGTTATATACGTAGAGAATCATAAGGACTTAAAAAAACAAGCAGACACATGTTGGGCATGATTTTAAAAATCATATGTTGTATATACACAGTCTGGGCATGTGTGCTAAGTAAGTTCAGTCGCATTTGACTCTTTGCGACCCCATGGACTGTAGGCCGTCAGGCTCCTCCATCCATGGGATTCTCCAGGCAAGAATACTGGAGTGGATTGTCATGCCCTCCTCCAGGGAATCTTCCCAACCCAGGGATTGAACCCACATCTCTTATGTCTCCTGCATGGGCAGGTGGGTTCTTTACCACTAGTGGCCCTGGGAAGCCCTTAGACACTGTCAAAACATATTCAGTTGAGAATCCCAGTCCTTTGTCTAATCTTTCAGTACAGGGGGATCTTGACACAACGTGAACATGAACGTGAAGTCGCTCAGTCGTGTCCGACTCTGCGACCCCATGGACTGTAGCCTACCAGGCTCCTCTGTCCGTGGGATTTTCCAGACAGTAGTACTGGAGTGGATCGCCATTTCCTTCTCCAAGGGATCTTCCCAACCCAGGGATCAAACCCAGGTCTCCTGCATCGTAGACAGATGCTTTACCGTCTGAGCCACCAGGGAAGATGTTCTTGACACAACAGGGGTTCTCAAAGTGAGAGGCCTGGTTCAGCACCATCAGTGTTTGTGAGAAATGCAGATTCCTTGCCTTAGCCCCAGAACCTCCGAGTCACCAACTCTGAAGATGAGCCCCAAATTAACACACCTTCTGGGGGCTTCTGATGCCAATTCAACTGTGAGACCCACCGGCACCATCTGACCTCCGAAGCCTGCCTGCCCTTCTTGCTTTGGATGTCCTCAAGGCAACAGAAAATAAAAGCTTGCACATGGTTCACATTTCTACTCCATTATCTCAGTGACAGTCTGTTTCATAATAAACCTCCAGTCTAAGATCATCCTGACAGTGTCCTGGGTGATTGTGGCCTGAATCTTTATAATTGAGTTTAAGTAAAAGGCACAAATAAGTAGCTCTCATCCTGTAAATATATTAAAAAGTGTAAAAAATTTTTAAAAGAATTCGATGGAATAAAATCAATCTGTTATGTCAGTTTGTCATGCCTGAATTTTATGCATTAAGGGAAATATTTACACCTGTACGCACCTGTGGTTTTCCAGTGCTGTGTCTAGAGTGGTGGTGGTTTAGTCACTAAGTCGTGTCTGACCCTTGTGACCCCAGGGACTGTGGTCTGCCAGGCTCCTCTGTCTATACTCACGGACATATCTAGGAGGAAAGACAGTAAGGATCAGGCAAAACTGCCGATAGAGGGAAATTAATTCCACTGGACCCCTTCTCTTCTCCACTCCTGAGTGGCATTCTTTTTCTGCTTCACTTCAGATGCATTATGCCCAAATGAAATGGCTAAAACTGCTCCCTGAGTGCATTTGCAGCACTAAGCGGGGCATGTTGTTTGGGGAATATTTGTTTAAAAAAAAAAGAGCAGTATCGTGTATGCAAATTTAATTTGCAAATGGCTATCCCCTGAAGAAGGAAATGGCAATCCACTCCAATATTCTTGCCTGGAAAATCCCACGGATGGAGGAGCCTGATGGGCTATGGTCCATGAGGTCACAAGAGTTGGACACAACTTACCAACTAAGCCACCACCACATGGACCAATTGGGGGTTTCCCAGGTGGCTCACTGGTCAAGAATCCACCTGCCAACGCAGGAGACTTGGGTTTGATCCCTGGATCCCTGGAGGAGGAAATGGCAATCTGCTCCAGCATTCTTGCCTGAAAAATCCCAGAGGAGCCTGGTGGGCTACAGTCCATAGGATCTGAAATAACTATTATAATACATCCTGAACAAAGAGGTATGATTAATTAAAAATCTATGTACTGAAGATCCTAAAGGGAAAATAAAAAGTAGTTAATGGATAACCTAGAGTGAATCTCTCCTCTTCTGGTCCTTCAGAGACCCCCCCTGAATCTCATATCCTGACTTCAATGATAGGTTATGACCATTCCTGCCTGGAGGAAGCTGACCCAATCCCCCTGCAAGCCCCAGTTCTCTCTCTTTCTCTCTGCTTCTGTTGCTGAAACTTGGCCTCTGTTCACCAGTGCCGAATAGAAACACGGAGACAGAGTTTTGGATGAAGTAGAAAAGAACAGCTTTATTGCTTTGCCAGGTAGAGGGGGCCACAGCGGGCTAGTGCTCTCAGAACTGTGTGTCCCACCCTGGAGGGGATAGTGAGGAGTCTTCATAGTGTCCCCGGAGCAGGGCGTGATCAGCTCATGGATATTCTTCTGATTGGTTGTGGTGAGGTCATCGAGAGTCAGCATTATCAACTTTCTGCTTCCAACTGGTCTGGGGTCCACGTGCTTGTGGGCAGCATAACAGTGAACGTCTTCCACCTGGTAGGGGTTTCAGTAACTGCAACACCGCTCGAAGGACAGGGTCAGAATGTTATCTATAGTCCTTGCTGCTGCTGCTGCTGCTAAGTCACTTCAGTCGTGTCCGACTCCGCGTGACCCCATAGACGTCAGCCCACCAGGCTCTCCTGCCCCTGGGATTCTCCAGGCAAGAAAACTGGAGTGGGTTGCCATTTCCTTCTCCAATGCATGAAAGCGAAAAAGTGAAAGTGAAGTCGCTCAGTCGTGTCCGACTCTTAGCGACCCCATGGACTGCAGCCCACCAGGCTCCTCCATCCATGGGATTTTCCAGGCAAGAGTACTGGAGTGGGGTGCCATTTCCTTCTCTATAGTCCTTGAAGAAGAACTAAAGATTCTTGGCCTTGTTTAATGGCTTAAGTATTATTATTTTGTCTCCCTTGACTGTTTTCCTTCCTTTCTACATTTTCTCACTTTTCTGTTTGAATTTATTCTTTAATTAAAGTTTTTCCTAAAGACAAAAGGCAAGCAAACAACACGAATGAGGGTCTTTTCTGGGATGGCCTCATAGGGTCTTGCTCATTATGTTTCTGCTGGAGGGCATTTTAAAAACCAGATAGAAGATAACTGTCCATCTGTGGTCTGACCTTCACTCTAATGATCTATTTAAGTGCTCAGATGATAAAAGCTAATGCATATTCATCACTGTCACTACTGTCTCTCAGAAGATGTACGTTCACCATTGTTAGACTGTCTCTTGGCAATCACTCACACTGATTTTCTCATCGGAGGCCCTGTGTTTTCAGACATGCAGGGTTTCCTGTTCTCTCTTCCTTTTACATCCACCTCTCATGATGGGTGGACTCCAGAAATTGATTTATCTACTAATTTTGATGGCAGTTCTTGGGGAGTTTAAAGTTCTTATTGCCCACTGCAAAACATTTATATGTAAACACTCAAGTGTGTAGGGAACTTACATGGGCTGGAGAGTCTGAAAGATGAAATTGGATTATTCTTTATTAAAAGCCTAGGTCCACAAGCTGATAAAGCGTGGGGCAGGAAGTTTCTTTTAGAAATAATTCTAGTTTTTGAGAATGGAACTTATACAGGCATAACTCATTTTATTACACTTTATTGTACTTTGAAGATACTGCATTTTTTGCAAATTGAAGGTTTCTGACAAGCTGTGTCAAGCAAGCACGTTGGCACCATTTTCCCAACAGTATTTGCTCACTTGGCCACATTATGATATTTCAAGCTTTTCCATTATTATATTTGTTATGGTGATTTGTGAGCAGTGATTTTTGATGTTACTACTGTGATTCACTGAAGGCTTAGATTATGGCTACCATTTTTTAGCGATAAAGTAATTTTTAGTTAAGGTATGTACATTTTTTAAGATGTAATGCTTTTGCATTCTAAATGGGATACAGGATAGTATGAACATAACTTTCATTGACGCTGGGAAACCAAAAAATGTGGGCAACTTGCTTTATTGTGACATTTAGTTTATTGCAGTGGTCTGGAACCAAACATGCGTTATCTCTGAGGTATACCTGTATAAATTTAGAGACTAATTATAGGTTGATGTGAGCTATGGGCCTGATATGATTTTTAGGCTTGGAAAGGAAAATATAGCCCAGGGTTTGGCGTAGGCAGCCATGAATTTGAATCTTAGCTAAGCCGCTTACTAGCTGTTTTACCACAGACTTGGTCCTTAGTCATTTTCAAATTCACTTTTGGCATCTAAAAACCAAAGATATTTCTCTCCATTTTACAGATTTGTTGCAAGAATTAAATGGGATATAAAGAAACTAGCAATGTGTTAGGTGCAGAGTAGGTGCTATGGCAAACCTGATTCTTTCCTCTTTAGTGGAGAGAAAAAAGACTTTTACTAGACATTAAGCACGGCTTCCCAGGTGGCTCAGAGATAAAGAATCCACCTGCAGTGCAGGAGACCCAGGAGACTTGGGTTCGATCCCTGGGTTGGAAAGATCCCCTGCAGGAGGAAATAGCAACCCTCTGCAATATTCTTGCCTGGGACATCCCATGGACAGAGGAGCCTGGAGGGCTACAGTCCATGAAGTTGCAAAGAGTCAGACATGACTGAGTGACTGATCCCAAGCATGGGATTCATGGCATCTTTCCTGCTTTTTCACAGTGTGATAGCATTGCTTACAAGGGAAAGTGTGCATAGAAATGATATAGTCATTGTGGATTGATTTATTTCATGGGAACCTAGCAAGCCTGAGACCTGTTTCCAATGGTTCTTAAAGTTCTGGACCAGGATCTTTATCTCAGTTATGAAGGTGGGTGAGAGAGAAATAAGAGTCCCCCTCCTCCTCTCCTTGCTCAGTCCCCCTCCCCTCCCTTCCTTCACAGCACACACTTAGGGGGATCTGTGTTATCGTATCTGTTAAAAGGAAGCCACCCGCAGCATCTCTCACTACTCTTAATTGAGACTCTGGGTGAGTCCCTTAATTCTTTAAAAATGAAGTTTGACTTCCCAGGTGGTCCAGTGGTTAGGACTCTGTGCTCCCCCTGCAGGGGACATGGGTTCAATCCACGGTCAGGGAACTGAGATTCTACAAGGCACCTGGCCCTGCCCCCCACCTCCCCTCAAGAAGAGAGTATATTATGGAAAATCTCTTAGGTCCCATCTCACTCTAGCATTTTTAAATTCTGCCTTTAAAGAGTAGTACCCTCTATTACGGGCTTCCCTGGTGGCGCAGAGGTTAAAGCGTCTGCCTGCAATGTGGGAGACCTGGGTTTGATCCCTGGGTCGGGAAGATCCCTTGGAGAAGGCAATGGCAACCCACTCCAGTATTCTTGCCTGGAGAATCCCATGGACAGAGGAGTTTGGGCTACAGTCCACGGGTTGCCAAGAGTCGGATACGACTGAGCGATTTCACTTTCACTTTCACCCTCTATTAATCCTGTACCTAAAGACCATTCTTTGATCACGGAAAATGAACGTGCTACTTGGCTCTGCTACTCAAAGTGTGGCCCGTGGACCAGCTGTATTGCCATCATGTAGGAGCTAGTTAGAAATGCAGAATCTCAAGTCTTACCTGGGCCTCCTGTATCAGAATTTTAACAGAGTCCCCAGGTGATGTGCACCCCCTTAAAGTTTGAGAAGCACTGCTTTAGAGAACCTCTACTCACTTTGGCTTGTTCACGTGAAACTCACTGCCTTCACCTTCAAAGTATGTCCCCAGAAACCACATCATATCCCAGAAAATTCCCATGGAGGAAAATCCCATGGAGGCTCACGTTTTGGCCATGCTTAAAGGGACACTGAGTCGGAGAAGACAGAGGGCTTGGTGAGAGACCAGAGATGGTGACTGTCATGAGGAATGTGACCTTAATCATGCAGAGACCGCTGTCACTGCTTCCCAGCTTGCTGTAGGTGATGCTGGAATTCCCACTGGGAACACATCAGCCTTTTGATACTGAGCTAGTTAAACAGTTAGGATATGTGTGTGTATGTGTGTGTGTGTGTGTGTGTGTGTGCGTGCCTGTGCACTCAGTCAGTCATGTCCAACTCTTTGCGACCCCATGAACGGTAGCCCACCAGGCTCCTTTGTCCATGAAATTTTTCAGGCAAAAATACTGGACTGGGTTTCCATTTCCTTCTCTGAGGGATCTTCATGACCCAGGGATCAAACCTGCATCTCTTGCATCATCTGCATTGGCAGGTTCTTTACCAATGCGCCACCTGGGAAGCCCCAAACAGTCAGGCTACAGGGTATCATTTGCACAAGATGATACTGTTGGAAGCTTTCAAATGTCCACTGGTATTTTTAAGCCTTGATTAATGTCGTTCTGTTTATTTTGGCCACCCCTGGTCTTTAATTATAAAATCATGCAGTTTGGAATGAGAATGTTGGTCCCCCATTCTATGCCAAATTTAACTGAACACATTTCTCTCTGGTCTTTCGACATGCTGCGGGTTTCAAAGTCAAAAACAAACTGCCTTGCTCCTGACTCTTGACCGTCCCTTCCGTAGTTGGCAGTTATGATTCTTTTGAGCACAAATGCTGATTGCTGCTGCTGTGGCCGCCTGCCTATCCACCCCCTTTCAAACAGGCTGCTGCAGAGACTAACTTCACTTGGCTGCTAGGGGAGTGGATGAACTTGACCTGCTTTCACACTGTTGACTCTGAATTTCTATTTTTCTTGGGGTGTGATTCTTCTTCTATAAAAGGAATTACTGGTAGGCAATAAGAAGTGCATCCTAACTCACCAAGAAATGCCTGGGAAAAATGGCAGTTTATGCAGATCTGATGATCAGATCTGGATGAACAGATCCGATACTTTGACCATCTGATGTGAAGAACTGACTCACTAGAAAAGACCCTGATGCTGGGAAAGATTGAAAGTGAGAGGAGAAGGGGACGATAGAGGATGGGATGGTTGGATGGCATTACTGACTCAATGGACATGAGTTTGAGCAAGCTCTGGAAGTTGGTGATGGACAGGGAAGCCTGGTGTGCTGCAGTCCACGGGGTCAGAAAGAGTCAGACAGGACTGAGCAACTGAAATGAACTGAACTGAACTGATGAACAGATAAGGGACTCGATGGAGGTGTTTTCTCTGAAAATCCTTCCCCTTCTCCACGTCCTGTGTAGCTTTGCAAGCTGCCTTGTCATCAGTTGGAGCCTCTTAAAACTCAGTTTTAAAAAGGTGTCCCTGGCCCACTGTGCTTCCACTCTTCATTCTGGAGCAAACCAGAACAAGCTCTTGAGTAGAAATCATGGGAAGTGATATCGGAACAAAGTCCATTTCAAATGCTTCTGGGACCAGATGGTAGTGTTTTAAGACATATTTCCTAGACATGGTTATGTCAGATTTGGGGGTTTATTTGAAGTTACTATATTTCAGATTTCATTACTTTATTTATTTTTAAAATTTTTGGTTGCACTGGGTCTTCCTTGCTGCTCGGGCTTTCTCTAGTTGCGGTGAGCGGGTGCTTTTCACTGCAGTGGCTTCTCTTGTTGCTGAGCACAGGCTGTAGGCACACGAGCTTCAGCAGTTGTGGGCTCATGGGCTCTACAGTTTGGGCTCTGTAGTTGTGGCACACCAGCTTAGTTGCTCCGGGCATGTGTTTCCGGGTTTTTTCCTGGATCAGCAATCAAACCTGTGTCGCCTGCATTGGCAGGCAGACACTTATCCATTGTATCACCAGGGAAGTCCAGGTTTTTATTTTAAAAAAAGATAAATGGAGGCCAACTTTAAAATCTTCATTGTATAGATGGTTTTGGTTTTCCATTCTTAAATTTTCTAAATAAAATTCCAGCATGCTTTTTAACACCTTGTCTCTAGTGAAAATAAAAATGTTGCTTAAAATCACACCATGGCACTTTTGTACAGAATATGAAGCTTTCACACTACTTGATGCTATTATAAATCATTCATATTCAGGGTGTCAAAAACGACGAGGGTTTAGTATCTTAAGGAATAAAATGCTTCCCCCTCGACTCTTACCCATCAAATTCTAATGTAATTTGCAGATCTTGGGCGATGAGCTTGTTCTATGATGATGCACATGTTCTGTATTTGTGTTACTCGATATGGCAGCCACTGGCTGCGTGTGGTCACTGAGGACCCGAAATGTGGCTTGAGTGACTGGAATTGAGAAAAGGAATTTTAAATTGTACTAATTTAAATGTAAATGTCCACTTGTGGTTAGTGGCTACAATATTGGTTTCAACCAGGGGCTGATAAATCACGGCCCGTGGGCCATGTCCAGCCTCCTGCCTATTTTTGTAAAGACAGTTATATTAGAATATAACTGCATTCATTTGCAAAATTTCAAAAAAAGAGTGAAGAGAGTGAAAGTATGTTTTCATGCATCAATAAGCATGTGTGCCGTAGAACAAATAATAATTTGTGCTGCTGCTGCTGCTGCTAAGTCGCTTCAGTCGTGTCCGACTCTGTGTGTCCTACAAATTCATGTTACCTCCTTTAAATGGTATATCTTAACATTTTAGAGACCTCAAACATTAATTTATCCCATGGCCAAGGTAAAAAATATCACTTCAATGATCATTTCTTTTTTCTTAATTTTCATACTCTTTAAGTTTTGTAATATTTATGTATAAATATAGTAATGAAAATTTTAAGCATTTAGTTATGTTTGAAGTCTCAAGTAAAGTTTTATACATGTATATAGGTCTACTGCAAATTTCAAGCATAAGAGTTTTGATACTATTTCTTGTTAGTAATAGTTAAATATGAGAGAAAATTTATTTTTATTTTTTATTAGAAAAATGTTCTTAATTATCTGGCCCAATGTTACATCGAAACATTTACAATAGTGCCCATTTACCTAAGTGCCCATTTACCTAAGTGCCCATCAAGGGGTAAATGGACAAATAAAATATGGTATATAAATACAATGGAATACTATTAAGCCATAAGAGGCTGAAATCTTGCCATTTGTGACTATATGGATGGACCTTGACGGTATTATGCTAGGTGAAATGAGTCAGTTGGACAAAAAGAAAAGTTAAACTTAACTATTTACTCCTGCAGATCTCAAAACAAGCAAAGAAAGAAAATGGGCATGTGTGAGAACCTTAGAAAAATCACATAGGCTTATTTTCCAAATATTGGGAATGGGGTATACTGTATAATAAAGAGATTGATTCAACCAAATTCTTTGGGCACTGACTCAGTGACAGCTATTAGGGCTGTAATATAAAGGGACTGTATATGTAACTTGCTTTATGGTCTCTCTGGGTAAAATGCAAGACAGTGTGTAATTAGAACTCATCCAATGTCAAGGATCATCTATTGTTCTTGCTCACTTTAACCTGTGCTCTGGTACATAAACCTCGGCTAGGCACTTTGATGAGAAGCTCAAGAGCTAGAAATGAGTCCTGCCTCTGGAGTTAATATCCTTTTGGTACATGGGGAAGATGAAAGAGCTGGTGAGCATAGTGGAGGATAACATGCAAGGGCAAGGAAGCAGTGAAAGGCTGAATGACAGAAATGCAGAGGAGGGTCAGATAGTAGTTATGTAGTAACGTATGGAGGCGGGCTTCCCTGGTAGCTCAGCTGGTAAAGGATACTCCAGTTCAATTTCTGGGTCAGGAAGATCCTCTGGAGAAGGGATAGGCTACCCACTCCAGTATTCTTGGGCTTCCCTGGTGGCTCAGATGATAAAGAATCTTCCTGCAATGCTGGAGACCTGGGTTTGAACCCTGGCTAGGGAAGATCCCCTGGAGGAGGGCCTGGCAACCCACTCCAGTCTTCTTGCCTGTAGAATCCCATGGACAGAGGAGCCTGGTGGGCTACAGTCCATGGAGTCACAAAGAGTCGGACACGACTTAGCAACTAAGCACAGCACGGCAGCAACATATGGAGACCAGCCACTGATGGAAACATCGCAGATTTCCATTTCCTCCCGTAGTTATCCTTTGCCAAGAATGAACAATATTGACTTAAACTATATTGGAAAAAGAATTGTCTGAGCTTGTATGAGTTGCAACCATTTGGGAGAGGCTAAAGAACCTACTTATGTGCAGCGTGAAAGTGAAAAGTAAACGTGTTAGTTGCTCAGTTGTGTCCGACTCTTTCTGACCCCATGGACTGCAGCCCATCCATGAACTGGTTTAGAGGGCATTGGTGACAATTAGTCTGGTGCTTACCTTGTGCCAGAAGGAAGTCATTTCAGCAAACACTGAAGTTGGTTTGTGCAAGTTGCTGTAAATAACACCTTCCTTTGGCTGGAAATGACTCAGCAATGTTCTTCTCCAATCCCACCGAGACATTAGGAGGTTGTGAAGGAAACTTATTGCAGATTCCCTGGGGACAAGGTGAGCTGGTAATGAGGGAAGAGAATGCCTTTTATTGGAAACAGGAGGGCCTTATGAGCAAGATATGGGCTGACAATGTGAAGACAGCTGCTGCTGCTGCTGCTAAGTTGCTTCAGTCGTGTCTGACTCTTTGCGACCCCATGGACGGCAGCCCATTAGGCTCCTCTGTCCCTGGGATTCTCCAGGCAAGAACACTGGAGTGGGTTGCCATTTCCTTCAGCAGTGTCCCGTATTTCTGCCTTGGGTGATGCTCTGTGTTTTGGGGAAAGAAACAGACAGCCTGGTTGGAAGCCTAGGCCCTGGTTGTGTGATCTTGAGGAAGCTATGCAACCTCTTTATAGATCAGTTTCCTCTCATTTCTCTGCCCCACACACCTCACATTCAACAAGAGGAGTGAATAATAATAAAGAATGCTTTAGGAATACAATTTATAAAAATACTGAATCACTAAGTATTACACCTAAAAGTGAAAGTCACTCAGTCGTGCCCGAATCTTTGTGACCGCATAGACTATACAGTCCATGGAATTTTCCAGGCCAGAATACTGGAGTGGGTAGCCTTTCCCTTCTCCAGAGGATCTTCCCAACCCAGGGATCAAACCGGGGTCTCCTGCATTGCAGGTGGATTCTTTACCAGCTGAATTACCAGGGAGGCCAGTACACCTGAAACTAACATAATATTGTCCTTTGGCTATATTACAGTAAAAGTTTAAAAAGCCAAATGTTTTGAATAAGTAAGAACAACAACCACCACCACAACAAAAACAACAACAAAGCTATCCATAGTTGAGAAATCACCATTGCCCTAGAGAGATGTCCAAAGTTGAAGGTCAGATTGATATGACCTCATGGGAGGAGGCGCAAGGTGCGTCACTTAGGACTCTCGTTTCAGATGCGATTTAGATCCTTACTCTGGGAATCACTTTGGGATTAGGATCTATTCCATAGATCCAGCTGTTGTATTGATCCACACACTGGTAGAGTCTATAGAAAGTTCTTTGGGAAAAGCCTCACCCTGGGCTAACTTGAAGAAGTATCATCTTCACGTATAGGTATGAAAGTGTGAAGTGTTTTTGATGTTAGTGATATTTGTGTTTTTCTTTTTTTTTTTTTTTTTTTATTTTTTTGCTTACCTTTACAATATTGTATTGCTTTTACTATACATCGAGATGGATCCGCCACCAGTATACACGTGTTCCCCATCCTGAACCCTCCTCCCTCCCCCCTCCCCAGACCATCTCTCCAGGTCGTCCCAGTGCTCCAGCCCCAGGCATCTGTTATAGGGCATCGTACCTGTACTGACGACTCGTTTCAGATATGATATTATACATATTTCAATGCTATTCTCCCCAATCATCCCACCCTCTCCCGGTCCCTGGGGGTGGGTTGATAGTTGTGGACATAAAGGAAGACTAGGCCAATGCCAAAAGCCAAGGCTGTTCAGAGCTTGATACAGCGAGAGTCAGCCACTGTCACTTGCACTTGTAGGGACTCAAGGGCTGGCAGGGCAGTGGGAGAGCTTCAGAGGGAAGAGGGCCGGCTCTCCATATGCCCTGATTGGAGGTTGCTGGCCTGGAAGCTGGAGGCAGGCCAATAGGAGCAGAGTCCCTATGTGATTGGTTGGGGGCCATGTTTGGCTTTCTCTGATTGGCCCAAGTTGGAAGTTAGAGCAAAAATGAGAGAAACTGGCAGTTGCTAAGCAAGTCCTAGCCATTTGGGGCATACTGTTGCAGCAGTTGTTCTTTAGTTACCTGGATTGTCACTAGAGATGGCAACCTGGCTTCCGCAAGTCTGACTGGCAGCAGGCGGGCTTCCTGCGCTCTCTATTGGAGACAGGAGTTCAACTATCCTGGCAGGCTGCTGCAGGTTGTGGGTCAGAGTTCTTTGTTATATATGATCTGATTATTGTCCATTTTATATTCATTCTGTCATAGCTGAGACCAAACACTAACTGTTCTTGTTTTGCTCAACTCACTCAATTTCTTATATGTAAATAGGATCATAATAACCTGCCCTGTCATGGCTTGTAGGGTTTCTGGAGGTTAGATGAGTTAAACAAATAGCCAACATGGTAGCCTGATCTCTATGGTGGTGAATAAACTCTAACGATGCCAATGCTAGAGACCAGTGTGAAGTAATGGCTGTCCTCACTTTTCCCTTCCCTGCTCTAAAGTGTATGAAACCATATTGTCATTGGTTGGAAAAGGTTATTTAATATTAATTTAGCATATCTGGCACTCATTGAATTTTGAACCACTTTCTTCATGAAATCTCCCCATTACTGAGTAAATAAGAGAAAATGCACTGTCTCATTATTATTCAACACTGTTGGGATAACAGACCTGTTTGAGAATTTTATGAAAGTTATATAAGGATCCTCTTCCAGAAAAGTACACGTATATCCAAATTTACACAAAACTTCAGAGTGTTCGTGCATGAGCATTCATAAATGAGTCCATTTGTGCGGACTTTTTGAGGTAGAGGTTCTCAACCTGGGTTGCATATTAAAAACATCAGGATAGTTTTAAAAAATCATGTGAATTTTTAAGCAGGCTGACTCTAAGCCAATTAAATCAGAATTACCTGGTATGAGACCCAGACACCAGTCATTTGAAAGTTCCTCAGATTTAAACCGTTGCTCTGAGGCAGTGGTTCTCAAGCTCTAATGAACATACAATAATCTGAATTGTGTGTGTGCTCAGTTGTTCAACCGTGTTTGATTCTTTGTGACCTCATAGGCTGTAGACTGCCAGGATCCTCTGACCATGGAATTTTCCAGGCAAGAATTCTGGATTGGGTTGCCATTTCCTACTCCAGGGGATCTTCCCAACCCAAGGATTGAACCCAGGTCTCCTGCATTGGCAGGCAGGTTCTTTACTGCTGAGCCACCTGGGAATCCCTGTAATAACCCGGAGAGTTTGTCACACCCTGACCGCCCAGCCTCATTCCCAGAGTTTGTGATTTGGTGGGTCTGGGGTGGGAAGTGGATATTTGCAGATTGAAAAAGCCTCTCAGGGGACTCTGATGCTCATCTCAGAGATTTACAGCTGTGGAGGAGGGAAACTGGGCTCTAGCCCAAGACCTGGTATTAGGGTGACTCAGCTTTCCTGATGGCTCAGACAGTAAAGAATCCACATTTCAAATGCAGGAGACCTGAATTTGATCCCTGAGTGGGAAAGATCCCTTGGAGAAGGGAATGTCTACCTGCTCCAGTATTCTTACCTGGAGAATTCCATGGACAGAGGAGCCTGGCAGGCTGCAGTCCATGGGGTTGCAAAGAAGTGGACACAATTGAGTGACTAACACGTCACACTTCAGAGGTCAAACTACTGCAGCAATACCCCATTCTTAGCATCTGGGGTACAGAGCAGCAGTGACTGCATATTTTTTGAGTGAGTAGTCACCAAATACCTTCTCTAAGGTTCAGCAGCCCAGAGGGGAAATCAGAAGTTAGAAAACATCTCCAGAGCTCAGTCCTAACAATGGATTTGCTAGTACTGTATGCTACCCAGAGTCCTTCCATCCTACATCCTACATGTTGTCTCTCAGGCTGCAGAGAGGGCGTCCAGAACTGAACTGTTGGGGAAATAGGATTAAGAACAGAGTCAGAGAAGGAAATGGAGACCCACACCAGTATTCTTGCCTGGGATTCTCATGGACAGAGGAGCCTAGTAGTCACAAAGAATCAGACACAACTTAGCAACTCAACAACAACACACAATCAAGCAGATTGTGATTTGGGGTAACACTTCTTGATGAAATTGTGGCATAAAATGGAGAGTGAAGTGGCCTAGCAATATAGAATATAGAGTTTTGTAAGGAATTCTCTTGGACTGCAAGGAGATCCAACCAGTCCATCCTAAAAGAGATCAGTTCTGGGTGTTCATTGGAAGGACTGATGTTGAAGCTGAAACTCCAATACTTTGGCCACCTGATGCAAAGAGCTGACTAATTAGAAAAGACTCTGATGCTGTGAAAGATTGAGAGCAGGAAGAGAAGGGGATGGCAAAGGATGAGTTGGTTGGATGGCATCACTGACTCAATGGACATGGGTTTGGGTGGACTTTGGACATCAGGAGGCCTGGTGTGCTGGGGTTCATGGCGTTGCAAAGAGTCAGACACAACTGAGCGACTGAACTGAACTGAATATTTGTGTATAGAATAATAGTTGCAAATATTCAAACAATAAACTCTGTGGCTAAAGGAAGAAAAAAAGAGTCTTCTCCCAGCCCAGAGATCCTCTCCACAAAGGTTAGTAGTAGAGAAAGAAACCAGCTTTATTATTGAATAAGGATTAAATCAGATCGTGATGTATGTCATGGACAACCTGCTGCTACTGCTAAGTCGCTTCAGTCGTGTCCGACTCTGTGCGATCCCGTAGACGGCAGCCCACTAGGCTCCTCTGTCCTTGAGATTCTCCAGGCAAGAATACTGGAGTGGGTTGCCATTTCCTTCTCCATGTCTTAGCAGGACAACCTGCTAAGAGATTGCAAAGCAGAAAGCAATCTTACCTTTCATATAGCCGAGAAGATACAACTCATTACAGACATGTTCTGAAGATGAACAATAACTAGTTCTCAAGTAGGAGGACTTGACAGCAGCATTTGTCACAAACTTTATCTGGTAATTGGGTAACTATCTGTGTTAGCTGTGGCACTAGTGGAAAAGAACCCACCTGCCAATGCAGGAGACTCAAGTGATGTGGGTTTGATCCCTGGGTCAGGAAGATCCCTTGGAGTAGGAAATGGCAACATACTCCAGTATTCTTGCCTGAAAAATTCCATGGGCAGAGATATCTGGCAGACTCTAGCCCATGGGGTCTCAAAGAGCTGGAGACGACTGAGAACATGTGCACAGAGAGAAATCAAATTTCTCGTTTCTTTATGATCAAAGGTAGCTATACAGCTCGGAGCCAGATGCCTGCAGAAAATGGGAGATAGGGGTGCCATCTGTCTTGACATGTTCATTTTTAAAGAGATGGGTCCCAGTCTTTGAGAAAGGCATTTCTGAGTCATAAAGCTGACAGAAGATCTATCTTGTTCTCGAAAGGATTTACCTATGTTTCAAAGAGAGGAGAAATTACTTACAACTTCAGGGTTTCTAAAGTAAATAAAAAAAGAAGGGAGGGCAATCTTTTCCCTTACTTTCTGCAGGGAGAAATATACCTCTTATTTTAAATAAATGCCTTACACTTTTAGTCTGCTTGGGTTGCCTTTACAAAATTCCATGGACTGAGGGGCTTAAACAAGAAACATTTATTTCTTACAGTCCCAGAAGCTAGGAACTTCAAGAATCAAGGTACTGGCAGGTTCAGTGTCTGGTCAGGGTCCACGTATGAGTGATATCATAGATGTTTGTCTTTTCTAGAAGGTTGTGATACTGTTTGTTTTGGGGATGGATGGTCCTTCGTTTGAATCCGTCTAATTGGAATTTCAGGAGCTGAGTCGAACTTTGAGCTATGCCTCATTTGTATTCATCCTCTTTAAGGTTGCACTTGGAAGTGTCAACTGATGGTGTTGACATCACCATTTGCCTTTGGCTTTAGCATGCAAAGGATACATGAAAAAGATAGGTTTATGGTGTTTGCTTTATCTGAGTCACTACTCCTTCCAATCTCAAAGGGCTACTTAGAGATTAATTGGATAAAAACATGACATAATCGAGTGGCTGGGAATCGGAGGCAGTGAATCATATTCCTCTGTCCATGGAATTTTCCAGGCAAGAATTCTGGATTGGGTTGCCATTTCCTACTCCAGGGGATCTTCCTGACCCAGGGATTGAACTCAGGTCTCCTCCATCTCCTGCATTGGCAGGCAGATTCTTTACCACTGAGCCACCTGGGAATCCCTGTAATGACCTGGAGAGTTTGTCACACCGGGACTGCCCAGCCTCATCCCCAGAGTTTGTGATTTGGTGGGTCTGGGGTGGGCAGTGGACATTTGCAGATTGAAAAAGCCTCTCAGGGGACTCTGATGCTCATCTCAGAGATTTACAGCCATGGAGGAAGGAAACTGGGGTCCAGCCCAAGACCTGGTATTAGGGTGACTCAGCTTCCCTGATGGCTCAGACAGTAAAGAATCCACCTTTCAAATGCAGGAGACCTGGATTTGATCCCTGAGTGGGGAAGATCCCTTGGAGAAGGGAATGTCTACCTGCTCCAGTATTCTTACCTGGAGAATTCCATGGACAGAGGAGCCTGGCAGGCTGCAGTCCATGGGGCTGCAAAGAAGCGGACACAACTGAGTGACTAACACTTCACACTTCAGAGGTCTTTTATCTGTGTCTTCACAAGGCAGGTAGGAGGGAGGGAAAGAGCATGAGCTGCTGGCATTTCTTCTATAAGGACCAGTCAATTCTAAAGGAAATCACTCCTGAAAATTCATTGGAAGGACTGATGCTGAAGCTCCAATACTTTGGCCACCTGATGTGAAGAACTGACTCATTGGAAAAGACCCTGATGCTGGGAAAGATTGAAGACGGGAGGAGAAGGGGACGACAGAGGATGAGATGGTTGGATGGCATCACTGACTTGATGGACATGAGTTTGAGTAAACTCTGGGAGTTGGTGAAGGACAGGGAAGCCTGGCGTGCTGCAGTCTATGGAGTTGCAAAGAGTTGGATATAACTGAGCTACTGAACTGAACTGAATCTTATTGATCAGGGCCCCACCCTTCTGATATCATTGAACATTAATTACTTCCTTGTAGACCCTGTTTCAGTACCATCACACTGGAGAATAGGGCTTCGACATATGAACTTGGGACAGTGTTCAGGCCATAGCACCCATAGTCTGAGGACTGTGCTCAGCACAATGCCCTTGTTTGAAGTGTTTCAGCTTAGTTTCTCTGTGACTTCAGCACCACTATGGAGCTGCCAGGCCAGATCAACCCACTGGAATGGTTCTCTCTTGCCTCTCACATCCCTGCTTCCTCCTCCTTAGAGGGTAGCAATCTTTCCTGTCATTTCTTTTCCTCACCATCTGAGGATTTCCAAGGCCTTATGGGACCTAAGCCAGATATTGACAACCTCCCAGATGAGTTTGGAGAGTTCTTTTCCCTACAGTCTTCTTCCCCAGTTAAAGTACATTTTTTGTGAATTGTGCATGGATTTAGTTCCATCAACCCTACCCTTTGACCTGGTACCCAGGCTCCTTGAATTAAGGAAAAAGACAGACAGACAGCATACTGGGTTCTAAAGCCTCACTGGCAATGTAATCTGCTTTGGAAATTGCTCCTTGCTAGAACTTCCCTCGGGGAACTGAATACTCTCCTGGAGGTAAGACTGAGACACCCAAAGGGCATACCTTAGTCACAAAAGTAGGCTATGAACTTTCTTTAGAAAGTTCTTTAGAAGAGGTGGCTTGGGTTAGCTGTGGGGATAATTGCTCTGCTAACCAGGGAGCCACCCACCAGGGCCACTATTCTCCTGCCCTCCCAATGGTGGTCCTCCAGGTAAGCGAAGTAAAGTGAAAGTCACTCAGTAGTGTCTGACTCTTTGCCACCCCATGGACTGTGTAGCCCATGGAATTCTCTAGGCCAGAGTACTGGAGTGGGTAGCCTTTCCCTTCTCCATAGGATCTTCCCAACCCAGGGATTGAATCCAGGTCTCCTGCATTGCAGGCAGATTCTTTAGTAGCTGAGTCACAAGGGAAGCCCAAGAATACTGGAGTGGGTAGCCTATCCTTTCTCCAGGGGATCTTCCCAACCCAGGGATCAAACCCAGGTCTCCCGCATTGCAGGCGGATTCTGTACCCAGCTGAGCCACATGGGAAGCCCCGAAATACTGGAGTGGGTAGCCTCTCCCTTCTCCAGAGGATCTTCCCGACCCAGGAATTGAACGGGGGTCTCCTGCATTGCAGGCAGATTCTTTACCAACTGAGCTATCAGGGAAGCTGCAGGTAAGTGGTGGACAAATATTTAAAGCGTGCTGCTGGGCCTTCCCCGGTGGCTCAGTGGTAAAGAATCCACCTGCCAATGCAGGAGACATGGGTTTGATCCCTGGTCCTGGAAGATCCCACATGTCTTGCTGCAAGTAAGCTTGTGTACCACAACTGCTGAGACTGTGCTCTAGAGCCCAGGAGCCACAACTACTGAAGCCCAGGTGCTGGAGCCCACAGTCCACAACCAGGGAAGACACGGCAGCAAAAAGCCCAGCACCACAGCTAGAGAGCAGCCCCTGCTTGCCACAGCCAGAGAAAAGAGCCCACGTGGCAGTGGAGACCTAGCACGGCCAAACAATAAAATAAAACTAAAGAAATAAATCAAGAAGCCAACTGTGCTGGTTTGGAAGCTTCCAAATTATGTTTATTCCAACTTATCCATGTATCTGTCTGGCCCTTGTCTTTAATTACAGTCCCCCTGCCCCCATCCCAAGGCACACACTCCCTTTTCCAAGTAGCTATGATCTTCTTGAGTTGATGGAAATCCTGTGTTTTTCATTCAAACTTTTCTAAACTTAACAACAGTATTATCTTTAAGACGACCAAAATCAAGGTAGTTGATTGAGGTATGACACTTGGCAACATTTCCCAAATTACTCTTTGCATTCCTTTAGCAAGAGTCTCTCTTTCTATACTTCTGTTAACCTCTTGGTCATCTGGCTTGGTTCAAATTCCCATCCCAGTGAGACAATCCGGTGAGGCACAATGGTTGGATTAGGGTTTAGGAACTAAATAGTTTTGCATTAAAGATTGACGAGCTCTCAGATTTCAACACCTCTTGGAAAGGTTGTAAACATTTATTGAACCCATTGTATCAGTTCATTACTAGAAATATCATATTTAACTTATGAGGCTGTCAGCAGAACTATTCATAATTCATCCAAGATACCTTTAGCTTATGATGACTCATGTTCCTTTGATGTTGAAGAGCTTATAAACTACAAAGATTGACATTTTCAGCATCCAGCGAGATTATTTTCTTAATGTCATTGCTGTTTATATTCATGGTCTATCAAGGTCAAAGACTTGTGCAGCAATCAACACTGAGTCACTCTTATTGAACCCTTATCACATTCCCAGAATCTCATGTGTGATATCTTTTAAAATCCTCACAACATTTTTTGAGCCACATTTCACAGAAGAGGAAACTTGTTTCAAAAAGGTAAAGCACCTTGCCCACGTTCACATACTGAGGTGGTGGTGGTGGTGTAACTCCAACCAAGCTTTGTCTGATCCCCAAGACAAGCTTCTTCCCTGGTGACTCAGACAGTAAAGATTCTGCCAGCAATGCAGGAGACCCAGGTTCAATCCCTGGGTCAGGAAGATCCCCCGGAGAAGGGAATGGCTACCCACTCTGGTATTCTTGCCTGGAGAATTCCAGGGACAGAGGAGCCTGGTGGGCTACGTTCCAAAGAGTCGCAAAGAGTTGGACTTGTCTGAATTGACTGAGTACACACACGTGGTTGATTTATGTTATGTTATGTTTGTATCAAGTGTACAGCAAAGTGATTCAGTTATACACATGCATACATTCACTCCTTTGAGAGTCTTTTCTCATATAGGTTCTCACAGAATATTGGATAGAGTTCTTTGTGCTACACAGTAGGTCCTTGTTGGTTATCTTTCTTATATATAGTAGCGTGTATGTGTTCATCCCAAGCTCCTGATTGATCCCTCCCCACCCACCACGTTTTCCCTTTGGTAATCACAAGTTTATTTTCAGTGTTTCTAAGTCTGGTTCTATTTTGTAAGTAAGTTTATTTGTATCTTAAAAAAAATTAGATCCCATGTATGAGTGATATCATAGGATGTGTGTCTTTCCAAAAAGTTGCAATACTATTTATTTTAGGGATGGATGGTCCTTTGCTTGAATCCTTCTAATTCGAATTTCAGGAGCCAACTCAAGATATGCCTCATTTGTATTCATCCTCTTTTAAGGTTGAACTTGGAAATGTCAACTGATAGCAATAGCTGTCGAGTAAAGACACGGCTGCCTTTGGCTTTAGCATGCAAAGGGCTACATGAAAAAGATAGATATAGGGTATTTAGTTTATCCGAAGTCACTGCTCCTTCTTGTCTCAAAGGGCTACTTAGAGATTAATTGGATAAAAATTGCAACATAATTGAGTGGTTGGGAATTGGCGGCAGTGACTCATTTTCTTCTCAGTGCGTGAGTGCTCAGTCATGTCTGACTCTTTGGGACCCCATGGACTGTAGCCTGCTAGCCTCCTCTGTCCATGGGCTTTTTCTAGGCAAGAATACTGGAGCAGGTTGCCATTTCCTATTCCAGGGGATCTTTCTGACCCAGGGATCAAACCTGCGTCTCCTGCTTTGGCAGGCTGATTCCTTACCGCTGTGCCACCTGGGAAGCCCATTCTTCTCAGTACCTGGCCTACATGATAAATGAAGTCATGTCCATGGAGGCTTCTGTGGCACTAGCTATGGGGGAGGGGGCACATTTTATACTGATTGAGTTTGAATGGAAAGAATAAAGGATCTGGGACAGGCTTTGGGGTTTGTGTGTGTGAGTGGCTGGGGGGATGTGTTTGAGATGGGCAAGTCAAAGGCACAGAGGTAAAGAATGACCCGAGAGGAACAGCAAGCCTTAGGTGGAGGGAAGAGAACCCATGAAAGCAAGACCAAAGGCCATCTTTGTTGGTCCTTCTCACCTTGGTGGACACAGAAGTCTGACTAAATCTCTGAGACCAGTACTGGGCTCTCAGAGGATGGAGGTCCCAAGTTGGCTTCTTTTTACATTTTCCTAAGCATGAGACTGAAATATTCTGTGTCCCAGATTTTGTTCTCCCACTGCCTCTTTCCAGTCTCAGATCTTGCACAACCCTGTGGTCAGGGGCTCATCTGCATCCATTTAGAAGTGGACACACATCCCAACGGTGCCGTCTCAGCCCTGCCCTGCCCTCTGGACACGAGTTCTAGGAGTCAAGCTGAGTGCTTTGAAGCTGACTTGGTCACGCTTCCTGTTGTCAAGACACAAGCACATTGTGTCTCTTAAAGATCATTTCATGACTGCAGTTTTTTGTTGAGGACATCAGTGGCTTTGTCATCCCAAGGAGATGAAGTACAAAGGGAGGAAAATTCTGTCTTATACCATTTTTTGAGCCTTCATGCTCTTGTTGTTGTTCAGTCACTCAGTCATGTCCAACTTTTTGCGACCCCATGGACTGCGGAACGCCAGGCTTCCCTGTCCTTCACCAACTCTCAGAGCTAGCTTAAACTCATGTCCATTGAGTCAGTGATGCCATCCAACCATCTTGTCCTCTGTCATCCTCTTCTCCTCCTGCCTTCAATCTTCCCAAGCATCAGGGTCTCTTCTAATGAGTTAGCTCTTTTTAGCAGGTGGCCCAAGAATTGGAGCTTCAGCATCAGTTCTTCCAGTGAATATTTAGGACTGATTTCCTTTAGGATGGACTGGTTGGATCTCCTTGCGGTCCTAGGGACTTTCAAGAATCTTCTCCAACACCACAGTTCAAAAGCATCAATTCTTGGAACTCAGCCTTCTTTATGGACCAACTCTCACATCCATACCTGACTACTGGAAAAATCATAGCTTTCACTAGATGGACCTTTGTTGGCAAAGTAATGTCTCTGCTTTTTAATATGCTGTCTAGGTTTATCATAGCTTTTTTTGCGAAGGGAATAAAATTCTGTTTTATACTATTTTTTGAGCCTTCTTGCTCTTGTTGGTGGCTTGAAATGGCCCCATGTCTCCATGGTCACTGTTTTCTCCTTGCATGGGATATGGGACCTGCTAGAGTATTTAGAGTTGTTTATGACTTCTAGGTCAACGTTTATTCTTTCCATCTCCTGCTTGATCACATCCAATTTACCTCGATTCATAGACCTAACATTCCAGAGTCCTGTGCAATATTGCTCTTTCCAGCCTTGAATTTTAGGTTGACCACCAGACACAACCACAATTGAACATCGTTTTCTGCCTTAGCCTAGCCGCTTCATTCTTTCTGGAGCTCTTAATAATTGCCCTCCACCTGTGGCTCAGCTAGTAAAGAATTCACCTGTAATGTAGGAGACCTGGGTTTGATCCCTTGTTTGGGAAGATCCCCTGGAGAAGGAAATGCCTACCCACTCCAGTATTCTTGCCTGGAGAATTCCATGGGCAGAGGAGCCTGGTGGACTACAGTCCATAGGGTCACAAAGAGTCAGAGACAACTGAACGACTAACACTCACTTCCCTGAAAGCATATTGGACACCTACCAGCCTGGGGAGCTCATCTTTCAGTACCACACCTTTTTGCCTTTTCATACTGTTCATGGGGTTCTCGTGGCAAGACTAATGGAGTGGTCTGCCATTCCCTCCTCCAGAGGACCACGTTTTGTCAGAAGTCTCCACTATGATCTGTCCATCTTGGGTGCCCTGCATGGCATGGCTCATAGCTTCGTTGGGTTACACAAGTCCCTTTGCCACAACAAGGCTGAGATCCATGAAGTCGTGCTGCAACCCATGGGGTCACGAAGATTTGGACACGACTTGGCGGCTGAACAGCAACAATGCAACTGTTAGGTGAAAGCATTCATTTCCCCGAAGGAAATGTTTTTGTCATTTCAGTTCAGTTCAGTTCAGTCGCTCAGTCGTGTACGACTCTCTGTGACCCCATGAATCGCAGCACGCCAGGCCTCCCTGTCCATCACCAACTCCCGGAGTTCACCCAGACTCACATCCATCGAGTCAGTGATGCGATCCAGCCATCTCACCCTCTGTCATCCCCTTCTCCCCCTGCTCCCAATCCCTCCCAGCATCAGAGACTTTTCCAATGAGTCAACTCTTCTCATGAGGTGGCCAAAGTACTGGAGTTTCAGCTTTAGCATCATTCCTTCCAAAGAAATCCCAGGGCTGATCTCCTTCAGAATGGACTGGTTGGATCTCCTTGCAGTCTTTGTGCCTCTGTGTAATTCTGGTCTTACCTAAGAGTATCAGAGCTGTACTTGTGCTTTGCTGAAATGAAATCTTTGTTTTCTGACCTTTAACTAAGCAGGATGCTTGGATGAGATGAGATTTCAGCTTTTCCCTCTGTCATAGTCAGGCTTTTCAGAATGAAGCGTTAATGGATGCAGGCACACTTTAACATGCTTGGAGAACTGTTCTCGTAGGAGGAAGAAATGTAATGTTCCTTGTAGAAATCAGTCTAGTCTTTTGTGTGAAACCCCCCAGCACTGAAATTTCACACCTTGTAAACACCTACACCTTCCAGTTTGTGCTCTTCTGGCGGGGCTGTCTCTTTGGTGCTCACAGTTTTCTCCTTGTTACAGATGCCCTTGGGCTTATTTTCCTATTTTTTAAAAAATAACATTAACTCCTGAATGGAAACAATGACATCTTTCTAACATATTTGGGTTTGCATTTACTAGAGTACCATAGAAACATACAAGTGTCTCAACTGTTTATTCACCTTCATGAAAAAGGATAAAAAGCTGCTGGGAATTGAATTTGAAACTCTGCGGACTGATCTTGCAAGATAATTTTCCATCAGTCTGCTTTGTGTGTGTGTGTGTGTGTGTGTGTGAAAGTTGTTCAGTCATGTCTGACTCTTTGTGACCCCATCGACTGTAGCACGCCAGGCTCCTCTGACTCTGGGATTTTCCCCGGCAAGAATACTGGAGTGGGTTGGCATGCCCTCCTCCAGGGGATCTTCCCAACCTAGGGATTGAACCCAAGTCTCCTGCATTGCAGGCAGATTCTTCTGAGCCACCAGGGAACCCTGTTCCAAGCTCAAGTACTGACTTTGGAAACCCTTTTACCTTGCTGCCTCTCCTTTTTCCTTTCCCTGTGAAATTTACAGGAAGTCTCCTTTTCCTGGAATTAAAAGTAAACAGTTCAT
This sequence comes from Tragelaphus eurycerus, assembly GCA_935064755.1. NCBI lineage: Eukaryota > Metazoa > Chordata > Mammalia > Artiodactyla > Bovidae > Tragelaphus > Tragelaphus eurycerus. The sequence goes on from CAKXYN010000059.1 coordinate 5,296,526, forward strand.
GTCCTAAAGATTCTAATGGGTTTCAAATATTTTGTAAATAAACATGTGGCAGAAATGACAACTTATCCTCAGCATCATCACAATATTTACAAAGAGACTTAGATTCTCATCTCAAAATCAGCACTTTTGATCATTGAGAGCTGAGGAGTTGCTGTCCAGGCTAAGGGCCATATCTGTGCCAAATTGCCCCCAATAAGGCAAAAACATCATGTGAGTTAATCCTCATAAGTAGCTGAGACATAAGTAGTCATAATCTTAGTGTAGCTTGAAGGAGAAACCATTCTCAGATGACATAAAGAGTAGAGCCATTTTATTTTTATTGGCTAATGGCTTCTAGAATTTCCTGGAAGTATCTGAGGTTTAAACTGAGTGTATATCTTATAAGTTGATGACCTCTTTCCCTCATCCTCAGCCAACCAACCTTAACTGGAGGGGAAATATCGGCATGTCCCCATTTTAGCCTTTTTTCTTCATCAAAGGTGTGCAATTATAAATTGTACTACTGATCTAAGTCCATTGATACTCCTTGGAAAAGTCCAACTTGTCTATAAAGTTGGAAGGAAAGATGGAAACCATGGAGAAAGACAATAGATTTTTATGGTATGGTCATGGATAAATGACAAATTTCACAGTTTATCTCACATAATGGAAAGAGACTGTTGAATAGAGAGAGTCTTCGATAGAATAAATTTTTAACCCCCAAATTATGCACAGATAGATAAATGGTACTTCTTTAATGAATAAGGGTAAGGGTAAATTTTGGGGTAATCTTTAACCCATAATGTTATGTTCAGTGCAGTTGATACAGAGGTGAAAACAATGGGCTGAAAGATGCAAAGCTTCCCTTGGAAGAAGTTCTGCTGAATTTGACCAATTTCTTTTGACATGCATCAGGAGTCGTATTTCCATGGCAGGCTCAGAATTTCACAGCTTTTGTGGCATATGACATTCTGATTTATTTGGAGATTAGAAAGGAACGACACACCAGGCCAGAAAACCGTGATTATGGAGTGAATGCGCCACAGTTGAAATCAAGGATGCCTCTTTCTTTCTAAGACTCCACAGAAATACCTGTCTTACACATTGTGTTTTTGTCTTGACACCACAGGGCTTCATCAGTGTTTTCCTGATGTGTGTGTGTGTGTGTGTGTGTGTGTGTGTGTGCTAAGTCTCTTCAGTCATGTCCGACTCTTTGCAACCCTAGGGACTGTAGCCCACCAGGCTCCTGTGTCCATGGGATTCTCCAGGCAAGAATACTGGAGTGGGTTGCCATGCCCTCCTCCAGGGGATATTCTTGACCCAAGGAGCAAACCTGTGTCTCCTGCATTGTAGGCGGATTCTTTACTGTCTGAGCTAAGGTACTTAATAAATGTTTGTTAAAGTATTGATCGGAGAAGGCAATGGCACCCCACTCCAGTACTCTTGCCTGGAAAATCCCATGGACGGAGGAGCCTGGTAGGCTGCAGTCCATGGGGTCGCTAAGAGTCAGATATGACGGAGCGACTTCACTTTCTCTTTTCACTTTCATACATTGGAGAAGGAAATGGCAACCCACTCCAGTGTTCTTGCCTGGAGAATCCCAGGGACGGGGGAGCCTGGTGGGCTGCCGTCTACGGGGTCACACAGAGTCGGACACGACTGAAGTGACTTAGCATAGCATAGCATAGCAAAGTATTGATTAATCTGTAAGTGGATGAAAATCTGCTCAAATGGAGTCTCCCCAAGGCTGTTTCATGCCAGCTTCTTAAACTCTGCTTTATCTAGTAAGTGAAGGAGGTCTTTCCTCTAAGTTGTGATTTGAGGGGTTTTGTGGTTGTTAATTTCCTCATTCCCTGCATCTTCAGTTTTCTTTAGAGGCTTTATTGGCTTGTTTGCGAGTTTGTCCTCTTTCTTCTGGTCTCTCTACAAGTGTCATAAACAGACTGAACCATGGTTCCCCATACTTTAGTGTAAGCAAGTTTATCTGGTAGGTTTTTCCTCAGCAGCATAGAACATTGCATGTTTGAAAGTAGGCAGGAGGGCAAGAGAAGAGTGAAGATGCTAAGACTGACTTGATTTGAGGCATGATTTCTTTTGGATGGCCCCACCTAGAAGCATTATTTCTCACTAGTAACTTACTACACCCATTATTATTTTTATGGCTTCCATGATAGCTCAGCTGGTAAAGAATCTGCCTGCAATGCAGGAGACCCCGGTATGATTTCTAGGTCAGGAAGATCCACTGGAGAAGGGATAGGCTACCCACTCCAGTATTCTTGGGCTTCCCTTGCGGCTCAGCTGGTAAAAAAAAAAAACACCTGCAATGTGGGAGACCTTGGTTTGATCCCTGGGTTGGGAAGATCCCTTGGAGAAAGGAAAGGCTGCCCAACTCCAGTATTCTGGCCTGGAGAATTCCATGGACTGTATAGCCCATGGGGTCGCAAAGAGTTGGACATGATAGAAGCATTATTTCTCGCTAGTAACTTACTACACCCATTATTAATATTATGGGCATCAGTGTTGAAGGACAGGTTTCAAAATGTGTCCTGCAGGGCTTCCTTGGTGGCTCAGTGGTGAAGAATGCCTGGCCATGCAGGAGACAGGGGTTCCATCCCTGATCCAGGAAGATCTCACATACTGTGGGGCAACTAAGGCCGGGAGCCACAACTATTGAGCCTGTGCTCTAGAGCCTGGGAGCCACAGCTCCTGAGCCTATGTGCCGGAGCTACTGAAACCAAGGTGCCCTAAAGCCCATGCTCCATGACAAGAGAAGCCACGGAAATGAGAAGGTCATGCACTGCAACTAGAGAGTAGCTCCCTCCTGTCACAACTAGAGAAAAGCCTGCTCAGCAATGAAGACCCACCACAGTCCAAAAACCCCCAAAAACGTGTCCTGTGAACTGATGATTCTGGCAGCAGGCCCCTGCCCCAGTGTGTCCCAAAGAGTAAAGAGAGAATGGAGGCAAACCTGACCCCCAGACTCCAGCCTCAGTGTCTTCCTGCAGAATAGCTGGGGCCATTGTCTTGATGATGGGAGGCGCAGATGTTGCTGTCTGGGGAAGTGGAGGTGAATTCTTGCTTCACTCCACGTGGTCCCTGAAGGATAAGAAGTATGTGGGTGGCATTTTGAATGTTCTTGGCTTTAAAGCTGTATACTTTCTAATTTAGAATTTTAGTTGAGATTTCCCCCAACAGTTGGAAATTGGACTCAGGAGAGAACTGAGACCCTGACTCAGACCAGTCGATGCTGACCTGCTCCTTCCTGAATCAAGCTCAGGTTTTAGAGGCTTGGGGAAAGTGAGACAGCCTTGGGACCGGGGGTGGGGGCATCTGCCGTTCTGGCGGTGGTTTCACTAGCCCCATGCTCTACCAGCCCCACCTACTATGCGGATGTGTTTTAAAGGTAAAACCCCTTCCGGCACTGTAGAGGCCATCTGTCTGTGATGGTCTTACTGACTTACGATGATCACAAAGAAGTGTATTCATGGTGAATAAAAATAACGTGTCCCGTGGAGACTTAGCCTTCTGTAGAGGTGTTTCTGAGACTTCCACTCTCACTGTGTGGGGGTGGGCAGATGACCGGTGGGTAAGGTCCCAGGCCTCTTACTCCCACCCCAGTCAACCAGGACCCACACCTGGATGCACACCTCCCTATCTGAGTCAGGAATCTACCGTTTCATTCTCTATTATTTTATAAACGTTTATCTCCTACCTGGGAGAGATGGGCTCTACTTTTCCTTTCGACTATTTTGCACGTAGACTTCACAGCTGATGTCAGCTCAGAGGTAGTTGGAAATTCTCAGTCTTAATTCTCCTGCCCAGACCTCCCTATTAGGCTCCTGGTTTTGAAGATCTACAAGAGGGGCCTAATTCTATTCCCTAAGATGATGCTGTGGTTTAGTTGCTAAGTCATATCTGACTCTTTGCAACTCCATGGGCTGGAGCCCACCAGGCTCCTCTGTCCATGGGATTCTCCAGGCAAGAATACTGCAGTGGATTGCCATGCTCTCCTCCAGGGGATCTTCCTGATTCAGGGATCAAACCTGCGTCTCTTATGTCTCCTGCATTGGAAGGCGGGTTCTTTACCACTAGCATCACCTGGGAAGCCCTCTTTGAAGGCTATTTCACTTGAAAACAGAGTTCTGTTGCTAAAGAGAGTTTGGACTCCACTGGATCGGGAGATTAGTAAACTTGTTTCAGCTAAAAGGTGTCTGTGCTCTTATGAGACGATGACAAAGGGGCAGTTGCATATTTTCCATCGTATGGAACATAAACTGTGGCTCACGAAGCACAGAGGGTGGAGCTCTGATGGCTTTGCCTTGGAACAGCAGTCTCTCCTGTTTGGAAAAAGAGGAAACTCAGTCACTGGGAGTGCATGGTGTGCTCATCAAGGGTGCAGTTTAATGCCATTGTCAGGGCAAACTTCCGCCAGCTGTCTAAACATTTACAGAACCAAATAATAGCATGCAAGATATATGGGTTTCAGATATATGGCATCTTAAAACAGCACTTAGTCATTAACTTAATCACAGCTGCTATATGCCAGCCAATGCATTTTGTTTGCAAACAATGTATCTGCTCCAGGCAGCTGATAGGAACTCTTCTGTGTGCTGTATAGCAGGCTGGGTACACAGAGATGAGCGTCCAGAGCATTTGAAACAAGTGGGCCACATCTCAGATTCAGCCTGTTGATTTAAGTGGGGAAACAAAAACTTGAGGTTCAGTCTACTTCAATGCTGTTGTGACAGACTTGATTTTCTTGGGCTCCAAAATCACTGTGGGCAGTGACTGCAGCCATGAAATTAAAAGATGCTTGCTCCTTGGAAGAAAAGCTATGACCAACTTAGATAGTATATTAAAAAGCAGAGATACCACTTTGCCAACAACGGTCCATTTAGTCAAAACTATGGTTTTTCCAGTAGTCATGTATGGATGTGAGAGTTGGACCATAAAAAAGGCTGAACACCAAATAATTGATGCTTTCAAATTGTGGTGCTAGAGAAGACTCTTGAGATTCCCTTGGACAGCAAAAAGTCAAATCAGTAAATCCTCAAGTAAATCAACTCTGAATATTCACTGGAAGGACTGATGCTGAAGCTGAAGCTCCAATGCTTTGGTCACCTGATGCGAAGAACTGACTCATTGGAAAAGACCCTGATGCTGCAAAAGATTGAAGGCAGGAGGAGAAGAGGGTGACAGAGAATGAGATGATTGGATGACATCACTGACTCAATGGACAAGAGTTTGAGCCAACTCTGGGAGATAGTGATTGACAGAGAAGCCTGGCGCGCTGCAGGCCATGGGGTCACAAGGAGTCGGACACGACTGGGCCACTGAGCAACAACAACAATGGTGCTGTTAGGATTTTTCTCTCAACAGAATGAGATGTTCAGCCTTGAGAAAGGTCCTGATTGATGGTCCATGGTCATGCGTTCATTTGAAATGGGACATGGCCCCTAAACAGTTCACTATTTACCCTTTGCTACGGACTGAAGTTTTGTGTCCCCTGCCCAAACTCGCAGGATGAGCCTGAATCACCGCGTGACTATACTTGGAGACAGGACCTGTGAGGAGGTGATAAAGGTTAAATGACGTCACCTGTTTCTCCAGACCTGGTCTCTATTAGCACATGGAGAGCTGACCTACAAGAACACCATCGGGGCTTCCTTGTCCTCTGGCTTCCACTTGGGTTTGGCCAAGAGAGATGTTGGCAGGACATTGGAGGGAGCAGAAGAATGAGGTCCTTCCTCCCTGTGAAGTCACATCAGGCTGGCTGTGACCGTGGAGCAAAGGTCATGTGACCCTTGATCAAAGGTCCATTGCTCATACCCAGTGGCTTTTCCACAGGTGTCTCATCTTCCCCGTGCAGATGTTTCACCTTCTTCGCTCATCCTTTAGGCCTAGATGTGGTGCTAGCTCTGTTATTAACCCCAGGCTACTGTGCTCTTGTGTACCGTGGGTCCCTTCTTCCTGACCCAGGCCTTCGTAAACAGATGTTTTCCCTACAAACCTCCTCAAATTATCTTGTTATGTGTGTGCCATCTTATTAACATTATGCTAGTCTATCACAGTATAAAATTGCATTCTATTTATAAAATCTGTGTGTTTAAAAAAGATGCAAATACATTCATTGTGGCCAACTTCTGGCATCATTCATTTCCTATATATTGCCCTGAAATGGAAAGACTGGACAAGAGGCATGTTGGTGGAGAATATTCCACACTGAGGAAGGACACAAGCTCTTAGATTTAAGGAATACCCAAGTCCAAAAGGAATGGAAAAATCACCCCAGATGTATCAAAATTAAACTGTGAAGAATCAAGGACAAGAAAGGACATCTTATGCTCTACCTGAGAGGGAAGCCAGGATGAATTAGAGAGATGTGGCACCTGGACCGACAGCTGCTTCCTCAAAGCAACAAGAGGTGCCTGAAGATCGTCTTTGAGAGGTTGGGGGAAGGGACTTCGTTGTTGGTCCAATGGTCAAGAACCCATTTGCCAATGCAGGGGACACAGGTTTGATCCCTCGTCTGGAAACTAAGACCTAAATGCCAGGGGGCAACTAAGCCAGTGCGCTACAACTACTGAGGCCTGTGCACCCCAACTAGAGGGTAGCCCCTGTTCCCTGCAACTAGAGAAAAGTCTGTAAGCAACAGTGAAGACCCAGAATGGCTAAAAATAAATGTTAATTTTTAAAAAGAGGTTGGGAGAGAACATGTATCATCTTGGTCATCCAGAATCAGGTAAGAGTTAAGGCAAATCGAGACCCGCTCAGATCTACAAAAGAAAGTGTATGGCCCCAGCCCTCTACTGAAGGAACAAGAAAGGATTCAGCAACAGGGACATTAAAAAAATTCTAAAGTATTATAAGTGTTTTTTGGCTGCACTGCGTGGCATGCATGGAGAAGGCAATTACAACCCACTCCAGTACTCTTGCCTGGAAAATCCCATGGACAGAGGAGCCTGATAGGCTCCTAAGAGCCCAAGGGCCATGGGGTCGCTAAGAGTCGGACACGACTGAAATGACTTAGCAGCAGCAGCAGCGTGGCATGCGGGGTCTTCGTTCCCTGAACAGAGATCAAACCTGTGCTCCCGGCAGTGGAAGCATAGAGTCTTAACCACTGGACCGTCAGGGAGGTCCCCAAAATGTTTTAAACTACAACCTATCAATGCTTGTGGGTGAGCCAAAGCATTTACTTTGGGAGAAACTGGTGGCCTCATATGCACAAACTAGAAATCAAGAAAAACTGGGGGAAAAAAAAGTGTCCAAATCAAGAAAACGGACATAGAAAAACAGAGTAAACCAAAGTAGAAAGGAAAATATAATAAGGATATAATTAAAAATTAATGAACAAGAAAACAAAATAACAGGGCTGTTTGGGAAAGTTATCTGAAGTTTACATAGCAGTCAAATGATTATTATGCAGAATTTCTATCTATATAATCTAGGTATGTCTATGTAGGAGCTTCCCTGGTGGGTCAAACAGTAAAAAAAATGTGCCTATAATGTGGGAGACCCAGGTTCAATCCCTGGATTAGGAAGATCCCCTGGAGAAGGGAACGGCTACTGACCCCAGTGTTCTTTCCTGGAGAATTCCATTGACAGAGGAACCTGACAGGTTGTATGAATGAATGTATCTATCCTCTCCAGAAATCAGTAAAAAAATAATCTAAAGAGCAAATGCATTGAGCAGACATTTCAAATGAAAAGAAACACGTCAGTCAGTTCAGTCACTCAGTTGTGTCTGACTCTTTGTGACCCCGTGGACTGCAGCACGCCAGGCTTCCCTGTCCATCACCAACTCCCGGAGCTTGCTCAAATTCATGTCCATTGAGTTGGTGATGCCATCCAATCATCTCATCCTCTGTCGTCTCCTTCTCCTCTTGCCTTCAATCTTTCCCACCATCAGGTCTTTTCCAATGAGTCAGTTCTTCACCTCATGTGGCCAAAGTATTTGAGCTTTAGCATTAGTCCTTCCAATGAATATTCAGGACTGATTTCCTTTAGGATTGACTGGTTTGAGCTCTTAAGAAACATGTAAAATGGTTAGTAAACATGAAAAGATGTTCAACTTCACTACTAATTAGGAAAATGAGAATTTTAAAAAATTGGCATAACATTTCACACCCATCAGATTGCCAAAAATTAACTGAAAATCTGTCACTGCAAGGAAAGACTTGGGGAAGCAGGAACTCGGATCCACTGTGATAGGTTGTAAATTGGTCCAGTGACAATAGAGGCAACCTGGCAGCTTTTCTAGTAACACTGAAGTTACACCCACTTCAGTGTTACCCAAATGAAATTACACTGCATTTCTTCCAGTGAATCACTCCTGTTCACTACAACTTTGCTTTTGTTGCAGCAAAAAATTTTAAACTTAAATGTTCATCTATAGAGTTATGGCTGAATAATTGTCTCTAATATACTGGAATACTATATAGTATTTATCATTTTATAGTATAAAATATGTATATGGAACACTATACAATATTTAGCTTCCCCGGTGGCTCAGACAGTAAAGAATCTGCCTGCAATGCAGGAGACCTGGATGTGACTCCTGGGTCGGGAAGATACCCTGGAGGAGGGCATGGCAACCCACTCCAGTATTCTTACCTGGAGAATCCCAAGGACACAGGAGCCTGGTGGGCTACAGTCCATGGAGTCACAGAGTCGGACCTGACTGAGTAACTAAGCACACACGTACAATATTTAAGACAAATGAGCTGGATCAGCATGTATCAATGTGTTGACATAAAAAGCATACTGTTGATCTTCAACACGACTAATTATTCAGATCAGTTCAGTTCAGTTGCTCAGTCGTGTCTGACTCTTTGCGACCCCATGAATCACAGCACGCCAGGCCTCCCTGTGCATCACCAACTCCCGGAGTTCACTCAAATTCACGTCCATCAAGTCAGTGATGCCATTCAGCCATCTCATCCTCTGTCATCCCCTTCTCCTCCTGTCCCCAGTCCCTCCCAGCATCAGAGTCTTTTCCAGTGAGTCAACTCTTCACATGAGGTGGCCAAAGTATTGGAGTTTCAGCTTCAACATCAGTCCTTCCAATGAATACTCTAGACTGATCTCCTTTAGGATGGACTGGTTGTATCTCCTTGCAGTCCAAGGGACTCTCAAGAGTCTTCTCCAACACCGCAGTTCAAAAACATCAATTCTTTGGCGCTCAGCTTTCTTCACAGTCCAAGTCTCACATCCATACATGACCACTGGAAAAACCATAGCCTTGACTAGACGAACCTTTGTTGGCAAAGTAATGTCTCTGCTTTTGAATACGCTATCTGCTGCTGCTGCTGCTAAGTCACTTCAGTCGTGTCCGACTCTGTGCAACCCCAGAGACGGCAGCCTACCAGGCTCCCTGGTCCCTGGGATTCTCCAGGCAAGAACACTGGAGTGGGTTGCCATTTCCTTCTCCAATGCATGAAAGTGAAAAGTGAAAGTGAAGTCGCTCAGTCGTGTCCGACTCCTACCGACCCCATGGACTGCAGCCCACCAGGCTCCTCCATCCATGGGATTTGTCAGGCAAGAGTACTGGAGTGGGGTGCCATTGCCTTCTCCGGAATATGCTATCTAGGTTGGTCATAACTTTCCTTCCAAGGAGTAAGTGTCTTTTAGTTTCAGGGCTGCAGTCACCACCTGTAGTGACTTTGAAGCCCAGAAAAATAAAGTCTGACTCTGTTTCCACTGTTTCCCCATCTATTTCCCATGAAGTGATGGGACCAGATGCCATGATCTTCATTTTCTGAATGTTGAGCTTTAAGCCAACTTTTTCACTCTCCTCTTTCATTTTCATCAAGAGGCTTTTTAGTTCCTCTTCACTTTCTGCCATAAGGGTGGTGTCATCTGCATATCTGAGGTTATTGATATTTCTCCCAGCAATCTTGATTCCAGCTTGTGCTTCTTCCAGCCCAGCGTTGAGAAATGCAAATCAAAACTACAATGAGATATCATCTCATATGAGCCAGAATGCTGCTGCTGCTGCTAAGTCGCTTCAGTCGTGTCCGACTCTGTGTGATCCCATAGACGGCAGCCCACCAGGCTCCTCTGTCCCTGGGATTCTCCAGGCAAGAATACTGGAGTGGGTTGCCATTTCCTTCTCCAATGCATGAAAGTGAAAAGTGAAAGTGAAGTCGCTCAGTCGTCTCCGACTCTTAGCGACCCCATGGACTGGAGCCTACCAGGCTCCTCTGTCCATGGGATTTTCCAGGCAAGAGTACTGGGGTGGGGTGTCATTGCCTTCCCCATGAGCCAGAATGGTTATCATCAAAAGATCCACAAACAGTAAATGCTAGAGAGGATGTGGTGAGAAGGGAACCCTTTTAAACTGTTGGTGGGAATGTAAATCGGTACAGCCACTATGGAAAACAGCATGGAAGTTCCTTAACAAATTAAAAAATGGAGGTACCATATGACCCTGCAATCCCACTCCTGGGCATATATCTGGAGAAAAGCATGATCTGGAAATATACATGCACCCCAATATTTATTGCAGCACTGTTTATAATAGCCAAGACATGGAAGCAACCTAAACGTCCCTTGACAGAAGAATGGAGAAAGAAGATGTGGTCTATATGTACAATGGAATACTACCCAACCATTAAAAAGAATGAAGTGATGCCTTTTGCAGCAACACGGATGGACCTAGAGAGGGCCATACTGAGTGAAGTAAGTCAGACAGAGAAGGAGAAATATCGCATGACATCCTTTATATGTGGAAAATCCAAAAAGAAACGATACAAGTACATTTACTTACAAAACAGACTCACAGACTTCGAGAGCAAGCTTGTGGTTCTGGGGGGAAGGATGAAGGAAAGGGATAGTTAGGGAGTTTGGGATGAACATGTACGCACTGCTGTATTTAAAATGGATAACCAACAGGGACCTGCTGAAGAGCACACGGAACTCTGCTCAGGGTGATGTGGCAGCCTGGATGGGAGGGGAGTGTGGGGGGAGAATGGATACATATCCTTTTTCTGTTTGCCTAAAACTATAACAGCATTGTTAATCGGCCAAACCCCAATACAAAATAAAAAGCTTAAAAAATACTGTCGAGATAGTAATAAGCAAGGACAACGGCAACCCACTCCAGTGTTCTTGCCTGGAGAATCCCAGGGACGGGGGAGCCTGGTGGGCTGCCGTCTATGGGGTCACACAGAGTCGGACACGACTGAAGTGACTTAGCATAGCATGTCTATATGTATGAGAAGGCAATGGCACCCTACTCCAATACTCTTGCCTGGAAAATCCCACAGATGGAGAAGCCTGGTAGGCTGCAGTCCATGGGGTTGCTAAGAGTCGGACATGACTGAGCGACTTCACTTTCTCTTTTCACTTTCATGCATTGGAGAAGGAAATGGCAACCCACTCCACTGTTCTTGCCTGGAGAATCCCAGGGACGGGGAAGCCTGGTGGGCTGCCGTCTATGGGGTCACACAGAGTCGGACACGACTGAAGTGACTTAGCATAGCATAGCATAGCATAAGGATAAATACCTGATTCCACTTACATAGGCTACCTAGAGCAGGCAAATTCATGGAGACAGAAAGTAGAATGGTGGTGGCCAGGGGCTAGGGGGAGGGGAAAATGGTGAATTATTATTTAGTTAGTACAAGATTTCTCTTTGGGATAATGAAAAAGTTCTGGAAATAGCTAATAGCGATGGTCACAAAACACTGCGACTGTGATTAATGCCACTGCGTTGCACAGGTAACATTGATTAAATGGCAAACTGCATGTATGTTTATGACAAAGAATCTAAAAATTATAATGTTGAATGAAGACTATTTGTAGAAAAATAGGTGTATATAGTATTTAAAGACTGGTGAAATTGTTTATGATAAACACATGTGTTAAAACTATAACAACATGAACGGACGATTTTGAGATACCAATTTCCTTTGGAGAGGGCAGATACAAAATGAGAGACCTCAATGGTATCTGTGATGATTCTTAAAAAAGCAAAAATTCTGAAGGGAACATAACACAATGATGACCCTTAATTCTCAGTGGTGATACGTGTTCATTTGAAATACTGGGTTGGCCAAAAAGGTTCTTCTGAGTTTTCCATAACATCTTACAAAAAACCCTTTAGGCCAACCCAATATCAACATTTTAAAAATGCCCCAAGTCAGAGTTTTGGGAGAATGTTCTGATCATTTGAGTTGACTCCAAGATTTACAAAACAGGAGAGCCATGGGGTGGAGACGAGAAGGGAAGATGTCAGAGTCCACACATGACGCATCTTTCAAATTCCTGTTGGCGTCCTTCTTACTCCAAAGAATTTAATTGCTAGACATTTCCATGTATTGTGGTGGACTAGGTGCAACAAGAGTGGTCCCTATGTTTCAATAAGTAAAGGTGAGCCAGTCTTTTGTGGAAGTCCTTCCACACAAGGTCCTCGAATGAGGAAAATCACTTCGTGCCTTCTGGCTGGCGGCATTGTACACGATTCTAGCTAACTGTAAATAACCATGAACAAAGAATATCTCAGTAGCCAATATTTTTCTCTGGTGGTATCAAATGAAATTCATTTGGTATCAGCTGGAGTTTTTATCGTGCTAATGGAAGTTATTTTCAGTTATCACGTCAGTCCGTAAGTATACAAAGGCAGCAATTTCACTGGTAATCTGGGGATCGGTTTGTATGCGGGGGGTAAGTTTTAGACTGTGTCTGCAGTGTAAGCTTTTATCTTAAGAAATGTGTGTAGGGGGGATCATAAATAAAGAGAGGATGATGAAATAGAACATCGAACGAGAGCTAGGGTTCAGCTTGGCAACATTTCTTAGTGTGAACATCTGAACTCCAAGAGGTGGTGGCATCTGGGAGGTGCTGGGCGCTATGGGGAGGGTGTCCATCTGAGAACTCATTCTGCCAAGTGCTGGTTAGCTTCCCTCCTGATCCCAGTGACAGCTCTTTAAACACTGACAGCTCTTGCTTCTTGTTTCCTCTCATTCCATGGGGTAGAGGAACGGGAGCCAGAACCATCCATTTTTGCTTTTTTAATAAACTCGAATAATTTTCCCATCCTCCTGCCAGGTACAAGAAAGACGATGGAGCCCTGTAGATAAAAAGCTGCTCCCTGCAGGATTTTAATTATTTATATTCTTCCAGCAAATGGAGCCCTCATCTGTTTTGTGAGGATAGGGTATGTGGAGACTAGGGGATCAAAATGCAGTTGCTGACACAGTTAGCCTGGTGAAGGGTGATTTAATTGATCCCCTCTGCACATGGACATGCTGAAGGCCTGAGATCGTTGTACCAAAATCATAACTGGTAGCATGGCAGAAAGCTCATTTTGCAGTAAGGACTCCAGAGCTTAAGGGATTTTTTTCCTCCAAAGGTTGAAGGCAGGGTCATCTGGCTCCTATTACCATGGCAAGTGTCCAGCTCTTGGTAGAAGACAGCACTGCTTTTAGAAGGGGTAAGCAAGAACTGGACACCTAAAAATGGTTAAAATGGTAAATGTTATGCTATATATATTTTACACAATGAAAAATATGTAGAAAAACTGAGTAGGCAAGTAAACAGGGGATATAAATGTCAGTTAGGTGTGAGCAGGCTTCCTTGATGGCTTTGATGGTAACAAATCTGCCTGCAATGCAGGAGACCTAAATTCGACCCCTGGGTCGGGAAGATCCCCTGAAGAAGGGAATGGCAAGCCACTCCAGTATTCTTGCCTGCAGAATCCCATGGACGGAGGAGCCTGGCAGGCTACAGTCCATGTAGTTGCAAAGAGTCTTTGGACATGGCTGAGCAACTAATGCTTTCATTTTTTTCTAGATGTGATCACTATGACAGATAGGGGAATAGTCTAGATTCCGTGAGACAGAGATGCTGCCTGGATTCCTTCTTATACCTGCTTTCCATTAGAATCCTTTCCTAGCTCTGAGTAGACCTGGCTAACCAGGGGCAGACAAATATTTATTGAATGAAATAGAAGATATAGTTTTGATCTCAAAGAACAGGGCAGAAAGGGCACTATTTCATTTAAAAAAAGATTTTAAGAGGAATTATTTATCTATGGATATATATCCTGTGTTTGAGTGCACCTGGAAGGCACGGACTGGGTCTTATGTTTGCATTCTCGGCCCTTAGCTAAGTGAGCACAACTGGGCCCCCGCCTAGACCTTTTTACTAAGGTGGCATACACTTCCTCCAGCTCCTCAGAGACTTGGCATTTGCAGCTTACCTCTGCCCTTGGCCAACTGAAAGCACCCGTTACCCCCTTCAGAAGTGCATGATCTTGCCTGGTTCTGACCTAGAGCCAGACATCCTGGAATGTGAAGTCAAGTAGGCCTTAGAAAGCATCACTACGAACAAAGCTAGTGGAGGTGATGGAATTCCAGTGGAGCTACTCCAAATCCTGAAACATGATGCTGTGAAAGTGCTGCACTCGATATGCCAGCAAATTTGGAAAACTCAGCAGTGGCCACAGGACTGGAAAAGGTCAGTTTTCATTCCAATCCCAAAGAAAGGCAATGCCAAAGAATGCTCAAACTACTGCACAATTGCACTCATCTCACACGCTAGTAAAGTAATGCTCAAAATTCTCCAAGCCAGGCTTCAGCAATATGTGAACCGTGAACTTCCTGATGTTCAAGCTGGTTTTAGAAAAGGCAGAGGAACCAGAGATCAAATTGCCAACATCCGCTGGATCATCGAAAAAGCAAGAGAGTTCCAGAAAAACAACTATTTCTGCTTTATTGATTATGCCAAAGCCCTTGACTGTGTGGATCACAATAAACTGTGGAAAATTCTGAAAGAGATGGGAATACCAGACCACCTGATCTGCCTCTTGAGAAATTTATATGCAGGTCAGGAAGCACCAGTTAGAACTGGACATGGAACAACAGACTGGTTCCTAATAGGAAAAGGAGTTCATCAAGGCTGTATATTGTCACCCTGTTTATTTAACTTATATGCAGAGTACATCATGAGAAACGTTGGATTGGAAGAAACACAAGCTGGAAGATTGCCAGGAGAAATACAATAACCTCAGATATGCAGATGACACCACCCTTATGGCAGAAAGTGAAGAGGAACTAAAAAGCCTTTTGATGAAGGTAAAAGTGGAGAGTGAAAAAGTTGGCTTAAAGCTCAACATTCAGAAAATGAAGATCATGGCATCCGGTCCCATCACTTCATGGGAAATAGATGGGGAAACAGTGGAAACAGTGTCAGACTTTATTTTTCTGGGCTTCAACATCACTGCAGATGGTGACTGCAGCCATGAAATTAAAAGATGCTTACTCCTTGGAAGGAAAGTTCTGACCAACCTAGATCACATATTCAAAAGCAGAGACATTACTTTGCCAACAAAGGTTCACCTAGTCAAGGCTATGGTTTTTCCAGTGGTCATGTATGGATGTGAGAGCTGGACTGTGAAGAAGGCTGAGCACTGAAGAATTGATGCTTTTGAACTGTGGTGTTGGAGAAGACTCTTGAGAGTCCCTTGGACTGTAAGGAGATCCAAGCAGTCCATTCTGAAGGAGATCAGCCCTGGGATTTCTTTGGAAGGACTGATGCTAAAGCTGAAACTCCAATACTTTGGCCACCTCATGTGAAGAGTTGACTTATTGGAAAAAACTCTGATACTGGGAGGGATTGGGGGCAGGAGGAGAAGGGGACAACAGAGGATAGGATGGCTGAATGGCATCACCGACTCAATGGACATGAGTTTGAGTGAACTCTGGGAGTTAGCAATGGACAGGGAGGCCTGGCGTGCTGCAATTCATGGGGTTGCAAAGAGTCGGACACTACTGAGCGACTGAACTGAACTGACTGAACAGAAAATGATAATAGTAGTGTCAAGGGTCATAAAGGGTCATATTACTTTCCCCACAAACTAGTGAGTCAGCCTGCCACAGCTTCATTCATGGATGCTGGCAGAAGACACAAGACTCCTGGGTTTGGGACAAAAGACTTCATTATTCAGGGCACAGTGGGCAGCATGTGCTCCAAGTCTGGGCTGGCTCCCCGGGATCGGCAAGGGTTATGGTGTGCACGACTTTGAAAAGGGTCTGCTTGCTTAGGCTGGACTATGTCTCTCCGAATTTTCTTTCCTTTATGTTTCTGGTTAGGGTGGAACAGTGGCAGGGCCCAAGGGGAGTGGCAGCTATTTTGTGTTTCATGCACGTTGTTCCTGATCTACTGATACACCCTGTTGGTTTGAGGCCTTTAGGTATCCCAGCTCCCCCAGCATCCTCTCTTAGCTTCTGACTCCTGGGCCAGTTTGTGTGTTCATGTCTTGTGACGAAGGGCCCTGGTTGCTGCAGGATACACTTGTCACCAGGGTCAGAAGCAACAAGAAGAAGCAACTGTTTCCTGACAGGTGGCTTTCAAACTATATTGCAAATTAGATTTCATTACATATATTTAAAAGGATGCCATAGCTTTAATTTCAAGATTTTAGCATTTACAACCTGTTAGAATTCACATTCTTTACAAGTCTTTCAGCTTATGAAGAAAGAAGTACAAATGTCAATGTGAAAGTGTGCAGATGGGACACATTATTTTTCAAACTAATTTTATGGGGTATTTGAACAATTGAGTTTGAGTCTCTTGGCTTATGGGATGGTCTGGGGGTGCCTGCTAAGTCGCTTCAGTCGTGTCCGACTCCTTGGGACCTTATGGACTGCAGCCCTCCAGTTTCCTCTCTCCTTGGGCTTCTCCAGGCAAGAATACTAAGTGGTTGCCATGTCCTTCTCCAGAGGATCTTCCCAACCCCGGGACTGAACCCATGTCTCCTGTGGTTCCTGCATTGCAGGCAGACTCTTTGCCTCTGAGCCCCCAGGTAAGCCCAGGATGTAACAGTCAAATATAAGCATGTAGATCTCTTGTGTTTCTTGCCTCTTTTAAAAAAAATATCTATTTACTTGGTAGTGTCAGGTCTTAGCTGCAGTACCTGAGATCTTCCTTGCATCATGTGGGATTCTTTACTGCAGTGCATGGACTCTCTAGTTGAGGCTCATGGGCTTAGTTGCTGCTCAGCATGTGGGATCTTAATTCCCTGGCCAAGAATCAGACCTGAATCTACTGCATTGCGAGGCAGATTCTTAGCCACTGGACCATCTGGGAAGTCAGTCCTCATGATCTCGTGTATCTGATGTCCCAGGTGACATCTGGAATCATGGTAGGCCTGGGGCCATTCATAATCCCACTTCCCCTCTTCAGAAACAGTTCTGTCAGATAATCCCTAGAGCTTTATTTTGAGAAGGAAGTAATTTAATATAAAGCTTTCTCATGGGCTTCCCTGATGGTTCAGATGGTAAAGAGTTTACCCGAAATGTGGAAAACTGGGGTTTGGTCCCCGGGTTGGGAAGATCCCCTGGAGAAAGAAATAGCAACCCACTCTAGTATTCTTGCCTGGAGAATCCCCCTGTACAGAGAAGCCTGGCGGGCTATGGTCCATGGGGTCGCAAAGAGTCAGACATCATTGAGCAACAACAAGGAAAAACACTGTTGATAATGGTGCTGATGAGCAAAGTCCCCCGAAAAGGACATTATCAGAAGTAGTGATACAGAACTTGTTACAGAGTGGTGAGAATGTGGACATTTGGGGAGACTGGCATGCCTGGAGAGGGTGTGGAAGGCACCCCTTCCCATACCCCTTGCCCTAAACATCTCTTCCCTCTGGCTGTTTCTGAATTCCATTCTTTTATAATAAACCAGTGACAGGTGGTACTAGTGGTATAGAACCCATCTGCCAATGCAGGAGACATAAGAGATGTGGGTTCAATCCCTGGGTAGGGAAGATCCCCTGGAAGAGGGCATGGTAACCCATTCCAGTATTCTTGCCTAGAAAATCCCACGGACAGAAGAGCCTGACAGGCTACAGCCCGTAGGCTCTCAGAGAGTCAGACATGACTCAAGTGACTTCTCACACATCCCCAGTAAGTAAAAATATAAATAAATAAAAGGTGATATTACAGTAATAGGACCCTAGAAGAGTTTAAGAATAGCAGGTAAGCCTGTGCCTACAGAGTTTGCTACAGGCAACTGAATCACATTGGACTCTTTATCAAGTTGGACAATGAGAAGCTCTGTCTTAGGAATTTGTATCAGGACATATGAACTGAAAGGCCTGATGTGAGTTACACTTTTTGTGTGCCCACAGGCAAGTCATTTAATTTTTCTGGCTGCCTACATCTCTAAAATAGTGGGATTAGCAGAGCTGTTATAAATTAACCAAAAAATGTATATAAAACTGTTCTGTAAAACAAAAAGTGCTATAGAATTGAATGACTCCCACTAGCTTCTCACCAAGCCTCTGTTTATGTGCATTCTTATTTAGGATTGTGTTGGAATATGGATTTGTGAGTTCAGCCCCTGTATACCCACAGAAAAACATCTATGAATATCTATTGGAAGGTAAGTGATATTGCCTCTTCATGGGGGTTCTCCAGGCAAGAATACTGGAGTGGTTTGCCATTCCTTCCTCCAGTGGGCTGCTGGTGGCATCACCCACTCTATGGGCATGATTTTGAGCAAAGTCCAGGAGATGGTATAGGACAGGGAAGCCTGGCATGCTGCAGTCCGTGGGGTCGCAAACAGTCTGACTAAGCGACTGAACAATAAAACAGCAGGGAAAACAGTTTCCTCTCTCTAGTTTCTTGGAGAACTAAGGAAAGAAAGGTGGTTCCCAAGGTTTCCAGAACCCAAGACTCTTTCTTGAATTTATTTTATTTTTTCAATTTTTTGGCCATGCTGGGTCTTTTTGCCGTTCACGGGCTATCTAGTTGCAGCGTATGGGCTCAGCTGCCCTGTGGCGCCTGGTATCTTAGTTCCCCAACCAGGGATCGAACCCACAACCCCTGCATTGGGAGGCAGGTTCATAACCACTGGAGTACCAGGGAAGTCTCTCTTGCTTGGATTTGTAAGAAAGCAAAAATGACGGTTAATGCAACGTGTAGGATGCAGATACAAGTTGAAATCTGCTAAGACGAGCTTCCAAGTTCCACACATATTTGTATTCATTTCCTAGGGCTGCCCTAACAAAGTCCCACAAACTGGGTGGCTTAATTACAGAAATTTATTCCCTCTGGAGCCCAGATGTCCGAAATCAACAGGCTTGGTTCCTCGTGGAGGAAGAATTCTGAAGGAGAATCTGTTTCTGCGCTTCTCTCCTAGCTGCTGGTGGTGGCTGGCTGCCCCTGTCCGTCCTGGGCTTGTAGGTTCCTCATTCAAGTCTCTGCCTCCGTTTTCACATGGCCTCTTCCCCAGGGGTCTCTATGTCCACGTTTCCTTCTTCTTATAAAGACACCAGTCATACTAGATCAAGAGCCCACGTTAGTGCAGTATGACCTCATCTTAATTTAACTGATTACACCTTAATTATCCTATTTCCAAATAAAGCCACGTTCTGAGATTCCAGAGGTCATGACTTCCACTTGCTGTATCACTCTTGGGGGAGGGGACTCAATCAACCCACAAGAATAGCCAAGTGCTGGCGATCCCCCACCTGACATCCCTCCAAAGAGCCTAAGGTCCTAAGTCAAGTGTTACTATTTCCAACACACACTTTTATATCCTGAAGTGCTTTCATTTTTGCAATTCCTTTATTGGAAAAAGTTAGGAAAGGATTTCTCAATAAAGATTTAATAATAGGCATTCAATTTGGTCATGGTTTTTACATACAGAAGAGAAAGTACTGATCTTGTAATATAAGAATTTTAGTTTTTTTAATGGAAAGATTTGGGGATTTAAGGCTCATTGATTATAGCCTGAGGAGATATGGTTGTCTCCTGTTAATTCTTGTAAGTTAGTGAGAAATCTCCTATAAGACCTTAATTAGAACTTCAATGATTCATTTTACTTTTATTTCCTCTATAGATTATCTCTTAAAAGCAGTTTGGGTTGTGCGTTTGCAAGCTTCAGATCTTTGGATCTGATGCTGTGACTATTGATCTCATAGATATTTCATTTTCAAGACACATGGTCATTGAACTTTCATATTAGGAGATTGAATTTCTGGTGAGAAACAGTTTAAAGAAATGTTCTTTGTGTTTTCTTGTTAGTTTTCAGCATGAAATAGATGAACATTAACATAACCATTTGGCTATAATTATAAATACATCAGATGTGATGCAGTTTTAATTATACAAGACCAACTGAAAAAGTAAAACATGAATACGTGATTTTAATTTAGATACATGCATAATTACAAGGGTACTTCTCACAGGGAAAAACTGGGGAAGTTCATTTTCACTCCTCCTTCCCCCTCTTCCTTTAAATGCTATTCTTGTTCATTAAATCCCCTAATATCCTCAGAAATGTTCTGCTCCAGTTTTCCTTTATTGCTTGTAGACCTTAGGAGTTAAAGCTCAAATCCAGCTAAACGCCACTGTGAGAGCCGGTCTGAGAGCTTTGTTGTGTTTTTAGGAGAACGGCAAAATGGTCCACGCTGTTTCATCCGTACCACCAGCAAGCAAAATCTCAACAAAAGCCGATTTGGGGCCAATCCGTTGCTTACTGAAGATATTTATTAAACACACAAATAGAAGGAACTATCCTCCTCCTCCTAAGTCGCTTCAGTCATGTCTGACTCTGTGCGACCCCATAGACGGCAACCCATCAGGCTCCCTCGTCCCTGGGATTCCCCAGGCAAGAACACTGGAGTGGGTTGCCATTTCCTTTTCCAATGCATGAAAGTGAAAAGTGAAAGTGAAGTCGCTCAGTCATGTCTGACTCTCAGCGACCCCATGGACTGCAGCCCACCAGGCTCCCCTGCCCATGGGATTTTCCAGGCAAGAGTACTGGAGTGGGGTGCCATTGCCCTCTCCGAGAAGGAACTATATTACACTATAAATTTGAAAGAGCTTTATAATGTGGTTTAAAGATTGAAGGTTGTCCTTAACATTTATCTTTTTACTTGTTTACATGACTGTTTATATCTACCTGTGTGAGTGCTAAATTGCTTCAGTCATGCCTGTCTCTTTGCGACCCTATGGACTGTAGCCCGCCAGGCTCCTCTTGTTCATGGGATTCTCCAGACAAGAATACTGGAGAAGGTTGTCATGCCCTTCTCTAGGGGATCTTCCCAACCTAGGGATCGAATCCAAATATCCTGCATCTCCTGTGTTGGAAGGCAGGTTCTTTAACACTAGCGCCACCTGAGAAGCCCATTCATATCCACATCCTTAAATAAACACATGAACTTTGCAGATAGATAGTGAAGAAAGACTTCACAAATGCTCATATACTGGTAATACTTTAGTCACCTTTACTCCCCTTGAATTGGATTTGATTATATAACTGTTTACTTTATTCAGTTCAGTTGCTCAGTCATGTCCAACTCTTTGTGACCCATGGACCACAGCACACCAGGCTTCCCCGTCTATCACCAACACCCGGAGCTTGTTCAAACTCATGTCCATCGAGTCAGTGATGCCTTCCAACCATCTCATTTGTCATGCCCTGCTCCTCCTGCCTTCAATCTTTTCCAGCATCAGGGTCTTTTCCAATGACTCAGTTCTTCTTATCAGGTGGCCAAAGTATTGGAGTTTCAGCTTCAGTATCAGTCCTTCCAATGAATATTCATCAGTCCTTCCTGAATATTCAGGACCAATTTCCTTTAGGATGGACTGGTTTGATCTCCTTGCAGTCCAAGGGACTCTCAAGAGTCTTCTCCAAAATCACAGTTCAAAAGCGTCAATTCTTCGGCACTCTGCTTTCTTTATGGTCCAACTCTCACATCCATACATGACTGCTGGAAAAACCATAGCTTTGACTAGATGGACCTTTGTCAGCAAAGTAATGTGTCTGCTTTTTAATATGCTGTCTAGGTTTGTTATAGCTTTTCTTCCAAGGAGAAATTGTCTTTTAATTTCATGGCTGCAGTCACCATATGCAGTGATTTATAAGATTAACCTATAGCAGCTATATTAAAACCTATAATCCCATGGAATGTTGCCTCCTTTAATGTTCTCCTTGAAAACAGAGGCCAGTGCCATTTCTCAAGCCATGGAGACCATGATTTGGCCCATGAACCTAGTAGGTCTTTTTGGAAACAGTTCAGAACTTCTTCCTATTCTTTATTCTCCCAGGCTGATCCCAGAGTTACTTTTATCTGTAGTGTTGACATAATGCCAAGTGCAATCATTGCCTATGTTTTAGATCACTGATATTTGATTTCCATGCATTACAGCAATAATTATACTTATCATTAAATATTAGTCACTGTTGGGATAAGATTTATTTATTGTTTCACAAAATTCGGTTCCCATATGATCAGTTCATATATTTCATTACTCAAGCAAAAACTGTGCTCTACTGAGAAAAACAAATTAAGGGGACACACTGTCATTGGTCTGCTTAAAACTTGGTTTGAGATGATTTATGGAATTGCCTAGCAACAAACCACTCTCATTTTACAATAGTGGGTGCAATTTGACTACTCGAGGCACAATAAGAAGAAAATTTTCATTTGTCTGCTTAAAGATTTTCCACTGTTGCTGCAAATGTTTAAGTGGATTTCTCGGAAACATGTTGGAATTAAAAACAAAAACAATCTCCTTTGAATTAGTGCCTTTTTATCTTTTAAAGTGTTACAGGAGGGCGGTTTTGTTATTCAACACCATTTTAGCCAATAACACAATGATCATTATGAGGATTATCTACCAAAGCATTTATTAAAAGCTTTTTCTTGGATTGAAGAGGTCTGTCACCATGGGAAGTGGTTCATTACAGAGCAGCTTAACAATATGAAAGCATTTCTCCAACCTTCCTTGTTGTTTTCCCAAGGGTTTGGGGAGTCATTTTGACAAGCAATCATCAGGAACTGGGGCGAGTGAAAAGCGGTTTGTAGTTTGAGTACCGCCAAACTTGATTTCCCAACATCTACTTAATTATTGGCATCTAAGATGATTCTCTTTCTTTGTTGGTTTGCCGTACGGAAGTTCCAGGTGTCTGACTGTGGGTGTGCATTGGCTACAGTCCACAGGGTCGCAAAGAGCTGGACATGACTGAAGCAACTTTGCAGGCATGCAAGTATCAACTCAGAGAAGGTGAAGAGGTGAACCACAGCAGCGCCCTAAGAGTGGACGGGTTTCTGGGGTGTCTGAGAAGTCTGGTTTGTCACTGAATCCTTCGGCCCAGAGATGTCCCAATGCACCTGCTCTGATTGCTGGTGTGAGATCCCGAGAGATACACCTTTTTTTTTTTTTCGGCAGCTCTGGGTTCTTAGTTGTGGCATATGGTTTCTTAGTACAGCATATCGGGGAAGGCGATGGCACCCCACCCCAGTACTTTTGCCTGGAAAATCCCATGGACGGAGGATCCTGGTAGGCTCCAGTCCATGGGGTCACTAAGAGTCGGACACGACTGAGCGACTTCACTTTTACTTTTCACTTTCATGCATTGGGGAAGGAAATGGCAACCCACTCCAGTGTTCTTGCCTGGAGAATCCCAGGGACGGGGGAGCCTGGTGGGCTTCCTTCTATGGGGTCACACAGAGTCGGACACGACTGAAGCGACTTAGCAGTAGCAGCAGCAGTACAGCATATGGGATCTAGTTCACTGATCACGGATTGAACCCTGACCCCCTGCATTGGGAGCTTGGAGTCCTAGCTACTGAACCACCAGAGAAGTCCCAAGATACAAATTTTCAACCTGAATGTATCCTGAGCTCGTGTGAGTAGTAAGGATGGGGAGTGAGCAATCTGCTTAATCAATTTTTTTTTTCGTTCACCGAATATTACCGTAATCTAGACCTTGCCTTGTGTGTGTGCTAAGTCACTTTAGTCGTGTCCAGCTCTTTGCGACCCATGGATGGCAGCCCACCAGGCTCTCTGTGTCCATGGGATTCTCCAGGCAAGAATACTGGAGTGGGTTGCCATACCCTCCTTCAGGGGATCTTCCCAACCCAGGGATTGAACCCGGGTCTCCTGCATTGCAGACAGATTCTTTACCATCTGAAATGCCAGGAAAGCCCCTGGCATTGAAAGGCAGGGGATGCCACCTGGGAAGCCCCAAACCTTGCCTTCCTACTTATCAACTTTTCATATTGAAACGAAGTGGGAATCATTAGGGTCTGATCTCAAATCTCGCCTTCAGAAAAAGCCTTCCTGACTTTCCTGTGCAAAGTCACACCCCTCTCCGGTTCCAGTCATGCGCTGTTTCCAGACCAGGCCAATGATAGGATGACGCGTGTGTGGGAGAAAAGGTGGGCCTGGGATGCGAGGGCCATGGGTGTTGTTGAATCCTCACCTCACCACCTCGTTCATTTCTTTAGCTTCATACTTTCCAGAGAACAGCTCAGGGCCATGTGACAAAACAGGAAGACAAGAGAAAGAAGAGCAACAATTCTGTTTGTCACCGGGTGACTTCTGTGACCTTCATACATCAGCAGCTTATCCATTCAACAACAAGATGCCCTTTTCTTTTTTCTTTGAAGCCTCTCCTATTTTGCCTTTCAATCACAAATGTATTCTACTTAAGAACCAGTTTTGGGGACTTCCCTGGTGGTCCACTGATTAAGAAACCACATTCCAACGCAGGGGATGCGGGTTTGATCCCTGGTTAGGGAACTAAGATCTCACATGCCTCGGGGCAAATAAGCCCATTTGCTCTAGAGCCTGTGAACTGCAATTAGGGAAACCTGTGTGCCGCAATGAAAATCAAGTGCTCTGAAACTAAGACCCAATGCAGCCAAGTAAATAAATAAAATTTTTTAAGTAAAAAAAATAAAAGAACCACTTTTTGGTCTTATGTATATATTTTTTCCTGCAGATATTTGATAAATCTTTAAAATAAAATTTTTTGACTTCTTATGGGATTTTTGTTATTGTTGTTTACTCTTCTCAAGTATGCACTTGATATTGCATCCTTAACCAGGGGATTATTTTACATTAGTGCCTTTTCACAAAATTGAATAATCAAATGGCTTTTCTCCTCATGGCCACATCCTTCCAGATATTATCATGTTAAATTTGATCCTATTCTGAAAAAATATTAATGATCTATCTCAGTTACTCTCTATGTCAGTTTTTACTCTCTCAGGGCCCAGTCTAATTTATTTCTTTTCCTCTGGTATACTAAAACAACTTATTCTATGGACTAGTAATTTAATCAAAACAAAACAAAACCACAACTTAACCTTTTATATTTGGCCCTGGTGAATTTTTTTTTCACTATGTAGAAATCTAAAATACTCCTTACCAGTAAACAGTCTAGTTCTGCCTCTTCTTCAATTTAAGTAAACATTTCCTTCTCATCTCATTGCTGGTTAGGTGGTCTGTGTCTGAGGCTCCTGATTTGTGGACCATGAATTCCACTGGGTCACAGAGTCATTTACTGAGTTCACAAACGTCTGTTAGCTGAACAAGGGCACCCTCAGTGGCTCAGCAGTAAAGAATCTGTCTGCAATGCAGCAGATGCAAGAGACTCGGGTTCGATACCTGGGTCGGGAGGATCCCTTGGAGGAGGGCATGGCACCCCGCTCCAGTATTCTTGCCTGGAGAATCCCATGGACAGAGGAACCTGGCAGGCTAGGGTCCATGGGATCACAGACTGAAGCAACTGAGCATGCACACAAGCTAAATAAAAAATGTCTTGGGTATGTATGGATGAGTATTTTTCAAATATAGGTAGATACGTAAAATTCAATCATTTGAAAGTTTTGACAAATTTATAGTTTTTTGAAAAACATGTTTTTCAATAAAGAGCTTATAAAAGTATAAATACTATCTTCCCTAAGAAAGGTTTTAGTGTTGAAAGTTGTCCTCATTTTTAACCTAAGAGACTCCATGTTACTTTGGTCTATTATAGTACACATAACTCTGATCCTCATTTTCTCCTATTCCTCTCTTGGGTTTAGAATTTATACCCAACAGTGTACCAGATGGCTTTGAAAAGTATGGTACTCATTTACTTTAATAACATTTGCTCATCCATTTTTCAAACATTGAAAATGTGTATGGAGCTCACACTGAGTGGTTCTCATCCCTGGCTGAATGTAAGACCCACCTGCAAAGTTTGTGAGACTGCAGACCAGATCCTCTCCCTCCCATGACCCCGGCACCCACTGGATGAGCTTCTCCTAGGAGAGAGTGGTTGGGCACCTCTGCTTTTAAAGAGTTCCCTAGAAGAAAGCTATGGAAGAAATGCTATGACGAACCTCAGTTCAGTTCAGTTCAGTTCAGTCACTCAGTCATGTCCGATTCTTTGCGACCCCATGAACCGCAGCACTCCAGGCCTCCCTGTCCATCACCAACTCCCGGAGTCCACCCAAACCCATGTCCATTGAGTCAGTGATGCCATCCAACATCTCATCCTCTGTCATCAACTTCTCCTCCTGCCCTCAATCTTTCCCAGCATCAGGGTCTTTTCAAATGAGTCAGCTCTTCGCATCAGGTGGCCAGAGTATTGGAGTTTCACCTAGACAGAGTTTTAAAAAGCAGAGACATAACAAAGGTCCATATAGTCAAAGCTATGGTTTTTCCAGTAGTCATGTGTGGATGTGTGAGAGCTGGACCATAAAGAAAGCTGAGTGCTGAAGAATTGATGCTTTCAAACTGTGATGTTGGAAAAGACTCTTGAGAGTCTCTTGGATTGCAAAGAGATCAAACCAGTTAATCCTAAAGAAATCAACTCTGAATATTCATTAGAAGGACTGATGTTGAAGCTGAACTCCAATACTTTGGTCACCTGATGTGAAGAGCCAATTCACTTGAAAAGACCCTGATATTGGGAAATCCTGAGGGCAGGAGGAGAAGAGGGTGACAGAGGATGAGATTGTTGGATGGCATCACCGACTAAATGGACATGAGCTCAAGCAAACTCTGGGAGATGGTGAAGGACAGAGAAGTCTTGTGTGCTGCAGTCCATGGGGTCTCAAAGAGTCGGACACAGCTTAATGACTGAACAGCTGGGAGTTTTCAAAGCGTAGCAAGTGAGAGAAACAAGAGATGACTGAGGGCTCAGGGCTCAGCCTCACAGGAGTGGAAAAATTAGACTTGAGGATAATCTCCTCTTCAAGCCTGGTCTTGGGAGAATCTTCTGGCAACTTCACTTTGAAGGCACTCAGCTTGTCACCAGTTGCACCAGGTGACAATACAGCTTGTCACCACTGTATTGCAATATCTCGAGCCCCTGTGCTCATCACATAAAAATTGTTTAATTAGAAAATGCCAGACAGAAGTGTCTGATTCTTGGCCTTCAAAACTCAGATACCAGACTGCCTGGCTCTCAACTGCATGCCTGGCAAAGTGAGTGCATAGGGCCTGGCACACCGACACTAATCGATAATACTTGTGTTGAATGAACCAGCAAGGAAAAGAGCAGTGCTTGAATAAAGGGATTGTTTGCCAACTTCAGAGTTCAGTTATGAGTAGTGGAGAAAAAGTGCCCAGAGGCAAAATTCCTGATTCACAGAAAGCAGTCACTTCCAAGCAAGGCTGTTTCTAATTAGTCAATACATCTCCCAAGTCTATTAAACTTCAAGCATATTATTGTCCTTACTGCCAAATATTACAAATCATTCTTAATTCCGAGAAGAATAAATTAAGCTCGGGTTTCTTTCTATTGAAGCAGTTAGCAGCTTTTTCCATTTTTCTGGAAGGGGGCATTATTGTTACTGGTTCCACATTTTTTTTTTTTTTGGCAAGGCGAAGATGACTTTTATTCTGCTGTTTGCTTGTTAGATGAGCTTTGCAAAAGCTCTGTGCCCCATGTTTCCTCGTCTATAAGATAGAAATAGCCACATGTACCACATCTTGTTTTAGGGCAATAGATGACATATAAAAACACATTTAACAGGATATGGAGAAACTGCTGGTGGTGGGTGGGTTAGTCCCTCAGTCGTATCTGACTCTTTTGACACCTCGTGGACTGTAACCCTCCAGGCTCCTCTGTCCATGGGATTCTTATCTAGGCAAGAATACTGGAATGGCTTGCCATTTCCTTCTCTAGGGGATCTTCCAGACCCAGGGATAGAACCGGCATCTCCTGCATTGGTAGGTGGATTCTCTACTGCTGAGCCACCAGGGAAGTCCACAAGTGTAAAATGGGTCCAAGGATCCTCCACTATTCTCATTGTAAAGATGAGAAAAAGGAGACCCAGGTTGTTTAACCCATGCGCTCAAGGTCTGCAGCTGCAAGGGTTGGACACACGGTTGTAACTTGGTGGCAGAGAGGGAGGCTGTGGAGAGGGGTGTACCTTGATTACAGAAAGCATCTCTAATGTTCGGAAGGCAGCACAGGTAGGACTCTATATGAAGGATTCATAAATCTATAACAAAATTACTGAGGATAAAAGTGAGGGTTCTGATTTTTAAACAAGTTATCCAGAGAGTGGCCTCAGGTAAGAGGTACACTGAGACTTGGGTTTTGAGGAGGGCAAGTGGGAGACCAGGAGGAATGGTGTATTGGTGTTTTCAGGATTGTGCTGCTCAACACACGGCTCAAAAACTCAAGGTTTAACATAGTAGGAACTGCTCGTGTGTCTGGGGTGGTTGACCAGTTGTCAGCTGATTGTGAACGAGTTCAGCTGGGATGATAGGGGTGGCTCCAGTCTGCTCCTGCATCTCTAACCTTCCATCAGACTAGCCCAGGCATCTTCTCATGGTCAATTCTTCAAATTTTGGGGTTTGTTTCTGAGTGGTTCCCCAGTCTGTTTTTCTCTCTAAAGCTTATCTTTGTCTTCCAAGATGTCCTTAGTTTTACTTCTTGACCACTGCTGAAGAAAGATTGGAAGATGTACCCTTAGAACAACTTTCTCAGCCTGCTTCTTGTAGAAAGCTGGGTTTGCAGAAGCCTTAAACTTTTTTTTGTTTGTTTCATTTGAAACACTCTCGGTTTCTTTCAGTCCAGGGTACGCTGTGTGTCAAAAACTGAAACCCACAATCTTTGGAGACACACTTCTCTGTCTCTATTTAACCTCTGACTTTTTCTGCTCTTTATATTGCTGTAGGATGGTCTCCTTAAGAATCAGCCCTTTTGTCGAACCTAGGTGAACCTTTTGTTGAACCTAGGTCTGTGTAAGTAGTAAGTGTAAGTGTTAGTCTCTTAGTCGTGTCTGACTCTTTTGTGACCCCTTGGAGCCCTCCAGACTCCTCTCTCCATGGAATTCTCCAGCCAAGACTACTGGAGTGGGCTGTCATTCCTTTCTCCACTGGGTCTTCCTGACCCAGGGATCAAACCTTGGTCTTCTGCATTGCAGGGAGATTCTTTTACTGTGGGATCTACATACATCTCCTTAACGATCCAAGAAGTGTTAACAAATGGTCTCATCGATTCATCCTTAATTTGAGCTGTACCCGTGGCCATGTCTTAACTGGAGAATATTTTCCTGGCTGAAACCGCTGGAGATGAAAAGAGTTTTAGTTTCCAAATTAGCAGAGTATGGCACCGTTGTGTTTTGCATGCAACTTGCAAGTTGTCCAGTTATTTTCTGAGTTCCTCTTTTTCTTGCACTTCTTGGTTATATACAGCCAGCTAGAGCCAGCTGATGCTTTCAAGCCAGCTGCCTTAAAATTTCTTTGCTGAAGCCCAGAGTTTCATCAGGAACATTTTCTATCTTCCATTTCACACTTTGCCACTACGATAGCGTGAGTCCCCAACATCCCACCCTCTTCTAACAGTTTTATTGCCACTTCTTCCAGGCTTCTACAACAGTTTTATTTCTGTTTTCTTCTAGGCTGTATCTGCCACCTGGTCACAAAAACAATGCCACATGTTAGATTTTTGTAGAAGGGGACGACAGAGGATAAGATGGTTGAATGGCATCATGGACTCAATGGACAGGAGTTTGAGCAAGCTCCAGGAGATGGTGAAGGACAGGGAAGCCTGGTGTGCTGCAGTCCATGGGGTCGCAGAGAGTCAGACACGACTTAGTGATTGAACAACAACGTAATCTTGTTAAGACCTCACTCTGTGTACCAACTTGTGAATAGGTTATTTATCGCTGTGGTAAAGCCACCTATCCACCAGCTCCAAACTCCATGGCTTAAAATAGTGTTTATTACTTGTGTTGCATTGTGTGTATTTGTACTCAGTCATGTCCAACTCTCTGTAACCCTGTGAACTGTAGCCCGCCATGCAACTCCGTCCATGGGATTTTCCCAGCAAGAATACTGCAGTAGGCTGCCATTCCTTTCTCCAAGGGATCTTCCCAACCTGGGGATTGAACCCATGTCTCCTGAATTGTAGACAGATTCTTTACTGTCTGAGCCACCAGGGAATGGCTACCCACTCCAGTATTCTTGCCTGGAGAATTCCATGGACAGAAGAGTCTGGCAGGCTACAGTCCATGGGGTCTCAGAAGAGTTGGACATGATCGAGCAACTAACTGTGGCAGGTGAGTCTGCACATATAACAGGAAAAGAAATATGAGGTCTCTGGATCAGATTGTCTATGACTCACGAAGCAGTATAGACAGATTCCCAACCCCAGCTCCTATGGAGCTGCACAGTAAGTTACCTAGAATGCTATAGTTAAACCATTACAGGCCAAAGAAAAGTACTCTTCTTTCTGAGTGTGGCCAATGTGACCTGCTCCTAGGAGTGTCTATGGGGTTAGGGGCTGGGAGGAGACAGATGTGACGTGGGGAGGGAAGGGTAAACTAGGAACTGCAGGTTCTGGCTGCAATCTGTGGTCTCTGACAGCTTTCAAATCTCCTACTCTGGTGCTAGGGTGTCACCAGGAGCAGAGGCACCCTTTGTCAGTGAGCTAAATGCTCTCCTGGCCTCAGAATCACAGGAGTTGGAGGAGGGGATTCAGCAGGAGACAGAGCTGCTTCAGGCTGACAAGGAAAGTCAGTGTCAATGTCAGGGCGGCAACAGAGCATCCTTACAGCCGTGCTCTGACCTTCAAATCCTGAACATCAGCTACTTCACTTCTATCTTCCTAATTACCAGCATCCCTCCCCCCCCCCGAGCATATCTCTTTCTCTCTCACACACACATAGGCAAATGAATTCTGGGAGATGTAGTTTCAGCTTTGTTAATTGACAGCCCTAAACCCCACGCCCCAATCTTTAGCCAACTCAGAAGGCACCTCTGATTATTCCCTACATGAGGGTCTTTCATATGCGCTTTCAGACTGTTCCTAAATCGTTTAGCCTTCTCTTCTCTGCAAGTAGCCCCCCTAAGACCTCTCTCTCTTCCTTCTAATTTTGCTTCTCTTGAATCAACCTCTTTCTCTTATTTGTATTCCCTGAGACTCCCCATTACTCTGCAGCTGATGTGGCTAAGTGCCAGGCAGTTCTCTGGCAAAGGCTCAGTCGTTCTCAGCTTTGGGGAATGAGAACCTCATGGATCCCCCACTTTGCCGTACCTCCCTATGAATTTTAAGCAGCATTTATGCTGAATTAGGTTGTTGCATTTCTGCAGTCGATGGCACCTCGTCAGGAAGCCTATCTTACGTACATATTTACTGAACCTGGTGCTGACTGCGTCCCCTGATTGCAAGGAGGTCAGAGTGTTTTTCTGAACAAAGAAGAGCTGTATGCTTTGGCACAGCTGCTTGGTATTTTTCCTAGAATGCTAGAAGGACGCAGACATTCGTTCAGTTTTCGCCAGTCTCTCTTTGTCTAAATTGTCCTATTTGGCTTGGCCCGTTGGTTTTAGTCTATTAGAACAGCGATGTAGGAAATGGTTCCTCTTGGTTTATGAGCTTGAACCCGAGTTCATCAACACGTGCCTTAGCAGGATAGAGATTTCTGTAAGTGTTTCTGGGCCATCAGACCTCTGTGAAGAGCATCGCCATGTTCCAGATGTAGGGTATGAATGTGCAAATCCCATGTGGAGATTGCAGTTCACTAACTTGTGGATGGCAGATGGCCCCCCAGAGAAAAGAAGCGATTCAGTATAATGACTCTGCAGACTGTAGAAGAGAGACCCAGAAACCACTATTCTATGGGTGCCATTTAAAATTTGGGCAAGGGGCCACATTTTTGAGGCAAGAAGAGCTACAGCTTCCTTTTCATAATAATAACAAAAATACTCCACATTTTAGAAGAAGCAATATTCATCTCTCAATTAGTATTAACAGCTAATCAGGGTGCAGTAGGGGAGTGGAGCTCTCATCAAACAGCAGGCGGCTGGTTTTATTTTTTTCAATGCCGCTTAAAGATTATTTGAAAAATCTCCTTCAGAGACCCATGTGTGGGGTGCCACATACTCCCAGTCAGAATTTAAAGTGATCCAAAATACAATATTAATGATTGATGCAGAAGCTCACAGTTTGGCGCTGGGGTTTAATTAGATAAGCATTGCAGCTGGGTTCAGGCAGAGGCGACCTGATGAGATGCATAAGCCGTTATGTGACTTCTCGTCTATGGGGTATCTACTGAAGTGGAAACAGAAGCAAGCTACTAGGAATTATGATGATGACTTTTTTTTTTTTCCAGTGCTGAAATGAGTAAAAGTCTGATTGTCGGGAGGGAGAAGCATTTCGTAATTAAAAAGCTGGGCTTGGATCTTGTATTTCATTTATTGATGAACTGAGCACTTGACAAAACCCAGCTAGAGCAGCCCCACCAAGTTCTGGTAAGTCAAGTATGAAGTGCTTACACGTGAGGCTCTTTGGGTCTATACCCCTTTGTGCACACAAAATCCTG
The DNA here is from genome assembly GCA_935064755.1 of Tragelaphus eurycerus. Lineage (NCBI taxonomy): Eukaryota > Metazoa > Chordata > Mammalia > Artiodactyla > Bovidae > Tragelaphus > Tragelaphus eurycerus. Next base: position 5,329,074 of record CAKXYN010000059.1, read on the forward strand.
TCATCTCAAAACCATCCTTCAACTTCCAAGCATTACAGTCACATCAGGCTCTTAATATCTTACTCATGCAGAAAAATTCCTACAATAGTTGCTTTGGTTCACTCTCTCTGAAAATTTGAGAATGCAAACTGGGGTCGATAGCATTTCAATTCATTAGGTCAAAGAGATTGCCCACCTTTAGTTATGTTAAGAGTTTGGAGCCTTCTGTGTCGAATGCTGAAAAGGACTGGAACACACAGTATGGTGTCTGTCTACAGTTCAGCTTCAGCCTGCATGCTGACCTCTGTCGCATGAGACAAGCTAAGGAGAACAATTTATGGATTCTGATTGTAAATTAAATGGGCACCAGAATGAGGCTCAGAGCTTTGCACCTTTTAAGTGATATTGTTAGATTGATCTGTAAAACATCACTGTGCAACAAAGAGGAAGTGTGTCTAGATGTTTTGCATTGTGGAATAATTACAATAACCATCTATGAAATTCTTAGTTGCTATTGTCAACATCTACAGAGTTTGAAGTTACACGTGAACACTGAGTATTATTATTTTTGGTGTGTAAAGAAAGTTTAATGAGCCTTCTCCTGATTGTTATAAATCGGTTTGTGAGGGTTTTGAATAAACTTGATGCTTCAATATAAGCAGGGGAGACATGAATTTTTTGGAGGTACATTACTTTTCTCTGCACTTCCCTCGTGGCTCTTATGGTAAAGAATCTGCCTACAGTGCAAGAGACCCGGGTTTGATCTCTGGATTGGGAAGATCCTCTGGAATGGCTACCCACTCCAGTATTCTTGCCTCCAGTATTCTTTCTCTGGCTATGAAATTGTCATTCCTTGCCCTGAGAAGGGATTCATGCATCTTTCTTGTTAAAGAAGGGTGTGCACCTAGGAATCACAAAATTTGAAAGATTAAGTCCTGATTTGGCCATTTTCTAGCAGTGCTCTTGGTCAGTTTGCTACACCTTGAGCCTTTTTTGTCTTGTTTGCAAAATGGGAACAATAGCCCCCTTACCTCCTTCTCTCCCAGGGAAATTCTGAGCATCTAATCAGGTGAAATGCATCTTCAAGTTTAGACCTGAAACTACGTGTGTCACTTGCAATGCATTAGTTGTTGCTTTGTGAGGCAGTTTTGTGGCAATCCACCCCATAAAGCTATTGAGAACAGATGACTCAAAAATTTTCCAGTGAGCAAGGACAATGGCTTGGGTTTCCAAAGCTTTCCTAATAGTACTACTTTCACCACCTGCTACTGGGGGGAGGTGAAGGAGAGTGTAGGCTTTTTCACACGTACACACAGATGAGCACAATGAGATTCTGCGCGTGAATTACAAGCCAAAGCTTGGACCCAGGCCTTCTGGTCCCAAAGTGAACGTTATCCTCTTTCTACTGGATTGTCTCTGCAGACAGTCTGCAAATAAATGAAAATAGAGGGAGGGGTTATCAAGGAAATGTGGTTAACTTTGAAATTGAAGAGTGCAGATGTCAACAAAGCAGGTAATTCATTAGAGCAGATCAATAAGCTTAACAGCAGGATTGCCATGAGATTCATTGTAGATAACTGCCTTTTTATAGATGAGAATTGGCTACATTGTGGATTTTTAATAAGTAGAATATACCCTTTTTAGTTGCATGCAATAACGATTGCTGATCATTTGCAAGTGATGCTACTGTACTTGTTCCCTTGATAAAATAATTGATAAACACATGGCTCCTTTGTGTCTTATCTAATTGATGCTGATGGAAAAGCTGACAACAGTAAGTAGTAGGATTATTGCAATACTCCATCAGAATCTCGGAGGATAGAGATGTATTTTAGTGCTTTAAACATCACCATACAGCCTAAAGGCAATCAATAAAAATTACTGATGATAGATTGAATTGATGAATCAAAGCCTGGTGATATGGTGACTGAAAGGTAGGCATGAGTATTTTGGACAGAGGCAGTGGGTGCAATGTGGGAAATGCTAGTAAAAAGTTAATGCATAGGTAATGAACACAGGCCTTGTACAGACAAACACTTAACTTATAAAATAATAGTAATTGTAACAAATGATAATAGCAATTACTTTAACAATGTAAATTTATTTATTTTTAATTGGAGGATAATTGCTTTGCAAAATTGTGCTGATTTCTATCATATAGCAACATGAATCAGCTATAGGTATACATATGTCCCCTCCCTCTTGAACGTTCCTCACAACTCCTTATTTATGGGTACTTACCTGTTCATCTTCCAACCCAGTGAAGAATTCCAGCTTGGGTTCTCCTTTCTGACTTTATATATACTCTCCTTGGGCTTGCTCTCCACACAAGGCTACATTGATCATTTGGGCAACAATGACCCAACTCAAGCAACCTTGGTCTTGCCTTAGTCACACACACCTCTAAGTACTCCTATAGCATTTTTAACTTTCCTTCAATTTATTAGTCAGTTGAAATCATGAATCTGAACAAGCTGGCCTGGAGAGAGTAGATAAAGTAAGATAGGGAGAGGATTAAAGAACCATAGTCCTAAAGGCTAAGTCAATGAGGACTGTAGAGACAGGACTAGCGAGAGGCCAGAGGAGTAGGAACACAATCAAGAGAGGGCGGTGTCACTGTGGAAATCCAAAGGAAGAAAACGTTTCATGAGGAAGAGTGGGGTCCATAGAACTGGGATGCCAGGAAAGATGAGGACTTCAAAATGCCCACTGGATCAAGCCACGTGGAGGCCACTAGTAAACTTGATCAGAGCTGTTTTGGTGAAAGGAAATAGATGAAAATCAGATTTCAGGGGATTGAGGCGTGAGTGGGAGTTGAGTCAAGGGAAAGAGAAAGTCCAACTATCTCACCTAGAGTTATTTTAGAATCCATGATGCCGTTCCCCATGGATTCCCTTGGAACCACAGTGAAGACAAGCTGTGCAAGAGCCTGTCCAGAAAGACCTGCCATCCATCTGGAGCTCAGGCTATTTCTAGCACCTGGTGAGGCTCCTGGGAACCAAACAATCCTGTTGCCAGCCCACCTGGTCTTGGATTTCCAGGAGCAGCTGGCTCGTTCCAGAGATGTCCAAGTCCTTAGATCCATCAGAGACCTCAATCTGTCTGAGACTTCCGGGTCCAGTTCTTTAGAAATTTCTAGGCCACTTGTTTTCCCCATGACTCATCCACATTTTTCATCCAAACTGAAAAAATGCTCCTCCAGTTACTATCCTGTCTGAAGTCCCAACCTCTTGTGGCTCTGTGCTTCCTTCTCTAAACAACACATTACTGTTGCCCTCCTAACCTTCCCCATGATCCTTTTTGGAACCTCTGCTAGTGAAAGTGAAAGTGTAACTTGCTCAGTCATGTCCGGTTCTTTGTGACCCCATGGACTGTAGCCTACCAGGCTCCTCTGTCCATAGGATTCTCCAGGCAAGAGTACTAGGGTGGGTTGCCATTCCGCTTTCCAGGGGAACTTCCTGACCCAGGGATGAACATGGACCTCCTGCATTGCAGGCAGATTCTTGCCACCAGGGAACCCAGCTGCAAATAATTCCCCACGCACTCTTAACCTTGTCAGAGAGGCAGCGTCTATTTCCTGGCTCTCCTGGAAGCCTTTCACCTCAATTAGATACTCTCAGTTGGGTTGGCATCTTCCTCGATTTCAAAGTCACTTTCAGATCTTTATCTCCTGGTCATGTTCTTCTGTCAGGGAGCTCCTGGTCTCACTGTCAAGCTTTTCATCTCAGGTCTGTAGAAGCCACCCTTCATGTGAGCCTCTTAACTCCTTTTCTTCATTGACAGACCAGGAGCCTAGGAGGACCAGCTATCCAAACATATCCCAAGGCTAACTATTTGGTGCCTTTTCTGCTTCCACCCAGACCAGGCTCTTATGGTCTTCTACCTGAGCTGAATTCACCTCATGAATCACCTTCCTCTTTTTCCTCCTGTCCCGTAGTCAATTTTGCACTCAACTATCGGAGTGCAAGGTACATCTTGACTTGGTACAAAAGTCAAGATACATCTTGACTCCCCAAGATGTATCACGCCATGTCATGTTCCTGCTCAAAACCCTCTAGAGGCTTTTCATCATACTTGACTGAAATCCAAGGCCTCTGTGGTCAGCCCCTGTCTATCTCCTTGCCTTGTCCCCCGCCATGTTCCCTTTGCTGAGCCGCTCTTGTCCAACTGGAACTCCCCGACTCTGCCAATCTCATCCGGCCTCCCTGGAGCCCTGGAGAGCTCCTTGGAGGAGGACGACCCACTCTCGCTCCTCACTCTTTCAGCTCCTTGCTTGAGGGCCCTCTTCCCAGAGCGCCCCCTGAGCACTTGTCTGGAATTGTTCCTTCCTCTCCTCACCCCAGCTTTGCTCTCAACCGGAAGCTGGGCACACCGCACAGCCGCAGGTATAATGTCCACACCCCGTCAGAATCTGAGCGCACTGAAGGAAGATGTTTGCCCACCTGGTTCATCTCTGTCTCCTCAGCGGGAACTGTATTCACCACACCATTGTTGTTGTTTTTCGTCACTTAAGTCCTGTCTGACTCTTTGTGACCTCATGGACTGTAGTCTGCCAGGCTTCTCTGTCCATGGAATTCTCCAGGCAAGACTACTGGAGAGATAGCCATTTCTTCCTCCAGGGGATCTTCCCCACATCATATATTATAAATAAACATGTGCTGATCAGATCAGATCAGATCAGATCAGTCGCTCAGTCGTGTCCGACTGTTTGCCACCCTATGAATTGCAGCACGCCAGGCCTCCCTGTCCATCACCAACTTCTGGAGTTCACTGAGACTCACATCCATTGAGTTAGTGATGCCATCCAGCCATCTCATCCTCTGTCGTCCCCTTCTCCTCTTGCCCCCAGTCCCTCCCAGCATCAGAGTCTTTCCAATGAGTCAACTCTTCACATGAGGTGGCCAAAGTACTGGAGTTTCAGCTTTAGCATCATTCCTTCCAAAGAAATCCCAGGACTGATCTCTTTCAGAATGGACTGGTTGGATATCCTTGCAGTCCAAGGGACTCTCAAGAGTCTTCTCCAACACCACAGTTCAAAAGCATCAATTCTTCGGCACTCAGCCTTCTTCACAGTCCAGCTCTCACATCCATACATGACCACTGGAAAAACCATAGCCTTGACTAGATGGACCTTTGTTGGCAAAGAAATATCTCTGCTTTTGAATATGCTATCTAGGTTGGTCATAACTTTCCTTCCAAGGAGTAAGTGTCTTTTAATTTCATGGCTGCAGTCACTATCTGCAGTGATTTTGGAGCCCAGAAAAACAAAATCTGACACTGTTTCCACTGTTTCCCCATCTATTTCCCATGAAGTGATGGGACCAGATGCCATGATCTTCGTTTTCTGAATGTTGAGCTTTAAGCCAACTTTTTCACTCTCCTCTTTCACTTTCATCAAGAGGCTTTTTAGTTCCTCTTCACTTTCTGCCATAAGGGTGGTGTCGTCTGCATATCTGAGGTTATTGATATTTCTCCCGGCAATCTTGATTCCAGCTTGTGTTTCTTCCAGTCCAGCGTTTCTCATGATGTACTCTGCATATAAGTTAAATAAACAGGGTGACAATATACAGCCTTGATGAACTCCTTTTCCTATTTGGAACCAGTCTGTTGTTCCATGTCCAGTTCTAACTGTTGCTTCCTGACCTGCATATAAATTTCTCAAGACGCAGATCAGGTGGTCTGGTATTCCCATCTCTTTAAGAATTTTCCACAGTTTCTTATGATCCACACAGTCAAAGGCTTTGGCATAGTCAATAAAGCAGAAATAGATGTTTTTCTGGAACTCTCTTGCTTTTTCCATGATCCAAAGGATATTGGCAATTTGATCTCTAGTTCCTCTACCTTTTCTAAAACCAGATTGAACATCAGGAAGGAAGGAATAAATAGGCCCTTCTTCAGTTGCCTTGTCTTGAGGCCAGAAAACAAGTTTGTGTAGAGTCACAACTCAAGGTATGAACATAAAACTCATGTTCTTCTCCCTAAAACATAATCATTGAAGAGCAGACTTTTTCAGTGTGACTCTTCCTGCTCATGCTTAGACCTTCAGTTCAGTTCAGTTCAGTTCAGTCGCTCAGTCATGTCTGACTCTTTGTGACCCCATGGACTGCAGCATGACAGGCTTCCCTGTCCACCACCAACTTCCAGAGCTTGCTCAAACTCATGTCCATCGAGTCAGTGATGCCATCCAGCCATCTCATCCTCTGTCATCCCCTTCTCCTCCTGCCTTCAATCTTCCCCAGCAACAGGGTCTTTTCCAATGAGTCAGTTCTTCATATCAGGTGGCCAAAGTATTGGAGTTTCAGCTTCAGCATCAGTCCTTCCAATGAATATTTAGGACTGATATCCTTTAGAATGGACTGGTTGGATCCCCTTGCAAGTTCAAGGGACTCTCCAGAGTCTTCTCCAACACCACAGTTCAAAAGCATCAATTCTTCAGCGCTCAGCTTTCTTTTTGGTCCAACTCTCACATCCATACATGACTACTGGAAAAACCATAACTTTTACTAGATGGACCTTTGTTGACAAAGTAATGTCTCTACTTTTTAACATGCTGTCTAGGTTTGTCATAACTTTTCTTCCAAGGAGCAAGCGTCTTTTAATTTCAGTCACCATGCTTAGGTCTTAGGGTGGGCTTCTTCCAGTCCTGTCTTTTATAATGTTTGTTCTATGATTTATGGGCCTCCTTCAAAGGTTCGCCTAGTCAAGGCTATGGTCTTTCCTGTGGTCATGTATGGATGTGAGAGCTGGACTGTGAAGAAGGCTGAGCGCCAAAGAATTGATGCTTTTGAACTGTGGTGTTGGAGAAGACTCTTGAGAGTCCCTTGGACTGCAAGAAGATCCAACCAGTCCATTCTGAAGGAGATCAGTCCTGGAATTTCTTTGGAAGGAATGATGCTAAAGCTGAAACTCCAGTATTTTGGCCACCTCATGCGAAGAGTTGACTCATTGGAGAAGACTCTGATGCTAGGAGGGATTGAGGGCAGGAGGAGAAGGGGACGACAGAGGATGAGATGGCTGGATGGCATCACTGACTCGATGGATGCGAGTCTGAGTGACCTCCGGGAGCTGGTGATGGACAGGGAGGCCTGGCGTGCTGCGGTTCATGGGGTCGCAAACAGTCGGACACGACTGAGCGACTGATCTGATCTGATCTGATTCTTACCTAGTGCAGGCCAGCTGGGACTCTAATCCCAGTGCCTTAGTCCATTCAGACTGTTACAACAAATGACCATAGGCTGGGCTTATAAACAATGGAAATTAACTTCTCATGGTTCTGGAGGTCGGAGGTCCAAGATCAACAGGTTAGTTTCTGGTGATGATCTCCTCTGGGTTTCTGATTGCTAGCATCTTTTTTTTTAAATTGAGCTGTGTCTGATATGTTTCAGGATTATTTATTATTATGATTTTTAAATAATGATTTATCATCATGATTTTAAATCAGTTTATTATGATTTTAATAATTTATTATAATTTAAAAGAATAATTCATTATTATTATTATTTTATATCAGGTCCTTAGTTTTTCCCAACTAGGGATAGAATGCCTGCCCCCTGCAGTGGAAACGCAGAGTCCTAACCACTGGACCACCAGGGAAGTCCCGACTGCTGACATCTAGTACACATTTTATATCCTGAAAGAATGACATCAGGGCCTCGTATCCTCACATGACGGGGAGCAGAAAGGAAGCAGACTCTCTCGTGATTCTTAGGAGTCCCCTTTACGAGCCCCAGACCCCATTATGAGGGCTCCACCCTCAAGACCTAATCTAACCCTGATTTTCTCCCAAGGCCTGTCTCCTAATACCTCTGCATGGGGTAGGGTTTCCACATGAGGGTTTGCCGGGACACAAGCCTTCAGTCTCTCACACCTGTGTGTTTCCTCCCCCTCGCTGGGCGGGACCAGCGGGGCTTTGGTGTGAGAGGGAGAAGGAGGCAGGTCTTTCCCGCCTGACCCTGGCTGGTATCCAGGTTGTGGGCTCCTCTGCGCTTTTGTTTTTCTCTTTGGAGACTCACCTCCCAGCCAGCCTGAAGGGGAGGTAGCTGCCCAACAACTGAAGTTTCTCTGAACTTAAAACGTGGGGCCCTTTCTTAGCACTTTTGTCGTCGGCTCTGCACCCAAGTTACAATTCTGAGAAAGGTAGAAAAAAACTTCACTGAGCCCTGGTGTCAGCCTTTCAAGCTATAAAATGTTTACAAATGCTAATAACCGCCAGGACAATGGTGGTCTGTTCTGGGAAAGACCCACTAAGAAGATCAGCTTTAGTCCATGCTCATTCAAAATTCCAGACTCTTTTCTAAATGAGGAAACGGAGGGACCACAGGTGGTACCCTCGTGGCGGGCAGGTAGGAGCCAGCATAGCAGCGGGAATTAGACAGCAGGGCCTGTCTGCACTCAGGCACCTGCTGGCAATCAGCAAGTAACGTTGCCTAAATAGCTCTCGACTTTCATCTGAGCCCTACTGCTTTAAAAATGGACATTGACCAACGGATGTGCTTTGCTAAGATACAAGAATGTCCTGACAAGGTCACTGATGTGTTTTGGGCATGGCTCATGCTTTTGACTCTGGGTTTCTCGTTCTTGGTAGCATGTGGGTTGGCTTCCACCGCATACCATCCTGGAATGACTTTGAAGGATACCGCCGATTCCAAGGGACTGGCTGCCTGCCAAAACCATGTTCCAGGAAAAGAGATGGAAGGGAAGCAGAGAGGTACAACCTTAGGGATTAGAAAATTAGACAGACGTGGCCATCTGTTACCGTTCCCGTCTAGCTCATGGGCGGCTGTTATTGCAGGGCAATTTTTACAGGTGCACATTTGTGGTCTGTTTGCCCTCCGCTTGCCTTTCCAGGTTTGTTGGGAAGCACTGGAGGCAATGCTGGAAGCCGTTTGGCTGTGCAGAACAGCAGGGTGGCCCAGAGCCCTGCTGGTGGGAGAAGGTCTGTCCTGACATTCTGGTGTGCTTCCACATCCAAGGATGGGAAGGGCCATTTGGTGGCGGAGGTGGGAGAGAGGACTCAAGGGGCCTTCGATTTGGATGGGTGAAAGATTCCAAGAAGACACCTTGGGTTACCTGCAAGATCGCTTCAGTGCCCCCGTAGGTGCCACACTGAAATATCGATATTTCTGGGTCATGCTGAGCCCAATCAGAATGAAACAAGCCACATATGCATGGGCATGTGTTTCCATTTTTGTAATCTGACTTGCAAGTAGTGGTATACCACTGGCCAAGTCACCTGGACCTCAGTGAGACTTTTCTCCAGGATGTGGCTCCATCTGGCTTTTGGAAGCTTCCATTTAGAGGGATGCTCAGGTCATAAGATCCTGTCAGTTCCAAGCTTTCTCTCTGTTTGGCACACATTTTTATCATATGTCTATGTTCTTCTCATATTAAGTTCAACACAATTATTAAATGTCTGGCAGAGTATGAGGGGACTCAGGGTTGGATGAAATGACCCAGAGTGGGAAACGGACAGCATGGCCCACAGTCCACAGAGTGTGACATGTGCTATCAATTAATGAAGGAGTGGGGTGTACCGCTGAGAGAGAGAGACGGTGGGGGGCGGGGTTCTAAAATCAGCCTGAGCTGCCAGAGGAACCTCATACAGATGGTTCTGCCTGTGCCTAGATTCTTGTCTCCAGGAATAAGTGAATATCAGGAGGATGAAGGACATGCAGAGAATAGAATGGAGATCTGAGAATATGATGTAGCCCATGTGGAGACCTTGAGGTCTAAAACAGCCTGGCCTGTTTTAGAGAGGGCAGGGAGCTTCATAAGGGTAGGGAACAAGTGGTTTAGAAGGGACAAGGGTAGGCGAGCCCTGGGATGCAGGTAAGTACCAGGTCATAACAGAGAAGGCGATGGCACCCCACTCCAGTACTCTTGCCTGGAAAATCCCAAGGATGGAGGAGCCCGGTAGGCTGCAGTCCATGGGGTCGCTAAGAGTTGGACATGACTGAGCAACTTCACTTTCACTTTTCACTTTTCACTTTCATGCATTGGAGAAGGAAATGGCAACCCACTCCAGTGTTCTTGCCTGGAGAATCCCAGGGACGGGGGAGCCTGATGGGCTGTCGTCTATGGGGTCGCACAGAGTCGGACACGACTGAAGCAACTTAGCAGCAACTTAGCAGCAACCGGGTCATAAAGGCGTTCTTACGGCAAGCCAAGGACTTTCTTACAAAAGTAACGGGAAGCTGGTAAAATAGTGTGCATGAATGGCAACACGGTCAGATTTGCATTTGAGAGCAATCAGCCTGGTGGCAATCTGCTTAAACTGAAGGGCATTTGAGGCAAGGTGACCAAGAGACAAGCCCGAATTAACAGGATGCCGAGGAGTAGAGGATGATGAGAAATATTTAAAGAAGGGAGTACAGACTGGACTTAGTATCTGCATAGATGTTGAGTCCAGGGACAAGGAGAACTTAGGGATGACTCCCAAGTGTCTATGTAGGGAGACTCGTGGGTGACAGTGTCACTAAGGGAGATATGAATTGAGCAGGAGAAGGTATGGAAGAAAGGGACAAGAAGAATTTCATTGTTGGAATTGTCTGATGAATATTACTCAAATTCTGCTTTCTGCCTGATCATGCTCATCTCAGAAAGAACCTCAAGGCCTGCAGAGTGAGGCTGGCATTTTGTATCTTTGAGAGCTGGCTCCTGACCTCCTCTCCTGTTCTCTATCCCCCAGTTCCTCTGCAAGGAGCCCACTCGTCTTCCTGTGACCCCCTGCCTCCTCTCTCTTGTCTGTGAGTCCTTTCCCCTGGAGCCCACTTGAAGCCTCACCATCCTTCCACAACTTTCCTTGAAAACCCACCTAACGGTCTTGTACCCCAAGCAGCCCTGTATAACATCCCTCATTTTTTTCTGTGCGTCTATGTTCTGCCTTCTCTGCTGGAGGTGGGGACATCTGACGTGATGGGGGTGGTCGTGTGTAGCTGAGGGACGCGAATGTGGTTGGCTGAAGGAAAGCGGTCCACCTCCAGGCCACGGGCACTGCAGGCTGCTGAATGTCTGTTTGCAACGTGAGATCAAACTAGAGATTTGGCCTTCGGGCTGGGAACACTCATTCTTCACGTCGACCCTCAGGGCTCTGCATCTCAGCTTTTGCCAGGACTCCCTGTGGGTTTGGGATACGGCTTGTGTCTGCAAAGGGAGAACCCGCAGATGTCCTTTTTCTCTGGGTCAGCTGGGCATCCCGACCTCACCTGAGGACACTCTCTTCACTCTGCTCATCCACCCCTGCCCCGCTTTCTGAAGCATGGTGAGCAGTCTAGGGGGCCCAGCTCTGAGTCTGGAGACCTAAGACACCTTGGTCATCAAGTCCTCCTTCCAGGAGAGGGCAGTGCTGCACCCACAGGCTGACCAGCATCTTGGCCTGGGTGGATGGTTACCAGGGTTATTCAGTCTTCCATCGACTGGGATTGTCAGGCACTTGAGTTTCTTGATATTGTTATATCAGGCTCTGGAGATTTAATAAAGGACTACAGCAGGCTGAGTTTGCTTTTAAAGACAGAGACCCTGCCATATCCCTTTAGTACTTAGCATCTGGCATATAATAAATACTCAATAAATTTAAAGGCAAGTGGCTTGGTACATTCCCTGAAGTGATCATTAACCATAATATTTTATGTATACATATATACATAATGCATCCTAGTTTCATGATGCTGTTATTTTTTCAGTACTTATTATACATCAGGCATTATTACAGATACATAATTTATGTGTAACCCGCTCAATACTTTCATTAAGTGTGTTCACCTTGTTTCAGACAGATATTTACTGAGAGGTCACGAGGCTACCTGTCTAAGGCACAAAGAAGTCCTGAACTGGGGTTTAAAAGCAGGTTTACCTTCAGCCACCTTCAGGCTCATTCATGACCTTATTCTTTTTTAAAATTTTATTTTTCATTGAAGGATAATGGTTTTATCTTTTTTACAATTTTGATTTTATATTGGAGTATAGTTGATTCACAATGTTGTGTTAGTTTCAGGTGTATAAAGTGAAAGTTGCTCAGTCGTGTCCGACTCTTTGTGACCCCATGGACCCTACAGTCCATGGAATGCTCCAGGCCAGAATACTGGAGTGGGTAGCCTTTCCCTTCTCCAGGGGCTCTTCCCAACTCAGGGATCGAACCCAGGTCTCCCGCATTGCCGGTGGACTCTTTACCGGCTGAGCCACCAGGGAAGGGCCTCAGGTGTCTATGTGTAACCGAATCACGTCTTCATCCTTTCCAGCAAAGGTCTCTGACAGCAAAGTCTACCTGTTAGTCAGCCCCATCACCTCGTTCTTGGGTCATCTGGCTCTGCCCTGTATTTCCCAGCAATCCTGCGTGCCTTATACACGTGCACACACACTCACCTCTTCCCCTTCCTCTAAATCACTCTACACTCCACGGGGCCTGGGACCCTTCCTGTGGCGTCAAAGTTCAGTGCTTTCTCCTGTGCTTTTTGTGTGTGTACATGCTTTCCTCTCTCATTAGAGTTTAAGAGGAAATGCTCTTCAGTGTATGAGATGCTCATCAATTGCCTTTTGCTAGTATTCAGCAATCCAGCTATTTTTTAAAAATTTATTTTCAAATTGAAGGATAATTGCTTTACAATATTGTTTTGGTTTCTGCCATACATCAACATGAATCAGCCACAGGTATATAGGTATATATATATGCCCTGCCTCTTGAACCTCCCTCCCATCTCCCACCCCATCCCACCCCTCTAGGTTGTCATAGAGCCCCGGTTAGAGCTCCTTAAGTCATACAGCAAATTCCCATTGGCCATCTAATTTACATATGGTAGTGTATATGTTTCCATAGTCCCGCTATTTTTGAAGAAAGAATGCGGGTTCTCTACAAATCACTTGGTTTTGCAATTTCTTCCCCTGATATGTTAGTCCTTATATTTCTTCTTCATTTTTTATTTCCCTTTGAGTGTCCCTTTCTTCAGTGTTTCCCTTTTCCATTTGTCGGGACGTGAATATCGGGGTTTCCTTGGAGAGTTCTTACTGTAAGATACTGAACCATTTTATTGTAGGGCTGCATAAGTACTGTGACTGTGGTAAGATCAATTTAATGGCAAAGAAATGCTTCTGTTCCAAGACCAATAATTACAACCCATTCCTCATCGGCTTCCTTGGTTCCAGCCTGGTTCCCCTGCAGTCAGTCCTTCATGCAGCTGCCAAGTTCATTTTCTCACCTGCTGCTCCGACGGCGTCACCTCTCTCCCCACACCCAGAGTGACTCTCTGTTTACCCTTCATTTCCAGTCGTACCCAAAGTCGTCCTCTTGGTTTCAAGGCCCTCCCTGTCCAGGGTCTCTCACTTTCTAGGCCCATTCAGCATTCTGATGCTAATGCACTCTCCGGGTCCTAGCACTCCTCCTCAAGATGTCAGGAGCCCATGGAGAGCATGCAGTGGATCCCAAGTGCATTTCTGAGTGCTGATCCCTTTGACTCTAAACGGGCTCTCCTGGTAGCTCAGATGGTAAAGAATCTGCCTGCAATGTGGGAGACCTGGATTTGATCCCTGGTTGGGGAAGATCTCCTGGAGAAGGGAATGGCTACCCACTCCAGTATTCTGGCCTGGAGAATTCCAAGGACAGTCCATGGGGTCGCAAAGAGCTGGACACGACTTAGAGACTGCACAGCAGGATACATTTATATCTACTGGCTGCGCTAGGCCTTTGCTGCAGCTTGGCTTATCTGGTTGTGGTGCATGGGCTTAGTTGCCCTCCAGCATGTGGGATCTTAGTTCCCCAACCAGGAATGGAACCCGCATCCCCTGCATTGGAAGACCCATTCTTTGCCACTGGACTGCCAGGGAAGTTCCAATAAATGGATATTTCATAATGAACTGTGGAGTGTCACTTATTCGTTGACTGGTACAAACCCCAGAAGGGCTTCCCAGGTGGCTCAGATGGTAAAGAATCTGCCTGCAATGCCAGAGACCTGTGTTGGGAAGATCCCTGGAGAAGGGCATGGCAACCCATTCCAGTATTCTTGCTTGGAGAATCCCATGGACAGAGGAGCCTGGTGGGCTACAGTCCATGGGGTCGTATAGAGTGGACTCAACAGAACGATTAACACTTTCAGTTTCACAAATCCCAGAAGCAGTGGGAAAGATGTTAATCTGAAAAATTATGGAGTGTGGTTAGCTGAGTAAATAACCTAAAGTTACTATATTTTAGGTTTTACACATCTTAGCTCTTAGTCTCCATTTTTATGGCATTTATTGTAGTTTGGTGATGTCAAAATAATATGTTTGTGGTAGAAAGTATGGGAAACACAAAAATGCATGTGGGCAGCAGTTCACTAGGTGAAAAGCACCACCCTCGTTACAGAGAGGGACCCCCACGGAACCGGAGTGTGTCTCCCACACCGCTCATGGGCTGTTCTGGGCTGGAGTGCAGCAGACCGTAAGGGGTATTTTAATCTCTCTGGTTTGGGACATCTGCTAGACGTAACTCCTTTCCTCTCAGTTCACACCGGCCTTCCCTTTGATTCTTAGTCCTCTTAGGAGCAAAGAGATGGGAAAGAGGACCCCAAGGCAAAGAGCACCAAGGGCAAAGACTGTGCTCTAAAATGGAGAGCAGGATGGTTGAAGCCCCTGCCCTTTTCCAGACAGGAGGCTGACTGAGGCCACGTCGCAGAACCAGAGACCTTTCTGCATGGAGACCAGGGTTTGGACGTCTCTTCTGGTTACAGTTAAGCTGCAGCACCAGCACCAGAGCTCTTTGTCCTTGACCTTGAGCCTACTGCACAACCCCTCTCCCGGGTGTGCCTATACGTGGCCCTCATCTACTCCCAGCTTGTGCCAAAGCTTGTGCCCCGAGGGCTTGTCCTTTCTTCTCCAGTGAGGTATGCCAAAGCCTTTGACTGTGTAGATCACAATAAACTGTGGAAAATTCTGAAAGAGATGGGAATACCAGATCACCTAATCTGCCTGTTGAGAAATCTGTATGCAGGTCAGGAAGCAACAGTTAGAACTGGACATGGAACAACAGACTGGTTCCAAATAGGAAAAGGAGTATGTCAAGGCTGTATATTGTCACCCTGTTTATTTAACTTATATGCAGAGTACATCATGAGAAATGCTGGACTGGAAGAAACACAAGTTGGAATCAAGATTGCTGGGAGAAATATCAATAACCTCAGATATGCAGATGACACCACCCTTATGGCAGAAAGTGAAGAGGAACTCAAAAGCCTCTTGATGAAAGTGAAAGTGGAGAGTGAAAAGGTTGGCTTAAAGCTCAACATTCAGAAAACGAAGATCATGGCTTGTGGTCCCATCACTACATGGGAAATAGATGGGGAAACAGTGGAAACAGTGTCAGACTTTATTTTTCTGGGCTCCAAAATCACTGCAGATGGTGACTGCAGCCCTGAAATTAAAAGACGCTTACTCCTTGGAAGGAAAGTTATGACCAACCTAGATAGCATATTCAAAAGCAGAGACATCACTTTGCCAACAAAGGTTCGCCTAGTCAAGGCTATGGTCTTTCCTGTGGTCATGTATGGATGTGAGAGCTGGACTGTGAAGAAGGCTGAGTGCCGAAGAATTGATGCTTTTGAACTGTGGGTTGGAGAAGACTCTTGAGAGTCCCTTGGACTGCAAGAAGATCCAACCAGTCCATTCTGAAGGAGATCAGCCCTGGAATTTCTTTGGAAGGAATGATGCTAAAGCTGAAGCTCCAGTATTTTGGCCACCTCATGCGAAGAGTTGACTCATTGGAGAAGATTCTGATGCTGGGAGGGATTGAGGGCAGGAGGAGAAGGGGACGACAGAGGATGAGATGGCTGGATGGCATCACTGACTCGATGGATGTGAGTCTGAGTGACCTCCGGGACTTGGTGATGGACAGGGAGGCCTGGCGTGCTGCAGTTCATGGGGTCGCAAAGAGTCGGACACGACTGAGTGACTGATCTGATCTGATCTGAGGTTGGCCTTATGTAACTCAGATTTTCTAAAACGTGAGCACTTCATAGTCAGCAAGTATGTTGCAAGTTTGCACTTCGGTTTTCTATCTTCAATCCCCCAAAGACAGATGCTAATATAAACCTAGTTCTTGAAATGACTTTGCTATGCAAGAGAAGACGAGTGCAAAACACAACATTGAGGAAAAGTCAGGCAATTACTCACCCTACCCCCTCACTTGCTAGTTTTTTTTATATCTTCATCTGGCTCTGATGACAAATTCAATTGAAAAGGAGCTGATCTATGCACTTTCACTTCTAACAGCACCATGGAATTTCTCACACTAAAGCTGATCTGAAAAACCCAATCAATATTTGCTTAAAGAACACATTAGAGGCACAGTTCTCATATGGAAGTTAAGGTCCCTATGGGATCAAATTGAAAAGCCAAGCTTCCCTCATTTTTGGCTCCCCTCGTTTTTCTTTCTCCAGGGTTTTATTCTTGCTGCCGTCTCACCTTCCGCTTAATCCCTGACCTCCATATGCCATCCATTCTTTTTAGCCGGGATCCAGGAATTGGAATTGGATCTCATCCTTACTATTACTCACAGCAGGTGGAAGAAAATGAAAGTAATAAAGGGATTCAAATTCCTTACAAGTCAGCAGTTTGCAGAACCGAACTCTTGTTTCCCCTTAAGATGGGGCAAGATGTATGCTGATAGGAGACTGGCGAGCAGTCCTTTGGAAGGCTAGTCATGCCCTTCGCTCCCCAAATTATCAAGGTACATTGTCACTGCTAGACCTTGTTTTCTAACAGAGTTTCTTCCAGTGGCTTTTAACCCACAAGGCTGCAGCTTTTGATATAAACTCATGAATATGAATGAGGAGACCACAGGAAAGGGTCCCCACGTGACTGATGTCATGGAGTGGACAGAAGAGAAAGGGCCTATGCTTGTCCTTTCAAGTCTCTCAGTTTTCGAAGCAAGAAGACCCTGAGAGGCACATTAGCAGAAACTTGTGTGTGTGTGTGTGTGTGTGTGTGTGTGTGTGTGTGTGTGTGTGTGTTTGGGGATGGGTGGGAGTTCTCTATACCAGCGGTCCCCAGACTTTTTGGCACTAGGGACCTCTTTCATGGAAGACAGTTTTCTATGGCTGGGGTGAGAGGGATGACTTCAGGACGATTCAAGCACATTACATTTACTGGGTACTTTATTCCTAATCTAAGGCTGTGGCCCTGAGGTTCGGGACCCTCGGTCTATACTACAGTGGTGTGTACCTTACTGAACCCCGTCCATGTCACATTGGAGCCTCCCTAATACACCATTTGTAATAGAGTGAAATTAGAATTAAGGGGGTTTCTTTCCCCAGCAGTTCAGTGGTAAAGAACCCGCCTGCCAATGCAGGAGATGCAAGAGACCCAGGTTTCATCCCTGGGTTGGAAAGATCCCCTGGAGGAAGAAATGGCAATAGTCTAGTATTTTTTGCCTGGAAAATTCCATGGACAGAGGGGCCTGGTGGGTTATAGTCCATGGGATCTCAAAGAGCTGGACACAACTGAGAAACGGAGGATAGAGCTAAGCCAGGGGGTGTGTGTGTACGTGTGTGTACACAAGTAAAATCTAGTTCAATTCTCACACCTAGAAAGTATCTATTGTTATGCCCCTTTTACAGATTTAAAAACTGGAGGTCAAAGACACGATGCAGTTTGGTATCTCACTAAAGTATTGACAAAGCTGTGATTTGCACTGGGGTCTTCGCTTGCAAAGCTAATGCTCCTTCCTTCTCTATCATGTCATTCCGTTGTCTGTAAAAACAAAGATTATCTATCAATCCCTTACCCCATCATTTTCTCAGATAATGTCTATTTGATAATGGTTGCCCAACAGTTGTTAATGCCATTTCTTCTGTTTCCTCCCTCTCCTTTCTGGCCAATTTTCTTTTGCTGAAAGCATCCATAGACTATCAAAATTCCCCCAAACAGTTCAAACCAGTTCTGTGTACAAGCAAAATATAGAATCTGTCATATTGTTGGCCACCCTGAAATTATGTTTTTATACACTGTGCTTTTCAAATTGGGGCCAATCAACTTGTCATTCACTGGAATGTTTTCAGCTGAGATTATGCTGACACACGCAGATGCATATGTCACATTTATAGGAAAAGTTTTAAGATACAATCATTCTGCTGGCATCAATTCATTGTTAACCAAAGACAAGGTTATTTAGATGCACTGAGCATGGTACTTTTGGATCACTTGGCTACTTGTGATTTTCCCCAGGCTTTTAAGAAATTCTCCTATGAGAATATAAACCACAAAATTGCATCCTTCTGATCAAGTAGGAGAAATGGCTAAATACACTACAGAGGATAAAGAAATGGCACCAAGTTCAATCTATTAGAATATCACTTCATAAAATTTCACCTCATACTGTGTCTAAGGTTCTGGAATAGTGTTTCTGCCATATGAAGCTGGGCAATGAGCTCCTTGATTGAGGGCCCCCTGAGGTAAGATGAGGGTGACTGGTTATTTGTCTTGGAAATAAGGCCAGTGCAGATTTGAGGGTGGCAGAAGGGTGCTGAGGATTTCACATCACTGCCACATTTCTCATTCTGGAGGAAACCAAGCCATGGCTGTTGGAAGTCCATCAGGTGGGAATGAGCACAGGCCAGGAGTCCCTGGAGCAGCCAAAGGATGTCTGTGGGGGCCCACACTTGCACACCCTCCAGCCTTCTCGACATGTCCTCCTCAGTGGATGTCTTACACTCTGCTCGTAACTGACCTCCTGTTAGGTCTAGAACTGACCTCCTGCATCTTCTCTCCAGACCTGGCCACTTAGTTTTATCCCCTTCAGTTCAGTTCGGTTGGTCAGTCATGTCTGACTCTTTGCAACCCCATGAACCGCAGCACGCTAGGCCTCCCTGTCCATCACCGACTCCTGGAGCTTGCTCAAACTCATGTCCATTGAGTCGGTGATGCCATCCAACCCTCTTATCCTCTGTTGTCCCCTTCTCCTTCTGCCTTCAATCTTTCCCAGCATCAGTGTCTTTTCCAACGAGTCAGTTCTTTGCATTAGGTGGCCAAAGTATTGGAGTTTCAGCTTTAGCATCAGTCCTTCCAGTGAGTATTCAGGACTAATTTCCTGATTTATCCCCTTAGTGCTTGACAATGCTGTGCTGAAGGTTACTTGGGTCAAAAACTTCAGGGCTATCCCTTGTTACTAACTGGAAGAATTCGGGAAAGGTCAAAAGGAGACACTATGTAACCTACCGACCTCCCAGAATCCTCCTTGTTGGAATCCATCTTGGTTGAGCAATGCGTGCACCACTGGGAAGGACCCTAAGTCAGAATGGTTGGCCAGAGACAACTCAGAAACTTAACCCATCTCCATAAAACCTGAGACTGCGAGCCATGTGGAAGAGCCATTTACCTGGGTTCCCTTACCCTCCTGCTCTCCACTGGGGTGGCCTTTCCCAATAAAATCTCTTGCTTTATAAAAAAAGCAAGACGAAACTTAAGGGCTATCCTGACTGCCCTCTTCCTCTTACACCGCACACCCAGCCCCTCGGCATATTCTGTTGACTTTGTCTTCACAGTGCATCCGGATTCTGGTTAGTTCCGCTCACCGTCACTGCCAGCACCACTGTCTAAGCCACTATCATCTCAAACCTCAATGACCGTAGCACCTCCATCTTTGTCCTGGACAGACTGTTGTTGGTCTAACGGCCTGTTCAAGCCAAGGGCAGATTCATGTTCCTGCTCTTTTAAAACTCTCTACTGGCTCCTCTTTCCCCTCAGAGTGAAAGCCACAGTCCTCCCAATGACCTGCAAGGCTCCACAGTCTCAACGCTTATTTCCCTCCTTCCTGGTACTCCAGCTGCAATGGCTTCCTTCCTCTTCATCTCAGCCATCAAGCCTGCTCAACGTGGGTCTCAGTCCGGATTTGTTACTCTTATTTCATCAAGTGTCCTCATCCAGTGTCTTTTGAGCCTGCTTCAAAATAATCTCAACACCTTCTGGAGAAAGTACAACCCATCCAGCCAGTTATCCAATGAGACAAATCAGTTCTACTTCCAAAAAATGTGTCTAATGGTTCTCTTTTCATCAACTCATCACCAACATCATTACCAATGATACCCCGGCCTCACTTGTGAGGACCACACATACAAAAGTCCCTTATGTCTGCACAGAGTCTTCCAGCTCTGTGTTTTCTCTCTGCCTTGAAGCCTCCACAAGAGATATTCATATGACTAATTTCCTCACTTCTTTCAAGCCTATGCTCAAAGATTTCCTTCTCAAGGAGGCCTATCTTGACCACCCCACTCAGAATTACAACCTTTTTATATTTTTCTACTAGAATGTGAACTTTGGGAAAGCAGACATCATTTTAAAAAATTGACATATACTTAAAACTTAGAACAATGCCTGAAAATAGCAGGTTCTTGGTGTGTATTAATGTAATGAGTAAATAAGCTGGAAAGTCCTAGTTCTAGACATGGGTGTGATATTATGGGGCTTTGGGCAAGACACTGCTATTTCCTGAAGTCGGGTTTTTTTTTTTTTTTTTCTTTCACATATGAAGAGTCTAGGGTCTGTAATTCCTACTTTATGACTTGAGGGTATCTCTCAGATTTTCACGAAAACATTCCAAAAAATAGACGTCACTATGCAAATATCATGCAGGGAAGGTACAGCAGCTGCAGAGGTGTAGACACCCATTGGACTCAAGCCCAGCACTGGAGCTGCCTGACTGTCAGCTCTCACACTTAGCGTTGTTCCTTTGAAAAGTTATTGTTGTGATAAATTCTTATCAAATTCCAGCTTAGGGCTAAAGTGTAGCTGCAATCTGACTGAACCAAGAAAAATTTGGGCCTTTGGAAGAACTAGGCAGCAGTAATGTTTACATAATCTTGGTAAAAAGTCATTGCTATGGAAACTCTCTACTTCGCCTTACATGTATAGCATTCTGAGAGGGATTGGCCAGAACACTATAGCTAGATCCTTGAAATATTGAAAATCACACTCCAGATTATTAATGTCTTTGTGCCTCAACCTTGCTTTAATGAAATGACTGTGCTCTGAAATTTAAAAATATTGTTCAGTTCAGTTCAGTTGTTCAGTCGTATCCAACTCTTTGTGACCCCATGGACTGCAGCATACCAGGTCTCCCTGTCCATCACTAACTCCCGGAGTCCACCCAAACTCATGTCCATTGTGTCTGTGATGCCATCCAACCATCTCATCCTCTGTCATCCCCTTCTCCTCCTGCCCTCAATCTTTCCCAGCATCAGGGTCTTTTCAAATGAGTCAGTTCTTTGCATCAGTGGCCAAAGTATTGGAGTTTAAGCTTCAACATCAGTCCTTCCAGTGAATATTCAGGACTGATTTCCTTTAGGATGGACTGGTTGGATCTCCTTGCAGACTCTCAAGAGTCTTTTCCAACACCACAGTTCAAATGCATCAATTCTTTGGTGCTCAGCTTTCTTTGTAGTTCAACTCTCACATCCATACACAGCTATGGGAAAACCATAGCTTTGACTAGATGGACCTTTGTTGGCAAAGTAATGTCTCTGCTTTTTAATATATTATCTAGGTTGGTCATAGCTTTTCTTCCAAGGAGCAAGCGTCTTTTAATTTCATGGCTGCAATCACCATGTGCAGTGATTTTGAAGCCCAAAATATAAAATATAAAGTCTGTCACTGTTTACCCATTTATTTCCCCATCTATTTGCCATCAAGTGATGGGACCAGATGCCATGATCTTAGTTTTCTGAATGTTGAGTTTTAAGCCAACTTTTTCACTCTCCTCTTTTACTTTCATCAAGAACCTCTTTAGCTCTTTGCTTTCTGCCATAAGGGTGGTGTCATCTGCATATCTGAGGTTATTGATATTTCTCCCAGCAATCTTGATTCCAGCTTGTGCTTCCTCCAGCCTAGTGTTTCTCATAATGTACTCTGCATATAAGTTAAATAAGCAAGGTGACAACATACAGCCTTGATGTACTCCTTTTCCTATTTGGAACCAGTCTGTTGTTCCACGTCTAGTCCTAACTGTTGCTTCTTGACCTGCATATAGATTTTTCAAGAGGCAGGTCAGGTGGTCTGGTATTCCCATCTCTTTCAGAATTTTCCAGAGTTTGTTGTGGTCCACACAGTCAAAGGCTTTGGCATAGTCAATAAAGCAGAAATAGATGTTTTCCTAGAACTCGCTTGCTTTTTCGATGATCCAATGGATGTTGGCAATTTGATCTCTGGTTCCTCTGCCTTTTCTAAATCCAGCTTGAATATCTGGAAGTTCATGGTTCACATATTGCTGAAGCCTGGCTTGGAGAATTTTGAGCATTAGTTTACTAGGTGTGACATGAGTGTAATTGTGTGGAAGCTTGAGCATTCTTGGCATTGCCTTTCTTTGGGATTGGAATGAAAACTGACCTTTTCCAGTCCTGTGGCCACTGCTGAGTTTTCCAAATTTGCTGGCATATTGAGTGCAGCACTTTCACAGCATCATCTTTCAGGATTTGAAATAGCTCCACTGGAATTCCATCACTTCCACTAGCTTTGTTCCTAGTGATGCTTTCTAAGGCCCACTTGACTTCACATTCCAGGATGTCTGGCTCTAGGTCAGTGATCACACCATTGTGATTATCTGAGTCGTAAAGCTCTTTTTGTACAGTTCTTCTGTGTATTCTTGCCACCTCTTCCTAATATCTTCTGCTTCTGTTAGGTCCATACCATTTCTGTCCTTTATTGAGCCCATCTTTGCACAAAATGTTCCCTTGGTATCTCTAATTTTCTTGAAGAGATCTTTAGTTTTTCCCATTCTGTTGTTTTCCTCTATTTCTTTGCACTTATCACTGAGGAAGTCTTTTTTATCTCTCCTTGTTATTTCTTGGAACTCAGAATTCAAATGGGTTTTTACCTGGGGTTAAAAAAATTTAAAGAAGCCCTTTATTCAAATACTTGCATCAGAATCCCTTGTCATTGCCTCAAACTGATGCTTTGTAATTAGGGCAGATTCACTGGTGGATGGGATTTTATTTTAAAGAATTCTTCTTTATCTTTAACATTTCCTAGCTTTACCCATATGCCTTCATTTGTCCTAAATAAGATTTCTAAGCAGCTTAAAAATAAAATTTTTGATGTCTGCTTGCAAAAGGAATCACACACTCTGCCACAAATATGAGGTTTTTTTCTAGAGGGAAGATAAATGATTTTTAATCATTCTTTTATTCATTCAACAGCTATGTATGGGGCATCTTTGTGGTTGCTCCATTGTTTAGTCCGTCAGTCATGTCTGACTCTTTGAGACCCCATGTAGCCTGCCAGGCTCCTCTGTCCATGGGATTTCCCGGGCGAGAATACCAGATTGGGCTGCATTTCCTTCTCCAGACAAATTTCCCCAACCCAAGGATCGAATCCCTGTCTCCTACGTCTCCTGCATTGACAGGTGGATTCTTTACCATTGAACCACCAGGGAAACCCTATGGGGCATGTACAATGTTCCAAACCCTGGGTTCAAGGGTGAGGCAATGATAACCTGGAAATCCCTGTGGTCCCCATCCTTATTCACAGAGTGGATAGGTGGGAGAGAAATCAAGCAGATAATGAGACATAACTTAGTTGTAATCCTGGTAAATGGCACCAAGGAACAGCAGGAGATGAGACAGCAGGAGCCCTAAGCTGGTAAGGGAACAGGCAGCAGGACCCTTGCTCAGCAGGCTCTCTTTCACCCAAGACCTGAGGGAGTCAGCCAGTTAAGGACACAGGTGGGGGCTTGCAAGAGGATGAACATTCAGGAGCTTGGGAGAGCATGTGTGAAGATCCTGGGGTGAATAAGAATGAAGACAAGACCAACACATCCAGAACCTCACAGTTCCAGAGGGTGCCAGACCTTGCAGAGCCTTGTAAACTATGGGAAGAATTGTGAATGGTTTGAGGAGTCAGAAGAATTCAAGGAAAGGACTCAAGTGGAAGAGTCATGGGCCTGGATTTGATTCCTTTTAAAAGGTTATTTTGGTATATGTCAATACTCTGCAATGGTCTATATGGGAAAAGAGTCTAAAACAGAGTTGCTATTGTTCAGTCGCTAAACTGGGTTCAACTCTTTGGGACCCCATGAACTGCAGCACGCCAGGCTTCCCAGTCCTACACCATCTCCTGGAGTTTGCTCAAACTCATGTCCATTGAGTTGGTGATGCCATCCAACCATTTTGTCCTGTGTAACCCCCTTCTCCCATCCTCAATCTTTCTCAGCATCTTTTCCAATGAGTCATCTCTTCCCATCAGGTGGCCAAAGTATTGTAGTTTCAGCCTCAGCATCAGTCCTTCCAATGACTATTCAGGACTGATTTCCTTTAGGATTGACTAGTTTGAGCTCCTTGCTGTCCAAGGCACTCTCAAGAGTCTTCTCCTGCACCACAATTTGAAAGAAACAACTTTTTGGTGCTCAGCCTTCTTTATGGTCCAACTCTCACATCTCACATCCATACATGACTACTGGGAAAACCTACAACGGGATAACTTTGCTGTACACCTGAAACTAACAACATTGTAAATCAACGATACCCCAATACAAATTTAAAAGGAAAAATCATTTTGGGTGGTTAGTGGAGGCTGAGCTGGAGGTGGGGTGGGTGTGGGTGGCAGCGCTTAGGAGGCTTCTGCACTAGTCCAGACATAATGGTTTTGATGGAGGTGGTGGTGGTGGTGATGGGGGTAGCTGTTGGCAGTGAAGACAGAGAAAAGAGAATTCACTGGACACACTTGGGAAGTTGAATCGAGAGTCTTGTCAGCAGATGGTGGAGATGTGTGGTTTATGCTTTCTCCAGAAGGTGATGAGATGATTTCTGGAGCAAGTTCAAAGGACACTAAATGAGGCCACTCGAGGGAACATTAATCATGGACCCAGACTCAGACTAGTGATGATAGATTCAGCCTCTGGAGGTGGCTGGTGGCAGAGGCCTTGAAGAGCTGATTCCATCAACTCTTTGATGTTCCGTTCAGGGTGTGGTCTTTATGCAGCCCTGCTTCCAATCACCAACCTCAGATTTTACATCTGGGCTGGTGCCTGGAGAGTGCTTATTCTCCTATGCATGTCAAAAAGGCCTCATTCTCCTCTGTTCCCTAAGAACAGATCTCTAATCTGTTAAAACTTTCTATCTATTCTTGAGCCAGTTTTGGTAATGTGTATGTTTCTAGGAATTTCTTTGTAGATTATCTTAATTTGTTGGCATTTAATTGTTCATAGTATTTTTTAAAATAATTCTTTAAATTCTTTTAAGGTCTGCAACAATGTTCCCTCTTTAATAAATATTTTTAGTTATTTTCATCTTCTCTCCTTTTTTCTTAGTCTAGCTAGTGTTCTTGCCTGGAGAATCCCAGGGATGGGGGAGCCTGGTGGGCAGCCGTCTATGGGGTCACACAGAGTCGGACACGACTGAAGTGACTTAGCAGCAGCAGCAGCAGCTAAAGTTTTGTCAATTTTGTGGATTTTTTTCAAACAACTAATTTTTTATTTCCTTGAATCTCCCTGTTGTTTCTCTATGTTCTATTTTTTTTAACCCCTAACCTTTATCATTTCCTTCCTTCTTAAGGCTTCAGGTTTGTTTTTCTTTCCCTGAGTTACTTAAGATGTAAAGCTAGATTGTTGACTTGAGATTTTCATGTTTAATGTATGCATTTAGAGTTATAAATTAACTCTGAGTACTGCTTTCACTTCAGCCCATAAGTCTTGGTATGTTGTGTTTTTATTTTCATTTGTCTCAAGATATTTTCTATTTTTCCTAGCGATTTCTTTTCTAAACCCATTATTTGTCTAAGTGTGTTGTTTAATTCTTGTATGGTTGTATTTTTCCAGCTTTACTTCTTTTATTTATTTCTAGCTTCATTCCAGGTGGTTAGAGAGGAGGATATTTTGATGATTTAAATCTTTAAGATTCATTGTTTTAAGAGAGAGCATATGGTACATCTTAGGGAATGTTATGTGTGCACTTGAGAAGATTGTGTGTTCTGCTGTTGCTGGTTGGGTGTTCTGTATATGTCTGCTGAGTCTATGGTTTATAGTGTTATTTAAGTCCTCTAATTCCATATTGATCTTCTGTCTATATGTTCTACCCATTATTAAAAGTGGAAAATACTGAAGTCTTCATGTATTACTGTAGAACTGTCCATTTCCCCTATTCAGCTCAGTCAAGGTTTGCTTCAAATATTTTGGGGCTTTTTTGCTTGGTGCATATTTTTCAGAGAATCTATTTAAAACTTACTTTAAGCAAGTTTACTAGAGTCTATTCAAGTTGCCAATTTAGAGATCTTGTTTTTGAGCCACGTATAACAGTGTAGCTGAATGCAATAACTTCTGTGGTCACGACTGCAGACTTGTCCTTTCTAGTCAACCTTTGAAACTTCTAACAAAATATCATGAAAGAGAAAAGGTAAATCAACCGTTTCCTTCCTACTTGCATCTAACGTTATTGGCAACATTTTTCTGTGTAAATAAGAGCCCTTTAATCCTCTGTCAGCTTATTTCAGACAAGGCTTGCGGGAGTTGGTGATAGACAGGGAGGCCTGGCGTGCTGCGATTCATGGGGTCACAAAGAGTCTGACACGACTGAGCGACTGATCTGATCTGAGGGTTGAAGAATGTGAGTTCCACTTTATGCCTAAGACTACTGTAGGAAAAATGGAGAATCAGTTCAGTTTAGTTGCTCAGTCATGTCAACTTTTTGCAACCCCATGGACTGAAGCATGACAGGCTTCCCTGTCCATCACCAACTCCCAGAGCTTGCTCAAACTCATGCCCATTGAGTCAGTGATGCCATCCAACCATCTCATCCTCTGTCGTCCCCTTCTCCTCCTGCCTTCAGTCTTTCACAGCATCAGGGTCTTTTCCAATGAGTCAGTTCTTCGCATCAGGTGGCCAAAGTATTGGAGCCTCAGCTTTAGCATCGGTCCTTTCAATGAATATTCAGGACTGATTTCATTTAGGATGGACTGGTTGGATCTTTTTGCAGTCCAAGGGACTCTCAGGCGTCTTTTCCAATACCACAGTTCAAAAGCATCAATTCTTTGGCGCTCAGATTTCTTTTTTTATGGTCCAGCTCTCACACCTCACATACGTGACTACTGGAAAAACCATAGCTTTGACTAGATGGACCTTTGTTGGCAAAGCTTTTTAATATGCTGTCTAGGTTGGTCATAGCTTTTCCTCCAAGGAGCAAGGATCTTTTAATTTCATGGCTGCAATCACCATCTGCAGTGATTTTGGAACCCAATAAAATAAAGTCTGTCACTGTTTCCATTGTTTCCCCGTCTGCTGCTAAGTCACTTCAGTCGTGTCCGACTCTGTGCAACCCCATAGACGGCAGCCCACCCCACCAGGCTCCCCCGTCCCTGGGATTCTCCAGGCAAGAACACTGGAGTGGGTTGCCATTTCCTTCTCCAGTGCATGAAAGTGAAAAGTGAAAGTGAAGTTGCTCAGTCGTGTCCGACTCTTAGCGACCCCATGGATTGCAGCCCACCAGGCTCCTCCATCCATGGGATTCTCCAGGCAAGAGTACTGGAGTGGGGTGCCATTGCCTTCTCCATCTATTTGTCATGAAGTGATGGGACCAGATGCCATGATCTTCATATTTTGAATGTTGAGTTTTAAGCCATCTCTTTCACTCTCCACTTTCACTTTCATCAAGAGGCTCTTTAGTTCTTCTTCACTTTCTTCCATAAGGGTGGTGTCATCTGCATATCTGAAGTTACTGATATTTCTGCTGGCAATCTTGGTTCCAGCATGTGCTTCATCCAGCCCAGCATTTTGCATGATGTACTCTGCATATAAATTAAATAAGTAGAGTGACAATATACAGCCTTGACGTATTCCTTTCTCAATCTGGAACTAGTCTGTTGTTCCATGTCTGGTTCTAACTGTTGCTTCTTGACCTGCATACAGATTTCTCAGGAAGCAGGTAAGATGTCTGATGTTCCTATCTCTTGAAAAATTTTCCACAGTTTGTTGTAATCTACATAGTCAAAAGCTTTGGTGTAATCAACAAAGCAGAAGTAGATGTTTTTCTGGAATTCTTTTGTTTTCTCTATGATCCAATGGATGTTGGCAATTTGATCTCTGGTTCCTCCAAATTTTCAAAATCCAAGTTGAACATTTGGAATTTCACAGTTCATGTACTGTTGAAGCCTCGCTTGGAGAATTACTTTGCTAGCATGTGAGATGAGTGTGATTGTGCAGTAGTTCGAACATTCTTTGGCATTGCTCTTCTTTGAGATTGGAATGTAAACTGACCTTTTCTAGCCCTGTGGCCACTGCTGAGTTTTCCAAATCTTGATGAAAGTGTAAGAGGAGAGTGAAAAAGATGGCTTAAAACTCAACATTCAAAATATGAAGATCATGGCATCTGGTCCCATCACTTCATGGCAAATAGATGGGAAAACAATAGAAACAGTGACAGACTTTATTTTATTGGGCTCCAAAATCACTGCAGATGGTGACTGCAGCCATGAAATTAAAAGATCCTTGCTCCTTGAAGGAAAAGCTATGACCAACCTAGACAGCATATTAAAAAGCAGACACATTACTTTGCCAACAAAGGTCTATATAGTCAAAGCTATGGTTTTCTAGTAGTCATGTATGGATGTGAGAGTTGGACTACAAAGAAAGCTGAGTGCCAAAGAATTGATGCATTTGAACTGTGGTGTTGGAGAAGACTCTTGGGAGTCCCTAGGACTGCAAGGAGATCCAACTAGTCAATCCTAAAGGAAATAAGTCCTGAATATTCATTGGAAGGACTGATGCTGTAGCTGAAACTCCAGTACTTTGGCCACCTGATGCAAAGAACTGACTCATTGGAAAAGACCCTGATGCTGGGTTGGATTGAAGGCAGGAGGAGAAGGGGATGACAGAGGATGAGATGGTTGGATGGCTTCACTGACTCGATGGGCATGAGTTTGAGCAAGCTCTGGGGATTGGTGATGGATAGGGAAGCCTGGTGTTCTGCAGTCCATGGAATTGCAAAGAGTTGGACATGACTGAGCAGCTTGTCCCAATCCATTGTACTTAAACTGGAAATTAACAATTGTGCCAATATATTAGGGATATTGTGACAATGTATTTAGATTGAAGCTAGCACACTAGCATAACTTTAAAAAATTAAAACTATTGGTACTATGTTTAGAGAACAAATAAATGTACCAAAATCTCAATCATCTCTAGCTTCTATGATTTTACTTTTTAACTTAGGGTTTCCTGGAAGGTCAGGGAAAAATATGGATGCGTTGAATTAGATAATTCCTGAAATCTTAGGAAATGTGGCTTTTGCTGACTAATTGCCAGAGTGCAGCCCTGAGAATTTATGATGTTCCAAAAAGGTATGAAATTCCCAAATAGCATTCTTATTAAGGACAAGTAGAAGCTGGGTGCAGGTAATGACTAAAATTTAATGACTGTTTGCTCTGTGGTAAAAAATCCACCGACCAACTCGGGCGACCCAGGTTCAACCCATGGGTTAGGAAGATCTCTTGGAGAAGGAAATGGTGACCCACTCCAGTATTCTTGCCTGGGAAATCCCGTGGACAGACCAGCAGCGCAGTTTATAGTCCACGGGGGTGCAAGAGTCCGACACAACTTAGAGGCTAAACAACAAGAACAAAATCTACTTTTTACTGACATCTGTTGTAAGAAATAAGCATATTTAATTTCATTTAATACTCTAGATAATTCTATCAAATAGATATTATTTATCTCCCTTTTATGGGTGAATTAATTAAGTTTAAGAAATTGAAATTCGCAGAGTCATTTAAACATTTAGATCTAGAATCTGAATCCAGGTCTGTTTGATGCCCGAGCTCGTAGTCTTTCTTTGCCAACACCCACCTACTTTGTCTAACCCCAATCTTTCAGAGTCAGGGATCAAAGAGCCTAAAAAATGTCTACTTATGCCTAAATCAGTATTTTTTAAAAAAATGTTTTTGTCTTTGCTGACAGTGGCTGCACGGTGGGGAATTTCTTGGATTGGTGTCCCTTTGATCCCTGGTTTTGTGTCTTTCATCTTCCCTGAGGTCTTCATCTCACACATTTTCTCTGGCTTTTTCAGGATTCAGAGGAAGAATGAGAGTCAGCTGTGTACTCTGTTATCTAGAATATGCTGAAATCTACCAGCAGAACATGCATGATTTTAGCAGAAAAACAGAAAGCAGATTGCAGCTCACTTATCCTTGTATTTGCATCCTTTGGAGTGTGTGTGTTGTGTGTGTGTGTGTGTGTGTGTGTATTTGCATCCTGGGGGTGTGTGTGTGTGTGTGTGTGTGTGTGTGTGTGTGTGTGTGTATGTGTGTGTGTGTGACTGGTGGCTTGATCTCCTCCTGCAATGATGGCTTTCTTTTCTGCTTGTTATTTTTATTTTCCTTCTTTCTGGGAAGAGATAAATTTCTAGTTTATTTGCCTTTTGAAACCCTCCCCCTCACAAATCTATCAACATATCCTCACCTTCCACTCATCACAGTTACCTCTTCACAGTGTTCCCCCACGATAACAGCTGAGTCAAAACCATCTGCCAGTTTTCATGTCTACCCACACAGTCAACAGCATGATATTATCTGATAAAAAGGAGATATTATCAGAGCTGAATAGAAAATGTCTTTTCCAAGAGCACGTCTACTGAAACTCCAGAACATGGTCTCCATAACATTCATCTATAAGAAGACGAGAGATGTTACTTAAACCTGGAGCCACCTGGCGCTCCTTCCAAGTTTGGTAACACATCCCAGGTTCACTTTGCATTCTCCCAGGGAAGGCCAGCACTAGAAGACATGATCCCAGTAACAAAAATAAAAGAGGAATATGGTGGCCATAGGTAAAAGTGACTGGAACTAAAGTGAATCTTGGGGACTCCTAGAACTCTTTGTGAATATATTTTTAGGGTAGGTGGAATTTCTGCAATTGTGGGTGGAGGCAAAATATTCTGTTCACATTGCCTAATTTCTTCCCAAATATTCTACGTGGGAAACACATATAAGCCTGAACAACAGTCACAGTAAAAGACACCATCATGAAGGCAAAGAGTGATAAAATGTACTGTGAATAAGTACATAGGTTAAAATACCTATGCAAATCATAGGTTAAAAACACCTTGCCATGCAGATATTTCATAGAGTAACAAAGCTTTCATCAATAGCAAGAAATTTTATTATATCACTAGGCAGCTCTGTCCATTCCTACCTCAAAATTTTCTGTATCATAACAATGCTATTAATAATCTTTCTTTCCCCTTCATAGGCTTTTAAAAACCCCTTTTTAGAATTGTGTGAGAAGTGAAGTTGCTCAGTTGTGTGTGACTCTTTGTGATTCCAGGGTCTGTAGCCTACCAGGTTCCTCTGTCAGTGGAATTTTCCTGGCAAAAGTACTGGAGTGGGTTGCCATTTCCTTCTCCAGGGGATCTTTCTGACCTGGGGATAGAACCCAGGTCTCCCGCATTGCAGGCAGACGCTTTACCCTCTGAGCCACCAGCGAAGTTCCCCCCACCCACTCCCCCCGCCACCTTAGAATTGTATCAGCTCAGTTCAGTCTCTAAGTTGTGTCTGATTCTTTGTGACCCCATGAACTGCAGAATGCCAGGCCTCCCTGTCCATCACCAACTCCCAGAGTTTACTCAAACTCATGTCCATTGAGTTGGTGATGCCATCCAACCATTTCATCCTTTGTCGTCCCCTTCTCCCCCTGCCCTCAATCTTTCCCAGCATCAGTGTCTTTTCAAATGAGTCAGCTCTTACATCAAGTGACCAAAGTATTGGTGTTTCAGCTTCAAATTCAGTCCTTCCAATGAACACCCAGGACTGATTTCCTTTAGGATGGACTGGTTGGATCTCCTTGCAGTCCAAGGCACTCTCAAGAGTCTCCTCCAACACCACAGTTCAAAAGCCTCAATTCTTCAGTGCTCAGCTTTCTTTATAGTCCAACTCTCACGTCCATACATGACTACTGGAAAAACCATAGCCTTGACTAGATGAACCTTTGTTGGCAAAATGTCTCTGCTTTTGAATATGCTAACTAGGTTGGTCATAACTTTCCTCCCAAGGAGTAAGTGTCTTTTAATTTCATGGCTGCAGTCACCATCTGCAGTGATTTTGGAGCCCAAAAAATAAAGTCTACTGTTTCCACTGTTTCCCCATCTATTTGTCATGAATTGATGGGACCAGATGCCATGATCTCAGTCTTCTGAATGTTGAACTTTAGGTCAACTCTTTCACTCTCCTCTTTCACTTTCATCAAGAGGCTTTTTAGTTCCTCTTCACTTTCTGCCATAAGGGTGGTATCATCTGCACATCTGAGGTTATTGATATTTCTCCCAGCAATCTAGAATTGTATACATAATATAAAATTTACAATATTAACCATTTTAAAGTGCATAATTCAGTGGCATTAAGTACATTCAAAACATGGTGGAATCATACCATTATTCACCTCCACAGCTTTTCATCATTCCAGAGTGAAACTGTATCCATTAAATAATTCCCCATATTCCCCACCCTTCAACCCCTGGTAACTACTATTCTACTTTCTGTCTCTATGAATTTGCCTCTTCTAATTCCAGTTGAGCTATTCCAAATCCTGAAAGATGATGCTGTGAAAGTGCTGCACTCAATATGCCAGCAAATTTGGAAACTCAGCAGTGGCCACAGGACTGGAAAAGGTCAGTTTTCATACCAATCCCAAAGAAAGGCAATGCCAAAGAGTGCTCAAACTACCGCACAATTGCATTCATCTCACACGCTAGTAAAGTAATGCTCAAAATTCTCCAAGCCAGGCTTCAGCAATATGTGAACCGTGAACTTCCTGATGTACAAGCTGGTTTTAGAAAAGGCAGAGGAACCAGAGATCAAATTGCCAACATCCGCTGGATCATTGAAAAAGCAAGAGAATTCCAGAAAAACATCTATTTCTGCTTTATTGACTATGCCAAAGCCTTTGACTGTGTAGATCACAATAAACTGTGGAAAGTTCTGAGAGAGATGGGAATACCAGACCACCTGATCTGCCTCTTGAGAAATCTGTATGCAGGTCAGGAAGCAACAGTTAGAACTGGACATGGAGCAACAGACTGGTTCCAAATAGGAAAAGGAGTATGTCAAGGCTGTATATTGTCACCTTGTTTATTTAACTTATATGCAGAGTACATCATGAGAAATGCTGGACTGGAAGAAACACAAGCTGGAATCAAGATTGCTGGGAGAAATATCAATAACCTCAGATATGCAGATGATACCACCCTTATGGCAGAAAGTGAAGAGGAACTAAAAAGCCTCTTGATGAAAGTGAAAGAGGAGAGTGAAAAGGTTGGCTTAAAGCTCAACATTCAGAAAATGAAGATCATGGCATCCGGTCCCATCACTTCATGGGAAATAGATGGGGAAACAGTGGAAACAGTGTCAGACTTTATTTTTCTGGGCTCCAAAATCACTGCAGTTGGTGACTGCAGCCATGAAATTAAAAGACGCTTACTCCTCGGAAGGAAAGTTATGACCAACCTAGATAGCATATTCAAAAGCAGAGACATTACTTTGCCAACAAAGGTTCGCCTAGTCAAGTCTATGGTCTTTCCTGTGGTCATGTATGGATGTGAGAGCTGGACTGTGAAGAAGGCTGAGCACTGAAGAATTGATGCTTTTGAACTGTGGTGTTGGAGAAGACTCTTGAGAGTCCCTTGGACTGCAAGGAGATCCAACCAGTCCATTCTGAAGGAGATAAATCCTGGGATTTCTTTGGAAGGAATGATGCTACAGCTGAAACTCCAGTACTTTGGCCACCTCATGTGAAGAGTTGACTCATTGGGAAAGACTCTGATGCTGGGAGGGATTGGGGGCAGGAGAAGAAGGGACGACAGAGGATGAGATGGCTGGATGGCATCACTGACTCGATGGATGTGAGTCTGGGTGACCTCTGGGAGTTGGTGATGGACAGGGAGGCCTGGCGTGCTGCGGTTCATGGGGTCACAAAGAGTCGGACACGACTGAGCGCCTGATCTGATCTAATCACCTCATATAAGTGGAATCATGCAGTATTTGTCCTTTTGTGCCTGGCTTATTTCGCTTAGCATAATGCTATTAAGATTCATCCATGCTGTAGCATGCATCAGAGTTGTATTCTTTTTTAAAGGCTGGATGATATTCTATTGGAAGGATGGACCATGTTTTATTCACTCATTCATTGATGGACACTTGTGTTGCTTGCCCCTTCTGACTATTGTGACTAATGCTGCTGTGAACACTGGTGTATCAAGACCCGTTTGAATCACTGCTTTCCATTCTTGTGGGTGTATTTGCCCACATACACCTAGAAGTGGAATTGCTAGAACCGGCAGTGGCACTCTGCTGGGAGCCAGCGTGAGGAACTCCTCCACCCATGGCAAAGGTCATGAGGAAGGAGGCTCGGCATACGCAAATGTGGGATCAAGCCTCATGAGTCCCCTTGGAAATTCTCGAGCATCTATCCCCCAAACCAAAGTCTGCCTACTTTACTGCTTTGTGCTCTCACCTACACCTCTGACTTTATGGGGGGCTGTCCCCCACCACCTCTCTTGGAGAAGGAGTTAACTTAGAGCTCCAGTTAATAAAGTTCCTGGGCGTGACAAGAGTGTTTTAGTTCACACACTCCTTTGGAAGTTCTCTAGTCTGCCTGAACAGGTTCTTCCAGCCACATGTGATTGTTCACAGCCTCCCAACTGTGAGAGGTGCGAGATTTTCTAAACTTTCTAAATACAGATTCTTTTGAGCAGTTAGAAGATTATTAGTATAGTATAGTGGGTTGATTAGAAATTATGTTGGTGAAGGGTTTTCATTTATTGGGCCAATGTTTGCTGCTAAGTTTCCATATCCCTTACCTACTGTGTCCCTGGGAGTGTATTGATTAATATAATTGGTGTATAGGAATGTAAGTAGTAGCTCTAATGTTGGTAACCTTGGGTCCTTGAGTTAATTCTTTTCTTGTTATAGCCCACCACACCTTTGCCCTATAGGAATGCAATTTTATCTAATGCTTTCGGAGGGTGGCACCTGACTTTAGAATAATCACCTTTAGAGAAAAATAAGTTTTCTGAAGAAAGGGTCATAAAATGTTAATAGGCCTCCTGGCCAGCAGATGATGTAAATCACCTAAACTTTTGCATATGATAAGTTTGCAGGAAGAAAGCCTGGTTTCGATAAGGATCAAGTGCTGCTGACCTTGCATGACTCTACCCCTTCCCCCATTATCCTCTATGCACAACTTAAGGTATAAAAACTATTTTGGAAAATAAAGTGTGGGCCTTGTTCACCAGAGCTTGGTCTCCCCATGTCGTTCTTTCTCTCACCTTCTGGCTGAATTCTCATCTGGAGCATGGAGGCTCACCAAGCCTACTAATTTTGCCTGGGCTTCTAAGATCTGACCAGGAAGGCCTTAGTGTCTCCTCTCCTTCAGGAAAACGGGAGGACGCCTGTGGCCTACGTAGGTGGCGCAAATTCCTTGTCTTGGAATTTTATTGGTTTTCCACATAAACCAAGTTATTCAGCCTCTTTTCTTCACTGAATTTCTTCGCTGAGCTATCCCTATTTAACCACTCTTTTTATCTTTAATTCTATCGTATCCTGATCGTGGACGCTGTCTCTCCTTCAAATTCCCTGGATCCACCAGGGCTGGACCCCGGCAGCACTCCACTCCAGTACTCCTGCCTGGAAAATTCCATGGACGGAGGAGCCTGGTGGGCTGCAGTCCATGGGGTGGTGAAGAGTTGGACACGACTGAGCGACTTCACTTTGACTTTTCACTTTCATGCATTGGAGATTCTTTTTTTTTTTTTGATTATTTATTTTTTAACTTTACAATATTGTATTGGTTTTGCCATATATCAACATGAATCCACCACAGGTATACATGTGTTCCCCATCCTGAACCCTCCTCCCTCCTCCCTCCCCATACCATCCCTCTGGGTCGTCCCAGTGCACCAGCCCCAAGCATCCAGTATCATGCATCGAACCCGGACTGGAGACTCGTTTCATATATGATATTATACATGTTTCAATGCCATTCTCCCAAATCATCCCACCTTCTCCCTCACTCCAGTATTCTTGCCTAGAGAATCCCAGGGATGGGGGAGCCTAGTGGGCTGCCATCTAAGGGGTTGCACAGAGTCGGACATGACTGAAGCGACTTAGCAGCAGTATGGACCTTCTAGGCTTAATTTTTTGAGGAAATGCTGTACTGTTACTAAACTTTATTACTGCTTGCTCACCTTCTCCTCACCCTCCTAAGGAGTGTTTGACCCCTGCCTTCTTGATTCTCAAGCTGCTTGTGAAGTAGACGCAGGAGAATGAGTAGAGGGAAGAACCAAATGGTGGGAAGAAAATGGAATGGGTTCCAATCCACCTGGGGAAGCTCTAGGTGTTCCTTTGTGCTTTAGAAGAGTTCAGGGAGTGAGCAGGGCAGGCAGAAACAAAGCCAAGAACTAGAAAGGTCTTTGTGAGAAAGAGAGAGGAGGTGAGTGGAGAGGCGCTGGGGCCGGAAGTGAGAAGCTGTGGAGGAGGAAGCTTTTAAGAAGTGTTCCTGCTTTGGGGTATGACCCAGAACTGCCCATTGTTCTCAGATCCATGGAAAGCTGGGAATTTCTCTGAAAGTTTCTCTTGATTGTTGGATTGGGTTCCTGGCATTTGAGTCCCTGCAGAGACTGTGTCATAAGAAGCTCTGGGTAGGGAATTCCCTGGCGGTCCAGCGGTTAAGACTCTGTGCTTTCAATGCAAGGGACTGGAGTTCCATCCGTGGTTGGGAAACCAAGGTCCCACATGTTACGTGATGTGGTCAAAAAAGTATGTATAGAACAGAAGCCCCTGGGTACATGGAAATTACAGCTAAGTTGGCTAGAGTTTCTGATATTCTAATAGCAAAAGCTCTACTACTTCAATAAATGAATAAAGGGGGGAAAACCCCACAGAATGAGAGCCAGCAAAAGTGAAAGTCGCTCAGTCGTGTCCAACTCTTATGGACTCCATGAACTGCAGCCCACCAGGCTCCTCTATCCATGAAGTTCTCCCAGCAAGAATACTGGAGTGGGTTGCCATTCCCTTCTCTAGGGGATCTTTCTGACCCAGGAATCAAACCCAGGTCTTCCCTTGGCAGCCGGATCCTTTACTGTCTGAGCCACCTGGAATGAGAGACAAGGTTATAGTAAAACATTAATTCTTTTTTTCTCAGTTCTTCAGGCTGTTAATAAAATAAATGTAGCTGTGGGAGGATTATTTTCATTGCCTGCAGCCCAGGCTTGCTCAGCTCTGGCTTTAACTGGAGTTGTCTGCTTGAATATTCATAAGCAGGAATTGCCAACTCACAAATCAGGATTATTTTCTATACAGGATACCCACTAGAAACAAAGTCACCATTTATTTGGAAAAAACAATATGGTGTGTGGGATGGAATGAGGTTATGGTAACACAGTTTCCCTAACCCCAAGTTGGGCTGTATTCTGATGCACCATCTGAAAAGGCAAAATATTTTTAAGCAGTAGAGCCTTGCAAAACCAGCACATATGGCTGCCTTAGTTTTTGGTGCTAAAATAGGATTCCTTATGTCGAGGATGGAGGAAATCTCTCCCTCCATCCTTCTTGAGTTCTTGTGGCTGGACTAATAATAAAATTGACAGGACAGAGCGATTAACAGGAGAAAAAACAATTTCATTTCGAGCCCATAGGAGATCATAAAATAATGCTTGGTGGGTGACCAAAACAGGCAATTTTAATATCTTTTTAGACAAAGAAACAATAAATTTGTGAAGATTTGACAGGATAAAGAAACTTTAGTTTGGGTGCTTAAATGAAAGAATGAAGTCACTCAGATGTGTGAACAAAGTCACTCACTTGTGTCCGACTCTTTGTGACCCTGTAGATTGTAGCCCATGGAATTTTCCAGGCAAGAGTACTGGAGTGGGTTGCCATTTCCTTCTCCAGGGGATCTTCCTGACCCTGGGATCAAACTCGGGCCTCCCACATTGCAGGCAGAGGCTTTACCTCTTAGCCAGCTTAATTAGTAAGAATTTAGGCAAGGTTTGGGCTTGTAAATTGGTGAAGAGGTAACAAGGTCTTTGTTCATAAGCATATTGGCCCTGAATTTTCATTTTTATGATGATAAAAATGTTTTTCTACTTCCTGTCCAAGGAGAGCACATTTCACAAGGGAGATTTATTTCCTGCTTTCAGGGACTAGAGAGGAGAGTCAGACTGTTGCTTTTGCACTGGTTCTTTCTTAAATCATTTTGATTTGAAATAATCAACATGCCATTGAGGCATAGTTTGGGGTGGTCTGCCATGAGGCTCAGCACTTACTCTGGGATGATCTTTTCTGTAAATTACCCCAGAACATTCACAGGTTCCTTGATTTATCGATTCAGTTGCTTCCTAACAAGGTACAAAATCTCTTCAATATGTGTTTCAGGTCTCCCCTTTTGAGTCCATCCTTTCCCACCACCTACCTTGAACCCATTCTGAACTCCTTAGTTGACACTGTCCGTGCCACGTTCTCTGTTCTTCGGCAGGTGTCGGTTCTTCTCTGGGGAATGCCCTGCCCTGCTCTCGGCCCAGATGAACTCGGCTAATTCTCCTAGACTCTGCTCAAGCATCGTGTTCCAAGAGAAAGACCTCTGCTATCACTTCTCACCCTTGTCTATTTGTCACAGTGCTCTCTCTCTGCCTCTGGGTTATCCCTGTGCACCTCCGTCATAACAATGTATTTCACATCACGACTGTAAATGATGGTTTCCTTCATGTCTTCCCAGGATAGAAAGCTGTTCAAGGTTGTATATGTTCGCTAAGGCTGCCGTAACAAAATACCAAAGGGCTTAAATGACAAGAATTAATTTCTCACAGTCTTGGAAGCTGAAAGTTCAAGGTCCAGGTGCCAGCAGGGTTGGTTTCCTCTGAGCCTTCTCTTTCAGCTGGTAGGTGGCTGCCTCCTTGCCCCGTGTCATCACAGGGCCTTTCCTATGCACAGAAGCATCCTTGCTATCTCTTCCTTTTCTTATAAGGACATGGGTCATGTTGAAGCAGGGCTCAACCCTTATACCCTTGTTTAACTTCAATTACCTCTTTCTATGTCCTATCTCCAAATATTGTCACACTAGGGTTATGGCTCCAACACAGTAATTTTGAGGGGGACGCAATTCAGTTGGAGCTTCACTGGTGCTCAGATGGTAAAGAATCTGCCTGTAATGCAGGAGACCAGGATTCCATCCCTGAGTCCAGAAGATACCCTGGAGAAGGAAATGGCAGCCCACTCCAGTATTCTTGCCTGGAGAATCCCATGGACAGAGGAGCCTTGGTGGACTACGGTCAGTGGGGTCTCAAACAGTCAGACACTACTGAGCAACTAATAGCTTCAGTTTCAATTCAGTTAATGGCAGAGGACAAGGATCATTTGTTACAATAATTCATATCTCTATGTCCTATCAAAGCGCTTGGTACTCAATAAACAATGAACAAATATGTATTAAAGAATCAAATAACAAATGGGAGAATAAATGAATAAAATTGGAGAAAACAGGTTTCATTGTCAAGGTTTGAAGGTATCACAGGACTTAAGATACTCAGAGTTGGCAAATGAAGCTGTAGTAAAGAATATGATCAGAGACAAAGGGAGTCTGCAGAGAAATAAAAATAAAAGAAAAATGCTGTAAAGTGGTTGGGAAATATTGCCTGCCTTTTTTTCTTTTTGGTTCTTACATAGAATATCTCCAAGCAAGATCTTTTAGAGCAAAATCTTTTTTTTTTTTTTTTTTAAAGAAAATATCCTTATAAAGAAAGATAATTATTTTTTAAAAAGAAAGAAAAACATTAAGTCAGATGATGTTGATGATGGGCTGGCTATTATTTCTGAACACCCCAAACAAAAATTATTATTCTAATGAAGAGCTATCCTGTCAACATATCTCTCTCTGTTAAAGCTTAGCATGGGACTTCCCTGGAGGTCTAGTGGTTAAGGCTCTGGGCTCCCAATGCAGAGTGTGTGAGTTCGATCCCTGGTCGGGGAACTGACATTGCACACACCATGTGACACAACTAAAAAAAAAAAAAAACAAACCCAAATATATAGTTTTCTAAAAATCTAATTTAAAAATTGAGGAATAATAGAGGGATATGGTGTGATGGGAAAGATGATGAAGTTCAGGATGTACTGAACCTGAAGGAAATGAGTTTATAATATACAGAAGGGCATTTACAGTGTCAAATAGTGAAAGGGAATGAGGCTGCTGGATTTATTCATAATACATTAAAAATCACTAATGCACATCCTCCAGAACTACTAAAATGAAAAAGATTTTTTAAATGATCAAATCTTGATGAGGATAGGAGCAACAAGGATGTGTGCATACTGCTAGTAGGGGTGTGAATTGGTATGACCACTCTGTAAATGCTTTGGCCGTATCTATCACATTTACATTGCTCTTGCTGCTGCTGCTGCTGCTGCTAAGTCGCTTCAGTCGTGTCCGACTCTGTGTGGCCCCAAAAACAGCAGCCCGCCAGGCTCTGCTGTCCCTGGGATTCTCCAGGCAAGAATATTGGAGTGGGTTGCCATTTCCTTCTCCAATACATGCATGTATGCTAAGTCGCTTCAGTCGTGTCCAACTCTGTGCTACCCCATGGACAGCAGCCCACCAGGCTCCTCTGTCCATGGAATTCTCCAGGCAAGAATACTGGAGTGGGTTGCCATTTCCTTCTCCACACATTAACACTAAAGATATGCATAGTCAGCAGCTCCCCAATGCCACCTCTAGATATATATTCAATAGAAAGGTGTACATGTGTTTACTGAAAGATTCCACAGCAGTCGTCCTCATGGTTCCATAAATAGGAATTCACATCTAGAGCCCATCAATACCAAGAGGCCCATGACATTTGGTCCAACAATTTAGTGCAAAAAAATAATAATAACAATAATAAGGGATTTTAAAAAGATGGATGATTCTAAGTGAAAGATCCCTATGTCCCTAGAGAGTTATAGTCAGAATGGTTTTCTTAATCCAGAAGCCAGGTCCCTCATTTCTAAATAGACAGTCAGATACATTCTTTTCATTTTTAAAAAAGTAAACTTGAAAATATCACCTTGTTTACCAATGGAACCATAGAATCGAGGCTCATTTTACCCCTTGGGTTATTAGCCCAACCAGCGTTTCACACAGAGCTGATTTTTATCCACACATAACCCTTCCATCACCATCACCACCATCATCATCATCGTCTGTTGCTTCTAACCCCAATTTCTTACATTACACACTTTTAGCATCATTACCCCAAATTGGAGAATTTCAGGCAGAATCATCTGCGAAAATACCGGAGGTAAAAATACGCCATTACAGGCTGTTGATGTCACACCGAGGCCTTGCTTGCTACTTTTCTGCTCATTTTACTGCACTTAACCCACTAGAAAAGGAACTGAACTATAATCAACAGCAATTTATCCGTGCTAATGGAGGATGAGGAGGCACTAGTAACATAAGGTGGCAAGGAATAAGAGAGACATAGAGGGAAAAGACAACATGGGCCCACATGCTTTTCAGATATTGTGCATACTATAAATACCTGCCATAATAACTTTGTATTCAGTTGGGGTGGCCTGTGGCCTGGGACGAGGAAGTGAGATTACCACCTTGTGTATTGTGGTCATTGGCCGAAGCAGGGACAGCTGTACAACAAGCCAGAAAATTGAGAGCTGATTTTCAGCCAATGACCATGGACAACAGGTGGCTGTTTGTGAGCCAGGTTCATACATCATGTCCCATTTTTCCATTTGAAAAAACTGCCAGACTAGTTTTATTCTGTAACTGTTTTTTCAGTGAATCACCTCAAAGTGGACCTTACTTCCTGGTGAACTCCAGGGAAAATTCGAATTCAGTATGGCCCTCAAGTTTCACTCCTATAGAAATGGACATGAAGCTTGGCGTGTGCCAATCTGATGAAGGAACCTTGATCTTGGCTGCCCTTGAAGGATGCCCAGGGAGCAGGCTGTGAGGCAGGCTTTGACTGTCTGTGGATAGCACACAGCATTCTTTGCATCTGGACGTCCCATTTCCATAGGAAGGCATAGATCATTTTGCTAGAGTCTGTGGACAAGTCAAAATAAATCAAGATCTGCTTTAGAACCAAAATCTCAATTACTTTTTTCATCAGATTTGCTCAGGCTATACATATATAAACAGGAAAAAAGGCAGACACAATGTTAACCAAATAAACCTTTTCTTCTTTTGTACTCTAACTGTAGCTCAAAAAAAAAAATCAGCTTTATATGAGTGTATGGTCTTAATGACTCAGAAAGGGAGGCAAAGCTGATCATTTTTCACAATTTTCACCTTTCTAAAATGTCATTTCCTCCCTTGTCCTTACTGTCACGTATGGTGTCATGTTGACCCATGACACACCCTTCACCCTTGAAAGCTCATTCTCCAGAGTCACAGTTTCTTAATATTTGTTAGGTTAAGTGCCACCTTCCAACACCCAGTTATTACCGCAGCCAATTAACTAGTTCACTGGCTCATGAAAGCTGCAACACTTCTAGAAGCAGTAAAATTAAAGCACAGAGTTCTTTTTAAAGGCAGAGAAATTTGGCAGGACTTCTTGTTGTTTCTGTCATCGTTGTGAGCTGCCCTTCATGTTTGAGAAGCCTGAGCTGTAAAGAGTTGACTATATCCTTTGATGTACGAAGAATCCAATTTAGAGCTTAGCCTGTGCACGTTTTCTAGAAACTAAGCCAGGTGTTTGGAGAGGGGAGTGGCATTTGCAAGGTCTTCACAGCAGAGATGTTTGGCCCTAATAAATGAGGCAGAAACTGGTTAGCTCTTAATTAAACCCACTCTCTTTCCTCTGAGCTGAGAGTTAGTTCACATTTTCCTTGCAGTGAGGTAGGTGTATTCACATGATTGAGATGTAGCTGATAGAATGTGCTAGAAATCATGTTCATACCTGTGCACCTGGCTCCACAGTCTTTCTCTTCTGACTTGATGCAGGCAAATGTAACTGAGAACCTGGTGTTGAAAATGATGGATCCATAAGGTCCCTGAGTTACCTCTTGGTGGCAAAATGCCCACAGGTTAGGAGTAAGTTTTACTGAGAAAAATAAACATATGTTCTCTGGAGCCATAAGACTTAGGGTTTTATGTTATATCCTTAATTCTTCCTTAGCCAAAACTCTAAAACAGCATATGCTCGAGTTTAATGCATATTGACATTTCAACTCACTGTGGCAAGTAAGTTTAGACTCACCTTTGTTGAGAGTCCCTTGGACTGCAAGAAGATCCAACCAGTCCATTCTGAAGGAGATCAATCCTGGAATTTCTTTAGAAGGAATGATGCTAAAGCTGAAACTCCAGTATTTTGGCCACCTCATGTGAAAAGTTGACTCATTGGAGAAGACTCTGATGCTGGGAGGGATTGAGGGCAGGAGGAGAAGGGGACGACAGAGGATGAGATGGCTGGATGGCATCACTGACTCGATGGATGCGAGTCTGAGTGACCTCCGGGAGCTGGTGATGGACAGGGAGGCCTGGCGTGCTGCGGTTCATGGGGTCGCAAACAGTCGGACACGACTGAGCGACTGATCTGATCTGATCTGATCTGTCAAAACAAATAAAAGCCTGTGCATTTGCAGGAGTTATCTATTCCAAATCCTTGCAAGACAATAGTTTCTTGACAGTCAGTTATTATTGGTGATTAGAAGGCCTCTATGTGCAAAGATCTCTTGAAGGCGTTGGGTAGGGACACTGGTCATAGACTAAACACAATGCCCAAGGAACATAGGAAAACAAAGATAAATGAAAAAAGCATGGAGACCTTGGAGGCTGGCCACTAAAAAAAATACCCACAACCAAAAAAGTTGTAAGGTGAAGTGAAAGTCGCTCAGTCATGTCTAACTCTTTGCAACCCCATGGACTATACAGTCCATTGAATTCTCTAGACCAGAATACTGGAGTGGGTAGCCTTTCCCTTCTCCAGGGGATCTTCCCAACCCAGGGATTAAACCCAGATCTCCCACATTGTGGGCGGATTCTTTACCAGCTGAGCCACTAGGGAAGCCCCTAAAAAGTTGAATTAGGCTTTATTTGGTGGGAATGTTAGGACTTGAGTCTGGAAGACAGTATTTCAGGGAACCTGGAGAGAGCTGACTGGAAGGAGGCAGGGGAGGAGCCAGACTATAAATAGGTTTGCAGTGAGGGGCAGGTAATCTGAATATTAAAAGATCACTGTTAATTAAGAGAAAACTAAATCTCTCACATAAGGAGATTTAGCAATTTTCTATGTATGGAAAGCTGTAAGCATCTGGGCTTGCTGAAATCACTCCTTTCATATGCATCTTGCTATGTGGGGCCAATCCTGCTTTTCTTTATTGTTCACATATTAATTCCTTGTTTAACATAAGAGATGGTGAATGTGGTGGATGGCTACCTCTCACATCCCTCCCCCCTCACCCCCTCAGCTCCTCAGTGTTTACTGGGGAGGAATTTACCTGATGGCTTCCAAATAGCAGACTGTGTTTCACCTGGGCTCAGAAATCTGTATTTGGATAAGGC
The DNA here is from genome assembly GCA_935064755.1 of Tragelaphus eurycerus. Taxonomy (NCBI): domain Eukaryota; kingdom Metazoa; phylum Chordata; class Mammalia; order Artiodactyla; family Bovidae; genus Tragelaphus; species Tragelaphus eurycerus. The sequence goes on from CAKXYN010000059.1 coordinate 5,373,529, forward strand.
TTGTTTACCGGTAGAGTGTAGAGCAGAAGACATTTTATTTCACAAGGCTAATCCTCAGAGCTCAAACAATTGTTACAGGAGAGTCTGGGGAATTTTGAGACTTGCCAAAGCCACACCGAGAACCAGGAGCCAAATTGAGATGAGGAACCAGTGCTTGAATTCATAGAGCTGAACCGACTCAGGTTTCCTTCTGAGGTTGCCTCGGGCCCAGGGAACAGCGACGTGGGTTACGGTTACAGCCAGAGTGACAGTGCTTCCCACCCAACCCAGGAGGTCCTCTGAGGTCTTTTCATTAGGCTCCTAATGGCACCCCACCCCAGTACTTTTGCCTGGAAAATCCCATGGACGGAGGATCCTGGTAGGCTCCAGTCCATGGGGTCGCTAAGAGTCGGACACGACTGAGCGACTTCACTTTCACTTTTCACTTCCATGCATTGGAGAAGGAAATGGCAACCCACTCCAGCACTCTTGCCTGGAGAATCCCAGGGACGGGGGAGCCTGGTGAGCTTCCGTCTATGGGGTCGCACAGAGTCGGACACGACTGAAGCGACTTAGCAGCAGCAGAGATATACCTTAGACCTTTCAGTTTATTTTTGTGGAAATAAAAACCAACCACACGAGAAAAATGGGCTATTTGTTTTGAGCTTGCTGTAGCAAGGGAGGCAGCCACATCCCTTGCCTCTGGCAGAGACTCAAAGGCAGGCCGGGGAGTGGGAAAGCCTCAGAGAGGAAGCAGGGAAGGCCCCTCCCTGATTGGAGGCTGCTGGCATGGGGGCGGGCTAACTAGGAGTGTGGCTCCTCTACGATTGGTCAGGGTGCATATTTGGCTTTCTCTGATTGGTACTAAGGTGGAAGTAGGGAGTGAAAGGGGGGAAGGCAGAGGCACCCTACTCCAGTACTCTTGCCTGGAAAATCCTATGGACGGAGGAGCCTGATGGGCTCCAGTCCATGGGGTCGCTGGGAGTCGGACACGACTGAGCAACTTCACTTTCACTTTTCACTTTCATGCATTGGAGAAGGAAATGGCAACCCACTCCAGTGTTCTTGCCTGGAGAATCCCAGGGACTGGGGAGCCTGGGTGAGCTTCCGTCTATGGGGTCGCACAGAGTCGGACACGACTGAAGCGACTTAGCAGGCAGACAGGCAGGCAGGCAGGGAGTGACAATTAGGGAAACTATGAGTTGTTAATCAAGAGTTGGCCCTTTGGGGCAGATTGTTACATGAATTATTGTAAGTCCCTGGATTGTCGGTAGAGATGACAACCTGGCTTCTGCAAGTCTGTGACAGCAGGCTGACTAACTGCGTTATTTATTGTAAATAGGCAGTTGGCTTCCCATCAGGTTACTGCTTGTGGTGGGTCAGAGTTCATCTGTATATATGGTTTGGTCATGGTCCCTTTGTCTATTCAGTCTCTATTTTTACAATGACTTTTTCTGAACAGACCACTTTCTTGAGGTGATCTTCCTTCCTTCTACCATCTTATTTAAAGGTCTCCCTCTCTTCTCACCATAAACTTGTCCCTGGTTGTGGGTGCCCTCCCTCAAAATCTTCCCTCCCTGGAAGCTAGACCCTTTGTCCCCTAGGACACCTTTTTGATTGAAACTTGGAGGTAAAATTTATCTCTACAGTTTGGCCCCTTGAAAGTCTTAATCACATCAGTCCTCAAAATCTTTTTCTTATTTCTGTTTCTCTGAGGGGACGTAGCCTTCTTGTGCAAACTAGCCCATTGGTGGCAGCTTACCTTTGGCTGGCCAGGCAGACTAGGCCTCTCATTGTGTGTGTGTTAAGTTGCTTTTGGGCTTCCCTGATAGCCCAGTTGGTCCAGAATCCACCTGCAATGCAGGAGACCCCAGTTCAATTCCTGGGTCAGGAACATCTGCTGGAGAAGGGATAGGCTACCCACTCCAGTATTCTTGGGCTTTCCTTGTGGCTCAGCTGGTAAAGAATCCATCTGCAATGCAAGAGACCTGGGTTCTATCTCTGGATTGGGAAGATTCCTTGGAGAAGGGAAAGGCTACCCACTCCAGTATGCTGGCCTGGAGAATTCCATGGACTGTATAGGCCGTGGGGTCACAGATGTACAGGACTGAGCGACTTTCACTTTCGTTTTCTCTAAGTCGCTTCAGTTGTGTCTGACTCTTTGCAACCTCATGAACTGTAGCTCGTCGGCTTCCTCTCTCCATGGGATTTTCCAGGCAAGAATACTGGAGTGGATTGCCATGTCCTCCTGCAGGGGACCTTCCCAACCCAGGGATCAAATCTCTTGGGTCTCCTGCATTGGCAGGTGGGTTCTTTACCATTAGTAACACCTGGGAAGCCCCAGGCCTCTCATTATATTGAATTAAAAAAAAGAATTAAGATTTAAAAGCTCTGCAAACAAATGAGAAAAACTATTTGATATGTATATATTTGTGCATATTTTGCTTTTTGAGCTTATTAATTTATTCTGCTTTTAAATCAGAAAAGAATCTGGTCAAAAGAAGAAAATAAAATACATTTCTTCTCATGCCCCCCTTTCAGCTGTTTTAGGCTAATGGCAGACCCCACACGCCCAATCTCAGTGTCTATGCGTTTAAAAGAGCCTCAAGTATCAACTCTTTGGAAGCCCAGTGTCTTTAAATTTGAAAAATAGGCAGGCAGGGCAGGATGCCATGATTTCAGCTCCCTGGACTCATTTCAGGAGCTTGATTAACTCTTCGGTTGGGCTCAACAAGGGAAAGCTGCTTAGGGGAAGAGGTAGGGGGCATTCAAATGAGGGCCGTTGCCGTTTGAAAACGTCTCATTGCAGGACCTTCATAGCTGCAGCACCAACTTGAAGCCTGTTTGCTCACAAATGGCCCCTCAGCAGTCTCAGGGCTGTGTCTGAGCCAGGGAGTCTTTGTTTCAGAAAGTGCTTTCCACTGGGAGGAGGGAATGTGAAGTGAGGGAGCCCTCTTTTGGAGGAGGAACGCTAAGGAGAAAAGTCAGAGCCTGGGGAAGACTGCAGACCAGAGATGGGAAAGAATAGGCAAGCCTAGGACTTTCAGGTCATCTTTATGGACAGGTAGGTACTCAGGAGGGGCTTCCCTGGTGGCTCAGTGGGAAAGAATCCACCTGCCAATGCAGGAGACCTGGCTTTGACCTCTGGGTTGGGAAGATCCTCTGAAGGAGGGCATGGCAACCCTCTCCAGTATTCTTTCCTGGAGAATCTCATGGACAGAGTGACCTGGTGGGCTACAGTCCATAGGATTGTTAAAAGTCAGACATGACTGATGTGACTTAGCCCACACACAGACTTGGGCTCTGCTGCTTTGAATCTGGGTGGGTTTGGACAAGTGGCTTGATTTCCAGGAGGCTGAAATCTCCCCACGGTTAAATGGGACTGAAATAACTAAATTCCACCTTGTTTTCAGGATAAAATGAGGAAATGTAATGCCCTTGACATCTAGTAAGCATTCCAAAAGTGTTTGACCTAGGATAATTCTTTTCATAGACTCATACGATTGTTTTACTTAATATGTGTTTAAGTTCCTTTGGGTAATATACTTTGTACATAAACCTGTACCTAAGTTTCCACTCACTGGAAAAGACCCTGATGTTGGGAAAGATTGAAGGCAGGAGGAGAAGGGGACGACAGAGGATGAGATGGTTGGATCACATCACTGACTCGATGGACATGAGTTTGAGGAAGCTCTGGGAGATAGTGAAGGACAGGGGAGCCTGGCATGCTGCAGTCCATGTGGTCGCAAAGAGTCAGATGCAACTGGGCGACTGAACTGAAGGGGCAGTCTCCACTCAGTGACAGCTCACTTCATTAGAAAAACCCAGTCAGCCTGGTGCTGTATTTTAGAATTCTCATTCTAAAGAATAAGCTAACACTTATTGAGTGTTTGGGGCCTCCCTGGAGGCTCAGTGGTAAAGAACCCACCTGCCAATGAAGGAGACACAGGAGATGAGATTTCAGTCCCTGGATGCAGGAACCTCCCCTGGAGAAGGAAGTGGCAACCTGCTCCTGTATTGTTGCCTGGGAAATCCCATGGACAGAGGAGGCTGGCGGGCTACAGTCCATAGAGTGACAGCAGAGTCAGACTCAAAGCAATGACTAAACACCAAGAACATTGAGTGTTGAAGAGCCAGGTGCAGGTTTAAGCACTTTCTATGCAGTGTTTCTGTGTACAAAAAAGATCTTCATGACCCAGATAATCACGATGGTGTGATCACTGACCTAGAGCCAGACATCCTGGAATGTGAAGTCAAGCGGGCCTTGGAAAGCATCACTATGAACAAAGCTAGTGGAGGTGATGGAATTCCAGTTGAGCTATTCCAAATCCTGAAAGATGATGCTGTGAAAGTGCTGCACTCAATATGCCAGCAAATTTGGAAAACTCAGCAGTGGCCACAGGACTGGAAAAGGTCAGTTTTCATTCCAGTCCCAAAGAAAGGCAATGCCAAAGAATGCTCAAACTACCGCACAATTGCACTCATCTCACACGCTAGTAAGGTAATGCTCAAAATTCTCCAAGCCAGGCTTCAGCAATATGTGAACCGTGAACTTCCTGATGTTCAAGCTGGTTTTAGAAAAGGCAGAGGAACCAGAGATCAAATTGCCAACATCCGCTGGATCATGGAAAAAGCAAGAGAGTTCCAGAAAAACAACTATTTCTGCTTTATCGACTATGCCAAAGCCTTTAACTGTGTGGATCACAGTAAACTGTGGAAAATTCTGAAAGAGATGGGAATACCAGACCACCTGATCTGCCTCTTAAGAAATCTGTATGCAGGTCAGGAAGCAACAGTTAGAACTGGACATGGATCAACAGACTGGTTCCAAATAGGAAAAGGAGTTCGTCAAAGCTGTATATTGTCACTCTGTTTATTTAACTTATATGCAGAGTACATCATGAGAAACGCTGGGCTGGAAGAAGCACAAGCTGGAATCAAGATTGCTGGGAGAAATATCAATAACCTCAGATAGGCAGATGACACCACCTTTATGGCAGAAAGTGAAGAGCAACTAAAAAGCCTCTTGATGAAAGTGGAGAGTGAAAAAGTTGGCTTAAAGCTCAACATTCAGAAAATGAAGATCATGGCATCTGGTCCCATCACTTCATGGGAAATAGATGGGGAAACAGTGGAAACAGTGTCAGACTTTATTTTTCTGGGCTCCAAAATCACTGCAGATGGTGACTGCAGCCATGAAATTAAAAGACGCTTACTCCTTGGAAGGAAAGTTATGACCAACCTAGATAGCATATTCAAAAGCAGAGACATTACTTTGCCAACAAAGGTTTGTCTAGTCAAGGCTATGGTCTTTCCTGTGGTCATGTATGGATGTGAGAGTTGGACTGTGAAGAAGGCTGAACGCTGAAGAATTGATGCTTTTGAACTGTGGTGTTGGAGAAGACCCTTGAGAGTCCCTTGGACTGCAAGGAGATCCAACCTTGCAGGAGAACCCAGATCTCCTGCATTGCAAGCAAATTCTTTCCAGCTGAGCTATCAGGGAAGCCCCGGGTCTTGCATGCCATTCTGCAAAACTTTAGGATAAGTAATTAATCTGAGCATTCATTGCTGTTTAGGGCTTCCCTGGTGGCTCAGCTGGTGAAGAAACTGCCTGCAATGGGAGAGACCTGGGTTAGATCCCTGGGTTGGGAAGATCCCCTGGAGAAGGGAATGGCTACTCACTCCAGTATTCTTGCCTAGAGAATTCTATATATAGTCCATGGGATTGCAAAGAGTTGGACTCGACTAACCAACTTTCCCTTTCACTAGTTTTTCAATGAATTGTGGAATAACACTTTAAAAAAATCCAAATGTAACATAGTAGCAGAAAAAAAAAAAAGCCTCCTCCTTTGATTCAGAAACAGCGAGTTTCTGGGAGTGCATGGTGAACCTGAAAGGTTAACCTGAATGCTTAAGTGATGCTTCAATGAAAAGTGCAAAACACTGGTGGAGGTGGGCTCCACGGGTGGTGACAGGACCACGCAGGAGCAGAGACATGAAGCAGGTGCTCGCCTGCTTTTTCCCCAAAGCCAAAGAACCAGGCGACAGAGAACAGAAGGGCCTGGGTTCAATCCCTGGCTTGGGACGATCCCCTGGAGAAGGAGATGGCCACCCACTCCAGTATTCTGGCCTGGGGAATCCCCATGGACAGAGGCGCCTGGGGGGCTATGGTCCATGAGGTCACAAAGAGTTGGACACAACTGAGCAACTAACGCTTTGACTCTTTTTTTCTGGAAAACAAAACACCTCTGTGGCAGAGGTGTAAGACCAGAGGAGCATCCTTAAACTCCCCTGGCTGGAAGGCTGCTTATTCATCCCTCCACCATCCATCTGTTGACTGCTCTGGGACAGACAGAGATGAAGGAGAGAAAAAAGGTCTTGCCCTCGGGGCTTATGCTTTTGGCTGAGACAGAAAATTAAAAAATGAACAAAAAAGATATATACTTTGATATTTGAGGGTGACAGTCCTAGGAAGAAAAACAGCAGAGGCAGGTGTCATAGGAGGCAAGGCTGCTGTCATTCAGGTAGGATCTCTGGGAAGACCTTTCTGCGAAGATGGCATTGGAGTAAAAACCCAAACAAAGTGAGGGGATGAGTCATGCAAAGGCATAGGGGCAGCTGTTCCAGAAAGCGACGTAGTCACTTTTTTTTTTTCTTTCCAGAAGAGCAAGAAGCCCAGTGTGGGAAAAGGAGGAGTGAGCACTGAGAGTGGATGTATGTTTATGTGTAACTTCCATTTTCCTGTACAGAAGAAACTAACATTTTAAATTAACTGTACTGCAATAAACATTTTTAAAAAATTCCCATGTTGAAATGTTGACTCCCAAGGTGATGGCATTCAGAGGTACAGCCTCTGGGAGGTGATCATAAGGGTGGACTCCTCAGGATTGGGGTCAGTGCTATTGTAAGAGACCCTCAAGAGTCCTCTCACCCCTCTTTCACCATGGGAGGATAGAGGGAGAAGACCTCTGTCCCTGAACCAGGAAGCAGTTCCTCTCCAGACTCTGAACCAGCCTTGATCTTGGACTTTCCAGCCTCCAGGAATGGTTAGAAATATTTACTGTTTAAGCCATCCACTCTATGGTATTTGTATTATGCCATCTTCTCAGGTGGCACCAGTGGTAAAGAACCTGCCTGCCAATGTGGGAGACCTAAGAGATGTGGGTTCCATTGCTGGGTTGGGAAGACCCCCTGGAGGAAGAAGTGGCAACTCATTCCAGTATTCTTGTCTGGAGGATCCCAGGGACAGAGGAGCCTGTCGGACTACAATCCATGGGGCTGCAAAGAGTCCGCCCATATGGGAGTCATTTTGATTAGAGAGGGCATTGACAGCCACCACGTATGAAATGGCAATGGTCCCCCAACACCAGACACCTCAAAGCCCCCTCACTCTATGTCTCCCTCAGCTCCATCAGGGGTGTGAGTGCTGTGAAGGCAAGGACGTGCTTTCTTGCTGCTGCTGCTACTGCTGCTGCTCTGCTAATCCTACCGCTTACTGTGGCATTTGACCTAAATACTTATGTCTCAGCTGATATCTGATGAACAAACCCTTTTGAAAATGAATGCCTTTGTTTGAGGATTTATTAAAATTGGGGCCTTGGATTTGAATGCTTAGGAGTTTCAAATATTGAGCACAATGAAATCTTCAACTGCCATCTAGCTAGTGGTCAGGGCTGACTTGGTGACTATGCTTAGTTCAGCAAGAGGCTGCCTTACTTATTCATTACCTAATGATATCCTTCCCAAGTCTGAATGGTCCAGTGGGGTGGATTATCTTGCTGGCATATTATTCTTCAAACTAGAACAGACAAGAAAATTTGCTCTGTTTGGAGGATCTGAAAATCCTTTAAAGACATATTTGTGGATGAGGGAGAAAAAAACTCAAAACCAACCATGCATCTTTCATTGTTTAGTATGTGAATTTGGGCTCAGAAATTGATCATCAGAAGTAATTCCTCCTAATCAACCTGACAAAAGAAAGTTCAGGAAAAGATAGACATATAAGAATATAATGGAAGTGAGATTTGTATAGGACTTTATAACTTAAAGTCTCCCAGGATACCCCAATCCTCTGATAGTGATAGAAGTTTATCCCCAATAAAATCACATTGACCTGAGTGAAAAATAGGCTATTAATGACCCTGAAGGACTGAGGTTATTACATGGTTGATGATCTTCTTGTTTTCCTCCTATCTTCCTTGATAGGTCGTCTTTGCCATTAACAACTGGAACAAAAGTTAAAATGCGTGTGGCATTTCTAAAATGCCATCCCTTGCGGAAAGGTTAGCACCATAATGAAGTTTCAGGGAAAATACAAGGCCATCTTTTTTGTTTTCTGTAGGAATGTGTCATCCATAGTTTGTCTTCAGCCAAGCTGAAGATTGCAAGCCAGTGAAAGCTTGGTTTCTAAACATTCAGTGACCTGATACTAGGAATGGCTGGGGTGTTTGAAGGATGAATTAGGAATCTGGACTGTAGGAGCCTTGAATATAAGATATATGTAGAGGTGTTTCATGGTGATTGAAATAATTCCCTTTGAATGTCATGTCACAAATATCATGTCGTAAAGTCCAACATCCAAGTTATATGATAAAAATAAAGTCATTTGCATGAGAATAATTTTACATGGAATGTGCCTGTGCGCTCAGTTGCGTCCGACTCTTTGCAACCCTATGGACTGTAGCCCGCCAGGCTCCTCTGTCCGTGGGATTTCCGAGGCAAGGATACTGGAGTGGGTTGCCATTCCCTTCTCTTGGGGACCTTCCAGACCAAGGGAACCCACATCTCCTGCATTGGCAGATGGATTCTTTACCACTGGGCCACCTGGGAAGCCCTTACATAGAATAAGGTAGTCCTTTAAAATGTTTCCTTTGACTATGAAGAATTCATGATAGAAAATAGGTTTACTTAAAACTGGAAGATGATGAAATTGGATTTGAAGCGACACAAAGTGACCGATGGGCACAGCCACCTGTCCTACACAAATCAAAGTTCAAGGTAATTGCTATTTTATTTATGTTTTTAAAAATTTGATTTTTGGCCATGTTGGGTCTACTTTCCTGCCCACGGGCTGTCTCTAGTTGCAGTGAGCAAGGGCTGCTCTCTCGCTTCTCACTGTGGTGGTTTCTCTTGTTGCAAAACAGGAGTTCCAGGGCGCATAGCGGGCCACAGTCCGTGGGGTTGCAAAGAGTCAGACATGAGTGAAGGACCTTAACATGCACAGCATGCTATTATCAGAGATCATGGGAGATGAAATGTATAGATTTATGAAGCTCTATGCAATGTAGTGTGATCGGTGGCACATGAAACATTAACTATATAAACATCAATATTAAGCACTTTTTCCTAGATGAAGTGTTTCACATCTATTAGGGTACTGAACACTCAAATCTGACATTTATCTCCTGGCCATCTCGCAGGTGCTCAGGGAGACTAAGGGAGCCTCATTCCTCTTAAGCGGCAGAGCCTGGAATTCCTGGGTTTTCTTTTCCCCGTGTTATGCTGCATATTTAAGTCTGGCAAGCTCCTTGCTTATCATCTGAGGTCAGATGTTTAGTACTAGGAATTGCAGGTGTGCAAATGAAGAGGCCAAAAAACACTCACATTACCTGCAAGGAGATGATAAATGTTTTAAAATCACCCGGAAAGCCACTCTAGAGAATGAGTCATGCCCCAAATACTGAAAAAAGAGCAATTTGGATCTAATCATGTGACATTTACTTGAGCTACTTTCTAGACTGAAGTGGGCATATTTAACCTAAACTTAAATATCTGTGTTTTTTTTTTTTTTAATTTAAAAAACAGATTAAAAAAATCTGTTATTCATGAAGGCAGCTGAAAAACAGGAGAGTACAAAAGGGCTTGTAGGGAGAAGCAGTGGGCCCTGATCACTGTTTTCTCTGCATTCTCCCCCTCCGCCACCCCCTGACTTCGTGGGCACTGCATTTAATTTAATACTGCTTTTTTGCTGAGGTTTACAATCTGAGTGAAGTCTCTGGTGCTTTGCCTATATATAAACGATAAATAAATGTGTACAGATAAAACAATAAACCCCAACTTCCTAACTGGTCTCTGCTTCCACCATTGTCCATTGTGGTCTGTTATTAATGTTGCAGGCTGCGTGATCTTGTTCAAATCATCACTCCTCCAGTCCCATTCCCTGCAAAGGCGCTCACTCACTCAGGCTAAAAACCAAAGTCCTGTTAAGGCTGACAGAGCTTCAGACAGGAGCCCCGCCCCCTCACCCCCACCCCTGCACTCAGCTCTCCTCTTGCATTTAAACCAGGAGAATGCAGCTCAGGAGAGGAAGGCACATTATTCATTCTGTTTCTTATTTTGTTTACTGATCTAGCCCAAGTGCCTTGACAATGCCTGGCACAGAGCAGATACTCGGCAGACATTTGTTGAATGAATAAGTACGATTTCCATTCTCTCCATGATATAAACACTGCTTATTTAGAGCTAAGAATCAAGTAGCTTTTGATCACACTTCTTCCCTAAGGTTCCAGTTTCCTGACCCCCATATGCAACTTAAGAAAAAATATTCAGATTGATCCATTGAACATTTCTCTCCTAGATGTGAGAGCTGGACTATTAGAAAGGCTGAGAGCTGAAGATTGATGCTTTCAAATTGGGTGTTGGAGAAGACTCTTGAGAGTCCCTTGGACTACAATCCTAAATTGTACAAACTAGTCAATCCTAAAGGAAATCAGTCCTGAATATTCATTGGAAAGACTGATGCTGAAGCTGAAGCTCCAATACTTTGGCCGCCTGATGAGAAGAACTGACTCATTGGTACAGACCCTGATGCTGGGAAACATTGAAGGCAGGAGGAGAAGCAGGCAGCAGAGGACAAGATGGTTGGATGGCATCACTGACTCAATGAACATGGGTTTAAGCAACTCTGGGAGACAGTGAAGGACAGGGAAACCAGGCGTGATGCAGTCCATGGAGTCACAAAGAGTAGGACACGACTGAAAAAACAAAACAAAACACAAACCTCCTAGTGTGTTCCAAAGCAAACAGATTAAGTAGAAGAAGGCATGGCACCAGTATGAAGCAACTAAAAAGTGGCATGATTGTTAAGCAGTTGTTCATGTTTCATAGCATCCACCCCCATCCTCCTCCTTTCTTGGATGTAATAAATTCTCAGATTAATTCTCATATTGAAACCAATTGGTGTCATTTCTGGGGGCTCTAAAGAGCTCCGATACCATAATCCTTTGTCTCAGTGCAGAGAAGAATTCAGTGAAAGCAAAGTGGTAGATAAGCAGTGATTTATTAGGGCAGGATGCTTATAAGGCTTGGAAGCAGGTAAATGAGGAACACAGCACCCCAAGAACTTACTGGGCTACAGTTTCATAATCAAAGCAAAGTGGGGAGGGGGAGAAGTCCTTCTCTGTCTTTCTTGAGTAGACATCATGCTTCCATCATCAGCTCGTCCTCCAGGCTGAGCAGGGGGGTTTTCTTGTCCCGGCATGGTCAAGCTAGGTCCACACATTACTGTTTTTCATGTCTGCAGAGAGTGTGTCACAGGGAGCATCAACTTACTGAGCTCACTGGACAGGATGTGGGTCTCATGCCACCCTTGTTTTCCTGTTTTGGGGTACCTCCCATGCTTCTGCTTCATGGGTTTGTTGCCAAGAAGCCTGCTTGGTTTCATGGTTAAGCAAACCTGTTTTCTTGAGTAATCAGTAATTTACAAGGGATTCTCATATTTTTCTATTTACAATCCCCTAGTGGGATTAACTGTATAATCAGCTATTTTGTCCCTAGCAATATTAATATCAATTTTCATGTGAATTAGGAATGTGTGTAAGCTCACCTCCTTTTCTTCTGGGATTATCTTTTCTACATGATTTGTCAGGGTGGTGTTTTTTTTTTTTCTTGCCATGCTTCAGGCTTCCTTTAGCTTTCTGGTCATTCCTGCAATTCCACTGGCCTTATGGAAACACTGAGTAGTGCTCTGTTTTCTTGGTAGGATTTGTCAATTGGCAGAAATGTGTTTTTTTGGGTGGAGACCTAGTGATGAAACGGAGGGTTACACTAACACTTAGAATGCGGAAGGATTTCACCCTGGGATGACAGGGCCCACATTAATTGTTTTGATTATCCCTTGGTAGTTTTCTGTTTCTTTAGGTGAAAACACTTGCTGTTTTCTTTATGAGTGAGTATCTGGAGGCTCAGACAGTAAAGGATCTGCCTGCAATGCAGGAGATCTGAGTTCGAGCTCTGAGCTGGGAAGATCCCCCGGAGGAGGTCATGGCAACCCACTCCAGTATTCTTGCCTGGGAAATCCCATAGACAGAGGAGCCTGGCGGGCTACAGTCCACGGGGTCACAAAGAGTTGGACACGACTGAGCAACTAACGCACATAATTCTGCCTGCCAGACATTCTACCTGGGGTTGGGGTTTTTGACCATCGCAGACACAGACGTTTAATTAGCCCCCTTACCCCCTGCCACTGTCTATCACCGCTGCCCCCTGACTATGGAACTGCTCTCAGTGTCCCCAGAAAGATTGGCTCCCTTAGCTGCAGCCACCTCTGCGTATATTTCCACTTTCTTCTAGAAATTCATTCAATTTCTTGTTTTATGCTGTCTCCCTTTCTTGTTATTTATTTTGTGGGTTTATACTTTTAAAAATGAAACCACTGCTTTCTTAACCTTTTAATGGACCTTGAGTGAGAGAAGACAGGACAGATATTTACATGCAGAACGTCTTTTTGAACAAAAGTATATTTAACCATGAAGTGGCTTCAAGTCCTGCAGGCTGAGGATGCAAGTCTGGATTATGGCTCTTTGATGAAAGAAAAGGAGGGTTGATGCTATGTAAGCTGGCTTCTCTTTATTCCCATCACATTTCACTTGTTTTGCATGAAGTACATTCCTCCTGTGTCTCCCCACCAGAAAGTCTGTGTCTGCCTCCATTCCTCATTAGTGTCTGGAGGATGGAGACTATGTTTTATTCATTTCCAAGTCCTGATGCTTACCCTGATGGCTCAGAGGCAAAGTTGCCTGCTAATGCAGGAGACGTGGGTTTGATCCCTGGGTCGGGGAGATCCCCTGGAGGAGGAAATGGCAACCTACTCCAGTATTCTTGCCTGGAGAATCTCATGAACAGAAGAACCTGTTGGCTACAGTCCCTGGGGTCGCAAAGAATCGAACACGACTGAGTGAATAAATGAACAGATGAATGCTTACCCTAGCTGCAAAGATTTCCAGGAAATAATTGTTGAATGAAACAGAGAAAAGTTTAAGTAATAGTCCAATACTTTTTTATTCTAAACTTTTATCAATTACTGCTTTTCTACACGTAGAAGTTTGCATCCTAGATATATACTCTTCACAAGAATAAGCATCAACATGCTACATCAATATGCTACAAGTTATAAGCATCGACATTATCTAATCATGTGCTCAGTCACTCAGTCATGTGTGACCCCGTGGACTGTACCCCACTCTGTCCATGTGATTCTCCAGGCAAGAATACTGGAGAGGGTTGACATTTCCATCTCCAGGGGATCTTCCTGACCCGGGGATTGAACCCATGTCTCCTGCATTGGCAGGCGGAGTCTTTACCACTAGCGCCACCTGGGAAGCCTGGTTATCTAGCCAGACTTCCTTGGCTTGGTCCTTCCATTGGTTTCCCTGGAAACCTCTCATTGTCTTTGCTGTATTGTAGAGCTCGTCTAAATACAGTTGAGTGTGCCCATCAGAATTGCCCCAAATATATTCCTCTCACATTTTGCATGCTGTGTAGAATTCATCTTTTAAACACCACGTGGTATAATGTATGAATTCCTGCTCATCCTGCATCAATGGCCTTGTCTCATTTAATGAACTTTTTTTTTTTTTTTTACTCCATAACACTGAACAATAAACCATGAGTAGAGTAGGGGATATGAGTTGGCCCAGATAAAATTTTTATAATTTAATAAACTTACTAAAAACCTGAATTTTCTGCTCTTGGCTGATGTGTCAAATTTCCTTCCTGGCAGTTTCACATTGCAAAAGGTATCAGATGTTCCATTTGACACCCGCATCTTTGCTCTCAGAGGAGAACTAGCAAGAAAAACAAGGCACAGAGCAGCATCTCTGTGGTGACATGCAATTTGCCATGAGCCTGACAGTTTGTCGGGGAGTCTCCCTCTGAAACTCATTCCTGTCTCTACTTGAATTTTCCTCGTTAACAAAACCCTCCACACTTTTCTTGAGAGTCATTGTTCTTGCACGAATGTCTTATTTTTCAGACCATAATTTTCCTTAGTTAGGATATCATGTCTGTATTATGTCTTTAATTCAAGCTATTCTGTGATGGAGCTGTTGCAGGAATTGGGACCCCTTCCAGGGCCCAAAACTGGGTTCTTGTCTAACATTCAGAAATGAATTGTCTGAGGAGACACATGTGCTGACAAAGCAAGAGATTTTATTGGGAAAGGGCACCCGGGTAGAGAGCAGTAGGGTAAGGGAAGCCAGGAGTACTGCTCTGCCGCGTGGCTTGCAGTCTTGGGTTTTATGGTGATGGGATTAGTTTCCGGGTGGTCTTTGGCCAATCATTCTAATTCAGAGTCTTTCCTGGTGGCGCATGCATCGCTTAGCCAAGATGGATGCTAGCAAAAGGGATTCTGGGAAGTGGATGGACACGTGGGCTCTCCTTTCAACCTTTCCCCAACTGTTCCGGTTGGTGGTGGCTTGCTGCTGCTAAGTCCCATCAGTCGTGTCCGACTCTGTGCGACCCCATAGACGGCAGCCCACCAGGCTCCCCCGTCCCTGGGATTCTCCAGGCAAGAACACTGGAGTGGGTTGCCATTTCCTTCTCCAATGCATCAAAGTGAAAAGTGAAAGTGAAGTCGCTCAGTCGTGTCCGACCCTCAGCGACCCCATGGACTGCAGCCTTCCAGGCTCCTCCACCCATGGGATTTTTCCAGGCAGAAGCACTGGAGTGGGTTGCCATTTCCTTCTCCAATACATGAAAGTGAAAAGTGAAAGTGAAGTTGCTCAGTCATGTCCAACTCAGAGACCCCATGTACTGAAGTCTACCAGGCTCCTCCATCCATGGGATTTTCCAGGCAAGAGTACTGGAGTGGGGTGCCATTGCCTTCTCCTGGTGGTGGCTTATTAGTTCCCTATTTCTTATCAAGATCTCCTGTCATAAAACAACTCATGAAAATGGTTACTTGGCCTGGCCAAGGTGCCTGGTATATGTATGGTGCCTGGCCAGGGTGGGCGGTTTCAATCACTGTGGTTCCCCTAACAGAGCTGGTATAGATTCCTACAGACTATTCCATTTCGAACAGTTTTTTGAAATCTGTCATGATGTTCTTATGGCATGAACTGAAGGATCAGAACTGTAGCCTCCTACTTTTGATTATCTACTCTGTGCAAGGCTCTTTACACATGTAAGCCTGGTGTTCTGACCCCTTCCATCTACCGTGTGAAGGTCAAGTGTAACCCCTGTCCCTCCTGATTGTTTCTGCATAAGATATAAATGGAATCATACAGTTTGTAATTTTCTTCATGTCTATGTCTACTTTAGTTTTTGAGATCATTAGTGTGGTTAAATGCTGTATGTTTTCATTGCTGTATATATTAAACCACAACTTAAATTTATGTGAATAAAGCATAATTTAAAAATTAATTCTAATACGTACACTCTCAGATTAATAGACATTCCCTAAGAGTTTTCATAGGCCCCACCAGCATGAAGTAACAGTTCCAATCACTCTATATTCTTGCCAATATTTGCGGTTTTTTTTTTTTAAGATTTTACTCATTTTAACAAGTGTGCAGAGATATCTCATTTGTAGTTTTAATTTTCATTTTCTTGATGACTAATGATATTGAGCGCCTTTTCTTTTTTTGTTCTCAATTTGTATGTGTGCTAAACTGCTTCAGTCGTGCCTGACTCTCTGAGACCATGTGGGCCATAACCTGCTAGGTTCCTCTGACCATGAGATTTTCCAGGCAAGAATACTGGAGTGGGTTGCTATGCTCTCCTCCAAAGAATCTTCCTGACCCAGGGATCAAACCTGAGTACCTTATGTCTCCTGCATTGGCAGACTGGTTCTTCACCACTAGCGCCACCTGGGAAGTCTGACTATTGTCAATTTGGATACCCTCTTCTATGAAGTGCTGCCCATTGAAGTCTTTTGTGCAATTTTCTATTATTTATTTTTTGTAAGAAAACTTTAAATAGTCAGGATTTAAATCTTTTGAGTTATACTTTGCAAATATATTCTCCCACTTGTATTTTGGCATTTTATTAACTTATTGTCAATTTTTTATATACCAAAGTTCTTAATTTTAATATAGTCAAAATTTACAAGTATTTTTCTTTAGGGTTAGTGGTTTAACCACCTATTCAAGGGATCTTGGCCACCTCAAAAGAGAAGAAATATATTCTTCTACGATAGCTCCTAGGACTTTGAGATTTTACCTTTCACACTTGGATCTATAACCTAATAGGAATTGATTTTTGCTTATGGTGTGAGGTAGGGGTCAAGATTAGTGCTTTCTTCCATGTGGATATCAAATTGATCCTGTACTCATCCTGTGAATTGATAACACTGGTGGTAATGATAATTTTTCAGGACAATATTCAGGAAAATATATCACAATAAAATGAACAAAACTAAAATAGTATGTAATAAACAGTAAAGACGGGGTGGTTGGCTATGAATGGAGGCCAGTTGGGGGCAAATATGAACATGCCTCCAAAATTATACCCTGTGTGGCTGGGAAAGGACATAGGGACCCTTTTTGAAGAATAACCTGACTCTTTAATTCATCACACTTGGTATCCCTGTGAGCATAACATTACACAGGTGTTCAGAATTTGTAACCATACGTAGTCTCATTCTTCCCCTGCCATATGCTCTTTTTATATCATAGAATATCTATTATGTTAATCTAAGGTTAATTCTCTATTTCCAAGCTTTATGCAAAAATCAAATAATTTATCACTCTTTGTGCCCTATTGTGGGAAATGAAGGGGAAAAAAAAACTTCTTGTACAAAAATGCAGAAAGAAAAGAATTTTAAATTCTATTTTGCTTATTAGTTCAAGAGAGTATACCCACTTTTCTTTTTTTATTGAATTTGGAATTGCTATTGTGTAATACATTTAAATTCCCCCGTGTATTATTAGAACTGTAGATTAAATTATGTGTTTCTAAAAGATGTATCCATCTCTTTGCATATGAATATTATGTAAAACGATGGTTACACATTTCATTTGCTCACTACAGTGTGACTTGCGGGGGTACAGTTTGTCTCTGAGCATTTAAAAACTGGATACAGGCTAGTGGATCAGATCCAAGAACAAAAGAGCTGAGAGCTGTTGAAGTGCTGCTTTTTATTAAGGATAATAAATGTGAATGTATGTTTTGAATATCTTCCTGACTCCTGCATATCAAGGGGCTAGAGGGAGCTTACATAGAATTTAGAGTGAGAAATTTTGATTGTTCACAGTGGGGTTTGTTAGGGGTGGGGGTGGGGAATCCTTCAAGAATGTCTTTTTTTTTTTTTAATAGATATGTTTATTTTTATTTTTTGGTTGTGGTGAGTCTTCGTTGCTCCCCATGGGTGTTCTCCAGTTGTGGGGAGTGGGGGTTACTCTCCGTTGCAGCTCACTGGTTTCTCACTGAGGTGGCTTGTCCTGTGGCTGAGCACAGACTCCAGGCACCGGGACTTCAGTAGGCTTCAGCAGTTGTCCATGGTCTTAGGTACCCCGCAGCATGTGGGATCCTCCCTGTCCACTGCGTTGGCAGGTAGACTCTTAACCACTGGACCCCCAGGGAAGCCCCCTTCAGGAAAGAGTTGACCTGTGGGTGTGTGGCGCTTTGTGATGGAGTGAGAGGCTCTGGGAAACCCGAGTGGAGGGGCATGACACTGTGGCCTTCCTTTTATGTCAGGCTCAGCGACGGGTGACAAGAAAAATGATCTGCAGCTTTTCCCATCAAAAAGGATCTTTAGTGACTTCAAGAAATCTATCCATTTGGTCAGAATTTGGGCATTATTTAATAGAAAGACTGAAAAGGAACTTGCAAAGGAAGTGAGAACATTCAAATGGTGGGGGATTCTTCTTCCTCAAGCGGTTTGAGGAGCCATGTCTCTCTTGAATGGCATGTGTTGAATTTAATTCAGCACTTTTTCTGTCTTTGCTGGAGCTGACATCAACATGGAGTGTAAAATTAGGGGTGACATTGATCTTGGACTTCATGGATATAACAGCCACAACTTTTATGACCCACTACAAATAGCTCCTGAATGAAAAAAACAAAAACAAAAACAAAAATTACCTCTATTCAACAAAACTTATTTAAAACCTGTGATCTGTACTTTTATCTGACCAATGAAAAATTCAACCATTTGTTTTTTTAAAAGTCATATTCTGTGTTTGAGCCTTCTTTTACCTTCTAAAGTTATTTCCTTGATCACATTTCTCTTCATATCTGTGGCTCATTCCCCAGCTGACTTTCCAATTCATTAAAAATCAACAAACAAAAGCCTCAAAGGTTCTGTATATTTCCCAAATGTGTCTTTGCCACCCCCTTTTTTACTTAATTTAAATTTATCTTATTTTCCAACATGACATACAACTCTAAGTGCAGCTGTTTTCATACGGATTTGTGATCTGCTGTTTACTGTAGGATTAATTATGCAATTGCTCTTTGGACTGTGTCTTTGGTTTATTGTACCTCGATGTGCAGGTTCCCAGGTGGTGCTAGTGGGAAAGAACCCTCCTGCCACTGCAGGAGATGTAAGAGATGTGGGTTCAATCCCTGGGTCTGGAAGATCCCCTGGAGAGGGACATGTCAACCTGATCCAGTATTCTAGCCTGGAGAATCCCATAGACGGAGGAGCATGGCAGGTTAAAGACAGGGTTGCAAAGAGTCAGACACAACTGAAGCAACTTAACACACACACACACACACACACACACACACACACACACCCTGATGTACAGCCCTGAATTATTCTTCTAGCATTTCATGTGTAATTATTTCAGTTGTTACTGAAATATTATGCCTGAAGTGAACATCCCTTAGCCTCCTGGAATATATATATTTTATATGTTGTTGTTGTTCAGTCGTTAAGTCATGTCTGACTCTTTGCAACCCCATGAACTGCAGCACGTCAGGCTTCCCTGTACTTCACTTCCTGAGTTTGCTCAAACTCCAGTCTGTTGGGTCAGTGATGCCGTCCAACCATCTCGTCGTCTGTCACCCACTTCTCTTGCCCTCAATCTTTTCTAGTAACAGGGTCTTTTCCAATGAATTAGCTGTTCCCATCAGGTGGCCAAAGTATTGGAGCTTCAGCTTCAGCATCAGTCCTCCCAATCAATATTCAGGGTTGATTCCCTTTAGGATTGACTGGTTTGATCTCCTTGCTGTCCAAGGAACTCTCAAGAGTCTTCTCCGGCACCACAGTTCAAAAGCATCAATTCTTTGGCACTTAGCCTTCTTTTTGGTCCAGCTCTCACATCTGTATATAACTATTGGGAAAAAACCACAGTTTTGACAATGTGGGCCTTTGTCAGCATAGTGATGTCTCTGCTTTTTAATACACTGTCTAGGTTTCTCAAAGCTTTTCTTCCTAGGAGGAAGAGTCTTTTAATTTCATGGCTGCAGTGATAGTCTGCAGGAGCTGGGCTTGTGGCTCTGAATTCCACCAAGAGGAAGATGCCTTCAGGAGTGGCACTTGGTGATTTCCAGGAAGCTGTTGGGGGTCAGGGTTTGAGCTGAGAAGGGAGGTCTTCCCTGGAGCAAGCGTTGGAAGGCAGCCACATTCAGATGCTTCTGGATCTTGCTCCCACCCTCAAGCATGTGGAGTCCACCTCAGGGAAGTGGACTACTTCTGGCTTGCTCCATGGCCTCTCCTCAGCTGCCAGAAACATTGCGCTGAGTGGGGACCCATTGCCTGTCAGTTAGCATCATCTTGAAATAACAAGCTAGGGCTTCCAGTATGTCATCCATCTCCCTTCACTCAGAGATGCTGCCTGAAGGGTCTAAATTCACAACCATTAATTAATTCCTTCCCAGGGTCCTTAGCACAATGAGATCAAGCCCTCTCCTCCCATTTCCCCTCATTGCTGCTGTCAG
This sequence comes from Tragelaphus eurycerus, assembly GCA_935064755.1. Taxonomy (NCBI): domain Eukaryota; kingdom Metazoa; phylum Chordata; class Mammalia; order Artiodactyla; family Bovidae; genus Tragelaphus; species Tragelaphus eurycerus. Next base: position 5,393,611 of record CAKXYN010000059.1, read on the forward strand.
GGTAACGCCATGCAGGTTTCTTTCTTAGCTTAGCAATGTCTTGTTTGACAAGTGTCTAGATCACCCTCACTTGCTCTTGTTTTCTTGAGCAGAAGAGAGAAAACAAGAGATCAAGGCAGTGATGCTTCAGCCCTGTGTAAAAGTGGCAAAGATCACAGTGGGTTATATTTAGATCCACAATTTGCCTCAGGAGGATAATTGGCAAATTAGGTTTCCTGGTCAGGCAGGCAGTCCTGTTTCTGCTGGGTCGTGTGCTGTCTCAGACATGTTCAAGGCTTCTATACCTCCAGGCACTTATAATTAATTTTAAAAATGGGAAGATGCTGTGTGTAAACTGCCTTTAATTTAATGAGATAAGTCAAAAGGGGAAGGAAAGGGGAAATTTCTTGCAGTAATTGGTTGATACATTTTCCACATGGTCTTTCTAATCTGCTCTGAACGGATGAGAGTTAGGTTTTCAGATCCTAGAAGTCCATGGCAATGAGTGGTACTGAAGATAAAGAGACAGAATAAGTTTTAGCTGCCCCCAGGGAGACTTGCAGGAGGTCAGCAGCCTCCCAGCCTGCCCTGCTGTGGCCAGGGGAGAGGGTTGGACTCCCCAGAGGAGGTAAGACTTCACCACAGTACACTTCACATTGTAGTTGGAATTTTCCAGGATTGGATTTTCTGAGAACCCCATTCAGCCAATCCTTCAACAAAGGGAATAAATCCTTTCTATATGGGAACAAGCCAGAAAAGAAATGTCCTCTCAAGTAAGGTCATCTCTGAAATTGAGGAAGAGACCATAATAGAATAAGACAGAGGGAAGACCACTCCAGAATCGTACCGGACAAGATGTAGACCAGGACACTAGCAATTCTCCCCAAATAACTAACCATTCCACTCTTCCTACTAACATGAAAGACTATTACTTCTTACTGGCAATCTCTCCTACATCCAAAGCTCCTGCATCCCTGGTCATTGAATTGGATATGCATCCTGATGGCATTCAGTCTTGAACTGGCTTTGCCTCCTTGAACTCACCCAGCACAGGGGCAAATACTACAAGACAGCCCTCTCAATTCCCCATGACTAAGATATCCCATAGGACTTCCGTGATGGCTCAGCGGGAAAGAATCTGCCTGCAATGCAGGAGACCTGGGTTCAATCCCTGGGTTGGGAAGATCCCCTGGAGGAGGAAATAGCAACCCACTCCAGTATTCTTGCCTGGGAAATCCCACGAAGAGGAGCTTGGTGGGCTACAGTCCAAAAGTTCTCAAAGAGTCAAACATGACTGATTGAGCACCCACGAAGACATCCCATGGGTCTTTGGAAATGAACAAGACCACCCAACTGAGAACAAGAGAAGGCTATCTAACCAGAGTTTGCTATGGGAAGGGAATCAGCCACCATCACTGGTGTTTGGCAGACTGTGGGAAGCAGGCTTTGTTGAGAATAAAAAGAGAAAGCTTTGAGAGTGCTCTGATGAGCATCTAGGGAAGCTGGAGGTGGAACAACTAGAAATGTGATTGTGTAGGGGAGCATATTTAGCTTTCTCTGTTTGGTCCTGATTTGGAGGTGGGGGCAAAAGGTAAGGAAGCTGCTAGCTATTAATCAGTTCCTGGATGTCCTGCTTCAGAGGTTGTGGTTTGGCTTCCTGGGCTGGTGGCTGCAGGGTGTGGGTCAGTTCTGCTGTGGTATGTGGTCTGGCCAGCATCCATCCATCTCTTCAGCTCAGTGCTCTGCTCTGAATCCCCCTTGCTGCCATCAGCTAAATGATCTTGGATTTGGGTTTTCCCTGGAGCGTCCAGATGAGCCTCCAGTTCTGCCAGCACTTTAGTCTGGACCTGTGAGATCCAGTAGAGAACCCAGTTGAGACCACCCAGACTTCTGATCCACAGGGCTAGAAGATGATCAGTGGGTATTGTTTTAAGCTGCTAGTGTTTAGTCGCTCACTCAAGTCTGACTGTGACCCCATGGACTGTAGTCCACCAGACTCCTCTGTCCATGGGATTCTCCAGGCAAGAATACTGGAGTGGGTTGCCATTTCCTTCTCCAGGGGCTCTTCCCGACCCAGTGATAGAACCCAGGTCTCCTGCATTGCAGGCAGATTCTTTACCATCTGAGCCACCAGGGAAGCCCCATTTTAAGCTGCTAAGTTTAAGCTAATTTGTTTGACTGCAGGTGATTCCTGGTGGGTTTTGGTGACTGGACTTTCATTTTTAACTTTTGTTTATTTTTCCGTGTTGGGGTATAGTCGATTAACAATACTGTGATAGTTTCAAGTGCGTAGTGGAGGGACTCAGCCATACATATACATGTATCCATTCTCCCCTAAACTGCCCTCCCATCCAGGCTCCCACATAACATCGAGCAGACTTCCCTGTGCTCTTCAGTAGGTCCTTTTTGGTTATCCATTTTAAATACAGCAGTGTGTACAGGGGCTGGTGCCTAGACTTTGACAACCGTGTGAGGGGAATGACGACTCTAAGAATCACACAGTCAGCTGGGTTAAATATCACTGAAACCTTAATAAAAGAAAAAGATACCCTTGGATCAGCCAGCTGTCAACTCGGGGCTCTGTGGAAGCTGGAGGCCTCTAGGGAGGATTTAGGGAAGCCACAGTCTCTGACAGCCAAGGACAGACTGGAGATTCGTGAAGACCTGGCCTGGGGCTAGTCCTCCTCAGGATGATGCCCCTCCTTCCCCCAGAGGCCTGCCTGCTACCTGGATCACCTCTGGACCAGTGACCAGGATCAGGACCCAGAATCCTGCTGCCCTGCAGACACTGGGAAAGGAGCCGATTCGGGTCACCATTCAGCCGAGGGTTCTGTTCCTGTTAAGTCTGAATCAGCTACTGCTGCAAAACAGCTGGATTCTGCATTTTCCTTCTCTAACTAAAGTGTATTCTCAGAGCAGGGAGCAGCATTTTTTTTTGTAGAAACCCACATAGTAAATATTTTCATCTTTGTAGGACATTCGGGCTCGGTGGCCTCGCCTCAACTCTGCCACTGCAGCAGGTCCTGCAGTACATAGTGGAGAGGTGAATAGGTGTGGCCGTGCACCAAGAAAACTTTATTTCCAAAGCAGGCAGTGGCCAGACTTTTCCCACAGGCTGTGGTTTGTCAACCTCTGTAGCTAATCATTCCGTCTCTCTGGATTTCTGAACTGTCTTTCTATAGGTGTGAAATAGCCACACCTATAGAAGGAGGGTACTGATCTGAGGCAATGCTTCTTAGACTTACACTGAAAATGTTAGTTGCTTATTTCTGTCCGACTCTTTGGGACCACCATCAGGCACCTCTGTCCATGGGATTTCCCAGGCAAGAGTACAGGATTGGGTTGCCATTCACTCTTCCAGGGGATCTTCCCCACCCAGGGATCGAATCCATGTCTATTGCATAGCAGGCAGAGACTTAACCAGCATTAGAATCATCTGGAAAGCCAGTGCAAGCATAGATTCCTGTACCTGCATGTGGAGACTCTGATTCAGTGAGCCTGGAGGGGCCTGGGGATTTGAATTTTAATCCATGCCCATGTGAAGCTGCTGTTGCTGGTCCAGGAACCATGCCCTTGAGAGAAAAGTTTGAAGCCATATACGTCTCATCCTTGGCTGCAGAGAGGAGCTTCCTTGTAAGAACTGATATTGCTGCTTCAACTGAGACCAGTTAAATTAGAAGTGGACCCCATTTCTGGGCATTTTAGGGGTTCCCCAGGAGATTCTGACATGTAAGGCAGGATTGGGATCCATTGGAGGAAGTGAGTTCCAAAGCCCTGCATCCCCCAACCCCTCACTCCCTAGCCCGTGAGCCCCAGAGCAGCGGCACCAGCATCACCTGGGAGCTTGTTAAAAATGCAGAATCTTAGGCTCCACCTTGACCTGCTGAATCAGAACCTGCGTTTTAACAAGATCCCCTGGAAATCGACGTGTACATTAAAATTTGAGACACGCGGCTCTAAAGGAAGCAATGAGTTTCGTGTTTTCAAGTTCTTTTTCTACTATGCACCAGTAGGCTACTTAACTCACTTTATCTTCAGCTTGCCTCTGCTATTTTCCTTCTGCTGCCTGAGCAAATTAACATGAACTTAGAAGCTTGAAACAACACCCCTTTATTGTTTCACAGTAGCTGGACAGACTCAGTTGGGTCCTCCTCTGAGGGTGTCACAGACCCAAATCAAGATGTTGGGGTGGCTGGGCTTTCTCCTGGAGCCTTCGGGGAAGAAACCACTTTTCAGCTGCCTTCAGCTGTTGGCAGAATCTGTTCCTGTCGTTGCAGGACCGAGGTCCCTGTTTCCTTGCGGACTATTGGCTAGGGGTTGCTCTCAACTTTGAGAGACTATTCTGAGTTTCTTTCTCTTCCATGATAACAACCACACGTCAAACCCTTCTCTTGTTTCCAGCTTCTCTGATTTCCCCTCTGGTGCCAGCTAGAGGGAACTCCCCACTTTAAAAAGCGACCAGGATTAGGTTAAGCTCAGCTGCATAACCTCCAATTCTACCAACTCACAGCCAACCGATGAGCAACCTTACAAGCCCTTTTGCCATGAGTGTAATATCTCATCACGATCATTGTCCTGGGGATTGGGGCTGAAGATCTGGGGACCACTTAAGACTTCTTCCTGCCACATGGCCCAGACCACACAATTTACAAGTAAGGCATAGGGCAAGATTTTGAACCGAGGTTTATCTGAATCCAAACCTCATAGTAACTATTTTATTAACTTGCCTCTCAGTGGTAAAAGTAAATGTGTTATAAAGAACTTTATTGTTATCCATGTGCTTTCACATTTATTGTATTGCTTAGCCTCATTAGAAATTCCTTATGAGGTATTTCTATTCCCTTTTATGGAGGATACTGAGGATTGGGGATGTTTAACTTTGTTCAAGACGTTATAGGCAGAAAATAGCAAATTAAGAACTGAAGAACAGCTCTCCTGAGTTCAAATCCCATGCTTTCCCCTTTACATCATCCCAATTTCCTAATTGCTTGTTTAGATCATTCTTGTTATCTATCTGGGAAATAAATCTACTGGGATACTGAATGCAAACATTTGAATGCTGCAACAGGCATGTGCAGAAAAATGGGCCCACCTGTTATGTTAATTGGAACACAAATTCTGCCCAAATGCAGAGAAATACTCTATTCAAGTCTTAAAAATTACTGTCCATAAAGCAGATAGTCAATGAATTTTAAAATGTAATCTGGAGAACAACAAGTTTGTGAAGTGAAACTTTTATGGAAATTGCAAGTCAATCAAGTAATTATTTTTGAGAAATGACAGGCTTTTGGCAAACAGGGTGGGTTTGTCTCAACTTTGTGATTCGGAATTAGTCCCTCCTCAGAGAAAGCTTAAGAAGGGATCATAGAAACAGCTTCCTACCAGTGACTATCCTTCCATTTATTTCCTTGTTTCTAATGAGAAAAACCCCCCAAACTCCCAACCAAAAAACTATGTGGCCTGAAAGAGTGTCCCTACAAGTAGAAAGATTCAAGATTCTTTTAGAAACCAGAATGATGGCTTCTGGTTAGGGTTTTCCTGGGTTGCTGACGTATGGGATGGTTCTCACCTGATTCCCCAAATAATTTAATCATTTTGCCCCCTTTCCTCTTGGGGCAAAAAGTTCTAATTACTGAGAAATTATCCTTATACTGACAATCATTTTCTGTTTAAAGAATAACCAAGACTTTCCCTGGAGGTCCAGTGTTTAAGACTCTGTGCTTCCACTGCAGGGGACGTGGGTTCAATCCCTGGTTGGGGGAATTAAGATTCCATGTGCCACACAGTAAAGCTGAAAAATTAAAATAAAATAAAAAGAATGGCCAATTGTTTATTCAGATGGAAATAGGCTAAAAATTCAATAATATCTTGGGCCTGTTTCCTTGACATTATTTATAGATTCAAGGAAATCTGTTACAATCGGATGCAGTCTAAGGTTTAAACAACGGATTATAAAAAGAATTAGGTGTTGGTCAGGTCAATTCTACTAAAAGCCTTTAGGTCTTGGAGGATCAGTGAAGGCAAGAGAAAGGTTAACCCCAAGGGCTCCTATTTGGTGAGCAAATACATCAAAAAGAAACTACATTTTTCCTTTGGCCAACTTTCGACATTGCTTTTGACATTATACAGATAATTTGAAGAGATGTGGAATGATAAACACACAGGTTATAAACAAGGAGCTCTTTCATTGCCTCTGTTTAGTAGAGGGTTTAACCCTTAGTTTTTCACAAGATAGGGTTATTTTAATAGCAAATGTTGGTAGCAACAATCAACATGCAATCTGTCATTTTCAATGCAGTTTTTCCTAAAAGAATATTTCTAGCATATTTGACAGAAAGCACTATCTGTGTATCATTTCCTCGGTCCACTGCGGTCTCATAAGCAGAAAAACAAGGAGAAAATAAAGGAAGGGCTGGAGAAGTTAAGTCCATTATTTTGAGCTCTTCATATTGGTTTGAGAGGATCTGGTCTTTTCCAATCATGTATTTGAGGGAGAAGCAGGTATAAAAAGAATGCTGATGTTGATGGAAAAATAGAAGGTGGGCCATAGTGCTAAGTAACCCATGAGACAAGTAGTGATGCTGATGTTATTATCTCAAAGTGCATGTATCCATGCCTAGCAATTAACACATGCTAAGCTAATGAAGAATTGATGCTTTTGAACTGTGGTGTTGGAGAAGACTCTTAAGAGTCCCTTGGACTGCAAGGAGATCCAACCAGTCCATTCTGAAGGAGATCAGCCCTGGGATTTCTTTAGAAGGAATGATGCTAAGGCTGAAACTCCAGTACTTGGGCCACCTCATGTGAAGAGTTGACTCATTGGAAAAGACTCCGATGCTGGGAGAGATTGGGGGCAGGAGGAGAAGGGGACGACAGAGGATGAGATGGCTGGATGGCATCACTGACTCTATGGATGTGAGTCTGAGTGAACTCTGGGAGTTGGTGATGGACAGGGAGGCCTGGCGTGCTGTGATTCATGGGGTCGCAAAGAGTCGGACATGACTAAGTGACTGAACTGAACTGAAAGAGTGTGAAAATTTTTAAAAAAAGAAATGATCATTGAAGTAATATTTTTACCTTGGCCATGGGATAAATTAATGTTTGAGGTCTCTAAAATGTTAAGATACACCATTTAAAGGAGGTAACATGAATTTGTAGGACACTACAAATTATTATTATTTGTTCTACAACACACATGCTTATTGATGCATGAAAATGTACTTTCACTCTCTTCACTCTTTTTTTGAAATTTTACAAATGAATGCACTTATATTATAATATAACTTTCTTTACAAAAATAGGCAGGAGGCTGGATATGACCCATGAGCCCCTGGTCCAAACCAACATTGTAGCCACTAACCACAAGTGGATATTTACATTTAAATTAGTACAATTTCAAATTCCTTTTCTCAATTCCAGTCACTCAAGCCACATTTCAGGTTCTCAGTGAAGCTAATGAAGAGATGGTCCATTCCGTCAATAACAAGATTAAGGTGGACTATTATTCTAAACTTAATATTCTAGACTTGATCACTGAGGGAAGGTATTTTATGTCTCCATCAGTTCAGTTCAGTTCAGTTCAGTCCCTCAGTCATGTCTGATGCTTTGCAACCCCATGAATTGCAGCATGCCAGGCCTCCCTGTCCATCACCAACTCCTGGAGTTCACCCAGACTCATGTCCATCGAGTCAGTGATGCCATCCAGCCATCTCATCCTCTGTCGTCCCCTTCTCCTCCTGCCCCCAATCCCTCCCAACATCACAGTCTTTTCCAATGAGTCAACTCTTCGCATGAGGTGGCCAAAGTACTGGAGTTTCAGCTTTAGCATCATTCCTTCCAAAGAAATCCCCAGGGCTGATCTCCTTCAGAATGGACTGGTTGGATCTCCTTGCAGTCCAAGGGACTCTCAAGAGTCTTTTCCAGCACCACAGTTCAAAAGCATCAATTCTTCTGCGCTCAGCCTTATTCACAGTCCAACTCTCACATCCATACATGACCACTGGAAAAACCATAGCCTTGACAAGACAGACCTTTGTTGGCAAAATAATGTCTCTGCTTTTCAATATGCTATCTAGGTTGGTCATAACTTTTCTTCCAAGGAGTAAGCACAGTCATTTAAATAAATGCATAGAGACTTCCCTGGTTGTCCAGTGGTTAAGAATCTGCCTGCCAATGCAGTGGACACAGGGTCCATCCTTGATGTAGGAACTAAGATCCCACTTGAGGTGGAGCAACTACAGCCATGTGCTGTAATTACTGAGCCCTCAGGCCATGACTAGAGAGCCCATGCACCCCAAGGAAAGATCCCGCACGAGGCAACTGAGACCCATTGCAGCCAAATAAATAAATATTTAAAGATCCCCAAGTGCATAAAATGGATCTTCTCTCTAGAATATTTCTAATGAAATTGCTTCTGAGGCTTACAAATTGGGGCTCAGGAATCTGTTGGAAAACTGTTTGGGGTATTCATTCATGAAATCGAATGTAAAACCCGTCATATTTATTTGGGCTTTCTTCTTAGCAGGGAGAAGTATTAATAAACCAACATAGCACTCATTCTGAATCTAAACTTGATATCCCATGTGGAGGAAAATTCAAGTGAGCTCTACTCTCATAAATAGAAAAAAAAAAAAAAACCCAACCCAGAAACAAACAAAAAACAGGCCCAGATCGCAGCAGCGGGCTGTGAGCCGTGGCCAGTCGATACAAGAACCAGCTGGTGCCCTCGCTCAGACTTTGCCTTTCTAACCAGAGGTTGTTAGGTTTCACCCTGTATGGAGTCAATTGCTGGAGGGGGAAAATGTTCAAATTGCCTTGCATATCACTCATTTCCCTTTCCTATAGATTCTCCCCCTCACTCCCTCTCTTCCGAGGACATCGATTTTTCTTCCTTGGGTTTTAGAGAAAGCTTTGCTCCCCAGGGATCTCCATCTGGCCTGCTGACCGCAGCATTATTCACACTTTCCAGATAGCCATGTGTGACACCTGCTGCTGGAGCTCAGCTGGGCTCCTGCCTCTGGAGGAGGATGGTCCGAACTTCTGATGGGAGAAACCGGAAATCTTCAGAGGAAAGAGATTTAAGGTCTCTGATCTCAGAGAACGGCTCACAGTGCTTGCTTCATCTATCACTGCACGTCAGATGGCGCCTTCTGTGAGATGGCTTACAGGCTGGGAATGGGCTAGGGGGAAGCTGTTTGTCTTGAGGTTTCTTGTGGGGCTCAGGGCGTGCCCCCCACCCACCATGCCACCCACACAGCCGGCTCATACTTCTGGCCCTGAAGAAAGGAGATTTTTGTGAAGAAGGGAGGTTTGATGTCAGTAAGGGTGATCTCTGAAACCTATTGTGAACAGAGCTGCTGGACCTTTACAGAGCTAGGAAGAGCCCACACCGTTCACATGTGCTCCTTGCTCTTATCAGTTGCTCAGTCGTGTCCGACTCTCTGCGACTCCATGGACCGAGGCATGCCAGGCTTCCCTGTCCATCACCAACTCCCGGAGCTTGCTCAAACTCATGTCGGTTATGCCATCCAAGCATTCTTGTCCTCTGTTGTTCTGTCTCCTCCTGCCCTCAATCTTTCCCAGCATCAGGGTCTTTTCATGCGTGCTTATAGGCTCACAAACATCTCCCATGACTCTCACAGTCTCAGGCAGAGGTGAAGGAGGTATCAATTAAAAAAAATTTTTTTTTTTACTGTGGTAGAAGTCACTTAATATAAAACATAACTATTTTAAATCATACTTTACTGTACAGTTCAGTGGCCTCAGGTTCTTTCACATGGTTGTGCAACTCTCAGGATCATCCATACAGGATACATATTAAGTTAACAGCAGGTGTCATTGGAATCTCATTTTATAGAAGAGAAAGGAGAGGGTGTGAGAAGTGGGGTGACTCATGGGGAGCCTGTGCTCCCCTGTGCTCCGGGAAAACAGGATGCCAGGACAACCCCCCACCCCCACCCCCTCCCCGTCCCTACTGCACCCACCCTCCTTGCTCTGGAAAATTGCTTCCTGCAGAGAACCATCCTTCCCCACAACTTGGATAGGACAGACTTCCCTGGTGCCTCCATGGTAAGGAATTCACCTGCCAAGGCAGGAGATGCAAGAGACAAGGGTTTGATCCCTGGGTCAGGAAGATCTCCTGGAGAAGGAAATGGCAACCCACTCCAGTATTCTTACCTGGAGAATCCCATGGACAGAGGAGCCTGGTGGGCTACAGTCCATGGGGTCACGAAGAGTGGGACACGACTTAGTGACTAAATAACAACTCTGACGTGTTTTGTTTCCTGTGACCATGTCAGACCATCCAGCTTGCCTCATAAGTGGTTAGCTATTTGACTGTTTAAGACAAATTATCTGCTATCTTGACTAGGTCAAACTTTCCTCTGACCTCCTTACCCCAGACCCTTGAACTTTGACTTACCCTAAGCCTGAGCCAAATGGGAATGTGGAAAATGCTCCTTAAAGCTGACCTCAGGGGAGAGACTCCTCCTGCTCAAATATCTAATCCTGTTATCCACTCCTCACCTCTCTTCTCCACTCCTCTCTTATTCCCACCCCCAGCCATGCCTGGTGCTAGCATTGCTTACTCCTCCCTGCTGCCTGACCTTGGAGAACTTAGTGAGAGCCTTCTTCCTACTCCAATGGTCTTTTTGAATACAGTCCCTCTTTGCCTAAGTCAGGATTTGGGTTTTATTTGACGGGTCACAGGCTAAGATGAAAGGTGGCCTCCTGTCATCCAGCCTCGATCACCCACATGGTGTGACTGTCACACTGGCCAGGGGTGGGTGTTGAATGGTAACCCTGAACCCAGACCCCACTTACTCCAGGCATGGGTCCCATAGGTCACTCTCGGTACTCCTGCAACCCTGCGCCATGCTGGAGTCTCTGGAATAAAGCTCTTTTACAAGAATGGAAGCGCCATCTCAAACATCTGGGTGGGGCCCAGGGTGGGTTTATGCTACTTTGTCCCACTGGTGTTTAACCTTAACCTGAGAACAAGCCGTCTGTGTTCTACCAAAGAGTGAGTTAAAGGGAGAGATGGAACAGGGATGAAGGATGGGAAAATGAGAACTCTGAACAGGGGTTGATGTTCTGGGATAAATGCCAGATATCAGACATTCTTATTTGCGTGCTTAGTCGCTCAGTTGTGTCTGACTCTTTTGTGACCCCAGGGACTGTAGCCCACCAGGCTCTTCTGTTCATGGAATTTTCCAGGCAAGAATATGGAATGGGTTGCCATTTCCTACTCCAGGGGATCTTCCTGACCCAGGGATCGAACCCTCATCTCTTGGATCTTCTGCATTGCAGGCGGGTTCTTTACGGCTAACACCACCTGGAAAGCCTCATTCTTATTTGTAGGTGGGTTACAAAATTTAAGTTGGAATCAAGATTGCTGGGAGAAATATCAATAACCTCAGATATGCAGATGACACCACCCTTATGGCAGAAAGTGAAGAGGAACTAAAAAGCCTCTTGATGAAGGTGAAAGTGGAGAGTGAAAAGGTTGGCTTAAAGCTCAACATTCAGAAAACGAAGATCATGGCATCTGGTCCCATCACTACATGGGAAATAGATGGAGAAACAGTGGAAACAGTGTCAGACTTTCTTTTTCTGGGCTCCAAAATCACTGCAGATGGTGACTGCAGCCATGAAATTAAAAGACGCTTACTCCTTGGAAGGAAAGTTATGACCAACCTAGATAGCATATTCAAAAGCAGAGACATTACTTTGCCAACAAAGGTTCGCCTAGTCAAGGCTATGGTCTTTCCTGTGCTCATGTATGGCTGTGAGAGCTGGACTGTGAAGAAGGCTGAGCGCCAAAGAATTGATGCTTTTGAACTGTGGTGTTGGAGAAGACTCTTGAGAGTCCCTTGGACTGCAAGGAGATCCAACCAGTCCATTCTGAAGGAGATCAGTCCTGGGATTTCTTTGGAAGGAATGATGCTAAAGCTGAAACTCCAGTATTTTGGCCACCTCATGCGAAGAGTTGACTCATTGGAGAAGACTCTGATGCTTGGAGGGATTGGGGGCAGGAGGATAAGGGGATGACAGAGGATGAGATGGCTGGATGGCATCACTGACTCGATGGATGTGAGTCTGGGTGACCTCCGGGAGTTGGTGATGGACAGGGAGGCCTGGCATGCTGCAGTTCATGGGGTCGCAAACAGTCGGACACGACTGAGTGACTGATCTGATCTGATCTACTAAATTTCCAAAGCAATTCCATTTTGTGGAATGGAAGAACCACACATGTGCCAATAGGCTCTTTAGAGATCCTAGAGCTACAAAGATGGGCGGGTCAACCAGCCTTGCCCGTCTGGTCTCATGGAAGATTCAGATTCATTATCAACACTGGAGAAGCAGGTTCCAGGTTACCTGCACAGTGGTCCATGGTTACGTTAGTGCTTGGGTAGTGGTCTCAGTAATGGTGCAATTTGTTGGCCCATGTCATATATTTTTCTTTTCTGCAATACCAAGAATAGAGGAAAAGACCTTTATGTAGAAATTCTGAGCTTCATTTTACGGTGCTTTGTCCTGATGATGATCTATGAACTCTGCAGCCAATATTTCTGTAGCTTGTTGGTCGCCACATACCGTGTATTCTCAAGCTCACCCTGGAGAAACCCTCTCAATGAGCCACCTGCAACATTGCCGGCTTTTGTGGCTGGATTCCTTAAAATCCAATATGTTCTGAAGGATGTGATCAATAAGCAGATGGCTCAAACCTGTACCTGGGCCAAGAAATGAGGCATCTAATTAGCAGTTCGCCCAGGGTGTGAGGCAACTGTGGAGAGGCGTGGGGACCCTGCCTGGGCTGGGAGGCTCCTGGCTGGGACACTCAAGGCTGGCAGTGTGACATGTCGGCACGAGGTGGCTGTTGGAAGTGAGAACACAGCCAGGACCTTCTGGCTGTGCTCATTAGGGCTTCGCAGAACTCCCAATGATCTCTTGACCTGGCCCAGAGCAAGGGCTCCTTTTCACTGCCCTGCAAAAGGAATCAGTGGATCGGAAAGGACACCTGATTTGAAGTTCTCCACTGAGGCTTCCCTGGTGGCTCAGACGGTAAGGAATCTGCCTGCAGTGCGGGAGAATCGGGTTTGATCCCTGGGTCGGAAAGATCCCATAGAGAAGGAAATGGCAACCCACTCCAGTATTCTTGCCTGGAGAATCCCAGGGACAGAGGAGCTTGACACTGGGCTGCAGTCCATGAGGTCTCAAAGAGTCGGACATGGCTGATGGATGGACACTTTCACTTTCATGAGTTTGGCTCGGCAGTTGAGCTGGTAGAACACAGAGATGCAGTGTTTGCTGGGATGAGAGTGTGGAGGAGCAAAGGTAGGCTCTGGAGCAGGATGGTTTGGAGCCCTGCACGGGGCTCAGGAAGAGATAACTTGTGAGAAGAGCCCAATGAAGTCCTGGGGATGTTTCAGGGAGTCTGTGGGTCCCACCCGAGGCATCAGGAGAGCCCAGTCTCCTTCCTGACCCTTGACTCTTGGCTCAGGCAGGAGCAGAAGGAGGCCTTTCTCCCCTCCGTGCCTGGTGGGGGTTGGCGGATGGGGTGGCAGGCCGCTGCGGGGCGTCCCTGGAACCAGAGGGAGAGCTGAGTTCTCTGTGATACCAGCCCCTGGGTCGCCAGCCTAGTGCTCCTTGGCTTTGTTGTTGCGCTTTCTGTGTTCCCCAGGGTAGGGGCCCTCCTTGCTGTTCCCAAAATGAAAGGCAGACGCTGATAAAGAAGGCGGTGCCTGGAGTCTGATACACCCCAAGACAACTGTCCTGATGCTCCTGGGACCAGTGAAGACCCAGGAGGTCCAGCCTGTGCCTGTGGTGAGTGACTTGTTTCTCAAGTCCTTTGACGTAGCCTTGTGAACCAGGATGAGCGCCTTGACAACAAGCAAATACACTAATTCAGGAGATGGTGATGAGATGCCCTCATACAGCTTTTGGAGACCGTGTTCACGAAAGATGAATGACGACTCTTCCTGGTATTTCTGGCAGCTATTTTTACCAAACTGTGTCCCAAGAATTCTGTGGAATATACTTTGCTTCCTGTGTGGATAACCAAAAAAGTGATTAAAAAAATCATTTCCACCTCATTAGTGGGACCTTCATTTTATTGGCAAAGTTTTTCAGAAAGCTTTTAAAATGTGTTTAAACCATTTAAATCTGTCAGTCTAGTCCTGAATCTGTCATTCTCTAATGATATCTCCAACTGAGTTATTTTGATAGTTATATACCGTATTGTTTACACGGTTAATAGCCACATATAAAGCCATAACACAAATAAATAATCAATGCTTTAGAAAAAAAAAAACCCTCTGACATTCAAATGGGACTTGAATATTTACCCAGCATAGTACAGGAAGATTTTAAATGTTGAATGAGTGACACACAGTATTGGGGAAAAGAATACACTATTCAATTTAAACCAGTCAAATGCAGAAAGCAAGCAGATGTGGAAGCATACTTTAAGTGTGGCTTTGGAACTGTTTTGCTATTTCAATTTGGCTCCTAGGTTTTGGGATAAGATGGTGCACAGTATATGAAAAATGAGAAAAATGTTTCGTTTTGATAAAGTGCATATAACAAAATTTACCATTTCAATAATTTCAAGTGTACAGTTTAATAGTGTCACGTGCGTTCACGTTGTTGTGCAACCAATCTCACAGCATTAAGCAAAACTGAAACTCCAGCCATTGAATGGCAAGTCCCCTTTCCCCCAGCCCCTAGCAACAATCATTCTGCTGTTACTATGAATTTTACTACTCTTGATACCTCTTATAAATGGAATCATACAGGATTTGTCTTTACGTGGCAGGCTTATTTCACTTGGTATAATGTCCTCAAGGTTCATCCACAGAATTTCCTTACTTTTTAAGTAAGCTCTCTCTTGTCTTCTTATAAGGACACCAGTCATATTCGATTAAGGGCCCACCCTACTCTGGAATGACCTCACCATAACTTAACTCCTTGCATCTGTAAAGACCCTGTTCCCAAAAGGTCGCATCCGCAGGGACCAGGAACTAGAATTCCAACACATCTTTTTCTTTTGTGGGGGGTGGCGGAGGGGTGACACAATTCAGTCCATAACAAGGGAGAGATGGGGCCACGTGAGTGGGGTTCTCATCTTCACCTGAATTTCAACTAGGGCTGCCTTACTTTGCCAGCTTAATACTTGGGGATCCTCCGAAGGACTTTGAGGAAGGGTCCCATTGGGGGCAGCGTACTGACAAGCACCTGAGTGTGGTGCGAGCCACTTCCTACAGAGAGACAAACATCATTCCGCTGGCCTAGAAATGGCTTTTTCTTAAGGCTTTAGAGTCCAGTTTCTCTTCTGCGTGACCAATCCTATTCTGCATGAGCTGGGCACAGACGGCCAGTCCCCGCTGATGGCTGTTGCGGTTGACTCGCCACTGAGATTACAGTGAATAGCCTCAGTCTGGCCATTCTCTCCACCCTCCTTCCTAGTCCCCTGAATCACCATATGTGTGATGCATGGGTGGTCTGGCCCCTGGGGGTCCCTGCGTCAAGCATTCTGTCCCGGGCACTTTCTGATACCCCCAGAACCCACAGCGTCCCTTAATTAGAGGCAGTGGGTGGCATGATGGCAGGATTAGTGTCAGTGCCTGGCCTCCCTCAGGACCAGGGGATGCCGTGGTCCATGTTTTCCCACCTGCATAACCAGCCTATTTATAAGTTGATGAAAAACCCCAAAGCAGGGTGGGGCATGTTCTGGCTTACTGTCCACTCTGCTCGCTTCAGGAAGAGGCTGGCCCTGAGTTCCATGGGGGTCATGTAGCTGTTTCCCTTCACTGCAAATGGAGGGCTCTATAGCTTTAAGTGCATTGCTATTCTGCCTTTGCTGCAGAATGAACAACAATGACGTTCTGCTGAGCATCAGTTACAAACATTTTAGGAAAGGCTCAGCCGTTTTGGACGAAGAGGCTGTATCACCCAAGCGTAATGAGCCAAGAGGAGAAACACGTTGTTTGCATGTGGTGCTAGTACAGACCTGTGCCCTGGCCGCCTGAGTTCCTTTTCTGCTCTGTTGTGAATTTGGAAGGTACAGGGTGTTCATTCAGCCTTATAAGCACTAACGTGAAAGGAACATTCTGGCTTAGGGACTCAGCTGAAATGAATACCAGGGACAGTGCTTGTGCCAACTAATTATCGACAGAATATTCAGAATTTGCAAAATGCCAGCTCCTTGGTGGCCCCACCTCCAAGCCCCGCGCCTACCCTCCCCACAAGCTCACACACAAGAAAAGGGTTTAGAGATGATCAACTCGGAGTAAATTCTTTTACAAATCCAATATTTATTTTCTTATGTACAAAAAGGAAACTCCAAGTGAACATAAAAACAAAATAAAATCCTTTTGGCTGCACTGACTTTAATTGTCCATTATCTTGTCACAATTAATCATATAAATGCTATATGGACTGTCATCACCACGTCACATGTGTTACACAGAAGGAATGTGATATTTGGCTAGTTTAAGAATGTTAAATAGAGAGAAACAGAAAGAGGTCACACAGAACCTGGGGACTGGGGTGGTGCTCAAAGGATTCTGAGATCATCACTCTATTGAAGTCATCTAAACAGCAAATCTCCAATCACAAATAGTGTAGTCAAAGGCCCCAGTGCACCTCCACTTGGCTGACACAACGTTAAGAGAACCAAGGTTCCCTCCAGAGGACGTGGACCACTGATGTGTGAAACAAATACAGCTGAGTTGTCAGATATCTAAACTGTGAGCTGAGAGGGAGATTTTGGACAGTACCATTATTTCTACAGGAGAATCTGGTAGCAAGGGCATCATTAAAAAAATTTTTTTTTTTTACTTGGCTGCATCGGGTCTTAGTTGCAATGCACAAGCATGTGGCATCTTAGATTCCCAGGGATCAAACCCACGTCCCCTGCATTGCAAGGAGGATTCTTAACCATCGGACCACCAAGGAAGTTTCAGCAAGGCCAACATTTTGAATTGAACACGGCAATGTTGTATTGCAGCCAACTTATAACGTCTTTGCTGATTTATGGCCAAAGAGACCAACTTTGGGTAAGAGATGAAGCCAATGATAGCATCACACACGTGAAGATTTTTAAATTAAGCGGAGTCATTTAGTTTTACTTTTTTTGCTAAACTGTGATTAAAGGACTTTTAAAGAAACTCAACGTCTTCATGTAACCATGCTCCCCCTGAGAGATCTATGTACAGCTTTGTTTTAAACCAGTCAGCTCTTCAGGCCAAGTCTTTGCTTGATACCTGAACACGGAGTTCTCTTGGGAGCAGGCCACAGTTCCACCGAGTGACCGGGGACACACACTGACTTGTTCTGATCTCTAAATAGCTTGTGCAGATTTTAAAAAATAACATGAGAAAAAGAACAGACTTTTTAAAATTCAGAATCTGTAGTTTGTAAAACTACTATCACTTTAGCATGAGCTCGGTGCTGACCTTCGCAGATCAATCATAAATAATAGATTCTCCCAGGAAAAGTATTTCTAGGAGAAGTAGGAAAAACACAAACTAAAAACTGTACCTCCTGCACCATAAATATCAGCTACTTTGGGCTAAGCACTCTTTCAGGGGGTGGTAATAATGCATAGGAGTATACATGAATATATACCTTAGTTTACATAGACAATGTGGAATTTTGAATGATCTACATCTGGCGTTAGTATAGTGTCTAATATTATGGATACTGTCATCGTGCCGATTCTCCTGAATTTGTGGCAATAACTCATCACAAATACAGGTTAGATGGACCCAATTTTATGCCTTCCTATGGCAGGATCCAGAAATTAGTTCTAAAAAATCTTGCTACAAGTTGGACTTAAATTATACATCAATTACAGATTGTTCACTGGACAATGAAAGCACATATCAGAAGTCAGTTTTGGCCAGTGGGCTTTCATCCACACTGGTTTCCACCTAAATGTCCAGAAGGTCATCTCCACTTTCATCACTCTCCACGGTCAGCTGCCGGGTCCACCACTTCTTAACCTCAGAGCCACAGGAAGCGGTGTCCGTCATGGGGTTCATTTTGCACACGACAGATTTCATTGTGGTCCGCCCTCCAAACCGTAAGTTGACCGAAGACACCGAGTGGCTTATTGGTTTTGGTGCTGTGGGATCAATAAAAGCCCGGTGAGCACCATGGTGTGGTTCCCCATCCCCTTGCCCCCAACCCTGGCCCCACCGTGAGCTATTCCTGAAACACCCTGATGGTCCCATCAGTCATGCTTTCCACGAGCAAGTCCCATCCATAGATGTCACCTATGAAACCTTTCCAAGCACTGGATTCTGCATATACATAATGGGGGCTTCCCAGGTGGTGCTAGTGGTAGAGAACCCGTCTGCCAATGCAGGAGACATAAGAGATGTGGGTTCCATCCCTGGGTGGGAAAGATCCCCTGGAGGAGGGCATGGCAACCCACTCCAGTATTCTTGCCTGGAGAATCCCACGGACAGAGGAGCCTGGCAGGCTACAGTCCATGGCGTTGCAAAAAGTTGGATGTGATTTAACAGCTTAACAACAACAGGAAGAAAGACTTCCCTCTCTGCTGTTAAGAGGCATTGGACAAATGTAAGAAGCCCCCATGTTCCTGTGGGCTCAATTATCCACAGAGAAAGCACTGAACTGGGAAGATCACTGCTTTCCCTTTCACTCTGCGTGCCCCAAATGGGATCATCCTGGTTTTCCATGCCGCTCTAGAAGAAAACTCTCTCACTGAATCAGTAAAATGTGGAAAATAATAGGGTTGTGAGGATCAAATGAAGGAGCAGATGGAGAACAGTTAGGATAGCGATTGGCGTACAGTAAGTACTGAAACATATTCTACTGCACTAAATAGGTTTTGTTGCTCCTTCTTTTACGTCATTTTCTGAGTGACATGGACCCACCTACGCCCTCTTAGAGTAAACGAATGTTACCTAAGTCAGGGGATGTCTGGAATGTGCACTGGAAGTCTGTGGTGATAATCTCTTGATCTTTCTATGTTGTGGTTATAATATCTTTGTTAATAGGGGCTGCTGAGACTTCCTTGGTGGTCCAGTGGTTAAGAATCTGCCTTCCAATGCAGGAGATGAGGGTTCGATCCCTGACCTGAGAGATAAGATCCCACAGGCCACAGGGCAACCAAGCCCGTGTGCCACAACTAGAGAAGTTTATGCACTTCAAGGAAGACCCACCTCAACTTAATAAATAAATAAAACTATTTTTAAAAAAAAAAAATAAGAGCTGCCTTCTCTATTAGCTGAAAACAAGGGCTAACATTGTTCTACTTAGAGAAGCCATTTTGAGGAAAATGTTTCTGATGAGGGAAGTACATTTTTCATCATTTCACTGTCTATATATTCTTTTTTTTGTTGTTTTTGGCCGCACTGCATGACTTTCTGGGATCTTACTTTCAAACTAGAGATTGAACCCAGGCCCCCTACAATGAAACTTGAAATCCTAGCCACTGGACCACCAGGGAAGTCTCTATAAATAACTTTAGATGCGGACCTGAATTTTGAAATTCAAGACCCCAAACACACAAACAGCACTGATACCCTTCAGACCCTGATGCTGGGAAAGACTGAGGGCATGAGGAAAAGGGGACGACACAGGATGAGATGGTTGGATGGCGTCATTGACTCAATGGACATGAGTTTGAACAAACTCCAGGAGATGGTGAGGGACAGGGAAGCCTGGCATGCTGCAGTCCATGGGGTCGCAAAGAGTCAGACATGACTGAGTGACTGAACAATAACCTTTCAGATGAGCCAATCGCTGGAGAAAGGACTTGCTATACGTACCAGAGGGCAGGCGCCACTGCCCGAACTTCCTCTGGGGCTTCCCGGCCTCGGCCGCGTCCTGGCGACCCCCTCCCCGGTCCGAGAGGGTGGGGCTCAGGAGTTGCTGCTGGCTGCTGGACTGTAGGGATGGGCGTGGGGGGAGAGTCAGGCAGTTATCGCTCACCACGTGCTCTCCTCCACCCTCCTCTGTGCACTGGCCTGGCCCCTCATTTCAGTTTAAGAAACGAAGAAAGCCCCAAGGGAAAGAAAGTCAAGTGGGGAAAAACAGTATGGACCCATTGTGTCCACCAGGAGGACTGGAAAGGTGAACAACAGGCAAAAGAATCAAGGAAAACTTGACAAAGTCACCACTGCACACGGTGAGGGTGAAAAGCTGACTTTCCAGGTGGCCCCTTTTCTTGGGTGTCCTTCCTGGATTCCTCCACGTTCACAGCCCCATGCCCCCCACTCCTGGGGGCACCACCATGCACCAGGACAGCAGGGAAGGGCTTCTAGGAAGAATTGGGGGCAGCAGGGACGGCCTGCTTTGGGGGCAGCCCATGCTTGCCAACCTGGGGGTCAGCGCCTAGAGTTTCCAGATGAATCCTCAGCAGACGAAGCTCTGGGATGAGCCCCAGAGGAGAACAAGACTTCCATCAACTAAGACTGAGGCCAAGGAGAAGTGCTTGGATCTTCACGCATCTCACCCAGTCTCTGCTTTACCAGCATCTTTTCCTTCCCTATCAGTACTGTGGTCCTCACCTCTCCTCCATGACCCCTCTTGAGTTTTTTAACCCCAAACCAGAGTGCTTGGCCAGCATCACCTCCCTGCTTCACCAGCCCCACACTGCTGGCCGCCCTTGGGGCAGACAGGTGGCAGGGCCATTATAGACGCCCCACGTTGTCCCCTGTGTTGACCGTCCTGGCCCAAGTCACAGTGACCCATGATGCCTACTGGCTGGGGGTGGTGGGGAGCCAATGACATGTGAATCCACCCAAAACAGGGCTGTGGCGAAGAGGCCCCTCGGCGGATCCTGCTCAGCCATGGAGCCCCAGGCTTCAGTGTCGGTCGCCAGCCCTGACTGTGTCACTACACATCAGGACGCTGGACCAGCTCCACTTGATTCACATCAAAAGCCTCACAAGGCCCGGGCCTCCTGCCAGCTGCTTCTCACTCACACGCTCTCCAGGAGGCTGGTGACGCTGAGCTGTTTTATGGATGTGCAGATGGAGGCTGGAAATGAAGCTAGGCTGAGCCCCAGTACACAGAAGGTCCTTAAGCTAAGCCTCCCCGATTTCCATATGCTCTTCTGATGCCCAACAAAAGGAGGACTAATCCTCAACGAGTCTGTTTAAGGAGGCTGAAGGCCAACTGCAAACCTTTTGCTCACTTGACTGCAAGTTTCTAGGACTTGGTGAGGAGGAGAAAACATTGAGGGCAGATCTAGGCAAACCATATTCTCCTAAGTCACGGGCCATGGCTGGACTCAAACCCTTACAGACGTGATATTAACTCTCTAGACAAATATCAACAGGATTATTAAATTTAGAGCGCTCCTGTTTTTTTTTTTTTTTGGTATCCATACAAATCAGAATCCTTTGAAATAAGTTCCACAAATTCAGGGATGACAAGGACATAAACATAAACTGGATCAACATGTTGCAGTTGTTGTTTTTTATCAACTTAACTTCCTATTAGAAATAGCATCACTTGTGTGAAATGACTACCAGCTCCTGTTTTGTGAACATCCGTGGGTGACAGACACCCCCTGCCCATACCTCGGGTTGCGCACTGTTATCCTGACTGTTGGTCTTCAGGTCTTCGCTGGGCTGCGTGGTCTCAATGCTGGGCGGGTTGAGGATCCGCTTCAACTCCTGCTGTTGGCTCTGCTTCAGGCTGATGATGATACTACAGGACTGCTGCTGTTTCTATGGAGACAGGATCCTTCTTTCAGGAATGGGAAAGTCAGCCCAACATCCCCCGCCCCCACCATTCAAGTCTTCCTCTCTCCTCTCTCCAAAGGACCTGCCTGCAGGGTGACCACTTGAAAGAAAAATGGAAAGAAAGAAAGAAGGAAAGAAAGAAAGGGAAGTCGCCCAGTCGTGTCCAACTCTTTGTGACCCCTTGGGGCTCCTCCATCCGTGGCATTTTCCAGGCAAGAGTACTGCAGTGTGTTGCCACTTCTTTCTCCAGGGGATCTTCTGGACCCACGGACCCGGGTCTCCCACATTGCAGGCAGACGCTTTACCATCTGAGCCACCAGAGAAGCCCGGTGACCACTTAAGAGCTTCCAAATAAGGGTTTTCCCTGGTGGGTATCAGACAGCTTTAGAAGAGGGCTTGGAGTGTTCATTTGCATAACAATCCTTATGTTCACTGATACTACCATGTAAGTTTTATTTTAAACAGAATTGCTTTTCCTTCTTTTTAAACAAGTTTTAATTGAAATATAGTCAATTTATATCATCTAAGTTTCAGGTGTACAGCCCAGCCATATCCCTGGTGGCTCAGATGGTAAAGAATCTGCCTGCAATGCGAGAGAGGTGGGTTTGATTCCTGGGTCAGGAAGATCCCCTAGAGGAGAAAACGGCAACCCACTCCAGTATTCTTGCCTGGGAAATCCCAAGGACAGAGGAGCCTGGAGGGCTACAGTCCATGGGGTCACAAAGAGTAGGACACAACTGAAGCGATTTAGCACGTAGCAGCATACACACACACACACACACACACACACACACACTCTCTTTTTCAGGTATTTTTCCCTTATAGGTTATTACACAATATTGAATACAGTTCCCTATACTATACAGTTTAAGAGGATTTTTAGATCATTAACATGATTTTCTATTTTTTTCCCCTTCTTTTCTTATTCTATGCTCACTAAGCCAACGTAGCTCGCTCCTTTCCTCTTAGTTGTAAGAAGCGGGACACCTGGGTGGTTGAGAGAAACCCTTGCTGTGTTCTAGTTGCTCTGGTTGCAGCAGCCCAACCTGTCCTGGCACACATTGAGGCCAGGACGGTCTGGAAGACAGTCAGCAATGCCCATGTCCTAACAGGGTCTGTGGGGGGCAGACGTGATCCCTGACCTAGCAGGGCTGACGGGGGCGTGGGGTGGGGAACACTGAGCGGACTTAGAAGTGTGAGGGGGTGGGCATCTGTAACGGCTGCCTTGCTATACGAGGCTGGACTGGTCCATTTCTCTGGGGAACTTTTCTCCTCAAATAGATACGCTTTGCAGTTGATGTTCTTAGAAACAAGATAAAAAATTTGTTCTGTATAAATGTTTACTGGTTCATTTGATTTTTTCCACCCTCTGTGTGTGAAAGTGAAAGTGAAGTCACTCAGTCGTGTCTGACTCTTTGCGACCCCATGGACTGTAGCCTGCCAGGCTCCTCCATCCATGGGATTTTCTAGGCAAAAGTACTGGAGTGGGTTGCCGTTTCCAAGCATAGGTCAAAAGCATTCATAAAAGTCATGACCAAATAGAAGAGCTGACTGCAAACACAGTCAACACAGTATACGTTCATTGATTTATAAATTAGAGAATCTTAAAGCTTAGAGTTCAGGAAGCAGATCATAACTTTTGGGGAGAGGTGGTCTTTAAAGATCAAACAACACTGTCAACAATACATTGGGCTTTTTAGGGGCAATTTAAAAGTAGCTTTGTCAATTCAATTGCCATTCAAACATGTAGAGATTGTCGGCATTGTGAACACCTGCGTTTCGTAAAAGGCGATCGTAAATATTTTAATATCCATAAACTGCTTTTTAAACATTTATCCTGTGTGTTATGAAGATGTGATTCAGTGGAAACTTCTTACGGACTCTGCTCAGGAGGGGATGGCTGACTCTGGGCCAGAATGAGGGTTTCAATCACTGAGAATGGATCCGGGTGACCTGGTTGAAAGTCCATAAGGTGATCACAGAGGATCTAACCCAGGTACTGTGGGAGCCCTTTCCTTTGGACACTCTGCCTCCCTCCTCCCATCCTCCTCCCCTCCCCATCCCCCTCCCCTTTCCCAAGTTCTTTCCTTTCAATCCTCCCCCTCCTCCCTTCCCCCCTCCTCCCCCCTCCCCCTCCTCTCCCAACCCCCTCCTTCTCCCCTCCCCACTCCTCTTTTCAAAGTTCTTTCCTTTGAATCCTCCCCCTTGCACCTCCTCCCTTTCTTCCTCCTCCTCTCCCAACTCCCCCTCCTCCTCCCCCAACCCCTCCTCCCCTCCGTGCCCCCTCCTCCCCTTCTTTCTCCTCCTCTTCCTCCCCTCTCCCTACTGCCTCCTCCTCCAAGAGGAGGAGGTGAAGGCCCACAGGTCTGGTTCACTCACAGCTCGGATGCGCTTCAGGCACTTCTTCAGCCACATGCGGATGGTCTGCTTGGCCACCTCCTCCTCGATGGTGTACTCCAGCTGCTCCCTGGCCAGCAGCTCTTCAAGCTGCAAACTCTTGCGGATGTCCACCGAGCGGTAGGAAAGCATGCTGGGCGGGGGGTGGGGGGGTGTTGCATAGTGGTGAGCTCTGATGCCCCTGGGGGCCAGGCTTGTGGCCCTCACAGAATCCAGAGAGGACCCGACTCCATCCAGCCAGTGTAAGTTTCGGACACCACCCCTGACCTCCCTGTCTCCACCCTCACCTATCAGCCGGGGAGGGCCATGGACCTCCCTTTCCACAGGATGAAGTGCGCTGCTATCTGCAAGGTGCTTACCGCACCACCAGCATTCGTTTAACGAAAGATCCAGGCTAGGCTATGACCTTCATTATCAGCTGCTTAAGAGTTTGGAACTTCCCCTGTAGAAGGAAGACTGTTTTCGCTATACTCTCTTCCCATTCAGGCCAATTTGGTGATGGTCCTTGTGCTCACAGTAGGTGCTTGCTGGTTATCCATTTTAAATACAGCATTATGTACCTGTCCATTCCAAACTCCCTAATGGTATGCAGCAGCCTGGATGGGAGGGGAGTCTGGGAGAGAAGGGATACACATGGATATGCCCGAGTCCCTTTGCTGTTCACCTGAAACTATCACAACATTGTTAATCGGCTACACTTCAATACAAAACAAAAAGTTTCATTAAAGAAAATCATGTTTATATACAGAAAAATTTGGTGAGGGTCAATATGCTTGGCTGTGGGTCACATATCCCGTTCCCTGGCCCCCACTGTTCCCTCTCAGTTGATCTCATGTGCTGCCCTAGATCTTCCTCATTTGCTATATTTTTAAACATTTATTTTTATTCACCTATTTGACCATGCCTGGTCTTAGGTGCAGCACTTGGGATCTTGGTCATGGCATTTGGGATCTTTAGTTGCAGCATGAACTGAAGTGAAAGTCATTCACTCGTGTCCGACTCTTTGCGACCCCATGGGCTGTACAGTCCATGGAATTCTCCAGGTCAGAATACTGGAGTGGGTAGCCTTTCCCTTCTCCAGGGGATCTTCCCAACCTAGGGATTGAACCCAGGTCTCCCGGCATTGCAGGCGGATTCCTTATCAGCTGAGCCACCAGGGAAGCCCAAGAATACTGGAGTGGGTAGCCTGTCCCTTCTCTAGTGGATCTTCCCAACCCAGGAATCGAACCAGGGTCTCCTGCACTGCAGGCGGATTCTTTACCAACTGAGCTACCAGGGAAGCCCAGCATGGAAACTCTTAACTGCAGCATTGAGGGTCTAGTTCCCCAACCAGGAACCAAACCTGCAGCCCCCCACCCCTGCAAGGAGTCTTGTCACTGGGCCACCAGGGAAGTCCCTTCCTCATTCATTTCAGATGGGCTCAAAGCCAGGGTGCATTCTTCATTCTCATTCAGCCCTTAGCGCAATAGGCCCAGACAACGGCTGATGACAGCAACTCAGCCAACATGCTGAGTGGGGGGTGCCTGGGCAACGAGGCAGTGCCCAGGCTGAGGGGCTTGCAGCCAAAGTGGGATACGGTGCCCTCTGGCAGTTGGGTGCTGTCCCGTGTAGTCACAGCCCCCAGCTGTGAGCTCACATCCATCTACGCAGCCTGGATCACAGCCTGGAGGTGCCTGAGGGGCCCTCCCCATTCAGCCTTGGTATCAGTTCCATGACCTACTCTCGATCCCTAAGCCTCTTCCCACCACTGGGGAAGAACACGCTCTCCCCTGCCTTGTCAAGAATCTCATCGTTGTGGACCACTTGTGATCACATCCAGGGTGAGAAGGATAAGGAGGAGCAAAGGATGCCTCCATCAGCTTCGTCCGAGTCCATTTGATCAGACATACAATGTCATCCAAAGAGGCTGGATGCTAATTAGTGGGGACAGCGATGTGTCTATCCACCTCACTTTCAGCCTGAAACTGTCACTATGAGGAAGCTGAGGTGACGTTCTGAGAGAGGTGGCACTCTCTGCTCTCATCTGTGTTTTCTGCCTCATCTTGTCCTGCCTTTTCGCTTGCTCCCAGAAGAAGTGAAGAGAGGGAGGTAGAATCTGTAACTTGAGACAACTTCTCCCAGATCCTTCCTCTGTTCTGGTCATTTTTCAGATTCCAGTTACAATGTATTTCTGTACGCATGGATGCTCCTGAAATTTATGACTCAGTGCTGCTGCTGCTAAGTCACTTCAGTCGTGTCCGACTCTGTGTGACCCCATAGACGGCAGCCCGCCAGGCTCCCCCATCCCTGGGATTCTCCAGGCAAGAAAACTGGAGTGGGTTGCCATTTCCTTCTCCAATGCATGAAAGTGAAAAGTGAAAGTGAAGTTGCTCAGTCATGTCCGACCCTCAGCAACCCCATGGACTGCAGCCCACCAGGCTCCTCCGTCCATGGGATTTTCCAGGCAAGAGTACTGGAGTGGGGTGCCATTGCCTTCTCCATTGTGACTCAATACCCAGCATTTAATTGGCTGAGTATTTGCAACACAATGAACATAGCTACTGGTGGTAGAGGGTTTTCTTGACTTTTTCTGGGGCATGGATCCTTTGGCAGTGCAGCTGATGCAACATTTCTTAGCATAAGGTTTTGAATGCATTACGAAATCTACATTACACAGGAAACAGATTATAAAGAAATTGAGTCCTTAGATTATTTTCTTTGAAAAGGTGGTGATACAGTAAAATAAGAACTTCTCTACTATTATATTGAATAGTAACATCTAGCTGAGGTGAAATGACTACTATGTCTCAGAACTGGGAAGCATAACAGGTATTTTAAGATATTAGACATGCAGTAATGGACATGAAGATGTCTGAGATTTTCACTGGTGACAGAGATACAGCTACCGTATTGTTAACACTACTGTGGTTTGTCACTTGCATTCATCACTGAAGGAGATGCTGCATGCAGCCAATGACTGGTGAAAATGAAGATGGAACTGTTTCTCTTTCCAAGACCACGGACTTCTGAAGTTTATCCACTGACTCCCATTTAAGAAGCTGTTGAGTTGAATTGTTTTCCCTCAACAAAAGGTATGCTGGAGTCCTCACTCCGGGCCCTCAGACTGCGATCTTATTTGGGAACAGATCACTGCAGATTGGGCTTCCCTGGTGGCTCAGACAGTAAAGAATCTGCCTGCAACACAGGAGACCCAGGTTTGATCCCTGGGTCAGGAAGATCCCCTGGAGGACGGCATGGCAACCCGCTCTAGTACTCTTTCCTAGAGAATCCCATGGACAGAGGAGCTGGTGAACTGCAGTCCACAGGGTGCTAAAAAGTCAGACACGACTGAAGCAACTGAGCAGGCACTCGCACACACTGCAGATGTAATTAGTTAGGAGGACGTCGTGCTGGAGTAGGGTGGGTCTTTAATACGATATGATCTGGTGTCCTTACCAAAGGGGACACCTGGACAGACACACAGACACACACACACAGAGCACGTCCTGTGAAGATGAAGGCAGAGATCAGGGTGATGCTTCCACAAGCCAAGAAGCACCAACGATGACCAGCAAACCACCAGCAGCCCCGGGCAAGACCTGGATCTGATCCTCCCTCCCAGCCTCAGAGAGAACCCCATCTGCTGACTCCTGGAATTCACTTCCAGCCTCTAGACAATCCACTTGACTGCTTAGACTGCTCAGAGAGTGGGATTTTGTTAAAGCAATCCTAGCAAATAATGCAGAAGCCGCTCAGAGAGAAGAAGGGGCTGAGCCTCCGTCTGCCCTTTTGTCCTATCTGGGGTCCTCAGGAAACATCTGGAAATGGGGTGTGTCAACCAAGCAGGGGCGCCGGTCTCTGGGTGGGCCAGGCCAACTCTGGTCAGACCCGCATGTGAGAAGACTGATCGGACTGTAGACCCAGCTTGGCCCCAGAACTGAGCAGATTCCCAGCCCTCTGGATGTCTTCCTTCCTGCTAACGAAGGGGCAGAGGGCTCATCGCCCTGCAGCTGAGACTCAGAGCTGGGAGCCACCCCTGCCTAACCCTCCCTGCCCCTGCCCCGTACCTGAGCACGTCGTGGAAGGTGACGTCACCGCCGTTGTGCAGCCGCTCCATCTCGTAGCACATGTGCTTGAACAGAAGCTTGTCCTTGTCCAGGTCCACCTCCAGCCTGCCCCGCAGCAGCCGCAGCAGGAACTTCACTCGGAAGGTCGGGATCACCCCCTGGTGACAGAGCATGTTGATGGTTGTTAAGTTGTGTCTGACTCTTTGTGACCCCATGGACTGTAGCCCGCCTGGCTCCTCTGTCCATGGAATTCTCCAGGCAAGAAGACTGGAATGGGTTGCCATTTCCTTCTCCAGGGGATCTTCCTAACCTAGGGGATCGAACCCTGTCTCCCGCATTGGCAGGTGGGTTCTTTACCACTGAGCCACCGAGGAAGCCGGGTAACAGAGCACTGTCATTCAGAAATCAACCTTAGGCCACCAAGATTTGCTTGGCATGCTGTTTTAACAGCCAAAGAGCCCACAGCTAGTCCTCAAAAGCTGCCATAAACCAGCAGGAGAACAAGGAAGCTGCTGGGTCTGGAGGCAGGGTGGGTCTACACACCTGGAGGAGACCGGGATGAAGAGCTGGCTCCTGGGAGCTTCTGCAGGGGCTTCTCTGGTTCTGGGGGAGGCGGGAGGGTGCCGGTAGGGACATCCCAGCCACAGCGGAGCAGCCCAGGAGCCAGGAGGGCAGAGGTCACCCTCCGCCTCCCCTAGCATGGCCCCTGCTTCACAGTCTCTCCCTGGTGCCTGTCGCACAGACTCAGTCCATGCTCATGTTTCTCTAACACGTGAGCTGAGAGAAGATGCACTGAGAAGAGGGCACGGGGCCCACGTGGGCACGATCATCCTCTTCACTTAGTCCAGATGTTGGGCATGGCTAATTATGGATTCTGAGTTGCTCTTCTGCTGAAAGACCACTCCTTTCCCGGTCCTCTCCAGCAAGAGGGCAATTCCATCCAGGAAGACTGGCTCCCAGCAGATCCAGACTCCGAGCCCCTAACACGGGTTACTCCCTTCCGGGCAACAAAACCTGCAGTGCCAGCCTGGCTCTGACTTTGAATGGAGGAACTGGGTGAGAGGCAGGGAGGCTGGCAGCCCGAGAATTCCTGCCAGTTACTAACATCCACACATGTGAGCGGTGTGCCGACTTGCGTGTGTGTCCACGGAGGGCAGGTCCCTGCATGCGGCAGTGATGGAGAGCTCAGCAGATCCAGGTGAGATGGAGAGGGGGCCAGACACCTGCACAGCCAGGCCTTCACGACCACCCTGCTGAAACATCTGCCACCAACTCCAGCCACTCTCTACCATGTCACGTCTTCTTCAAAGTGTTTATCACTTCTTGAAATAAAAATAATCTTTACAATCATTACTGTCTCACTTTTTATAGTTTGTCTCCCTGTAGGCTCTGCGAGCACAGGGTCATCTTGTTCACGGTCACATCCCTGGTGCCTAGGACTGTGCCTGAGGGTTTGTGAGGATGAAGGAGGAAGAGGAGGAAGGGGGAGGAAGGAGGGGGATGGGTAGGAGGTGAGGAAGGAAGAAGTGGGGGAGAGGAGGGGAGGGGGAGGGGAGAGGGTGGGGACGGGGAGGGGGTCAGGGAGGGGCGGCGGAAGGGAGGGGGCAAGAGCAACTGCTGCTCTGACTCACTCTAGGAAATCTTGGATAAGATTTATGATGAAAACATCCAAATGGTAAAGTCCAAAATGGTAACTTTTAGAAACCACTTAAATAACTCCTTTGCTCTTCTAATCAGAATTGCTGTTTGAATCTGCCTTACAGATCACTATGGTGATGTGAACCTCACCCCATCCTGCCCTGAGCCCAGGCTGGCCTCTTTAGAGCTCCCTTAGTTTCTTCTCCTTGCTGACCTTCCGAATGTTGGAAGGAGAGGACCCTTATGGTTGGAAAGAACAGGACGGGGAGCTCTTTGGTCCCTCTCCCCTCCTAGCACGTCCTTCTAAATTGTCAATGACAGCTTTCTGCAATTCAGCAATGGCCGTTCAATCCAAATTCAATACATGTCAACTGTCAACCACAAAACCACTGAAAAGTTTGC
This sequence comes from Tragelaphus eurycerus, assembly GCA_935064755.1. NCBI lineage: Eukaryota > Metazoa > Chordata > Mammalia > Artiodactyla > Bovidae > Tragelaphus > Tragelaphus eurycerus. Next base: position 5,423,798 of record CAKXYN010000059.1, read on the forward strand.
AATAAGGCAGTAAGTGTCTTTCGGGTAGGGCATGAGACAATAATCGATTCTCTCACCTCTCTTTTATCATCCACCATGTTCCATATGATTTGAAAGTGGCGAAGATCATTGTAACTTAAAAGCTGGTCCTCCTCAGTGGAATAAAACAAGGAGAAATTCTCCACAATTATGGCTAAAGAAAAAAAAGAAAAGAAAAATGAGGATGGTAGGCAATTATGCTAATCTGTCATTTTTCCCAAAAAGTAAAACATTGATTATAAATAATGAATTTTATCACCTACATTATAAGCCAAAATTTTAAAGGGCTTTTAGTACGGCTTCCAAGTTGGCATGTTTTACACTTGGATCAGGCTATTCATCCAGCTCCTGCCTTCCCAAACATGCGGGTCATGAGCATAAACATGCATTCTGTGTCTATAGCTGCTCACGCCAGCTGGCTTCAACTCTTCACTGAGAGTTCCAGGGCACTTTTTAAAGGTCAGATTGAGTTCTGGTGGCCCCACAGCTGGGTGGACAACGTATATCTTTTGAAAACATAATTGTGATATTTCAAGGCGGCAAAGGTAGCCTTTTCTGATATTTGTTCAACTGAACCCATGAGAAGAGCTTTTGAAATTAATGGACATAATAAATAGGACAACTCTTGAAATTGCAATCAACTGTCATTTATGTGCCTTTCAAAGGTCTTTTCAGTTTCTGGACCAAGAGGCAACAATTTATAATTAATGCCATAAAACACCCACCCCAAGCAACCCGGGATAATTACTTGGAAATTGTACATAATTATCTAACAGCCTGAGTTTAAAGAGATTGAGAAAATATTCAACGGGCATCACTTACCTACAAGCAGATTTAGCATGATGTAGGCAATGATGACATAAAATGAACAGAAATACATAAGCGCCCCGGCATAATTTCCACAGTCTGTTGCCCAGTATGTAAATTCATCGGGAGTACAAAAGGGGGGCTGGACCTGTGGGGCCATGGCAGGGAAGAGGCGGGGGCCAGGGTGAGAACAGAGGAGAACATAAATTCCCCTTATCTAACTGTAATTGTGAACATATTCCTAACAATATACAATATAATTAACTTCAAAGTGATCTCTCAGAGCCCCATACACTGGGTACACCATCTGCGGTCAAAATCAAAAAGAATATTTCATTTGTGCCACACTTTTGGTCTTGCAGAATCCCAAGTTCATTGCCATTTGAGAGGCACAACAAAAATGAAGTCGTTTCTCCCAAGAGACACTTTCTGCCACCTCTACTAGCTCCAAAGAGTCAGTTGTCGTTGTGATGCAAAACGCAGAAAGTCAGATAAAAAGGCGTTTTAAAAAATTCTCTGAGTTCAGTAACGGCTTAAGATTTAGGAAGATTTGCGCTACATAGCAAATTCACATTCAGATTATGTAAGAAAAAGCCAGAATCCTAATTCTTGGAGCATCAGTATGAGACATCATTAAATGGCACAAGATTTCCGGTTATCAAAAGCCTTTCTTTTTGGATGTGGACCATTAAAGTCTTCATTGAATCTGTTACAATACTGCTTCTGTTTTCTGTTTTGGGTTTTTTTTTGGCCTCAGGGCCTGCGGGATCTTAGCTCCCCGACCAGGGATCAAATCGGAACCTCCTGCACTGGAAGGCCAAGTCTCAACCACTGGACCACCAGGGAGATTCCTAAGCTTGCCCGTTCTCCACTGGCCCAATAAAACTCACACCCCTCTGAGAAACTTGCAGGTTTCCTTTGGTCAGAGAGACCTTTCCACGGCCTTCTGCTTGTTTATATTTTTATTTAGAATTTAATCAATTCTGCCTTGTATTATTTTTGCTTTGGTAAATTCTCACTCATACATAAAGTTCCTGAGCTCCTCCTCTGTGCCTGGTTTATCCCCAGGCCCCTCCTCTCCTCCCTGCTGCTGACAGTTTAGAGTCCTGCGGTCCACCTGGTAGCCGCCGACTCCACATCAGCGACAGTGAAGGTGTTAGCCGCTCAGTCGAGCCGACTCTTTTGTAACCCCACGGACTGTAGCCCTCAGGTCTCCTGGGTCGAAAGGGATTCTCCAGGCAAGAATACTAGACGGGGTTTCCATTTTCTCCTTCAGGCTATCTCCCCGACCCAGGGATCGAATTCCGGTCTCCCGCATTGAGAGGCAGATTCTTTACCATCTGAGCCACCAGGGAAGCCCACTCCACGGGGCTATCTAAATTCAAAGTTATGTTCATTAACAGTCAATACAATTAAAGTACAATTGAAAATTCAACTCCTCCGTTGCACCAATCGCACCTCGGGGGCTCAATAACCACACAGGGGTTGTGGCCACTGAACTGCCAAGTTTGCAGAAATTTCTTTTGTCAGTTGGTCTGGAGGGTGAGAGGGAGATGAAAAGAACCAATCAAGCTGGTAACTCACTACGGTTGTGCAACACACAGCCAAGAAGAAATACAGAACACCGGGAGAACACAGAACCGCAGTCTTCGTGTTGGGCAGGGTTCCTGAAGGAACTGGCTTTGAACTGAGACCTGAGGATGGTGAAGACTTCCCCTAGAAGCGAGGATACCTGGGGAAGAGCACGGCTGGGAACCGCTGATACAAGCTGCTCGAGAATGCCCTGGACTCGCTAAAGCCCTAGCACCTAGTACAGGGGCCAGCACAAAAACAGGGGTCTAGTGAGTATCTGTTGAAGAAATTAAATCAAAGAATCGGAACTCTCCTCTTTGAACTTGACTGCCAGAATGTCAAAGACGGAGGGACAGAACAATGCTCAAATGATGCGAATTTGTTAAATGGAACTACAAGAGCTTGAGTTGGGTTCACTGGATATCTTTCTTGCATATGTATATACTGTAATTTAAGAGGATGCAGCTTTATGGATTAAAGAGCCAGGATATGTGTTTTGTATACAGTCTTGACACTACAAAAATGATGGTGCCATTACATCACCAAGGAGTTTCATCTGCCTCTAAGTCTAGGCTTTGTTAGTAATGAAGAGACATTTACCATACAGTCATGCATAATCTTATTCCAATCTTCTCCTGTGACAATTCGGAACAGTACAGTAATAGCTTTGCCAGCTGAAGAGAAGTTTGCATGCCTAATTTAAGGAAAAACAAAAAAACGAACAATATGAGTGATATGGTTTGTCATGAAGTAGGAAGGGTTGTCACCATCAAAACAGGTGGATTTTGGAGCAAGTTTGGTTGCTAAGTTACCATTTCCAAAGGTTACAGCCTCTTATTTGTTTGTTATTTATACTTGCCTCCAAGTAGAGCTATCTCAATAGCTCAGCCTTAGCACAGCGCCAACAATTTATTGCCATTCATCTTGAATGACTGGGAAAACAAGCTTTGACAATTAAAACTGATTCCTTCTTTTACAAGGATTATGCTATAAAAAATGTAACCACCATGTATCAAATAAGTAGTCTCTGCAAACATGATACATTTAATTTTTTTTCTGTTAGGACTTCAAAAAAAATACTCTGATACAGTTCCACCAAATTTAAGACAATCTTTGAAAAATGCTTTTCATGTATAATAATCATCTGTGGGTCCTAACTTACAATGCTTGTCTTAAAAAAAGGAAAAACCCCAGAGTCTTCTCAAAATTGTTTAATTAAAAAAATTAATATATCACTTCTGGCAGTATGTGATAGAAAAATTGCTGGAATTCACCAGGCATTAGACGTGGTTATTTCTGCATGGGGATGGAATTATGGGTTCTTTTTGTTTTCTTTTGTTTCTGAATTTTCTACAGTTTCTAAAGTAAGCATGCATACTGTTTTCAATGAGAAAAACATTATTTAAAATTTGGTCATTTTACTTTGTTTTAATTTTCAAATAATTGCTTCCCCATCTTTGTTTAAAACATGTACATATTTACTCATGATTTCATTACTAAAAAAGTTTACTATTTGAATACAAAGATAAATAAACACCAACCTGTTGATGTTTTCTCCATATTTTACAGTACCAAATAAGACAACTCCAGCGAAAGCATAACACAGCAGCAATAGGAACATGCCCACTATGATAAAGAAGCTTTTATACATGCTGACGACCACCGTCAGGAGAAGCATCTTCAGTGTTACCTGAATGGAGAGGAAGGATTTGGGGGTGGGGGTGGGGAAAGAGAGAAGAAGAAAGAGAGAGACACAGGGAATATTCAATTCACAAGCCATCTTGGGAAGGACATATCATTTAAGCAGTCTGACACAAAAGTGATTTACAAGGATATCATTTGAAAGTTGCTTACTCAGTGGTAAAGAAACTGGGAAGATTCCCCTGGAGAAGGAAACCCACTCCAGGATTCTTGCCTGGGAAATCCCATGGAGAGAGGGGCCTGGTGGGCCACAGTCCCAGGGGTTGCAAAGAGTCAGACACAACTCAGTGACCGAACAACAACATTTGGAAATTGCTTGCTGTTTGGTATTAAATTTGAATATTATTAAAATCATTTGACATAGAGAAATTCTACTTGTGTCTCAAACTTCAGCTTCTTTCGCCGAATTAATGAAAGCTCTACCCCAATATTTTTAGCCTCCCATTTTTCTCTTCTCTTGCTCACTGATTCTCTGTGATGCTTTCCGTATATTTTTGGCTGAAAGCAAGTAGACTCTTGAGAGTCCCTTGGACTGCAAGGAGATCCAACCAGTCCATTCTGAAGGAGATCAGCCCTGGGATTTCTTTGGAAGGACTGATGCTAAAGCTGAAACTCCAGTACTTTGGCCACCTCATGGGAAGAGTTGACTCATTGGAAAAGACTCTGATGCTGGGGAGGGATTGAGGGCAAGAGGAGAAGGGGACAACAGAAGATGAGATGGCTGGATGGCATCACTGACTCGATGGATGTGAGTCTCAGTGAACTCCGGGAGTTGGTGATGGACAGGGAGGCCTGGCATGCTGCGATTCATGGGGTCGCAAAGAGTCGGACACGACTGATCTGATCTGATCTGATCTGAAGTAGACTCAGGATTCTTACGCAAATAGACATTCACAAAAACAAAACCTGAACAATGGTAAAATACCAAATAACTATCAAATACAAAATATATTGATTATGTGGAAATTTGGGCTATATATGAAATAAAGTGAGTGACAAAAAAGGAAACCGTGCCTTAAACATGAAAAATACATGTGTAATGTGTTGAGCATTAACAAGGATATCAAGAAATCTGGAATCACAGGATCATGAATATTTGTTGAAGATTCTCCTTCTTTGCACTGAAAATGACTTGTGTGTGTGTGTGTGCCAAGTCACTTCAGTCATGTCTGACTCTTTGTGACGCTATGGGCTGTAGCCCACTAGGCTCCTTTGTCTGTGGGATTCTGCAGCCAAGAATACTGGAATGGGTTGCCATACCCTCCTCCCAGGGATCTTCCCAACCAGGGGTTGAACCCACACCTCTCATGTCTCCTACATGGGCAGGTGAGTTCTTTGCCACCAGCCCCACCTGGGAAGAAGACCCCCTCCCCCCAAATGACTTACCTCTATGAAAAATAAAAATGATAAAAATAAAGAAGCATTGAGAAAGACCATTAGTTTTTGCTTTCATGCTTGATATGTTAACTTTAAATGATGACTGAGTTCACTTAGCAAATAAGAAGAATCAATAAAACAACATAAATGTCAGGAAACATATCACAAGATAACTAAGCAACCGATTCATTTCATTATTTGCTCATTTTGACTTATGGTGTCTAGGAATTTGTTAGCTGCAGCCCTGGCAGACCCAGAAGGGCAGCTACAGCCAGCTAGTCATTCTCCTTCCTTGTACATGTGACCTTTGACAGCATCTTCACAAGGTACTCACATGCTTCCCGCAGATGGAGAAAAACCGGAAGACAATCACACACGCTCCCATCATGTAGGTGTAGGCGTTCTGCAATTTAAATGGAGAGCCCCTCGTAATTTGCACGAAAGATCTTGTTACAGTCCCATTTTTCATTTTAAGCCTTCTGTGAGTCTACTGAATAATGAGCTTAATAAAATGTGGAAATTCCTTTTAAGAAATTTATCTTAAAAAAGGTGCTGAAAAGGTCACCGCCAAAACTCATGAATAAGTATTAGCTATAAAATCAAACCTTAAATGGAACTTTCATCTCTGTGTTGCTCAGCTGAACTCTGTATTTTAAAACTTATTTTACATATTGATAAAATAGTGACCAGATCCTTGGAGGAGCAGGAAGTCCCTAGGATAACAATGCAACAGGAAGAAGTCGAGGGGGACAGCAGATAAAGGGATCCCGGCTTCTTCTTCCAACCAGAGGGGGCGCTGGTGCAGAAAGAGACTGTGGGGTCAGCTCCAGCTTCCTTCTCTGTGAAGGTCTCCTCTGGAGCCCAGCCAGCCGCATCCATGTTAGTCTAAGCTGATTTCGGAGAAGTCCCCTCCCTCTTAGAAACACACCCAGCTCTTCCTTCAAGCGTGTGATTGGCAGCAAGAGATGAGTCTGTGTGGTCCATGATGAAGAGAGCTTCATCTGAGAACAAAGAGCCCACCGGCTACAACCACAATGGCAACGGTGGCATTAAGCTGATGCCAAAGCTTGGTTATTCCCTGGGGAACTTTGCTTAGTCAAATATCGCCCATCACAGGTGGGTCCCTGGCAAGGGAAGTTCCCTGGTGAGGAGCAAGGAAATGAAATTGAAGCTCCAATACTTTGGCCACTTGATGGAACAGTCAACTCATTAGAAAAGACCCTGATACTGGGAAAGACTGAAGGCAGGAGGAGAAGAGGTCGACAGAGGGTGAGACGGCTGGATGGATCGCTGCTGCAATGGACGTGAACTTTGAGAAACTCCGAGAGATGGTGACGGACAGGGAAGCCTGGTGAGCTGCAGTCCATGGGGTCACAGAGTCGGACATGATTTGGTGACTGAACAACAACAACAAGGAAATAAATGAGTCTGCACAGGAGCATCTCGGGATGGGAACAAGGACTGCACCTTCCTTCACTACAGTCCACTGCAGAACAGAGCGGAGAAGGAACGTTCTTTAAGGACCACAGGTTCTCAGAGAAGGGCAGGAGCAGTCAGGCAGAAGGGCGAGCTGGTCTTGCAGGTATGAGATATTCTCTTTGGGGACATCCAAAATTAGGACGCTTACTCACCATTCTGCTTGGACCGAGTAGCTTCTGGCTACAATTTGTCTTGAGAAAGAGACAAGCATGGACTTTGCTGCTCCTTCTTGCTGTGTGAGCCCAAAGCCTAGTGTAAATACCTTCTTTCTTTGCATTCTGGAAGTGATGACACCCCAGGCTCCTGGGATGAGGACCCAATCATTTACATGAACTACAAGGTCCGAGAGGTCTGACACATTTTTTTCATTTTATTTATTTATTTAAACTAACTTTATTTATTGGAGTATAATTGTTTTACAATGTTGCATTAGTTTCTGATGTACAATAACCTTAATCAGCTATAGATCGTCATGTATACATATATTCCCTCCCTCGTGAGTACCCCTCCCCCTCCCCCATGCCATCCTCTAGGGCACCACAGAGCACCATGCTGAGCTCCCTATGCCCCTCTCCCCATGCCATCCCTCTAGGGCATCACACAGCACCATGCTGAGCTCCCTGTGTTGTGCGGTAGCTTCCCACCAGCTGTGTCACACGTGGTAGTGGCTTTACGTCGGTGCACTCTCTCAGTTCATCCCCCTCTCCCTTTCCCACCTTGTGTGCATAAGTCCGTTCTCTGCATCTCTGTTCCTGCCCTCAAAGTGGGTTCATTAGTAGCATCTTTCTAGGTTTCATATGTCGGTTCCGTTCAGTTCAGTCGCTCAGTCATGTTCGACTCTTTGTGACCCCACGGACTGCAGCACGCCAGGCCTCCCTGTCCACCACCAACTCCCAGAGTTCACTCAAACTCATGCCCACTGAGTTGGTGATGCCATCCAACCATCTCATCCTCTGTCATCCCCTTCTCCTCCTGCCTTCAATCCAACCCAGCATCAGGGTCTTTTCCAATGAGTCCGCTCTTCGCATGAGGTGGCCAAAGTACTGGAGTTTCAGCTTTAGCATCATTCCTTCCAAAGACATCCCAGGGCTGATCTCCTTCAGAATGGACTGGTTGGATCTCCTTGCAGTCCAAGGGACTCTCAAGAGTCTTCTCCAACACCACAGTTCAAAAGTATCAATTATTAGGCACTCAGCTTTCTTTATAGTCCAACTCTCACACCCATACATGACTACAGGATAAACCATAGCCTTGACTGGACGGACCTCTGTTGGCAAAGTAACGTCTCTGCTTTTTAATATGCTGGTTAGGTTGGCCATAACTTTCATATGTATGTGTATATATAATGTGTGTGTGTGTGTGTGTGTGTGTGTGTATAAAAACAATGTTTGCTTTTCTCTTTCTGACTTACTTCACTCTGTATGACAAATCTGATGCCTTCTCACCCAATCAGATCTGGTGCCATGTTCCCCTGGCCGCTTCGACCCCATCACATTGTCTAAACCCCTGAACTCTCCCATCAAAGGGGAAGCTGCCTGGAATGTTCTACCTTCACCATACAGGCTGAACCCAGTCATCACTCCCCAAGGGGATGCCTTTTAGAATCTCTCTGACGAAGCATCATGACTGCCCTGTGTCATCACAGGGACACAGGTCTCCCCATCACCCTCACTGTATCTGTGATTCTCATTGACCAGTAGCATTTGATGAATACAGGTCTGAAGTTCCAGGCTGTGAGGTTCTTGACAGCGGTACCATCTTTGTCTTGCCCATGACATTCTTCTCAATTCCTGGCACAGTGACTTGCAGCTCTTTAATGCTCTGAACCATCTGTCATGTAAGGAAATGAGTCTGGGTGACTCAGAGTCCACCTGGGCTTGGCACAGCCCCTGACGCTGAAGGTAACAACTGTTTTGAGGACACCCAGTATCTTTCTGAGCACAGAAATCCCATCCTAAAGCAAGGTCTGGACAGAAATGGGCCTGGAAACAGGATTACCTGAACTGAAATTACTGACTAACATGAACCTCAGTGATGTGCTTACCAGGAGGGCAAAGTGAAGGACCACCCAGACGACACCCAGTGACGTCACCAGCAGATCGTACCGATTTCTTCTGCTTTGCCAGAAGCCGGCAGGCGACATTGCTATGATCTTCATCGTAACCTGGGGAAAAGCGACGAAGATGGTGAGCTGAGGCTGCGTGTTCAGCGGCACATATTTAAACATACTAACTTGAAGCACATTACATTTTAAAGGATGTAGAAACCAAAGAGAAGTCTTTATTACTGATGCGTCTGGGTATATACGTGTGTGTGTTTATATATAAACAGGTTCCCCTGGTGGCTCGGTGGTAAAGTATCCGCCTGCCAAGGTTTCATCCCTGGGTCAGGAAGAAGGAAGAGGCAACCCATTTCTGTATTCTTGTCTGGGGGTTTCCATGGACAGGGGAGCCTGACAGGCTATAGGGCAATGGGGTTGCAAAGAGTTGGACACAACTTAGCGGCTAAATAACAACAAATATATATATAAATACATATATATATAAATACACACATATATATGCAAATCTATATTCTCCACACTTTTTTCTCCTTCTTTTATGACTAGTTCTGATAGCAGGACATTTTTCTTCCTCAAGTAAAAGGCCATAGATTTTGGGAAACATCAATCAGTACAGGGTGAAAAAAAAAATCTGCTTGTTTTTCAAAGAGGACTGCACTGGAAACTGACGTGATATGGGCCATATATTCAAATACCCTTACCTGGGCCGACTCTCTTTGCCACCACATTGCAATTTGAGTCCCTGAATGATGGTGGTTCGTGCCGTTCACTGTAAGTATTGGAACTCACCTAACTAGACAGGCTGACGTTCAGATACAACAATCAACAGCAGTCAGAAATTCTTGTGGTTAGACAAAAATGGAAATAAAAAGTGAAGTGTTTGTTCAAGCTGCTGCTGCTGCTGCTAAGTCGCTTCAGTTGTGTCTGACTCTGTGCGACCCCACAGACGGCAGCCCATGAGGCTCCCCCGTCCCTGGGATTCTCCAGGCAAGAACACTGGAGTGGGTTGCCATTTCCTTCTCCTGAAAAGGAAATATTCTAAGAGCATGCTGTTCCCTTCCCTCTAAGAAGACTTCAAAAGCCAGGGAACACACAGCAGAAAGGAAGTGCTCCTGAAGGAGGAGATTGTTGAAAAGGTGCGCTGTGGACCCCGGCTCCCAGGACTGTACCTCCAGAACAAAGATGAACGTGAAGACGACCGACATCGTGGCCAGCGGGACAGTCACCGGGTCCTCCACGTCCCACTGGAACAGAAACAGCACGCAGGTCTGCGTCCACATCCATCAACACGGGAGCACTCGCCCCTCCTCCTCCCGTCTGAGCACAATTGCGAATTTTTATTTTTTATAAACGCAGACTGTAACTGGACATGGCTGCCTGAAATGTTCTTGGACCCATCGATGAGTAAACAATTTCACTCCCAGGGTCTTTAGGGGTGCAATAAAGTACCTTGACGGACAGCAACACCGACTGAGCCAGGACCAGTAATGCGATTGTCCTCTTAAAAAATGGATGCTGGGTTATGTCGTACATCTTAGCTCTAAAACCATCATTATCTGAAACAGAAAGGTTTAGGCAAGGGCCTTTTAGACATAGGTCACATTTACATTCTTGCCTTTCATTTTTCTTTAATGCTCATCTTAAAACCCATTACTTTTTTTTTTTTTCCTCCTACAGTTCAATCTCTTGTAAAGTGTTTTTCAGGAATGGCTGGGTCTGAATATTTAAAACGACGGTGCATGAAGCCGTCTGTATTGGAAGAAGCGCATCATTCAATTTCTGTCAGTTTAATACATTTCACTTACGTGTTTAAAAGGCAAGCACAAATATATTTTATTTAAAAATTCATTTTTTCATTAAGGCTTATCCTGAGAGCACTGAAGCATGGCCTTTGGGTGGTTGATTTTAATAGCCTACGGAGAGATCTGTAGTTTGGAGCCTGTTTCTATGTTAACTTATGCAGAACCGCCTAGCGGCCTTGCGATTATTATTTTAATTGAAATCTTAGACTCCTGGGGAATCACGAACACTAGTGCCCAACATGAATGAAATCAGAGCATCTTTGATACCCGGGCGAGGTGGCAGATGAAGAGGCTGTGCTATCTTCAGTCGACTCTTCAAATCTTCCCATCTTCTCTGATCTACAGTCAGCAGAGCAGTCCCCTTAATAAACAAAGGAAAGCAGAGAGAGACCCTTTGTCATGTGCTCCACGCCAAGGACACTGCAAACAGGCTGCTGCTACTCACAGGGTGGATGTGGGTTTAAGACAAAGACATTCTTCCAGTACCGTGGTGGCGATAAACATGGTCAGAATTCTCACACGTGTTCTGGAGAGGAATTCCAGAAAGGAAGGGCCGTGGGATTAGAGAACACTCAGCAGCCTTCAGCTGGCATTTTTGAACATGTATGAGACTCAGGTTTGGGAAAAATCTAAAGAAGGTTTTCAACATGATTATATTTCCAAAAAGGGGTACTTCCTCTAACAGTGGTTAGTTCCCTTCCCTTTCGTTGGAGAAAATGCTGCAGCAATATGACAGCTTGTCAAAGCTTCTGCTTCTGGTTAAGGCTATTGTGTCTTTTGAGAAATCATTCTGATATATGCCCTTGTGAGACTTTATTTTTAAGTGGTTTGAGGTCAGAGAATTTAGATTTTTAAGAAATTAGCACTGCGACAACCAATTAATGAGATCGGATATTGTTATGTAACAGAGCAGTTTATTACAATGCACATGAAATTTATTATGTCACATTTCATTACGTTATATTATAAAGACAGAAGTATAATTTAAGAACCTCTGGAGGAGGGCATGGCAACCCACTCCAGTATTCTTGCCTAGAGAATCCCACGGAGAAAGGAGCCTGGCTGGCTGCAGTCTATAGGGTGGCAAAGAATCGGACATGCCTGAAGCGACTAAGCACACTCATGCATAATTTAAGAAACTGGGAAAAACACCTCCCAACTCCCAGTGTGCCTTACCTGACACCAAGCTAACTGTGCCTGAGGGGCACCCTTCTCACTGCATTTTCAGACTTTTGACACTTATATATGTATACTTTTAAAAAACGTGTTTGTTTTGAATTTTAAAAATTACGTAATGGTATTCTACGTGCGGTAACTTACACAGCTTTGTTTTTATCGTCATTGAACATTATGTTTTCCATACAACTAGATACTAGATCTGATTAGTTTATGTTAACTGCTCACATCAGATCCCACTGTACAAATCTGTTAGAAGTTATCACTTTAGGCTTACAGACTATCAACAATGCTGCCATGAACACGTGTGTACTGTCTCATGGGAAACGTCTTGTTCTGTGCTAAATCTCTAAGAAACTGCTGGGGTCTAGAAGTTTATGTATTTCCACATTTACCAGAGATTTCCAAAAGAGCAATAATCAACAACATTGGTTTCAATCTACAAGTGTTCCCGTTTCCTTATATTCTGGCCCATACTTGACTTTATCAGATATTTTAATCTGGAAATTTGATGAGTGTGAAATTTATCTGATATAGCTTTAATATTAATGAGATGAAATATTTTAATATGTATAAATGGTGATTTCCATGTGTTCCTTTGAGAATTGCCTGTTCATAGTCTTTGCTCATTTTTGTATTTGGATATTACTTTTGATGTTTTGTAGAAATTCTTAATATATCCTGGATACTAATCTTTTGTCAGGTATGTGAATTATAAATATTTTCTCAGTTTTATTTTTTAAAATTTTGCTTAATATGTCCTTTATCATTCAGAAACTTTTCCTTTTAACATAATCTGACTTGTAAATTTTTTTCTATATGGATTTCACTTTGTGGTTAATGTCAAGAACTCTACAACGATTCCAGGGTCAAAAGCAGATTCTCCACGGTTTAAAAATGGTTTACACTTTGCTTTTCATAGTTGGGTCTTTCATTGACCTGGAATTCATTTCTGAGTATGCTGTAAGGCAGGAATCTCAGTTGCTGAGACCTAGACAGTCAGTCAGTTAGCGCAGCATCACTATGGGTGGTCTTATGTTGGCCACTGAGCTGTGCTACTTCTGTTCCATATACACGTGGGTCCCTCCTAGGGCTCTGTGTTCTGTTCTGAAAGCCCAACTTTCCTCCCTGTAACAGTGACAACACTATTTTACTTACCATGGCTTGCTTTTCCACATTTTTTTCATGCTTACCTCTGCCCGAGGCTTATCAATCTAATTTACTGTAACAAACCAGCTTTTACCATTCTTGGGCTTTTCTATAAGTTACTTGGGGTTCAATGCCATTAATTTCTGTTCATATCTTTGCTATTATCTTCCTCTCATTTCCTTCTATCTCACTTTGTTACTCTGGTTATAATTTATTGATTTGTATATTTGGCACATTAATATTTGATATTTCTCTAACATGTACATGTAAGTACATTTCCATCTAATTACTGATTTATATATACCTTGTGAGTTTTTATGTTATTTTTATAAACAATTGATCTAAACGCTTTGCAATTTTCTATCACAAAAAACAATCTTTCCTAAAAGGTTCACATAATTGAGAAATTTACATCTCTAATGAACTGATCATGTTTTTAATGTCTGTTATACAGTTTCTCCCATTTTCCCCTTTTCCTAAGAGCCCATCTGAGCTGACATCCACTCTCTGTTCTCTCAGGCCAAGAGGTTTCTTTCTTCCTTCCGAACATCAATACAGCCAAGACCTCTAGTTATTCTGCTTACTTCAGCCATTCCTCTAAGTTCAAGGGCTGCAATTAATTATGCACCTGCCTTCCCTTACTGGATATTTTATGTTGTTTCATTTATGTCCCTGAATTGAACCGAATTCGTCTGCAATCAGATCTGCTCAGAGGGCCTGGGAAGGTGTTCTGGGCAAGCAGTCCCTAATCTCTGTCAACTGACTCATTAACTTCAGCCTGGGCTTTGGAATTCTCAGTGTCTGCTCCCTGGCATGGCTCAAAGGCATCTAAAAAGATCCATTGTCCTCTTTCCATGTGATATTAAATGGAACACACGGTAGGGCTTAAAGAAACTCATTTATGAATGTGGGAACGTAAAACAGGGGGCTGGGCCAAATGATCTCTATTTTTCTCTCTCTGTAAATTCCATTTTTCCATGAGCTGGAGTATCATTGGAGGCCAGAGAGGAGATTTTCAAGTGGTACCCTTTGAAAGGTGGAATGAAATGACATCCTTATTAGGCACACATCAAAGGTGGCAATTGGCTGAGTCGCTGGTACCACACACGTGGAGAGCCTGGGGGCACGTGAATGAGACAGTCCCACGAGCAGCGGTGCAAACCAAAGGGCCCTGATGTGAAGGCATGCACACCGGTCCTGGCTATGAGTGATGAGGAACGGCCTGGGTCGAGGCAGGTAAGTCTAGCTTTAATTCAATGCAGAGCAACAGGCGACATTTTCACACCCTTGAACGACCTGTCAGTAACGGGCTGACATGTAATGGGCCCCACTGCTGAATCCTGGCCCCATCGTCTACTCTTTCCAAACCTCTACACAATGATTTCACCCCTGTAGTCTGCATTTTAGAGTTGTGAGACTCGAGACATGCCCGTGGAAAACCTCAGCGATTCCGGAGGAAGATCCACCCTAATCGAACAGAGGGCATCGCAGCCACGTCCAGAACGACAGGCAACGTTTCTCCCAAACTCTTTTTGCCAGGAAACTCCACTTGCTCTTTTCCCTTTGTGAGCTCTTGTACTGCTCATTAGAGCTGCTAGGAACTCAGCATGCATCCCGAACTCATAAAGGATGCAAAGTTTTCTGTGAAATCAGACAAATCTTCCTTTTATCCTAGGAATTAGGATTTCAAAACTTCTACTGCAAGTCCCCACCCACACCCATCAAAATTCTGAGTTCACCTACTGACTCACCAAGAAGCGTCCAATTTACATTTTGTGAAAGTAATATTACCTGAAATCAGTGCATTGGCTTCAGCTATTGTATTTTAATAACTCGCCTTGCAGCCTTTCAATTTGGACAATAGAAGATGAGCTTTCTCAGTCCCAGGCAAATTAATGACACCCTTACCAAAAGAGAAGATTTAGCAAGAGAATTCTGCTCTTAAATACTGTGCCTGAAAGGCAGCAATGAGGTAGCTTGTAAAATAGTTATGGAGATTATTTACACCAGTCACATCACAGTTTAAGATGACTTCATGCCGGGTATGAAAAACAGGACTCAAAGTGAGCTGCTAGGAAAGAATAAACCCTGCGGAATTCAAACCAAGAATTCTTACCTTGTTTTCATTGAAATTAGCAATGACCACTCCAACAAAAAGGGTCAGTCCAATCATGCAACCCAGGAATACAAAAACATGAATATAGATTCCATGCATCTGTATAAATGAAAAAAAAATATGGTTATCCATCAAAGCCAATGAAAGCAGCTGTGGTCTCATTCAAAGGATTCCAGTGCGAGCTTACCGGCCCCACACGATGAATAATAACGTCCCTCACTTCCACCCAGCCTTTCAAGGACAGAACTTCAAACAATGCCAGCATCGCATTGCCCACGTTGTCAAAGTTAAAGTTCCGAGGATTTGCCCTGTGGGTCAGAAAGAGGAATGTTCCCTTGATATTCTGCTGAGAAGCACCCTGAGGCAGTACCTATGACTCTCTCTACTCTTGGGTGCAAAGTGTACCAGGCACTTGGAAGGGAGGCCAGGTGATGTTCGATTACTAACTCATAACGATGCCTCAGCATGTTAGAATTTATTATGTACTTAATTATTAGGTAATGGGGAGGTGTTCTCAATCCAAAAGGACAAAACACTCTGTGACTACAAGCTCCAGAGGGTCTGCAATGTTTTGGGCTAGTCCTGATTATACTGGGGACTGGTTAGAATTTGTGCAGGAAAGCCTTACAAAGGGGCGCTGGAGTCTGGATGTGAATTTTGGAATAGTTTTACATTAGAAAACCTTTCTAAAGGCATAGATTACAAATTCTGCTGTTAGTACAGAAAGTATAAAATGAGTTGAATTTGGCCACTTGAGTTTATTCTTTGTCATCACGGGAGCAGCAAGCTGTGACCTACTGGTGCTTTGGGGGTGCTGGGGGTGGTATGGAGCCTGTGGACTTTATCTCTCATTAACTCCCAGAGACTCAGCGGACACTACTTACAGACCCCAGTGTTGTTTACACCTGCAGTTAACGTCTGATTTCTAAAACTATTTGGCCCCTCTGTTCTGGGTGTGTGTGGGGGGCAGGCAGTTCTGGGCAATGTCTCATTTCCTGTTTTTCTGACACATTTATACTTTTCTCACTAATGTCTCTACTACACTGCATCTCCCCCCCCCCCCCCCCCGCCCCATTCATTACAGGTCTTAGCCAACAGTTTCATTAACAGAAGAAAATTTTAGTGATTTTTTTCCCTTTTCTGAAAAGGGAAAAATAATTTTAAATAATTAAATATTAAATAGTTAAAATATTTAAATTTTAAATAATTAAAATATTTAGACAACTACACGCTGGAAAATCCTGACTGCTATCACATTTCCTGGGTTTGATGAATTGAGCTCAGGATGACTGAATTGACTGGACCTGCTGAAGCCTAGCTAGACTATATTTTGATAATTTTTTCTTTTTGCTAGCACATTTATCAAAAGTTAACCTTCATAGGAGGCCAACACTCTTGGGGGAATCTGGTTTAGTATTTTTCTACCAGAGACAGTCATGAGATATACTTTTATAAGTTTATTTTTTTAACGCTAAATATGTGGGAATCTAAAAAGAAAACATAAAGCTGCGACTGACTTGTTTTTAGAGGTTTACAGCTGATTGCTATATCAGCTTTTTTTCTATGTATTAAAAAAAAGAGCCCGACTCAGAAATACACATTTTGGGATTCTGATTTGTACTTTTTAATTATGAAAGTACAGGCATATTCTCTTAGATTTTTCCAACACTCTTTTGGGCATTTCAATTAAATTTAATATATTTTATAGCAGACAGGAGCAGTAAGGTTTCTACAGATGCCAGAATTCTCTTGAATAAGGATTTGGGAAAACACACACACAGACACACACACACAACAAAGTGAGTTAGCTCTCAGATCTGATGTCAAACTTTCTTACCCATCCATTTTCTTTATGTAAGAAGTGCTTTCTAAGCTGAATTTGCAGCAACCCAAGCTACTTTTATATTCTAAATCTTTTAGAAGTTAGAATACATTAAAATATACTTTTAGGCTAAAACAAGAAAAATAAAATGGAAGATCATAGATTTAAATCACTGGAAGACTAAATAACATTAAAAAAAGTCTCAGTTTCAATCATATAAGCTATCTGTTTATGCTGTGTTCCTGATACTGACGTTGGAAAGTTTGCGACCTCACCAACAGAGAACCTCACCAAATCCCAAGCACAATCCATTATTGTCAGTTTTCCTGTGGTCCTTTTATTTTCTTTTCTGGTTAATTTCTAAAAGCTTATAATCCCCTGATGTTGGGAAAGATTGAGGGCAAGAGGAGAAGTTAACAGAGGATGAGATGGTTGGATGGAATCATGGACTTAACAGACATATGTTTTAGCAAACTCCAGGAGATAGTGAAGGACAGGGAAGCCTGGCGTGCTGCAGTCCCCGGGGTTACAAGGAATCGGACAAGACTTAGCGACTGAACAACAGCAAATTTTGTCCATCTAATTCAGGAAATGAAGAATCGGTTCTGACTTACAATCTGGTCAGTTTTGTACCCTCTGGTGACAAACGCTCCAAGGATCCCAGGTCATGATAAGGAGAGTTGTTCTCCCGTGGGAAGATGGAGATGCCTTGGAGGAGAGGAATTCAGCCTCTGGCCTGGGATGTGAAGATGCTGCGGATGGTACTGTCCAGAATGGTACCTGGTATCTGACACATCTCTGCCTTTTCCTCTAAAGACATACGAAACTTGCACTTCTTGGAATGCAGGCTTCCATTTTTGCCTTGCTCTTTGGTAACAGCCCTTTGAATTCACTCAGCCTGCAACCGTCTAACCTCTGCCTGACCCCTCCCTCCCACCTGCCCGTGGCTCCTCCCCCTTCCACCCGCCTAATTCCTATCCTCCCTTCAGGAGTGAACTCAGTGTCTTCTCTTTTCGGTCCTTCTCTTTGGTCCAGTCATAGTCTGGGTTAGGTGCTTCTCCTACCACTGCACCCTTTGCCTCTCCTTACCCTAGAGCCAAAGGCGGATACACCAGCCTTTTATTATCTTTAGCCTGATAATCAGCTAAAGAAACTGAAAACTTAAGCCTCGGGACCTCCCTGAAAACTTAACCACTGGCAGGTGGTTAAGAATCCGCCTGCCAGTGCGGGGGACACTGGTTCGATCTCCGATCTGGGAAGATCCCACACGCCGCGGTGTAACTGAGACCCTGCGCCACAACTACTGAACCCACGTGCCTAGAGCCGGTGCTTGGCAACAAGAGAAGTCCATGCAGCGCAACTCGAGAGCGCGCCATGCGGCAAGGAAGACCCAGCACAGCCAAAAAGAACTAAATAAACAATGAAAAAAACAAACAACAAACTGAAGCCTCAAGGCCCCTCCTTGGCCAAGGCCCCTTCTAAGATTCAGGAAGGGCCGGGGAAGTGAGTTTGCATACTCAAACGTTTCTGTTAAATTTAACAAAGCAACGGCCGTTTTACACTCTTTTTCTTAGAGAGCACACCCAAATTGTTGGAGGCTTAGACTCCACAGACATCTGATCTCTTTCTCCTAGAATATATCACCGTGCGATCTGAAATTGCCTAGAGGTAAACTTCTGGTGAACTTCAGGTGGATTTAGGGGCTTATTTATGCAGCATTAAAACCTCAGCATACTGTATTAAACCATTTTGATTTTATTTCCTGTTCTCCACTAGACTTCAAGGTTTTAAGGGTCGGAGATCATAGCTTGTCCCCAGTGACAGCGTAATACCTGGAGAAGAGTAAACAGTAAATATATTTATTGCAAAACTGAGCACTTTGTTGATTTCTCTTTCATGCATTTCATTTTCCTAAATCCCAGATCTCTGCTTAAAATAAAATATATAATATTTATAATATATATGTTTAATCCTTTTTACCAAGGTAATTTTTATCTCATCAAGTCTAAGTGATTCAGAAGAAGATGAATGTATTCATGTGAAGAGAGAATGCAGAAACCAGACTGCCTCCTGAATTAGCTACTGCATATTTATATCCTAATTATAATTATCAAAACATTCCTGTAGGCCAATTCTGAGATATAAGTTATTTTCTTAATCATAAATTAGCCAATATAAAATTACAAAAATGTCAGCTGCTAACTCTTGATGAGATTATTAGAGAAAGAAAATATGTGAAAACTTTAACGGTTACAAGTTGACATTTATTTGATGAAAGATTTATATTTCGCTAAAACTCACCCAAGTTATTATATTCTGAACAAATGGGAAATAACTATTGTGATAATGTCAAGAGATGTCTCTGTGTATGCTTTTAAAATGCCATTGAACTTGAAGTCCTTAATAGTAACTTGCACGCTGCTGCTGCTACTAAGTCGCTTCAGTTGTGTCCGACTCTGTGCAACGCCATAGACGGCAGCCCACCAGGCTCCCCTGTCCCTGGGATTCTCCAGGCAAGAGTACTGGAGTGGGGTGCCATTGCCTTCTCCATAAAACATTATATTTCAATTAGCTGATTTTAAAACCATAGAGAGCTGGTTTTATGGAACAGGGTGAACACCATAGGGTACTACCAGAAATGGCTTACTCTCCTCCCAACACTATCTTCCAGTGTATTCTATTCCCTTCCTGACCTCTTACATGAAGTGACATGTGACTTCATGAAGTGACTTACATGAAGTGACACATGTGCTTCACTTCAGTCATGTCTGACTCTGTGACCCCATGGACTGTAGCCCATCAGGCTCTTCTGTCCGTGGGACTTTCCAGGGAAGAATACTGGAGTGGGTTGCCATTTCCTACTCCATGAGGTCTTCCTGACCCAGGGATTGAATCCACGACTCCGGCATTGGCAGGCAGGTTCTTTACCACTTGCGGAGATTCTAAAAATTTTTGGCCACTTTTCACTATATGATGAGCCTCAGTCTAAAATTCCTACTCCATTCAAATCTGTTCCAGGATCCTACTCTCAGCAGCTCAAGCCTGACATGTGGTCTGAGGACAGAAAAAGAAGGTCGGCCACTCTGGTCCACTCCTCCCATATGATGACCACCTGGTTCTTACAAGATGGGGTGGGATTAGCTGGACTTAGAGACATGGGCTCCCGTCCTGTGTATCTGACTCTGCTGGTCTCTGTCCCTGGGCCCCTTCCTCTCAGCAGTCACTGCTCTTTCATGGCGCTCAATTTTGTGTTCCCAAGAACTATTCCATGTTTTAATCGTAAACCTGGTCCTTTAACACCTGTCCTACATACAGACGCTGTACGCATTTTGTTCTGGACGACCGGATAAAACCTCTGAGCCACCCTTCCTGGCCTCCTGTCTCCCGTCTCCCGTCTCCCTCATCACCATCCCCCAACTCAGGAAGATTCCTTTTCAAGGCTTTTTTCCCCCCAAATACAAACCAACCACCCCAGAGTCCACATCCCAACCACTTCCTGTATCCAGCTTTTATACTCGGGGCCACCATTCGCCTGCCCTCATCACCCCACTGCGAGGGACAAGAGGGCTCTGGACGCATCTATGCTCCAGACCCAGGTGTCACTAGTGGTAAAGAACCTGCCTGCCAACGCAGGAGACTCAAGAGACAGGGGTTCGGTCTCTGGGTTGGGAGGAGGAAATGGCAACCCACTCCAGTATTCTTGCCTGGAGAATCTCATGGACAGAGGAGCCTACAGTCCACGGAGTGGCAAAGAGCCAGAGACGACTGAAGCAGCTTAGCATGCAAGCATGCTGTTCTATGCTGAGACTATTCAAACCGGCCATCCCTCAGCCTGCTCGCCCTGCCTCACCTGTCCCTTCCCAGGGAAGCCACAGTAAAGGCTCCTGCCCCAGCTCTCCCCAGCTCTCTGCCTGCCTATTCACCTGGTGCTTCCCCACATGGCCCCCTGTGCTGTCGTATGTCCCCCCGCCCCCAGGAACTACGAGTAGCAAACTATCTTTTCTTTTTCTTTTTGATGTGCATCATTTTCAAAGTCGTTATTGAATTTGTTACCATATTGTTTCTGCTTTATGTTTTAGTTTTTTTGGCCCCGAGGCAGGTGGGATTTTCGCTCCCCAATCAGGGATCGAGTCGGCAACCCCTGCACTGGCAGGCACAGAGCGAACACCTGGACCACCGGCGAAGTCCTCAAGCTGTCTTTTCAGGGGTAATTCTCTCTTGATCTGAGGGCTTTATTAATATCTCATATATGCTTTTTTTAATTAATGAGTTTATTATTACGATTTTATTTTGGCTGTGCTAGGTCTTCCTTGCTGTGCAGGCTTTTCCCCAGTTGCGCCAAGCAGGGTTACTCTCTGGTTGCCGTGCACAGGCTCCTCACCGCAGTGGCTTCTCTTGCAGTGGGGCAGGGGCTCTATGGCACACGGGCTTTCATGGGTGCAGCGTGTGGGCTCAGCAGTTGTGACGCACAGGCACACGGCCCTGTGCCGCAGGCTTCCACCAAGAAGGCTCGGGTCAGGTGGCCCCTCCTGCAGGGGTGACATGGACCTCCACAAACACCAGACTACCCTGTCCTGCCAGCTGGCGAGAAGCAGCTTGCCCACAAGAGCCTCTCTTCTTGCCATGCCCATCTCTGATAGCAGCTGGTCCTCCTGGGAGTGCTCACTTGACCTGGGTGGGGAGCACCCACCACCTTTCCCACGGTGATGAGAGCTGAAGCCACAGCACTCTCTGCTCTTGACTTCATTCACTACCATGACGTCATCTTTGAGTGCAGTGGTTTCCTTTACAGAAGCTGGGGGATGGACGTGGATAATGTTTTAGTAAGTCCTCCTGGGATTTAGCTAGTTGGTCTTTTTTAAAAAGTCAGAATATTTTATCTTCTAGTGACCTCAGCCTTGCCCCTGGGATTTAGCTAGTTGATCTTTTTTAAAAAGTCAGAATATTTTATCTTCTAGTGACCTCAGCCTTGAGACTTTAGCCAAAATTTCAAAACAGCAAGGGAAAAAACAAACCCAAAACTGATGTTCTGATATAAATAAATTATTTAAGGTATAATAATGAGATTTAATTTTGCAACAAAATAAACGTTTTCGTGCTTCTTTAATTTTTTATGGTAATGTAAATTAGACGGCTTTTCCAGTTAACACTGGGATAAAGATATTCCCATGTGCTATATACTTCTCTACCCATGCTCAAGCCTTATATCCAAAATTAATCTCTTTCCCCAAAGTTCTTTGGTATTAGAAAAAACCAATATAAATTGTATTGAATTGTTTATGAAGGTGAATTTCATATTATAGGAATGCCAAAGCAGGTGATGATGAGTCCTAAGGCTACAACTGGGTGAAACGCTATTCCTTTTAAAGGGTTTTGACATTTAGTAGAGAACATCAATTGGACAAAAGCAGAGCAGTTGCTGTGGTTCTCTCATTATTCTAAGAGATAAAAATGAAATAAAGAGAAAACAGATAAGGATTTAAAAGGACAAATGAAGTGGACAGAGCCCTCAGTGTATCAGTGAAGCAGACTGAGATTCCATTCACAGTTGTTAGGGAAATGGATGAGAACGAAGGTTCCAGGCGCTTCCGGCTTTGATGTAAATGCTTTGAAAACTTATTTTCAAAAAAAAATTTTTTTTTTTAAGAGAGATACAATCGTGTTACTGATTATTCCCTTCCAGGGTTTCAATAACAACATCCTTCAAAGGAAATGGGTTTTAAAATTGAACTAGCTTTATGATTCAGGCTTCTCTACAACTGTTATGAGAACATCACATCTTCCTTAAAGATATGAAGTCAGGATGAGCTTAGTTTGGATTTGATTAACATTATTAAAAGTTTAAAAATTGGTTTAATTAACAATTAATATCGGAACAAGTTTGATAGAAAATCTTTTTTCTTTGAAGCGTCACTAATTTTTAAATTTTTTATTTATTTATTTTTATTGAAGTAAAGTTGATTTACAACACTGTGTTAGTGTCAGGTGTACAGCAAAGTGATATATAGGCAATGGCGCCCCACCCCAGTCCTCTTGCCTGGAAAATCCCATGGGTGGAGGAGGCTGGTGGGCTGCAGTCCATGGGGTCGCACAGAGTCGGACACGACTGAGCGACTTCACTTTCTCTCTTCACTTTCACGCATTGGAGAAGGAAATGGCAACCCACTCCAGTGTTCTTGCCTGGAGAATCCCAGGGACGGGGGAGCCTGGTGGGCTGCCGTCTATGGCGTTGCACAGAGTCGGATACAACTGAAGTGACTTAGCATAGCATAGCATATATATTCTCTATATTTTACATATAATTCTATATAAAATATTTCATATATTTTTATATAATTCTCTCTATAATATATTATATATGTAATTCTCTCTATATAGAATATATGTACTCTTTTTCAGATTTTTTTCTATTATAGCTATTATAAGATATTGAATATAGTTCCCGGTGCTCTACAGCAGGTCCTTGTTATTTATCTCTTTTATATGTAGTAGTGTGTAAAGTGAAGAGGAACTAAAAAGCCTCTTGATGAAAGTGAAAGTGGAGAGTGAAAAGGTTGGCTTAAAGCTCAACATTCAGAAAACGGAGATCATGGCATCCAGTCCCATCACTACATGGGAAATAGATGGAGAAACAGTGGAAACAGTGTCAGACTTTATTTTTCTGGGCTCCAAAATCACTGCAGATGGTGACTGCAGCCATGAAATTAAAAGACGCTTACTCCTTGGAAGGAAAGTTATGACCAACCTAGATAGCATATTCAAAAGCAGAGACATTACTTTGCCAACAAAGGTTCGCCTAGTCAAGGCTATGGTCTTTCCTGTGGTCACGTATGGATGTGAGAGTTGGACTGTGAAGAAGGCTGAGCGCCGAAGAATTGATGCTTTTGAACTGTGGTGTTGGAGAAGACTCTTGCGAGTCCCTTGGAGTGCAAGGAGATCCAACCAGTCCATTCTGAAGGAGATCAGCCCTGGGATTTCTTTGGAAGGAATGATGCTAAATCTGAAACTGCAGTACTTTGGCCACCTCATGCGAAGAGTTGACTCATTGGAGAAGACTCTGATGCTGGGAGGGATTGGGGGCAGGAGGAGAAGGGGATGACAGAGGATGAGATGGCTGGATGGCATCACTGACTCAATGGATGTGAGTCTGAGTGACCTCTGGGAGTTGGTGATGGACAGGGAGGCCTGGCGTGCTGCAGTTCATGGGGTCGCAAAGAGTCGAACACGACTGAGCGACTGATCTGATCTGATCTAATCTGTTAATTCCAAACTTCTAATTTATTTTTTCCTCCCTTTTCGCCTTTGGTAGCCATAAGCTGGTTTTCTATGCCTGTGAGTTTATTCCTGGTTTGTAAATAAGTTCATTTGTATCATTCATTTAGATTCTACAGTTAAGTGATATTACATGTTACTTGTCTTTCTCTGTCTGACTTATTTCTATTAGTACAATAATCTCTAGGTTCATCCACGTTGCTGCAAATGGCATTATTTCCTTCTTTTCTATAAGTCTCGCTAATTTTTAAAGTATGAATTCAGATACATACTTAGCTATTAGAAAGATTTTGCAGTGATTTCATTAGTTTCACGAAGCAATCTGAGACTTAAGTGTATTACTTGCTCTCTTATTTATTTTATTGTAGTTTTGCATGCTACTGTAATCCAGTCTTTGCCTTGCATTACTTTTAAGTAACTCTTTACTTTTAGTTTCATGCCATATTATGCTGCTTTAAAACCTTATACTACAGATACTTACATATAACATGGATAGACCAAGAAGGCGTTATGCTAAGTGAATGTATCAGAGAAAGACAAATTCTGCATACTAGCACTTATGTGCAGAGAAGGCAATGGCAAGCCACTCCAGTACTCTTGCCTAGAAAATCCCATGGACGGAGGAGCCTGGTAGGCTGCAGTCCATGGGGTCGCTACGAGTCGGACGTGACTGAGCAATTTCACTTTCACTTTTCACTTTCACACAATGGAGAAGAAAATGGCAACCCACTCCAGTGTTCTTGCCTGGAGAATCCCAGGGACGGCGGAGCCTGGTGGGCTGTCGTCTATGGGGTCGCACAGAGTCGGACACGACTGAAGCGACTTAGCAGCAGCAGCACCTATATGTGGACTCCAAAAGAGCAAAACCAAACCACTGACCCCCAGCGAAAGAAGAAATCAGACTCATGACTACCAGAGGCGGGGATGGCTGGGCGGGGCAGGGAGCGGAGGAAGGTGGGCAGAGGTACACACTTCCAGTTTTAAGGTAAATAAGTCCTAGGGATGTAATGTACAATATGAGGACTACAGTTAACACTGCTGTATGATACACGGGGACGCTGTTAAGAGACTAGATCCTGAGTTCTCGTCACAAAGAGAAATTTTTTTTTCTTTCTACTGGGTCTATATGAGATGAAAAGTGAAAGTGAAAGTTGCTCAGTCGTGTCCGACCCTTGCGTGACCCCATGGACTATACAGTCCATGGAATTCTCCAGGCCAGAATACTGGAGTGGGTAGCCTTTTCCTTCTACAGGGGGTCTTCTCAACCCAGGCATCGAACCCAGGTCTCCCTTATTGCAGGTGGATTCTTTACCAGCTGAGCCATAAGGGAAGCCCGTAAGAGACGATGGCTGTTAATTAAACCTATTGTGGTAATCATTTTACAATACATGTAAATCAAACCATCATACTGTATGCCTTAAGTTTATATAGTGACATCTGGCAATTATTTCTCAATAAAATGGGGGAGGGGGTTGGAAACCCTGATGCTGACAAATGTAGCATTTTTCAGGATATTTTTCTGATATGCTTACCAAACACGGGGCACCCAAAATCCAGGTTTTTTCTCTCCAGGTCTTAATTTTAAATTTAAGTTCTTGGACACACTCACATTAATTCTGAATATTCCATTACAATCTTCCTAAAACAGAAAAAAAAAAAAAAATAAAAGGACAAAGAGAGGAATCTGGTTAGAAAATGAATTCAGAAAAGATAAAAGATCAGCAACACTTTTTATACAGGACAACAGAGGTCTTCTATCTAACAACACAGATGTACACAGCGACTCAGCTAGCAGTGATAAAGACTTCAGAGGTAAGCAGGTGAGAGTTGATGCTAAGACTGTTTAGGAAGTGGCCAGTATTAGTAAGTGAACTGACATTCTTCCAAGGAGAGATACAAATAGCCAACGAGCACATGAAAGATGCTCTGCAGCATTCATCATGAAAGCGAAAGTTGCTCAGTCGTGTCCGACTCTTTGCAACCCCGTGGACTATACAGTCCATGGAATTCTCCAGGCCAGAATACTGGAGTGGGTAGCCTTTCCCTTCTCCAGGCGATCTTCCCAACCCAGGGACTGAACCAGGGTCTCCTGCGTTGCAGGTGGATTCTTTACCAGCTGAGCTATGAGGGAAGCCCCCATTAGTCATGAGGGAAATTCAAATCAAAACCACAATGGAAAACCATTTCCTAGTCACAAAGAAGGCTGTAATCAGGAAGTCAAACAATGACGAGCTTTGATGAGGACGTGCAGAAATTCTAATCCTTATCCTAGAATTCTCAAACACTGCTGGTGGGGATGGGAACTGGTGCAGCCACTTTGCAAAATAGTGCGGCAGGTCCTTAAATGATTAAACTGAGAGCTACCGTATGAACCAGAAACTCTTCGCCTAGATATCTACCCAAGAGAAATGAAACATATCCACAGGCAAGAAATGAAACATATATCCACAGGCAAGAAATGAAACATATATCCATAAAACATGAGTGTTTATATCATTATCATCATAAATAGCACTATTTATAGTTGCCCAATGGTGGAAACAATTCACGTGTCCATCACTGAACAAATACATAAACACATGTGGTATATCCACACAATGGAATATAACTCAGCCATAACAATGATGCAGTACTGATAGATGCTACACTATGGATGAACCCTGAAGATATGATGCCAAGTGAAACAAGCCAGCCATCAAACATCACATGTTGTATGATTCCAGCTGGAAACACAGCATCAACAGCACAAACGTCATGACCTTTACATGTGAGTTGTATGATCCAAATGTTGGGGGTATGTAGCTTCCTCTTTTCCTTGAGTTTGTCTCTTCTTTTATAGAAGTGAACGGAAGATCCAAGGCAGAACTTGGATATCCCCTTCAACCACGTGGCTCACTTGACCTTGGCGTCTTATGTGAGGACGAGAAAAGAACTCGTTCTGTTACAAAGACCCAGACTGTGTTTCACCGCACCAACTTCTTTTCAATTGTTCTGCTCGCTCTCAAAGGCCTTTGTAAAGGCCAAGTTTTCTTAGGCTTTCCTTCTGAGCTTTCCACAGAGGCCTCATTGTTCTGGGAAAAAGGATACATGCCTTGTGGTATCTGTGTGTCTGTCCGTCCACTGTGTGTCCTTGACTCCTATACCAGTCACCACCTTTTGGGCTGGTGATAAGCAGACAGTGTAAAATCACAAGGCTCTTAGGCCATTATTACTCTACTGAGTCATCCAAGATTTCTACGGGATTCATCCTGAAATGTAGTTATTATCTTTCTGGCCTCTATTCAGGGTGGACCTAAAATAACCCTGCCTTCCTTACATGAGCCCGTGGACTAATGCACGAGCTCATTATTACTGCCTATGTTTAGCCTGTTTGGTACACCACGACCTTTTTGCCATGTTTCTTTTAGGTCTTCGCATGTTTATCAAAGTTCCTGGAACCTCTGGGGAGCAGATTTAAAGGCAGCAGCAACCTTGTGAAACAACTTAAGGTCTGCCTGATCTAAGCCTGTCTCTTCTGCTACGCCTCTTCCTGAAAATCTCATGTTAACATGACTGATAACGTATCTGGACAAAGATGTCAGCTATATCTTGTAACGATTTGAGAGCTATTAAGCTTTATGATTGCTGTTCAGTTGCTGTTCAGTTGTGTCTGACTCTTTGCAACCCCATGGACCGCATCAAGCCAGGCTTCCCTGTCCTGCACTATCTCCCAGAGTTTGCTCAAACTCATGTCCATTGAGTTGGTGATGCCATCCAACCATCTCATCCTCTGTTGCCCCCTTCTCCTCCTGCCCTCAATCCTTCCCAGAATCAGGGTCTTTTTCAATGAGTCATCTCTTTGAAACAGGTGGCAAATGTATTGGAGCTTCAGCATCAGTCCTTCCAATGAATATTTAGGGTTGATTTCCTTTAGGATTGACTGGCTTGATCTCTTTGCTCTCCAAGGGACTCTAAGAGTCTTCTCCAACACCACAGTTTGAAGGCATCAATTCAGTGCTCAGCCTTGCTTATTGTCCAGCTCTCACATTCGTACATGACTACTGGAAAAACCATAGCTTTGACCATATGGACCTTTGTCGGCAAAGTGATATCTCTGCTTTTTAAGATGCTGTTTAGGTTTGTCATAACTTTTCTTCCAAGGAGCAAGTGTTGTTTAATTTTGTGGCTGAGAGTTAGTAAGCTTTCTAATCAGAAGTCTCAAAATGTAACAGTGGTTGCAGTAATATAATATCTATGTTAGATAGTCATATTTGCTGGAAATACGGAAATAAATAGTACAGTCAGCTCTGGTAGCATGTTTTAATGGACTTAAGGCATTATTTTACCTGGATGGAAGAGGAAATACTCTTGCTAGTTTATACATCAGCAGAACTGGGTTCACACCATTAACCTACTTGTAATAGCTGGCAGGATTCTAAGAGAATGGGACAGAGGGCTGTGCAGCAGAGATTGGCTAATTATTAACCAAACTCTACCCCCTTGTCTACAGACTACACCACTCAACTACACACCATAGGTTCCCTTCAGCCCAGGGAGGGTACCCTTTTTCCAGTGGGACAGGGGGAGTGGGGAAATCAGAGGTGCTACTCCCAGGCTCAGCCCATTGTCCTCCAAGAGATGGTTTTTTGTTCCTAACTGCCAGCTACACAGAGAAGTCTTTGAAGATGGCAAAGGGTGGGACAAAGGACAGAAGAAACGTGAGACCTCGCATCGTCATCCGGAGGGCAGCTGTCTGAATTATTCAACATGCAACACAATCATTTCATTACGTTCAGCTACTGACATATGGGGGCTGTTCTAGCTTGCTCTCAGAACATCAGCCAAGGAAAGAGAAGAGACGAGTAGAGGGAAATCCCTGGCAGTCCAGCAGTTAAGACTCAGTGCTCCCACTGCTGGGGGCCTGAGCTTAATCCCTGGTTGGTGAACTAAGGCTCCACAAGCCTTGTGGCATAACCAAAAAAGAAAAGCGCAGAGTCAAGAGCATTCAAGCTTGGGTCTTAGTTGTTTTCATGGGGGAGACTGTGTGAAGCAAAGAGATAATGCGGGGTTCTGACTTTCTAATGGAGGAATGTGGAATGGATAAGTCATAAGAAGGCGCCTGGAAGTCAAACTTTGCCTTTTATGTTGTGGGTGGTGGTGCTGTTTGCTCATATGACTGGCAGGTCACTGCAGAGGCAGGATTCAGTTAGGGAAGAATTAAAGGAAAGTTTTCACATGGAATCTGGGGTGTCTACACCGAAGACATCAATAGTGGCTGGACTCTGGAATAGATGAGGAGAGTAGGATTGAGAGTCGGATTGAGGAGGACGCATCTGAGATGCGTTTTCATCTTATAAACCTTCACCCACCAGAAGAGACACACCTCTGCAAAGGGAGTCCACAGAAAGAATATCCTTAGAGTTCTGTTGTCATGGGAGCCTCTGCACATGGTTACCCAGGGATGGTAAACATCCTGGATTTTCATCCCCCAAGACAGAAAGGACATCTTACCCTTCTAATAATGTTGGGATCATTGCATTTGGCCAGTTTTCCAGCAAAAAGCTGAACTCCAAAACTTGCAAAAACGAGCATTAAGGTCAGCAAGAGAATGGAGACCTAGAAGAAAGGGGTGAGATAGCAAATCTCTTCGTAATACGTTTATAAAACGATAGGTTTGGTTTGAGCAGGGATACGAACAGGACTTTTCAGAAAACATGGGACAATATTCACAGTCTTTGGATGTTATCTTTTAATGTCTCCCCCACAGGTCATTCAATTAACCTGACTGTAACGTTAAAAAGAGGAAATTAACAGGTTTGGCATTTTTAGGATAAAAACACACGACTTTCACATAAGAACACAGGCTAAGGTATTTTTGATATGAGTTGGGCCCTTTTGATTTTGAAATCAACATGTTGCTTTATTTTATTGAATGGAACAAAGGAAAAACGGTGAAATAATTCTGTTTCCCCCATATCCTCAAAATGGATTCATATGTCTGTTAGCAGAGCCTAAGTAAGAGGGACTGTGGCTTTGCTTTCTTGGGGGCCTCAGAGCTGAGGATGTGCGAAGGTCCCGCACACAGAGGGTGTTGAGATCACACATTCCTGAACAGCAAATCTGGTGGGTGGCTGCCGCGCCCTCTGCTGGATGACTGTTTTGGTCTCAGCAGAGAAAGACGCAAACATCCTGAACACACCACTCATCTGTGCTGGCCGAATCATCTAAACAGATCTCTTAGAGACACCAAAATTACACAGGGCCGTTCTCTGGATCAAGACTCAAACAGACCATTTGCTAAACTCTATCAGGGTTGAAAGATGCACGCACGTTTGCTGTCAGGAAAATTCACTGTGCTTCTCTTTTCCCTCAGTTCCAGGGAAAAAGCCACTGTGGAAAAAGCCACTGTGTTATGGTTGTAGTGCAAACAACAAAACAAAACTGAATTTTAAACACAGCTTTTGAAAAAATACCAGCATCTATGAATATCTGCCTGTCGGAACATAATAGCCTATCTTTAAAATACCTTAGAATCAACCCCAGCTACAGCTGTTCTCTCACTATAGGTGTGTTTCTAGCAAGCAAGATACAAAACAAGCTTATGTAAATCAATTCATGTTTTCCATGCACATGCAGAACTCAACATTAATGAAAAGAATCCTGTGTTCCCTCCCCCATAAGGCAAAGATTCTTCCTGAGCAAAGAGGCTCTTCCTCATTGTTTTATCTGCAGGTCTACTCTTAAAAGACCCTAAATCAATTATTTGCTCAATTAAGAATTACATTTTCTCCTTAATCATATTTCTAAGTATTCATTACTGTATATTGAGGTTACTTAAAGTAAGGCACACCTGCGTGTCACAGTTTTGAAGAGTTGTTTTATGTTAACACTCCAAAGATCAAGGTGAAATTTTGTGCTATATGAGTGTGGGGACACAGAAAATGAGACTATGAGCCCAGACCTGTGAACTCCTATTATCATTTGTGAAGTTGATGGTGTTGATTTTCTTCTTAATTTCCAGATTTAGCAACTAAAACCCAGCGTAGAATTTAGGGTCAAGAGTTAGGAGTGGGAGTGTCAACAGTACTAGCTCTTCGGATTCTCCTTCCATTGCACTTTCCAGAGGGCTTCCCTTTAATCTACTATAAATGTTGGCGGAATTAAATACACTAAGAAGCCAGAAGCATCCGGGCGTCAAGGCTTTGAATATGTGTTGTGTTTTTCTCGTACCTTTATAATCTTCGGGGAGTAAACAAAATGGTAGACTGAGCCTTGATGAGCAAGACTCACTTCATCCCTTCATTTGCTACAGTAAGAGCTAGACTATGTGGCCAGGAGCAAAGGGTGACTGCAACATACCAGAAAAATTTCCTTAAAGCCGCTGAAGAGTTCTCGAACAACCTTCCTCATCTGAGGCACCAGCTTGAATATGCGCAGTGGTCGCAGGCAGCGGAGAACCAGTAAGAGCTGAGCTCCAGACTCCGCAGGCACGTTTTGGGGCATCCAGCAAAGAAATATCAAGCTCACCTGGAGGGAAAAACATAACCTCCAGAATTTATGCAATTTATCCTCTACTATCTACGTTTACCGTGAGCTAACTGGCCACAAGTTTCCTTTAGCCGAGATTTCATGTGTCATGTAGGACAAGTGTTCACTGGACTTATTAAGACATGTAACTCAGCTCTATGGACTTGATCCAGACCTGTGAGCAGCCCCCAAAGAAGTCACCAGGTGTTTGTAGGAATGAAACAGGGGGGCCCACACCCATGGTGTAGGGGGACATAGGTACATCCTGCCCCCATCTTTTAACATATACACTGGAGGCTCTATAGACATCAGCAGGATAGAAATCCCTTTGATCAAGGATACTAAACCTCACAATTTACTGAATACTTACTCTTTCATTAATGATCTAAACGTGCTACATGCTGACAGTCGTAATTTTGTTTGTTGTGTTGGAAAAGACATTGATTTCATGCCTTCTCGGACAAACAGAAAGACAGAAATTTCTTAGAGTCCTCTACTGTGGTTTTCCCATTTAGTTTTTTTGGGGAGGTGGCTCCAGTGCACGGCATGTGGGATCTTAGTTCCTTGACCAGGGATCGAACCCATGCCCCCTGGAGTGGAAGTGCTGAG
The DNA here is from genome assembly GCA_935064755.1 of Tragelaphus eurycerus. NCBI lineage: Eukaryota > Metazoa > Chordata > Mammalia > Artiodactyla > Bovidae > Tragelaphus > Tragelaphus eurycerus. Next base: position 5,456,266 of record CAKXYN010000059.1, read on the forward strand.
TCTTAAGCAACTGGACTGCCAAGGAATTCCACCCCGCCTCATTTAGTTTAGACAGACAGTTGAATGGTTACCCTCTCTGGCCTGGTATTTTATTTTATTCCTGGTGTTGGAATTGGGAGAGTGGTCCAACCATATCTATTTATTTTCAGTGATAGTGATTCATTGATCAATTATATGATGTAGTTATTTTTTAGTATAAGTGCCATCGGAGAAGGCAATGGCACCCCACTCCAGTACTCTTGCCTGGAAAAACCCACGGACGGAGGAGCCTTGTAGGCTGCAGTCCATGGGGTCGCTAAGAGTCGGACATGACTGAACTACTTCACTTTCTCTTTTCACTTTCATGCATTGGAGAAGGAAATGGCAACCCACTCCAGTGTTCTTGCCTGGAGAATCCCAGGGATGGGGAAGCCTGGCGGGCTGCCGCCTATGGGGTCACACAGAGTCGGACACGACTGAAGTGACTTAGCATAGCATAGCATAGCATAGGTGCCATAAGAATCGTGGTGTGCAAACTAGATTTGATATCTTAGACATCATTAATGCATGTCTTTTGTACACATGAATGTAGTTGATGTATCTGAACCATATCCATGAATATTTTTAATGCTTTTTATTTAGATTTTTACATGCAAGCCGTTTATCTGCCTATAATAGACTGTGACTCTACTTAAGAACACAGTTATGGCAGCTGAACCTCTGTGACTCACCTATCTCACTCTTGTACCAAGAAATGCAGGCAATTTAACAAAATCATTTCATTTTGTATTTAGGAACTAACCGAAGACTTACAAGATATATAAATATGTCCATTACACCACCAAAGTCCCTGATGACAGCGGTTGGAGTGAAAAATAGGCCATCTGCCATAATCTTCAGATTAAGCTCAATGCTCATGAATATCACAAACACATACTCGGCAATCTGAAATGGTCAGAAGGCAGTCTGGTCACCATGAATGCAAAAATCGCAGGTCAGCGTTTCTCGGCTGAGCTGAGAGGTGAGATATGGCAGCAGTACCTGCAAAGTAGGTGTGTGCATCACTCTTGCGAAAGGGGGATTCGAACATCATGGAGATGCAGGAGCAGATGGTTACGATGATCATGACCCAGTCCAGGTAAGTCACCAAGCCCAGTAAGTCACTGCCGAAGAACAAACAAAAATGAGGAATGCAAATCCTCTGAGAAAAGTTGCTAAAAGTCATAGATGATGCTTCTGTGAGTCTAGAAACATTGACTGGCATTTACAAAATGAATCTCCAACTGTCCATTTCATATCATGATATAGAAACAAAATAAAGAAACTTTTAAATGTTTATGCAGTTAGTGGAACTTCAAATGTGCATGGAAAACAGAGTTTGTAATGCTTACTAAAGTTGATGGTACTTTGTATTTTTCACAGCTCCTGTGACCGGATCTGTTTTAGATCTGTAAGAGAGAACAAACACAGAAATTCTGCCAATAGCATGCGTGTTACAGCTTGGCTTGTAGTATGCATAAACATCTCATCTACCTAAACTCTCTTTCAAATCCTCTACAAAATGTGTCTTACATATATGTATGTGACTTTGGAAGGCAGAGAACACTAGATGGAAGAAAAATCAGAAGTTTCAGTGGATAGTTTGCTGTTCAGTGACTAAGTTGTGTCCGACTTTTTGCAACCTCATGGACAGCAGCACACCAGGCTTCCCTGTCCTGCACTATCTCCCGGAGTTTGCTCAAACTCATGTCCATGGAGTCAGTGATGCCATCCAACCAGCTCATCCTGTTGACCCTTCTCCTTTTGCCTTCAGTCTTTCCCAGCATCAGGGTCTTTCCCAGTGAGTCAGCTTTTCATATCAGATGGCCAAAGTATTGGAGCTTCAGCTTCAGCATCAATCCTTCCAATGAATATTCAGGGTTGATTTCCTTTAGGATTGACTGGCTTGATTTCCTTGCTGTCCAAGGGACTCTCAAGAATTTTCTCTAGCACCACAGTTCGAAGGCATCAAATCTTTGGTGTTCAGCATCGAAGCTGCTTTATCGTCAAATCTTCTTTATGGTCCAACTAAAGTTTACGCTTTTTAGAATGCTTGATTTTAGGATTCATGACTCCATTCAACAATTTCTGACTAGGATATTACAAAATCAAATTTTGACCTTCATTTAAAAGTATTCAAACTCTTTGCCTTAGCAGTTCAAGGATGTTCCTCATAATTATTTAATTAACTATCCATTAATTAAGTAGAACTCTTCACTCTGTATTTCACTGTCATCTTGCTGAGTAATTTATATAGAATTTCTTGGGGGTGTGATTTATAACTTTTACTTGCAGGAAGCCCGTGAGCAGTCTTTAGTGAAACTCTTCACCCCTTGTGTGTGTGTGTGTGTGTGTGTGTGTTTCCAGTTATAGTAATTTCTTTCTGGGGCCACTGGAGGTGCATTGCTGACATAAGAGAATTAGAGCACAGGACACAAAGTGGAGAATCCCCAGTTAGACGTAAACATGGAAGCAACCAATGGGATAATTCCGGATGAAAAACCCACTTTAGGAACAGATCAAATCAACCCTACACTGCCAGTCTTTTTCTACTTAGTGAAAACTCAGAGTTTTCAATCATTACTAAGGTGCTTTTAATGGTGAAGGTCTTTCTAGAATAGCAGGAAGAACACAGACTGGAGGTCAGAGAGGGTCATGCCATAGCTGGTGTTCCTGGGCAAAGCCCTCACCCTCAGCTATGTGCCCTCCTCTGCTGGGAGGGGGCACAGATGAGCCCCAGTGGCTCCTGAGGCCTCCTCCAGCTCTGAGGGGCTTAGTTTCCTGTTGCTGTCGTTCAGTCACTCAGTCACGTCCGACTCTTGCGCCTCCATGGACTGCAGCCCACCAGGCTTCTCTGTCCACGGGATTCTTCAGGTGAGAATACTGGAGTGGGTTGCCATGCCCTCCTCCAGGAGATCTTCCCGACCCAGGGATCGAATCCAGATCTCCCGCACTGCAGATGATTCTGTACCACTGAGCCACCAGGAAAGCCCTTCATGAGTTTCCTAGGGCCGCTGGGACGAAGCACTGCAGGCTGAGAGGCTTAGACAGCAGAAACTTCTCCCAGTTCTGGAGGCGCACACCTGGGTTGAAGGTACTGGAGGGTCGGTTCCTTCGGAGGCCGTGAGGGAGGAATCTGCTCCAGCCTCTCTCCTTGGCCTGAAGACGGCTGTCCCCTCCCTGTGTCTTCACGGTGCCCCTCCTCTAGAGCAATCTGTGTCCCGACTTCCTCATCTTATAAGGATGCCAGTCTTACTGGATTAGGGCCACCTGAATGACCTCATTTTAATCTAATTACCTCTGCAAAGTCCTTCTCTCCAAGTAAGGTCACATTCTGAGGGCTTCAACATTTGAATTTCTTCAGACGAGGGTGACCCAGTTCAGTCTAATATGCTACTAATAATGGCATCAGGGAAGGTCCAGCTACTGAATGGAAAGTTTTCACACTTTCTCGGACTTCCCTGGTGGTCCAGTGATTAAGACTTCGCCTTCCGATGCAGGGGGTGCAGGTTCCATCCCTGGTCGAGAAGTCAAGATCCCAAGTGCCTCATGCTCAAAACACCAAAACATAAAACAGTTGTTGTAACAAGTTCAAAAAAGACTTTTAAAAGATCTGCATTAAAAACATTAAAAAAATTTTTTTAACACTTTTTCCAGGATTCATAATGTCCTCTGGATGTTTACTTAGAGTTACACATGACAAGAGTCTCACTTCCTCCATTGGCTGCTTGATAAACTTGGCTCAGCTGTCCCAAATGCACTGTCCTGTGGGCTGGCCACCCTGACAGCCTCTCACACGACTTCTTCCACAAAGGGAGGTCCAGGGACCCTGGCCAGTGGGTTTTCTCGTAACAGTCGGTAATGGAAGCCCTAGTCAGCTTGATCTCTATTTTGTCTTGCATAGCATCTCTATTATTCTAGAATGAAGGTATTTTGACCACAAAGAAACAACAAGTCTAAAAGAAGACACGGGCAGTGACCTTCGCTATGTCATTCCGTCTCCCCTTGTTTGAGTGCTTCCAGAATAAAATATGGAGCTAACCACCGGGACACAAACATTTTGGGTGTCCCTGGAACAAGTAACAGTGGCTGTGAAGTGCTTTGCAACCGTGCGTTTTGTATAAATGTTAACTATGTGCAACTGTTGTTTTTCACCAGGTCAGCCGCTCAGCCCGGAGGAGCAGCGTGATTAATTAGCCCCCAGTTTGCCTGGTGACCCCATTAGGACGACACAATCCTTCTTCCTGAGATGACAACTCCCCCCAACACTGCTGTGTGCCTGACGCAGGGCCAAACCCCTGGCTGCCGTGGGGTCACTTACGCGTTGAAGCGAGCCCGGACCACCACGCGGCAGAAGTTCCTGAACCTGTGCTCTCGCCCCACGATGAACAGCGGCTTGTCGAAGTAGGGGTGGTTCTCTCTCAGCTCCTCTTCCTGCACCTTCCTGTTCAGGGAAATGCACGGTGTGGGGGTGGGGTGGGTGTCAGGCTAGGGTAGGTCTGCCCTCCCTGAACGGGAGCCGGGAGACACCATCCCATCCCGCTGTACCTTTTCATTTCTGCTTGCTCCTTTTTCTCCTGGATCATCTTTATCTCACTGTCTTCTCTTTGTGCATTTCTGTATCTCACCGTGTTGGAATGCTAGAAAGAAAATAAAATGGGGCACATCGACGTGGGACAGGTTTCTGAGGGTCCCTCCCAAATATGATCATTTTTTTTAAAGAAATGGAAAGGAGTACTGCTCTGTTGATTTTAATGGGCTTCCCTGGGGGCTCAGATGGTAAATAATCGGCCCGCAATGCAGGAGACCTGGGGTCAATCCCTGGGTCGGGAAGATCCCCTGGAGAAGGGAATGGCTACCCACTTTGTAGATTTTAATGGCCAGAGTCATCTTAGCAGGGGTATTTTATTTTTTCCACAAAAGGGCATATTTTTCTAATAAGAACATTTATTGAGAACCTGTTATTTGCCAGGCACTGTTGCAGGGCTGTAGATATGGCCAAAGTGGGGGAGGGGAATGACACAATCGCTGTTCTTATGGGGTTACTGTTTTCAGGCAAGGGGAGAGATTAATAATTAAAATAAGTAAGAATATTAGAAAATGTTTAGTGCTAAAGAGAAAAACAAATATTGTATATTAACACATGTCTACTGGATCTGGAAAAATGGTACAGAGGAACCTATTTCCAGGGCAGGAATAGACAGGCAGACGTAGAGAAGGGATGGGTGGGCATGGGGGAGGGGGTGGGATGAATTGGGAGATTGGAACTGACATATATACACCACCCCGTGTAAATCGGATCGTGGGAAGCCGCTGTTTAGCACAGGGAGCCGTGCTCAGTGGTCTGTGGGGACCCAGACGGGCAGGATGGGGGCCGGGGGTGGGAAGGAGCTCCGAGAGGGGGATCCATGTGTTTGTACAGCTGATTCATGTTGTGGCACAGCAGAAACTAACACAACGTTGTAAAGTAACTATACCCCAACTTAAAAAATTAAAATAAAATACAAAAGAAATAAAGGGGGATTAGGAGCACGAGAAGGTCATAGCAGGCCTTGGTAAGGAGCTGGTGTTATCTGAGCAAAAACGAGGAGGAGGCAGGGCACTGGACATCTTCCGTGATGTGCACTTTTGGGGAGAGGTGGGTCTGTGTGTTCACACATGGATCCGACAGGATGCAGTGTCGGTGGAGGGACCAGAATAGGAAGAGCTGAGGCCATCAGGACAGCAGAGGTTCGGTTATTAGGATCCCAACCCTGGTTTTTATTCTGTAGAAGATGGAGAACCAGTGTTCATATAACTGGATTGACTGTATAGAAAAGTATTCCTTGGACTTAACTTCTGTATCCCTTATCATTCGGAATAAGTGACAGATAAAACTCTCTTGTTTTAAATGGCTTCTATTCTGGAGGAAAAGACACTGGGAGAGATTTGTAGAACTCAGCAACCTTTTGCTATAAAGACGGGGCATAGATTTTTGTTATCTGTCTACGTAGAAAATACAATAAAAAAAATCTCTGAAGAGGAAATAAGCCTCTGGAATGGAGACTATTCAAACAGGGACTTCTGTTGTGTGTTTTTCTAAACACACCTCTTCAAAAGCATGTTCTGATTTGATGCTTAAGCAGATCACTGATTTCCATTGCGTCTCACCGAGGGAAAGTGCTTTGAATTAGTGTTGCCTTTCAACTCTCTCCACGTAACAGGTCTGACCTCCAAATTAAAAGGCCATGTGTTGGATCTTATCATAATCCAACATTGAGAATATGGTGGATCACATCAGAGCTGGAGCTGAAAAACCATGGTGTCAACAGATGTTGGCACCAATTAGAACCATGCGCATGGGTTAGCGGCAACATCATGGGTTCTCACCATCAGCTTCCTGCATCCTCAGTGTTGCCTGGAACACTTAACCAGGAGAGTGTACTCAACTAATACAGCAGATGGACTGTGCTGAAAATTCTAGACACTCTTCAGAAGTAAGAGGTAAAGTGGTTAAAAAAAAAAAAAAAAATAGGCAAAACCAAAAAACCAAGGCCTTGCTAGGCTTCTCTTGCTTTTCAGATGCTTTCCTTGCCTCTGAACCTTCAAGACTCTGCCTTCTTAGCCAAGCTATCCAGACTCAACATCTATGCCTTAATCAGGGCTTCACTAATGATCAGTATTTAATCAGTCCTTTCCAGCCCTCTCATGGCAATCTCGGCATCGTCCAGCTGCTGTTGACTCTAACTCATAGGTCAGACTTCCGCCTCCTCGGTGTCCTTGGGCTTCCACGTGGCTTGTTCCTTCACTTCCTCTGGGTCCCTGGGCTAATGCAGTGAAACCCACCTCTCTAATGTTCCCTGCCCCCAAATCTCCACCTTTGATTTCTTTACACTATTTTACTCTTCTTTGTAATGCAGAGCAACTCTGTCACAGCAGTGATGATGGAAACTAGATAAAAATCACTCCCAGAATGGACTGATTATACATTTGTTTGCTCACGGATTGTTTGTCTCTTTTACTAGGATGTAAGCTTCTGCAGGGCAGGAATTTTTTTTTAATTTAATTGGAGGATGGTTGCTTTATGGTGTGGTGTTGCTCCTTTCTATGTGAATTGGCTGTAAGTATATGTACATCCCCTCCCTCTTGAACCTCCATCTCACCCACCCCATCCTACTCCTGTAGGTCATCGCAGAGCAGCGAGCTGAACTCCCTCTGCTATAAAGCAACTTTCCACTGGCTGTATCTTTTACACATGGTCCAAAGAGTCAAAGCTATGATTTTCCAGTAGTCATGCACAGATGTGAGAGTGGGACCATACGGAAGGCTGAGCGCCAAAGAACTGATGTTTTTGAACTGTGGTGTGGGAGAAGACTCTTAAGAGTCCCCTGGACTGCAAGGAGGTCCAACCAGTCCATCCTAAAGGAGATCAGTCTTGAATATTCATTGGAAGGGCTGATGCTGAAACTTCAGTACTTTGGCCACCTAATGTGAAGAGCCGACTCACGGAAAAAGACCTTGATGCTGGGAGAGATTGAAGGTGAAAGGAGAAGAGGGGGACAGAGGATGAGATGGTTAGACGGCATCACTGACTCAACGGACATGAATTTGAGCAAACTTCGGGAGATAGTGAAGGACAGAAGAGCTTGGCGTGCTGCAGTCCATGGGGTCACAAGGAGCTGGAGGCGACTTAGCGATTCAACAATAGGTGTATATATGTCAGTGTGACTTTCTGAACTTGCCCCACCCTCGCTTTTCCCTGCTGTGTGCCCTGGTCCATTCTCTCTGTATGCATCTCCATTTCTAGTGCAGAGATTCTGTCTTGTTTCCCTGCTACTTCTCCCTAGAGCAGGAACTGACAAATCATAAATACTTGATAAATATTGATATCTATTGAGGCAGTTAATAAATAAATGAGTGACCTAGAAAAGCGAAGAAATTCCTGGGAAAGTCTTATGAAGTCTTTGATAGAAAAATTCACCTAGAAACAAAATTTTCTTTCCTAGTATGTTAACCCTGGAATTATAGACACTGAGTCTAGATTTTAGGATATTTGGAAATTAGCAAAATATTTAAAGTTAATGATGTGACTCATTCCCATAATGGAGAAGGAAATGGCAACCCACTCCAGTGTTCTTGCCTGGAGAATCCCAGGGACGGGGGAGCCTGGTGGGCTGCCGTCTCTGGGGTCGCACAGAGTCGGACACGACTGAAGTGACTTAGCAAACTTAGCAAGCATTCCCATAAAATCCTTTAAATGTCTTGAATTTCAGTCAAATGCAAATGATATTTCACTTTTGCATTATACTATCTAAACAAAAGGACTTCTCTGGTAGCTCAGCAGCAGATAATTCACCAATGCAGGAGACACAGGTTTGATCCCTGGGTCAGGAAGATCCCTTGGAGAAGGAAACAGCAGCCTACTCCAGTCTTCTTGTTTGGGAAATCACATGGACAGAGGAGCCTGGTGGGTTACAGTCCATGGGGTCGCAAAGAGTCAGACACAACTCAGGGACTAGACCACAAAACAATCTAACAAAGGTATATGTATTGTAGGAGGTCTGGACTTTTCTACAGTTCAGTCAGTCAGTTCAGTTGCTCAGTCGTGTCAGACTCTTTGTGACCCCATGAACTGCAACACGCCAGGCTTCCCTGTCCATCACCAACTCCTAGAGCTGCTAAAACTCATGTCCATTGCGTCGGTGATGCCATCCAACCCTCTCATCCTCTGTCATCCCCTTCTCCTCTTGCCTTCAATCTTTCCCACCATCAGGGTCTTTTCAAATGAGTCAGTTCTTTGCATCGGGTAGCCAAAATATTGTGTAGTTAGTGGTCACTTTTCTGTACCTGGCCATTTAATTTGCTGGCTGAATTTCCTGATTCCTTCAAGTATGAAGCCTTAAGGAGATATGACAGTGAGACAGAAGCAACCAAGTGCTGGAACTGTCTAAGCAATCATTAAAGATATTTTCACAATCAATCTTTCCAAATCCAAAGTGTCAGAACTTACATCTTGAGTCAGAGTTTCAAGAGATTTCCCCCTGCTGATCCTTTGGCTGTTTGATCCGTGTCTTAATGACCTAAAACAATCACAACCAATTGATCAATACATCTTGAGACCAAATGTGGATTCTTAAGCAATGATAATATATATAAAAAAATAATCCCTGATCGCATCATGCATGTTTACTATTTCTTTTTAGAGCAAAAGCTTTAGTTAGGTCTAACCATCTGCCTTTGATCCCATCGAACAAAATTCAGAATTTTTCCTTCTGATCTTAAAAGTGAGAGTGTCGTCATCAACAAGGAAGAGGTTTTTGAAATATTTTTTGATTGTTTGAATCTGACTGTGAGTTTCATGACTATTGTCGTCAACAAACAGAACTCAGTTTTTCACCCATGCCTGACTCCTGAACAGGGTTATGCACAGGAGATGCTTCCCCTACAACTCTGGTCCTTGGTTTCTCTGCAGCCTTTTCTCCCTGTTATTTACCTGCGCTCTTGGCGGATGTGGTGTTGCACGCTAAGAATTGACCTTTCCTTTGCCGGCTGCCCCTCAAATGATCCGCTCAGCATGCGCTGTCGAGTGCAAGCTCTAGAGAAAAAAAGGAGCCCCAGATAAATGCCTGATTCATACACTTGGGATGAATAATGCATAACTGCTCATTACCCTTCTTATTGTTAAGGAAACACCAATGATAAGACAAAATACGGCACACGACACATCGTCAAAAAGGTAAATGAGCTTTAGGTTCTGGGTCAAGAGCACTTTCAAAACAGAATGGTCATAACCACAAGAAAATGCTGGAAAAGAAATAGTATCCCCGCCCCACCCACACACACACACACACAAATAGGAGAGCCTCTATTGAGATTCTGTAAGCAGTAGGGCCAGCCTTCCCCTGGTTACCCTGGATGTTGGTTTTCAATTTAGACAGGGAGGTTTCTAATGAAAGCCCTTAGGGAAAGACCTGTCCAACCCAGGTTCCTGGGCTGATGGAATATATGTTTTGAGGAGATTTTGCAGAATGCTAGGAAAAGAAGAAAGTGAAAAGTTAGAGGCAAAAAAGTAATGGAAAGGGCAAGTAATTAAAACTGGAATAAATACCTAGAGAAAAGTCAGCTTAAAGCCTATGGCTTATAGGTGACCACTTTCTTTGCAGTCACAAAACTCTGAAGGCTTTTAAAAACATGTTCTCTTTAAACCATAACCAGGCCTGTGTTAATTTCAGATTTGCTAATGCGTGAAGACAATTGGGGGATAACACCTGTGGGGTAATGATTCCGAGAGAAAACATTGCTTCTCCAGGAAGCTCTGTCCAACTGGAAAAGACAGGAAGTCCCTTGACATAGTAGTAGAGTGGAAAAAAAATAATTCCAGGGTGAAGAGACCTGGTTCCAAGGTGACACTGTCACCAGTGAGTTGAGTGACCTTTGGGCTTAGTTTCATCATCCCAGAAGCAAGGAAAAGACCTTGATGTTGAAGAAAACTCATAGACTTAAAATGCAACGATTTTGTAACAGGCAAATCTTATGACACCACAGGTATTCAAACCAGAACTCATGGACTTCTGGCACTGCTTTCCAGAACACGGTCCGATTTATGGTTCCTAAAGTGCATTTCCAGAGAGGCTTTGAATCACATCATTACCATCCATCTTGGAGATAAGATCTTTGAGAAAAAGACCTATATCTATTCAGCAAACTTAAAACAGCTTTTTTTTTTTATGATACCACCTGTATTTTCAAGTACTTAAAAAACCCTTTTGATGCCAGTGAAGATAATTGTGATGAATACCTATGAGAAGCCATACACAGGTAATGAATGGAAATGCATTACAGGAAATAAGGCCCCCAAATCACTCTTCTTAGCTTAATCAATTACATAGACCACTTCGAGATAGAATTAAAATTTTATTGAACAGCAAAGAAATATAGAGACAATGCTTATTTCTGGGTTTCCCAGGTGGTACTCATGGTAAAGAACCCATCTGCCAGTGCAGGAGACATAAGGGACTTGGGTTCGATTCCTGGGTTGGGAAGATCCCCTGGAGGAGGGCATGGCAACCCACTCCAGTATTCTTTCCTGGAGAATCCCACGGACAGAGGAGCCTGGCAGGCTACAGTTCATGGGGTTGCGAACAGTCAGACATGACTGAAACAACTTAGCACACACATGTGGTTATTTCCAGGACTGGAATGAGGTCAAGAGGAAGATGCATTCGTAAGTTCAGCTGAGTTGACAAAGGTATAGGATGATTTCATATTACGTATATTAAGAATTATTTTTTTGGACAAAGGCCTGAAAATCATGACAGCATTCTGAAAAATATCTACTTGGAGAACGGTGTTATTCCAGCATATACAGAACCCTGTCATTTGTATAAACTGTCAAGACTTAACCTTCAACCACTTTCTTAGTTAACTTTTATTTTTCATCCCAAGACTCTCCTCTAAAGTTGCTGAGACCTATAGGTCTTAAATATGCAACACATACAACTTGATTATAAAATACCCTTCTGTGTTGGGTGTCCTTGATGTTTGAAATACATAGAATGTAACTGGCTTTAAGACACCTGTGATTAAAAAAAGAAAACTGCTGGTACCTGCCCAGTAGCCCAGTCTGAAGATGCCTGGGCATCCTTGCTGGAGAAGAGTCAGGACCACAGCAGAGACCCCCTCCTCTGATTGAACAGGACAGGCAGGTCTCCAAGGAGACAATTCCTCCCCCCAGGACATCCCCTCCATCTCCTCCAACAGCATGGCTGAAGCGGTGGGGAGAAAGCGACTCCCCTTTTCCTCTCTGGCTGATGACTAGCTCTCTCTTTCCTGCTGGATCTAGAGAATTCAGAAAAGAATACTCAAAAGGCTGGCGTTTCAGCCGTGCATGTGACATGCAGCTTTGCAGTCCATAGGTGAATCTTCCATTTCTCTGGGATTCGCTCATCCAGGGTGGGGGTCACAGGGCTGGTTTTTAGCTCTATCCTGCAATCAGAAAACCCGTGCTTAATCAGACTAAGATGGCCACTTAAATGTAACGTATGAAACCATTTGCTTTACCATTTGCCAAGCCTTTTCCTACCACTTCCTTCTATGTTATAAACACTGTTAGCTGGAAGAATTTCAAACTAGATACTGATGGAAAAAAGAAGGAGAGAATGCTCTGTAACTCTGGATCAGTTAAAACATGTAACAAGGGACTTCAGAGCATCAGCCTCTGTGGTTTCCGGTTGCTGGGCGAGAGGCCTCTGCCAGTCTTCTTGCTCTCTGAGCACAGGCTGTTGACGTTCCTCCTCCTTCCCCGGGGCTACAAGGTGCCCACAAGATCCAAGGAGAGTGAAATCAGGCAGATGGGGCCCTTGTGTCTTCGCAATAATGGTCCCCTTTGGCATTCAGGCCATCATCTGCCAGCCTCACACCCCAGCATCCCACCCCCACCTCTAGTACCAAAATGAAGCTCAACAGCCTCCACCTCCATCCAGCAGTCAGTCCTCTTGTGGAGTCTTTTCTTAGACCAAATGTTCTGAAATCTTGTTCTTTCCCTTGAGGAGGTCTAGCATCTTTTGAACTAGGAAACTCTAGAGAGAAAGTCTAGGGTTTCTTTACTTTAAACTGAGGGCCATATTCATAGCAAATTCAGTTCAGTTCTGTTGTTCAGTCATATCCGACTCTTTGTGACCCCATGGATTGCAGCACACCAGGCTTCCCTGTCCATCACCAACTCCCGGAGCCTGCTCAAACTCATGTTCAATGAGTCAGTGACGCCATCCAACCATCTCATCCTCTGTTGCCCCCGTCTCCTCCTGTCTTCATTTTTTCCAAGCATCATGGTCTTTCCCAATGAGTCAGTTTTTTGCATCAGGTGGCCAAAGTAAATTGGGTGAAGGCAAATTTTTTTGGACTTCCCAGGTGGCGCAGTGGTAAAGAATCTGCCTGACAATGCAAGAGATTCAGGAGACGCGGGTTTGATCCCTGGATAAGGAAGATCCCCTGGAGAAGGAACTGGCAATCCAATCCATTATTCTTGCCTGGAAAATCCCATGGGCAGACAAAGCATGCTTGTCTCAGCCCCAGTGGTCACTGTCTGCCCGTGGGGCCCATGAGGGCAGTTACAGCCACAACTACTGAGCCTTCCTTCTAGAGCCTGCGAGCTACAGCTACTGAAGTCTGTGCCCTAGAGCCTGTGCTTCGAAACAAGAGAAGCCACTCCAGTGAGAAGCCTGCAAACCACAAAGAACAGCAGCCCTGCTTGCTGCAACTAGAGAAAGCCTGTGCAGCGAGAAGACCCAGCTCAGTGAAAAATAAGTAAATAAAAAGCATATAAAAGAAGAAAATATATGGGAAAAATATTATACTGAGTTGGCCAAAAACTTCATTTGAATTTTTCCACAAAACGGAATGAACTTTTTGGACAACCCAATACAAGGCGACTAGATGCCCAAATTGGAATCCCTATGCATGATGCAAGAAACTCAGATAGAAGGCTATGGATGTGGGGGAGAGGGGGCTGCTGGGAGCAAGGGTGTGGGGAAGGATGCCCTGAGAACACCTGGGCTTTGAAGCAGGTGCAGCAAAGATGCAGCATTAGGGTGTTTCTGCATAAATACAACAGATTCACGCATAAGCCAATGTCACCATCTTTGATACACGTTAAATATTTTGTTATTCAAGAAAACAATAAGCTTCGTAGAAAAGTCACTGCCATCTGGCACAATCAGCTGCTACTAAGAGGTTACAGAGTTTCTAATGCAATGGGCCAAGGTTCACCCAAAAGTATGGTAAAAGCCTGCTTTACTGTCTTTAAAAAGAGAAATTCAATTTTATTATGTGCAAGCATGGACTGTCACCCAAACTATGAACTACCAAATTGAGTTTTGACATGTGTCATATAATTATAAACTGTTCTGTTGTCCTTTTGTTCTTTTCCCCCCTTTTTGAGCCCCCCCTGATATAAATGGGTTCTGATAAGTAACATCAAATGAGAAATAAATATTTCACCAAGGTGAAAGTACGAAAGGATGATGTTCCATGTTCCTGTAGCCATGTTATTAACCAAGCTTGTTTAATGCTTATGGCATTTGGTCATTTAATGCTTATGGCATTAGTTACTTTCCTTACTAGACTGTGCATTTTTTACAGCCCATTTTATCACTCAAACTCATATTCCTAGAAGCAAAGTTCCTGGCATGTGAAGGGACTGATGGAAGACAGGGGGAGGTGGGGGTGTACAGAGAGTAGAGATGAGGTGTGTGTGTGTGTGTGTGTGTGTGTGTGTGTGTATGCACGCACACATGTGTGTAGCAGGGCAGGCAGGACCTAGAACTTGCTAGTCTCAGGTTCAGAGTAGCAAATCCACTCAGCAGTACAGAGGGGCTTCAAAGTTCTGCCTTTGCCTGGAGACTTAACGGAGAAGATGATTTGCAAAAATCACAGTTTAGAATCAAACAAATCAAACAAATCAAAGCTCGTGAAAGCTTCTGACCTCAGCTTTTACGAGCTATGGGACCTCAGGCAAGGGATGTGTCTTCTCTGAGCCTCGGCGCCATACGTGTAAAATATGGGGATGAGAATACTGACTTCATAGGGAATGGGAAGGACCAAGCAGGGTTATGAACGGGCAAGTGCTTTGGGAACACTGATGCTCGATTTAAATTTCAGTTTTCGTGACCGACTCATCTGTCTTGTCCTAAGTCACAGATGATGCTGAAAGGTAGAGGGCAGAGGTGGAGCACAGTAAGTCTGATGGACATCTGCGTTGGACGGTAAGTCTTTTTTGTTCTGACTGTGAACGGAGATGTACTCTCTGGACCAGCGTTGCAGCCTCTTAACTGGTCTCCGCAAACGTATTATTATCCCAGGCAAAGTGATATCTGAAGTGACCATGGTGTGACAGTGCTCCCCACCTCCTGGTGATACGGGGCAGGACCCTGTGGCCCTCCCTGCTGCCCATCCTCCACCTGTCTGTTGTCTGCGGAAAAACTTGAGCCAAGGAAGAAGGTTAATCAGAGAAGTGAGAACACGCAGAAACAAAGGAAAACAGTCCAAGGAGACCAAAGAGGAATAGTCATTAAGTGTAGTCAAGGACCTTTAGTTCCTTCTCAATGGCTGTAGATAATATTCTGAGCCAGGTCCTGTGAGTTGTCTTATAGATACTGAAACCCCCACCAGGCGGATGACCCGACTGTAGCCGTGATGTGAGTGCCTGTGTTCTCAGTTGCCAAGTCACGTCCAAAATTTTGATGTATGGCAAAACCAATACAATATTGTAAAGTTAAAAAATAAAATTAAATATTAAAAGCAAACAAACAAACAAAAGCTGCCACAATTCTGAGAACCGGCCTCAAGAAATGCAAACAAACCAACCCTAGAACTGAAGATTAACTACTTAAACCAATCAACATGACACTGCTCAGACCACCGATGACCAGTTTCGAGATGCCCGTCAGGGCTGACTGTGCTGTCGCTGTATAGAGTCCCCTCCCTCTGGCTATAGAAGCTCGTGCCCCCTGACTGTTGGGGTTGGGGAGGAGTCAGCCTTCGGACAGAATCCACACCCACCCGCTACCCAGCTGCTGGCGTCCAAAATGAAACAAACTCTCCTTTCCACCAACCTGCCCTCTGTATACCCTCCCAGGTGGCTCAGTGATAAAGAACCCATCTGCCAATTCAGACTCAGGAGACACAGGTTTGATCCCTGGGTTGGAAAGATTCCCTGGAGAAGCTGGCAATCCACTCCAGTATTCTTCCTGGGGAAGTCCAAAGTGAGACACGACTGAGCACACACGCACGCCCTCTGTGTTGGCTTTTGAGTGAGAGCAGCCAGACTGCACTGTTGGCTATGCTGGTTTCCCTGCCTTTGTGTAGCCCCTTGAGTGTAGGCAGGACTTAAGAGACTTGCTTTTAACACACAGAAGGCAGAAGGGATGGAAGAGGTCACCAGTCACTGTGGTTCCACCTTCTGCAGTCTCTCACTTGCTAGAGGAAGAAGGTGGCATGCTGGGAGCTGCTCCAAGGAGAGACCCCCTTCCTAAGAGATGGGGGCTCCCACCAACAGCCCAGGAGACACACAAGCTTCTTAACAATCATGCAAGTGAGCTAGGAAGGGGATGCTTCCCATTCCCCTCAAAATGCCTGCAGCTTTGTGAGAGACCCAGAGCCAGAGACCCTGCGAAGCCATGCCTACCTGTTTTATTTTTATTTATTTTTCATTGAAGGATGATTGCTTTACAATACTGTATTGGTTTCAAGAGGAAGGAGACACACGTATACCTGTGGCTGACTCATGCTGATACATGGCAGAAAGCAACACATGCCCAGCTTCTTGACCAAAGTTGTGAGTTCATCCACGTGCTGTTTAAATCACTAATTGTGGAGCAGTTTGTAACACAGCAATAGGTAGTGAATACCATTATCACTGCTGCATTAAAATCCTCAACATCCTATCGGTCCTCAGAAAAAGATGAAGACCCAAAGCTCAGCTTGACTTGCAAGGTCCTGTAGGGTCTGCCTCTGATAGCCCCTCTGGGTCCCATTTTCCACCAGCGGGGACCTCGCTTTCCACATCGCTCTCTGTGGTCCTGCTGATCCTCACATGTGCAGGGCTCCAAAGAGCTCCAAGACACCCTGGCTGGTCACCCATGACTCCACCTTGTACACAGTAGGTGCTCAACAAACATTTGTTAAATGAACAAACCTTGACATCTGCACGGATCAAATATTTTCATTTCTTTTTTGATCCTTTTGTGCTCACGAAGCATGGAAATAATCACAAACAAAATAGCATGTGCTTGAACTGTGCTTTTGAAAGTGGACGTTAAATAATCTTAATTTGATCTCAACCTTAATTTGATCTCAAGTTAGAATACTACTAATTTTTATTTATTTTTTATTCATTTACTTTTACTTTTTTTTTTAATTCATTGGGCTTCTTTGGTAGCTGGGACAGTAAAGCATCTGCCTGCAATCCAGGAGACCCAGGTTCGATCCCTGGGTTGGGAAGATCTCCTGGAGAAGGCGATGGCACCCCACTCCAGTACTATTGCCTGGAAAATCCCATGGATGGAGGAGCCTGGGAGGCTACAGTCCATTGGGTCACAAAGAGTTGTACATGACTGAGTGACTTCACTTTCACTTGAATACTACAGCACGCAAGAAAACACGCTGCATGTCTATGATAGAGGAAACCCTGAGACGGGAATGAAAAATCAGACAGTGTTCCTTGCAAGTAGAAAGCTTATAAATCTTTATCTATATTCCATGAGAAAGTTATTAAGAGAAACTTGCAAACCATCACTGGGAACAAGGTCACCGTATACTGTGTCTGACAGCAATCTATGGCCAAACCAAAATACTAAATAAGGGAGGAATTTGAGACTGTTACTCTTTTACCAACAAGAAATAAGATGCATCCATTGTTAAAGTTACTTAGGAAAAAACCTAGTCCGGAAAAGTACTTGAAGATTCAATTCTATTTTGCCGCTTTACATTTTTCATAAGGATTTAGATGCCTTCGGGTCTCATGGAAGGAAGACAATGCTCAGGTGTTGAAGACACACACTGTGATCTCCAGGGACAGTCTTGCTCGTCCGGGCGCGGGGGGCCGGGGGGAGACCCTAAGAGTTGTGACATGAAGGTCTTCAATATCTTTCCTTTATCCCTTCATAATGGCAAGTCCTTGAAGCCTGGCTTCTTAGAAACTCCATTTTGTGGGCTTAAAATTAAAAACAAAACAAAACACTTGGTCAGCTTGCCTGGCTTCTGGAACTGGAAGGCACAAGGCTTCAAGGGTCTGGTGAAAAATAATGAAGCCTTTTGTCTTGTCTGAGTGAGGAAATTCTCCATTATGCAGGCATCTGTAATCCCTTTATCCCTGCTCCCTGGAGGAGAAGGACAGTGGGGCATGCTCCTTCTCCCAGCTGGGGTTAACGTTCCGCCCTCTCTACCTTTGAAAGTAAAACAAGACTAGGACCCCTGATGATGACTCAAACGTGGGAATATTCTTCAGCAAATATGCACTCCCAGTTGCAAAAATATTACCCCTGGTTTCTTGCCAAGCCTTTGAAAAAAAAATATGAAAGATTGACTTTTCCCCCTCCTTCTCTGCCTTGCCTTTGTGTTGTGGAATTTCAATTACCCCTTATATGACAGCCATATATTTATATAAAATCTTCTATGGAGGTCGTAGGGAGAGAATTGTGTCTTAAGAAATTGTCTCTATTTTTTTTGACATGTCTCCATCTAAAATATTTTAAGACTGGCCCAAAGATGATGTTTCTAAGAGAGATCTTGGGGCTTTATTAGCCTTTAAACACCACGAGTTGTTTATAGAAACAGTAGCAGGGGGTCCTTGGTTTCTTTCTTAGCTGTCTCCACATCTTCTTTCTTAATGTTCCCGGGCATGGGATGGCAAAAGTCTGTACGTTCTATAATGAAAGACAGAGGCCTGTGAGTCTTCAAATTATTTTCATACATTATAGAGAAGTTAAATTACATGGTATTAAGAGTCCGGTATTAAATGTCATTACCATCTAAAGGCATGGCAATGTGAATTCACAGAATGTTGAATTTGAGGGTCCCCTTGTAAACTATTATCAGATGTGGTTAACGTAAGATAGTCACATCCAGAGACTTATTGGAAAAGACCCCGATGGTGGGAAAGATTGAGGGCAGGAGAAGGGGGCGGCAGAGCTTGAGATGGTTGGATGGCATCACTGACTCAATGGAGACGAGTTTGAACAAACTCTGGGAGACATTGGAGGACATTGCAAGGAAGCCTGGCGTGCTGCAGTCCATGGGGTCGCAAACAGGTGGACACGACTGAGTGGCTGAACAATAGCAACATCAAGAGAGAAGAGAGAGAGAGTCCTTCAGGGGTAATGACGTAAAACCATGGCTTCAGAACTTGGGAAGAGAACAGGTGAGTGCCTCCTGGGAAGGACTCTCACCTGCCTCCACAATGCTAAAGCTAACGGTGAGTTCCTCGCTCCTGGCCTCCGGCAATGAGAGAAGAGCTGCATTTATAGGTTTATAGTTTACATCATACTGAAGATCCAGCTCCTTCGTGAGTCAGCCCAGTCCTGAGGACAGCTCTTCAATAGCCACAGAGAATCAGTTCCTTCCCATCTTGTGTTTTTCAAGAAAATGTTTTCATACGTAGACATGTAAATACACCGACAACCAGAACCTCACTGTTTTAGATTGAAAAACGAAAGAAGCCTTAAGTCTTATCTTATCATACACAGGTACCATACGTGAGAAGGAAAATGACCTCTTGAGAAATCCATGCCTTTAGTACATCTATCGAAATTCAGCAAATAAAATATCTGAAACCCCGTACCATTCACTCTGTGGTGAACCTTGCTGAGGATTCCGAAAAATGTCAACTGCTATGCAAAGGCTGAGCTTTTTAATAACAAAAATGAAATCTGCCAAATGTTGCATAAACCATTCAAACTGATTTTTCTAGAGATATGCATCTTCCTCTATTACTTATGCTTTACCCATCAGTGATAAAACAGTAAAAGAAAAACCTAGTCAAAATATCTTCCCACATCTGTTAGGTAAAATTTAATAGTAGCTCTCCTAATCCATAGTATTAATACAATCACTTTGGGGGCTTATCTGAAAGTAATCTACAAATCATATACTATGTCAATGAAATATATTTTGATTACTACAAATCAGGTACTATCTAGAAAAATAGAATATATTATTTTACTATGTAAGGTGGTGGACGTTACCTAGACTTCTTTGTGGTAATCATTTCATAGTATATACAAACCCCCTAGAATAACTATGCTGTACACCTAAACTAATATATATATATTAATTATATCTCAATAAAACATTTTTCAAAGTTCAAGGAATGGGGAGAAGGCAATGGCAACCCACTCCAGTACTCTTGCCTGGAGAATCCCATGGATGGAGGAGCCTGGTGTGCTGCTGTCTCTGGGGTCACGAAGAGTCGGACACGACTGAGCGACTTCACTTTCACTTTTCACTGTCATGCATTGGAGAAGGAAATGGCAACCCAGTCCAGTGTTTTTGCCTGGAGAATTGCATGGACAGAGGAGCCTGGTGGGCTGCCATCTATGGCGTCACACAGAGTTGGACACGACTGAAGCGACTTAGCAGCTGCAGCAGCAGCAAGCAAAGAAAGTTTAGTTGGTAAAAGCAAACAAAACAAGAATATATTGCTTCAATTAAGTTATATTTTGCCTCCTTGAAATTTTCACTATTTTATGTTTTATTCAAATGCATGCACACACAGATTCTTTTTTGTAAATTAACTAATTATTTTGTCTGGCGCCACCATATGGTATGCAGAAATTCCCCCACCGGGAATTGAACCCAAGCCCCTGAAGTGGGAGCATAGAGTCTTAACTACTGGACCACCAGGGAAGTCTCCCACATATCTTATTGCTCTACTTTAGTGTTATTTGAATACAGCTAATTTCTACCCCTTTACTTAGTCTCTGTATCTCCAAACGGTCTTCCAACCAATCTACAAGTTTTTTAAGTACCAGGAAAATCTTCATAAGGAAAGCCAATGGTTAGGCAGACTTAACAAAATCACAGATAAATATTTACAATAGTATTTAATATTTACATGAAATATTTGATTCCTGTGTAATGGCAATACTAATAGAGTCATACTAAAAGTCTATGTATTTCTATATTAATACATCTATTTAATAATTCAGATAGTAATAATTTAATTTAAATAATAAAGGGTGCACTAATGCCCCATATTCTCTTTCCTTAAAACTTCAAATTATTTTTGCTAATGATGGTTATAAAAATTTGCTGTGGTGTCGGCAGGCTGACCAGTCTCAGCCTGCTTCCTCTTGTCTGTGGGGTCTTCCTGGTGCACCACACCCGCCAGGGGCTGAAGCAGGTCTCACTGAGCTCTGGCAAGTCTGGCTCCGGGTTCTGGGATGTGCCGGTCCTCACATCCTCTTGGGGATGCTGTGCATGCCCTGTGAGCCATGCCCAGGGCACGGAGCTGCACAGAACTCCTGTGACCTTACCCAGAACTTGCTGAACTCCTGGGCTAACAGATGAAACAATCATTTGAAAAGGAGACCGTGTTCCATGGGAAAAGCAGAGGGGATAAGAAATCGTGCTCTGCATCGCAAAGCACTCTTAGACTCCCCAAGAATCTGCTCAGGGAACTGGCAGCCCCAGTCTAGACAAGACAAGGCAGAGTAGGATGAAGAGGCTCTTTGCCCTCTCCTCAAACTCCCCTGCTCTCACAGCTAGCGAAGTGCACAGGGACAGGTGGACTTTGGAGGGAATCTTTGGGATTTAGTTTGAATTTCTTTCTCTAGAAAATTCTATGTTCTCCTCCATTGGTTCAAAATCAGGTTTGCCACCCCTTCCAGGGGAAGAAGACTTAGATGCTTACATCCTAGGGAAGAGTCCAGATGTCAGTTCATCTCCCTTGGAGAGAGAGAGATGGGAGAATAAGACCCTCAGAGATGCCAGCGGATCAAGAGAAATACCTCACTGAGCCCACGGCCCGGGAAGGACCTACCCCAACTAAGCCCTCAACCATCCTGAAGTTAATGGAGCGCCAACGCTATGTGCACATGGAAGGTTCCAGGCAGGAATTACAACCCCTGCAGAAGATGATGTCATGCGTCTCTCAGCCCCAGTGGTCCTTGGTCTGCCCATGGTGCCCAAGTTGGCAGTCACACCATCTGTTCAGCTGCTCCCTTGCCCTGGGCACCAGCCCCTCTGAACCAATGATCTCGATTAAATCCTGCTCACTGTCACTGTTTTGGATGCCAAGCCCATCAGAGTCCACTTTACCAACATCTGAGGCCACCCTCAAACCTCTCTGTGGGATGCTGGTCTCTACCTGTTTGACTAGGCTTCCTGCCAACGCCTCTGTAGGTGTCCCACTTCTGAGACAGGACTATTATATTTCCAGGCCCATCCAAGCAGAATGGAGACTTTCACAGCCTCCCTTTAGGCATTACAAAGATCACAGTTCTCCATGTCCAGGAGTTCCCATCCGCTATTGGGGATGCTAACCTGGGCTGAGAAATCTGTTGTTAGTTCACAACTATATCCGACAATAAGCATCCAGCAAACGAATTAAACAAATGATCTGATGATACCCTGAAGATGTTAGCCAGTCTAGCAAAGCTTGGTGGTGGCAGTGGTTTAGTCGCTAAGTCATGTATGACTCTTGCGACCGCATGGACTGTGGCCTGCCAGGCTCCTCTGCCCATAGGATTTCCCAGGCAAGAATATGGGAGTAGGTTGCCATTCCCTTCTCCAGGAGATCTTCCTGACCCAGGGATCGAACCCAGATCTCCTGCATTGCAGGTGGATTCTCTACCGACTGAGCCACCAGGGAAGTATCTCAACTGAGCTGCAGCAGTTGGGTAAGCAACTGCTTCTAGCTGGGTAAGCAAGAACTTTGGGATCAACCTGGAAAAAGAGTACACTGATGTGTCAAAAGCATTTTATGCTCCTCAGATCTGGCCTCTGCTGGACAACAGTAGACATTCTGCAGCGAGCCCTGTAGGAGGATCAGCTTTGAAAGGTAGCTGGCAGTTGCTTGTCCCTCAGGGGCAACGGTGGGTCTCCCCAACTTGTTGCAAATAACGGAAAATCAACTACAGATACCAACTTGTTTAACCCTCTCCTATAAGTCAGGGGCTATAAATTTACAGACCTCATTTAAGAGATGAGAAAACAGAGGTGCAGAGACATAAGCAACTTGCCCAATGTCAGACATCCAGAAGGCATGGAGCCAGGATTCTTACTTATTTGGGCTACAGGGCTGCTGAGTAAGTACTTGATACACATGCTTGGGTAATCCTATGAGGTCAAAATGCAGAGGGTGCAGGTTCGAATCCTGGTCAGGAAACTTAGATCCCATACCCTATGTGGTGTGGCCAAAAGATTGAAAAAAAGTGTATATATATATATATATATATATATATATATATAGAGAGAGAGAGAGAGAGAGAGAGAGAGAGAAATACTACTCAGTTTTGGTATATTGTTTTGTTATATTAAAATGTCATTTCTTCAGTGTAGGAACAAATTTAAGAAATAAACTTTGAAAAAAGTGATGAGAAAAACTGACTCAATAAGTATATATTTTATACTTATTAAATATATTTAATTTTTAAACAGTAAGTAGCATTCAACTATATTTTAAGCATATTAATTCAATGTATGGAAAAGAAAATTATGTCATACATCCAAATATCACATTAAAAAAATCATACCAGACTGAGCACTCAGGTTATAAAGATTCCGTCCCTAGCTAAAGAGATACTGATGGTGAACTGCAAAAGGATGGAACTTTCTGAAATAATGGAACGTGTTTAATTATTTTATTCTGACATTTCTCGATGCATTCAGCCTCACAGGAATGATAATGCGTTTTTGCTCAATTTCAGGGCTCGAATTAGAGAAATCTCAGGAGAGGGGGCGATGCTTTTGAAAGCTCACTGCTTGGTGTTTTGATTTCATCTGATGTGGTATAAAGGTCACTGCCCTTTGAAGAAAGCTTTCTCTAGTGGAGCTGAACAGTGTAGACAAAGTCAAAACAAGAGTGAATTTAATAGCAACCTTGGATTTTATAATTTAGGGCCATCCTTTTTCTCACAAGACTCTCCAGGTAAGTCTGGCCCATTAGTGCCAAGTGAATCAGCTGCATTTAAGCTTTTGACAGTGTTCTCAAGTTCTGTTAAAATGCCCTACTTTTGTTTCTCATCAAAGTGTTCCTATACATACCCAGAAATTCATTTCAATTTTCAAAGCACACATTAATTTCAAAAAAAAATAATAAGTAGAAAAATACAACTGAAAGATGATTATATTATGTAGAATTATATGCAGATTATAATATGTAGAAATCATTGGTGACCCCACCACTGATTCAACACTCTAGCCTCTCTCTGAAGGTCTTTTTTCTTTGTGGACTTGAATTTCCTGTTCATAGGGAGGTTTACGGCATGCTCTTTGCCAGAATAACTCAGATCCTGTTTCAAACAGAAGATGGATATTTGAAAATGTGGGTTCCCTGGGAAGTGAGAACCCTGGTAATTCCACAGCTTCAATATCAGTACTAAGAACCAAGACCCTTCCATCAATAGGACTTGAATATTCATTCCAGGAAAATGAATGTCCAGGAATTTAAGGCTATAACCAATAAGTAATTTCATTGTTAGCTTCAATAACTTTCTGAAAATCCACTCATCTGAACTACAGACTAAAGGACCATTTTCTTTCTCTAGAAAACAGGTCATCAACTGGACACACCATTCCAGACTGGTTCTCATTGGTTCTTATTAAGACTCTAATTGGTTCAGATTGGTTCTAATTGCTTCTCATTACGACTCTGGCCAAGACCCTGCCAGCTGGGTCCACCAATCCTAAACATTTTAAGAATGCTGTTACTAAAGATCAGTTCTATTTATTCTTGAAAGGTAATACATGAAAGTGAAGTTGCTCAGTTGTGTCCAACTCTTGGTGACCCCTCTGTCCATGGAAGTCCCCAGGCAAGAATACTGGAGTGGGTAGCCATTCCCTTCTCCAAGGGGAGCTTCCTGACCCAGGGGATTTGAGCTCAGGTCTCCTGCATCCCAGGCAGATTCTTTACCATCTGAGCCACCAGGGAGGTTAAGAATTCAAAAGACTTAGAATAGAATAGATTCTGCAGCAGAGATGGCAGCTCAGAGTCACCATTTATTTTCCCTCTTCTCAAAATCACTCCCAAATCAAGAAGGTAAGTGAAATAACAGAAATGCAAACTCCATCTCAATAGCTGATGGCTGAACTGTTGAGTCATAGAGAGTAGAAAGGGCATTAAAGGCAGTGGACACGTAAAGGTGTGTTGTCTCTTCTTCATTCCCGTCTCCGAGCGTCGCCACTGCTGCTGCAGCTAAGTCGCTTCAGTCGTGTCCGACTCTGTGCGACCCCATAGACGGCAGCCCACCAGGCTCCCCCGTCCCTGGGATTCTCCAGGCAAGAACACTGGAGTGGGTTGCCATCTCCTTCTCCAATGCATGAAGGTGAAAAGTGAAAGTGAAGTCGCTCAGTCCTGTCCGACTCTGAGTGACCCCATGGACTGCAGCCTACCGGGCTCCTCCATCCATGGGATTTTCCAGGCAAGAGTACCAGAGTGGGGTGCCATTGCCTTCTCCAGTCCCCGAGCGTTGCCCTCCTCCAAATAGTAATGGAGTAATAGTATTTGTTACCTGTATATCCTGAAGAGTACTAAACTTTTTTTTTTGTTTTGTTTTTTTAAATTGAGGTGTACCTGATTCATAGAGCTTCCCTGGTGGCTCAGTGGTAAAGAATCCACCTGCAATGCAGAAGACTCAGGTTTGACTTGGCAACCCACTCCAGTATTCTTCCCTAGGAAATCCCATGGACAGAGGAGCCTGGCAGGCTACAGTCCATGGGATGAAAAAGAGTTGGACATGACTTAGCGACTAAAACAACTAATGTAAAACATTATATTAGTTTCGGGGTACAACATAATGATTCAATACTTGTACACACTGATCTAGACCCTTACATCAAGAATTTTGCCCAATCTCAACCAGACTTCCCCACTAAAAATACTGAAATCCAAGCCCCCAAACTTATGAATATTCACCCTTGACCTACCCCTTCTGAGTCATTTGTAAGACTGCTGAACTGGGCGTTTTCCTCATAGTAAATATTACATTTCACTTGGCTTCATCAGCCGATTACTCAGATAACCTTTTTGGGCAGTCTATACCTCAAAGGCAGATGAGAAAACAAGGGTCAGATAAGTGAGTTGCTCAAAGTTATAGAGAGTCCCCTAACACTAAGTCCAGTATACTGTGTACATACTTTGGGGAGCCCAAAGATCACCTCCTCCAAGCTTTAAACAGGGAACTAAGGTCCCACATGCCCAGGAATGTGGCCCCCAAACTCCACTATTCTTAATAATGCAGGTGGAGTGGAAGAGAAACAGACTCCTCCTCTTTAGCACCATTTAGAGAGAGCTTCCTCGGAGAAGGCAATGGTATCCCACTCCAGTACTCTTGCCTGGAAAATCCCATGGACAGAGGAGCCTGGTAGGCTGCTGTCCATGGGGTCGCAAAGAGTCGGACACGACTGAGTGACTTCACTTTCACTTTTCACTTTCATGCATTGGAGAAGGAAATGGCAACCCACTCCAGTGTTCTTGCCTGGAGAATCCCAGAGACGGGGCAGCCTGGTGGGCTGCCGTCTATGGGGTCGCATAGAGTCGGACACGGCCGAAGCGACTTAGCAGCAGCAGCAGCAGCAGAGAGAGCTTCCCATTATGGATTGATCTGTTCCCACGGTCAGCCATTGTACCTCCAGGCTCCAGTGTTTAGGTGTGCACGCATGTGTGCTTAGTCGCTCAGTCGTGTCTGACTCCTTGCGACCCCACCGACTGTAGCCCACCAGGCTCCTCTGTCCATGGAATTTCCCAGCAAGAACACGGGACTGGGTTGCTATTTCCTCCTCCAGGGGATCTTCCCCACTCAGGGATTGAATCTGTGTCTCCTGCATTGGCAGGCGGATTCTTTACCACTGAGCCACCTGGGAAGCCCATTTCTTACTCACATCTGTGTAATACACACACCAATAAATTATATTCCAAATGCTTATGCATTTTTCTAGTGATCACGCTACTTTATAACATGGTCTTAGAAAATATGCTTAAGTAGCTTACTCCATTTTCTTTCCTGATACTTTAAGGCAGATTTCAATTAAAATTACATGTTTCTGACTCATTGGAGAAGACTCTGATGCTGGGAGGGATTGGGGGCAGGAGGAGAAGGGGACGACAGAGGATGAGATGGCTGGATGGCATCACTGACTCGATGGATGTGAGTCTGAGTGAATTCCGGGAGTTGGTGATGGACAGGGAGGCCTGGCGTGCTGCGATTCATGGGGTTGCAAAGAGTCGGACATGACTGAGCGACTGATCTGATCTGATCTGATCTGATAAGCTTTTTAAAATGGATATGCTGTTGATTCTTATAGATTATAAATATACATTGATTTTAAATAAATCAGTAAATTACAATCACTTTATTTGTGGTATTAATTCTTTTAAATTTATTAACTTTGATACGTACTTATAAAATTTTTAAAAATTCATATTCTTAATCATCTCTTTACCCCAACTTGACTACACTTCAGAAATAACTGACCTGTTATATGTCATATTTATCCATTTAATATTTTAGATTCAAGCTTCTATAGTATTTAGGTTCAAGCTTCTATGAACCCACCTGACAGAGTACCTAGTTTTATGAATTATGATCTAATTTTGTGACTTGTGTTCATATATAGGTGAACATGGGGTGAATGTTTAACAGGTACTATAAGTAAGTCAGGGCTTCCCTGATGGTTCAGGGAATAAAGAACCTGCTATAATTCAGGAGACACAGGAGATGCAGGTTCCATCCCCTTGTTGGGAGGATCCCCTGGCGAAGGGAATGGGAACCCACTCCGGTACTCTTGCCCGGAAAGTCCCATGGACAGAGGAGCCTGGGGGCTACAGACCAGGCTACAGTCCATGGAGTCATGAAGAGTCAGACACAACTGGGGAACTAAGCATGCAGCAGCCATATGTAAGTTAACTTATTTTTTTAAGGATTTTGTTAAACAATAATACTCCATCTTCCCACCCTCATCTTATTAATGGAATCCCACCAGTAGGCCACAGAGGGACCCTAAGCCAAAACAAAAAAATAAATTAGTTAACATATGGAACATGTTTTTAAAGACCAGAAATCTTCGGTTTGTGCATAGCTCACATGAATAATGGAGAAGGCGATGGCACCCCACTCCAGTACTCTTGCCTAGAAAATCCCATGGACAGAGGAGCCTGGTAGGCTGCAGTCCATGGGGTCACTAAGAGTCGGACACGACTGAGTGACTTCCCTTTCACTTTTCACTTTCATGCATTGGAGAAGGAAATGGCAACACACTCCAGTGTTCTTGCCTGGAGAATCCCAGGGACGGGGGAGCCTGGTGGGCTGCCGTCTATGGGGTCACATAGAGTCGGACACGACTGAAGCGACTTAGCAGCAGCAGCAGCACATGAATAAAATAGAGAGGCAACTACAGTTTCTTTAGATCATAACCTTTTCCCCAGAGCTGGTAAGTAACAACAGCAGAAGTCCACCACTCATTTCACACTTTGGGCAGAGTTCTTCTCGAATGACAAAGAATACAAATTTGGGGTTTTGTGACTCAAATTAAAGAGAAAGGTTTCTCTTTTATCATTTTCCCCTTAGATTGTGATTTGTCCTTTAGACATTACAAAAAGCATAATACTTGTAAGAAGAAATTATTTTCATCAATGTTCATTCTTAAAATTTATGCTTAAGTGCATGAAAGAGAAAATAACCAATTGAGCTAGTAAAATATTACTTCATCAAGACATCAGTGATGTGTTTGACGTTATTTCGAAGCATACAGTTACTTAAATCTACTTTATAGCAGAAAGTATATATGAATACTCAGAAAATTAGTTCATTACTTTAAAAAATCAGCTTCTTTTGTTTCATATAATCCTACTTGGGTTTAATTGTATATCAGTGTTCAATGGCATTACCTTAAGATTTTTGTGACTGCAGTCTCCTTTTCTAGAAGATTCCTTGCCCTGATGCTGAAGACAGACTTGCGAAGCTGTAAAATTAAGAGTGTGACTTTAGTT
The DNA here is from genome assembly GCA_935064755.1 of Tragelaphus eurycerus. Lineage (NCBI taxonomy): Eukaryota > Metazoa > Chordata > Mammalia > Artiodactyla > Bovidae > Tragelaphus > Tragelaphus eurycerus. The sequence continues at coordinate 5,484,965 of CAKXYN010000059.1, forward strand.
TCAGAATGGAAAAGGGAAACATACCAACAGATCATTACATACACGAAACAGCTACACTATTAAAACATTAGGCATGAGTGTTTTCACTAAAGCATCATCATATGATTGATTATATCATTTAATTTTAATTTCTATCCTTACTTTGTTTGAACTTAATTGCAAACAAGCTTTTTTGGCCACATGTCACAGATATGGGGGCAGCACACTGGCTGTGCTCATTGGTAATAAAATCTCCCTACATCTGGCTTCCCCAGTGGTTCACTGATAAAGAAACCCTCTGAAATGCAGGAGATGTAGGGGATGCAGGTTGATGACCCACGTCGGGAAGATCCCCTGGAGGAGGAAGTACCAACTCACTTCAGTATGCTTGCCTGGAAAATTCCACGGGCAGAGGAGCCCAGTGGGTTACAGCCACAGGATCTCAAGGAGTCAGACATGACTGAGCACTCCTTTCGACCACACAGGCTTTTCAGTTTTCAAAGAACTCAAGGTGGCAATGACTACTGGACCCCTATTGCCATCTTTCAGTAAAATGTTCACTAATCCACATCACGTCTGATTCAGGTTCTGGGCCTGTGACCCAATCCTAATCTGAATGATGAGTTTAGGAGCTTTTTTTTTGCCCACAGACAAGAAGACAAAAATGAGATGAACTTTAAAGGTTTCTTCCTTGTTGCAATGATGAAATTATTGCAGGGGGAAGGACGAGAAAAACAATCCTGGAGGTTGGCTACAAACTGGAAGACACACTCCCCAAACTCAGCTTCTTAGTTGCAGAAGGTGATTGGTGACACGTATAGAGGAGCCAGAGCGGGTGGGAAAGGGGCAGAGGACAAAAGCACAGCAGCCTGGAAAGATTCAGGAACAGGAAGGGTAGTGCAGACCACGGACAGTACTCAGACAAAGCCCTATTCATTTTGATCAACAGATTAGATTTATTGAGTCCTTAGTATGATTTTACTGACTACTGGAGCTAAAGATAAATAAGAACCTGAGGTCTTGCTTACCAGACTCCAAAAGCCTAGTTATACAGTAAGTCTTCTATATACAAATGAGTTCTGTTTTAAGAGTGCGTTTATAAGTCCAATTTGTTCATAAGTCCAACAAATTTGGACTATATCCAAAGTCAAAGCTGTGGTTTTTCCAATAGTCATGTATGCATGTGAGAGTTGGACCATAAAGAAGGCTGAGCACCAAAGAATTGATGCTTTTGAACTGTGGTGTTGGAGAAGACTCTTGAGAGTCCCTTGGACTGCAGGGAGATCCAACCAGTCCATTATGAAGGAGATCAGTCCTGGGTGTTCTTTGGAAGGAATGATGCTGAAGCTGAAGCTCCAATACTTTGGCCACTTGATGCAAAGATCCAACTCATTGGAAAAGACCCTGATTCTGAGAAAGATTGAAGGTAGGAGGAGAAGCGGGTGACAGAGGATAAAGTGGCCGGATGGCATCACTGACTCAATGGACATGAGTTTGAGCAAGCTCTGGGAGATGGTGAAGGACAGGGAGGCCTGGCATGCTGCAATCCATGGGGTCACCAAGAGTCGGACACGACTGAGCGACTAAACAACAATCAACAAAATTAGCTGAGGCCCCCATCTAACACAATCGGCTGTATTGTACTGTACTGTAATAGGTTTATAATACATTTCACACAAATATTACATAAACAAGCACAAAAAATAAAGGGAACACTTTTAATGTTTACAGTATAGTACCATGAAATGTGGGGCTTCCCCAGTAGCTCAGTGCTTAAGAATCTGCCTGCAATGCAGGAAACCCACGTTCGATCCCTGAGTTGGGAATATCCCCTGGAGGAGGGCATGGCAACCCACTACAGTATTCTTGCTTGCAGAATCCCATGGACAGAGGAGCCTGGTGGGCTACAGTTCATGGGGTCTCAAAGAGTCAGACACGAGTGACGCTACTGAGCGTGCACGTGCACATCTTGAAAAGCACAGTAGCGCAGTACAACAGCTGGCATACGGGGGCTGGCATCCAGTGAACAGGCAAGAAATAAGATACTGCACCACTGTGCCCTACATAGTCCTGACAGCAAGGCACAGAAAAGCGCAGTCACGTGTAAAGGATGCACACGCCTGACAATGTCCACCAGACCCGAGAGCTAACGTGCGTTACTGGATATGGGAACACCCATTCACATCTTTGAAAGTTTGCAACTTGAAGGTTTGTATGTAGGGGGGTAACTGTGAAGAGAAGGCTGTGACACATGAGATTATCAGAAAAAAGCAGGATACAGTAGTTGCTAAAGTGTTAGGTGATACGCAGGAAAGATGTAGGAAAGATGAGAAGGGGTGGGAAGGTCCTGGGTGGGGGAGAGCCAGGCGTGTCTGAAATAGTTAGCAAAGACTCGACTGAAGAAGTAGAAGTCGTACTGGGCCTGGAGGCTGGTTAAGATTTCTACAGGCAAATAAGGCAGTGGGTAAAGGACTCAAGTTGTAAATGTGTGCACAGGGCAGATTAATTTGGTGCAAACTATCCGTTTAAGTGTTGAGTGAGGTGGTCCTTTCAGCAAGGCGAGTGGAGGAAATACTATAAGACACAATGTGTTCCAAACAAAGTTGAGGGAAGACGCTCAAGCAGGAGACTGAACAACTTTGTATTCAGAGAAAGATAGACCATCCAGGGTCTGCTGAACAAAAGATGAGTAACTTGAGGTACAAAGTCACAGGGTCCCAGGCTGCAGACAAACCTAGAAACAGATGTGGTCATGTCAACCCACACGGCCATATGGCCAGAGCTGGGGAAGAACTGGTCATCCCAGCACAACCGACAACCTGCACGACACCACCATAAGCAACAGAGCTTTCCTATATCACGGCAGACCCGTCATGAAGGGAAGGACCGTTGGACACACCGGCAGTTTCTCTCATGTGAGGGGAGCCAGTATACTCATCTGTTCTCAATAATGAAAAATGGAGCTGCTTTCATTATTCACTAGAACTCTTGGGAGAATAAATTAACGTATAGACAAGGAAACAAGAGTGGAAGTCATTTTGTTGAAAAGTTACATTTTCAGGGTAACACACAAAAGCCTGCTTGCCGTGATCAAATCATAAAGCCTTCTTACATTTTATCCCCTCGACTGACAAGCGACTTTGGGCATTGATTTAACAGCACATCTCCTTAGGAACACTGAGTGGAGTCCCTTTGGAGACAGCAGAGTCAGTGGAAGGTGTTCCAACAGTCACGAAATGGCCCAGGCCATGGCTGTGTCTTTCCCTTGGTGTAAGATAATGGTCTGAATGCAATCAACCAGCTACAGGCCCTGTAACGGGGCAGCTGACACTTAACACAGTGCTCTTCTTGTTGGGAGACACCTCCGCAGAAACTGGGGACAGTATCTGTTCTATTGTTTATAAAATTATTTCTGCGCTGCCCGTAATTTCTAAAGAAAAGTGAAAGTGCTAGTCACTCAGTCGTGTCCCACTTTGTGACGCCACGGACGGTAGCCCGCCAGGCTCCTCAACGGCACCCCACTCTAGTAGTCTTGCCTGGAAAATCCCATGGATGGAGGAGCCTGGTGGGCTGCAGTCCATGGGGTCGCTAGGAGTCGGACACGACTGAGCAACTTCACTTTCACTTTTCACTTTCATGCATTGGAGAAGGAAATGGCAACCCACTCCAGTGTTCTTGTCCGGAGAATCCCAGGGATGGGGGAGCCTGGTGGGCTGGCTGCCGTCTCTGGGGTCGCACAGAGTTGGACACGACTGAGGCGACTTAGCAGCAGCATGTAGGTATCTATATCTGTTAGCCTTGACATGTATTTAGAAACTGTTGTTTCTTTCTGCAAATAAAGAAGGCCTATATAGGGATGATCTAGTTATTTGATTTCTTTAGTAAAGCCTTGCACAGTTCTTTCAGCAAAGGACAGGCTCTAAGCATCGGTAACTCAGAGTCACACTGCTCTGCAGTGCCCTCTTCTGGCTGCAGAAGATACTGACAGGCACCTGAAATGAAAAACGAGCCGAGTGATTTTGGAGTAATGCTTGTGTGCAGTATGTTTTTTAGAGGGTCTCTCAGGAAAGGCTCATGGGCACAATATTACTTACATCATACATTACTTACATTCTTACATCTTGAAAGTCAGTTTTCTTAGTTATTAAAAAACCTAGATCACGTACACCCTCTCTGAGCATCCTATATGTCACTATTTTCTTCTGACACAAAGCATTGTTACTGAAAAGGCTGATGGGAATCTAAATGGACTTTTCTTTTTAAATCACTTGTTTATTTGGAGCTAGATTTTTTTAAAAATTTAAGATCCTATAATTTTTCCGGAATAGGTCTTATTTCTGGTCATTCATGATTGATGTTTTTGGATAAATGATGTATGCTTTCAACACATACTTTCAAATCTTTGTGTATTTCAGAAAATGTGAGTATTTCTTCTATTCTGTTGCTTTGGCTTTCCTCTTTTGGGACTCCTAAGATACAGAGGTAGGACATATTTTACTTTCTTCAGTCTGCTATTTTCTTTTAAATCATTTCAATCTCTTCATTTTTTCCTGATTTCTTACAATTGCCACTCCTTCACTTTCTTTTTCTCTTAAAGCATCAACTGATGTATGCAATCAGGTTATGTTCCTTCTAAATTAGTATTCACTTTACCGGGGAAGGCAATGGCACCCCACCCCAGTACTTTTGCCTGGAAAATCCCATGGATGGAGAAGCCTGGTGGGCTGCAGTCCATGGAGTCGCTAAGAGTCGGACACGACTGAGAGACTTCACTTTCACTTTTCACTTTCATGCATTGGAGAAGGCAATGGCAACCCACTCCAGTGTTCTTGTCTGGAGAATCCCAGGGACAGAGGAGCCTGGTGAGCTTCCGTCTATGGGGTCGCACACGACTGAAGTGACTTAGCAGCAGCAGCAGCAACAGTAGCTTTTATTAACAGTTGTTTCCTGAGTCCTAGCACCTTACGTATGAAGTTTTCTAATTCTTACTTAGGTTTCTCTCCTAACCCTATGTGATATGTAACATCTTTTCACTTATTTTACAATAGTACAGTTTGAGCTCATTGTGAGTGTCTTTATGGCAGCTTTTGTGGTCCACAGAACAGACTTCTCTTCCTTATAATCTTTTACTTGTAACTTTTAACTTGTAATCTTTTACTTGTAACTTTTTTTATGGAACTTGACTTTGATGATTTTTGGTTGCTCATTTTCAGGCAAAACTTGTTTTCCTATATTTCCAATATTTCTCTCCTAATTTCAGAGCTTCCTCTTCTGTGTGTAAATAGGAATCAAACGAGGTAGCTTTATTTCTGGGATTTCCTGGTTGTTTCCACTTACTCCTGCCAGCACCAACTTTTTCTGAGGCTGCATTCTCCTTGACTATTCTTGTTATTTTTGACCCCACTCCTGGATGTTGTCTTTCAGTGTGGAAGGAAGAGGGTATCTGCCTGTTCCCAGAAGCATTTGATGTCCTGTAACTAATTGGCTTCCTCCCTACAGACACCAATATCCCATTTTACTAACTGAATGTTTGTGTCTCCCTCCCAAACTCATACAATGAAGTCCTCACCCCAGTGTGACACTATTAGAAGAGAAGCCTTTGGAAGGCAACCAGGTTTAGATTAGGTCATGAAGATAGAGCGCCTAAGAGGGGATGAGTGTCCTTATGAGACCAGGAAAAGATGTCCTTCACTCTTCTACTAGGTGAAGACACAGCAAGAAAGCAACCACCCATGACTCAGGAAAAGGAGCAAACACCTTGATCTTGCTGACACCTTGATCTTGGTCTTCCCAGCCTCTAGAGCTGTGAGAAATAAATACTGTTTAAGCTCCCCCGTCTGTGGTACTCTGTTATAGCAGCTCAAACAGACTAAGTGAAGTGAAGTCGCTCAGTCGTGTCCGACTCTTTGTGGCCCCATGGACTGGGGGCCCACCAGGCTCCTCCATCCATTAACCTCTCCAGGCAAGAGTACTGGAGTGGGTTGCCATTTCCGTCTCCAGGGGATTTTCCCGACCCAGGGATCGAACCCAGGTCTCCCGCATTGTAGGCAGACACTTTACTATCTGAGCCACCAGAGAAGTCCCAAACAGACTAGGGCACCATGCAAAGCATGCTGCTATCGGTTTGCTGAACCTGCTTTTACCTAGAGTTTGTGGCTTACCTTGGTTGTTGTAAATATTGTTTATAGACTTTTGGTGTGTTATATAGGCATTCTGTTTATTTTCATGTGGGGATTATAGGAGATTAAGAAACTATGCCAATGTCTCTGTCACTTTCCCAGAAGGCTCCTTAATCTTCTTGTTGAATTTTGCAGATTTATCACTTCTATTAGTCTTTTTAAAGAACACAGTTCTATTGACACTTTTATTGATTCTTTTGCTCCTTTTCAATTAGTGTCTGCTTTTAGCTTTATTATCTCTCCCCCGCTGCCTTACTGTGTTGCTGGTCGATTCTTTTCTAAACACTTGAGTTAAATACTTGGAAGCTTAATGTCAGCACTTATTCCTTTACTTACTTTATTCAAGGCCATGATTTTTCCTCTAAAAATGCCTTTAGTTACTTCTCACAAGTTTGATATATACAACACGCATTATTTTTCAGTTCTAGAAGCTTTTTTTCCCATTGTGGTTTCCTCCATACTCCCTCAGTTATTTGGAAGTGGTTTTAAAATTTCTAAATGTGTGGGTGGTTCTTTTTTTTTTTTTGTAATCATTATTTAGTTTCTAACTTTATTATGTTGGTCAAATGATCCCTAACATACTGATTTGGTTTCGCTTCAGAATTCCTTCATAGTGTAGTAAGTGGTCATGTTCTGTAAATTGTTCATGTCTTCTTGAATCAGAATGTATATTCTTTGGTCACTGAATGAAGAATTGTATAAATGGTCATAACATGAAACTGGTGAACTGTCTATTTCAAATCCATTAAATCCTTATTCATTTCTTTGGCTCTTTGATCATATGGTGATCAAAATATTTTTAAAATATTTTTAAAATATTACATATTTTAAACTTAATCTTCAAATTAATCCTCATAGGTAGGTATTATTAGCTCTCTCTCTCTCTTTTTTTAACAGATGAGAGATCTGAGGTTCACAGAAATTAGGTTCTCTAAGGTTACTCAGATAATAGATTGCAGAATTATGATTAGAGTTCTGGATTGGACAGTTTTTTACTATATCATGATGTCTGTGCAAAATATAATATTATTTTAAAAGTATTTAAAAAGCAGTATTAAATAAAAGAAAAATTAAAAAGCATTTTGAAAGCTCTACTGTATAAACATTGTTTGCTTGAGTTGAAAGATTTGACTTACACATACAACCTGCTCTTACTTGTCCCAAGGCCTAATGCAAAATCTTAACAAGCCAAATTCTTCCTTTGTTCTATGTACGCATAATTGATCTTTCAGAATAACAACCATGAAGCATTAAAAGAGATCAATGACCTTTCTAACCCGTTAGAGTCAGGATGGTTTACAGGATTTATATTTCACATTTACTGAATCTTAAAATCAGGGATCCGTCACAACTTTTAGCTAATTGGAACATTAATTCAATTTATTTAATCAACTGGAAGTAAACATAGGCCTATCAGGGAATATTAGATTCCTTTGGGGTGCTCCTTGCTTATATCTGGAGAACCATTTTTCACTGTAGTAACCTTCAAAATGGAGCCACTAATATTTATTTGAGAAAGAAACCCACAAATATTATAACATTCGACTAACTTTTCTGTTTTGGAGTTGTCAACAATACATTTCTGTTGCTAAGGGGGAAAAGTTTGAGAGGCCTTAGTTTTCTTTTCTCACGTTGAAAATGTTGACAGATTGATATTAAGTGGGGAAGCATTTATAAAAACACATCCATTAGCCCCAAACCATGGTCCAATGAGCAAGCCTTGATGAATGTCATTCTGCGGGGAAAGTGTAGTATAATTATTGTAATGAACCACTTTATTGAACAAGTCTCCTACATAAAATATAGTAATTGGAAATAAGCAATTACTTAAAATTATACAGGTTGAAGGTGGTATCTCATTTATCTGTATTTGAATTTTTCATGCACCTGTGAACTGAAAATTAATCCCAAAGTGCATATGACAGATCCTGTGCACGGCAAGATGTTTCTTTCCATAAACTTTTTTGTAGAATCGACATTATGCTTAGAAAGGAAAAACTAAAATTAAAGGTGACTAGTGTCAGTGGGAGCAATGTTACAATAGACCTATTACAATGTATATAAAGGTGGATATCATTGAACTAGCAAGTCAGGGAGGTTTGAAAAATGTCTTAAATGTGACTTTTGTCAAAACGAGGTTTTAGATGATGGGTCAAGATTTCTGATCTTAAGTTATTTCAATAATGTAAATTCTGAATCTCGAGAAGACAACAGGCATGAAAGTTCAAATATACACATAGATGTATGTGGACAAAACTGGGCTTCCGTGGTGGCTCAGTGGTGAAGAATTCAGCTGGCAATGCTGGGGACTTGGGTTTGATCCCTGGGTTGGGAAGATCCCCTGGAGAAGGAAATGGCAACCCACTTTAGCATTCTTGCTTGGAGAATTCCATGGACAGAGGAGCCTGGTGGGCTCCTCATATATATATATATGTGTGTGTGTGTGTGTGTGTGTGTGTGAAGTCACTTGTGCCCAACTCTTTGCGACCCCATGGAGTGTAGCCCACCAGGCTCCTCCATCCATGGAATTTTCTAGGCAAGAGTACTGGAGTGGGTTGCCATTTCTTTCTCCAGGGGATCTTCCTGAGCCAGGGATCAAACCCAGGTCTCCCACATGGCAGGCAGACGCTTTACCATCTGAGACACCAGGGAATCAGGAATATATATATATATACACACAACAGAAAGACAAAGACTGAAAATCTGCAGAGATTTTTAAAAAATGAGTGGATTTATGATTCTGGGAGAAAATGCCAGATGCTTTTACCCAAACAGCTGTTTGTGAATTTAAAACCCATGGCACTCTGATAGTACAAGGAACAGCCCTTGGTCTCCAGTTACAATTCAACTGTATTTGAACTTCAGAGCCAAAGAACAAGAATGTCAGCAGGAGCACCAACTATAACACATGGAGACTTCAAGGAAAATAAAATTTGTAAGGACAACTATACTCAAAAGGGAAGAATATTTTAAAAGTACACCAAAATGTAGATTTCAAAGATAGGTTTAGTTTCAGTGTCGGCTCTCTCAAACCTGTTGTGGAGACTGTACTGAAAACCCTTGATCAAAATCTTTCTATATTATGTATACTATAGATTGATTAACTTTTTAAAAAAGTTTTTTATTTATTTATTGACCTTTAGTTGGAGCATGTGGGATCTAGCTCCCTGACCAAGGATCAAACCCGGGCCCCCTGCATTGGGAGTGCAGACTCTAAGTCACTGCCCCACCAGGGAAGTCCTTTTAGGCTGATTTACATTTGATCCCAAATAAATATGCATGAAGGGCTTCCAAGGTGGCTCAGTGGTCAAGAATCTGCCTGCCAAAGCAGGAGACGCGGGTGTGATCATGGGTCAGGAAGATCCCCTGAGAAGGAAACGGCAACACACTCCAGTATTCCTGCCAGAGAAATCCCATGGACAAGGGAGAGTGGTGGACCGCAGTCCATGGGGTCTCAAAGAGTCGGACACGACCGACTGAGTAACGCACAAACAGGTGGACGATGGTCCATGGGGTTGCAGAAGAGTCTGACATGACTTAGCGACAACAAGGAATGCAAACAAATTACATATAATTCCAAACCAAAAGTGATCACACAATTATTCTGCAGAAAAAGAAAATCAATGATAGGGAATCCCTACTCTCATGTTAGCTGAAAGCAGGAACATGTGTTTTTGATCCAGGAGGACTGAGCACACTGCATATAAAAGTCCCTAAGAAATGATGCTTTTGAACTGTGGTGTTGGAGAAGACTCTTGAGAGTCCCTTGGACTGCAAGGAGGTCCAACCAGTCCATCCTGAAGGAGATCAGCCCTGGGATTTCTTTGGAAGGAATGATGCTAAAGCTGAAACTCCAGTACTTTGGCCACCTCATGCGAAGAGTTGACTCATTGGAAAAGACTCTGATGCTGGGAGGGATTGGGGGCAGGAGGAGAAGGGGACGACAGAGGCTGAGATGGCTGGATGGCACCACTGACTCGATGGACGTGAGTCTGGGTGAACTCCAGGAGTTGGTGATGGACAGGGAGGCCTGGCGTGCTGCGATTCATGGGGTCGCAAAGAGTTGGACAAGACTGAGTGACTGAACTGAACTGAAGAAATGACTGTCAAGTAAATATCATTCATACAAATGCAACTGCATTTTAATTTGAGTTCAAAAATGTCCTGCAAAGATCAATAAAAATGGAAAAAAAGTTTCCATTTAATTGGTGCATTTTTTTGTTTGTTTGTTTCCTTTCCATTATTACTGTGAATACGTGGGCAATCAATTATCTACTAAAGCCTTCATATGTTACAGAGAGAACTGGCAGGGTTTTCATATAGGGTTTGATGAACACGCTTCTTCCCTCCCCAGGACCACACTCCTTTGTATCTTTGTGGTAAGGCCCCTCTCTGGTTAGTGGTAGCATCATGCTCTGTCCCACTCTTCTCCCAGAGAGAGGTTTGAATGGCGCTACAGAGTTGCTAAGCTATTATTTTAGAAAATTCTTTCAGAGTAAAAGCCGGAAAGATGGAAACAGGCTATTCTCTCTTTTTTAAAAAATGAGTTAATGTTCATGGTGGAAATTATAGATCAGGCTGAGTATGTGCAGAGTTACTGGAACAAATCGTTGAACACTCTATAATCATGTAGAAAATTATAAAATGCTAGATGGCAATCAACCAGTCTTTGTGAACAGTAAACCTTTCCAGAACAACTTGATTTACTTCTCAAGAGGCAAAGGCACTGGGTAGGCAATGCGGGTAGCAAATGAAATATCATCAAAAATCAGACTTAAAAAAATCAGATTCATGGACAATGAGAAAAATAAATCAGTAACTAATATATTGTGCTCAACTAGATTGCTACCTTTTAAGGTTAATTTAAGTAAAAGTAAATTCTCTTGGTTGATGACTGTAAGTGCACTTGCTGAATCTGATTTCATGGCATGGTTTAATCACAGTAACTTTTTTCTCTTGTTTCTTTTAGGCCACTCTGTGTGGCTTGTGCGGAGAAGGCAACGGCAAGCCACTCCAGTACTCTTGGCTAGAAAATCCCATGGATGGAGGAGCCTGGTGGGCTGCAGTCCATGGGGTCACTACGAGTCGGACGTGACTGAGCGACTTCACTTTCACTTTTCACTTTCACATAATGGAGAAGGCAATGTCAACCCACTCCAGTGTTCTTGCCTGGAGAATCCCAGGGACGGCAGAGCCTCGTTGACTGCCGTCTATGGGGTCGCACAGAGTCGGACACGACTGAAGTGACTTAGCAGCAGCAGCAGCAGCAGCAGCAGTGTGGCTTGTGAGAGCTTAGTTCCCCAACCAGGGATGGAACCTGGGCTCTGGCAATGCAAGCACTGAGTTCTAACCAATGGATCACCAGGGAATTCCCTAAAGTAACCTTTCTTATCCAATGTGATAGGCATATCATATACTATGCCAGGTATGATGCTAAGCATTTAACATATAATTATTTAATTCTTGTAACAAATCTTAAAAATAACAACGATCTCTGTTTTTTAGATAAGAGTTGGCACTTACATCACGTAATCAGTATTACTGGTCTTAATGACTGTTCTATTTTGCTTCTCACCATCAGTACATTCAGCAGATATGCTATCCATTATCATTCCAAATACTTCCTTCTGCCTGGAGCACCTACTTCTTCTATTCTTCAGTCTTCCTTCTCTGGTAGGAAGGATTATATACCTTCATCCTGGAGAAGACATGGCAACTCACTCCAGTATTCTTGCCTAGAGAACCCTGTGGACAGAGGAGCCTGGTGGGCTGCTGTCTATGGGGTCGCACAGAGTCGGACACAACTGAGGCAACTTAGCATACATGCACGCATTGGAGAAGGAAATGGCAATCCACTCCAGTATTCTTGCCTGGAGAATCTCAGGGACAGAGCAGCCTGGTGTGCTGCCGTATGGGGTCGCACAGAGTCAGACGCGACTGAGGCGACTTAGCAGCAGCAGCAGCATACCTTTATCCATTCATACGTGTTTCTCCACATTAGACTAAAAGATTCTAAAGGGCATAGTTCAAGGGCATAGTTCACAGCCCACTCACTGTTGAATCCCTATAGCCCATAGGAGTGCCATACAAGTAACAGGTTTTCCATAAATGCTTGTTGAAAGGCTGAGTGAATCTTGAAGACTTATGGGAATGAAAATGGTAAACGAAATACAGTAATTACTTTTTTTCACTTTCCTCCCCATTTGTACGTGTGTTAGCTGTTAATTACGAAGGCTTATTGTGGAAACTTCTATGTGTTTAGCAGAAGACAGCAGACATTATCTGCTGTTGGAGAAATAAATCCTCACTGTCTATCACATGGGTTCCAATGACTGTTCTCGGAAGTGCAGAGCCACAGGGTGACTGGGACAGCCCTCATCTCTCTGTCTGTCACATGCTGATATGACTCTGGGATGTGCCCTCGTGTTCCCCAGACACGAGGTTCTGACCCCAGAAGAGGCGCCCCAGCTGAGGCTGAAGGTCAGAAAGATCAGAGAGGTCCATCAATGACAGTATCTCAGATCCAGCCATGGTGGAGACCTTGACTTTGATGAGATGATTCAGTTCTGAGTACTGAGCGGGTGGGTTGCTCTTACTAACAGGTCTCCCAGAAAGGCAAGTTTACATCTCAGTTTATTGCTATTATTATTAACAAACACTCTACTTAGGAAACAGAGGGTTTAATTTCAATAATTTGTTGTTGTTCAGTCAGTAAGTTGTGTCCAACTCTTTATGACCCCATGGACTGCACCTCACCAGGCTTCCCTCTCCTTCTCTATCTCCTGAAGTTTGCTCAGATTTATGCCCATTGAGTTGGTGATGCTATCTAATTATCTCATCCTCTGTCGTCCCCTTCTCTTCCTGCCTTCAATCTTTTCCCAGCATCAAGGTCTTTCCCAATTAATCAGCTATTCCCATCAGGTGGCCAAAGTATCGGAGCTTCAGCATCAGTCCTACCAATGAATATTCAGGGTTGATTTCCTTAGAATTTCAATAATACAGAGGGGAAAAATGAGTAGAAAACTATTACCTGATTTTCTACTGCTTGCAAACTAGAAAGAATCCTTCAAGATCTGCAGGTTTATCCTTTAATTAGGAAGAAAGGGAACCCCTTGAAGATTCCCATGGAGGTGTAGGGGAAAGGGAAGGGTAAGAGATGTGGGGATTGGCACTTGGGAACCCATTTCTATGGGGTTTGGAAGGCATTCACCCTAAGGGAAAAGTGGGACCACACTGATGTCTTTTTCCTTTAGGATTTGATTAAGCCACACAACAGCTTTAAAGATGTTAGATTTTTGTTTGCTCGTTGCTTATGGAGAAAGACAGGTATTTTTAAATGATGTGATAAAGGTAATCAAACAGGGCTATTTTAAAAAACATGGTCTCTGCAAAGTGAGGTTGCCATGGGAATTTCTTACAGTTGTTCAAAGCCAGGGTAATTACTTGAAAAAATCTAGCTTAACATGTGCTTTTGCTTTCTTGCACTGTCTAATCATACGCACACCCACCCTCACCCCTCTTGGCTTTTGTTGTCAGGTCTTCCCCTTAACTTGTGATTTCTAGGTTCCTGGGGACTCAGCGTTCTTCTTTGGCAAGAAAAAAAAGGAAGCTGTTCTAGTACAGAGGGAATCAGAAGTTTCTCCTGACAGGTAACTGTTAGGAGAAAAGTTTGATTAACACTCTATTCCTTGGTTCACCATATGAGAATCACTGAAAGCCAGCCTCTCATTTTCTTCTGATTTCTTACTTGTTTTGGGGAAAACAACCCAGGAGAGTTTCCTCACACAGAACCAAGGGCCTTGCTCTCCACTGGACACTGACCGATGTTTCCAAAGGCAGCTGGAATGTAATAGAAATTCACAAGCGCTTGCTGAGAAACGCTCTGTTCAGGAATTTGGCTGTGTGTTTGTATATTTTTGTTTTTAAGGGGCTTTTAGAGGTTTCTCAAGAAAAATGAAAAAGGTTTGCCATATTTTAAAAAACAGATACAAGGACTTCCCTGGTGTTCCAGTAAGACTCTGTGCTTCCAATGCAAGGGACGCAGGTTTGATCCCTGGCAGGGGAACTAAGATCATAGAAGCTGCAAAGCACAGCCAAAAGACTAACAAAAACCCTAAAAATACAGATTCCAGACTACTTTCTCCTTGATTTCTAAATACATCCCTTAATTTCTTATCACTGCAATTCATTAAGTGGGATTTTCTGTCTTGGGTTTCCCTGGCCCATAGCCCTCAAGGATGACAGATCCTAAGTATTTATGAAGAGCACCAGGAGCTTAAGCTGGAAACAGTGAATCTTCAAAGAATTAAGTCTGCTTTCCTAGAAGCCTAAGGAAAGTCAAAGCTTTAAGAATGGGTGGCCACCCAGGGAAGTCTTCTTTTCTGCTGTCACAACAGCATAGCTAGCTACTGCTGAGATGAACAGATGAACTATGGTCCCTAGGTGCCGCTTTCCAGATGTTGAAGGCTGTGAAAAGATGAACGATATTGTTCTAACTGTAGTTTATCTACATATGGCCAATGAGGGATGAAGGGCAACTTAAGCACCGCTGATGGTTTTCCGTGTATAAGACCATGTACTGTGTGAATCAACTGAACTTCTAGATGGGGACGGCCTGCAGTCTCCCAAAGGTTCCAGTCCCTTTAGAGCTGAGGGACTTGGATCCCCCAAGGATCAGGCTCTTTGCTAGTTCATTATGAGAGGACTCAGGTTACAGAAGAAGGCTATAATTGTTTTCTTACTTGTAAGACAGTTAAAAGTAACAGTTAAGCAAGAATATAAAAAGAAGCCACAACACGTAAGGACATTAAACAGATCAGAGATGGCATTTGAAATTCCTCGACCTAACCCAAGGTGCATATTCAAAAGCAGAGACATTACTTTGCCAACAAGGGTCTGTCTAGTCAAGGCTATGGTCTTTCCTGTGGTCATGTATGGATGTGAGAGCTGGACTGTGAAGAAAGCTGAGCACTGAAGAATTGATGCTTTTGAACTGTGGTGTTGGAGAAGACTCTTGAAAGTCCCTTGGACTGCAAGAAGATCCAACCAGTCCATTCTGAAGGAGATCAGCCCTGGGATTTCTTTGGAGAGAATGATGCTAAAGCTGAAACTGCAGTACTTTGGCCACCTCTTGGGAAGAGTTGACTCATTGGAGAAGACTCTGATGCTGGGAGGGATTGGGAGCAGGAGGAGAAGGGGATGACAGAGGATGAGATGGCTGGATGGCATCACTGACTTGATGGACGTGAGTCTGAGTGAGCTCCGGGAGTTTGTGATGGACAGGGAGGCCTGGTGTGCTGCGATTCATGGGGTTGCAAAGAGTTGGACACGACTGAGCAACTGAACTGAACTGACTGAACCCAAGGTGGAGATCACCCAGGGAGGCAGGGATGATGACGAACTCACAGATGTTTCAAATTCCCTTCAGATGCCCCTTCTCCTCCCACCCTCCACCCTACCCCCACATTGATCTTTCATTTTTTCTCACCTATTTCGAAATAGTCTGTTCAGGAAACGTAAGAGACATCATGTTTCCTCGCAGACAGAAAATACATTTTCAGAGAATAAGAGTTCAATTTTGTGTTGATATTTCCAATGGATATCATTAGTAGGGATTTAAAAATATGCAAGCTGTGGATTTGTCAAGTTTGGCATCTAATTATATCAGCTCTCAGCATCCTTCCTGGAAAGGGCAGGTCATAACCACAGCCCAGACTGGGGCTTCACAGCATATTCTCTGGGTTAAAGTCCACTTGTGAAATAAATTTAGAAAATAAGGCAATCTGTGTTTTTGTATGTAAAGTGCAATTTTAGACCGATCAGCTGAAACAAGGCCATTATCCTTTCACTGGCTTATCTGCCAACACAGAAATGTTTCTGCTTCTATGCCATGTACACCATACTGAGTAAACATAACTGTGGGGAAAGAGACATGACAAGTTTAATAAGAACTTTTAAAAAGAGTATAAGTCTTTGTGTATGTGCATGCAAAGTCACTTCAGTCATGTCCAACTCTTTGCAACCCCGTGTACATAGCCTGCCAGTCTCCTCTGTCCATGGATTCTCCAGGCAAGAATACTGGAGTGGGTTCCCATACCCTCCTCCAGGGGATCTTCCCAACCCAAGGATTGAACCTGTATCTCTTTTTGTCTCCTGTATTGGCAGGCGGGTTCTTTACCACTAGTACCACCTGGGCAGCCTGGAGAAGAAACACACTACAAAATAAATTAACATCAGCATTGTGTGTGTGTGAGTCGCTCGGTCGTATCCGACTCTTTGTGACCCCATGGACTATAGCCCACCAAGCTCCTCTGTTCATGGAATTCTCCAGGCAAGAATACCAGAGTGGGTTGCCATTCCTTTCTCCAGGGGATCTTTCTGACCCAGGGATTGAAGCCAGGTCTCCTGCACTGCAGGCAGATTCTTTACTGTCTGAGCCACCAGGGAAGCCCCATTGGCATCATCATTGAGAATAAAATCACCAAACTACAGCAGAGAATGGGAGAATTGGGGGAGTGATGAAGGGCAGAAGTTCGTTTCACTCTGGGAGGGGATGGGAGAAAAGAAAAGGAATAAGTAAACATCCTCCGAAGTGTAACCTTTGGAGAATGGGGAGAAACAGAGAATCTTGGAGCGTGAAGGAATTGGTATTTTATGTTCACATAATAGTAGAGAAGTATAAACCGTAAGTCCCCTATAAATGAACCTTCAAGTTGAGAACGTTTGAAGATTCCAGCATGCATTTCATCAGCATCGAGCGTGAGTGGCACTCCAGCTTGCATCCCATCCCACTCCGTCTCCCGTCCTTCTCCTTCCTCCAGTCTGGAGCTTTTCCTGCCTGTTCCCTCGATGCCAGCCCCCGTGTGTGCCAGCTGCTGTACTTCACTACTGTACTTTTCAAGGTGCTGTACTGTAAGATTAAAAGTGTTTTTTTATTTTTTGTGTTCGTTTCTTATGTACTGTGTGTGAAAAGTGTCATAAAGCTATTATAATACAGTACAATACAGCCGGCTGTGTTAGCTGGGCGCCAAGGCTAATTTTGTTGGCTTAAGAACAAACCGGACTTTCGAGTGCACTCTTGTAACAGAACTTATTCGTATGCAGACTGGAAGAAGCACAAGCTGGAATCAAGATTGCCGGGAGAAATATCAATAACCTCAGATATGCAGATGATACCACTCCTATGGCAGAAAGTGAAGAGGAACTCAAAAGCCTCTTGATGAAAGTGGAGAGTGAAAAAGTTGGCTTAAAGCTCAACATTCAGAAAACGAAGATCATGGCATCTGGTCCCATCACTTCATGGCCAATAGATGAGGAAACAGTGGAAACAGTGTCAGACTTTATTTTTTTGGGCTCCAAAATCACTACAGATGGTGATTGCAGCCATGAAATTAAAAGACGCTTACTCCTTGGAAGGAAAGTTCTGACCAACCTAGAGAGCATATTAAAAAGCAGAGATATTATCTTGCCAACAAAGTTCCGTCTAGTCAAGGCTATGGTTTTTCCAGTAGTCATGTATGGATGTGAGAGCTGGACTTTGAAGAAAGCTGAGCGCTGAAGAATTGATGCTTTTGAACTGTGGTGTTGGAGAAGACTCTTGAGCGTCCCTTGGACTGCAAGAGATCCAACCAGGCCATCCTATAGGAGATCAGTCCTGGGTGTTCATTGGAAGGACTGATGCTGAAGCTGAAACTCCAATACTTTGGCTAATTGTTGAATACTTTGGCTAAGAGTTGACTAATTGGAAAAGACCCTGATGCTGGGAGGGATTGGGGGCAGGAGGAGAAGGGGACGACAGAGGATGAGATGGCTGGATGGCATCACTGACTCGATGGACGTGAGTCTGAGTGAACTCTGAGAGTTTGTGATGGACAGGGAGGCCTGGCGTGCTGCGATTCATGGGGTTGCAAAGAGTCGGACACGACTGAGCGACTGAACTGAACTGAACTGGACTGAGAGGACTTACTCTATCTGATGGTAAGCCACAGAAAAATGGTGGCAACAATTTAAAGGGTTAAAAGAGAAGCTAGGAGTTCCAAAAGAGAAATATGTGCAATTGAATTAGATGCTTTTGCAAACAAATTCTAATGTGTAATCTTTTTCACAAACTCTGCGATCCATCTTTCATTTTCTAACTGTGGAATTTGGGAAAATATTCCCTATCTATTTTTCAAATGATAAGTGAAAGTCACTCAGTCGTGTCCACCTCTTTGCAATCCCATGGACCATAGTCCACCAGGCTTCTCTGTCCATGGGATTCTCCAGGCAAGAATACTGGAGTTGGGTTGCCACTCCCTTCTCCAGGGAATCTTCCTGACCCAGCAGAGGAATCCAGGTCTCCTGCATTGCAGGCAGACTCTTTACCACCTGATCCACCAGGGAAATCCAAATGATAAAGATATAGGTAAATCAGAACATGAATAAGATAATATGCCTAGAGATCATACCTGCCACAGGCCTTAGTAAACTCAATAACGGTGGTTATTGGGACTAATTTTAGAGAAGCTTGCTCTAGTTAGTCTCCTTGGTATAATAACTGGAATAAGTATGGTCTCTTGTAGAAAGCAATGTACAGGCCACCGTTAAACCTGGGCTGAACTTGAGAGCTCAGAGCCCTTACTTCTGCACATGAAAAACTGCAGGTTTGGGGAGACCGTCAACCTCCCGGAAGTCACCCAGCTGTCACACGTCCTGGCTCAAAAGCTGACTTGTAGAAATGCGAATTTTAAATTCCCTAATTTACAAATGTTAGGTTTAATGATCTCTTCAAAAGCTAAAATTATTTTCTTCACTATTCTCCTGAGACATTAGGATTTCAGGACCCAGTTATGTGCCACGGTTCTTTTCTGTAACACCCCCCATTCCTCGTTTGCTCAGTCGCCTCTGACTCTGCGACCTTCTAGGCTGCAGCCCGCCAGGCTCCTTTGTCCATGGAATTTTCCAGGCAAGAATACTGGAGTGGGTTGCCATTTCTTCCTCCAGAGTACCTTCCCGACTCAGGGAGCAGCTGGTGTCCCTTACGTCCCCTGCCTTGACAGGCAGATTCTTTACCACTTTGCCCTTTCCTCTAAAAAAGGCTTAAGGAAAAATCTTGTTGTTTGAGACAGTGGCTCTTACTTTTTGGTCAATGTATTTGTTGTCCTCAATCGCAGACCGTTTGGTGTGATCGCAGGATGAGGAAGACGTGGACGGAAGGCTTCGTAAGAGGCAGCAGGTGTCCTGTTGCTGGCGATCGATAAACTGCTTCATGAAACTTTCCCTTTGCAAAAGAAACACACACACATCAAGCATTATTAACGACATGGAGCAAGGGGTGGGACGGCGTTTTGTAAGGACGCGTTTGCCTGAGCTAAGTTAAAGCAGTGACAAAAGTTCATAGAAAATAAGACATGTTCATAGACAAGTTCATAGAAAACAAAACCAAGAGGTGTTTAAACTTAATTGAAAATATTATTTGCAAAGTGTTTAATTTAGAGAAAAATTCCTGCATCTTCAGTCATTCCTGTTTTTAAAAAGTCATGTCCCTAAAATTACTTTTATGCAACAATATTCAGTAATTAATGTATCTTTTGAATCTTATTGTGGTAATAAGATCTTAGCTTATCTCTCTGAATTTTTACTTATCGTAAGAATCCTTGAGAGGTAATTTTACACTTAAAGACTCAAAATAACTCAAATGAAACTTCATCTGATCTCCAAAGCATGCGGAGAATTCAAATAACATCTTTTCAAATAACCGCTAATCTTGAATCTAATTTATGACTATTTTATATACTTTGTATTTTCAGGTTTTAAATTTTGTTTTATTTTAAATCAGAAGTGCAAATTTATTTTGATTTGAATTTTAAATTTATGGCATGACCTTCAGTCTCATACTTTTACAACCTTCCCATATAGTTGTTTTTAAAAGTAGTTACATAAAAATGTCATATCTGACATTATTCTAGTTATATTTGTAGTTTTTGAGCTAGAACTGGAAGACTTTCCTTTAAACATTAAAAATAAACGTTTTAAAGCATCTGCAGTATAAGCGTTTAACCTGACAGCAAAGGTGGTATAAAATCATATTCAGTTCAGTTCAGTTCAGTCACTCAGTCGTGTCCGACTCTTTGTGACCCCATGAATCGCAGCATGCCAGGCCTCCCTGTCCATCACCAACTTCCTGAGTTCACTCAGACTCATGTCCATCAAGTCAGTGATGCCATCCAGCCATCTCATCCTCTGTCGTCCCCTTCTCCTCCTGCCCTCAATCTTTCCCGGCATCAGTCTTTTCCAACGAGTCAACTCTTCGCAAGAGGTGGCCAGGGTACTGCAGTTTCAGCTTTAACATCATTCCTTCCAAAGAAATCCCAGGGCTGATCTCCTTCAGAATGGACTGATTGGATCTCCTTGCAGTCCAAGGGACTCTCAAGAGTCTTCTCCAACACCACAGTTCAAAAGCATCAATTCTTCAGCACTCAGCCTTCTTCACAGTCCAGCTCTCACATCCATACATGACCACAGGAAAGACCATAGCCTTGACTAGATGGACCCTTGTTGGCAAAGTAATGTCTCTGCTTTTGAATATGCTATCTAGGTTGGTCATAACTTTCCTTCCAAGGAGTAAGCGTCTTTTAGTTTCATGGCTGCACTCACCATCTGCAGTGATTTTAGAGCCCCCCAAAATAAAGTCTGACACTGTTTCCACTGTTACCCCATCTATTTCCCATGAAGTGATGGGACCGGATGCCATGATTTTCATTTTCTGAATGTTGAGCTTTAAGCCAACTTTTTCACTCTCCACTTTCACTTTCATCAAAAGGCTTTTTAGTTCCTCTTCACTTTCTGCCATAAGGGTGGTATCATCTGCATATCTGAGGTTATTGATATTTCCCCTGGCAATCTTGATTCCAGCTTGTGCTTCGCCCAGCCCAGCATTTCTCATGATGTACTCTGCATATAAGTTAAATAAGCAGGGTGACAATATACAGCCTTGACGTATTCCTTTTCCTATTTGGAATCAGTCTGTTGTTCCATGTCCAGCTCTAACTGCTGCTTCCTGACCTGCATACAAATTTCTCAAGAGGAAGATCAGGTGGTCTGGTATTCCCATCTCTTTCAGAATTGTCCACAGTTTATTGTGATCCACACAGTCAAAGACTTTGGCATAGTCAATAAAGCAGAAATAGATGTTTTACTGGAACTCTCTTGCTTTTCCCATGATCCAGCGGATGTTGGCAATTTGATCTCTGGTTCCTCTGCCTTTTCTAAAACCAGCTTGAACATCAGGAAGTTCACGGTTCACATATTGCTGAAGCCTGGCGTGGAGAATTTTGAGCATTACTTTACTAGCGTGTGAGATAAGTGCAATTGTGCAGTAGTTTGAACATTCTTCGGCATTGCCTTTCTTTGGATTGGAATGAAAACTGACCTTTTCCAGTCCTGTGGCCACTGCTGAGTCTTCCAAATTTGCTGGCATATTGAGTGCAGCACTTTCACAGCATCATCTTTCAGGATTTGAAATAGCTCAACTGGAATTCCATCACCTCCACTAGCTTTGTTTGTAGTGATGCTTTCTAAGGCCCACTTGACTTCACATTCCAAGATGTCTGGCTCTAGGTCAGTGATCACACCATCGTGATTATCTGGGTTGTAAAGCTCTTTTTTGTGTAGTTATTCTGTGTATTCTTGCTATCTCTTCTTAATATCTTTTGCTTCTATTAGTTCCATACCATTTCTGTCCTTTATCGAGCCCATATTTGCATGAAATGTTCCATTGGTATCTCTAATTTTCTTGAAGAGATCTCTAGTCTTTCCCATTCTGTTGTTTTCCTCTTTCTTTGCATTGATCACTGAAGAAGGCTTTCTTATCTCTCCTTGCTATTCTTTGGAACTCTACATTCAGATGTTTGTATCTTTCCTTTTCTCCTTTGCTTTTCGCTTCTCTTCTTTTCACAGCTATTTGTAAGGCCTCCCCAGACAGCCATTTTGCTTTTTTGCATTTCTTTTCCATGGGGATGTATTGATCCCTGTCTCCTGTACAATGTCACGAACCTTATTCCATAGTTTAGTATGGGTATAAATGCCATGGTTCCTCTTTTAAAAAAACTGGGAGACAAAGTATATTGTACCCAGACATGGCATTCTAAACAAATGCTGTCACAGTCATCCAGAAACCTGGCCGGTGGTCATTTCTCCATTTAGTTGAAGTCAGAAGGGTCTCAGAGGCAATTTTATCCTGACAAGCTGAGGGTCAGAGGCCAATGTCTGCCTACGCATCATCTTTGCAAGTTGGACCACCTGCACCAGTTCCCTAGGACGCCAACTTCCCGAGGAGCAGTCTCAGGGAGAAGCAGGGGTCGGTCGGCAGTCTTCCTGCCCGGGCTAACACAGGTGACTCTGCTGTGGACGTATTGTTTAAAGGGATCAGTGATTTTTAAGAGAGGAAGGCAGAGTAGTAGCATGGACAAAAACTTAGAAAGAAGTCACGCCCACACGAGTTTGGAAGGGATGAATCAGATTTAAGATGAATGCTTTACAGTGTATTAGAGATAGACAAGTAAGGAAATACTTTAATACCTGATTTTAGGAACTGTGAAATCTGAAGGAAGCTTTGAGATCTTCACCATTTGCGGCCTGTTCGGAAATTTTTCAAAGATGCGAAGTCGCAAAGGGAGCTTTTCCTTGGTGTCTGCATTTGCTTCACTTTGCTTTAACTAAGGAAAAAATAAGAGGAAGGAGGGGAATCTATATGTCACAGTCTAGCAGAATATTTGAATCAAAGGAACAATGAGTTATTACATGAAGAAACAGCAGGTGGCAGTAAAGCCCCACCAAGTATTCAAAGTCTGAGCACTGAGAAAAACTGAACCAAAAGTAAATCAGAAAAAATTAGAAGAAAAAATTTTATTTTACTCTGAAACATAATCCCCTTTCCATACCAAACATGATTTTTTTTATTGTTGATTGACATTATCACTAACATATTTAAACAGCAAAATGTTTCATAAATATGTGTGCTGGAACTAGAAATCAAAAGAATAAAAAAAATAGAAATGAAAATCTCAAGGGGTAATGTTTGAAAGAGGGGAAATGTCAAGGAAATTGATCATTTTTAGTTTAGCAGATTAATGAAAGAAAAACTCAAATTGGAAACAACACATTCAGTACATAAAGCCAGAGTTTTCTATGTAGTTATAAAAATGCTTGGGAATTATTCAGTTACATGCCATGAGCTATCTGGGGATTAACAAGCAAATGGTTTTATTATTTGTTTATTTGTACTTCTGTTAGTTTGTTTTTATATTTCTACAGATTAGGTTTCACGGAAAATGAGGATTTACATTATACATGCTGAGCTGAGAGGTCAAAAAGTACTTTAATTCAGGCAGTCTTTCTTGGTGGGGTTCGGGAAATAAGTTTCAAAAGCTACTTCTTATCCCTTGTGGGGTATATGCTTTTACTTTGTAATGACAGTCTGTTCTGGGTTTGTGGAAAGATGAACGTGAGAGGCCAAGGAAGCCTTTGTAAAGACAACAGAGGTGGCAAGTCTTCCTTCCTACCATCTGCGGAAAACCAAACTGGACAGAGAGACCATGAGCATTATGAGGGAACATCCCAAGTTCAATGCCATACATGGCTCAGTCGTCCAACTGCTTGTGAGCCCATAGGGAGATCCTATGTCCTGATTCCTAGTTTGGTAAACTTGCCATTTTTTTCTTCAAGAGTCCCTTGGACAGCAAGAAGTCAAACCAGTCAATCCTAAAAGGAAATCAACCCTGAACATTCATTGGAAGGACTGATGCTGAAACTTAAGCTCCAATACCTTGGGCACCTGATACGAAGGGCCAACTCATTGGCGAAGACCCTGATGCTGGGAAGGATTGAGGGCAAGAGAAGAAGCGGGCAGCAGAGGATGAGATGGTTGGATGGCATCACGCACTCAATGGACATGAGTATGAGCAAACTCTGGGAGATAGTGAAGGACAGAGAAGCCTGTTGTGCTGCAGTCCACTGGGTTGCAAAGAGTTGGACATGACTTATTGATTGAATAACCATTAAAGGAACTATTCTTGCATTTTGGTTTTATATAACATGGATATTTCCCTTACCCATTTGTATATCTTCTATAGCTTTGTGAGTCATCTTTGACTCTCTGTCTTTGGTGGTGGATCATTTAGGGAAGAGGCCACCATTGTTCACCACCTTCTCCCTCCCTGAGCGGGACACTGAACACAGCACGGTCTCAGTAATCTGACAGTCATGACAACAACGGTGAAGAAGAATGAGCTCCCAAAGGTGCAGAACAAACCCTGCGAGCATTTCCGGGAGATGCAGGCAATCAGAAAAATGGCTCCATATATAAACAGAGATGCATGAGCAAGAGATGTGTTTTCCAAAAGTTTATTGGCACAACTCATAGCAAAATATTTGTAGTGGTAAGTAGAGCACCCAGGGGAAAAGAAAAACAGCTAATATGTTAACTCAGACCAGAGAGGAAGGCAATTCTAAAGGGCCAAAGACAGGCTGAGAAGACAGAGCAGAAATGAAGTGTTTAATTCATGCGACTGCTGACTCATTTATTTACACATCGATGCGGTCACTTATAAATCAAATCCCATAGGCCAGGTTCCATGCTAAGCTCTGGAGACAGAAAGATAACTAAGATACAGTATGTGCTCTCACAGAGCCCGCATTATAACGGACAGTTACAGAAATAGATTATGACAATAAAATATAATAGCCCTTCCAGCTGAGTCATACACAAAGTGTTGTGAACACAAGGTGAGGAACAAAGGGAGAAATTAGAAAAAAAAATAATAAAGCAGGTGCTGCTTTCCCTTCTAGAGACTTCTTGGCGGCAGAATTGCTACACGTGATCACATTAGTCAACACTGGAGCTGTGGGCCTGCCGGGACTGGGATGCATCTTTTATGAGAATTAAATGTCTTCAAAGAGACACAAGGGCAGATGGTATATTAATAAGGATATGCCATCAGAATAAAAACATGGAGCTCTTTTCCTAAACACCTCTCAGCTGGCCCGTTCTCTGGATCCCCACTACTGATTCCTTGGTCAAAAGTACCCCCTGGCTCCGGCCCACCCTCCCACAGTCACCCCATGTGGTTTGGCTCCTTCAAATCCATCCCACACCTGCGGTCACAGTCATCTTCTCCTTTTCCGGCTTAAACCCTTCAACGGTGGTCCGCTGCTCTCAAACAAAACTGTCAGCCTTTAGGCTTCAGCAGCCAACTTGGTGTGACCTGTCCTTACCTGTCCCTACCTGTGCAGGCCTCACCTGGCCTGGCCCACACTGTATCCTGGTCACGCCTGCCTCTCTCAGCTCCTCAAAAGTGTCCTGGCCTCTGACCTAGAGCCTCTGTTGCCCTGGGAGCTCCTCTCCTCCCTTTTCTCTCTTGTTCTTCATGAACTTCTACTTGCTTTTCTAATTTCAGTTCCATCAGCAATTCACCAAGAAGCTTTCTCTCATCACCAACATTTTCCCCTTACAAGTCCAGGGCACAGCGAATGGGACCATATGGAGTCGCCATGTTGGTGTAGGTCAAAGCAGACGACGAAATCGGTGATTTCCTATGCTTCAACCTAACACACACTGTTCCAAAGTTCCTAGGACTGTGGTAACAAGTTGCTATGAGATCAAATTGCTTAAAACAACAAAAACTGATCCTCTCCGTGCTCTGTAGGCTGGAAGTCCTGAGTCAGGGGAGCAGCAAGGCCGTGCCCTCTCTGAAGACGCCGGGGAAGCCCTCTGCCTTCACTCAGCTTCTTGGCCGCCCCCGGTGTCTCCAGGCCTGAAGCTGCATCACTTTATCCTCTCCCCCTGTCCCGCTTGGCCTGTGTGATTCCATGTCTCTCCACTGGAATCTCCCTCTCTTCTCTCTTATGAAGGCACGATTCACTGAAATCAGGGTTCACCTTAAACCAGGATGATCTTAACTGATTACACCTGCAAAAATCTAATTTCCCAATAAGGTCCCCTTCTGAGGCTCCTGGTGGACATCACTTTGCGGGGGGCACCGTGAAAACCACTACACGGAGCATCATTTGAACTTAGGGTGTCTGACTTGAATGCTCTCTCTGTCCTTCCTGAGACTGGAAACTCTTGGAGGACAAGGATCGTATGGGGATTTTTCATTATCCCGTATCTGGGGTTGGCCACAATATTTGACACAAAGGAAGCTAAACAGGCATTTGTTGAATAAATAATTACCCAGATCAGATGGTGGAACTACACTCTCCAGCAGATAACTGGGAAATAAGAGAAGGATTTTAGGTATAGTCTGAAGAATGGAGAGATAAGCAGAAAATTTACTACTTGAATAAGTTTGTTGGTGTGAAATACAGGTGTCCCTGGATTTACAGAAGAGAATAAAATTAGACTGTGGCGATTCACCTGAATGTATGTCTGCCACTGATGAACAGAGGAAGGTTTAGAATAAATTTACACGTAATATTTTGTAACATTTAATCAAATATCCTAGAATACAATGTTTAATACACATGCTGTTGCTAAGTTGCTTCAGTCATGTCCGACTCTGTGCGACCCCATAGACAGCAGCCCACCAGGCTCCCCCGTCCCTGGGATTCTCCAGGCAAGAACACTGGAGTGGGTTGCCATTTCCTTCTCCAATGCATGAAAGTGAAAAGTGAAAGTGAAGTCGCTCTGTCGTGTCCGACTCTTAGCGACCCCACGGACTA
This sequence comes from Tragelaphus eurycerus, assembly GCA_935064755.1. NCBI lineage: Eukaryota > Metazoa > Chordata > Mammalia > Artiodactyla > Bovidae > Tragelaphus > Tragelaphus eurycerus. The sequence goes on from CAKXYN010000059.1 coordinate 5,511,820, forward strand.
CAGCCCACCAGGCTCCTCCGTCCATGGGATTTTCCAGGCAAGAGTACTGGAGTGGGGTGCCATTGCCTTCTCTGTTAATACATGTAGGTTACCAGTATTAAAAAATAATCCCATGCCTATGTTTTTAAAATGGATCTCATCTCATTCTAACTTGTATTAGAGTTATCAATACTCCCTAAAGCTTGTAAGCTCCTTAAGGGTAAGGTTCCACTTTTAATTTACTTTTACAGCACCTTCTAGAGAATAGAAATAGAACAACTGTTTGTGACTAAACGGGTTTGAACTCAGTGTGAGTTGACCATTGCACTGTAAAACTGAAAAAAAGCAGTTGAGAAAATCTTTTGATGACTCAGAAGGCTCTTCAGGATCCTGCAAACTGTCCTTTTGACTATTGGGCATTGCTGCCCAATTGATGTGCCTAAAGGGGCAATTAAAACAGACCAAGAGGGACTTCCCTGGTGGTCCAGTGGCTAAGATCCTGTGCTCCCAGTGCAGGGGGCCTGGGTTTGATCCCTGGTTAGGGAACTAGATCCCACATGCCACAAATGAAAAGATCCCACGTGCTGCAACTAAGACCCGCTGCAGCCAAATAAATAAATTTAAAATAATAAATAAGATAGAGAAAGATGAGCAGCTGCTGGAACAGTGGGCATGTCTGCTTTCATGCTGAGACACTAATGAGTATCTTCTACCCGAGAGAAGGGGCCTCTTTCTGAGCACCAGGGACCACATGCTCCTTCTCTTGTTTCCAGGTAAGCAGCATCAACAAGGATGAAGAGACGGCCACCTGGCAGCCCAGCAAATCCTCTCCTGGGCGTACACCTCCCAGACCTGTGTGCATGTCCAGCACAGCTACACCCTCCCAAATCCACAGCAGTATTGTCTGTAAGAGTCGCAAGCTTCCACTCGTCATGTGCCCATCAGCCCCCGAAGAGAAGAGCCAATGGTGATCCACTGAAACATCTGAGTAACGAACAACATCCAAGCACAAAACCGGGATGAATTTCGCAGTACAATATTGAGCGAAGGAATCCAGATAAAACAAACAAGTTCATACTGAATGATCCCATGAATATAAACACCAGGCAGCACCAGTCTGTCTGCTTGGTACCCGGAGAGCATTGATCCTGGGGTGAGGGAGAAGCTTGGTGACTGGATTGGTTACAGGGAGGGGCTTCGAAGCTATGGTTAATACTTCATGAACTGGGTGCTGGGAGGCTTCAATTTGTAAAAATTCAGCAAAATGCCTACTTCACTTCTCAGGTGGCACTAGAGGTAAAGAACCCACCTTCGAATGCAGGAGATTCTGGAGACAAGGGTTCGATCCCTGGTGGGGTTGAGGAGATCCCTTGAAGGAGGGCATGGCAATCCACTCTTGTATTCTTGCCCAGAGCATCCCATGGATAAAGGAGTCTGGTAAGCTATGGTCCACAGGTTCGCCAAAAGTTGGACATGAATGAAGCGACTTAGCACATATGCATGCATATTATAGTAAAGTAAAAAAAAAATATTTTTTTAAAGACCAGATAATGCATTTGAGCACAATCATTTAATTCTTACTTCACTGCTATTAACCTCCATTACTTTGACCATTTCTTCTTCCCTAGCCCATGATCAGGACTGAGCTACAAAAAATAAAAAGAAGAAGAAAGCGTAAGATGGGTTTAGAGGGTGTGTGTATGTGGAAGGAATGGGCAGTGGAGGGGGATGAGGCAGCCAAGATAAAGAGATGTGTTTCATAGTATTTTGAAGCCACTGTAAAGTTTCTTTAATATGTGGGAAAATGGTATTATAGCTTTTATCCAACTTCTTTCCCCTTCTGCATGTAAGCACAGATTTTCCAAGATAAATTTACCTTGACGCAAATGAGTGAATAATATGGATTCTGTTGGATATACTGGGTAATAACCTAAGATCATTATACTATATCATAAAAGACCTCAACATACAGTGTTTGCAATTGTAAATTTCCCCTTAAAAATTATTTCAAAGATTATGATTCTTGAACGGAAGAAACATAGCACAAAGAATCCCAGGATTTTTTTTTTTCTCTATATTGAAAACCTAATGCAAAGAACAGTCCAAAGGAAGGAGGTTATAATGGTTTCAACTGAGCATGAAGTCTGGCTGGAGCAGATAGACTACACGATAGCTTTGCAATAGACTCACATGACTTGAAAAAAAAAAAAAGACATTTTGCAAAAAGGAAATTAGAATCAAAGGACAAAAATTTCAAACCTTGAGCTTTAAAAAAAAGTATAAATCATCTCAGTTCAGCGCTATTCTATGGCTCCGCATCTGTCTTGCTGAGATATCACCGCACGCTGGGCGGCTGAAAGCCTTTTTCCTTTACTTGTGCTTCTCAAGAGAGTTGGGAGTAATTGGTCTGCATAACACATACCCTGTTCTGTCTCATCGCTTAAATCTTCCATATTTCATCCTGGGCTTTCTTCTGTTAAAATATTCAAGCATTATTCGGTTTCAGTGCCTGTCTGAATGCAGCAACAAATAACTGAATTGAAGGATTACGTTAAATAAATTTTTTTTCTAACTTTTGGTGTGATTTTCTAAAAGAAAACAATTTAAAAAGTGTTCAGGCTTGGGGAAGCTTCTCATTTGAAAATCTAGTTCATGCTGGCTCGAAAAATGTGGATAGATCTGAGGGTTAACGTAACTGAAGAGTATTTTGTGGCTCTTCCAGATATGAACAAGGACCAGATTTTGCTCAGTCTGGACGAAGGCTCCTCTGTGTTACCTGAGTAAATCAAAGCAGAATTCTCTTTGCTTCTTTCCATGACAGCTTTTGCTGGCTTTTCTGGATTGATACATGACTCAGTAATTCAGAATGGAGACTCTTCCTAAAGCACAAACTACTAGTCTTCAAGGAAGTTTCTCTCGCTATTTTGTTTTTGTGATTTTACAATCCAAACTGCAAATGCTCTATCGGCAGTATTGATCAAACATGTTGGTTTTTCATTAATGTCTCATCAGTCAATCATAAAGAAAATCAACCCTGAATATTCATTGGAAGGACTGAAGCTAAAGCTCCAATTCTTTGGCCACCTGATGCGAAGAGCCTACTCATTGGAAAAGACCCTGATGAAGATTGAAGCAAAAAGAAGAAGGGGGTGGCTGAGCATGAGATGGTTGGAGGCATCACCAACTCAATGGACATGAGTTTGAGCTAACTCCAGGAGATAATGAAGGACAAAGGAGCCTGACTTGCCGCAGTCCATTGGCTCACAAAGAGTCAGACACGGCTTAGTGACTGAACAACAACAGCAATGACATCCCTAAGCTGCACCGTGGACATTTCATTCACTTTCATGCTCTTGAAAGAACTTGCTCTGAACCTAAGAACTTACAGGCTTTACACATCCTGCAGAAAGTTCTTTGTGCAGTAATAGAGGTACTATTGCCAACAAGACTAAGCTCACAGGAAATGTTAGCAACTTACTAACAGAAAGAAAACTATTAAAAAGCTAGAAAACCAAATTATGCTGAATGGATGTTTTCCTTATATTAATATTATTGTCCCTTAAAATCCTATTAATGGAATGAGAGGTTTCCTTGAGACAGCAGTAATGAACAGTTTGCTTTTGTGCGTTTTTTCCTCTAGGTCCCCAAAAACTCTCTCTTACTTTTTATCTGTCTTGTGTTATTCAACCAGGACACAGTTGTTTCCACTAGGGAATTTACTGAGTCACAGAAACAGGTTTATTATGATCAAAAATTCAGGGTTTTTTTTTTTCTTCTCTACTTCAAATGAAATTATATTAGAGTTCCATGTCAACTAGACGCTTGGTTCTTGTTACAAGATGAATAGGGAAAAAAAATCCAGACCCAAGGGAATTCAGAAGATATATTTTTGTGTGCAACTGTGTTCCCCGTTTTGCTTTAAGAAAATGTTGAAGATAGCATAGTCTATCAGTAAAAAAGTAAGAAGATGTAGATCTAAATTTTGGTTTTGTTCTATAATCCCTTAGCTGCTTTGGATTTCACTGTGCTCAAATGAAAAATGAGGATCTTCATTCTTTTACATAAATGCCAGATATATAAGTGAGATAGCATATTGCCTGTAATTTGAATTACTCAAGGGAAATGTGGTATAAAAACTAAAGTTATCACCAAGGTCCAGCAACTTCCAGCTCGATGTGAAAGTGGTCTCATCTCAGTGAGGGGGCTAAATGAAGAGGGGGCAACATGCATGCTGGAGACCCCCTTCTCCATCCAGGCAGGGACCACCTCACCCGTTCCCACTCGCTCCAATTTCTTCTCCTTCCCTGTGTGGACTGATTTCTCAAGAATCTTGGTTTAAAAAATGAAAATAGAGAAAATAGAATTCCCTGGTGGTGCAGCAGTTAGGATTCCATGCTTCCGATGCAGTGGGCATGGATTTGATCCCTGGTAGGAGAATTAAAATCCCATGTGCTGAAAGTTGTGGCTAAAAAAAAAAAAAAAAAAAATAGAGAAAAACAAACATTTTCCCTGAGCTTGTGTTTCTCTCTCTTCTCTCTTCTTTTTCAAACTTGCTTCTTGAAACTTGCTTACCATCTACTTGGCTCCTCTGCAATAACTTCCCTGCATCCTCTCTTGAGTCCCAGGTCTCTCCCACCCTCAGTGGGTCTGCTCCTGATGGAGCCACCAACAGTTCCAGGTTGTTGAGTCAAGGGGTCACTTGCTTGACCGGGTTAAAACCCTTCACGGTCACCCCTTCTGCCCTCCTAGCTGGATTTCCATCTTCATCCTGTCCCTTTAAATCGATCTAACAGAACAGCTAAGGAAGAAACGCCATCTTGTTCTAGATCTTCAAGTGATTCAAGGATCATCAATTACTTGCTCTTTGTTGTTCAGTTGCTCAGTCATGTCTGACTCTTTGCGACCCCGTGGACTGCAGCCCGCCAGGCTTCCCTGTCCTTCACCATCTCTTGGAGCTTGCTCAAACTCATGTCCATTGAGTCGGTGATGCCATCCAACCATCTCATCCTCTTTCTCCTCCTGCCCTCAATCTTTCCCAGCATCAGGGTCTTTTGCAATGAGTTGGCTCTTGGCATCAGGTGGCCAAAGTATTGGAGCTTCAGCTTCAGCATCAGTCCTTCCAATGAATATTCAGGGTTGATTTCCTTTAGGATGGACTGGTTATGTAGAGGAGAAATTCTGATCTCAGCATGGCTTAAAGCATCCCCTCACGCCTTGCCCTTACTCTCTAACAATACTGGTTTGTATGTCCCCCAACCCCTACAGTTTTATTTCTGGTTCCTGCCTTAGGGTACACCTTCCCAACACCTACATGTTCCTTCCACACTTGGTTCATTGTAACACAGCTTTCCAAAACCATCTCCTCTAGGATGATTTCTCAGAATAACAATGGCTACTTGAAGTAGTAAACGTGTGCAGACACTCTGCTGAACACTTTGCTCATCGCGTCATTTACTAACATGCTTTAGTCCTCAATGTAAGTACTTTAGCCCCCTCATGTAAGTACCATAATTAGTTCTGTTATGTTATAGGTGAGGACCCCTAGGACCAAGGAGCTCAAATCTGTTCCTGAAGGTCACACAGCTAGAAGGGGTGCTTACTGGGGTTTGACCACAATCTGTGAGATTCCAGAACTTCAGCTTCTTTTTGGGTAGGGGGGAAGCTATGCCAGTCATCATCATAGCATGTGCGCTTAGTTGCCCTGTGGCAGGTGGGATCTTAGTTCCCTGACAAGGAGTCAAACCCATGTCCCCTGCCCTGGAAGGCCGATTCTTAACCACTGGACTGCCAGCGAAGTTCCAAGAACTTCAGCTTCTAAGCATTATTGTAGACTGTCTCATCAAAATAACATTTTCAAGCAATATATGAGTTTTTATTTCTGCAGTTTGGTACCTGCTATTTCTTTTATATGAAACGTGTTTCCCCACTTTCTTAATAAAATCTGCTTCATTTTTTTTAGACACATCTTTTCGACCTGCCTCCAACCTGAGGGAGGCATGTCTTCCTTCTTTGGGTCTTCCACCCTAGTGCTCAGGGCTTCACACTAAGGCTCCCTAATTCTGTGTATATCTCCTCCATTAAGCTGACAAGTTTTAATTAAGGGCAGGACTCTTTGTGGCCCCATGGCCTAGTACTGGACGCCTGTACACAAATGGTAAGGATAACACAACAGTGATGAGACGAGGAACAAAAAGGCAGCAAAGCGTGGCCCACAGACAAGCTGAAGGGGCCCATTTGTGATATTTCTCATCACTTGGTTACCCTTTCCTTAGGTTCTTTACAATACAGAATCAGTCATGCTAACCAGCACAGATGGCGCTCCTGATTTCAGATGAGCCACATTATTAAGACAAAGAGGAGAAATGACAAGCCATATCAGATTTTCCATCAGAAACAAACTCATAAAAAGTATTTTGTTCCTGATGAAGACTATGCTTCCAACATTGTAAGATTAAAAAACTATAATTGACTGTAAATTCTATCCAATGTATCTGTGGTATAAAGCTTCATAAACGTATGGATTCTTGAACAGGAAACCAGTCAATTTATGACTATATGTTGTGTTTTTAGAGCTTTCCATAGAGAATTCTAATCTCATTAAAAAATTCTTTATTTTGAAATAATTTTAAACTTACATAATAGTTACAAAGATAATACAGAGTTCCTGTACACCCTTGACCCAGTTTTTTTCTCATGTTAGCATCTTACATAACCACAGGACATTGATCAAAACCAAAAAAATTAACCTTGGTCGACTACTTTGAACCAAAATGCAGAATTTCTTTAGAACTTCCCAATTTTCCATGAATGCCTTTTTTTTTTTTTTCTGTTTTAGAATCCCATCCAGGATTTCACATTATATTTCATTGTCACCTCTTGACACCCTTTTTTGTGTGTGTGTGTGTGTGTGTGTGTGTGTGTGTGTGTGTGTGTGTGTGTGTTTAAGCTCTTCCTTACTTTCTGGCTCCACAAAAATACTTTAGTGTTATCTTATGTTTTCCCTGCCTCAGCTTGAGAATCAGCCACTTCTCCAAAGAATATTGGTTTCTTTTACTGGAGAATGGTTTTTAGAGACAAGAACTTTACGACTGGGTTTTCTTGATATTACTGGCATGTCACTGCTTCTAGGCTCACCCAGAGGAAAGAGCTAGGAAATATATGTATGTATATGAGCCCTTGTGTACACACACATCTGTATTTAGTATCTACTTATTTATGTATATATCATCATTATGTCTATGGATCTGTCTATATAGCTCTGTCTATTGATGTATCTATGTTTCCATCTATGCACCTATGTATTTATGTCCCATCTTGCAATAAACTGAGTTCATGCTGACACTCCTACTCTAATTTTGTGCCAGAGAAGTCATCTGGCATTTTCCTTTTGTTTATCTATAACTTCTTTCTCAGACTTCCCTGGTGGCTCAGTGGTAAAGAATCCACCTGCCAATGCAGGAGACTTGGGTTCAGTCCTTGGGTCCAGAAGATCCCCTGGAGAAGGAAATGTCAACTCACTCCAGGATATTTGCCTGGAGAATCCCATGGACAGAGGAGCCTGGTGGGTTACAGTCCATGGGGTCACAGAAGAGTCGGACACAACTTAGCAACCAAACAACTTCTTCCTCTGACTGTGTGAAATCTGGCTCTCATTATCTCCATAAACTTTTTTATGTGTTCCGCCTTAGTTGACGGGTAGCTAGTAGCAGTGATGACATTTACCATAGAATAACCCCACACTTCGGAGAAGGCAATGGCACCCCACCCCAGTACTCTTGCCTGGAAAATCCCATGGACGGAGGAGACTGGAGGGCTGCAGTCCATGGGGTCGCTAAGAGTCGGACACGACTGAGCAACTTCACTTTCACTTTTCACTTTCATGCATTGGAGAAGGAAATGGCAACCCACTCCAGTGTTCTTGCCTGGAGAATCCCAGGGACAGGGGAGCCTGGTAGGTTTATGGGGTCGCACAGAGTTGGACATGACTGAAGCGACTTAGCAGCAGCAGCAGCAGCAAGGGGTTCCCAGGTGGCACTAGTGGTAAAGAACCTGCCTGCCAGTGCAGGAGCCGTAAGAGACATGGGTTCGGTCCTTGGGTCGGGAAGATCCCCTGAAGAAGGGCATAGCAACCTATTCCAGTATTCTTGCTGGAAAACCCTATGAACAGAGGATCCTGGTGGGCTATGGTCCATAGGGCTGCAAAGAGCTGGACTCGAAGGGCAAAGCACCAGTATCATTAAACCTTGTTTTCCTTTATGTGTTAGTTACTCAGTCATGTAGGACTCTTTGCAAGCCCACAGACTGTAGCCTGCCAGGCTCCTCTGTGCATGGAGTTCTCCAGGCAAGAATACTGGAGCAGGTTGCATTTCCTTCTCCAGGGAATCTTCCCAACCCAGGGATCGAACCAGGGTCTCCTGCATTGCAGGCAGATTCTTTACCATATAAGCCACCAGGGAAGCTCTGTTTTTCCCTTAAGGCTGCAGTATCTCTTCCCCCCTCAACCCTATACAATCGCATCCAGATTGACACCTTCCACTATCATGCCAACACAGAGAAGGTCTCTAGGATTGAAGCGTCAAAGAGGTCAGGGATTTCTGTCTGGCTTGTTTGCTGACATATCCCTCGTGCCCAGAACATACGCCTGGCACATGGCAGGCTCTGGATAAATAGTTGAGAATGATCAGGAACATCCCTATTTGTATCTCCAGCCAGCCAGCCCTCACTCCTAAACTCTAGACTGATACATGCAACCAACCATTAGGTCTCTCTACTCAGAGTCTCACTCACACCAGCCCAAGACGGAGTGATGATCTTCTCTGTGCTAATGTTTCCTGGTTCAGTGAATGGGACTGTCATCCATCCAAGGAGATGAACCTGAAACCAGGAGTCATCCTTGAGATGCTCATATACGTCCTTCCACCCACAAACTCACTAAGGTCCTGCTGATTCTGCTTCCCAAATAGCTCTCCAGTTCACACTGCCTCCCATCCGAAAAGCCTCCAGGGGCTCCCTATTGTTCTGGGGCAAGAGGGAAAAGTTCTTGGCATTTTTCTTCAGGCTTCGTGTGGTCTAAGCCCCACTTACTTTTCTACACTCACTTTACACCACTTTTTTCTGGGGTCACGCTGAACATGTTTCCTTCTCTCTGGAATGTTCTTTCCTCCCCTCTGATAGCTACATCTCCATGAAGTTCACCGCTGCTCCTTCTTCATAGCTCAATCCAAGTGTCTCTTTCTGCTTCCCCACCTCCCTGTCCCCCATCTGGGTCCAAGTCTTCTCGGAAGTCCTCACTCAAGTGCTGTTCTTCTCTGCAGAAATGTCATCTCACATTATAAATATCTATCCACTGCTTTCCTTATTTGATTTATGTCCAATTCCTCCGCTAGACCCTCAGCTCCATAAGAGCGGAGAATTACCTGTTTATTCTTGTCTCCTTCATGCTGGCCCAGTGCTGTGCATGTAGTAGGGACTTGAAGATTAAAGGAATTGAATGAACATGCAGAAAATAGAAACGCTCTGGGTAGAATGGACAAGTAGATGGGCTTCTTGGAACAAAGAACAGAAGGGCTGTGTGAAACTTGAGTCCTGAAGACATCAAGGCAATGATACCTCGTGTCCCGTGTTTAGGCGCCCAGAGGACAGCACTCACTACCTCATTCCTCAAACGAGTCTGAACGCAGCTACCAAAATCCTTTCTGCAATTCAGTGACAGCCAGATACTGCAGAAAACTGAAACCAATTGTCACTTTTTTTTCCTTAGAACCATAATAATCCACTTTCCCATTGCCTGTGAAAGGATCTGATAAGAAAAAGTGCTGCTGGCGTTTAAAATTTTTGTTCTCTTAATTAAAGAAAGCAAAGTGAGAGAGCCTCTTCATGGCTGGGCAGAGAGCTGGGCACCAGGCATGCTGAAGAGTAAGCCTCCTGCCTGGTTCGTACACATTATCCTTCCAAACCTCACTTAAAAAATCGAGAGATTATCTTGCAGAGTACTGTGATAAGCTATAAGAAAAGTGATTCTGAGCTAGCACAACCACAGACTGATACAACCAACAAGTCATCAATGTAAACTTGGACTGTAGCCTGCCAGGCTCCTCTGTCCATGGGATTTTCCAGGCGAGAATACTGGAGTGAGTAGCCAGGAGATCTTCCCAATCCGGGAAGATTGGGAGTTGAACCCGGGTCTCCTGCATTGCAGGCAGATTTTTTACCAGCTGAGTTACCAGGGAACCCCAAACAGGCTTAGGCATGTCATTTTATGTTTGTTCAACGTCAGAAGATACTGGAGCTATCTTATTAAACGTCCTAAGTGCTGGGGATGAGACAAAGAACAGAGTTTCCTTCTCTCATTTCTTCTCTTTTTTAAGCTGCCTTGTCATCTTAGATGCAGTGTATGGGCTTATTGCCTAGTGGCATGCGGGATCTTAGTTCCCTGATTGGAGGCTGAACCTACATTCTCTGCACTGCAAGGCAGATTCTTAACCACTGGGCCACTGGGGAAGCCCCAGAACAAGGTTTCTGAAAACAACAGCCTCTAAAAGTGATCTGGTTTGGCTCAATCCCACATGGAATGAAATTTTGGAAGGGCTCAGTGAAACCCTTCTTCCAGGAAAGTCTCACATTTATAAACTTTACTCTTGCGGGAGTTGTTCGGTTAGGGGCAGAAGAAAATGAGTTCAGCTGTTGAGAAAGCTGCTCTTGGTTGGTGAAAGCTGCCCGACATTCTGAGAGGACCCATTGTTGCTCAACTCTGTCACCTCCCAGAGGCAGAAAGAGGTCCTTTATTCTCGGAAGGTGTTTTTAGTTTTCAAGGTCTGCCATACCGAGTACCAAAAACTGGTGGCTTGGAACAGCAGACATGTATGGTCTCAGTTCTGGAGGCTGGAAACCCCAAATCCACGTGTCTATAGACTTGGTTCCTTCTGAAGGTTCTGAGGGAAGGTCTGTTCCAAGACTCTTAGCTTCTGGAGATGGGCCGAACCCCAGGTATTCCTTAGCTCATACATGCGTCACTTCAGTCCCTGTCTGCGCATCTCCCTCTTCTCCTCTTTGTACAGGGACACCAGTCATCGTGGATTAGCATTTTTGGTCACTCAGTCATGCCCGACTCTGCGACCCACCCCATGGACTGCAGGACCCCAGGCTCCTCTGCCATGGGATTCTCCAGGCAAGAATACTGGAGTGGGTTGCCATTTCCTTCTCCAGGGGATCTTCCCGACCCAGGGATTGAACCCAGGTCTCCAGCATTGCTAGCAGATTCTTTACAATCTAAGCCACCTTAATGACGTCGACTTAATCTGTTTTCAACTCAAATGCCCTATTTCCAAATCAGGTCACATTAACAGGTCCTGGGAGTTACAGCTTCAGTGTATCTTTTTAGGGGACATAATTCAACTCACACTAGGAGGACACCAATTTTCACTGGTACCTTGTCTGTTTTGACTTTCTGAATCCCTATTACCTGTTTAACTCCAAAACTTCATTTGGAATTTTGGCTGTTTCCCCATTTTTGCATTGACTTCTTGATTTCTAGGCTGTTACCTTTTCTTTTTGAAATTGAGGTATAGTTGATTTACAATATTATATATGTTTCAGTTATATAACACAATGATTCATAGTTTTTAAAGGTTATATTTCTTTTTTATAGTTATAAAATTTTGGCCACATTCCTTTTGGTGTAAAATAGATTGTCCTAGCTTATTTATTTTATACATTAGTTTGTATCTCTTAATCTCCTGTGTGCTTAGACACTCAGTCGTGTCCGACTCTTTGCAACCCCACGTCCTGTATAGCAACTCCGTCCATGGAATTCTCTAGGCAAGAATACTGGAGTGGGTGCCGTTCCCTTCTCCAGGATATCTGCCCAACCCAGGGATTGAACCCAGGTCTCTTGCATTACAGGCAGATTCTTTACTGTCTGAGTCACCAGGAAAGCCCATGAAGGAGTCATCTTTGACCAAAAGCTTAAGAGTGGCTTCATGTGGAGTTGGGTTACATTGAAGGCTTTGAGTAAAATTCTGAGTGTACCAACTCTTGATCACGGACAATTTACAGCCTCTTGGCAATATGCATCCTTTGGCCCTGGGCAGTTGAGCAGCAGGGAATCCTAGATATTAGATGCTCCTAGTCGCATGTGGTTTCCAACTGTCATGCAAATATTCAGTGGAAAAAAAAATCTGCGGGGTGGCACCACAGTAAATGATGTTCAGATAGCTAAAATAATTAAGAATTGGTCAGTAACCCAGTGGTCTGTCTGGAAACTTGGGAGTATGAGAAGTCCAAGAGGAAAAAGTTAGCAATTCGTCTTTCCTTTCTTAACTGTCATCACCCACCTTATTATTATTATTATTTTTTTTTTGATGTGGACTATTTGAAAGAGGAGAGTGAAAAGTTGGCTTAAGGCTCAACATTCAGAAAACGAAGATCATGGCATCCGGTCCCATCACTTCATGGGAAGTAGATGGGGAAACAGTGGAAACTGTCACACTTTATTTTTGGGGCTCCAAAATCACTTCAGATGGTGACTGCAGCCATGAAATTAAAAGACGCTTACTCCTTGGAAGGAAAGTTATGGCCAACCTAGATAGCATATTCAAAAGCAGAGACATTACTTTGCCAACAAAGGTCTGTCTAGTCAAGGCTATGGTTTTTCCTGTGGTCATGTATGGATGTGAGAGTTGGACTGTGAAGGAGGCTGAGCACCGAAGAATTGATGCTTTTGAAATGTGGTGTTGGAGAAGACTCTTGAGAGTCCCTTGGACTGCAAGGAGATACAACCAGTCCATTCTGAAGGAGATCAGTCCTGGGATTCCTTCTTTGGAAGGAATGATGCTGAAGCTGAAACTCCAGTATTTTGGCCACCTCATGTGAAGAGTTGACTCACTGGAAAAGACTCTGATGCTGAGAGGGATTGAGGGCAGGAAGAGAAGGGGACGACAGAGGATAAGATGGCTGGATGGCATCACTGACTCGATGGACAGTGAGTTTGAGTGAACTCAGGGAGTTGGTGATGGACAGGGAGGCCTGGCATGCTGCGATTCATGGGGTCTCAAAGAGTCGGACACGACTGAGTGACTGAAATGAACTGAACTGATTTTTAAAGTCTTTATTGAATTTGTTACAAAACTGCTTTTTTATGTTCTGTTCTTTGGACACGAGGCCTGTGGGCTCTTAGCCCCTGATCAGGGGTCAGACCTGCATCCCCTGCATTGGAAGGTGAGGTCTTAACCACTGGACTGCCAGGCCAGTCCCACTCATCTTCTTTAACCCAACTTCTGCACCATCAGAATCCCTGAGTGTGCGCTCACCACCTTACCAGCATGGTGACCAATTTTTTATTAAAATTTTTTAAAAACTGTGGTCAGGAACACACAACATACCATTCACCATCTAAGCCATTCTTTAAGGATACATCTCAGTAGTATTAAGTACATTCACACTGTGTACCAAAGGTCTCTAGAATTGTTTCATCTTTGAAAACTGAAAACCCTGTAGCCACTGAACCACAGCAAGAAGTCCTCTTTGCCCCCTGCAACCGCCACTTTACTTTCTGCTTCTGTGAAGCGAGAAGACAGCGATCAGGGTTTAGCTGAGTGGATCCTCTGGCCACGACTTGTCTCCCTAAATCCTGAAGGACTTCAATACAGGAGGCAAGACAGAGATGCAAACAAAAGCCCCCGGATAAGACTACAGAGAAACATTAACTTGGAGCTCACATTTTAAATAGCAGTAGGGTTTCTGTTGTTTTTGTTAAAAGGATAATCAATAAGACAGAGAAGCTTCTTTACATGCCTACCCTCAACTATGTTTTGGATGTGAAGCCATCAAAGACAATCGAGCTTGAGCTCACATGGCCTTAATACAGAGTTGGGGAAACAGTTTTAATTTCAGAGCTTTGAATTTAATCTAGACAGACTATCTATCCTTCCTTTTTCAATGAATCTTTCCCTGAGGCTTCTCTATGGGTTTTTTTTTTTTTTCCCCTCATAGTTTAATGAATTTTCTACTGCTTAAAAGAGAACCTTTATATCTGTCTTGCACTGAATTTGCAAAAATCATTAAAGCTGCAAGAACTCTCTTCATTTTCAAAGTTTGCAAAACTCCACCCACGTTCTCCAGCGTTTTTGCTACATCACGGAGCACCAAGGTCACTGACTCCTACTGCTTGCTCTTTAGAGGACAGCGGTAGGTCAAGGGGGTTTTTTAGCCTCTATACTAACTGATTTGGCTTCTCAGCTGCCAAATTATACATTTGCAATCTAATCTCTAGTCAATTTTCTGATCTTACGTAAAAAATATATATTTCTCTATTTCTATCTGTCTCCAGGTCCTGTATTGGGTTTTAGAAATGCTGAAAAGAGAATCATGGTCTCTATTTAATTAGAAACAGGGTCACATAAATTATGGCAGCCAGGAAATGATTGCTCCGGTGATACTGCTGCTAGGAAAGCAATAGATAAATTTTATGCAGATGCATAACTGGCATGAGTTTTCAGAACATTATTTATTTTGCAGAATGACAAAGGAAGAGCTATATGAGCAGCTATAAAGGCACAACATTGGTAATGTCACAGAGAAGGGTGGCCTGGGGATGAGCATTTATATCAGAACCCATCAAAACTCATCCCCAAGGAGCCTTTTTATTATTGTCCTCAGAATCCCATCTTTAAAAAAATATTCTTCTATCAAAATGCCTTTATGAAGCAATAAATAATTCAATGTTGCTTCTTTTTCCTTGAAGAAGAGCATATAGGAAGAGGCTTCCGAGCATTAGGATGCAGTGTTGCTGCCTAGCAAATTTCCAGCTAAAAGTATTTTAAAGTTTGGTAGGGTAAATGCACCATTCCCTTTAGGTTTCCCGAAGTGTCAAGGAAAGCTGTTGGTTCCCTCGTTTGCCCTGAAGAGCCCCACGGCTTAGCATCCCTGGCTGGAAACCACTGTCTTAAAGGGCAAGGAGGAGACTTCAGAAAATAAGAAGGAAAGGTAAAAACTACGTTTGTACGTAAGAAGAATCCGATTCCACCACAGTGGATTGTTCTTGCTCCTCGGGGAGCTTCTCCCTGCAGGGCGCTCTGGTGTCCTTGGCTAGAGGGCAGCCTGACTCAGGATTCAGCCACGTTTCTCCCCGTTTATCACAGGCTGGGAGTCACAGTCTGTGCTCTTTCCTTCAGTTTCCTCTCTTGGATGCTTTCCTCGTTCACGTCGTCACGTCTTTCTTGTCTCCCGTCCTAGTTTCTTCACTGCACTGTCCAGCTTTCTGCCCTTGTCTCCCAACTGTCCACCCCTGGGGACATAATCCCTTCCCCAAGCACAAGGACCAACTTTCTCTCTCGTACCCCCGTTCGATATTTCATATTTAACTTCTCCATTTTAAAGCTGACTCACACTGGCTTCTATGACTTGTGAAAAATGTCCACGAGTCAACATATATTTTAACACAATTGTTTTTACCACGATCATAATAAAATACAGTAACAGTCTCTAGCAGCCTTTCTAAACTCTTAATGTGTTGCAAGCACATTATATCTGTGTCTAAGGAGGGTCACTGTTCCAGAAGGTTCCTGAGGCTGGAGGAGCTCTGGACAGTATCTGCCATCAGTGGAGTGAAGGGTAAATGTCGCAGCTCTTACCTTCTGCCAAAGTGCCAACTCCAGTGCCTCTGATTAGATCATCTGCTTTTTGAGGGGAAACAAACAACTACTTTGTATATAGCTTTAATGATTGGGTTGTTTAATTCACCTCCGTTCCTCAGGAAACCATCCATCACATCAACAATTATTTCATGGCTATAATGATGTCTGTGTCATCTAAAACACCATTGTTTATCAACAAGTTATGAACAGTCCTATGAATGAGCCTCCAGCACACCATGACTCACGGCTGGCATTTATAGAGCTTTATTGTGACTCAGTACAGTGTAGAGGTTGAGTCTGGGCTTTTGGTCCAAACGGCCCGGGGTTCAAATCCTAACTCTGCTACTTATTAGCTGTGTGACCTTAGGTGACTTGTGTAACTTCTCTGTGCCTTAGTTTCCTCACCTATCAGATGAAACTGAGAATAGTGCCTGCATCACACGGTTGCTGTGAAATTTAAAAAGGTGAAAATACAAAGTACATGCGCTGAGCCGGTGCTCAACAACTGTGACTGTGGCTGTGATGGTTGCTGTTCAGGCGTTAAGTCATGTATGACTCTCTGCAACCCCACGGACCACAGCACACCAGGCTTCCTTGTGCCTCACTATCTCCTGGAGTTTGCATCTCTACACTATACTGAGTTCGTGTTCGTGTCCATGTAGCTATAAGAAGCTATATATAGACTAACTGGTAGAAAGGGTCAAAGATGGAAAAAAAAAGTTTAAGCTGAATAAAGATAGATTTTGGAATACAGAGTGCTTTCTGGAACTTGAAACATTAAGAAGATGAAATAGTTTTTCACACTTTCCCCATCCTCTTCTTTGGGAATAACAGAGTAACGTCATTTAAATCCTTAATACCAGATTTGTAAAGCAAGGATGAAAGTGGTTATACGGCAGTACATATTTATTGGTTGTGTCAATTATACTGTTGGTCAATTCTGAACTTGGTACATATTTATTCTACAACTAGAAGCCAGGAGAAGTATCTACATCAATGGCACAAAGAACTTGCCAACTCTCATACGAAAAGCCCATTGCTGTTGCCACAAATTGAAAAGATCTGGAAGAAAGCTACACCACACTCGGACAAGCATTTGTTTGTGTAGCCTCGGAACAGGAAAATTCAAATCCTTCCTTGAAATGCTCGCAGCTAGCATCTTTACATCCAAAAAAAAATTTATTTTTTGACATGATTGACTATCCTTAGTTAAAAGCCTGGGCTTTGGAGATAAACAAGAATAAAAAAGTGAAATGCTTAAAGTGATTTTGAGATTATAAATAACAACAAGACATTTAAATAGGTGATGTCATTGCTTTGTAAAAAGTAGACAACTTGATCCAATTTGAAAATTCTGAATATGTGGGGCCCTTCGAAAGTTCCAGATGGGATATTCTTTATTAACATCCCAACTATTGCAGTGCCGAGGTGGGTGATCCAAGAATATTTATCCAGGTGCTCCCTCGCTTCACAAATTCTGCTTCTCAAAAGGTCTCTTTTCTTTGATAGAGTCAAATATTCAAGCCAAGTAACCTCCATGGAACAAAAACTATGAGAATACTGATTCACATCTGTAATCTTTCAGCCATCAATAACATAATCTTCACATATTTACACTGAGATTTTTTGGAAATGATTATCAATGCCATAACACCCAGTCTGTTTTCATATACAGCTGGGCACACAGTTGATCAGTTATTCTATCCCATTTCTTATACCTACTTTGAGCACCAGGACTAAATTCTCTTTTAGTGCCTAGTGGTCAGGCAAATTTACGCTTAATAGTTTTATGATGATGATCGAAAGCATTACATATAGCTATGCCAAATGGCAAGCTGGCCCTGAGGCATTTCATTTCCAAACAACCTTCATTTAATGGCTGAAGGAGAATCTAAATTCAATTTACTATACCATGCCCATCTTAATTTTACTCAAAATAATGATATAAAAATATCCCTAGGATAATTACAGAGCAATAAAAATTTCCTTTGTTGATATTAGAGAAGGTTAAACTTAAAAGAAAAATATTTGCCAACTCAGTGTGTTAATTTATTAAAATCTTTGCTTTGAAGCTTGAACAGATTTAACATTACCTGTAAGCACATGCTTTGCCCTTATTTTTTAATGCCGATTTAAAGAATCCCCCATACATTACTTACTTGTTTAAGCTTCTTTAGATCTTCATCAAGCTCTAAGTTGTCCAAAATAACAGCAACAAACAAACTCAGGAGGATCTATAAAATGGTTAAATAATAATGAAAAAACCCACACACCATAAGTATCAAAATATTACCTATATGATCTAGAATATCTACCTAAAATATATGCTATATGGAATGCATTAAACACACAGTTGTGAGTCACTGCATAGGTATTTAAAGATATTCATAACAAATACATTCAAGGAAATACATCTGTTAACTGAAATAGACAATATAAAATATTAATTTGCTTTATAAAGCTGATTTTAGATGAAATTTAAGAAAAATTTAAAATAATTCAACAATCTTACTTCTAAGACTATATCCAAAGAAAATGATCTGAAGTACTGATGAAAATCTTTATACCCGAAAGTGCTTGAAAGAGTTATTTATAATGATGGAATACTGGAGATAAAACCTAACTGTTGGTAAATAGCTAATACAGCTATAGAGATTTCTACTGTAACATTCTTGCAGCTACTACAAATGTCTATTGCGGTAGCTAGTCTCCAAGATGGTGAGTTCCTGGTTCACAGTCTTGGGAGTCCCCTTCCATGCTGAATACGGTTGGTCTGTGCAGTCAATGGATTACGGAAATGATCGTCTGTGACTTATGAGGCTAGGCGGTAAGGGGCACTGTGGCCTTCACCGTGCTCTCTCTTGGCTCACCCACTCTGCTGGAAGCCAGGTGCCAGCTCCCGAGGATACTCAAGTGGCCCTACAGAGAGGCCCCTGTGGCAACCAGCAGAGGCCTCCAGCCAACACACACGTGACTGACCCATCTCAGAAGCCAATCCCCCAGCCTGAGTAAAGCCTTCTGATGACCATAGCCACAGCCAGAATCTTGACTGCAAACCCATGGAATGCTCTGGGCTAGAAACACCCAGTTAAGCCTGTCCTAGATTCCCGACCTGTAGAAACCACACGAGATAACAAATGTTTATGGTTGTAATCCCCTAAATTGTTCATAATTTGTCATATAGAAATAGATAACTAATACACTCATGAATTCTATCAGTATTGAAAACTGCTTACAACATTAAGTTTAGTATATATATGTTAGAAGTGTGGGCTTCCCTGGTAGCTCAGTTGGTAAAGAATCCGCCTGCAATGCAGGAGACCCCAGTTCAATTCCTGGGTCGGGAAGGTCTCCTGGAGAAGGGATAAGCTACCCACTCCAGTATTCTTGGGCTTCCCTGGGGGCTCAGATGGTAAAGAATCTGCAAACAATGCAGGAGACCTGGGTTCGATCCTTGAGTTGGGAAGATCCTCTGGAGGAGAGCATGGCAACACACTCCAGTATTCTTGCCTGGAGAATCCCCATGGACAGAGGAGCCTGGTGGGCTACAGTCCATGGGGTCGCAAAGAGTCAGACACGACTGAGCAGCTAAGCACAGCATGGCGCGTGGTAGAAGTACAAGTCCGTACAACATGACACATTAGAGAAAATGTTAAGAGCAGGTACTTTAGAAATGTTAATGGTGCCTGCCTGTGTGAAAAAATAAATTTCCACCCCTTTTGTTGTATTTGCCAAATTAAAAAAAAAAAGGGCATATGCTTCGTTTGGAATGGGTAAATAAGGTAAAAGAAAGAAAACAACAAAAAAGTAGAATTTAAAAAATATTTTAATTTCAATTCCCTTTTCAACTTTGAATTCTCTAAAGTCTCACATTCAGTTGCTAATCTTTTCATTCCTTATTTATATTCTTCCTTTTAATTTCCCTCTTAGCAAATTATTCCCATTTGTTAATATTAGACTTAAGCACAAAGGTAAGAAAATCGAGGCAATTTAGTCATGATTCTCAAGCACCAGAGAGATTGTTATGCAGAAATTAATGCCTTTTCCAAGTTTACTGAGCACAGAACAAAAGGGAAAAAGCCTTCAACTACTATACAATTTTGACAGAATGTTTGGCTGAGGACAAGTGCCAGCACCCTTCATTTTAACAGTCATATCATTTGGGATCCGACCAGATCTTAAAGAGGACACAGAATGGTCTAGACCACAGATTTCATTTAGTTTTTAAAAAACTGAAGTATAGCTGACTGATAACGATGTGTTAATTTCTGCTATATAGCAAAGTGATTCAGTTATACATTTATATTAATATATATGGGTGCTGTACTTGATCACACAGTCACATTCGACTCTTTGAGACTCCATGGACTGTACCCGCCAGGCTCCTCTGTCCACGGGATTACCCAAGCAAGAATACCGGGCTGGGTTGTCATTTCCTCCTCCAGGGGATCTTCCCAACCCAGGGATCGAATCTGTGTCTCCTGTGTTTCCTAGACTGTAGGCAGATTCTTTACCCACTGAACCATATATATCATTCTGCTTTATATTCTTTTCCATTATGGTTTATTACAGGATATTGAATATGGGTCCCTGTGATACAGGAACAATAGTAGGACCCTGTTTGTTTTTTTTTTAATCCATTCTATATTTAACACTTTGTATCTACTAACCTAAAACTCCCACTCCAGCCCCACCCCCCACCTCCCTGGTCCTTGAAAACCACATCTGTTCTCTATTAGAACATAGATTAAAAAAAAAAATTTATTGATGTCACCACGTCCACCACATCATGAATATCTGGGCCCAGATGTATTCAGGCTTATTCTAAACCACCTTGTCCTATACAGGAAATTTCACAGTTCATGCCAAGTCTAGCCCACTTCCTGTGACCTTGAGACTGACATTGACGTTATCACCAAAGCGCTTTCAGAGGAGAATTGTCCTTTCTCCTCTTCCTTGCCCAGATCCAGAACGACCACCTGGAGGGCTCGGCTGTGAGTCTGAGCTGTCTCCCACCACTTCTGTTCCCCCTGGGCACTCAACAGGCCCTGCTCTGCATCCTAACCTAATAAATTTTCTCCCCAGTGAAAGGGCAAACACAAATCTAAAAAGAAAACAAAAAATTTACTGATTGAAAAAGGGAAAGCTACAGTTCCCCCTCCCTTTTCTCAGAGCTTATAAATTCTTCATCTGCCCCTTTGAGATGTATATAAATCTCTTTAAAAGTTAAATAAGTCACGTCGTTGTACAGTGCAAGAATAGGGTTCCATCTTCCCTTCTTCATGGGAAGGTGGGAATATAACTTCGCCACCTGGATCCACGTTGCAAAACTTCCTATTTATCATGGAGAGATGAAGAGTTTGATCTTCCTTTGGATAAAGGCAATTCGCTATCACAGAGGGCCACTCTCAGTTGCCAGGTGAATTTAGGGGGAGCTGCATTTAACAGATGGAGCCGTCAAGTCTTCCTGCTTGAGGACTGGTTGCTTTCATCCTGAGAGCATGGATGTCTTTGTCCTTGCCATTGTTTTGGCAGACTGCGTGTGATGCCTGTCGCAGTCTGGTTTACGGCTTATCCAGCAATAAAACTGTTGCTTTCCCGTCTACCTTGGCAGAGGTTTTCTGGGTTGTGAGAAGATTTTATTTTAATTATTTCCCCAACACCAGACAGATGGCAGGCTACTTCACCACAGTGAGGTTACGCTATTTGATTAAATTGGACTCTGTGTCAGACAGTGCCTTCAGTTCAGTCGCCCAGTCATGTCCGACTCTTTGCAACCCCAGACAGGGCCCAGTCAGGAACACAAATGCAATAGCGTGCTCACTGCTATGAAGTTCACAATTGCATTAAGCAGACGTGGGCTGGCAGCCTGGTGGAAAAGAGCACAGTGGTTGGAGACCTTGACTGGCAAATAGGCTCTGCCAGCCACGAGCTATGCAGCCTTCTGTGAGTTTCATCGCTCTAATTTGCATGATACAACGGCTACAATAATAGCTCAACAAATTGCAGCTATATGGTTGTTTCATTTAATCCTCCCCCAAGAACCCTGGTGTATGGTATGTTGCTGTTGTTTAGCTAAGCAATCATGCCCAACCCTTTTGAGACCCCATGGACTGTAGCCCATCAGGTTCCTCTGTCCATGGGATTCCCCAGGCAAGAATACTGGAGTGGGGTGCCATATCCTTCTCCAGGGGATCTTCCCAACCCAGGGATCGAACCCACATCTGCATTGCAGGCAGATTCTTTATCACTGAGCCACTGAGGTGTAGTATAATCTATGTTAAAATACACAGACATAAACTTAGATATGCAAAACTAAAACCGTTTTCTTGATATTTTTACAGATCAATTAAATTTGTATTGAATTGAATTGAATTGAGTCCTTAAGCCTTCCATTTGTGTTGATGGCTGAAAACTGAATCTTGCCACATGAATCCAGTTTAGTCCTTTATAAGTCAGTTACATTTGAATAAATGTACCTTCTCTTTGTTGTTGTTCAGTCACCAAGTCATTTCCAACTCTTTGTGCCCATGGACTGCAGCACGCCAGGCTTCCCTGTCCTTCACCATCTCCCGGAGTTTGCTCAGATTCACGTCCATTGAGTTGGTAATGCCATCCAACCATCTCACCCTCTGTTGCTCCCTTCTCCTTTTGCCTTCAGTCTTTGTCGGGTTGGTTTGAGGTCAAAGATGTGATTGTCACTGGCATCTGGTTTCCTGTGGTCACATGACTGATCCTCTGTCCCCCATCAGGGGCAGTCATGGTGCTTATTCTGGGGACTCTGGGCTTTCTCTCTGCTGAACTGTTCACCACCTCAGTTCCAGGGGCCTTGCATCTAGTGGCCCCAGGCTCTCCTTGGCTTGCGGCAGCATCAGTCCACTCTCTGTCTTCACATGGCCTCTCCTCTTTCTCTCTGTGTCTTATCCTCATCCGTCTCTTGTAAGGTGAAAATGGTAGTCACTCAGTTGTGTCTGACTCTTTATGACTCTATGGACTGTAGCCTGCCAGGCTCCTCTGTCCATGGAATTCTTCAGGCAAGAAATACTGGAGTGGGTAGCCATGCCCTTCTCCAGGGGACCTTCCTGACCCAGGCTTCCCTGTTGGCTCAGTCAAGAGTCCACCTGCAATGCAGGAGACCTGGCTTCAATCTCTTATAGTCATCTGAATTTAGGGATAATCCAGGATAATCACATCTCAAAATCCTTAATTTAATTGCATCTGAAAGGGCCTCCAAATAAGGTCATATTCAGAGGCTTGGGAGTTAGGACATGGATATATCTTTTGAGGGTCCCCATACAACCCCCAAGTGGCTCAGACGGTAAAGAGTCTGCCTGCAATGTGGGAGATGCAGGTTCAACCCCTGTGTTGGGGAAATCCCCTGGAAAAGAGAATGGCTATCCACTCCAGTATTCATGGGGCTTCCCTGGTGGCTCAGACAAGTAAAGAATCTGCTGCAGTGTGAGAGACCCAGGTTCAGTCCTTGGGTTGGGAACATCCCCTGGAGAAGGGAATGGATACTCACTCCAGTATTTTTGCCTGGAGAGTTACATGGACAGAGAAGCCTGGTGGGCTACAGTGTGTGGAGTCGCCAAGAGTCGGACACGACTGAGTGACTAACACTTTCACTTTCATATAACCCCTGCTACTGTCAACTTCGTTTCTGGCTCAAGCCGTTGTTCCCACACACAGGCTGTCAAGTCTCAGAGAAGGTTGGAAGTTCCGCCATTCCAGCTGGGGGTTCAGGAAGACTGGGTTTTTTTTTGGGTGGGGAGGGTCCTTTCAGACTCTCTATCTAGATCTCTCAGCTACCCAGCTCTGTGCAGGCGGCCCCGTGTCCACGTGGGGCCCCTAGCAAGGCCATCTCCCCGCCAAGTTCAGACAAGAAGTGGTAACAGGACAAGCCTTGGATGTCAACACCCGGGGTGGGTAGCAATACTGCTGCTGCCCTGGGTGTGGCATGCCACCTTATCATCAAAGCACTTCACTCCCGGTCTCTCTCTAGACCCTTCTGCCTCCTTCATGTTTCATCCCAGAGAACATTACTATTTCTTCTCAGAAAGCAGGGATGTGACGGGAAATGGGGACTTGGGGAGACTCACGAGTGTGAAGACTGACAACCGACTGGAACTAAACCCCATCGGAACCTCCCAGCTTCAGTTCTGTGTCAGCCGAGCAATTCTGATTTCTGAGAGCTGATCTAGGCAGATGGGTCTAGGGGTGGGGTGATCTTCTGAAGGCTGCTCATGTAAGATTGTGAGGGGCTGGTTGAGAGTCTGGCACGGTGCTACCAAGATGCCAAGGAGAAGAGGGATGCTGTCAGGAAGAGAGCTGTGAGAAAGGCTTTCCAGGTGGCATGAGCAAAGACGGGGCCTTGAGGGCATGGGGCTAGGTGGGGGCCTGGTGGGCAGGTGAGCCCAGCCCGGGCATCGCTGCCTGGAGGAGGCTGGGCGAGATCGAGAGGTGGGCCGAGGGGCTGGGCAGTGTGCCTGAATGCCACCAAGGGGCTGGGAGGAGTGTCAGCAAGGCTGTAATAATCAGGAGGGGATGACACTTTTTTCTTCTCTGTTAAATTTCCCTTTCAGAAGTTCTCTCTCTCTTTCTTTTTTAAAATGCATGCAATGCAGTTATTTTAAACTGGATCACTGAATAGTAACTAGACAGTGTTGAGCGCAATTTGACAAACATTATTAAATATGTAACGTTTTGTTACTTTATTTAAAAAATGGTAGATATGATACCTCTTTTTTGGAGGAAAGAGAAAATAAAGCTACCCGGAGAGCAGAGGCACAGAGAGAAAGCTGAGGGGTTCTAGCCGTACTTGATCATCTTCGTGGAGGTAAGAGTTTGGTTTTCACAGAAGAGGGAATGCAAGACTCAAAAAGGAAACGCTCTGGCTTTGCTAGAAAACACGCTGAAGGGGCTTGCAGGCAGAAACCTCTTGGGAGGTTCTGGTAACAAATTTAAGAACAATATATGAGAGCATTTCAAGCATGCTTTAAACTGTCATGAGCTAAACCTTTAAACTCTCATTAAAC
This sequence comes from Tragelaphus eurycerus, assembly GCA_935064755.1. Classification (NCBI taxonomy): domain Eukaryota; kingdom Metazoa; phylum Chordata; class Mammalia; order Artiodactyla; family Bovidae; genus Tragelaphus; species Tragelaphus eurycerus. The sequence goes on from CAKXYN010000059.1 coordinate 5,536,466, forward strand.
TGACTCAGTGGACATGAATTTGGGTGAACTCTGGGAGATAGTAGGGGACAGAGGAGCCTGGCGGGCTACAGTCCATGGGGTCGCACAGAGTTGGCCACAACTGAGTGACTGAACAACATCGTTAAACCTAAGTTCATTTAATGTCTTTGAATGTTCAGGCTTTCCTGCTTAGTTAACACGATGACGTGACGTCATGATGCTTAGTTAACATGATGACGCAAAAATAGAAACCGTATTTAAAAAATGCGTGTGGAGCTCAAGTTTTCTCCTGAAGCTCTGTTTGGACACAGACATTTATAGATGCTTGTCGCCATGTTCCTGACGGGGAGGGCGTGGTGCTAAGGTGACGACTGGACACTCGGGGTCTGGCTTGGACTGTCTCTCTGGAGTGGGAATAGGAGACGCAAGGGAGGCTGAGTCTGGGGCTGAGCGCGAGGAGGTGAGAATTACTTCGTAGTTCTTTTCTCAGACTCTAAAAAGGTGGCAATAACCACTGCGGTAAAGAAACAGACGTGAAGGGAGGTGGCTGCTCGGTTCTCATTGTATTTAATTTACATTGTCAGGCAGACATCTTTTTCCTGCAAACCCAGGGCTATGCAGGGTGCAGGCTGACTCGGGCCTGACTCAGCCATTTCTCCTTCCCCCAGGGTTCATCGGAGTGGGGGACGGAGCTTCATTCTGAAAGCAAGAACCTTTCCTCAATCCTCTCAGCCTGGCTTTTGTTGTTGTCTGTTCTGTTTTCATAGAAAGCTGAGGTGAGGCTCGTTAATAATCTGAGGGCACTACACTGACATCTGAATCTTATTTTCAGCCGATGTCTATCTACTACCAGTGCCACTGCGTGGTGACGAAAGGCTTTCCACAACCATTAAATGGAACGTCCCGGGTGGCTCAGTGGTAAAGAACCCCCCTTCCAACGCAGGAGACAGAAGAGATGCAGGTTAGAGGCTGGGGCAGGCAGATGCCCTGGAGGAGGGCACGGTAACCCACGCCAGTCTTCTTGGCTGGAGAATTCCATGGACAGAAGAGCCCAGCAGGCTACAGTCCACGGGGTCACAAAGAGTCAGACACAACTAAAACGACTTAGCACACAACCATTAAATGAGATTTCACAGGTTTATATTCAATGCTACTGATATAATAAAGAATTTTTAGAGGGATCTGTCACACTGAATTATAAGAGCCTCATCATTTGCAGTGAAAGCCTTTTCCCTTTTTGCTTTGCCAGTTCTAAACTACACAACCTGTTGTGTGTGTTATGTATTTTTTATAACTTATACATTATTTAAATTTATAATGGGGCATGGAAATCTAAATCACTATTTTTTCTTCCAGATGCAATTTCGGGGAGGGGGGAAGGCTCATGATCAGATCAGATCAGTCGCTCAGTCGTGTCCGACTCTTTGCGACCCCATGAACTGCAACACACCAGGCCTCCCTGTCCATCACCAGCTCCCGGAGGTCACCCAGACTCATACCCATTGAGCCAGTGATGCCATCCAGCCATCTCATCCTCTGTCGTCCCCTTCTCCTCCTGACCTCAATCCCTCCCAGCATCAGAGTCTTCTCCAATGAGTCAACTCTTCGCATGAGGTGGCCAAAATACTGGAGTTTCAGCTTTAGCATCATTCCTTCTAAAGAAATTCCAGGATTGATCTCCTTCAGAATGGACTGGTTGGATCTCCTTGCAGTCCAAGGGACTCTCAAGAGTCTTCTCCAACACCACAGTTCAAAAGCATCAGTTCTTCGGCACTCAGCCTTCTTCACAGTCCAGCTCTCACATCCATACATGACCACAGGAAAGACCATCGCCTTGACTAGGCGAACCTTTGTTGGTAAAGTAATGTCTCTGCTTTTGAATATGCTATCTAGGTTGGTCATAACTTTCCTTCCGAGGAGTAAGCGTCTTTTAATTTCATGACTGCAGTCACCATCTGCAGTGATCTTGGAGCCCAGAAAAACAAAGTCTGACACTGTTTCCACTGTTTCCCCATCTATTTCCCATGCAGTGATGGGACCAGATGCCATGATCTTCGTTTTCTGAATGTTGAGCTTTAAGCCAACCTTTCCACTCTCCACTTTCACTTTCATCAAGAGGCTTTTTAGCCCCTCTTCACTTTCTGCCATAAGAGTCGTGTCATCTGCATATCTGAGGTTATTGATATTTCTCCCAGCAATCTTGATTCCAACTTGTGTTTCTTCCAGTCCAGCATTTCTCATGATGTACTCTGCATATAAGTTAAATAAACATGGTGACAATATGCAGCCTTGACGTACTCCGTTTCCTATTTCGAACCAGTCTGTTGTTCCATGACCAGTTCTAACTGTTGCTTCCTGACCTGCATACAGATTTCTTAAGAGGCAGATCAGGTGGTCTGGTATTCCCATCTCTTTCAGAATTTTCCATAGTTTATTGTGATCTACACAGTCAAAGACTTTGGCATAGTCAATAAAGCAGAAATAGATGTTTTTCTGGAACTCTCTTGCTTTTTCGATGATCCAGCGGATGTTGGCAATTTGATCTCTGGTTCCTCTGCCTTTTCTAAAACCAGCTTGAACATCAGGAAGTTCACGGTTCACATATTGCTGAAGCCTGGCTTGGAGAATTTTGAGCATTACTTTACTAGCGTGTGAGATGAGTGCAATTGTGCGGTAGTTTGAGCACTCTTTGGCATTGCCTTTCTTTGGGATTGGGATGAAAATTGACCTTCTCCAATCTTGTGGCCACTGCTGAGTTTTCCAAATTTGCTGGCATATTGAGTGCAGCACTTTCACAGCATCATCTTTCAGGACTTGGAATAGCTCCACTGAAATTCCATCACCTCCACTAGCTTTGTTCGTAGTGATGCTTTCTAAGGCCCATTTGACTTCACATTTCAAGATGTCTGGCTCTAGGTCAGTGATCACATCATCATGATTATCTGGGTCTTGAAGCTCTTTTTTGTACAGTTCTGTGTATTCCTGCCACCTCTTCTTAATATCTTCTGCTTCTGTTAGGTCCACACCATCTCTGTCCTTTATCGTGCCCATCTTTGCATGAAATGTTCCTTTGGTATCTCTGATTTTCTTGAAGAGATCCCTAGTCTTTCCCATTCTGTTGTTTTCCTCTATTTCTTTGCATTGATCACTGAAGAAGGCCTTCTTATCTCTTCTTGCTATTCTTTGGAACTCTGCATTCAGATGTTTATATCTTTCCTTTTCTCCTTTGCTTTTCGCTTCTCTTCTTTTCACAGCTATTTGTAAGGCCTCCCCAGGCAGCCATTTTGCTTTTTTGCATTTCTTTTCCATGGGGATCATTTCCTCTTGTGCTTTGTTAAATAAAGTGCATACATACTCTCAACACAATGGTATTCAGTATATGCAGTGCTTTAAAACAAGAAATTCAAATTCACATCTTTATTTTCACACATTGGCTACTCACTACTTGCAACAGATCTGTAATATCACATTATATTAATATACAACACGTGTATTTGTCCTACCATGTAATAGACAATGACTGTACTAATAATATACACATTTTCTTATTTTATGATCAATACATTATGAACCACTGATCTTAATGAAAAAGTAGAGAATAACTATTTGTCCAGGTATCTAATTCTTTACTTTTTCTCAGATTTTCTCAGATTATAACACCTATGCTTAAGGTATTTTTAGCGATGACCATGCATTCAGTGTGGGAAATGACACAGATCTCTGCAACCCTGGCAAGTCTCCTTCCTAGAATTTTTATGAATGATGTAGCCACCTCTGGGTGGGGCACTGACCCTCCAGCTCAGGGGGCTTCCGAAGCAACAGCTCCTGTCCTCACTTGGCAGCACGTGTTTAGTTACTGTGATTCCTTGAAAGTGAAGTGAAAGTCGCTCACTCGTGTCCGACTCTTTGTGACCCCATAGACCATACAGTCCATGGAATTCTCCAGGTCAGAATACTGGAGTGGGTAGCTGTTCCCTTCTCCCAGGGATCTTCCCAACCCAGAGATTGAACCCAGGTCTCTTGCATTTTGGGCAGATTCTTCACCAGCTCAGCCACAAGGGAAGCCCAAGAATACTGCAGTGGATAGTCTATCCCTTCTCCAGCGACTCTTCCCGATCCAGGACTTGAACCGGGGTCTCCTGCATTGCAGGTGGATTCTTTACCAACTGAGCTATCAGGGAAGCCCATGATTCCTTAGGGCCTCTCTTCTAAAACTCCTCTCACTACTAAAAAAGCCAGGTGCACCTGAGCTGAGGCATTTGCGAGGTTTAGGTGTGAAACTTTGAACCACAGAGTATTACCTTGGTTTTCTTCCATTTACCCACAATGCATTTAGTGAAATTCAACCAGTGAAGCAGTGTGCTCTTTAGTGTCCTGTGTCCCCCAGTTTTGCTGTGACCTGACCACCCTGCACAGCACACGATGGTTCTGGTTCTCTCTACTGCAGGGAGAGGCTAGGTTAGCCTGACTCATCTTGCTCCAAGTTACACTGTATTTTCTCAAAAGAGTGGCTTCACCATCTTAGAATGGCTTTTCATGACTGAGCATTTCCATCTCTGTCGCTTTGTATCCTATTTTGAATTCTCTCCAACTGCGTATAGTTCTGCACCCACCCTATCTTTCTTTCTCATTTCCAGTTCTTTTCTGAAGTTTCCTCTTATGATTTTCTTTGTCTGTTTATATAGCTTAAAGACAATCCTTTAGTTGAAATATCACCTTTAATCCTATTTTCTTTTCTATGGTGAACTTCATTAGTAATTTTTTAAAAAATTATTTTCAAGGATACAGTAGAAACACAGCAGGAATCTGGGCAATACCCCATCATCTTGCAGTTTTCTTTTCTTTTTTTTTTTTTACCATTTCTTTTCCTCATTACCTTTTTACCATAATCACACTATCCTAAGCTGCCTTGCAGGCTGTAGTTGGAAACTATTTCGTTTTTCATATAGGTCAATGAAAAGTCAAATGTAATCAGAGCAATGCAAAATGAGAAATGTTCAACACAGATGCACTTTTAAATGAATTCTGTAAAATCAAGTTATTTAATTTACACTTTGGAAGGCCCATTTTTGTCAGCAAAACATGACTATTCTCTGAAAGCTGCCACTACAGAAGCAAAATCAAGAGATTGCTGTGTTAATGTAAGCACTTCAAAGGTAACAAAAAGACTAACCACAATGAATGCTTAATTACATTTTCTCTCTTTCAGTATTCATATCACAGGGCTTTCCTTTGAAACAATAATAAAGTGAAAAACACTGAAAAATAAGGAGTCTTTCAACTGGTTAAGTCTTTCATCATTCTTATCCCCAAATCATTGACAAAAGTGGGAGGGGGAAGATGGATTTCATAAGCATTGGGCAAATTGCAATCAGTCACGGACAGAAATTCAGAATACATACCTGGTGGATGAGAGAGACAATTTACGGAACAGTAGATAATGGTTATAAATATGCGTCTGCTGTACACTTAAGCCTGATTTTCACTGTGGGCTGACAAATTGGTGCCCCCAGGGGGCGATGGAAGAGCCTGCTGTTTCCTATTCCAGAAACTGCAGCCAAACCTTTTTTTTGGTCTGCTTGGCACATGCTTGTTTGTCCCTGAGAAGACTAAATCAGGCTATGTGCCTCCACAGGCCAGTGTGGATAAAAATTAAGTCAAAGGATGTATATGTATGCAGACTTTTTTTTTTCTTTTTGCAATTTGGGTTAAAATTGCTTTGTAGTATTTTACAAAAACAAAAAACTGATACAATTTAGCAAAAATGTTCTTTTTCAGCTAAATTCAAGCCTAAAGAGAGGCTTATGAAATCGAGATTTTTAACTTACAAATGTTCAGTTTGGAAGGGTAGCGATGCACATATAACACAGGCTATCATCTCCATGCACATATTTGTGTGTTTGTCCAAAAACAATCTTTAGCTGTTTTACTGCCAATATTTTAAAAATTTCAGTTCAGGTTGATATGGAATGATCAGGAAGCAAATGTTTATCATGTGTATCAAAAATACAGCATGCCTGAGTGTCTCTATGATAATAGCTTTTTATCTGTGGATGGTTTGTGTTTACTAGTACAACTTCTCTACCAGTTGTAGGGTCAGAGAGCACAGATTAAGCCTTTCCAATGAAGGCCAGGATGTAGGCTAGTACTTATACAGAGTGGCTGAGATTCGGGAAAACTTTGCTGAAGCAAACTGGGCTGCCTTGATAGACCTCATGAAAATAACTGTCAGTCTGAGGACATACAGGAGAATAAAGCAATTGTCGATAATGCTTAAGGGAATCTCCAGTGACCTGGGGAAGTGACTTCAGTCTCTAGACTTTTTGGGTAGTATAAAATTAACACTTGCAGTTTTGAAAATTTAGTTTTAAAGTGTGCTATGGAGTCATTTAGAGGCTTCCCTGATAGCTCAGATGGTAAAGAATCCGCCTGCAATGCAGGAGACCCCAGTTCAAGTCCTGGGTCAGAAAGATCCGCTGGAGAAGGGATAGACTACCCACTCCAGTATTCTCGGACTTCCTAGTGGCTCAGCTGGTAAAGAATCCACCTGCAATGCGGGAGACCTGGGTTCAATCCCTGGGTTGGGAAGATCTCCTGGAGAAGGGAAAGGCTACCTACTCCAGTATTCTGGCCTAGAGACTTCCATGGACTGGATAGACCCAGGGATCACAAAGAGTTGAACACAACTGAGCAACTTTTACTTTCATGAAGCCATCTGGGCAGCAACCAGGATCCCAGATTCTACCTTCTGGTATATACTCTGAAGGGCTTCCTTTGTGGCTCAGCAGTAAAGAATCTTCCCGAAAGGCAGGAGATTCAGGTTCAATCCCTAGGTGGGGGAAGTTCCCCTGGAGAAGGAAATGGCAACCCACTCCAGTATTCTTGCCTGGAACATACCATGGACAGAGGAACCTGGTGAGTCCATGGGATTGCAAGAATCGAATACGACTTAGCGACTAAACCAAATATCCTAAAGAAACTCTTGCACAACTGGACACAAAGTACAGATGTATTCGTTGCAACAGGTAAGAGCAAAATATTGGAAAGCCACCTATGCTGTGTCTCCAGGACGGAAACTGAGGAGCAAATATGGCATGTTCAGCCAATGGACTGCTACTATATGACTATATATATTATATATATTAATGCCTGAATTAACTTCATGTGTATTAAGATGAAAAGATTTCAAAAGCAATATTTGGTTAAAAACTAAACTGAGTGTATATATTCTATTTATTTTGAAAATTGCTACTCCTAATCATTTGTAAGGAGGGAAAAGTGAAAGTGTTAGTCGCTCAGTCGTATCTGACTCTTTGCGACCCCATGGACTGTAGCCTGCCAGGCTCCAGGCTCCTCTGTCCACGGAATTCTCCAGGCAAGAGACCTGGAGTGGGTGGCCATTCCCTTCTCCAGGGGATCTTCCTGACCCAGGGATCAAAGCCAGGTCTCCTGCATGGTAGGTGGCTTCTTTACTATCTTAGCCACCAGGAAAGCCCTTGTAAGGAGGGAAACCCATGATCAAACATAACTTGGCCTCAGCCTGGGGTGGAGTTATAGCAGTGAGCATAGAGTGCGGGCATTCCTTCCAGACAGGGCCAGCCATGCGCTGGAGCCGTGCTCCTCAAACTGAAAATATCATATTGATCTTAAAAACCAAGGGTATAAAAATGTCTGCAGATGATTTACAACACTATATATTTTAATGGGTTTGTATAAACATGGAAAACTCCTAAAGCCCATTGATTTTAAGATGCACGTTTATTTTCACATTTTAACAATCTGAAATTGGGATGTATTTTGCAATCTATATGTGTACTTTAATTCTACTTTGTTAATATTACACCAAATATGAGTCTTTTTAAAGTTGATAGATTGAAAATAAAAGAAGAATGGGGTGGCAGAGGATGAGATGGTTAGATAGCATCACCGACACAAGAGACATGAATTTGAGCAAACTCTGGGAGATAGTGGAGGACAGAGGAGTCTGGCGTGCTGCAGTCCATGGGGTCGAAAAGAATTGGACATGAATTAGTAACTGAATGATAACAACAACAAAGTTGATAGTATGCTAAATTTAGTAAACTATGGTTTAAAAACTGGAAGATGGGTTCATACCAAATTCATCAAAGTCATTATCTGGGAGAATCGGTGTGGAGAAGACCAAAACAGAGACAACCCTGGGCATAAATTATGCTTTAAACTGATCAATAATACTTTACTTTTACAAATTAAAAACATCTGAAATGACATTTTAGCATTTATTAAGATATAGCTTGAAATGTACATACCATCTTATTTAAACTTGAAGAAACTCAGGGTTGTTGATCTTTACGATCATCCTCTTAGACCATGGCTCAAGCACCCTCAAAAATACAAGCTCATCTCACGTGTACTTGGAAGCCTTGGAAGCTAGATATGCCAGGGTCTTATTACTCTCACTTTCAGATATAACACAACAAACAGATCAGGGAAGTTGTCTGATTCTTCTGCAGTCATACATCTAGAGACTGGCAGAGACAGATACTGAATCTAGAATTTTGGACCTCAAGTCTGCAGTCTTAAACTGAACTCCACCATATTTAACATACCGCCCTCACTGACCTGTGTGTATGTGTGTGTGTGTGTATGTGTATATGTTCGTGCTCAGTCATGTCTGGCTCTTTGTGACCCTATGGACTGCAGTCCACCAGGCTCCTCTGTCCATGGGATTCTCCAGGTGTGTGTGTGTGTGTTCGCGCTCAGTCATGTCTGGCTCTTTGTGACCCTATGGACTGCAGTCCACCGGGCTCCTCTGTCCATGGGATTCTCCAGGCAATAACATTGGAGCCAGTTGCCATGCCCTCCTCCAGGGCATCTTCCCAATCCAGGGATGGAATCTGTGTCTCCTGCACTGGTTGGCAGATTATTTACCACTGTGCTACCTGCTATGCTATGCTATGCTAAGTCACTTCAGTCGTGTCCGACTCTGCGCGACCCCATAAACAGCAGCCTACCAGGCTCCGCCGTCCCTGGGATTCTCCAGGCAAGAACACTGGAGTGGGTTGCCATTTCTTTCTCCAAGGCATGAAAGTGAAAAGTGAAAGTGAAGTCGCTCAGTCGTGTCCGACTCTTAGCGACCCCATGGACTGCAGCCTAACAGGCTCCTCCGTCCACGGGATTTTCCAAGCAAGAGTACTGGAGTGGGGTGCCATTGCCTTCTCCGAGTCTTTTAAATTCTTAACTTTTTAGAGTTCGAAAAAATTATGAACAAAAGAACAAACACAATTTTCAGTTTTAAAATTTTTGAAAAATTACAGTGAGTGTTTTGGGCAGACACTTAAATCTGTAGAATGAAGGTGTAGTATTAGATATGGGTTTTCAAGCTACGTTCTGTGGATTCCTAAAGGCTTCAGTGAATCTCAGGAGTCCCTGGAAGTGCTTCAGGGTTCCACAATCAAAGTCACGTTTTTGGCACAATAAGGAAAATTCAGACTGTCCAAGAAATCTGTTACCAGATTTAATATTTTATTTCACTATATTAGTGATTCCTGTAGGAATCCACTTGAAAAAATTTACTTTGCTAACTAATTTACTAGGTTAGATCATTTTTCTTCCTGCTTACATATTACTGTGTTAGTCTCTGACTTAAGAATCAAATCTCTGCAGGGCTGACAGCATGAGATTATATTGTTTTAACAGAATAACAATTAGATTATTCCCATACATAGATGATTTCAACCATCTATCCTGAATTTAACCAATGATCAATAGTCTCGAAGGTATTCCATAGTTTTAAAGGAACTTAAACACATTCGTGCATGCTAAGTTGCTTCAATCATGTCTGATTCTTTGCGACCCCATGGACAGGTAGTCTGCCTGGCTCCTCTGTCTATGGGATTCTCCAGGTAAGAATACTGGAGTGGGTTGCCATTTTGTTCTCCAGGGGATCTTTCCAGGGATCCAAACTCGCCTGTCTTACATCTCCTGCATTGGCTGGGGCGGGGGGGGGGGGGGGGGGGTGCAGGGGGTTCTTTACCACTAGCCCACTAGCACCACCTGGGAAACCCACTGAAACACACAGTAACTGCTTAACAAAAACTAGCTGAGTTGGTACGTGAATGAATGAATAAATGAATGACACAGATCCCGCGAAGGACCTCAGGGCAAGGGTCTGCCAGCACAGGTGAACCCAGATTTGTCTCTAGAAGCCTGACATCCATTCCTACCACTCAGTGTTCTTTGTGTGTATGTGTGAGAGTATTTTTAAACTCACCCGAAGTCAAAAAATGCCAATACTATTTCTATGTGATTCCACTCTTGGAGCCCAGGACCTTTCTCCACATCACAATGAATCCTCATACACCTGTTGACGGACATGTCCGTGTTTTTGTTTGTTTTAAAGATTTTTTTTATGTGGACCATTTTTAAACTCTTTATTGAATTTGTTACAATACTGCTTCTGCTTTATGCTTTTGGTATTTTGGCTGTGAGGCATGCAGGATCCTGGCTCCCCATCCAGGGACTGAACCTGAACCCTCTGCACTGGAAGGCAAAATCTCTACCACCAGACCACCAGGGAAGTCCCCGGTCTTCGACTGGAAGGCCTTTGCATATAGCAAATGTGATGTCTTGTCCAGTACTTACTTGATTCATAGATTTTAGAATTGTAAAGGGTCTTAGGAATCGCATGTATTTTATTTTAGTGGCTCTTGGGCAGAGGTCTGATTTGTTGCAGACGTGTTCAGTGACAATGCCAAGTTTCATAATCTAGGGAAGAAGCAATAAATAGTTGCAAGATTATGGGCTTTGAGACCAGGCTGGCCTGGGATTGTTCTGGCTCTAGTGTTTATACTCTTTGTGACACTGGGCAAATTAACTCCTCAGTTTCATCATCTGTAAAGTGGGACTATTATGTAACCTGACTGTCCCAAATATGAGGAATAAAATTATTATAAAGCTTTTTGCCACTCAATAAAGGGTAGCAGTTATTTTTATTTCATATGTTCCTAATAACGGTAACATTCTGTATCTTTCCCTTGGAACTTTTAGCACAATATGAGAGCTTAAATTTGATTCTTAAATATATATAAATGTATTGTGTGGAGATGTATATCTGGCATTAGAAAGATCTAAGGATTATATCCTTTTAGGATGTAGGCCACCTTTCATAATTTTTTTCTTTTCTTTTTAATAGACATACATGGAAGAGAAAAATCTGCTTGTGTGACAGAGGAAAATTTTTCCTGAATTTTGGTATTTAGTTTTTATCACGCCATTTACAATATTCACAGCCATGTGTTTTATTTTTCCCCATGTGTTTCTTTTAGTCACACAAAGCACAGTAACACCGATCTGGTTTCTAATTAACTGACTGCACCCTGAGGTCTCTAGCTTCTGTTTTCAGTTTAATTACAGCTGTGAAGAGGCTGCAATAAAACCAAAGAGAGTGTCTCTACATGATAAAGAAAAAATAATAATGTAGTTCTGGTTTGATTCTTAGATCACCGAGGGTGTGGATGTTAAGTCAGTAGTGGACTTGGGACTTCCATTTGTTTTGTCTCATTTTCCCTCAAGCAGCCACTTGACTTTGGTGGAGACAGCTTCTAACTTAAATCTGAAATCCAGTTCCTCAAGTAGTTCTTGGATTCACAGATAGAATGGAAGGGACTCTCCTCTAACGGGACTACTCTACCTCGGTTCTCTGGTTCTGAAATTGACAACAGACAAGGAACCTGTTGATGCTCACCCCATCATGAACTGTCAGACAACTGAAAAGAAATCTGAAACTCACCAGAGTGGCGAAGAGGTGATAGAGGATAAAGTAGATGGCAACCACAGGCGCCCACATGTGTCCCACGGCATTTAGTGTTTGGTCCATGACATCAACCCATCCTTCCTGGGTAAGGATCTGGAACATGGACATGAATGCCTACAGAGGGAAAGAATGGAGGGATTAAACACCAGCCTTGCGCTTGCACGCAACTTAAAATTAGGACTTTGACCTCAGTATTATTAATTCAAGAGGGAAAGAAGAGCCTTCATTCAACAGATGAGAAAGAACTAAGAACAACGATCTTAAAAGTCTGATATTTACCTATTCAATGTGGAAAACTAAAATAATTACCTTGAATTAAAATTAGCCTTACATCAACATGAATCTTGGCAAAACCAATACAATATTGTAAAGTAAAAAAGAAAAAGATCAAAATAAAATAAAATAAAATTAGCCTTGTTGGTGGTAAATACTGCTGAGCAAATTAGAAAAAAATCAGGAAACTTTGCTTGTTGCCTCTACTGCTTTTACCTTTTAGCAAGCTAGCTATTTCATGTTTCCAAGGGATTAGTGTAATTTATTTTATTTTTTGCTGTCAAGCATAACTTATTTTTATAGCGAATTACATTCGATTGTCTAAAAGCAAATAAGAATAATAATCTTAATTTTATTTTTATAGAATTTATCTATCAAATCATTTCAGTTATGTTAAAAACACAAGACTCTGAAAAAGAAATATTTCTAAAATGGTATGATAATACTAAGCAACTTCATAAAAATGATCACATTTTTTCATAATTTAAAACATTTTTTTTTCAAAGCAGAGTCAAGACCATGGAAGAAACCCCAAGATCAAAAATAAAGTAAAAGATAAAGTAAAATTGAATTAAATTAAAAAGAGCACTCAATAAAAGCCAACCAAGTTCAAAGACTCATTCTTTCTCTGCAAAGATCTTTGGTTAGTGTCATTCCTATACATTTTTTTCTTATTAAATATATGCTTTTATATCCACCTCTGGTTTATGTTCTCTGTACATGCTGGTGGTCAATAAACGGGAACTTCTTGAGAACTTATGATGCCGTCTGGGAAAGCTGACAATTGGAAGTGAGTGACTCTGAAAGAAACTGCTATAGACTTCAAGAAAATGCAAGACATAAATCAAATTCTCAAGTAATTGGGATTCCAAGAAATAAAGTCCAGGATAATAGACAAATGGACAGAGCCCGATAAGAGTTCTGTTACACTGATAGTATCTTAGAGGCAAAATGGACTCGAAAGATAATCTAACCTGATTCATTCTTCTTGAAGATAAAGAAGAAGAGGCTTAAATCAGGCAATTAGCCCAAAGTCACTCTATTAATTTGTAGCAGTAACAGAAGTAGCACCAGGCATCACGATTTCAAAGCAAGTACTCTTTCCAAGTCCTGCTTCCTGCTTTCGCTGAAGTCTTGAATCTGCTACTTCCCAGACCTGATCACACATTAAGCTCTTTCTGCAATTTCTTTATTAGGGATAATAAACTTTTTTGCAAATGCAATGTTCAATGCCCAGCACATAGTGGGTCTGTATGAAGAAAGGAACAATGAATCGTTCAATGAATCTAAAACGAGGAGACATGTTTTTCCTCTGAGCCTTAGTCCATGTGTGAAACATTTAAGTTCTTCTTGATTTAATTTTTCTATAATCTCATCACCCTATAAAGTGTCCTGTTTATGAAAGCAAGATGTATGCTGTTACTGGTACTTGAGCACAGCATCAACAAGGACAGTTTAATATACTTTCCTTGCCGGGGGTGCCTAAGCGAGTATTAGCTTTAACTCATCTTAAAAATGCTTCAGAGAATTTTTCAACACATGGTTTAATGTCGTAAGTGTGCCAGACCTATCAATGAGGGCAATTCTTTTTCCCCTGTATTTTTTTCTGTTGAATAATTATTACATCTGAAGGTAAGGAAAACAAGTTCTAAAGATGATTCACATAAAAATAGCAGATTGTAGACTTCCCTGGCAGTCCAGTGGTTAAGATGCCATGCTTCCACTGCAGGGGCACAGGTTCAATCCCTGGTTGGAGAACTAAGATCTCACACACAGGGAAAAACAAAACAAAACAGACTGTTGTATCTTCTTCAACAGAGATGTCATCAGTGTGAAAGTGTGTGGACATCCACATAGCTCAACAATGAAAGGAGGGGAAAGTCAAAACATCTACCAAGGCAAAAGGCATTTTCCTGGACATGGATTTCTTTCCCTAAAAGTGACAGGGAAACTTGTGATTAAGTCCAGTAGATTCATCCTTGGTACCTAGAGGCCAGAAATTCAGGTGGCCCTTTCAGTTTCTTGGGCAGAAACCTACCTAATTTGTTTTCATCTACAGCATGAGCTTTCATGGACACTCAGCCATCATGCATTCAGTGAAGTTTGGGAACACGGAGCTATGTGTTTATAACCTGTTGCTGTGAGATAAGCAATGTGAGCAAGAACATCCGGTTACCCTCTACTCTTTTCAGAGTTCCAGAAGGAAAAAGTCTCATTTCTGCACAGCTCAGCCACCTGCAAGTATGTATTGAGAGGTGCTGTGAACTATTATTACTGTACTCTGTTCAACCATATTTACATTTTGCTGTTCAGTCATCATTGGGTCTTCCACGCTTGTTGGTACACTGACAATCAACAGATGGATAGTCAATGAGTTGTCTATGAAAATATTGCTAAGTAATAATGTTATCCTGGTAATGTCCTAGGGTAATACTTCCTTCTCCAGGGCTCCAAATATTATGACACATTTGGTAGTAGAAGGTAGATGTTCAAGCATTAGGTGGAGGCCCCTTTTCACTAAGGTTTCAGAATCTAGCCCAGTTTAATTCACTTTATTGGAATCACGGTGTTCTTATACAATTTTTAGTTTAGTTTTGTTTTGGTTGAGAGTTTCTGATTGCTTTTCACAAGTTCCTTGGGGAAAGAAATATAGACTTTCTTCCTTCTACTTCAAATTGCTTCCAGATTCTCACAGATTTTTACAGATTGTCTGGCACAAATTCCATTTCCCTTCTCTTATAGATGTTCTTACTGGAGGCTTCGATTACCCAGAAACCTTTTTATTCTTTCCTTGGAGTCCTCTTACTACTGTTTTAATTTGGACTAATTACCTCCACAACTGTCAAAGCCTTCTTTTTTCATTTTATTTTATGGAAGTATAGTTATTTGCAATATGTGTTTCAGTTTTGCTGTACAGCAAAGTGATTGAGTTATACATATATATATTCTTTCCCATTACAGTTTATCACAGGATATTGAATATAGTTCCCTGTGCTCTACGGTAGGACCTTGTGTATCCATTCTGTATGTAACAGTTTGCACCTGCTCATACCAAGCTCCCAAGCTTCCCCTTGCCCTCCCCTCTACCCTCTGCTTGGAAACTACAAGTCTATTCTCCATTTGTGAGTTGGCTTTTGTTTCATAGAAATGGTCATTTGTGTCATATTTCAGATTCCGCCTAAGTGATATCATACGGTATTTGTCTTTCTGACTTACTTTGCTTAGTATGATAATCTCTAGGTCAATCCATGTTGCTGCAAATTCAAAGCCTTCATTTTAAACTTCTTATCTAGATCGTTTATTCCCTCCGATACAATGTCAGAAAGGGATTCCAGAAGCGCATGCCCATCATTGGTGGTGGCTTAGTCTCTCAGTTGTGTCTGACTCTTGCAACCCCATGGACTGTAGCCTTCCAGGCTTCTCTGGCCATGAGATTTCCCAGGCAAGAATCCTAGAATCTTCCCAACCCAGAGGCTGGACTCACATCTGTGTCTCTTGCATTGGCAGGAGGGTTCTTTACTGCTGAGCCACTTGGGATTCCCATGTCCCTCATTAGAATCCGTTTCAATTTGTCAACTATGTTTTCTTCTATGTTTTGTGGTCCTAGTACGAGGAGAATGGTTTGCAGGGCAAGAAGTACTGGCTGAGGACATGGACAGTTAAGCTTGAAATATTAGGACTCAGATATTTCCCCACTGTGGGTAGATTCTGGAAATTTTTATTGCTGCCAAAGCTCATCGGCTTCCTTCCACATCACTTTGCACCCCACTGACTCCAGGTGAGAACAAAGACAGGTTGATTCTATTGGTCCTAGTCCTCTGGGTACCAGGAGAGGACAGCTGGTCTCACCCACGCCTTTCTCCCCAGCTCCTGCTCCCTCCTGATTTCAATTTTCTTCTTTTCTCTTCTTCCTTTCACTCTG
Organism: Tragelaphus eurycerus; assembly: GCA_935064755.1. NCBI lineage: Eukaryota > Metazoa > Chordata > Mammalia > Artiodactyla > Bovidae > Tragelaphus > Tragelaphus eurycerus. The sequence continues at coordinate 5,552,434 of CAKXYN010000059.1, forward strand.
CTAAACTTTTGTTTATTATGGAAGAGCCTTAGTATTTAGAAATTATGACTGTTTTGCTTTTACTCACAAGCCTTCTTCCCAACTGGGAAAAATGAAAAATAAAAAAACTCCAGCATTTTATCTTGCCTTTGGTAAAATGGAGTGAATCAATCACTTCTACACTTGTGGGAGATTCTTGATGTCTTTTCCAAGTCTCTGAGCCTGGAGCCTGAGGCTCCTCAAATTGAGGGAGATGAGCACATATTTTAGGATTTTCTTTTCCAATTTAATTTCTTTTCAACTTCTGGAAAACAGGCTTCAGGCATGAACCTAGAGTGCACTTTCTCTCTCTCTGATCCTTTCTCTCTTTCTCCCTCCTTCTTTCCTGCTGCTAAGTCACTTCAGTCGTGTCCGACACTGTGCGACCCCATAGACAGAAGCTCACCAGGCTCCCCCGTCCCTGGGATTCTCCAGGCAAGAACACTGGAATGGGTTGCCATTTCTTTCTCCAATGCATCAAAGTGAAAAGTGAAAGTGAAGTCGCTCAGTCGTGTCCGACTCTTAGCGACCCCACGGACTGGAGCCTACCAGGATCCTCCATCCATGGGATTTTCCAGGCAAAAATACTGGGGTGGGGTGCCATTCAAAGATAATGGTATGAAATTGTGGCCTTTTCTCTGTGGGATGACTTCTGGTATCATTTTTTCAAGGCTGATAATGAACTGTTTTATTCATTTCTGCAGGTTTTTGGGACAGAAGATCTGTGATTTTTGCTATTTTACCCCTCACGTCCAATCCTACAGATGTAAATAGGGGTAAGCACTTTGTTTACAAGTGCCTCTTCTTTTCTGTGTCTAATGACATAATCACATATTAACCATCCCTGTGCAGGTCAGGCCCTGTTCACTCTGCAGGTGTCTGACTGCAGCTAATTGAATCAGAGATGAGCATTTAACCTGAGAACGGGCCAGCTGCACAGGACGTGATCTGGAACAAACAACCCTCCCGGTCAGGGAAGAGCAAAATCAATGAAAAACATCTCTAATGAATTTCAAGTGGAAGTTACAGGGGAAAATCACACTGTTAGCAGTAGGATCTGGAGGCACATGAATGAAAGGGGATTGGTTCTGCAGTTCGGCAGGGGCAACTTAGGGGTCATGACAAAGTCAGTGGCTGTTCAGTCCCTGAGTCGTGTCTGACTCTGTGATCACATACACTGTGGCACACCAGGCCTCCCGTCCATCCCCATCTCCCAGAGCTTACTCAAACTCATGTCCATTGAGTCAGTGATGCCATCCAACTATCTCATCCTCTGTTGTCCCCTTCTCCGCCTGCCTTCAAGCTTTCCCAGCATCAGGGTCTTTTCTAATGAGTCAGCTCTTTCCATGAGGTGGCCAAAGGACTGGAGCTTCAGCTTCAGCATCAGTCATTCCAATAAATAAAGGGTTGATTTCCTTTTGGATTGACTGGTTTGAGGGACTAGGGGAGGTGCTAATACTCTTTTTTCAGACTTTTAAAAGTAACAGCTTTGTTGAGATAGTTTAAAAACCATAAAATTCACCTTTTGAACTAGACAAGAGGTTTCATTTCCTCACAACTAAGGCAAGACTCTTTTCATCATTCCCCCAAAACTGTGTCCCCGTAACAGTCACTCCCCATCACTCCCTTCCACAGCCTTCACCAACCAACAATACCCTTTCTGTCCCCGTGGATCTGCCTATTGTGAACCCTTGCCACAAATGGAATCATATAATATGAGGTCAGGGTTCTGTATCAGCACTTCTTTACCTTTTATTGCCAAACAATGTTTCATTCGATGGACAGACTACATTTTATCTACTCATCAGTTGATGGGTATTTTGGTTGTTCTCACTTTTTGGCTACTATGTTGCTATGAACATTCATGTATAGATTTTTGCTGGACATAAAAATTACCTTATACTTAATATAGTTTTACTGCATATTAAAATATGTGCAAAACATGTATTTACTTTAAAAAATCTTGACATTAAAAATTTTAAATGTGGTGAGGAATACAACTCAGGTTACTGACATTCAATTTTCCTTTTACAATATAATTTGCATGTATCTTATCTATCTTTAGCAGGTTTCCAGAACTCTTTCTCTGCAGAAGATGAGCCTTCAAAATGAAATCGGTTTGACAACTTTTATAGTAGCTCAACCTTTTCACGGGGGGTGTCCCTGCTGTGTCTTACTACCAGTCAGCCATAAAATAGAAGATCTGCCGTGACAGTATTCACGGAGTGTAAAAGTGACGCCTCCTTCGGTTTTAATTGCCTTCATTATTCACCTACTCAGTCTCCTTGTTTCTTTTTTCCCACCGAAATAAAATGCAGAGGAGTTGTATCTTCTGAAAAACCTACCAACCAAGATGGAGGAGTGGGTGGACTTGGATTTGGTGTCTCCTCACAACTAGGGCATCTGCCAGACACAGGGTAGGAGGACCTCAACACCCAAGGGGACCCAAGGAATTCCAGAAGGACCAGCGATTGTTTAATTAATTAAATGAGAAATCGTGTTTACAGTGAAAAAACCCACCGATTGCATGATTTAATACTTTGCTGTATAGCTTCTTTCATTTAAAACTTCTCAACAATTCAAAGTTTTAACAGTATTTAAAATGACATCAATATATAGTAAGTGCTGGACCTACCTAATGTTGGAGTTAAATTTCCAAAATGTACACTGGTTGGAAAAATCAAGACTGAGAGTTAAGGGTTGGGGAAAACCAAGAAAAATGACATTACATGTATTTAAAAGTTGCCCAATGCCTCAATGGTAAAGAATCCACCTGTCAATGCAGGAGACATAAGAGACGTGGGTTTGATGCCTGACTCAGGAAGAACCCCTGGAGGAGGAAATAGCTATCCACTCCAGTATTCTTGCCTGAAATATCCCTGGACAGAGGAGCTTGGCAGGCTTCAGTTCATAGGTTGCAAAGAGTCAGACACAACTGACAGACTGCTACAGTACAATATTTTAAAACCTACAGTAAATAAAAACTCTTTAATTAAGAGTCATCACTTACTGCAACTAAACTAAGTTATCCATAAACATAAATACTATGGATTTGAAATCTGGAGTAAAATCATAGTGGTGGTGGTGGCATAGTTGCTAAGGAATGTCCAACTCTTGCAACCCCATGGACTATAGCCTTCCAGGCTCCTCTCTCCACGGGATTCTCCAGGCAAGAATACTGGAGGGGGTTGCCATTAATGCTAAGGCCATTGGCAGTAGCCATTTCTTTATTTCAATTTCTTCTAGTCTCATTTAGATGGAACTTCATGGCCTATCAATTCAAATACACTTTTTCCAGTCCTGCAAACTCCATCTCCCTTTTTGCTAAACTCTCAGGAAGCATGTTAACTCCTAGGTGAATCGAACTCTCCAGGTCTGTACCACTCCAGCTCCTGCACTGGCCCCATATGGAAACAGGCTCCCTTCCACCTTGGCCTGCAAAGAGGCCCCCACACTGCCTAGCCTTGGGCTTTGCCACTCATCTGAGCTAACCTTGTCCACCTCATCTCTGTCCTCACTTTCAAGAGACGCCCTCCCCAGAAGGGACAGTCAAATGAGAGCCGTTTAAAACAGAGGCTGAAGAACTTTCCCTGGTGGTAGTGGTTGAGAATCTGTCTTGCAAAATGTAGGGGACACAGGTTCGATTCCTGGTCGGGGAACTAAGTCCCCACCTGCTGTGGGGCAACTAAGCCCTGGCACTACAACTACAGAGAGGGTGCTCTGCAGGGAAAGACTGGACACGGGCACAATTAAATAATAAACATTTTAAAATAAAATATAAAATAGAGGCTGAATGGGCAGAGGATAAAGACCTTGGCCCTCCATGAGTTTCAGGGTAGGGAGGCAAAGTACCAAGTGTTGAGCTCTGCCATCACAGAGGCTGAGTTTGGATTATATTTTTAAGAAGATATTTCCTTTAGATACATGAAAGTGTGACAGTGATGCTGATAGCATCATGTTATTTGATCTCGGAACTAAGTGACTCCAAAGATAACTTCTACCTGTAAGTGTCTACTATTCTGTGTGTGAGTGCATGTGTGTATGCATGTGTGTGTGTACGCATGTGTGTGTGCCTGTGTATGCGTGCCTGTGAGTGTGTGCACTCAGTCGTGTCTGACTCTTTGCAACCCCATGGACTGTAGCCTACCAGGCTCCTCTGTCAATGGAATTTTCTAGGCAAGAATACTGGAGTGGGTTGCTATTTCCTTCTCCAGGTGGTCTTCCCAATCCAGGGATCGAACTGGCGTCTCTTCCATCTCCTGCATTGCCAGGTGGAGTCTTTACCACTAGGGCCACCTGGGAAGCACATGTCTACTATTCTACTTTGTCTTAGTTGGTGCTGGCAATCAACTGGAAAACTTTGATTTTATACAATATGCTTTCTAGTCTGTTCACTCAGACTATACCTTGACTATAAAAATTATAGAATACGCTATCACCATATTCTAGGTCAGTGTCTGACCTAGAGCCAGACATCCTGGAATGTGAAGTCAAGTGGGCCTTAGAAAGCATCACTATGAACAAAGCTAGTGGAGGTGATGGAATTCCAGTGGAGCTATTCCAAATCCTGAAAGATGATGCTGTGAAAGTGCTGCACTCAATATGCCAGCACATTTGGAAAACTCAGCAGTGGCCACAGGACTGGAAAAGGTCAGTTTGCATTCCAATCCCAAAGAAAGGCAATGCCAAAGAGTGCTCAAACTACCGCACAATTGCACTCATCTCACACGTTAGTAAAGTAATGTTCAAAATTCTCCAAGCCAGGCTTCAGCAATATGTGGATCGTGAACTTCCTGATGTTCAAGCTGGTTTGAGAAAAGGTAGAGGAAGCAGAGATCAAATTGCCAACATCCGCTGGATCATGGAAAAAGCAAGAGAGTTCCAGAAAAACATCTATTTCTGCTTTATTGACTATGCCAAAGCCTTTGACTGTGTGGATCACAATAAACTGTGGACAATTCTGAAAGAGATGGGAATACCAGACCACCTGATCTGCCTCTTGAGAAATTTGTATGCAGGTCAGGAAGCAACAGTTAGAACTGGACATGGAACAACAGACTGGTTCCAAATAGGAAAAGGAGTACGTCAGGGCTGCATATTGTCACCATGTTTATTTAACTTATATGCAGAGTACATCATGAGGAATGCTGGACTGGAAGAAACACAAGTTGGAATCAAGATTGCTGGGAGAAATATCAATAACCTCAGATATGCAGATGATACCACCCTTATGGCAGAAAGTGAAGAGGGGCTAAAAAGCCTCTTGTTGAGAGTGAAAGTGGAGAGTGAAAAGGTTGGCTTAAAGCTCAACATTCAGAAAATGAAGATCATGGCATCTGGTCCCATCACTTCATGGGAAATAGATGGGGAAACAGTGGAAACAGTGTCAGACTTTATTTTTCTGGGCTTCAAAATCACTGCAGATGGTGACTGCAGCCATGAAATTAAAAGACGCTTACTCCTTGGAAGAAAAGTTATGACCAACCTAGATAGCATATTCAAGAGCAGAGACATTACTTTGCCAACAAAGGTTCGTCTAGTCAAGGTTATGGTTTTTCCTGTGGTCATGTATGGATGTGAGAGTTGGACTGTGAAGAAGGCTGAGTGCCAAAGAATTGATGCTTTTGAACTGTGGTGTTGGAGAAGACTCTTGAGAGTCCCTTGGACTGCAAGGAGATCTAACCAGTCCATTCTGAAGGAGATCAGCCCTGGGATTTCTTTGGAAGGAATGATGCTAAAGCTGAAACTCCAGTACTTTGGTCACCTCATGCGAAGAATTGACTCACTGGAAAAGACTGTGATTCTGGGAGGGATTGGGGGCAGGAGGAGAAGGGGATGACAGGGGATGAGATGGCTGAATGGCATCACTGACTCAATGGACGTGAGTCTGGGTGACCTCCGGGAGTTGGTGATGGACAGGGAGGCCTGGTGTGTTGCGATTCATGCGGTGGCAAAGAGTTGGACACAACTGAGCGACTGATCTGATCTGATCTGAAATGTTTTGACACTACATTTACTATAAGTTAACTTTTAGTGCTGTCGGGGACAAGAGAATTTATTGAATAAAAAGTAAAAATCACAGTGTTGGTAAGTGGACTGAAAGTAGAGAGCTAAATAAAATAAGAGCTGGGTGAGCTCTAAGCCATCACATATACTAGAATCTTAAATCGAATATTGGTTGAGTTTTCTTGTAGGGCTTGGAGAGTTTTGAAGAGTTATTAGTGACTTTCAGGTTATAAAGCTTTTGAAGTTCTCTAAGTACGGACTTCCTGATGGCTTAGATGGTAAAGAATCTTCCCCATGATGTGGGAGACCCGGGTTCGATCCCTGGGTCAGGAAGATCTGAAGAAGGCAATGGTTACCCACTCCAGTATTCCTTCCTGGAGAATTCCATGGACAGAGGAGCCTGGTGGGCTAACTGCCCAAAGAACTGGACACAACTGAACGACTTTCACTCACTCTCTCTATGCATGAATTCTCTTGGAATTTGAGATCTGTTGAGATCAACTACCCTTGCTGTTAATAGAAGCAAAACATTAAAAATGTTAATTTTTTTGTGTAAAATGATTACGCCTTATTGCTTGTGACTTAGAAGGAAATAAAGTTGAAACTGGTGGTTTCAATTAATTCTGACTTTTATGTTGGTAAGAAAGACCAAGCAGTTCTTTTCCTTTTATTTTAAAATGAACCCACATTAGTTATCTGGCTTTTACTATTTCTAAAATATGCCTGTTGCCAAGCATTCCATCTAAATGAATTAAAGGGGGGTGGGGGGGAGTCTGTTCATTGGTCAAATTTTAGACTACTATGGAAAAGTCTCGCTGAATTTAGACTAATGTAATTGGCTTTAAATGTCAAAATGAGCTTGAATGTAATTAGAAGCAAAGCAGAAATCAAAATGTTATGCTTATTCCAGCAGCAAATTACTCTAAGTAGAGTCTACACTTAAATATAATTTCAAGAGTGAAAGGAAAGATGGGAGAAACTCATTTGCAAAAACCAGAGCATCTTTTTCTAGTTAGGAAAGTGGATGTAGGTATATGTGATTATCACTTTTCTTACAAATGTCCATGCTTGGGTTGACTTCTAATGTATAACAGTGTAACTGCCCCTGTGCACAAAACCATGGATTTGTACAGCAAGTACAAATTTTTTTTCAGGGCAAGATTTAAAAACATGAGAAGACACACTGAACCATGACCAGCATTGACATGGTGCTTAGCAGCCCCCAAGGTCGTCCATTGTCCATTATTTAGAGTGATTTGAACAATAATCTTGTGTTACTCACTGTACATTTTACAGATGAGGAACTGAAGTATGCAGGCCTTAAATGACTGACTCAGGCTTGCAGGCAGCAAGCGGTGCTGCTGGGTCTTTGGGCTGGAATCTGTGGATTTCAAATTCCTTCTGTGTTTTTGGACATTACAGGTAACAAGACATCTTTAGGATCTAGTCATTGCTGATCTCCTTTCCTTAACTAAATTGCTAAAATGAACAACATGCTAGACTAAATCATATTTATAATGATTACCCCTTTGTCAAGTACAGTACTGTGTATCTGAAACTCTATATTATGCTCAGCTCGTTAATGAAAATAAGACATCTCCAGTATTTTTTCTTTTTTGCTAAAATAAGCTTCACTCATTACCATTTTTTCCAAATGAAAAGGACACAACCTTTTCATTTTCGTGAGGATCTAAGATTACAAACTGTCTTTTAATAATAAAAATATTTCAATAATTTCAGACTTAAATGTTAAAGTTTCCGTATTAGAAACATTCATCTTAAAAAAGATGGACTTGAACTGAATGAACTTATATTTCCCTCCTAATGATCTTTTTTGCCGAGTATGATATTTTTAGTTGAAAGGTATATATTTCCCAGCGATTATGTTAAAATAATTCGGAAATGCAACCATCTAGCTGACAAAACAAACAGATGTGAAAATGAGACCTGGAGATTTATGCAAATAGACTTCTGAATTAATTTCCTTCATAGAACACACTGTCAAGTTTCTTGGAGTATTTATGCCCTATTTCTTAATTAGTGATTTTGCTAATGTCAGTCATATTAAATTTTCATAATGTAAATGATGCATTTCAATGGCAAATATACGCTATAAAATTGCAGATGAAAGTTGATATTTTACTTTGGGTGCAATAGAGATTTAGTAACATACAGAATAGACAGTATTCCTAAGAACAGACATATGTCTTATTGTGAAATAAAACTGAGGGTTTATTAAGAAAACTTCTGTAACCATGATACCACTGAGTTTATACAGGAATTTCTCAGTGTTTTCCTACTATCTATTTGTATACCTATGCTCAAGAAGAAGGGTTTTCTATTTGGCTTCAAATAGAAAGCAGCATGAATCAGAAAGTGCTTATATTTTTGCATACTAAAAAACCCTACGTTTTAGAAATGGAGTTTGTCTATTTTTTGCTCTGTTTTAATGGGCTTTGATTTCTTGTTTGTCTTCACTCCAAGTTCACGAATAGAAAGCTTTACTGCAAATTATATTGTATGCTCTTTTCTATTGCAAACATAAATTTCAAAGTCTTGCTTCTATCTTTTTTTTCTTCTTTTTATTTGGCCATTCCATGTACTATGTGGGATCTTAGTTCCCTGAGCAGGGGTCAAACCCATGCCCCCTTCATTGGAAGTGCAAAGTCTTAACCACTGGATAACCAGAGAAATCCCTTTGTTTCTGTTTTGATAGTGCTTATTTAATACTCTTGGAGGAGGAAATAGCAACCTGGAGAAGGAAATGGCCACCCACTCCAATATTCTGGCCTGGAAAATCCCATGGACAAAGGAGCTTGGCAGGTTCCAGTCCATGAGGTCATGAAGAGTCAGACACGACTGAGTGACTATTTAACACTCTAATGCCTTGATAATAAAGTTGATGGTTGTTTACCCATAAATATTTAATTGTAAAAAAAAATTTAACTGTAATGGCTTGACTTCAATAAAGCTGATTTTATAAGTCATAAACTAAAATTTAAACTGAGTCTTATACAATTTGCATATCCCTTATATCTATATCCATATTTTTCTTCAGTTACAGTTTACCAGCTAATGTTCTTGTCATTTAAAAAAAAAGAGATTTTTTTTTTACTGATGCATAATTATATGAGTGTCAAAGAATTGATGCTTTTGAACTGTGGTGTTGGAGAAGACTCTTGAGAGTCCCTTGGACTGCAAGGAGATTCAACCAGTCCATTCTAAAGGAGATCAGTCCTGGGTGTTCTTTGGAAGGAATGATGCTAAAGCTGAAACTGCAGTACTTTGGCCACCTCATGTGAAGAGTTGACTCATTGGAAAAGACTGATGCTGGGAGGGACTGGGGGCAGGAGGAGAAGGGGACGATAGAGGATGAGATGGCTGGATGGCCTCACTGACTCGATGGACGTGAGTCTGAGTGAGCTCCGGGAGTTGGTGATGGACAGGGAGGCCTGGCGTGCTGCAATTCATGGGGTTGCAAAGAGTGGGACATGACTGAGCAACTGAACTAAACTGAACTGAATTATAAATTAAGCTTTTGTATCTACCTACCTACCTGTCTCCAAAATCACTGCAGATAGTGATTGCAGCTATGAAATTAAAAGATGCTTACTCCTTGGAAGGAAAGTTTTGACCAACCTAGACAGCATATTAAAAAGCAGAGACATTACTTTGCCAACAAAGGTCCATCTAGTCAAGGCTATGGTTTTTCCAGTGGGCATGTATGGATGTGAGAGTTGGACTATAAAGAAAGCTGAGTGCTGAAGAATTGACGCTTTTGAATTGTGGTGTTGGAGAAGACTCTTGAGAGTCTCTTGGAGTGCAAGGAGATTCAACCAGTCCATCGTAAAGGAGATCAGTTCTGGGTGTTCATTGGAGGGACTGATGTTGAAGCTGAAACTCCAATACTTTGGCCGCCTGATATGAAGAGCTGACTCACTGGAAAAGACCCTGATGCTGGAAAGATTGAGGGCAGGAGGAGAAGGGGACAACAGAGGATGAGATGGTTGGATGGCATCATCGACTCAATGGACATAGGTTTGGGTGAAGTCCGGGAGTTGGTGATGGACAGGGAGGCCTGGTGTGCTGCAGTTCATGGGGTCACAAAGAGTTGGACACGACTGAGCGACTGAACTGAACCTGCCTCCATTGTTTTAAACCAAGAAACCATTCATTGTACAAAAGTTGAAAATACCATAAGGTATGAAGAATAAAATAAGTTACTTTCAATTCAAATAAAAGGTTGTATATATTTTTTAGAATTTGTTGTCAAACTTGAAAATTCTAACAGTTTTCTCCCCCAGGGATATGTATATACTGGCAATAAAACTGAATCCAGCTGTAAATATAGTGTTGTATTAGGCTTCTTTACGTAATTTTTAGTTATCATCATTTATGTCATGCATGACTAACCTCATTAATTATTCTGTAAAAGTTGAGCTTTGATAACTATAATATGCCATTATTTCCAAAGTCTGCTTAGACATTCTATTATGATATGACTTTAAATTTGCTTTAAAATTTTCACAATGGTGAATAATGCTACAAAGGGCTTTTTTTTGTTTTGTTTTTTTACTTTATCTTATCATGTTTCCTGGACATTAACCTTTTAACACCGATGTATAGAGAAGATGTTGGGAAGGCTGGACAGAGTCCTCTGCAGTAGGCAGTTATACCCAAGAGGTGGGCAGTGGGGCAAGAACAAATCCACACATCAGTCATTAAATGGTCCTGTGTTTAGTCCCAGATGTGGAATAGTGAGTGGGAAGCTACTACTATTTCAGATTCTAGCAGTAATCTTCTCTGTAATAGAATTTTTTACTTTTTGCATTTTTGTTGAAAGTTGCAAAGGACTGACTAAAAAAACAGTATAAACCAGAACGGGAACTGACTTTCAAACATTCAGTTTAAAATACAGAAAACTGAATATTTAGTATTCAGCTTATGCCCCAACCTTTTACCGAGAGACCCTTGTATGTTGGGAGGAGAATGGGACAACAGAGGATGAGATGGTTGGATGGAATCACCAACTCATCCGACATGAGTTTGAGCAAACTCCAGGAGATACTGAAGGACAGGGGAGTCTGGTGGGCTGCAATTCATGGGGTCGCAAAGGGTTGGACACGACTTAGTGACAGAACAACAAATGTGATCACTGCTAGGAATTTAGTGTTTCATGCTAAGAAGTTAGATTTCCATGCCACTTAAGAACACTAACTGCTTGCTTGCTGATTCCCTTTTTCATTGTCAGCAGGATGTTAACTAGTCTGATACTATTATATCCTTTGATCTTCTCAATAATCCTCTAAAATACCACTGTTCTTTTTTCATTGATGGGAAATTGTACATTTCCACGAGAGAATAGTTGAAATGTCTGACTGTAGATTGTATATTTTGTAGGCAAGAGTCAACAAAGTATTAAAATATAACCAGCTTTTCATTAGTAAAAACATATGCCCACAGAAGCTCATCTTAACTGGAGGAGACACAGAATATTCCTCATTTATGACTCTCACTGATTTTTGAAGATGGTACAGTGGAGTAGGCTGATTATTAAAATAATATTAATGGAACATGGCAACTATTAGAAAGGAAAACTGCAAATAAGACAATTGGTAGAAAACTACCAAAATATGATGAGGAGCAAAAAAAAAATTCTCCCCCAGTGAGTATGCTTCTTGGATCAGGGTAGGAATTGAGGATGCTTTATCCAAGGAATGTAATAATTCCTTGTATTTCAGCTCAGCAGTCAGTGATACCAACACATAGCCCCAGGAAAAGGCCATTTCTGTGTGATTCATCCTTTATTAAAGCAGTCCTCCAAGAGGAAGAACACAGGATATTATTTTATCACTATGCCACTGATGAATCACCAAAAAATAAATTCAAATAGAAGCCAAAGAAGCTTGTATGCTACAGCAGTATGGAAATAGAGTTAATTTTTCAGTTTTTTTGAGCTATATATTGCATTCAGTTCAGTTCCGTTCAGTCGCTCAGTCCTGTCCGACTCTTTGCGACCTCATGAATCGCAGCACGCCAGGCCTCCCTGTCAATTTAAACCAAATTGCTAGTCTCTATTGCAGGGGCCATGTCCAGACATGGATGACAATTTGGCTTAAAACCTCAGAAGAGACTGACTTTATGAGATAGTGGAAGATTTGACACAATAATGACCACACAGATAAAATGAAAAAAAAAAAATTACCTCCCTTACTGCCCTGAAGATGCCAGAAATTCCTCAAGTGATTGTAAATTTTTGTCTTTGGTCAATAAAAGTGAGTTTTGTTCAATGAAAAACCCCCTCAGAGAAACATTTCTTCCAGTGTAAAACTCTCTCAAAATAGCTCTTCCACCATTCTCCAGGAAAAATAAAGAAAGAATAAACATCTTCAGTGGCTCCCCTGTGTCACCATCTGGACCTCGGAAGACACCCAACGGTCTGGCTCCAGCCCAACCCTGTGGTTCCTTTCACCCGTCCCTCCACGCCCCGTGATTCTCCATGCCTTGGACTGACTCATGCTGCTTTCCTTACACAGAAAACTTTCATCTAACATCATCACCCAAATCCTCTAGGGGAATCATATTTACCCCTGATGACAACTCTTCACAAAGCTTTGCAGTCTTCCTTCCCTGGAAGCAATCTCTCCCTCTCTTATTAAAACAAAATGATATTTGGAAGCACGACCCATAGCCCATAATAAGATTCCTAGGATTTTTAAATACACTCTAGGGTATCTCTGATATTACTTTACAGCCGACTCCATCTGCTTGGGCACATTTCACCTTCTGGCTTGAGTTCTTTCCTGTGTGTCTACTGTGGGGTGAGTTGAGTTCCTTCATAAATCTCAACTCTGCGGTAAGTGAAAGTTAGTACCTTTGGGCATGCATGGGCAAGGCATAGCTCCATCCCATGGAGGATGCTGTCTGAATTATAAACCACAACAAAAGAGGCACACGATCTCTTTAGTCTTCATTGTGGATGGGTGGATGCCTGCAATATTTGTGGGAAACTTTTGGTATGCAGCAGATGAAAGTGAAAGTGTTAGTCGCTCAGTCACGTCCGACTCTTTGCGACCCCACGGACTGTAGCCTGCCAGGCTCCTCAGTCCATAGAATTCTCCAGGCAAGTATACTGGAGTGGATTGCTATTTCCTACTCCAGGGGATAGTTCTGACCCAGGGATCAAACCCAGGTGTCCTGCATTGTGGGCAGATTCTTCACCATCTGGGCCACTAGGGAAGCTGACGCAGCAGATGAGGGGAGTATAAGTATGAGGATATAAGCATCAAAGTGGACATAATAGCTGTAATGCAAACAAATGCAAAGAGATGTATAAATAGGAGGATATAAGAATCAGATGGCGGTAATATCTGTAATGCAAACAAATGCAAAGACACGTAAGGCTGCAGATGGGGAAGACAGGCCTGAGGAAGCCTGGCCTCAGGCTGTGCCTAGAGAAAAAAAGTTACAGCTGTCTGTCGAAAAGCAGTCCAAAAAGTGGCTTTCTTTTTTTTTCCTGGTCTCAAAAATTTATTACTGAAATTCTGTCTCTGATCACACATGTGAAAAAGTGATTTAAAAACCACAGGGAATTCTAGATGACACACAGCAAACATCCTATAAAAGGCTTAGTTAAAACCCCAGGGGGACTTCCCTGGGGGTCCAGTGGCTGAGACTCTGCATTCTCAACACAGGGGGACTGGGTTCGATCCCCAGTTGGGGAACTAGATTCCACATGCTGCAACTAAAGATCTTGCTGTCTGCAACTAACACCCGGCACAGTTCAATTAATTAATTTGAAAAAACGCCTCTAGGAATATAATGGAAATCCCAGGACCAAAAATTAACAGGTAGCTGGAGTCTAGAAAAGGCACCTTCCCTAGGGGATTTATAAGCTCTGCTAGGCTTTGGTTTTTAACATCATGTCAGGCACAAGGGGCAAAGTCACAGACTCCTGAAAGGTGAAGACTGCTGTTATTCGGCTTCACTGGAAGTTGACCAGAAGAAAATTCAATGCCAACAGGAGGTGAAAAGGGAGCGTGTGTGATCTTGACCTGGGCGACGAATTGTATGACAACACAGCTGGCACTGCAAACCACGGGGAATGGACAGACCAGCCAGGAAACGATTCTGTGACGATGGGTCAGCCAAACAGAAATGAGATCGCTCCCTATCTCGCAGCAGCCACACAAATCAATTCAGATTAAAGGAAGAGCTAAATGATTAAATGTCCTGAATAGTCATTGGAAGGACTGATGCTGAAGCTAAAGCTCCAATACTTTGGCCACCTGATGCAAAAAACTGACTCACTGGAAAAGACCCTGATGCTGGGAAAGATTGAGGGCAGGAGGAGAAGGGGACGACAGAGGATGAGATGGTTGGATGGCATCACCGACTCAATGAACATGAGTTTGAGCAAGTTCTGGGAGTTGGTGATGGACAGGAAGCCGGGTGTGCTGCAGTCCATGGGGTCTCAAAGAGTCAAACACGACTGAGCGACTGAACTGACTGAAATGTTTCAGATCAGATCAGTCACTCAGTCGTGTCCGACTCTTTGCGACCCCATGAACCGCAGCACGCCAGGCCTCCCTGTCCATCACCAGCTCCCGGAGGTCACTCAAATTCATGTCCATAGAGTCAGTGATGCCATCCAGCCATCCCATCCTCTGTCGTCCCCTTCTCCTCCTGCCCTCAATCCCTCCCAGCATCAGAGTCTTCTCCAATGAGTCAACTCTTCGCATGAGGTGACCAAAATACTGGAGTTTCAGCTTTAGCATCATTCCTTCTAAAGAAATTCCAGGATTGATCTCCTTCAGAATGGACTGGTTGGATCTTCTTGCAGTCCAAGGGACTCTCAAGAGTCTTCTCCAACACCACAGTTCAAAAGCATCAATTCTTCGGCGTTCAGCCTTCCTCACAGTCCAGCTCTCACATCCATACATGACCACAGGAAAGACCATAGCCTTGACTAGGCGAACCTTTGTTGGTAAAGTAATGTCTCTGCTTTTGAATATGCTATCTAGGTTGGTCATAACTTTCCTTCCAAATGTTTAAAGCAAGACAAAGCCTGACAAGACCAACTGCTGCTGAACTGTGAACTTGAGAACATTCTCAGATATTGCTGATGCCAAATACATTGGTGAAAGTACTCTGAAATGTAAGTTTGTCACTATTAAAGTGGACAATACCTTTGTTCTAAGACCCAGAAATTCTATTCTTAGCTCCTCCTGCTGCTGCTTAGTGGCTTCAGTTGTGTTCGATTCTGTGCAACCCTATGGACTGCAGTCTGCCAGGCTCCTCTGTCCATGCGGATTCTCCAGGCAAGAGTACTAGAGTGGGTTGCCATGCCCTCCTCCAGGGGAATCTTCATGACCCAGGGATCGAACCCAGGTCTCCTGCACTGCAGGCAGATTCTTTACTGCCAAGCCACCAGGGAAGCCCCATTCTTAGCTGCTGCTGCTGCTGCTGCTGCTAAGTCGCTTCAGTCGTGTCCAACTCTGTGCGACCCCATAGACGGAAGCTCACCAGGCTCCCCTGTCCCTGGGATTCTCCAGGCAAGAACACTGGAGTGGGTTGCCATTTCCTTCTCCAATGCATGAAAGCGAAAAGTGAAAGTGAAGCCGCTCAGTCATATCCGACTCTTAGCGACCCCATGGACTGGAGCCTACCAGGCTCCTCTGTCCATGGGATTTTCCAGGCAAAAGTACTGGGGTGGGGTGCCATTGCCTTCCCCGCATTCTTAACTACATACCCTTAAAATATTTTCACATGTGCAGAGTTCACATGGGTATGAGCTAACATGCAACGTGCAGAGCAGCAGCACTATTTGGAGTCACAAAATATCAGAAACAAACATCTCAAACCTGCAAGCATGAGTTTTCTATTTCTCTGTAATAAATGACCACAAATTTAGTGGCTCACTCAACACTCACTGATTATCTCACAGTTTTCGTAGGTCAGAGGTATGGTGCTGAGTAATGTAATGTGTGTATGTTCAGTCACATCTGAATCTTTGTGGCCCCGTGGACTGTAGCCCACCAGGCTCCTCTGTCCATGGGATGCTCCAGGCAAGAATACTGAAGCACGTTGCCATTTCCTGCTGCAGGGGATCTTCCCGATCCTGGGATTAAACCCGAGTCTCCTGCATTGGCAGGTAGGTTCTTTACTACTAGTGCTACCTGGAAGCCCCTAGAGACTCTCTAGTTGTGGAACATGGGCTTAGTTGCTCTGCAGCATGTGGGATCTTAGTTCCCTTACCAGGGATTGAACCCACATCCCCTGAGTTGCAAGGCAGATTTCTTAACCACTGGACCACCAGGGAAATCCCAAGAAGTGTGGGGGGGATTTAATTGTGTTCTCTGCTCAGAGTCTCAGAGGCTGAAATCAGGGTGTAAGTTGGGCTGTGGTCTCATCTGGAACTTGGGGGTCTTCTGCCCTCGCTCAGGTTGTTATCAGAATTCCTTTCCTGTGGATGTAGGCTTGAGGTTCCTACTTTCTTGCTCAGAGCCTCTAGAAGCCACCCTCAGGTTCCGGCCACACGGCCCTTCACAACATGGCAGTTTATTTCTCCAAAGCCAGCTGGAGACCCTCTCCTGCTTTGAATCACCCTCTTCAGGAAGGACCCAGTGCCTGGGATGAGGTCAGGCCCACCCAAGATAACCTCCTTTTTGATTGACTTCAGTTCAGTCCCTAGTAAGTTATTCACAGGGGTGAAAACCCATCATATTCACAAGTCCTGCCCAAACCCAAAGGGAAGAGATTATGGAGAGAGTTAGGTCTCTTGGAGGACCATTTTAGAATTCACCTGCCACACAAAAGAATGGGAAAATTAACTGTGCACAGCCTCTATGAATAGTACACTATGTGTGTGTGTGTATGTGTATACATGTGTCTATACACACACACGTTTTTGTTGTTGTTATTGTTCAGTCACTGAGCCATCCGACTGTTGCCTGACTCTGTGACCCCATGGACAGCAGCGTGCCAGCCCTCCTCTGTCCTTCACTATCTCCCGGAGTTTGGTCAGTTTCATGTCCATTGAGTCCGTGATGCTATCTAAGCATCTCATCCTCTGTTGTCCCCTTCTCCTTTTGCCTTCCATCTTTCCCAGCATCATATGATGCATGTAGAGTTGCATATTATACCCCAAGAGAAATACATAAAATATAGCTACATCATGTACTCACTCATATTGGTAAATCTCACAGGGTGCTGAGCCAAAAAAGCAATTAGCAGGAGAAACGGTCCAGTATGAGACACACAAGGCGAATTTAAATCACACAAAAAGGCAGGTGCGTCTCAGTTGATGCCTGTACGTGCGTTAAAAGTGTATAGGGATGTAGCGATACTAAGAACAAACATCAAGTTCAGAAAAGTGGTTCACTATGGGAAAGGGGGAGAGAGATGAGGGGATGGTGCTCCAGGACTTCAGATCCAGAGCTAACCTGCCTTTTTTTTTTTTTTTTTTAATATGATGATTTATTGATTTATTTTTGTGGTCACTCCATGAAGCATGTGGGATCTTAGTTCCCCAACCAGGGATCGAACGCACAAGCCCTGGACTGGAAGCTTGGAGGTTTTACCCACTGGACCATCAGGCAAGTTCCATTAATCTGCTTTTTAAACTGCATATGGCCACAGAAGAATACATCTTATTATTCTCTATATGCCTTTGCATGCCTCTAATAGATCGTGAACAAAATGAAAAAATACATGGAAGACTGTAAAACAATAGAAACAAAAATTAATAAAGATTTCAGCAATATCAGTTGAACTAATTATCCCTTTGAACATAAACCCCAAATGTATGAAAAATGTAGTCAAATCCTACATCTTGCAAATGTTGAAAAAAAATAAAGGGACAAGTTGTTTCTTCAAATTTCTCAGTAATTCTTTCAATGCAGCTAAAAGCATGCTTAGCCATTCTGGTGGTGAAAGGAAACAGGAAAATTAATTTGTAATTAAGTGTTTAATAGCATTTACTTCTTATATTGTATAACTCCTTTGGACATGATTTTATAAGTGAAAATTCAATAGAGCAAGTAATTAGCATTTAGAAAATGTGAATTAAGAAAACTTATATCAAATAAATAATAATAAAATTCAAGTTCCCTGGGGAGAATGGATACACACACACACACACACACACACACACACACACACACGGCTGAGTCCCTTTGCTGTTCATCTGAAACTATAACAACACTGTTAATCAGCTATACTCCAATACAAAAAGTTAAAAAAAAGAAAGCTGGATGATTATTCTCATTCAAATATAATTTGCAATTGAGTTAAATTTGGAGTCTGACTTAGAAAAAAAATTCAATTACCTGTGTTATGGAGGGTAGTGTATTATTATTTATGAATAAAAACTAGGCCTACGTACTATTATTTTAGTAGGAAATTAAAAGGAATAAAGATATCGATCTGGTTAAAGATGTACAGTGGATGTTTATTCCAAGTATTTATTATTATTTTGATTTTTTGTTCATCATGGGGTTTTTTTGCATCGATTTTGACTTTTACTTATTCTTTTGGCCACGCGCTGTAGCATTCGAGATCTTCGCTCCCCAACCAGGGATCGAACCCATGCTTCCTAGAGTGGAAGTGTGGAGTTTCAACCACGGGGCTGCCAGTGAAGTCCCTGTTGCAAGTATTTTACCAACATACTAAAGTTGTTTTGTATACTGAGTGGAAGGATAAACAGAACAAAACCGTAGTCACTCCATTGCTGCTCTGCAAATAGGTTTCTCAGTGCCATCTCTCTAGATCCCACATATACACATTCTATACAATAACTTTGCTTTTCTCTTTGTGAGTTATTTTACTTTGTATAATAGGCTCTCGGCTGGCACAGGGCGGGAAGGGGAGGGTGGGCTGGATGAAGAGTGACGTGGAAACATATACATTACCGTGTGTAAAAGAGGTAGCCAGTGGGAATTTGCTGTATGCCCCAGGGAGCTCGAGGGAGGGCTTTGTGGTGACCTAGAGGGGTGGGATGGGGTGGGAGGTGGCAGGGAGGTTCAGGAGGGAGGGCACATACGTATATCCATGGTTGATTCGCGTTGATGTACGGCAGAAACACAATATTGTAAAGCAATTATCTTCCAATTAAAAATAAAAATTTTTTAAAAAGAAAAACAACTGTAGTGAAACAGTGCACAGAAACTCTAGTCAGGCAACCACGAGAAATCGCCAATTGTTTTTGTCTTTGCTACATAAAGCTGGGTGGCAACCTGCCTAGAGCAAGCTGTCTCCTGACCTGTATGGGTCGTTCCTTCGTGAAAAGCTAATCTAATTGTTCTTATAATATAACCTATTAGTCCCAACAAAGGAGGAACAGCAGGATACTGCCTCACAGCAGGACTTAATCTCGTTATTTCTACTTAGCAAAGTGTCTGCTTGGTCCAAATTAGAAGAGAAAGTTATTGGCTTGAGATGATAAAGTTGTTTTATTAAATTGCATCAATATGTCATTCTCTCTTTTCTCACTGGAAACACTTAGGCTCCTCTCCATATCCAGGGTTTCTGCTGAGGCTCCACTGGCTGTTTCCCCTCTCTCTGCTTTCCAATGCTACACATCCCACGACTCAGTGGTTTTTGTTTTTTAACGCTTCTCTATTTATTTGGCTGTGCCGGGTCTAAGTTGCGGCGTGCGGGATCTTTAGTTGCGGCATGCGCAATTCTTGGTTGAGGCATGTCGGATTTAGTTCCCTGACCGGGGATCAAACCCAGGCCCCCTACTTGGGGAGCATGGAGTTTTAGCCACTGGACCACCAGGGAGGTCCCAACACAGTGTTAATAAGTGCTCTGGGAGGTGTCAGGAGGGGAGATCACAGCGCTGCCAACACCAAGATACTTGTAATATAAGTAGAGGGGAAGAGACTTCGCATGCGTGTTGACAACATGCGACAGAAGGAACCATAAAAAGAGGGAAAGCGAGAGTCCAGTATGTGCCAGGCCCTATGCTGGCTTCCTGGCAGGTCCCCTTTGAGCATCTTGGAAAGAAGCTGGGGCCCAGCTGCTGCTGGGAGAGAAAATACACACCAGACCCCATCCTTCCCTGCATCTATCTACATCCCCTATTTGCACAAGACATACAGGAGCTTTGGAGGCAGAGAGGAGAGAGAGAAATCTTCTTCAGGTGTCCCCCCAGTATCCATTTCTTCCCCCTATGATGAATCCAAAACAATCACTTGGACTCCAGCCATCGTGCAGTGATTTGTTCAGTAGTGACCAAGTGACCTAACCCTGCTGATGAGAGATAAGAGCTTGTTTGTAGGGTGGGGCATGGAGGTTGTGGGGGAAAAGGTACTGGAAAAGGTGACTTTGCTTCTAAGGAGGAGACCTAGGTGGAGGTGATGTCCTTCTTCTTTGAGATTTTATCATGAAGCCCAGAAATGGTGCATTCATTTTGTTCACACAAAGATATCACACAGAGAAGGAAACTACATTGGTTTGCTAGGGTTGCTGGTACCTACAACTAGGTGGTTTCAAACAATGGGAATGTATTCTCACAGTTCTGGAGGCTATGGCAGTCAGAAATCAAGCTGTTGGCAAGACCACACTTCCTCTGAAGCCTCCCTCGGAAGAGTTTCCCTTGCCTCTTCTGCTTTGGGCTCTTGCTAGCAATCCTTGGGGCTCCCTGGCTTGTAGATGCCCTGCCAGTCACAAGGCCACCTTCCCCGTGTGCTTCTTCACATCGTCTTCTCTCCGTGTATGTCTGTGTGGGTGTCAAATGCTCCCCTTTGTATGGAATGTTGGCCATATTGGATCCGAGTTCACTCTAAGCATCTTGTGTTAACCTGATCACTTCTATTTCCAGACAAGGCCACATTTTTGGGATCCTGGGGTTGAGAACTTCAGCATGTCTTTAGGGACATGCAAGTCAACCATGACAACACCTGAGAGAATTTCCATGGAAGATTCAGAGTCCTGGCTTCCTAAAGTTTACCTAACCTCTTGAATTTTGTGACATGAATTTCCTAATTGTTTAAGTCAGTTGGAGTCAATTTTCTACCCCTGGCAGCCAAAGCATTCTGACAGAATTATGCTAACACTGCTGATGGGAGAAGGCTGAGGGGCATGATGGAGGCTAAGGGGCTTCCCAGAGCTGTGGACAACAGTGAAGAAGGAATCTGACCTACTGAGCTGATAAGGCATGGGAGGATCAGAGAGGTTTGCTTCGGTCCAGCATCATTATTCATTCTTCATTCAAACATCTATTCACCAGCTACTCTGTGGCAACGGTTGTATTGAACATGGAGGATTTAAATGAGCAAGATGGGCACCATCAGGATGGACTTCCCTGGTGGTCCAGTGGTTAAAACTCTGAGCTTCCATCGCAGGGACTGTGGGTTCGATTTCTGGTTGGAGAACTAAGATTTCACATGCCTCACAGTATTAAAAAAAATTTTTTTTTTTTTTATAAAAAGGACAGACACTATCTCTGCCTTTGAAAGGGATGCTGGAGGAAATCCTGAAATCTGAGTCCAAAGAGGTAAGTGGGTAAGAGATGAAAAGATACTAAAAATCCTATTAAAATGTTTGTGATCTTGAGGGAAAGGAGGATCTTGAAGCATTTTAAATGGGGGAATGGCATGAGACAATTCACACCTAAGAAGATACAATATTTAATGCAAATGGAGAATGAGCTGCAGTGTTAGGCAAGGAGACCCATGGGGAACTGGTGGAATAATGCTAATCCCTTTAGCTTCCTTTCAGTTCAGGAAGCGCTGGGTTTTCCACGTGGGTGGAGCTGCATCAGAGGGTCAAGGCGCTGGGCAGTCACTGAGTTTGCCCAGGTTGCTGTTGTCTCGCTGTCCCTCTGTCCCTCCAGGGCTCTCTTCCTGCGATTTGGACGGGAAACCAGCTTTCGTGCCCATGTCAGCTCCTCCTAGAGGCATCTCACGGCAGGTTGCTGGAGCCCAAGATACAACCCGGTCCAGCCAAATCAGGGTTTGGTTTTACATCTAGTCCTGTTTCCCTGGAGAGACTATATCTGCCCTGGATGGCTGAGTCAAGGTCAACTTCCAGAAAACAGCCCAAATAATGGTCTTTCAGGCACAAATGCTGGGCTTCCCTGGTAGCTTGGTCAGTAAAGAAACTGTTCGCAATGCAGAAGACTGGGGTTCGATCCCTGGATGAGGAAGGTCCCATGGAGAAGGAAATGGCAACCCACTCCATTATTCTTGCCTGGAGAGTTCCATGGACAGAGGAACCTGGTGGGCTACAGTCCATGGGGTCGCCAAGAGTTGGACACGACTGAAGTGACTCAGGGCACACTTCAACACCCAACCACTGAGTACAGAGAGACACATCTCATGAGCAGGAAAGAAAGCAAGACCAAAGAAATCAAGTACAGCTGGCTTGTGTTTATAACCATCTTTCTTGATCCCTTCCTATCAGGCAAGTGTCACCAGTGGACGGTGCTTTGACTTGAAATGATAATGACTGCTTTTTGTAATTGTAATACTGTTAACATTTCTTGTAAAATTTGATTATGTTTTGGGGATTTAACTCTTAACTGCATCCATATGCAAGGAGAAAGCCAGTCCCTTCCTGTGTCAACACTGTCAGCTGCTGGATAACTGATTAGGGGGCTCCCTAGTCACCGGCTGCTTTCATTAAGATGGTCACAGTAATCAGGCAGAGAAGCACAAGTGAGTAATTGGCAGATCTGAAAATGCAATGTTCCTTGATTACTATTATAGCTAGAGAAACAGAGCAAATCCCAAGGGATCTAAAGCAGCCTTGTCTTTAATACTGAGTAGCCTACGTATTATTATGTCAATTTCAAATATATTATATAGGATGTCACTTTTTTTTCCCTAATGCTTTCTCAGTCCAGGGTTGAATTGTTTATATATTATTCAACACACACAATACGATGAGGAAAATACCATTTTTGCCTGTATTTTAAGACTTTTTGATGTGGACCATTTTTAAAGTTATTGAATTTGGTACAATACTGCTTCTGTTTTAGTTTTCCACCATGTCGCATGTGGGATCTTAGCTGCCTGACCAAGGACCCAACCTTTGCCTCTACATTGAAAGGCAAACTCTTAGCCACTGGACCACCAGGGAAGTCCCATTTTTGCTTATGTTTTAGATGCATAAAAAAAGTTTAAAGTATAATTTGTTTGGTGTCTTATGGGAATCCACTCCAGTATTCTTCCCTGGAAAATCCCATGGACATAGGAGCCTAGAGGGCTATAGTCCATGGGGTCACAAAGAGAAGGATACAACAGAGCGACTGATTGCAACTAAAAAGTAATGGAGTGGAAAGTATAGACTCCTATCCATGATGATTTCGTATGCAGGCCCACAGCTTTTATTTTCAATTTCAACATTCAAAACACTTTGAAAACATCCAAAGGTATTTTGTTATGTTTTGCTGGTAGCTCATTTAGTGGCAAAAGTCTGACCTGACCTATGACTTATTTATTGTATTAGGTCCGTCTAGTCAAGGCTATGGTTTTTCCTGTGGTCATGTGTGGATGTGAGAGTTGGACTGTGAAGAAAGCTGAGTGCCGAAGAATTGATGCTTTTGAACTGTGGTGTTGGAGAAGACTCTTGAGAGTCCCTTGGTCTGCAAGGAGATCCAACCAGTCCATTCTGAAGGAGATCAGCCTTGGGATTTCTTTGGAAGGAATGATGCTAAAGCTGAAACTCCAGTACTTTGGCCACCTCATTCGAAGAGTTGACTCATTGGACAAGACTCTGATGTTGGGAGGGGTTGGGGGCAGAAGGAGAAGGGGACGAGAGGATGAGATAGCTGGATGGCATCACTGACTCGATGGACGTGAGTCTGGGTGAACTCCGGGAGTTGGTGATGGACAGGGAGGCCTGGCGTGCTGTGATTCATGGGGTCACAAAGAGTCGGACACGACTGAGCGACTGAACTGAACTGAACTGAGATGCTTGGTGATGAGTAACACATTTAGCACAAGATTAAAAAACAAAAATCAAAAAAACACAATAACCCAGAGTTTATTAGTCTATCTGTTAAGATTAAAAAACAAAAACACAAAAAACCCCAGGCTATATTAGTCTATTCATTATGTTACAGATAACTTTACCCTTAAAGCTTTTTTTTTTTTTTTGGATGTATTATTTGCTGTTCTTACCACAAGACAATTCTTCTCATATAACAGACCTTACTATTTCAGTTTATGGTGATAAACTTTGTCTTGGTCATTATATTTTTTCATATTTCTAAATCTTCATAGAGGTAAATTTCAGGGTCCTTCTGATTAGGGACTGATTAGTTTTTTTACTGATTGATTGGTTTTTAACTTTCTTTTCAACCTAAGTGAACCTTAATGAGAATACAGAGATATGAACTAGATGATCTTTTAAAGACAGTTCAAATCTGAAGAGTTTATGAAATTTATATATTGAAAATCAAAATTCTCTTCTAGATTATGCCTAACATAAAATATATGTGAACTGTAAAACAGATTTAAAATGCTACCTCTCACAAACACATAAAAGCAAACTTCAAACATTTTAAAATTAATAATTTAAAAATTCTGCTATATTTTCATTTACAGGTACTAAGAACCCTATCATCTATCTTTATTGGTTTCTGCATCTCATTCTATTAGATTGTTTCCAGAATTTTAGAATTGACACATAATCTGACAATGCTGAAAATGTGCTCAGACACCTGTATTCTGTAGAAGAGACCACTGTGAATATTAAAATCTAATTACTCCAAGTTATAAAAAAAGTCAGTTTTTTTTAAACTTCTGCTAAAGTGAAATGACTTTGACATTAAGCATTATTACTAAAATAAAAAACAACTGCATTACACTGACTGCATTTTTTGTTCTTACCCTTGGAAATGTCGTGAATCTATCCAGCTCTTCGACAAAGCAGAACATCTGCAGACTAATTGCGGACATAACAATCAAGAGGCTGGCAGTAAATACAACCAAACTCCCAAGCTTTTTTCCAGGACCAAAGATCTTGTACACAAAGTCTTCTAATGCAGGTGAGATTTTAATAAGCCGGACTACCCGAAGAACCTGTTGTAGGAGAGAAAAGCACACACGCTCAACCGTTAACACTGAATCTTAAATAAGTTCGTACTAAAATCTCATTTTTTGTAGCACTGTACAAAATCGCATTTTCCATCTGAGTATTTAGTGACGAAACACTTTAAGAGCTAAGATATTAGCCTAGTTCAGTGCGGTTCAGTGCCTGCTGTACAATAACTCAACAAATCCCAAAGCAATGAAGGCAGGAAAATGGTGACAACTCTGTTTTAACATATGCTGTGATAACTCAAAGTGGCATTAATTAACACTATTGTTGAAATAAAGTGGACAATTTTTCCTAATGTCCAAATATCAAAGAAAACATTAGTTCAATATTAGCTATATTCATTGTCATAAAACAGCCCTTCCTAGGGATTATTGTACATTCATAAAGCAATTTTAAAAATCTTTCCATCAGGGGGTCTTTATTCATGGCTAGACTGTTATCATAAGACCCATTCTATCCTTCCTTTAATTAATAGAACTTTCTGAATTTTAGCCTAGCAATTAGTTACCCAGGGTTATATGCTGCATTTTCTAGCCCCACTTACAAGTGTGGCTGGTGGGACTGGGTTTAGACCTATGGAATGTGAAAGGAAGTAATTTTTACACCTTATTTTTTTCTTTAATATTTCAAGTGTTTTTATTCTGAGCAGTTGGTACAAAATATAATGACATGTGTCTTATTCTGTATAGTTCACTCTGTACAAGCTCTCACCCTTTGATCTGGTCTACTTTTATGGGTTTAACAGAACCTAACATTCACTTTCCTTTCCTATATACTTCCTTCTCGCTCTCACTGACAATTGAGTTTTGGCATGCGCATTTTCAGAATTCTTTGAGGAACTCCAGATTCAGACATGCTGGGATGTAGACTGAGTCCATGGCCAGACAAGGTGGATTAAATGGGAACAAAACAGGAATCATGAAATTAAATAAATTTGGCCTGGACACTTGTTATACCCTCCTCTAGCTGGGCGATGAGAACAACTGGAGTTGCCCATTTGGATCAGAAATAAAAGCTTCATCTAAAAGGTGACAGCTTCAAACCAACCCAATAGGCTGGCTTTCTGGATGAGCATAGGGAACAGGGGGCTTCCCTGGGGGCTCAGATGGTAAAGAATTCGACTGCAATGCGGGAGACTTGCTTTTGATCCACAGGTCAGAAAGATCCCCTCAGAGAAGGAAATGGCAGCCCATTTAATTATTCTTGCCTAGAGAATTCCATGGACAGAGGAGGTGAGTTGGGGGAATGGGGGTGGTTTCAGTCCATGGGGTCACAAAGAGAAGGACACAACTAAATGACTTTCACTCCCTCACAAACTGGAGAAAATGTACATCAATCTTATCGAAGCCCTGTATTTTTACAACTTCGTTATTTTTTTAGAACTTTTTAGAACCTTGTGCTTAGCTGGTTATCTAAACACACATGTTCACATGTTTTGAATATATATGCAAAAACTCCCACACATAAGTAATTTTCTCATTTACTTAAAAAATGCTATTATGTGCCAAACACAAATCAGATCAGTCGCTCAGTTGTGTCTGACTCCTTGCAACCCCATGAATCGCAGCACGCCAGGCCCCCCTGTCCATCAGTGATGAACTCCCAGAGTTCACTGAGACTCATGTCCATCGAGTCAGTGATGCCATCCAGCCATCTCATCCTCGTCGTCCCCTTCTCCTCTTGCCCCCAATCCCTCCCAGCATCAGAGTCTTTTCCAATGAGTCAACTCTTTGCATGAGGTGGCCAAAGTACTGGAGTTTCAGCTTCAGCATCATTCCTTCCAAAGAAGGAATCCCAGGGCTGATCTCCTTCAGAATGGACTGGTTGGACCTCCTTGCAGTCCAAGGGACTCTCAAGAGTCTTCTCTAACACCACATTTCAAAAGCATCAATTCTTCGGTGCTCAGCCTTCTTCACAGTCCAACTCTCACATCCATACATACCACAGGAAAAACCATAGCCTTGACTAGACGGACCTTTGTTGGCAAAGTAATGTCTCTACTTTTCAATATGCTATCTAGGTTGGTCATAATTTTTCTTCCAAGGAGTAAGCATCTTTTAACTTCATGGCTGCAGTCACCATCTGCAGTGATTTTGGAGCCCCCAAAATAAAGTGTGACAGTTTCCACTGTTTCCCCATCTATTTCCCATGAAGTGATGGGACCAGATGCCATGATCTTTGTTTTCTGAATGTTGAGCTTTAAGCCAACTTTTTCACTCTCCACTTTCACCTTCATCAAGAGGCTTTTTAGTTCCTCTTCACTTTCTGCCATAAGGGTGGTGTCATCTGCATATCTGAGGTTATTGATATTTCTCCCAGCAATCTTGATTCCAGCTTGTGTTTCTTCCAGTCCAGTGTTTCTCATGATGTTCTCTGCATATAAGTTACATAAGCAGGGTGGCAATATACAGCCTTGACGTACTCCTTTTCCTATTTGGAACCAGTCTGTTGTTCCATGTCCAGTTCTAACTGTTGCTTCCTGACCTACATACAAATTTCTGAAGAGGCAGATCAGGTGGTCTGGTATTCCCACCTTTAGTGTTGGACAAATAAGATTCAATGGCTATTCCTATTACACATTGAATGTTAATATAATACAAAGGCACAGCTCTTAAGGGTATATCTATAAGATTAAAAGCATAAAGTAGAATATAATGAAAAGTTGAAGTATAAAGTACAGAAAAGTAACATTTTTCAACAAGTCTAAGACGCCATTGATTTTTTTTATGTGCTGTTAAGAAATTGAAAATGCTGCTGATTAAAGTATAACACATCACTGATTATAAGGCAGATCCCAGTTTGAAAGTGTTAGTCATTCAGTCACGTCTGACCCTTGGAGACCCCATGGACTGTAGCAGCCTGCCAGGCTCTTCTGCCCATGGAATTCTCCAGCCAACCATACTGGATTGGGTTACTGTTTCCTTCTCCAAGTGATCTTCCCTACCCAGGGATTGAACCGGGGTCTCCTGCGTTACAGGCAGAATCTTTACCATCTGAGTCACCAGGGAAGACGGATTCCAGTTTAGAGATGTTAAAATAGAAGAATTGTGGTCTTGGCATAAATGAAAGATGATAATTGAAACAGTAGTTCAAGATGGTTTAGTATCAATAAGAACTTAAGGTATCTTTGAAGGCTTCTCAGGAGAAAACAGAATACGGTAAGGAAAAGGAAATGCTTTAAAAGCTTATATTAAAATTTTTACACAAATAAAAATATGAATGTGGATTTTTTCCAGCAACCCTAGCTTGCTAATCCTTCTGATTTTCCTTTGGCAAATCATTTCTACTCTGCTCTTAATCTATGAGGCCCAGAAGGGACTCCCTGACCTCCATGATCCAGAGTATTCACCATGACCTCAGTCATCAGAACTTCTGTGGGGCCTAGAAGAAGTATCCTATATTTAATCCTCAACTGGAGTTACTATAAGAGCCACATAAGTCCCTAGCTTCTAGGGACCTTCTTTGCCACCACATAGAGAAAGACAGCTTAAGCATTATACCAACACAGAAGAAAGGTGAGTGGAGAAATGGACCGAGTCCCAGAGATACCATATTAACCTGTGAATTTGCCATCTCTGAAGTCACACTTATCTCCTACCACCAGATTCTGAATTAACAGGAACTACTGGTGGGCTATTGTCCATAGGATATCAGAGAGTTGAACACGACTGAAGCGACTTACCCTGCACACGTACTGATAGTGAATCTGATTCCTGTTGTCTGCAGAACATTGTAGCTGCATGTCTAATCAACTAATGGACAAATGTTTAAAGAAGCTGACAAAATGTAGATTTCATTCATGTTCATTTTACATAATTCCCAGGTGGCTTGGTGGTAAAGAATCTAAATCCTGCCAGTGCAGGGGACACAGAAGTGGGTTCGATCCCTGGGTTGGGAAGATTCCCCTGGAGAAGGAAACGGCGACCCACTCCACTATTCTTTTCTGGGAAATCCCATGGACACAGGAGCCTGGCAGGCTACAGTCTATGGGGTCGCCAAGAGTCAGACTTGACTGAGCGACTGAACACCCACCCACCACACAATACACACAAAAAGAAGAAAATTTATGTGAGAAATAATATTGTTCAAATTAAACATTTATACCACAGGCATGTTTAAGCTACCAATTTTTACCACTATAATTTTTAACAAGGATTTTCAAACCAGAGCATATTACACTTGGGTCATTTTTGCAAATAACAAACAGCTTTATCATAAGAACTGTTAAAACAGTAACACTCATATTAACATCCGGAATAATAATATGAAAAGATTTTACATATTTATCAGACTTATTTATTCTCAGACATAAATGATTCACTATCTAATCGTTAAACAGCTGAGTCCAGGAAAGTTCACAGAAACAATTTAGCTGATATATCGCTCACAGGACCCTGTGTTTTCTCCACTTGAATTAAAATCACATTGAAAAGACTGCCTAAGCAATTCTGAATCGTGTCCCAAATTCTAATGAAAACAGCCTATGTACATCTGTGCAATTTTGATAAATTAATATTTCACTAGCTGGAAGAAATAGAACTTAACACAATTCCCCCACTGGTGATTTGATCAGCGTTTTCAGAGGGGTAAGCCTGCATAGTGGCAAGGCAGAATCCCTATCGGTGACTCGAATTATGCCTTTCGTTTATTTGAGGATAAGTGTGCTTTTCACTCTGTCTACCCAATAAAGCCTTTGGATTCTGTATTAAAACAGATACAAAATAAAGTACACCAGACATTCAAAGATAAGCATGGTAGGACATTCTGTGGTTGTTCTTAAAGCATATTTTCTTGGTCACATTTCTAAGTCTGTCACTAAAAGTCACTCTGCTGATTAATAGTGAGATACTGTAAAAGTTGGGCTTCCCAGGTGGCGAAGAATCCGCCTGCCAATGCAGGAGCCTGGCCGGCTACAGCCCATGTGGTTGCACAGAGTCGGACATGACTGAATGCACAGGCATGGCATGACTGTAAAAATTGCGTGAACTACTGGGGGGAGTTCTCTGATGTTCCAATGGTTAAAATTTCCCTTCCAATGCAGGTTTGATCCTTGGTCGGGGAGCAAAGATCCCATGAGCCCTACAGCCATAAAACAGAAACAATATAGGAACCAATTCAATAATGACTTTAAAAATGGTCCACAACAACAACAACAAAAGTCTTTAAAATAGAAGAATGTGAACTATGAGATTCAACTTCTTGGGAATGAGTTTCCATCATTTGCTGGTTATGTGGTCTTTGGTGAGTTACTCAATCTCTAGGGACAGCAGTTTACGTGTATATTCTCTATCTACCAAGAAACAAGTGGTGTCTTGGTGTCTGCACACCCTAGGTGCACAAAAAATACCAGCCGTGTCCTCACCCTGCTATGTTAGAACCACACATGAAAGTGAAAGTGTTAGTCGCTCAGTTGTGTCTGACTCTTTGCAACCCATGAACTACATACAGCCCACCAGGCTCCTCTGTCCCTGGAATCCTCCAGGCAAGAACGCTGGAGTGGATTGCCATTCACTTCTCCAGAGCGTCTTCCCGACCCAAGGATCAAACCTGGGTCTCCTGCACTACAGGCAGATTCTTCACCATTCTGTAAAGATTCTGTGATGTTCAGTGGGACAATGCTGCCTCTGTTCACTCCATCAAGCACACGTTCCCCTTAAGACAGGGGTCACATGGTTCTCTCTACCTGGAATGCATCCCCCACAGACCTTCTCAAGATTCGCTCTTTCTCTGCCCAAATGTCCCCTCTTCTAAGAGGGCTTCCTTGGACAAACTTAGCCAAAACAGCACTCTCACCCCACAGCTTCTCCTTTTCACCCTGCTTGCTCCTTCTGAATCGCATTTCCAGCATTCCTATTCCTTTCATGTACTTGTATGTGAAATGCTTGCTGCCTAGAATGCAAGTTTCCCAAGGTGGGGATCTTCTCTGTCTTGTTCACCTCTCTCCCTCAAGGTCTGGAACTGTGCCTGACACATAGGGGTGCTTCAGAAATACCACCTGGATAAATAGATGGGTGATACCAACTCTCAGAGATAAGTGATATAAGGGAGACGTTTTTTGCACACAAATATTGAAGGCAGGAGGAGAAGGGGACGACAGGATGAGATGGCTGGATGGCATCACTGACTTGATGGACATAAGTTTGAGCAAGCTGTGGGCGTTGGTGATGGACAGGGAAGCCTGGCGTGCTGCAGTCCACGGGGTCATAAAGAGTTGGACACAACTGAGCAACTCAACTGAATATCAACTCTCCGAGATGACGGATAAAAAGGGAGACATTTTGTACTCAAATGTTGACTTTGTTTAAATATGAAAAATGTGACATCCGCTCCGGGAAGAACTGCTGCCAACAAGATGAAGCAAGGTCAAGTGAGATGAGAAACAAGCATGCAGAACAACCAGGGAGATCAAAGTCAGCCCATAAAGAGCCAATCTGTTCAGGACAGTGGGTTCCCCATCTGTGAATCTGCCAAATCCTGAGACATCTAAGCTTCTTGAGAGACTTATCTCTTAGGCACAAAATAAACGAAGCAGTGTCTAATGATCTCATTAGAAAAATATAAACTTGGCCATGGATACAGAGACGAATGAAAATCACTCAACTACTAACAAAAAATTAAACTATTACAAATTATATAGGCATTAACATTGTTAACTTTGGGAAGTTCCTGATGGTCGACTGGTTAGGACTCTGTGTGCTCACTGTTGTGGGCCTTGGTTCAGTCCCAAGTTGGGGAACTCAGATCCTACAAGCTGCATGGTATGGCCAGAAAAAAAAAAAATGCAAACTTCACTGACCAGGCATTATGTGACCATATCTATAGCTATATGTCTATATATATATATGATGATTAGAGCCATGCATACCGATTTTAGATATTTTGTGTAAAACAGACCAGAAGAAAAGAACCTAGAGATGGTGATTATTAACAATTTGTAATAATTTGGGTTATTTCTTTCCAGCCATTTTTTCATTTATAGGTATTTTATAAACATATATAAACTACATACGTTATTTATAGGCTGGATTTGTAGCCATACCTGTTATATACTTTTATACTGTTTTATATGTAAATAAACAATCACATCTTTAAGTTACTATGTGAGCTCAGTGGCTTTAGTCCTGTCTGACCTTTTGTGACCCCATGGACTGCAGCCCACCAGGCTTCTCTGTCAATGAGATTCTCCAGGCAAGAATACTGGACTGGGTTGCCATGCTCTTTTCCAAGGGATCTTCCTGACTGAGGGACTGAACCCACGTCTCTCATGTCTCCTGCATTGGAAGGTGGGTTCTTTACCACTATTCATCATAATCATTTTTATGGTCAAATTTCCATATGATCTACCAAGCTATTCTTCACATTTATCACTTAAACAGTTCCCATTTTTTCTCTCATCAATAATCCTAGACTAAATGTCTTTGTTTGCAAAACTTTGATCTATGTGTAACTTTTCAATGAAAAATTATCTGAAAGAAATGCTAACAATTTTAAAGCAAGCCCTGAATATATTTTATCTGGTATCCTTGCTGAAAGAGGCAAGGATAATTTGGTTAATTTAATAGGTTTATAAAAAAGATATGTTGTAGCTTTGACTATGAGGCACATTTTCTGCAATTATGTACAATGATTCTCTAACATTAGGTACTAAATGTGCATGTTGATTTTGTGAATCTAGACAGCAGTGCCCAAGAGCATATGATGACACATGCTTGGAAAGCATATTTTGTATCAAGAGTTTTAAATGTGTATGTCTCCTGCCCCAGCCATCTCACTTATGATAACCAAGCCTGAGGATATAACCCAACAAGTGACAAGGGATTTTCGTTCAAAGATGTTGACAGTACTGAAAGCTCGAACCATGATGCCCTCTGTGAGTTCAATATGCTTGGCTGTGATTACTGGAGACTCAGCTTTTTATGTGTGTTTGTGGGGTATGCTTTTCATTTTTGTGAACTGTATTTTCATGTCCTTTCTTCTAGGTATCAGAAGTATTCAGTTTCAGGTTGCAATCTGGCAGTTGAAGTTAATATTGCTCTGAATATTACAGCTTCGGTTTCACCAATAAATAAGTTTGTCAGGGAAGTTGGAATGTATTTTCTTTCATCTAAGGAATTAGAATCTTCTTTCTCTGCATAGTTTTTAAAAATTCTACTGCCATTTAATTCTCCAAGTCTTTAAAATATCTATTAAGAAAACAATGCAACTTCTGACATTTACATGACAAATTATATAAATAACCAAATTTCCACTCAGAAAATGACTATATTTGAGATATTTAAAATTAGGATATCCCATATACATATATTTTGACCAAGTATTTAAAATATCACTCAGCACATGGCTATTGCTAACAAAGAATGTAACATTAATACTCACTTTTGTTTACTGAACAATTACGAAGTAATATGACTCAATATAATGCACTTAAAACAATAGATACCCAGTTATTACAAAGTAAAAATGACAGATACTATAATTTAATCATCACAAAGAAATGTATAGGCATTTTAAAATAATAAAGTATGACTATATTCTGTAAAGGTAAGTTTAATTTTTTATTGTTTCAATTTTAAGTACTGTTGAGGAAACAAATTTAGGCTTATTAAGAAGGGAGATCTACTCTTGGAATTAAAGTCATATATAAAGTCATATATCAATTTCAAAATTTAATATGAATGCTCAGATTATAATACCCATGTGAATATAATATATGTATGTCTATTGCACTGTGCTAACTTTTTATGAACTGTATGAAAAACACCTCCATTTATTACTATGAATTTTTAGGAGTTTATAAACAGTAATTTTTTATTTTTTGCCGTGCCGTGAGACATGTAGGATCTTAGTTTCCTGACCAGGGATTGAATCTGTGCTCCCTGCAGTTGAAGTACAGAGTCCTAATCACTAGACTGCCAGGGAAGTCCATTATATCTGATTTACTTCATTTATTTTTGGTTATACCAGCACACGTGAGATATTAGTTCCCTGACCAGGAATTAAACCAGCGTCCCCTGTGTTGGAAGCTCAGAGTGTTAATCTCTGGGCCCCCAAGGAAGTCCCTACGATTTATGAATGTGCTATTTTTGGTATTTAAAAGATGTCACTGGGCCCATCTCAAGTTTGTAATTACTAAGGTTGTGGCAATATCTAGTTGTTAGAATGCATGTATGTTCTCTGGAAAGAAAACAGTTCTAAAGAAAGACAGGCATTATGTGTATTACCTGAAAGTATGTGAATTGGGAATGATAAAGGTCTGGATATGCATGGAGAGTGGTTCCAATTACAAGTAGCAGCTCGAATTTGTGGAGAGATGAGCTAATATATCCAGTGAATCCCAAACACCATATCTTCAGAAGTGCTTCCAAATCAAAAAGTACTGTAAAAGCCACCTAGAGGAAAAAGAGTGAAATTAAAATCAACCCGCAATTTATTTCAAAATACGTCATGTGTTTGTTAGTGCATGAATTTTCACCACTAGCATAAAAAAAGAGAAGATATGTTATATAAAAATCTAGAATGAAGTCTTCCTAAAAAGATGGTTTTAAAACACACCAACACAGACCAAATGTATCTTCAGTGAACAGAGAAGCACGTAAAAGTATTAACTGTTTCCGAGAGGTATTATTTCATTAATTTCCTCTAAATTTTCAAGATCTGTATTTAGAGTACTTCTTCTTCTTTTTTTTTACCCCCAGAAAGAACTGGTTGACCAGGCGACATGAGGTATCTTATAAAATTGGTACCCCTTTAAATCAGCTTCTCGGTGGACATTTCCCAGACCTGAAAGTAAAGTGACTTTGAATTTCAATCCCACATGGGCAGGCATGTGCTGTCTGATTTTCAGTAAAGTGTACTTTTTTTCTATTCTTCTGGAGTCAGGATCATGACTGAAGTCAGCATCATGACTCACGATTTCCTTTTGAGGGAGGGACAGTTTCCTTCTTTCACAGAGGTAAAGACCTCAAGTGTCCTGATGCTATACAGCCCCGCCTCCTGTCCAGGTTACAGCTCTTAGTAAGGCACCTTTTAGGTGATAAGACCATGCACACACCCTCAGGGCAGCTACTGGCCCTGGTGCCCCCTGGGAGTTCTGCATTCACGTCAAAACACTTTCTTGACCTTTAGAAGAATGTTCCTCTAATTTTTGCATGCTCTGCTAAGCATTTTAAATGTTTTACTATTCTAGGTGTCACTCTTAATAATTTTATAGATGATTTTCAGCCACTTCTGGGGACCACGCTCTATGTATTTCCTAGAATCAATAAGCTATTTATTTTGTGTTTAAACATGATCGTATTTTCTATGATTTAAAAAAAAAATCTTGAACCTTCTTTGTCTCAGTCTGTAATCAACCATTTCTTCCCTAAGGGCATATTTTCTATGATTTTTGATAGGAAAATTCAGCCTTCTCACATTTAGCGTGCCAAAGTTATACCTAGTCTTATATTTTTAGTTCACTGTGTGTCATTGATATTTATCTTTTAACTTTTTCTTGTCTTTTCTGGCTTGGGCAAATCGTTGTTAATGTCTTTTTTCTTCCTTGTTTATTTAGACTCTATTTTTCTAATCTCCCAGCTTAAGGCTCAACTGTCATGTATTAATCTATACCTTTTTATTACTGCATCCAAATTAAATAATTGCAGACTGCTCCCCTGCTCAGTCTTCCCTCACACCCTTACCAACCTATAAACTGCATAGTATCCATCTTTCACCCCCACTCCTAGTGATACCACACCTCTTCCTAAATTTTGCTTTTTCTGAGATCATCCACCAAAGTTTTTTTTTTTTTTTTTGGCCACACTGCATGGCTTACAGGACCTTAATTCTACAACCTTAATTCTGAACTGTGCCCTCTGCAGTGGAAGCTCGCAGTCTTAACCACTGGACTGCCAGGAAAGTCCCAATTCTAGCTTCTTGAATAGTAATTATTGCTTTTTTATCAAGCCCCAGGTGGAGCCAGTGGTAAGGAACATGGCTGTCAATACAGGAGATGCAGGAGACATGGATTCGATCACTGGGTCGGAACCCTGGAGGAGCGCATGGCAACCCACTCCAGTATTCTTAACTGGAGAATCCCATGGATGGAGGAGCCTTGCGGGCTACAGTCCATGGAATTGCAAAGAATGGGACAGAAACGCCTCAGTTTAGGAACATTTTCTTATCTCGTTTATTATTACTCTTCTGTTCCCTTTGTCCTTCAGGGACTCCTATTATTCCAAAATCAAGTTTAGACTCTTGATTTTCCCTCTTGATTTCTACCATTTCTTTATTTTTGCCCACTTGTTCTCTCATATAATTAGCTCTCATCAATGACCATGCCCTTTTCATTTTTTGAAAATGTTAGTCAAAGTTCAGAAGGTCTGTTTTTTGCCTTAATTAACTATCTTTGGGATGCTGGGCGGGGTAGGGGGGACCCTCTTCTCTGGCCCATCCATTCTACCACATTGGGAAATTTCTGTACATATTCATCTTTGACTACAAGTTCCATCTTCAGTTTCTGAGTCCTTTTGTGTGTCAATATTTTTCTTTGCTTGCTCACTGCTATATGTTTTGTTTATTCGTCTTTAATGCTCTCAACAGTGGTGAGATTATTTTTGGTGATAAATGACCTAAAACCCTACTGCCCCCTTGGCTGGGCAGCAGGGGGAAGGCAAAAGGAGAAGGGGGCTGCCAAGAATGAGATCGGGGAAGGCAATGGCACCCCACCCCAGTACTCTTGCCTGGAAAATCCCATGGATGGAGAAGCCTGGTAGGCTCCAGTCCATGGGGTCGCTAAGAGTCGGACACGACTGAGCGACTTCACTTTCACTTTTCACTTTCATGCATTGGAGAAGGAAATGGCAACCCACTCCAGTATTCTTGCCTGGAGAATCCCAGGGACAAAGGAGCCTAGTGGGCTGTTGTCTATGGGATCACACAGAGTCGGACACGACTGAAGTGACTTAGCAAGAATGAGAT
The DNA here is from genome assembly GCA_935064755.1 of Tragelaphus eurycerus. Classification (NCBI taxonomy): domain Eukaryota; kingdom Metazoa; phylum Chordata; class Mammalia; order Artiodactyla; family Bovidae; genus Tragelaphus; species Tragelaphus eurycerus. The sequence continues at coordinate 5,589,466 of CAKXYN010000059.1, forward strand.
GGTTGGACAACATCACCTACTCAATGGACATGAACTTGAGCACACTCTGGGAGATAGTGAAGGACAGAGAAGCCTGGTGTGCTGCAGTCCATGGGGTCGCAGAATTGGACACAACTTAGTGACTGAACAACAACAGGAAGAAGGAACAAGCTGCTTTGTGTCAGGATTCCATCCTTGGCGGGTGGAATCCATTTCTGGGAGTAATTCAGCTCTTTGGGAGATTCTTTGCCTGATCTCAGAGATCAACAGGATCCTTTTGGGTCTCCCAGGACCACAGTTCCTCTGCAGGGTCGGCCTCAGGCGGCCAGAGGAACCAGATCCTGGCCACAAGTCCCAACAGAGACAATTAATCTCCAGCCCTGGCTTCTCAGCCGGGGCCCCACAGCACAAGGAGGAAGTCCAGCAGCTGTCCTCCTCCCCCAGGCATCTTGGCAGAGTCTTGGAGAAACTGAAACTCCATGGGTCCATCTGAAGGCTTCCCTGCAGCCTGGCTCGGCAGCTGTATTAACAGAGGGAGCAGCGGCCAGTACCCAGGGTCCATCTCTCCCTCACCTGTTTTTTCAGACTTTCATTCCAAGGGAAGGAATGTAATTCATATCAAAGTGGCCTTTTCTTTTTTTTTAAATCAGGGAACTACCAATAAATGCCGGAAATACATTTCAATAGATTGCCTAATTACATATAAATATAATTTATCACTTTACTAACTTTACATTTGCTATCAAAAGACAGATGGAACAATCTGTTTAAATGATCATAATTTATAATAAATATGCAGTTGGATCCCTATGCATTATTATTCGCCTGGTGAGAAAACCATGTGCTTTTCAAAGCCACTAAAAGGCACTAAAAATGATTTAGCAAAGTATTATGTGATTATGTATAAACACTGATATTCCTACTGATTTTCCTATTAGAATTCCTGATTCCAATTCTCCTGGGAGGAAATGCCTTGGTTACATTGTCTGTGAATGTTAACATTCACATGCTAACATGAACATTGTCAACATTGTCTGTGAATTGTTACAGGCCAACATCCCATTGTCCAAGAAACAGTATTATGCGGGGGGCCAACCCTGACACAGGGAGCCTCCGCCTGGAGGCATGGCTCTGGGAGCTGCCTTATCTTAAGGGTCTGTGGGAACATAGGCATAGCTCTCTGTCCCGCCACCCCTGATTGCTCCTGAGAACTGGAAGATATCTCCTTCCCAGATGTGAGTCCTTGGGCCTGGCAGGTGCTGTTTTAGTGATTAACGAAACCCTTTGCAGCGCCCAAGATGTTGGGCACCTCCTACTACTCCCATGTTTGCTTTTAACTAGTCTTGGGAAAATAGGCTATAAGTCCTTGAAAAATATCGCAAGATGGTGACATAATCCACAAAGAATTTTCTGTGTCCCTCTTTCCCTGTTCTGAAGTATAAAGATACCGTGCTTAATAAAGACTTTGTCAGTTGCATAAAAACCTGTCTCGTGGTTGACTGCCTCTGGCCCTCTCGACCCCATCTTTTCTATCTTCTTTAATTTCCTTAGCCTCATTGCCCTTCCTCAGGACCGTTCGACTTTGCCGGCTAGTCCCGGCAGTATTAGTCCCAAAGTCCTAAAATTTCATGGAACAATATGATACATAAAAATATGTCTAACTTACTCATCAGTTCAGTTCAGTTGCTCAGTCGTGTCTGCCTCTTTGCGACCCCATGAATTGCAGCACGCCAGGCCTTCCTATCTATCACCAACTCCCAGAGTTCACTCAAACTCATGTCCAGTGAGTCGGTGATGCCATTCAGACATATCATCCTCTGTCCTCCCCTTCTCCTGACCCCAATCCCTCCCAGCATTAGTCTTTTCCAATGAGTCAACTCTTCGCATGAGGTGGCCAAAGTACTGGAGTTTCAGCTTTAGCATCAGTCCTTCCAATGAACACCCAGGACTGATCTCCTTTAGAATGGACTGGTCAGATCTCTTTGCAGTCCAAGGGACTCTCAAGAGTCTTCTCCAACACCACAGTTCAAAAGCATCAATTCTTCGGCACTCAGCTTTCTTCAGAGCATCAATTCTTCGGCATTCAGCTTTCTTCACAGTCCAGCTCTCACATCCATACATGACTACTGGAAAAACCATAGCCTTGACTAGACAGACCTTTGTTGAAAAGTAATGTCTCTGCTTTTGAATATGCTATCTAGGTTGGTCATAACTTTCCTTCCAAGGACTAAACGTCTTTCAATTTCATGGCTGCAATCACCATCTGCAGTGATTTTGGAGCCCAAAAAATAAAGTCTGACATTGTTTCCACTGTTTCCCCATCTATTTCCCATGAAGTGATGGGGTCAGATGCCATGATCTTCGTTTTCTGAATGTTGAGCTTTAAGCCAACTTTTTCACTCTCAGCAAATTTGGAAAACTCAGCAGTGGCCACAAGCCTGGAAAAGGTCAGTTTTCATTCCAATCCCAAAGAAAGGCAATGCCAAACAATGCTCAAACTACCACACAATTGTACTCATCTCACATGCTAGTAAAGTAATGCCCCAAATTCTCCAAGCCAGGCTTCAGAAATACGTGAACTTACTCATAAGTATGGGTTATTCTGGCAAAGGGGAGAACTATGTCAGGAATTACAGAAGGGATTTAGGAAAATTAAGTTGCCAGTGTAGATTAGAGGGTTTAGCACAGGATTTCAATTCAGCAGAAGATAACGGTTTGGAACAATCAGGGAAGAAGCAGTGAGGAGGTAATTTTAGTAAGCTCCTTTCAGTGGATGACTCTAGCCTGAGTCAATGAGCTCAACATTGAAAGTTGCTGGACAGCATGGAACTCACCAGTCACAGTGCTGGCCATAAAAAAGGAAGGAGGCTGGCAAGTTATCTGCAGAATTCAGTTACATGGAAGTGCTCCCCCAAAGCATCATCTAAGCTTGTGCCCAATTTAGAGGTTGACTGCAAATCTTTTTTTGTTTTTAATTTATTAGAGTACAGTTGATTTACAATGTTGTGTTAGTTTCAGGTATACGGCAAAGGGAGTCAGTTTTACATATACATGTATCCATTCTTTTTAGATTCTTTTCCCATACAGGTCATTACAGAGTATTGAGTACAGTTCCCTGCGCTATACAGTAGGTCCTTATTAGTTATCTATATATAGTAGTGTGCATACGTCAGTCTCAGTCTCCCAGTTTTTCTGTGTGTGTGCTGTGCCATGCAGGACATAGGATCTCAGTTCTGCGACCAAGGATTGAATCCACACTCTCTGCGGTGGAAGTGTGGAGTCTTAACCACTGGACCGCCAGGGATGCTCCCAATCTCCCAATTCATCCCTCCCTCACTTCCCTCTTGGCAACCACAAATTTGTTTTCTACATCTGTGATTCCATTTATGTTTTGCAAATATGCTCACTTGTACCATTTTTTAGATTCCATGTATAAGTGATATCCTATGACATCTGTCTTTCTCTGATTCACTTAACTCAGTATGACAATCTCCAGGTCCTCTGCAAATCCTTAGCAGTCAGCGATGCAACCCTTGGGACTCTCCCTTTCATTAACCCTAGTCTAGGAGCACCCATGACCTTGGCCCCTAACTCAGCAGGCCCCACCCTGAGAAGGTCACAGTAGGACCTTTCCTCTGTCTTGATCCTCAGAGGACATTATACCATCAGAGGGTGCTTAAAGTTGAAACTTGTCTTTTTAAGAGGGAAGGCAAGATTTCCTAGAGGAGGATACTAAAACTTTTCCTAAACACCGTTGCCATGTTACTTGAAGAAACTTGAAAACAATACATTAAAACACCAAAATATTTCTTTCTTCTTACAATTTTTCCTAAATCAGGGATTTGTAATTTTTTTTAACCCCGAGCCTTTTGTAGATATTTTGTTTCTAATCACATGGAATTTTTATTAGCATATATATGTTATAAATATAAACATATCTAACTCTGCTTTATATATGTGAAGAGTAGGGTCTTATTCCTCTAGGCCCTCCTGCGCCTGTTTTCATTCCAGTCCCAAAGAAAGGCAATGCCAAGGAATGCTCAAACTACTGCACAATTGTATTCATCTCACACGCTAGTAAAGTAATGCTCAAAATTCTCCAAGCCAGGCTTCAGCAATACGTGAACCATGAACTTCCTGATGTTCAAGCTGGTTTTAGAAAAGGCAGAGGAACCAGAGATCAAATTGCCAACATCTGCTGGATCATAGAAAAAGCAAGAGAGTTCCAGAAAAACATCTATTTCTGCTCTCTTGACTATGCCAAAGCCTTTGACTGTGTGGATCACAATAAACTGTGGAAAATTCTGAAAGATATGGGAATGCCAGACCACCTGACCTGCCTCTTGAGAAACCTGTATGCAGGTCAGGAAGCAACAGTTAGAACTGGACATGGAACAACAGACTGGTTCCAAAGAGGAAAAGGAGTACATCAAGGCTGTATATTATCACCCTGCTTATTTAACTTGTATGCAGAGTACATCATGAGAAATGTTGGGCTGGAAGAAGCACAAGCTGGAATCAAGACTGCCGGGAGAAATATGAATAACCTCAGATATGCAGATGACACCACCCTTATGGCAGAAAGTGAAGAGGGGCTAAAAAGCCTCTTGATGAAAGTGAAAGAGGAGACTGAAAAAGTTGGCTTAAAGCTCAACATTCAGAAAACGAAGATCATGGCATCTGGTCCGATTGCTTCATGGGAAATAGATGGGGAAACAGTGGAAACAGAGTCAGACTTTACTTTTTTTGGGCTCCAAAATCACTGCAGATGGTGACTGCAGCCATGAAATTAAAAGACGCTTACTCCTTGGAAGGAAAGTTATGGCCAACCTAGATAGCATATTCAAAAGCAGAGACATTACTTTGCCAACAAAGGTTCGCCTAGTCAAGGCTATGGTCTTTCTTGTGGTCATGTATGGATGTGAGAGCTGGACTGTGAAGAAGGCTGAGCGCCAAAGAATTGATGCTTTTGAACTGTGGTGTTGGAGAAGACTCTTGAGAGTCCCTTGGACTGCAAGAAGATCCAACCAGTCCATTCTGAAGGAGATCAGCCCTGGGATTTCTTTAGAAGGACTGATGCTAAAGGTGGAACTCCAGTACTTTGGCCACTTTATGTGAAGAGTTGACTCATTGGAAAAGACTCTGATGCTGGGAGGGATAGGGGGCAGGAGGAGAAGGGGACGACAGAGGATAAGATGGCTGGATGGTATCACAGACTCGATGGACGTGAGTCTGAGTGAACTCCGGAAGTTGGTGATGGACAGGGAGGCCTGGCGTGCTGTGATTCATGGGGTCGCAAAGAGTCAGACACGACTGAGCGACTGAACTGAACTAAACTGAGGGTTTTTGTTCTTTTTTTTGCCTCTCTTAGGGTTTTTCCCAATCCCTCTTGAGAATTTATGTTATACAGATAAATCAGGTTTGATGTCACCATAGCAGAGTTTAACTAACATTTTCAGGAATGCAGGTTTTATGAGTTTTTAAAATACCACATTTTATTATTTATCTTCCAAATTTTCATCTTACACTAATAAATATGCTATCTAATATCTACTATAACAAGCCCTCTTGTCCTCAAGGAAATTATCAATAATGGAATGCAAATTTAATTAAAATTAAATAAAATCAAATAATTTTAATTAAACAAATAAAAATGACAGGAGTTACTGTTCTAAGAAACATTAGTATACTTGTTCTTACGATGACAGCTCATAACCTGTGAAAAGATTTTTTTTTTTAGAATGAAGAATACAAGAAATAGTTTAAAATGCTTGTTTTCCAAAAGAACTTGTAATTGGATTTGTGAGGCTAGCAGGTAAGACAGGTTGATGGCCAAGTTTCTGAAGCTCAGGAGAAAAATAACTGAATGGAAAATAACATACTTAATATAAATGGAACAATGGAAACTGTTCTGCCCTTTTAACTCCATGAATAATGTATGAACATTGATCAGTGACAAATTATAAATGAGCTGATTGTGATACACAAGTCTGAGAAGATAAAAGAGCAGAGATACTGCCCATATGTGCAAAGATATTTGAAATATATTATCCAAGATTTGTGTTGCAAACTCTATTTCATAATTTCAGAGAAACATGATGGATATTCATTAGAAAATGAATGCACATTTATCACAGAAGAAGACTTTAGCATAAAACTCACAAGAAACACAATACAGGTACCCTTATTCTCCTAAATGAAATTCAAGTTAAATAATGCTCAAATAAATGATGACCCACATCATTTCTGAGGTGTCGGTAAATCACCTACTCTTAGAATATGGCGTACCTTCAATTCTCTAGACAGTTAAAGAGCAGACTTTGGAGATGGATCATTGAAGAGTCAAAAATGTCATTATTGTATTATTTTTCACCTAATAAGATACTGCTTAAATCTTTTAGAAACACGTGAAGAAGCTATAGTCAAAAGAAACTTACTTAATTAAAGTTTCCCAGAAGATGAAATTAAACCCAATGATAATATGAAAGACTGCTGGTAGAATAAGATGAGTTATTTTCATAATTCAGTCATTTCTTGTGATTAATGAGCTGAAACATGGGTGTCAGATTCTGTTGGAACTAAAATAAATGGCTCTTTCACGTAATTTCATTTTAACAAATATCTTAAAGCCAAATGTCTTCAGAGGAACATAGAAACCACTTTGCTAGAAAAGATAACTTTCTATAAGATGGTAAAGTGAGTCCATGTTGATGAAAGGCCTTCTGCTTCAAAACACAGAACAATCAGAGAAAAAATAGGAAACCGGAGAGACACCTTGGAGTTCAAAATGAGGCAAACCTGTCCCTTAACCAGAAATGAAACAGCGGCCTGCTCTTCGAGCTTCATTGTTCTCTCTCGCTCTCAGCAATTGACAAGTTTCTTAAAAGAGGGACGCTGTTAAAATTTTTAATCTGTGCATAAGGCTGTGCTGATAAGCTTCTGTTAAATGTACAATCTGCTGAATATACAGATATATTTACATATTTTTATATAATGAAAAGTAAAAGTCTTAGTTACTCAATTGAGTCCTTCTCTTCGAGATCCCATCAACCGAAGCCCATCAGGCTCCTCTGTACCTGGAATTCTCCAGGCAAGAATACTGGAGTCGGTTACCATTTCATTCTCCAGGAGATCTTCCTGATTCAGGGACTGAACTGAGGTCTCCTACACTGCAGGCAGATTCCTTACCAACTGAATCTCCAGGCAAAAGCATTGTTTAAATACTGTTCAAGTTTTATTATTTATTAATAAAAGTTAATATAAATTATATTATTAAAGTCTATTAATAAATGTAATAAATATAAGTACATTTATACATTGTAAAATATAATTATGTTCATTATGTTAATGTATAATAATGTGATTTTATGTATAACAGTAATGATAATAGATTACTTTAGATCAAAATGAAAAATGAAAACTTCCAAAGGAAAGTAAATCTTTACATTGTTATGTTTATGCAGAGCCTCAAAAACAAAGAAAAGTTTTCCCTGTTTCTCAACTAATTCTAAATTTAGGTTAATTAAACCAAAGTAACTAAACAAGGCCCCAACCTTTCAACAGAAGCTAAGCAACTGAATTTATGCTTAAAGACTGTTTTCTAGACTACAAGTTGACTCTTAATGATTTATTTTGGATTTTCAAAATAATTTATTCCGGAATATGTGGGAACTCAAGAAATTACTTCGCTGAAAGCTCATGGCCTCTGGTGATCTATTTCAAAAATAAACTTTATAAAATATTACATAATGCCATTTCCTTAAATACTGTATCATTATAGTCCATAAACTTGAATTGCTGTTATTATAGCCATTTTGAGGATTAACAGACATAATAAATTCCTTTAAAGCACTTAGCAACATAAAGCAACTTCTAAAAAAATAGCAGCTATTATGTTGTTAGTCTTACTGTATTTGAATTCAACACAAAGGGATGTTCGTTGACATGCTCTGTGTCTCTAGAGGCTTCCCTGGCGGATCAGATGGTGTTTCTACAGCTTAAACCAAGATCAAGCTCATTGCTTATTTTTGTAAACAAAGTTTTGCTGATGGGACTTCCCTGGTGGTCCAGTGGCTAAAACTCTCCACTCCCAACACAAGGAGCCTGGGTTCAATCCCTGGTCAGGGAACTAGATCCCACATGCTGCAACTAAGACCCGGGGCAGTCAAATAAAATAAATTAAAATAAATAAATAATAAAGATAAAATTACTTAAAAAAAAAAAAAAAAGAAAGTTTTGCGGGCACACAACCACTCTGAGGCCACATTCCCTTCTGCATAACAACAGCAGAGTTGAGTAGCTGAAGCAGAGGACACATGGTCTGAAAAATCTGAAATGTTTACTGTCTGGCTCTGCAAGAAAAAAGTCTGTTGACTCTTGGCTTAAGCCCAAACCACCTTTATCAATTTTTTTCAAAAGAGAATATTTTATAATAAAAAATCAAGTGTGATTAAAATGACTTATCCACATTCATTTGAAACTCACCACTTTGACTTGAGTAGAAGTTTCTGATACAAAGAAAAGAGATAATGTGATTGGAATAAAGATCGAGCACACTTTGGGAAACTCAGATACACCTCATCAATTAAGAGATGTGCAACAAATTCTGAATGTTTCAGTAGTTCAAGAATAAAGTGATACCTATTTTTTTTAAAGTGAATTAAATCTCTACTATGTTGCTGATGAAAATCAAACTTTACTCTCAGTGGTTTGGGAAGTGGGCAACAATTAATAGAAAGATAGCATGTGCCATATTTTACCATGCAATCCCACCTGATGCAAAGAGCTGACTTATTGGGAAAGACCCTGCCTGATGCTGGAACAGACGGAAGTCAGGAGGCGAAGAAGATGACAGAGGATGAGATGGTTGAATGGCATCACTGACTCAATGGACATGAGTTTGAGTAAACTCCGGGAGATGGTGAAAACAGGGAAGCCTGGTGTGCTGCAGTCATGGGGTTGCAGAGTCAGACCCAATTTAGTGACTGAACAACAACTTCTCTTGTTGATTTTTTAAATTAAAAAAATAGTACTATTGGAATTTCTTAGTGGCACAGTGGTTAAGAATCCGCTTACCAATGCAGAGGACACAGGTTTGATCCCTGGTCTGGGAAGATCCCACATGCCTTGGGGCAACTACGCTAGTGCGTCACAACTTCTGAGCTGCAACTACTGAATCCCGTGTGCCTAGAGCCTGTGCTCTGCAACAAGAGAAGCCTCTGCAATGGGAAGACCCACCTTGCCACAACTAGAGAAAGCCTGCACAGAGCAATGAAAACCCAGTGCAGCCAAAATAAATAAAAAAATAAATTTATTTTTTAAAATAGTACTATATACAAAAAAAGAACCGCAAGGATTTTTCATCTACCATTGGATGCTACCTATACCCTTAAATAGTATCAGTGAACTCTACACTATTAGAACATTTGAAATTTTGTTGGAATTTCTTATAGTATGATCATCAATTGTGTCATGTGTGGTGGATTTGAGGTGGATAAACCTAGAGTCTGTCAAACAGAGTGAAGTAAGTCAGAAATAAGTCAGAAAGAGAAAAACAAATTTCATATATTAACAAGAATAACAGGCAAGTTTGACCTCAAAGTACAAAATGAAGGAGGGCAAAGACTAACAGAGTTTTGCCAAGAGAATGCACTGGCCAGAGCAAACACCCTCTTCCAACAACACTAGAGAACACTCTACATATGGACATCACCAGATGGTCAATACTGAAATCAGATTGATTATATTCTTTGCAGCCAAAGATGGAGAAGCTCTATGAGTTCAGTTCAGTTCCGTTCACTTGCTCAGTCGTGTCCGACTCTTTGCGACCCCTTGAATCGCAGCATTCCAGGCCTCCCTGTCCATCACCAGCTCCCGGAGTTCACTCAGATTCATGTCCATCGAGTCAGTGATGCCATCCAGCCATCTCATCTTCTGTCGTCCTCTTCTCCTCCTGCCTGCAATCCCTCCTAACATCGGACTCTTTTCCAATGAATCAATTCTTCACATGAGGTGGCCAAAGTACTAGAGTTTCAGCTTTAGCATCATTCCTTCCAAAGAAATCCCAGGGCTGATCTCCCTCAGAATAGACTGGTTGGATCTCCTTGCAGTCCAAGGGACTCTCAAGAGTCTTCTCCAACACCACAGTTCAAAAGCATCAATTCTTCGGCGCTCAGCCTTCTTCACAGTCCAATTCTCACATCCATACATGACCACAGGAAAAACCATAGCCTTGACTAGATGGACCTTTTTGCAAAGTAATGTCTCTGCTTTTGAATATGCTATCTAGGTTGGTCATAACTTTCCTTCCAAGGAGTAGGCATCTTTTCATTTCATGGCTGCAGTCACCATCTGCAGTGGTCTTGGAGCCCAAAAAAATAAAGTCTGACACTGTTTCCACTGTTTTCCCATCTATTTCCCATGAAGTGATGGGACCAGATGCCATAATCTTTGTTTTCTGAATATTGAGATTTAAGCCAACTTTTTCACTCTCCTCCTTCACTTTCATCAAGAGGCTTTTTAGTTCCTCTTCACTTTCTTCCATAAGGGTGGTGTCATCTGCATATCTGAGGTTATTGATATTTCTCCCGGCAATCTTGATTCCAGCTTGTGCTTCTTCCAGCCCAGCGTTTCTCATGATGTACTCTGCATGGAAGTTAAATAAGCAGGGTGACAATATACAGCCTCAACGTACTCCTTTTCCTCTTTGGAACCAGTCTGTTGTTCCATGTCCAGTTCTAACTGTTGCTTCCTGACCTGCATATAGGTTTCTCAAGAGGCATATCAGGTGGTCTGGTATTCCCATCTCTTTCAGAATTTTCCAGTTTATTGTGATCCACACAGTCAAAGGCTTTGGCATAGTCAAGAAAGCAGAAATAGATGTTTTTCTGGAACTCTCTTGCTTTTGTGATGATCCAGTGGATGTTGGAAATTTGATCTCTGGTTCCTCTGCCTTTTCGAAAACCAGCTTGAACATCAGGAAGTTCACGGTTCAGGTATTGCTGAAGCCTGGCTTGGAGAATTTTGAGCATTACTTTACTAGCACGTGAGATGAGTGCAACTGTGCGGTATTTGAGCATTCTTTGGCATTGCCTTTCTTTGGGATTGGAATGAAAACTGACCTTTTCCAGTCCTGTGGCCACTGCTGAGTTTTCCAAATTTGCTGGCATATTGAGTGCAGCACTTTCACAGCATCATCTTTCAGGATTTGGAATAGCTCAACTGGAATTCCATCATCTCCACTAGCTTTGTTCGTAGTGATGCTTTCTAAGGCCCACTTGACTTCACATTCCAGGATGTCTGGCTCTAGGTGAGTGATCACACCATCATGATTATCTGGGTCGTGAAGATCTTTTTTGTACAGTTCTTCTGTGTATTCTTGCCACCTCTTCTTAATATCTTCTGCTTCTGTTAGGTCCATACCATTTCTGTCCTTTATCGAGCCCATCTTTGCTTGAAATGTTCCCTTGGTTTCTCTAATTTTCTTGAAGAGATCTCTAGGCTTTCCCATTCTGTTGTTTTCCTCTTTCTTTGCATTGATCACTGAAGAAGGCTTTCTTATCTCTTCTTGCTATTCTTTGGAACTCTGCATTCAAATGCTTATATCTTTCCTTTTCTCCTTTGCTTTTCACTTCTCTTCTTTTCACAGCTATTTGTAAGGCCTCCCCAGACAGCCATTTTGCTTTTTTGCATTTCTTTCCCATGGGGATGGTCTTAATCCCTGTCTCCTGTACAATGTCAAGAACCTCAGTCCATAGTTCATCAGGCACTCTATCTATCAGATCTAGGCCCTTAAATCTATTTCTCACTTCCACTGTATAATCATAAGGGATTTGATTTAGGTCATCTGAATGGTCTGGTGGTTTTCCCTACTTTCTTCAATTTCAGTCTGAATTTGTCAATAAGGAGTTTATGATCTGAGCCATAGTCAGCTCCTGGTCTTGTTTTTGTTGACTGTATAGAGCTTCTCCATCTTTGGCTGCAAAGAATATAATCAATCTGATTTTGGTGTTGATCATCTGGTGATGTCCTTGTGTAGAGTCTTCTCTTGTGTTGTTGGAAGAGGGTGTTTGCTATGATCAGTGCATTTTCTTGGCAAAACTCTATTAGTCTTTGCCCTGCTTTATACCGTATTCCAAGGCCAAATTTGCCTGTTACTCCAGGTGTTTCCTGACTTCCTACTTTTGCATTCCAGTCCCCTATAATGAAAAGGACATCTTTTTTGGGTGTTAGTTCTAAAAGGTCTTGTAGGTCTTCATAGAACTGTTCAACTTCAGCTTCTTCAGCGTTACTGGTTGGGACATAGACTTGGATTACTTGGAGAAGCTCTATACAGTCAGCAAAAACAAGACTGGGAGCTCACTGTGGCTCAGATCATCAACTTCTTATTGAAAATTAATTAAATTGAAGAAAGTAGGGAAAAACACTAGAACATTCAGGTATGATCTAAATCAAATCCCTTATGATTACACAGTGGAAGAGACAATTAGATTCGAGGGATTAAGTTTGATTGACAGAGTGCTGAAGAACTATGGATGGAGGTTTGTGACATTGTACAGGAGGCAGGGATCAAGACCATCCCCAAGAAAAAGAAATGCAAAAAGGCAAAATGGTTGTCTGAGGAGGCCTTAAAATGGCTGAAAAAAGAAGAGAAGCTAAAGGCAAGGAGAAAAGGAAAGACATACCCATGTGAATGCAGAGTTCCAAAGAATAGCAAGGGGAGATAAGAAAGCTTTCCTCAGTGATCAATGTAAAGAAATAGATGAAAACAGTAGCATGGGAAAGACTAGGGATCTCTTCAAGAAAATTAGAGATACCAAGGGAACATTTCATGCAAAGATGGGCTCGATAATGGACAGAAATGGTATGGACCTAACAGAAGCAGAAGATATTAAGAAGAGGTACAAGAATTCTCAGAAGAACTATACAAAAAAGACCTTCATGACCCAGATAACCTCAATGGTGTGATCACTCAGCTACAGTCAGATATCCTGGAGTCCGAAGTCAAGTGGGCCTTAGGAAGCATCACTATGAACAAAGCTGGTGGAGGTGATAGAATTCCAGCTAAGCTATTTCAAGTCCTAAAGGATGATGCTGTTAAAGTGATGCACTCAATTTGCCAGTAAATAGGGAAAACTCAGCAGTGGCCACAGGACTGGAAAAGGTCAGTTTTCATTCCAATCTCAAAGAAAGGCAATGCCAAAGAATGCTCAAACTACCGCACAATTGCACTCATCTCACACGCTAGTAAAGTAATGCTCAAAATTCTCCAAGTGAGGTTTCAGCAATACCTGAACCAAGGACTTCCAGATGGAGGTCAAGCTGGTTTTAGAAAAGTAGAGGAATCAGAGATCAAATTGCCAACATCCATTGAATCTGAAAAAGCAAGGGATTTCCAGAAAAACATTTACTTCTGCTTTATTGACTATGCCAAAGCCTTTGACTGTGTGGATCACAACAAACTGTGAAAAATTCCTAAAGATATGGAAATACCAGACCACCTTACCTCCCTCCTGAGAAATCTGTATGCAGGTCAGGAAGCAACAGTTAGAACTGGACATGGAGTAAGGGTGATTGGTTCCAAATGGGAAAGGAGTACATCAAGGCTGCATATTGTTATCCTGCTATTTAACTTCTATGCAGAGAACATCATGAGAAACACTGGGCTGGATGAAGCACAAGCTGGAATCAAGATTGCCGGGAGAAATATCAATAACCTCAGATATGTAGATGACACCACCCTTATGGCAGAAAGTGAAGAACTGAAGAGCCTCTTTATAAAAGTGAAAGAGGAGAGTGAAAAAGCTGGTTTAAAATTCAACATTCAAAAAACAAAAATCATGGCTTCCAGTTGCATCTCTTCATGGCAAATAGATGGGAAAACAATGGAAACAGTGACAGATTTAATTTTCTTGGGCTCCAAAATCACTGCAGATGGTGACTGCAGCCATGAAATTAAAAGTTGCTTGCTCCTTAGAAGAAAAGTTATGACCAACCTAGATAACATATTAAAAAGCAGAGACATTACTTTGCTGACAAAGGCCCATCTAGTCAAAGCTATGGTTTTTCTAGTAGTCATGTATGGATGTAAGAGTTGGACCATAAAGAAGGCTGAGTGCCAAAGAATTGATGCTTTTGAACTGTGGTGTTGGAGAAGACTCTTGAGAGTCCCTTGGACTGCAAGGAGATCAAACCAGTCAATTCTAAAGGAAATTAGTCCTGAATATTCATTGCAAGGACTGATATTGAAGTTCAACCTCTAATACTTCGGTCACCTGATGCGAAGAACAGACTTTGGAACATTGGAAAAGACCCTGATGCTGGGAAAGATTGAAGGCAGGAGGAGAAGTGGACAACAGAGGATGAGATGGTTGGATGGCATGATGGACATGAGTTTGAGTAAGCTCCGGGAGTTGGTGATGGACAGGGAGGCCTGGCCTGGTACTTTCCATGGGGTTGCAAAGAGTCAGACACAACTGAGTGACTGAACTGAACTGATACATATAAAATCTAGAAAAACAGTACCGATGAACCTATTTGCAGGGCAGGAATAGAGAAGCAGATAGAAAACAGACTTGTGGACACAGCAGGGGTAGGACAGGTTGGGATGAATTGAGAGAGTAGCACTGAAATATACACTTATCAGTGTAAAATAGATAGCTGGTGTCAAGCTTCTGTATAGCAAGGGAGCTCAGCTGGTGCTCTCTGATGACCTAGGGGGTGGGACGGAGGAGCAGATGGGATGCTCAAGAGGGAGGGGATATATGTGTATTGATAGCTGGTTCATGCTGTTGTACAGCAGAAACTAACACAGCATTGTAAAGCAATTATCCCCCCTCTGCTTTTAATAACGATCCATATTTTCTGTGCTGGATTTGCAGCAAAATTATATCCATTTTTCAGGTGTTCGGTTGGACATAATTTCTTTGTGAGCCTATGTCATTGATTCTCCATAGCATAAAAACTTGTTACTATTTACTGTCTGTATTTCTTGCTTAACTGTAAGCTCCATACACCACAATTCTAAATGGCTCAGTGGTAAAGAAGCAGCCTCCCAATGCAGGAGATTAGGTTCAATCCTTGGTCCAGGAAGATCCCCTAGAGAAGGAGATGGCAACACACTACAGTATTCTTGCCTGGGAAACCCCAAGGACAGAGGAGCCTGGCTGGCTACAGTCCATGAGATCGCAAAGAGTCAGACATGATTTAGCAACTGAACAACAACAACAAAAAGTTCCATATGTGACACAGTTATTAGGCAACGTCACGTCACGGAGACTATTTCAGAGAAAGTTTAATACTAATGATATTTTCTTATAGGAAACATGTCTCCACCAAGTGAGGAATTAATAAGTGACTCCTTAAAAGTTTCCGCATACCCACAAAGAAGTTCATATTCAATAGCTGTATACCATCAATTCTTTTTCTGAAAAATTGATGTGAGGGTGGATTGACTTTTTGTTAACCAAATCCATTTTTAAACGCACTGGGAGAATTCCGGATATAGAAGAGAACCCAACTCTGAGGCAAATTGATTTTGTATGTGGAAAGTGCTTTTGTAATAAAAATAATCACATTGTGATGCTTCTGTTTTTTAAATTTTTCATATTATATTTCTCCAAGTGTAGCACAGCTAGATATGTATTCCTCATTTACATGATGAATGGGTTTCTAAAGAGTTGTCTGTCAATCAATTTTTCCATAAATACAGAACCCCTGAATTCTAAGATCTGTTATAGACATAATTCTTCACAATAAAAAAGGCAGGGGTCTCTGGAAATCATTAAGAAATATTTAAGCAACAAATCTTAACAAGGTTATCCCAGCAGTAAGAAGCGCTACTACAGAACTCTAGTATGGGCTGTAAGAAGCAAGAAGATTTGTTATTTTAATCACTTCAGTTCAGTTCAGTTCAGTCGCTCAGTCATGTCCAACTCTTTGCGACCCCATGCATCGCAGCATGCCAGGCCTCCCTGTCCATCACCAACTCCTGAAGTTCACTCAAACTCATGTCCATCAACTTGGTAATGCCATCCAGCCATCTCATCCTCTGTCCTCCCCTTCTCCTCTTGCCCCCAATCCCTCCCAGCATCAGAGTCTTTTCCAATGAGTCAACTCTTCGCATGAGGTGGCCAAAGTACTGGAGTTTCAGCTTTAGCATCAGTCCTTCCAATGAACACCCAGGACTGATCTCCTTTAGAATGGGCTGGCTGGATCTCCTTGTAGTCCAAGGGACTCTTGAGAGTCTTCTCCAGCACCACAGTTCAAAAGCATCAATTTTTCAGCACTCAGCTTTCTTCACAGTCCAACTCTCACATCCATACATGACTACAGGAAAAACCATAGCCTTGACTAGACAAACCTTTGTTGGCAAAGTAATGTCTCTGCCTTTAAATATGCTATCTAGGTTGGTCATAACTTTCCTTCCAAGGAGTAAGCATCTTTTAATTTCATGGCTGCAGTCACCATCTGCAGTGATTTTGGAGCCCCCCAAAATAAAGTCTGACACCGTTTCCACTGTTTCCCCATCTATTTCCCATGAAGTGATGGGACCAGATGCCATGATCTTAGTTTTCTGAATATTGAGCTTTAAGCCAACTTTTTCCACTCTCCTCCTTCACTTTCATCAAGAGGCTTTTTAGTTCTTCTTCACTTTCTGCCATAAGGGTGGTGTCATCTGCTTATATGAGGTTATTGATATTTCTCCCTGCAAACTTGATTCCAGCTTGTGCTTCTTCCAGCACAGTGTTTCTCATGATGTACTCTGCATATAAGCTAAATAAATAGGGTGACAATATATAGCCTTGACATACTCTTTTTCCTATTTGGAACCAGTCTGTTATTCCATGTCCAGTTCTAACTGTTGCTTCCTGACCTGCATATAGGTTTCTCAAGAGGCAGGTCAGGTGGTCTGGTATTCCCATCTCTTTCAGAATTTTCCACAGTTTATTGTGATCCACACAGTCAAAGGCTTTGGCATAGTCAAGAAAGCAGAACTTTTCTGGAACTCTCTTGCTTTTGCGATGATCCAGTGGATGTTGGAAATTTGATCTCTGGTTCCTCTGCCTTTTCTAAGACCAGCTTGAACATCAGGAAGTTCATGGTTCAGGTATTGCTAAAGCCTGGCTTGGAGAATTTTGAGCATTACTTTACTAGCATGTGAGATGAGTGCAATTGTGCAGTAGTTTGAGCATTCTTTGGCATTGCCTTTCTTTGGGACTGGAATGAAAACTGACCTTTTCCAGTCCTGTGGCCACTGCTGAATTTTCCAAATTTGCTGGCATATGGAGTGCAGCACTTTCACAGCATCATCTTTCAGGATTTGGAATAGCTCAACCGGAATTCCATCACCTCCACTAGCTTTGTTTGTAGTGATGCTTTCTAAGGCCCACTTGACTTCACATTCCAGGATGTCTGGCTCTAGGTCAGTGATCACACCATCGTGATTATCTGGGTCGTGAAGATCTTTTTTGTACAGTTCTTCTGTGTATTCTTGCCACCTCTTCTTAATATCTTCTGCTTCTGTTAGGTCCATACCATTTCTGTCCTTTATCGAGCCCATCTTTGCTTGAAATGTTCCCTTGGTATCTCTCATTTTCTTTCAGTCTTTCTCATTCTGTTGTTTTCCTCTATTTCTTTGCATTGATCACTGAAGAAGGCTTTCTTATCTCTTCTTGCTATTCTTTGGAACTCTGCATTCAGATGTTTATATCTTTCCTTTTCTCCTTTGCTTTTCACTTCTCTTCTTTTCACAGCTATTTGTAAGGCCTCCCCAGACAGCCATTTTGCTTTTTGCATTTCTTTCCCATGGGGATGGTCTTGATCCCTGTCTCCTGTACAATGTCACAAACCTCTATCTATAGTTCAATAGGCACTCTATCTATCAGATCTAGGCCCTTAAATCTATTTCTCACTTCCACTGTATAATCATAAAGGATTTGATTTAGGTCATACCTGAATGGTCTAGTGGTTTTCCCTACTTTCTTCAATTTCAGTCTGAATTTGGCAATAAGGAGTTCATGGTCTGAGCCACAGTCATCTCCTGGTCTTGTTTTTGCTGAGTGTATAGAGCTTCTCCATCTTTGGCTGCAAAGAATGATTTGCAGTGTTGACCATATGGTGATGTCCTTGTGTAGAGTCTTCTCTTGTGTTGTTGGAAGAGGGTGTTTGCTATGACCAGTGCATTCTCTTGGCAAAACTCTATTAGTCTTTGCCCTGCTTCATTCCGTATTCCAAGGCCAAATTTGCCTGTTACCCCAGGTGTTTCTTGACTTCCTACTTTTGTATTCTAGTCCCCTATAATAAAAAGGACATCATTTTTGGGTGTTAGTTCTAAAACCTACCTATTTCTGACTACATCTTTAGTGCAGGCTGTAACACCTCAGATTTTTAGAAAAGAAATCTATTTTCCTCCAATCTCGTCCTTGGTACTGTTGAGCTGAGTTCATCTACGATATTCTGAATCTGTGCTTGCCTACACATTGGAGGAAACAGACACACAATATGACAATGGAGAGAAAACAAAGAGGTGGGTAGAGAAACCCCTAGATGGCCAGGGTAACACCCGGGGCAAGTGTTGCCTTGGCAACGTGACTCACTCAGGTGACACACAACGTGGGGAAGATCACTCAGGCCAAGGGCCAGGAAACAAATCAGGCGACACCGGGACCAAGGGCAACACCTCGCAAGTAGACCATGAATCAGCTCTGCGCATGCTCAGTCGCTTCAGTCGAGTCTGAGTCTGTGCAACCCCATGGACTGTAGCTCGCCAGACTCCATCGCCAGACTCCTCTGTCCATGGGATTCTCCAGGCAAGAATGCAGGAGTGGGTTTCCATGCCCTCCTCCAGGAGATCTTCCCAACCCAGGGATCAAACCTGCATCTCCCGCACTGCAAGCAGATTCTATACCCACTGAGCTATCAGGGAAGCCCTGAATCAGCTTTGGTTGAAATCAAATGACGACCGAGCTGAAATGAACTTTCACGTTTCTAAAAGCTGCTGTCACGAGCTGAGGTTCTTGGGTGCTTTGAAAAGTGACCTGTGCCTGTGAGCCGCTTACCTCTGCCAGGTAGAACTCGTCGTACTGCCTCTTGAAGCTTTCTCCTTTGTGATAGTTGCTGGCGGCCACAATCACGTCCACGGTCACCATGCTCAGGATGAACATGTGGAAGACGGACGACCGCATCATTTGCTGAGGAGGCAAAACGGAAGAACTCTTAATAAAGAGACAAACCCACGATTCAACATACCTATGTGCTCAGACCTTGCTGGATCTGCAACATCTTTGTTATATGCTACTGTGAACAGTCTTCCTTTTTAAGGAAAATTTATTTTATTGAAGCAAAGTTGATTTACAGTGTTGTGTAAATTTTAGCTGTCCAGCAAAGTGATTCAGTTATACATATACACAATATATACAGTCTTTCAGATTCTTTTCCATTCCAGTTTATCATAGGACATTGATTATTAGTTCCCTGTGCCACATAGGAAGACCTTGCTGTTTATCCTCTCTCTATACACTAGTTTGCATGTGCTTAACCCAAACCTCCAGTCCCTCTCTCCCCCAGAACCTCCCTCTGCTTGGCAAACACATGTCCAGAGCAACTTTTCTAAGATAACTTGATGATTGTCACTACATATTGTGAGAAAAGCAATCTTTTATCTGCAGGCAGCTAAAAAGTACCTGGAAAGATAGTTTCAGAGACTTTTGGTTAAAAGCTGAAAATACATTTCACTGAACTTGTGTATAACCTATATTTTAATTTTCACTGGCCAGTTAGGAAGATTTTATCCTTGCTGCTGACTGTATAGAGAAATTATTTTTGGAAAGCTGATACCACATAACAAGTAGTGCTTTATTCTGCCAAGAGAAAAAGCTACTGTTGATGAAAGCATTTTAGAGATAAACCATTGAACTGGAAAATCAGGAGAAACCTAAGATCTATTTATTTTTTAATGTATTTCTTCCATGGATTATTCATTTCTTTAAATTACTATTTTAAATAATTTATTTTCTATGTTTTAAATGACTTTATTAAAGTATGGTTGATATTAAAAATGTGGTTCATATTGAACATGTATAACTCAGTGAACTTGGGGATAAATATACACCCATGAAAGTATGACCATCATCAAAGCCATATACATATCCATCACCTCCCAAACTTCCTCTTGCCTCCTCTATTAATATTATTATTATTACTTGTGGTAAGAATACAACATAAGATCTATCCTCCTAGTAAATTTTAAATATACAATAGAGTACATAGCTACAGGTACTATGCCATAGACATTCATAATTTACTTATCTCATATAAACAGAACTTTATACTCTGCATAAATGTTATTGAAAATTATACTACAATTAATAATAGCTGATGTCTATATTTATAATTATTATGTGCCCAAAGCTGTCATAAGTGCTTTACATAAATGAAGTCATTTAATGTCCTAACAGTTCTAGGAAGTTATGCTAATTTTATAGAGAAGGAAACGGAGGCTCAGAGAAGTTAAATAACTTTCTCACTGTCACACACATGCTGAAGACTAAACCACAGTTTGCATCCATATCTGGTCCAAGCCTGCTGCCTAACTTGAGGTAAATTATTAGGTATTTGAAAAATAATGGCAATTATTATATTAGCTATCATGCTTTGAATACTGTAAGTATGTTATTTCTTTCACTTCTTTCATCTCCACCATAACCTTACATAGTGGGATATATTACCCACTTCTTCCACAGAGTTCAGACAGGTTGAGTCACTTGTGCAAGGCCACACAGCAAGTCCACAGCAGCGCCAGACTGCGAACCCACATCTGCTTAAAGTCCATTTTAGGAGCTCCTGCCCACTGTGGGGCAGGAAATACATAAAAGGAGGGGGTAGAAGCTGAAGACCCTGGGCAGCAGAAGGAGGAGAGGGAAGCTGATCACACAACGAATCACTGAGTCACACCCCTTGGCACCAACTGCCTGGGGTACAGAGCCATGATGAGCCCCGTTTCGGGGCTTCAGTGGTTCTTACAGACACATGTGGACACCACTTGATCTTGACCTGAGAATTCTTCAATCTTTGCAACTGAAAGAACCTAACGAAAGCAGAACCCGAGAAGAGGAAAAGGGAGAAAAGGATACCTCTGAGCTTGCCGTCGGCTATCTGCATCCAAATGGGTGCCTTCTTGTGGTTTCATGACCCTGCAGTCGGCCACAGCATGGGCTCTGAGCCAAAGTGTGTGGACCTGAAACTCTACCACTCATGAGCTCTGTGGCCCTGAGCAAGGTTCTTCAACCTCTCTGTGCCTCACTTTTCCCATCAGTAAAATGGAGACAAGTACCGGCTACTCCAAAAGTTGTTATCATAAACGTATAAATATCTGTCAGCTCTCACGTTGGGGCTTGCATATTATAAATGTTCTATTAAGATGTGCAATTAAAAAAAAAAGTGACCGAGGTATTTTTCTGTTCAGCAATGAGAAATAAATTGCCCAAGGTCAAAGAATTAATTACGCTGTATATTTGACTGAGTCCAGAACCAAGTGAGATAAATAAAAGCGATAAAGTCTAATAATGTGAGAGATGTCACAGCCACTGGAAAAGCAGGTATTTAGTGAGGTTGTTGTGTCACCATGGCTACTGATGGGTTCTTACATTCATTTATTTGCCCTTGACTTTATTTCATGGATAATGCAAAATCAAATTCCAGGGCTGTCAGTCAACATATTTAAATGCACGTCAACTTGCTTGCAGGAACTACTGACCTTCATAACACTAATAAGCATATCAGCTGGCAAGTTTCTATCCTCATTAGAATTTTTATTTAGTCTTTCTTGCATTGAGAGTGTTAAAATTCCGTAACTATTATTCCTTTTCTAGACTTTTTTCAAGGTAATGTTCTATTAAAAACATTTCATCTGCTTTCCACTTCATCTGCATGACAGAAAAGCCACAACTTTCTCTTTCTATTTTCCTTAGCTGTGGATTTATGTCTTAAGTAAACTGTTATTACCGAAAGGTCTAAACAAAGCTTTTAGCCATGGCTGTCAAAAAACTTTTAAATTGGTTTTGTAACTGTCACTGCATCACTATGGTGCTGTCGTTATAATTAGGTTGTTTTTTGTCTGAATGTCTACGTTTCCCTGTTGGTACAGAGTCATTAAAATAATCACTTACAAAGGATTTTGATACGCTATAATCACCATCGTTCAGCTGACTTCTTCCACAGTAATAACTTTCACATTAAATAAGAATTAAGGTGATCAGTATGTATGGTAGCCAAATTTAAATAATAAAGCCAGAAACTCTAGCTTCAAAGGTAGAGCTAGTTTATATGGGCCACTTCAACTCAGTCCAACTCAACCAACATCTGAACGTGGCTATGGGCTTCCTCAATGTAGAATGTCTGGGAGCATCGCACTTAGACTCACACGTACATCCATAGGACAGTCCAAATTTATAGCTGTCAATTTTTCACTTTGTTATAAAAATTTTAATGTGAAGGAAAATGTTAAAGTTGTCAGTGCCACAAAATATCATTTAACTTGGGATTTCACAGTTGTATGATTTTGTATGGATGCAGGATCTATAGATGGATAGATATAAACAGACACATATATATGGATATATATATGTATATGTGTATATATATTTTTATATATATGTGTGTATATATGTGTGTATATGTATATATATGGATGTATATATATATGTGTGTATATCTATTTATATATATGTGTGTGTGCATATATATGTGTGTGTGTGTGTGTGTGTGTGTAGGAAATGACAACCCACAACAGAAGTGACTTAGCATGCATGCATGTATATACATGCTCAGTTGCTTTTTGCGATCCCATAGACTATAGTCTGCCAGGCTCCTCTGTCCATGAGATTCTCCAGGCAAGAATACTGGAGTGGGTTGCCAGGCCTTCCTCCAGGGAATCTTCCGAACCCAGGGATTGAACCTGCATCTCTTACCTCTTCTGCATTGGCAGTCAGGTTCTCTACCACTCTCTCTACATATATATAGAGAGAGTTGCTTAATATAAGACTCTTCAGATCCTACATACACATCCTATTTTTTAAAATTCCCTTCAACTGCGATGTCATTTTGACTTATATTTTTAAAACATCAGAAAAGTTTTGCATCTATTTTGAGTCTGGCTTTGATCCAAGAACTACTGATTTCGTATGTGACAGTTGGAATTACCAAAATACGAAGAAGAGACTATAACAAAATCATCCCCAAGGCAGCAACGTCAGGAATGCTCAGAAGCCTTGCTACTCAAAGTGTGGTCCCTGGACCAGCAGCTTCCTGGGAGTGTATTAGAAATGCAGTGTCTCAGGCCCCATCCCAGACCTACTGAATCAGAATCTGCATCTTTAGCCACGATTACTGTGGATACTAAAGTTTGAGAAGGTCTGTTGCAGAGGATACTCCTTGAGTTGCAGATGAAAACCTGGGTGACCTATAAAATTTTTTACTAATTCACAATTTCATGATTCTAAAAGTAATCATCCAATAAAATATATAGCAAATACTGGCTATAATATTGTGACCATATATTAATACATTACCTCATCACAAAACGGTATGCCTCCTTCCCCTATCCTCTTCAACTCTAAGATCAAAATCAAACCAAACCAGTTTGGATTCATGAAGACAAAAGTGTGAGTCATGTTTTTAACCATTGGAGAGGATTATGAAGAGTCAGACATGCTTAGCGACTAAACCAGCACAGGAGAGAAGGAAATGGTAACCTGCTCCAGTATTCTTGCCTGGAAAATTCCATGGACAGAGGAGCCTGGCAGGCTACAGTCCATGGGGTCACAAAAGAATGAGACACAGCGGAGCAACTGTCACTTTCACTTTCAAGACGGCACCAGCACAGACTTCCTGTGGGAACGCAGGTGGCTTCTAGAATCTGGAAAAGGCAAAGCAATAGCTGTTCTCCACCCCCCTGCCCCCACTAAAATTTTTATAAGTACTAAACCTTGTTCATACACTGATCTTAGCCCAGGGAAACCATTTTGGACTTCAGACCTATAGAACCATAAATAATAAATCTATGTTGTTTGAAATCACTAAGTTTGTGGAAATTTGTCACAGTAAGAACTAGGAAACTAAACCAAGCCCTGTTCGTGATTCTGACATACACTGGCTCAAACCACCTCCTACGAAATAGGACTGCGGGCGTCTGCCCAGTGCTCCAAAATTCTACCTGGTCGAAGGATTTCACCCAAGGCCACTTGCCAGTCAAGGCCTCTGCAAAATGTATTACTGCAAATATAAACTCACGATGCCAAGCAAGGTTTTCATCCTGCTTTATTTCAGGATGTGAAATGAGACGCTGGCTCTGAAATAATGACACTGAGTCCACCCTCATCAAGGAGAAGAGGGAAGGTCACTTTTCTTCATCTTAGTTCTGAGTCCTACCATGAAGGGAATGCTTTCAATACAGAAGTCTATGCCAAACCTGGCGAGAGATCCTCAGTTAATTCAAACTGATGCCGACAAAATGGATTCTCAAAATAAGAGCTCATATTTGAGGGCTCGGTTTGTGCCAAGCCTCATTCCAAGCGTAACACGTGCTGGGGTTAAAATTTCATTTAATCCTCAACAATTCTGTGAAAAACAGTGCATTTGCTATCCCCTCATCTATGGAGACAGAGAAGGCAATGGCAACCCACTCCAGTACTCTTGCCTGGAAAATCCCATGGACGGAGGAGCCTGGTAGGCTGCAGTCCATGGTGTCGCTAAGAGTCGGACGCGACTGAGCGACTTCACTTTCACTTTTCACTTTCATGCATTGGAGAAGGAAATGGCAACCCACTCCAGTGTTCTTGCCTGGAGAATCCCAGGGACGGGGGAGCCTGGTGGGCTGCCGTCTATGGGGTCACACAGAGTCGGACACGACTGAAGCGACTTAGCAGCATCTATGGAGAAACAGGTAAGGATGCATCCATTTCCAAGTTCACAGAGTGAGAAACTAGTCCCAGGTGAGTCCAAAGCCAATGCTCTCCTGCCCCCCATCAGGCAGTCAACATGCAGCGGACTCTGATTCACACATTAAAGAAGAGTGAGAAGTCGGTCCCATGTCTAGTGTTCGTGATTTAATAGAGGACGTCAGCTTGTGAATCCTGTATCTGAAAGCCAAGGAAAGCTCTTCCCCACTGGAGGGTTTAAGATCTCCACGAAGGAAAAGAATATCAAGTTTGAAGACAGTCTGAGCTGAGTTCAAATCTTGATTCTGTGCTGATTTAACTTCTCTGTGACTTAGTTTTCTTACATGGGAAATGGGTGTGATAACATCTACATCTCTAGGTGGGAACATGAATATAAACAAGGCTATTTAGCATAGACTCTAAACAGGATGGAGTCTAAACGGTGTAGATGTTGGAGCAGGCATCTTACACTCCACAATGTTTGTTATTATTGCTGTATTTGGAAACACTCTAGGTATTTAAAGGTAGAGATACAGTCAGTTGCTTATGGGGAAGGTGCGTGTGAGCTTAGTTGCTCAGTCGTGTCTGACTCTTTGTGACCCCATGGGCCGTAGCCTGTCAAGTTCCTCTGTCCATGAGATTCTCCAGGCAAGAATACTGGAGTGGGTTGCCATGCCCTCCTCCAGGGGATTTCCCCACCCAGGGACTGAACCTGAGTCTCTCATGTACTCTGCATTTGCAGATGGGTACTCTACCATTAGTGCAACCAGAGAAGCCCTATGGGGAAGGTAAGAAGATATAAGAGGAGAAATCAAGGGAAAGAGACAACTGATCTTGAGAGGGATCAGGGAAATTTATAGATTTTCAAAAAGGTCTTAAGTTGTCTCATTTTTAGTGGCATGAATGTTTAAGGACTCCATAAGAGTTCTTCCTATTCATTTGTTCAGTAAGCTTTCTGATAGAATAGTGCCTTAGACATTCTGAAGACTCTGCAGGCAGACATCTAACAAATCAAAACAGTGGCCTAGGAGGTCACAATAGTACAGCTCAGACCTCAAATCTTTCTTTTGTTTTTAAAGATTCCAAGTTTAAAAAAATATATAATTTTATTTATTTATTTATGGCTGTGCTGGGTCTTCATTGTTGCTTGGGCTTTTCCCTAGTTGCAGCGAGCAGGGGGTCCTCTCGAGCTGGGATGCTCTGGCTTCTCACTGCGGTGGGAGAAGTGCTCTATTGTAGAGCACAGGCTCAGTAATTGTGGAACACGGCCTTAGTTGCTCTATAGCATTTGGGATCGTCCCTGATCAGGGATTGAACCTGAGTCTCCCACCTGACAGGAGGATTCTTTACCACTGAGCCACCTGGAAAGTCCTCAAATCTTTCTTTAAATCGCTGCTTGAATGAATAAAATATCCTACCCTGGTAAGCAAATTTCATGCACTGAACAGTCTCAGCCAGCTACTAAAAGTTGTGTTTTAGTTAGATTTCAAAATAAACATATTTGGAGAACAATGCAATTACAAGGTGAAATTCTCAGAAACCATCCTGCATATGAGCCATGAGCCTAAGAACAAGATCATTATGTAAAAGAACAAATGCGCAAAGCCTAAAATAAATCTCCTATTTGCAAGTGCTATGTCTTCCCTTCCTCTTACCTACAAGACATCTGGATAGTTGCTACTTTTATAATCAATATACAAAATAATTCTGTCCAATACAAAGGATTTGTGTGAAACAGGAAATATGTTTATGCAATGGGCTTCCCAGGTGGCGCAGTGGTAAAGCATGCAGGAGATGCAAGTTCAATCCCTGGGTCAGGCAGATCCCCTGGAAAAGGGAATGGCAACCTACCCAGTATTCTTGCCTGGAGAGTTCCATGGGGAGAGGGGCCTGGTGGGCTATACAGTTCATGGGGTTGCAAAGAGCTGGATGCAACTGAGCATACACCCATTTTGTATGGCAATACTAGAAACAGAACAAATAGCTAACCTTAGAAACTCTGCCTTTCCCTTCTGACTGCCCCGAGCATGTCCTTGGAGAATGGGAGGGCAGAAGGAAATCCACAGGTGGCCTCCCACGAAGGCAGCGAGCATCTCTGGGCCATGAGGGAGAACTCACAGTGTGGAAATGAGCCTCTGTCTGTATATTTGTTACCTGGGCCTCCCTGCTTCACGGCCCTCTGTTTCTGACTTGCAGTCAAGGAGAAGAACAATGCCAGAGTGCAGGCGCTAACATTGTTTACGTTTCCCACTACAGTTCCACCGACTAAACAGTTACTGAATGGACTGTGACAAAAGGTGCTTAGTGCAGAATTATGGGGCGTTTCTGCTTGTCCTCATGAATACTTCAGTGAAAAGTTGAGGGTCTTAACAACAGACACTAGACGAGACACTTAAAACCATGATGGTTTTAAGATCTTCAAAGACACTTTAATTGACATTCCAGTCCAGTTCCAGTTCAGTCCCTCAGTCGTGCCCAACTCTTTGTGACCCCATGAATCACAGCACGCCAGGCCTCCCTGTCCATCACCAACTCCTGGAGTTCACTCAAACTTATGTCCATCGAGTCAGTGATGCCATCCAGCCATCTCATCCCCTGTCGTCCCCTTCTCCTCCTTCCCCTAAACCCTCCCAGCATCAGGATATTTTCCCATGAGTCAACTCTTCACATGAGGTGGCCAAAGTATTGGAGTTTCAGCTTCAGCATCAGTCCTTCCAAAGAACACTCAGGACTGATCTCCTTTAGAATGGACTGGTTGGGTCTCCTTGCAGTCCAAGGGACTCTCAAGAATCTTCTCCAACACCACAGTTCAAAAGCATCAATTCTTCAGTGCTCAGCTTTCTTCACAGTCCAACTCTCACATCCATATATGACCACTGGAAAAACCATAGCCTTGACTAGAAGGACTTTTGTTGGCAAAGTAATATCTCTGCTTTTCAATATGCTATCTAGGTTGGTCATAACTTTCCTTCCAAGGAGTAAGCATCTTTTAATTTCATGGCTGCAATCACCATCTGCAGTGATTTTGGAGCCCCCAAAATTAGGTCTGACACTGTTTCCACTGTTTCCCCATCTATTTCCCATGAAGTGATGGGACCAGATGCCATGATCTTCACTTTCTGGCATTTTTTTTTTTTTTTGCAGGGGAAAATGGACAAAGGAAAGGATCAATGAGGGTGGGAGGGAAATGGGAAGAAAGAAGGGGAGTGATAGTGGGGAGGAGTATATGTAATTTCTTAACCAATGGCTTTCTGTTTTTAATCACAAAGAACACTTTAAAAAAATCATGTTGAATTCATCCTATATTAGGAGGCCCGATCTCGAAATGAAAAGTCCAGGAAACAAAAAGTCCAGTTTGGGTGTCCTCATCTTAGGCGATCTTCACTTTCTGAATGTTGAGCTTTAAGTCAACTTTTTCACTCTCCACTTTCACTTTCATCAAGAGGCTTTTTAGTTCCTCTTCACTTTCTTCCATAAGGGTAGTGTCATCTGCATATCTGAGGTTATTGGTGTTTCTCCTGGCAATCTTGATTTCAGCTTGTGCTTCTTCCAGCCCAGCGTTTCTCATGATGTACTCTGAGTATAAGTTAAATAAGCAGGGTGACAGTATATAGCCTTGATGTACTCCTTTTCCTATTTGGAACCAGTCTGTTGTTCCATGTCCAGTTCTAACTGTTGCTTCCTGACCTGCATATAGGTTTCTCAAGAGGCAGGTCAGGTGGTCTGCTATGCTCATCTCTTTCAAAATTTTCCACAGTTGATTGTGATCCACATAGTCAAAGGCTTTGGCATAGTCAAGAAAGCAGAAATAGATGTTTTTCTGGAACTCTCTTGCTTTTCTGATGATCCACTGGATGTTGGCAATTTGATCTCTAGTTCCTCTGCCTTTTCTAAAACCAGCTTGAACATCAGGAAGTTCATGGTTCATGTATTGCTGAAGCCTGGCTTGGAGAATTTTGAGCATTACTTTACTAGCGTGTGAGATGAGTGCAACTGTGCGGTAGTTTGAGCATTCTTTGGCATTGCCTTTCTTTGGGATTGGAATGAAAACTGACCTTTTCCAGTCCTGTGGCCACTGCTGAGTCTTTCAAATTTGCTGGCATATTGAGTGCAGCACTTTCACAGCATTATCTTTCAGGATTTTAAATAGCTCATCTGGAATTCTATTATCTCCACTAGCTTTGTTCATAGTGATGCTTTCTAAGGCCCACTTGACTTCACATTCCAGGATGTCTGGCTCTAGGTGAGTCATCACACCATCGTGATTATCTGGGTCGTGAAGATCTTTTTTGTACAGTTCTTCTGTGTATTCTTGCCACCTCTTCTTAATATCTTCTGCTTCTGTTAGGTCCATACCATTTCTGTCCTTTATCGAGCCCATCTTTGCATGAAATGTTCCCTTGGTATCTTTGCTGTTGCTGCTGCTGCTAAGTCGCTTCAGTCGTGTCCGACTCTGTGCGACCCCATAGATGGCAGCCCACCAGGCTCCCCCGTCCCTGGGATTCTCCAGGCAAGAACACTGGAGTGGGTTGCCGTTTCCTTCTCCAATGCAGGAAAGTGAAAAGTGAAAGTGAAGTCGCTCAGTCATGTCCGACTCTTAGCGACCCCATGGACTGCAGCCTACCAGGCTCCTCCGTCCATGGGATTTTCCAGGCAAGAGTAGTGGAGTGGGGTGCCATTACCTTCTCCGTTATCTCTACCAATTGACATTCCAAAGCTAATGTCTACATACTGAATCACTTGAAATTTATTTTTATATGTTTCTTTTTATTTTTAGTTTTCAATAGTGGGCAGGTGAACATAAAACCTTTGTGTTAAATTCAAGAGGGAAATCATAAACTCAAAAATGAAGTTAATTAGGTGTTTTTCTCAAATCACTCTATACCCAATGTCATAAAAGACTTAGGTTGTTACATTTGATGAATGCAGAAATAATAATAAAAAAAATTAAAGCTATATAGTATCTTGAAGTGGAAGAGTCACTTTGAAAACCTTCAAGTATTTAAGAAATTTGCAGGTTTGGAAAAAACATACCAGAAATACTGCAAGTACAATATGACTGAAGTGTTTTACATCGTCCAAACCTGTCATCAGCCTTAGGGCAGGGAGAGAGTCATGCTGCTTTTCCAGACTCTAGGATGGCAGCAATTGTGTTGAACACTGAGAAAATACCCGGTAATTTCAAGCCCTGGATGACAGTTTAAAGAAGCTGCATATTTAACGCCAGAAATCAAGACCTGCAAGAACAAAGTACCCCTCATTTTTCCAAAGGTGACAATGCCACAGATGTTGGATGGAAATTTGTCTTCCAAGACTATCTGTTAGACATTCGTAGAGGACTTACTTGAACGAGAAGATGAACATATGCAATGATACAGGAATTTAGTTTGTGATCATCTGAAACAAATAATTTTAAGATGATCTGAATATTTCTTCCAATGAGGCTCAAAAATCAAAGACAATAAAACCATTTAAACACAGTAAGATAGGTGAAGAAATTAAAAAATAGCACTAAAAATTTCATTTTATTTTTTGTTAGTCTGCTGGTATCTGAGTATAATTACTATTTGAAATGAATATATATTGAATATATATAGAATTAACATATATTTAAATACCTATGTATGGAATATTTACAACCGAGGTTGTACACAGTCGAGCCCTCTCCTTAGTTTATTTGGCCACACTGGTTTCAAAACTACACAGGTCACTACGCATGCAGGCTTTTTCGATTAAACTCTTAGCTACATTCTTGTGCTGTATTGCCTTTTATTTTATTCTCCCTGTTCTTAATTCTCATTCTGTGCTTTTATAGAATAATTATTTCCTTCCACTCACCACCTCCCACCCCCGACAAGAGATTTCTCCAAGTCAGCTGTTTTATGCTCCGAAAGTGAAAGTTGTTCAGTCATGTCTGACTCTTTGCGACCCCATGGACTATATAGTCCATGGAATTCTCCAGGCCAGAATACTGAAGCGGGTAGCCTTTCCCTTCTCCAGGGGATCTTTCCAACCTAGGGATCAAACCCAGGTCTCCCTCATTGCAGGCAGATTCTTCACCAGCTGAGCCAGCAGGGAACCCGTTTTCTGTTCTACTGTTAGAGAAATGAGGATGAGGGACTTTCCTGGTGGTCCAGGGATTAAGACTTCACCTTCCAATGGATGGAGTGTAGGTTCGATCCCTCGTTGGGGAACTAAGATCTGACATATCGAGTGGAGCAGACAGAAAATAAAACAATAGTAATAAAAAAATAAAATAAAGATGAGGGTGTGTGTGGGTGCATGTGTTTTGGGGAGGGATCGCTGACAGCTGCATAAGGGGAGAGTAAGAATTTGTGTCAGCTGTGTGTGAGACTGTGTGCTTTTCTACATGAAAGCACACTCATGGGCACATCCACATATAACCCCCCTCGCAATATTTGCTCACTGATTATCGTATTAAAGCTACAGTGAAAACAGCTGGAAGCAGAGAGAAACCGACTGAATATAATCAAGGAGTCAGAGGTCACTGCACTGAGGAAGCTATGATCTGATTTTCAGGGCAAGGATCTTAGCACGGGATAGAAGGAAAGATTCAGAGAAATGCAAAAGACTGAATTAACAACAGACTTGCAAACCGGTCAGATTTGAGGAGGACCACGAGCAATGCATTACAGGTTGGTGTAGAGGTTTCTGGAGTTGCGGGAAAAGCCTGGTTTCCATATGGGGAGCGGTGGGTGGGGTGGGTGGTGATGTGTCCATGAGAACACCGGGGCACGTGTCTGCTGGACACTGAGATTTACACTTCTAACAGTCGGCGGGCAGGGCAAGCGAGAAGGGAAGTCTGTGTCGTCACTGGACTACCTGGGTGCATGAGAGCTGACTTCCTAGAACTGAATAGAACACTCGAAGTGAAAGAGGAGAGAACTGTGTACTAAGGATAACAACCATCTCTATGGATGGAGCGACCACTGCAATCCACACACTGCGGTACGTATTTTATGTGCGTCAGTTTTTATTCTTATAAGCTGCTGAGAGACATCACCCATTTTTTCAGGTGAGGAAGCTGAGTCTCTGGGAGATTTAGCCAACAGTCTGAGCTTCTCCTGGACCATTCCATCTTCCCACATGGGACTGTAAGGTGGAAGAGGTCTGCTTGCAGATGGAACCTACATTCTCCTGGGCTCAGTCAGTTCTTGGAATTATCTGCCAATTCATGGGATGGTTCATTAAGAAGTCAGATATTTAAGGAGCACCTAAGGGGTCTTCTAAGGGGATCAAACCAGTCCATCCTAAAGGACATCAGTCCTGAATATTCACTGGAAGGATTGATGCTGAAGCTGAAGCTCCAATATTTTGGCCACCTGATGTAAAGGGCCAACTCATTGGAAAAGACCCTGATGCTGGGCAAGACTGAAGGCAGGAAGAGAAGTGGACCACACAGGATGAGATGGTTGGATGGCATCACTGACTTGATGGACATGAGTTTGGGTAAGCTCTGGAAGTTGGTGATGGACAGGGAAGCCTGGCGTACTTCAGTCCATGGGGTCCTAAAGAGTTGGACATGATTGAGTGACTGAACTGAACGGAAGGGGTCTTCCCTGGGGATCCAGTAGTTAGGACTCGGGCTTCCACTGCCAGGGGCACAGGTTTGATCCCTGGCTGCGGAACAAAGATCCTGCATGCCGTGTGGCAAGGCCAAAAAAAGAAGAAAGCAAAGCCTCTAGGATGTCTCTTTCTCTCTCTAAACACACATATCGTACAATCTACCCCTCCTCCTATCTTCATCTTCAATGGAAATTTCCTCAAAAAGCATTAAAACATCATAGTAACAATTTTGCTGCAATTTGACCTATTTATGGTAAAAGCCTATCATCTCTGTTCTTTATAGAAGGAGGCACACGAGGGGGTGTTACTGAAGAGAAGCTGAGCTGGGGCAGGCTAGGTCTCAGGCATACTTTCATTTTCTTGTCACTGACGTTCTTCAAGATAACAGATCACTGGGTATGTGTTGCAAGAAGACTCACAACGGTGCAGCCGCATCTGTCAAACTGTCAGGAGGTGAAAACTCCCACCTGAGAGGTGGGAGAAAAATGGCTAGTCACAGCAGCCGCCTAGGAACGAGGTTCCAATTTAGCCGTGTTCTATTCATCATGCATTAGGGTTACTTCGTCAGGGCGGCCGTTGCTGATGCTAAAATTGAGTTTAAACAGCTAAGTGACTGTTTGATATGCAAAGAGTCCATTATAACTTTTCACTTTTCTGAGACTCACACTGAAAGGCACAAAGAAAATTTCTAAATGGTTTTGGCCACACCACATAGAAGAATTACGTTACTGCCTCAATGCACGCAGGCATGCTAAGTCACTTCTGTTGTGTCTGACTCTTTGTGACCCTATGGACTACAGACTTCCAGGCTCTTCTGTCCATGGGATTCCCCAGGCAAGAATACTAGAGTGGGTTGCCATGCCCTCCTCCAGGGGATCTTCTGACCTAGGGATCGAACTCACGCCTACAACTGAGCCACCTGGGAAGCCCCAGGAAAGCCCTGTGCTTTGCTGAAATGAACCTGCTCCTTGCACTTAATTCCCATGACCTCCTACATCTGGCCAATCTCCCTGTTTGGATAAAATTTCTCCCAGGTTCCGACTCCCCTTTGGATGTTTTCTGGTGAGTCTCTATTGTTTTGTTTTTTTTTAAAGATTTATTATTTATTTGACTGCACCAGGTCTAAGTTGTGGCATGTTGGATCTAGTTCCCTGACCAGGGATTGAACCTGGGCCCCCTGCATTGGAAGCACAGAGCTTCAGTCACTGGATCCCCTGGGAAGTTCCCAGGTGAGTCTTTGAAACCCTTAAACAGGAGGTTATTAAACTCAGTCATAATGTGCCATATTGGGGCAATAAGCATGAAAAAAAGAAAGAAGGAAGCTAATCTTTGCAGTGAGAAAATAGAGACAAATGCACTGACAGAAACAAAGATGAGAAATCACGTAAGCATAGTCCCCCGGCAGGCCTGGTTATACTCACAGTAAATGCTCCCTGAGACCATATGGTCTGATCATTGCAACCAAACAATTCTTGATTAGAACATACATACTCACGGAATTTTTTACCAGCCAAGGAGGATGTATTATCCTCCATGTACAGAAATATGCTCAAGTAGCATAGTTGAAATATCTCCACCTTCAAAACCTATTCTCTAAGAGGCTACAACGGGGTGGTTTGTTCGCCCTCAGGAAAGGTGCTGTCCTGAGTATTACATCATAGGAAAGATGCTGTCTTGGCTATTACGTCATAGAACAAAGTAAGGACGCCTGCAGCTGGGAGGCAGGCTGAGAGGGTGTGTGAGCGGTCCTGTGCTGGGGACCGTCACAGCCCAAGCAGAAACAGATTCGCAAATATCTTCTCTCATCATCTGAGGGCTACTTTTACTTTTTTGTTAGTGTTGTGAGTTTTACAGTTTTATTCTTACATTTAGATCTGTGATCCACTCTGAATTAATTTTTGTGTATCTGACAGGGATCCAAATTTATTCCTCTGCATGTGGATATTCAGTTGTCCCAGTACTATTAGTTGAAAAAACTATTTCTCCCCCTATTGAATAGTTTTGGTACCCTGTCAAAAATCAACTGATGTATATATGGTTGCAGAACTCTTTGAATATACTAAAGGTCACTGAATCATGAATTTTAAATTGGTGAATTTTATAGCTATATAAATCATATCTCAATTTAAAAAAAAAGGTCAGTTGTAAAAATAATTTCTCTTCAACATTAATAAAAACTAAAAGAGAAAAAAATAAAAAATGAAAGGAAATCAGGAATGGGGTTTGGCTTATTCACCTTTCCCATCACTTCCAGCCATCTTGTTCCCATAACCAGGACCTAAGGCGGGAAAAAGGGTGACCCCAGACAACGAGCCTCTCAGCAGAGCACAGGGAAGTGGGGAAAGACAGACAGAAAGACATTCCAGGCATGATGGAGTGGGGGCGGGGCAGTGAGTGAGTGGGTGGTTCAGATGAAAAATTTCCTGTTTCCTAGTTTTAGATGATATTAATCATTAGTAAAAGCCGAGTATTTCACGACCATTGTACCTTCAATACTTATTCTTGACTTATTTTTCTTTCTCTTTAATAAGTGAATTAAGAATTCATTCATTTTTCACCCAGAAGTAGAAGTGTGCTTTCTGTTTAGTCACAGTCTCGTCGTGTCTGATACAAACAGGTGGCCCCCGGGCCATCAGGCTTTTCATCTGTGTTCTTTCAAATCGGCTTCTCCTGGACCAAAACGGGACCTGATCAGGACCCCCTGTGGGATGCTGAGCTGAAGGGTGCCTCATCCCGAAGTGTCTGCCTTCATTCTCCATTGTCTCAAACCACACGTATCATCATTCATACAATTTACCAGGCGTGCCGCAACACTCACTCAGGGCTGTCTCCTGTCTCCCGGATGCCACACCCAATGCCTGGCTAGTCTGAGATCCGTCTCCTCCTCCACCAACCTTCCTGCTCAGTGTCGTAACCCCCACCACACCTCCTTGCCCGCTAATTCTTGCCAGCTCAAATCTTCGCAGTGCAGAGGCTGGGATTCCCGATTCCAGATGGCAGCCTTGAGGCATCTATTAATACACACTGACTAGACTTTTAAGCGATACCTCTGGGGCACAGAAGACGCTGATTTGGCACTCCCAGAAGGCTGATCATTTATTTCTGTTACAAATTAGTGTTTTCCTTGGCACCTTTCTCTCAGCTGGAGAGAGCATGGGACAGGGAACGAGAAGGCCAGGCACGAGACCTGGCGTCTCCGTGTTGGTTTAGGTCAGGGGACTCAGGCAGCGATCTGGGTCTCCACGTCCTCGTCTATGGAGGCCAGTAGGCGATGCCAATCTTTCCACAGCACAGGCCTGGACTGGCCTCACCATCAGTCATTCCCTGCCCCATTCCCTTGGTCTTGGTTTAAATACTGCGACATCCACTGAGTCCGAGGAGCAAGGACTGCAAATGAACTAGGCCCACAGCACGCCCTGCTACTTCTTTAGAACACCCATCATTCCTGGGATTGCTAGTTCAATGCTGTGCCTTCCCACGTGGCACCTAGTGGCCAAGGCTTTGTCAATACAGACATACAAGACTCGAGTTCGATGCCCGGGTCGGGAAGACCCCTTGGAGAAAGGCATGGCTACCCATTTTAGTATTCTTGCATGGAAAATTCCATGGACAGAGAAGTCTGGAGGGCTAGAGTCCATGGGGCCCCAAAGAGTGGGACATGACTGAGCATAATTCAATGCTGGTTTTTCTCCTCACTCCCTATAGGACCCTGAAAGCTCCATGAAGAAAAAGGGGCTGCGCTTGTCTTGTTCAGGACTATCTTTGTGTCAGTAAGTATCAGCTGGTGGATTAATGAATCTTGTAAGTGAAAGTACTCTTTAGGCAAGAAGCTGCTGTTACTAGAGTGATTGAAATTATTGTTATTACTGTAGTAATAGCAGTAGTAGAGGTAGTTATGGTGGTTTAGAAGCTAAGTCATGGCTAACTCTTGAGACCCCATGGACTGTAGCCCACAAGGCTCCTCTGTCCATGGGATTTTCCAGGCAAGAATACCAAAGTGGGTTGCCATTTCCTTCTCCAGGGGATCTTCCTGACCCAGGGATTGAACTCAGGTCTTCTGCGTTGCAGGCAATCTGATTCTTTACCAACTGAGCTATGGAGGAATATAAACCGAATTATTTGCAGCACTGTCACCATCAATATACGACAGAAAGAAAAGTGCAGGATGGCATTTAGTAGTATCGATATTCATCATAAACTCTTCCTCTTTTTCTGATCCATCCTTTTAATGGATAGAAACAAATAAATATATGATTAAACTGCCATATAAGTACAGCCTACAGTAATGGTTCAGAGGACAGTATTTTGCTTCTTAATTGCCAATCCTTGAAATGTACCAGTCCCCACCTGGAGAAAGACCCAGAGGAAAGACAGAAGGTGTGTTCTCATCCTGGAGCAGGTGATAAACTCTTCCCCATATTATGGGTGAAAGCGCGTTAGTCGCTCAGTCGTGTCCAACTCTTTGCGACTCCATGGACTGTAGCCTGCCAGGCTCCTCTATCCGTGGAATTCTCCAAGCAAGAATACTGGAGTGGGTTGCCATGCCCTTCTCCAGGGGATCTTTCCGACCCACCCTTCTTACATCACCTTGCTTAGAAAGTTTAGAGACAAAGAACAGCAGACTGTGTGTTACACATAGTTCCTTGCTAGGAACAGGGCAAGGCACCCCCGTAAGCGAAGTATGATCTTGACTGCCCCTCCCCCCAAATAACTCAGGCCTTTGGAGAAGAAAAGTTTTATAAGATTCGCTGCGACAACAAAATTCCTCATTGATTCAGTACCACTGGTCTATTACCTGTGTGCATTTGTTCACCGGAAAGTTACCAAATCCCTAGTGTGTATCTAAAGAGATGCTAGGTCCTGGGGATACAGGATGGAGCAAAATACTGCCCACAGATTTGGGCAGATCTAGAGCTTGGAGTGCTATGGGTTTCCCTGTATAAAATAAGTCAAAGACTTTTGTGGGGTGAGTTTTAGAAATGGCATTGTTCCGCACCTGGAGGCAGGCTGGGGCGCGTCCCTGGGGCTTGTTGACATCCACCGCTACCAGCTGCCACCCGCCAGCAGCATCTTCATGAAACATCTTCAAGACAAAGAGGGATATGAGTCAGAAACACTTCCAAGGGAACATCGAGAACTCTTTGACTCCAGCTTTTTACATTTTTATGTTATCAAAGATTTGTCTTCTTACTCTTTTATATTTATAGCATGAGTCACTCTAGTGATGTTCATTTTAACACTGCAAACTTAAGTGCATAATAATAATAAGGATAATGGCTTGCATTAATTGAGCACTTGCTATGTATCTGGTCCTTTCTGCCTTGAATATGCTCTGCATAGAATTACTCAAATATTCTTCTCCGTAAGACTTTACAGTAGGTATCTTATTCCCATTATGTTGATTATTATATATTAG
The DNA here is from genome assembly GCA_935064755.1 of Tragelaphus eurycerus. NCBI lineage: Eukaryota > Metazoa > Chordata > Mammalia > Artiodactyla > Bovidae > Tragelaphus > Tragelaphus eurycerus. The sequence continues at coordinate 5,627,383 of CAKXYN010000059.1, forward strand.
ATCTCAGAGAAAATGATAATTAGAATACCAAAGCATGACATGCTTTAACAAAAAGTGGCAAATTTTTATCTTTCTTTAATGGATGATTCTCACTGAACCAAAAGAAAAACATTCTCAGGATAAATAAGAAATGTGCATGTAGCCTAGAGGAAGAGGGGAGTGCTGTTTTAATGGTAGGAGAATGACAAAGCAGTTAAAAGTCTTTGTGAAATCAGCTTACATAGGCCACAATTAATCTGCTCAGCAAAAACTTTATGTACACATTTATGAAGGGAAGAAGTTGTTTTTTTTTTAAAGACATGCACGATGAAATTCAGGATTGTACAGGATACTAAGATATGACAGTCATTGAACTGGACAACCAACTTGCTGGATGTGTAGGTTACCTAACTTACACTGCACTACCTCAAAATTTAGTTATCTATCAATAATGCACTAAGCTGGAAGGCACTTACCACTTATAAGTACTTTCCCACTAATATATATTTTCTTTTCAGTTCCCTAGGTGTGCATGTGCGAGTGTGGTGGAATAGGGTGGCACTATGGCTCTTTATTTTTTAAGAAAAGTCACAACTACAAGCACTCACTGTTTTATTCCTGTCCAAGTTCACTATTTCACACACGTAAACACTTTCTTTGCCATATTTATGTCTTCCTGTTACTCTGACCCTGTGATCAAAAGGGTAATTATTGATGGAAATATGAGGTGATACCAAGATCCCATTACCTAGGATGTATAATTTCAAACCCTGTTACCCTGGTAACAGAGGTAGTAGATCATTTTTTTTTTTTTTTTTCCCCATGAGGAATGCAGGATTGTAGATTCCCCCACCGAGGATCAAACCCAGGCCCCCTGCAGTGGAAGCACTGAGCCTTAACCACTGCACTGCCATGAAAGTCCTCATGCTGCTGCTGCTGCTGCTAAGTCGCTTCAGTCGTGATCGGACTCTGTGCGACCCCATAGACGGCAGCCCACCAGGCTCCCCAGTCCCCGGGATTCTCCAGGCAAGAACACTGGAGCGGGTTGCCATTGCCTTCTCCAATGCATGAAAGTGAAAAGTGAAACGGAAGTCATTCAGTCGTGTCCATCTCTTAGCAACCCCTGGACTGCAGCCTACCAGGCTCCTCCACCCATGGGATTTTCCAGGCAAGAGTCCTGGAGTGGAGTGCCATCGCCTTCTCCAGAAAGTCCTCATATAGGTATTTTAAAAATGACAAAGTGGAAGTGCACCTTTACACAAAGGTTCTCTGATTCAAGGTCCCAATTATAAATGATTTTTTTCAGCTGTCCATTTACAGGACTTTGAATCCCTTCAGAATGAATCTTAAAAGGTATGCTTAGTGGCAGAATCCAGCACAGGCATCACAAATAGGCTCATTCTCAGAATACGTACACTGGGTGACACGCAAACATGTATAAGAGCCTTTTAAAATACCTGTCAAATGTCTGGAAGTCTCCTTTTAAGAAGAAAAGACAAAAGCGATCCTGCCAGTCACTAGGTAGGAACCCTTTGTATAAGCATTCTCTTCTCTTATCAGGGAGCAAAAAAATCCCTGGGGCACATATTTGCTTTCATCAGCAGCAGACTAATTTTCCGTGTTAAATTTTTTTTTTCCCAGTCAACCAAAATCAAATGAATCAATTTAATTTTAAGTGAAAGTATTCTCTCAAGGTCACTTCTTTGTATGACATAAAGTGAAGAAAATGCAAATATGGTCAATTTCTCATTGGTTCTCTGAATACACAACATCTAGCTTGGTTAATATAACAGTAGCTACATGAGGTACACATGTAACGGTGTGTTATCCAGGGCCATAAATCCTATGGAACTGAAGCTCCTAGGGGAGTATGGCAGGGACTGCCAGTTGTCACTCCATATCTGTTCTCCTTGTCTTCCAAAGAAAAATTTTATGACCATCAAAAAAACAAAAAAGAACTAATTCTTTTTCATTTTTGAAGCTCATCTTGAATCATGTAATTATACACTGTCCATGAAATGCAAGCAGAAACTTTCTGTTTTTTTCCTTCCTGCTCACTGGAATATTGATGTAAGGGTGAGCACTACAACAGCCATTTTAGACTAGGAGGCAATTTTGGAAATGGAGGTTTTGAAAGGTGGAGCAAAAAGGTAGAAGGATTCTGTATCTGTAGAACACAACCATAACAACCCTTGAATGACATACTCCAACTTTACATGAGAGAGAAAGGAACTCTATTTTACATGAGCCACTTTTTGAGGCTTTTTGTCCCGTGGCTGAAACTAACAACACAAGTGACTTCAGTCTGAATGTTCAGTGAGTTGGTTCATTTTAAAGACATAAAATGTTCCCCTCAAATTATATTATTAATACAGGCTTACTATTAAATCTTCAAAATATGTATGAGCTGTAAAAAAATTGTAAACGCATTCTCCAGAGACAATCACCCCTAACATTTTAGAGTTAACCTTCCCGGCATTATGCCCACACACATGTACATAGAAACACGAGACCTTTTATTGCATTAATATGTTATTTGAATATTTCCATATCAATAAAGTTCAATCATGACTTAGTGGTATTCATTTATTCTAATTTTATAATTTAAAATCAATAATTTATTGCTAGAGTTAATCTTCTTCCCCTCTCTCTCTCTCTTTTTTTTTTAACCAAATGCTTCCATAAACATTCTCAACTGTATATCTTTGAGCATTGTCCAGAATTTTTTAGGATAAATTACTAGAAGTGCAATCTCTTTGTCAAATAGTTTATATGTTTTTAAGGCTTCTGATACATACAGCCAAACTGTTTTGTAAAAAGCATGCTCCAATTTACAGTCTTAGTAATAACGTATGAAAGTAGCCTTTTCTCCACCTTTCATCCAACAACAATGACACCCAACAACATCTCTTTTTAAGAGAAGAAATGCCAGAAAAAAAGATAGTGCATTGACAGCAGGGTCTGTAGTGACTAAATTAAAAGGAGGTAGGATCTCAGTGGGCAAAACTGAGTGGGGAAAAAAGACCCTTAAGGCCAAGGAAGTTGGTTTTGAGTGCCAGTTCCACCACGTTCCAGGTGCGTAATACTGGATCAAATAATTAACTTTCCAATCCTTGTCTTTTTAATGTGCAAAGTAGAGACAATCACAGTACCCACTTCACAACATAATCATGAAAATTAAATAAGATGGCTTTAAAGTCAACAGGGCAGTCCATGCTGTGATTTCCTGTGACGGTGTATGAACTAATGGAATATTACCTATGAGCACTCTGCTCTTGGTACAATTACATGGGGATCCATAGAGATTTCAGTCTTGAGAATCATCTCCTGCTTATCTGTTTGCAACTGTTTGCTAGGGTCTTATAAAGCACCACTTGATTTAGCTAAGAAATGTGCTTTGGGGAGTGCTCTAGTTTAGGCAGAATATCATCATCAGCAACAATAATAACAGATTATTTAATGGTAGGTGGAAGAGAATGAATCTTGGTAACAGGAACAATCACTAGTAACTGAATTAAAATTCCAAACCCAAGACATATATACACATTTGTTAATGAAAAGAAAATTCAAAATTTATTTTGAAATTCATATGCTCTTTGGGTTCTTTCAAAATCAATCATACGGAATAGTCATTATCACACAAAATAATAAGGGTAGATACTTGACTTGATTTAGTTATTAAATAATATATTCCATGACTCAGGGTTACAAAACACAATTCTCATTTATGGCTTCCTGTGATGAATGTATTATTCCATTACTATAGTTTCTTATTAGAAGGAGCTCACTGTTGTACCTCCTACAATAGCCTTTCCCAGAAACTGCTTTCACTAAATTGCTTTCTCACATATTTTAATGATGTATATTCATGTGGAAACCAATGGTCTTAGAATGCAGTAAACACATTTTTACTAAAGTGTTGTCTTGGAACATAATGTGGTACACAGTCTTTTTATAGAGGAGAAGTTCTTTTCATTTTTAATCACATGCCTTTTCATCTATGCCTTTCAGCCTTTTAATCTGAGCTACATATTTACACAGAAGTTGTTCAGGTATTGGAGAAACCAGTATTCTGAGAATGCTCATGGACCTACAAAGGAGGAAGATGCCCTGTGTCCTTGAATCAACTCCACCCTTATCAGTCTTCCATCTTCTTCAAAAGACATGAACCAGCAAGTCAGAGACAATGACAGACCCAGAAATGATTGCTGTCTTTAGACAATCAGAAGATTTATTTACGTGACCTTGTGGCTTCCCTGGTGGCTCAGATGGTAAAGCGTCTGCCTGCAATACGGGAAACCCGGGTTCGATCCCTGGGTTGGTAAGATCCTCTGGAGAAGGAAATGGCAACCCATCCAGTACCCTTGCCAGGAAAATCCCATGGACAGAGGAGACTGGTATGCTACAGTCCATGGGGTTACAAAGAGTCAGACATGACTGAGTGACTTTACTTTTTCAATATGACCTTACTGGGCCATGCTTTGTATATAAAAGTTGGGTGCGTTTTGGTGGGCAGAGGCTGTCTTGTGTCTCTCATCACATAAAACATAGCCTTTTGGGGCCCTACAGTTTGGTAGTTCTTTCAGTTCTAAGCTCATCCCTATCATGAACCAGGCTAGATCAGAGGACCCTGCGACTGGCCACAGATATCCAAGGTGAAGTGTCTAAGGATGGGCATGCAACTCTGGACTGGGGATACGTGGTGCTCAGGGCATGGTCCACTAGCACATCAGCCCATTCCAACCTCCAATTCTGGGCCAATACCCGCTACGGACCTATAGCACGGGGTCAGACCCGCTACTGTGGGCTGACACAGGGGACGATGGCATCCTGGATGTATGAATCTCTAGCACTTTAACCCAACACATAACTGAGCCAGTAGCAACAGTGACCCGTGTCTAATAACTACAGGCACCAGTAGTTATTAGACACCCTCCCCATCAGAGTTCAGGCAAACTACTGATTACTAATCCGAAAATTTCCACATCATTTTTCTTTTTTTTTTCCTGCGTCCTGCTCTATTATGGTCTCCACAAGACCTTTGGCATTAATTTTTCTGTAATTTGTTTCTGTGCTGTGACTTGGAGGGAAGTTGCTTTGTTATTTTAAAGAAAACATTCTCATCGCTGATTCTCTTTTGCCTCTGAACAGCCTGTATCAGAGCCAATTCCTATCGAACCTCCTAAGATGTTGGAAAGCCCCTACTTTATCCTGTTAATGTGTATAATTTCCCTTTCTACAAACACAGACCTGGGAAAGTCCAGGGACTTAGAAACATCACCGAGTCCACCAGGTCTGGGACCCTCTTCGTCCTTCTATGAGGATGCCTTACAGAGAACAACTACAGATGGTCTACATACTAGAGGAAGCTGAGAACCGGCTTCATTTCAGAAAGGCTGTGTGCTTCACAATACACAACCATTTTCATTTTATTTCCTGAAAGCCCATCTGCTTTATTAGAATTAGAAACTTTCGATTTAGTGTTTCAAACCAGCTAACGAGAGGTCCTTAGGCACAAAGTTGTGTCAGATTTTACAAATGTAACAGAATCATGGCAGATGACATCTCTCCCTTCCACACACAAAAAAGCATCTGGATCACTTGCTGAGGGGCTGGGGAGGGGCTGGGCGGGGCCTGAGGCCTGTTGCCAGGCACCCCAAGTGGTGGTTTACCAGAGAGGCTGCTGCAGGAGCTTTCGGTTGCCTAGCAACCGGGTCCTCAGCCACAGCGTTTTTCTTAATGAAGGTTTTTCACAGTTCTCTGTGTGATTACCTCTGTCGAATACCTAGACGCATTACCTCTGAATTACTGGCTTATTCCTCCTGATTAAGGGCAATTTTGCATCCAAGCAATTTTGTACAACTGTGTTCACAGCCTCTCCACATTTCACTTCCTGGGAAAACTACTGGCTGATTTGGTGGCATTTCCAAACACCACTTTTCCAGCTGTGGTTTGACAAGTAAGAGTTACTTAATGAGCATTATGTGGTTTGAAGGACATTTTAGGTCCTCTCTAGGGAATATCAAATGTGGATTCTGTGTGAAGTTCATAGCTGTATATTACACTTCATTCTCAATGTCTATTCTGGAAAACACACCTTCATGAGGGTGTCACTCTACTTAAAAGACAAACCAGCAATGCAGTTGGTGCTGTATAATTTCTCATAGTTCATTTGAAAAAATGAGAGCAGAAATATGTGGTGAACGCATTGAAGGTCTTCCTACATGCCATCTGTGATATAACCTAGATGACACCTAAAAAAACCTTTCATGGACGTTTGAATAGCAGTTTGACAAAACTGAAAAATATTAATACTATTTCATCTATGAGGAACTAGTTAGACTATTCGAACTTTCACAACATTACGAAGATGCTGCATAAGGCTTTTCCAAAGATGAGCATGTTTAATAGCATTTTTGCTGTTAGCTGTTAAACATAATTATTGTTTTTGTTACTTTTGCACTTCTCCTTAATTTTATTCCTCTTCTTCCCCATCTCTACCCCAGTGAGCCACTATCCTGAATTCTCTTCTTTAAAATGTTAATACATAGTCATAAATATAATTGTTTTAAAAAATAAAATATTATTTAAAGTAATAATTATATAATTATTAAAAATTCAATTTGGAGATTTTCAAAGTAAAAATTTTACCTTGAATCCTTAAGAGAAATATTTGTCTTAGTAGACCTGTACATATATTCACAAATTTAAACTTATCTTCAAATTTAATGTTAAGTTAATAGTTATGAGGCATAAAAGCATTTCATTCTCAATTTAGGAATTTTTATTTTCTTTCTTTTTTATAGAGATTCAGAAAAAGCCTCTTGATGAAAGTGAAAGAGGAGAGTGAAAAAGTTGGCTTAAAGTTCAACATTCAGAAAACTAAGATCATGGCATCTGGTCCCATCACTTCATGGCAAATAGATGGGGAAACAGTGGAAACAGTGTCAGACTTTATTTTTCTGGGCTCCAAAATCACTGCAGATGGTGACTGCAGCCATGAAATTAAAAGACGCTTACTCCTTGGAAGGAAAGTTATGACCAACCTAGATAACATATTCAAAAGCAGAGACATTACTTTGCCAACAAAGGTCCGTCTAGTCAAGGCTATGGTTTTTCCAGTAGTCGTGTATGGATGTGAGAGTTCGACTGTGAAGAAAGCTGAGCACTGAAGAATTGATGCTTTTGAACTGTGGTGTTAAGGAAGACTGTTGAGAGTCCCTTGGACTGCAGGAGATCTGACCAGTCCATTCTAAAGGAGATCAGTCCTGGGTGTTCTTTGGAAGGAATGATGCTAAAGCTGAAACTCCAGTACTTTGGCCACTTCATGCGAAGAGTTGACTCACTGGAAAAGACTCTGATGCTGGGAGGGACTGGGGGCAGGAGGAGAAGGGGACGACAGAGGATGAGATGGCTGGATGGCATCACCGATTCCAGGGACATGAGTTTGAGGGAACTCCGGGAGTTGGTGATGGACAGGGAGGCCTGGTGTGCTGCGGATTCATGGGGTTGCAAAGCGTCGGACATGACTGAGTGACTGAACTGAACTGAACTGAATACCAGAAAAAGATATTTATAAATCTACTCTTCCTTTGTAATCAAATAAACAAATACACAAAACAAAGCCAAAAATAAAAACAAAGAATTTTATCTGATTACCCTTTTATATAATAAAAGTCATGCTATTTTTATATAGCATGGTCACTTCCAATTTCTTAGAAGCATAGGGGAAACCTTCTGAACATTCAGTAAGTTCTCAAAATTCACAGGCAAGCATTTGGAATTGAGGGGTCTTTTCTATAATTTATTCTATTATGATTGCTTCGTTCTGAATGAAATAAATTTTCTAGTGAACAATTCTAAGCCTTTACATATGGGCCATTATATTGGTTTGCAAATATATGGGTATTTACAAAAATGGGAAATTCTACAGTTGCTACACTTATATTTTTTTCTTTGGCTGTGCCAAGTCTTAGTTCCAGCATGCAAATTCTTAGATGCAACGTGTATCTAGTTCTCTGACCAGGGAATAAACCTGGACCCCCTGCATTGGGAGTATTAAATCCTAGCCACTGGACCACCAGGGAAGTCTGTCCAGTTGCTATATTTTATCTGCAAGCCCTTTGAAGACATGTGAAGGCAGAATCAAATCAAAAGTACCTAATAAATGTGATGATAAACCTGGTTGTGCATCAAACGTACCCCTGGAACTATTAAAAAAAATAGGTGCCATCACCCCCAGGGTCTGATTTGGTTCTTCTGGGTTTGGGCCTTTGCATCTGTAAGTTTAAGCAGCTCCCTCAGTGAGTCTGGCCGCCAAAGCCCATGATAAGAGGAGTTTCTCAAGTTCCATCAATTCCCAAGACTGGTGCGGAGGGACACGCCCAGTTCAGGTGAATGACGTCATCGTCTCCCAGTGACGTCACCATCCCCAGTAGGTACCTGCGTGGTGGCCGTGGAAGTAGTGCTGCTTCTCGACCCCCACATCTGTTGAAACTGCACCCTGATTTCTGCAAATGTTTCTATGATGACAGCGATGAACACGTTCTGCAAGAAAACGAGAGACCACATTTACCAAAGGCCGGGCAAGAGGGAGGGAGGACCATCAAAACCAAAAGATCTGCAGAAACTGTCAGAAAACATAGACCTGATGAGGAGGGACTGCGCGAGTACCTTAACCAGCCAGGCCAGGAAGAAGATCAGGGTGATGAAGTAGAAGTAGGAACGCCAGCGGGGAAAGCTATCGATGGCTCGGTACATGAGGAACACCCAGCCTTCCTGGGAAGCAGCCTCATACACGGTGAAGATGCTGGTTCCTGCCCAACAGAGGGAGGGGGAGGCGGGCTGAGCTGGGGTGGACTTTTGAAATGAGAAAACATTTTTCAGAAAAACAATATTTATCCATAATCATTTTCTCAATGACAAAAGCGCTTCAAAAGGTACTCAAATCACGTGCAACGTTTTATGGTTCTTGTTCCTAGGGATTTTTCTTTTTACTTGAAGTAACGCTGCTTTACAATGTTGTGTTATTAACAGTTTCTACTGTTCAGCAAAATGAATCAGCGATTCCTATACATTTATCTCCTCTTTCTTTTTGGATTTCCTCCCCAGTTAGGTCACCATAGAGTCTTGAATAGAGTTCCCTGTGCTACACAGTAGGTTCTCATTCAGTTCAGTTCAGTCACTCAGTCGTGTCCGACTCTTTGCTACCCCATGAACCACAGCACACCAGGCCTCCCTGTCCATCACCAGCTCCCAGAGTCCACCCAAACCCATGTCCATCGAGTCGATGATGCCATCCAAACCATCTCATGCTCTGTTGTCCCCTTCGCCTCCTGCTCTCAATCTTTCCCAGCATCAAGGTCTTTTCAAATGAGTCAGCTCTTCGCATTAGGTGGCCAAAGTATTGGAGTTTCAGCTTCGACATCAGTCCTTCCAATGAACACCCAGGACTGATTTCCTTTAGGATGGACTGGTTGGATCTCCTTGCAGTCCAAGGGACTCTCAAGAGTCTCCAACACCACAGTTCAAAAGCCTCAATTCTTCAGCACTCAGCTTTCTTTATAGTCCAATTCTCACATCCATACATGACTACTGGAAAAACCATAGCCTTGACTAGACCGACCTTTGTTGGCAAAGTAATGTCTCTGCTTTTTAAAATGCTTTCTAGGTTGGTCATAACTTTCCTTCCAAGGAATAAGTGTCTTTTAATTTCATGGCTGCAATCACCATCTGCAGTGATTTTGGAGCCCATAAAAATAAAGTCAGCCACTGTTTCCACTGTCTCCCCATCTATCTGCCATGAAGTGATGGGACCGGATGCCACAAAGCTAGTGGAGGTGATGGAATTCCAGTTGAGCTATTTCAAATACTGAAAGATGATGTGTGAAAGTGCTGCACTCAATATGCCAGCAAATATGGAAAACTCAGCAGTGGCCACAGGACTGGAAAAGGTCAGTTTTCATTCCAATCCCAAAGAAAGGCAATGCCAAAGAATGCTCAAACTACCGCACAGTTGCACTCATCTCACATGCTAGTAAAGTAATGCTCAAAATTCTCCAAGCCAGGCTTCAGCAATACATGAACCGTGAACTTTCTGATGTTCAAGCTGGTTTTAGAAAAGGCAGAGGAACCAGAGATCAAATTGCCAACATCTGCTGGATCATGGAAAAAGCAAGAGAGTTCCAGAAAAACATCTATTTCTGCTTTCTTGACTATGCCAAACCCTTTGACTGTGTGGATTACAATAAACTGGTGGAAAATTCTGAAAGAGATGGGAATACCAGACCACCTGACCTGCCTCTTGAGAAATCTGTATGCAGGTCAGGAAGCAATAGTTAGAACTGAACATGGAACAACAGACTGGTTCCAAATAGGAAAAGGAGTACGTCAAGGCTGTATATATTGTCACCCTCCTTATGTAACATATGCAGAGTACATCATGAGAAACGCTGGGCTGGAAGAAGCACAAGCTGAAATCAAGATTGCTGGAGGAAATATCAATAACCTCAGATATGCAGATGACACCACCCTTATGGAAGAAAGTGAAGAGGAACTAAAAAGCCTCTTGATGAAAGTCAAAGAGGAGAGTGAAAAAGTTGGCTTAAAGCTCAACATTCAGAAAACTAAGGTTCTCATTATTTATCTATTTTATACATAGTACCAATAGTGTTATTCTTGGGATTTTGATAAAGTTGTTTCTGAGTTCAAGCCAGGGCAATTTTAATAATTTTAGGCTATAGCATTTGCTGTAACAATGTGGAAAACAAAACTAGCCTTCAAGTCAAGTAAAGATATAATAAAGAAAGGATGTGTATCATATACACTTGCCACTTGGGGTTTGACACTTTTAGGCACTATAGTTTTAACTGAAATGAAGTAAATTGGAGAACTGGGTTTCATTTGAAATCATGTTCTCATAGGACAAACTAAAGTAACCAAAAATTCATTAATGGAGCCCATCTTTGGTTTCCACGGTGTTTACTGAACACCAAAACATATGGTAATAAATCACTAAATAGGGCTTTGTATTTTCAGGGAGAATTCTCTTATTGAAAATACTCCTAACAAAGCAAAGAAGGGCAAGGGAACAATATGTGGGCAGATTTTTGGAGGTATGATTAAGAGGAAAGTCAGTATTTAATCCTCATGGCATTATGAGTATGTGTCCTTATGTCCCTTTTTGAAGATGGGAGAGAGAAGGCACATCCAGTATAGGGAATGTGTCTAAGGCGCGGAGAGTAAGGAGGGGAGCTAGAAGTGACCCGGTCGTTCTGGAACAGGGACCTGCATGTCTGTGAGGCAATTCATTCTGTGTCCTGTCACCCTTCCTGTACCTTGGTTTCCCATCTGTAAAACCAAAAGACAGTAAGACAAATACAATACAGGTAGACATTTTCACCTCAACAAACTCCACTGCTATAAATGAAGTAAATTATTAAAGGACAAAAACCCAATATCCACCCATAGGTGGGCTCGTGACCCAGACATTGAAAACTAGAAGGTGCGTACAACCAAACGTCCAAACTGAGACAGAGGTCACTACCGTTGGCGGACGCCCGACAGCCTCTGGGTCTGTGCGTGCAGGAAGAAGAATCAGAGCATCAGCGAATTCCAAAGCACCCAGAACAGCAGAAAAGTGTGTAGCAGCAAATGGGGACAAGTGAGAAGTAACAAGGATTAAAAGAAAAAAAGTACTCATTTGGTACAACCTTGCCTCACGAGTAAAACCACTTTATCAGTTACCTCACCATTCGCAGCACTGAAGCTTTGAGATGAGATCAAAGGCCATACAGAAAAAAAAAAAAAAGCATCTGCATATTTACATATATTTTCTAAGTTAAACTTTGTTAGAAGTCATAAAGATTTGTACTTGAAATGTATTTCTTCAGAGAGAGAATTTCTAAATGCCCAAGTGCTAAATATAGACTACTTCTAGAAAAGGGGAGTTGAAAGCTTTAACTACAGGATTCACAAATGGAAAAGAAGTGTTGACAAGACTGACGCTGACACGGGCAGGAAAGTTAAGGCGTTAAGGAGAGCAGTTCCAAGGATGCTGAGCCCACAGGCCAACTAAAACACTCCCCGCCTCTGGAGCTGGGCAATTTCCACAGAGGGTAGAGCTTAGAGCAACAGAGCAGAGGTCATGACTGTCACGCCCCTGCCTTTGAAGAGCAGAGATTTTAGATCAAAAGAGCTCGGGGGAAATTTATTTTCCATTAGTTGATTAAAAAACAGAAGAAAACTGTGCTGAGCCACAGTGAGCATGCAGCGACCCTCCTTAGCATTCAAATTGTCCGCTCTTCTAACCCGTGTCACCTTCCTGGGCCTCAGGCTCTGCCAGGGAAGATGTCTGTGGGTCACCACTAATACATGGAATAAATGTTACTTAGTAGCTTTTGCCGTTTTCTCCAAAAGCAAGCAAAACATATCATGTGAGAAATGTGGTTTTTTCCAGAGTGTTTGAGCTTCATCACCCTCTTTTGAAAGATCTATTGGAAAGTACATTCAAAAGAAATCAAGGCCAAAAGGGCAAGACTTCATGTAATTCTTAGGGAGTTGACAGTTATAACATTAGAATTTCACAACAGTCCAAAATTACAACCAAGTATTTGGAGGAAGTACTGAGGCTTTCTTGTCTTTGCATTTGGGGGCACTTATTGTCCACATTTCTGCATTATAAGAATTAAATTTAAGGTAAGGTTGGTCTGTCTACCTCAGAAGAGCCACAATAGTTAGAATTTCTTTCTTTTTAATTTAAAAAATATTATTTGTTTTATCTTTATATTTTGGCCATGCCACCGAGCTTACAAAATCTCAGTTCTCCAGCCAGGGACTGAACGTGAGCCATAGCAGTGAGTATTCATTGGCAGGACTGATGCCGAAGCTCCAATACTTGGGCCACTTGTTGTGAAGAGCTGACTTACTGGAATAGACCCTGATGCTGGGAAAGGTTGAAGGCAGGAGGATGAGGCAGTGGCAGAGGATGAGGCAGATGGCATCGCCGACTCAACTGACATGAATGTGAGCAAACTCTGGGATATTGTGGAGGACAGCAGAGCCTGGCGTGCTGTAGTCCATGGAGTCGCAGAGTCGGACACAACTTAGCAACTGAACAACAACCACACAGAAGTGAAAGTGCTGAATCCCAACCACTAGACCACCAGGGAACTCCCTGTTTTATTTTTGAATAAAACTGAACTAGTGAATAAACACAAGTACAAAAAATCAACCAAGACTGGAATGAAACCATTTGACTTTCTGTTTTTTTTTTCAGTGGCATATTAAAATCTGATTCAGGTCTAAGTGGGATGGAAGAAAGATATCTGAGTGATAGTGACCAAATACAATTTACAATAAATGTGATAAATTTAAATAACATGTGATTTTCACTAAAAATAGTTATTTGTGTTATGATAATCACAAAGTTTCTATAACTTACAATGAAAGACTTAAGCAGGGTGAAAATAGACAGCCTTGATGTACTCCTTTCCCGATTTCGAACCAATGTGTTGTATAGATGATAGTAACTAAAGCAGGTAGGCCTTTTGTATCAGGCTTTACGATAACCTGGCAAGAATGTAGGCTGTGCTTTGTCAAAGGCTTCAATTTCCGTTAGTGTCTTGGTTTCTGTCTCTTGTGCTGTCTTTAGATTTCCTCCTAAATTTCTTCTAAACAGACTCTGTGTCTTGCAGCTAGGTTGTAACCCAGTTATTACTATTATTTTGGACCCCTGTTACTGTGATGATACAGTGTTGGCGAGGGAAAACGTCCTATAATCTTATGATTAAATCTCAGGGGTTCTGACCTTCAGAAGAATTTCTTAGCCTTTTTGTTCTTGGTTTGTGTGATACAGAGAGGCCGGAGGGGGCTCTGGTCATCTGCATGCCCTCCTCTGAGGACAGATGAGGCTCTGAGGAAGCAGACGTCCTCTAGGACATGACTTTGTCATGAAGAACAGAGGGCTATGGGCTTATTTCAAAATGGTCACTGTTCCTCTCCCTGGCAGGAACTACAGGGGAGTTTTTCTCTGATCATCTCCTTAAGAAGCAGGTATGTCTTCTGCAGGTAAAACTCACGAAAGCCTTGGGTCCCCCTGAAAATGGGGGCATTTTTCAATTCCTAATCTAGTCCATGTTCAGCCTCCAGCAATTACTCAATTCTAGTTTAAGTATCTCTGGCCCCATGGCTTCTGCCCCTGGGAAGGAATGATTCTCCGTATTTGCTGTCTCTCCAGATTGCAAGGCATGAATGTTCCCTGCAAACTCGACTCTCCGTTAGATCTAAGAGTATAGCTGACTTTTAGAATTGCTGGTGTTCAGTTTGTTTAGCTTTTTTCTTCTTAGGAGAGCAGGACTGATAGCTGCTAAGCTCTTCACATGTTAAAGCAGAAACCAGAAGCCATTAAATAACTTCTTTTTGGTTTAAGGTAAGGATCAGAAATGAGCATGTCTGGTTAAAATGAGAATTCTAAATTAATGCACAAAGGCATGATTCTCTGTTCACATGTAGCCTGTTAGTCACTCAGTCATGTCCAATTCTCCAGGCAACAATACTGGAGTGGGTGGCCATTCCTTCCTCCTGTGGATCTTCCTGACCCAGGGATCGAACCCAGGGCTCCTGCATGGCAGTTGGAGTCTTTACTGTCTGAGCCACCAGGAAAGCCCACATATAGCCTGCTTGGTAACAATTTGGCTTCTGCACTAGTAACAGCGTAGGGGTGAAAAGATGGTCCCAAGTCATGTCAGGATATTTCTGCGCCATCTGTGTGTCTCCCCTGTTAACATCTTTTCCTCCTTACACCTTAATTGCTGCCTGATCTTCTGCTTGATTTTAACAACACACTCTAAGGCACCATTCAACACAGACCACAGAGGGACAACAGGACAGTGGAGAAGGAGGAAGGAAAAAAAAACAAAACAGTTCTTCATGGGATATGGTCCCAGTATCCATTATACAACAGCACAACAAACTTAACCAAAGCCAAGGAGCTCTGGGCAGCTGTGATCCGGGTGGCTCACGCCTGGAATGAAGTGGCTCTCCACGCTGGCCAGACTGCCACATGGGCCAGAGCTCCTTTGGCCAGAGAGCTGACCTTTCGAGCAAGTACTGGACTCATTGACATCAAGAGCAATCAGGCATTTGCAATGTGGCAGATGGCGTGATGCTCACTTTTTCACCCCTGGTCAGGAGAACGACAACAAAATCAATCCTGGAAATACCACCTAGCCTCCAATGTACATAGAAATATGTCTGGAATATGGAGTTATTATTCAGAGCTTTACTCATCTTTTATTTAATTATTATTCAGCAGGTATATACTCCTACTCATTCTTCTTCATCAATAATAAGATTATAATTACTTGATAATATAGTTATTATTGAAAGTGAAAGTGAAAAAGTGAAAGCATTAGTTGCTGAGTTGTGTCCGACTCTGAGACCCCATGGACTGTAGCCCGCCAGGCCCCTCTGTCCATGGAATTCTCCAGGCAAGAATACTGGAGTGGGTTGCCGTGTCCTTCTCCAAGGGATGTTCCCAACCCAAGTATCAAACCCGGGTCTCCTGCACTGCAGGCAGATACTTTACTGTCTGAGCCACCAGAGAGGCCCCATATTTATTATATTTATTATTATATTTATATAATTTATAATATAATAATTGTCATTGGCTGATGTACCTCAAAAATTATACTCTTGACAGAGGGTTTTCATGAACCTCCATAACAAGTTTACTCAACAACTCTGCAGATTAGGAATAAGAAGATAGGGCAGGAGTTGCCTCTTTTTGAGAGATGAGGAAGTAGAATTGAATGTCTTACTCAAATCTCTTATTTGATTGATACCACCACTCTGACTTCTCATCAGTGGTGCTAACTTAGGAATCGGGAATAAGTACCCACTACATTAGCTGCGTTTTATAATTTTCTTCAACTTGAATAAACCCGCTATTTGACAGACGTATATCACATTGCCAGCAGTAACTGCTGATGCTTAAAGGGGGCACCATCCACATAGCTACTTGAGTAAAAAGGCTCTTTCTTTGGCCAATTTAAGTTTGCCAGCCCTTTAATCCTTCTGTTTTGACCTCAGATTCTTGGATCTCTTTCCTTTTAAAAAGAGACAACAAGAGACCATCAAGAGCCTGACCTGATTTGCATGACAGATTCTCAATGTCTCTTGCTTCTTTTTTTCCCAAAAGCTTGATTTTAAGGGCTGCATGAATAGGACTAACACACCCTTATGTATCTTATTCTATCAGCGGGGTGGGGCAGTTCAAAAAGTTTATCCAAATTTTCAAGTGTACAGTTTCTTTCTTTTCTTCCCCCCGAGATGGTAAGCACCACAAGAACAGCCCAGCCTAAGAACATAAAGAAAAGTTTATCAGGACAAAACGCAGCGAAGAAGCTGAAGGTGCCAGTGAAAGAAACAAAGCAGAGAGCAGGTCAGGGAGAGGGTCTGGTGGAAGTTTTCAGAGAGAAAACGTGTGTCAAAGGAAGGAAGGATGCCTCAGACAATGAGCTGAGAAGTCGACTCTGAAAGCTGGCCAGGCGGCTCCACCGCCTTTTTGGAGGAGCTCCAGACCTGGACTGTCTGCCTTGATTTCTAAGAAGGGATGGTGGCTGGGGCCAGCTGGTCACCCACAGCAGCTGCCAGGGCTCCTGGTGCAGGGAGAACAGGCCAGCTTTGCTTGCGAAAGGATGCTCCATAGCCCTCACTGGCAGTCAGAGATGCTGGCTGCCCTTTGCCAGCTCCCTCTCCAGGGCATCACTCTACTTCCTTCCCAGCCCACCCCCGCTCCCCTTCCTTCTGCTGCCTCAGGGGACCCTTCTCCCATACGTGTCCTCAGCAAAGCAAACAGATGCACAGTTTTATTCTCAACCGGCAGCACTGGGCGCTCACAGATCCTAATATCACTCTGCTCACTGAAGCAGCCGCCCTAGTGTTTTAAGCCCATTTACAGAGGACAAAAGGGCTTCCCAGGCGGCCCTAGTAGTAAAGAGTCCACCTGCCGATGCAGGAGACGGTGGAGACGTGGGTTCGATCCTTGGGTGGGGAAGATCTCCTGGAGGAGGAAACGGCAATCTGTTTGAGTATTCTTGCCCGGGAAATTCCACGGACAGAGGAGCTTGGTGGGCTACAGTCCGTGGGATGGCAAAGAGTCAGACATGACTGAGGGCAGCTCAGCGCAGAAGCAGCGCAGAGGAAGAGGGGTGGGGCAAGCAGAGTCTTTTGTCCAAGACGGGACTTGAACACACGTTCCTTGGAGCCATCTTCCTCACCACTGCACTGATGTTTGGGTGCTCTTCTGGAAATCTCACGGGGCAATGAGCAGGCAAGAGCAGCAGATTCTGGGATGTCCCTGGCATGGACTCCTCAGCCAGAGCAGGGCTTGTCACCGTTACACAGGTCTCTGGGTGCTTGGGCTTCCCTGGCGGCTCAGCGGTAAAGAATCCGCCCACAGTGCAGGAGACACAGGCTCGATCCCTGGGTCGGGAAGCTCCTTTGGAGGAGGGAATGGCCACCCACTGCAATCTTCTTGAATGGAATATCCCATGGACAGAGGAGCCTGGTGGGCTTCAGTCCAAGGGGGTCACAACGAGTTGGATGTGACTTAGCAACCAACCAACAACTGGGCGCTTAGCTCCCACTTCGTCTTGTGGATAAAAGCCTAGACTTAAGGACAGTCAGGCTCTGGGCAGAGTGATGGCAGCCTGGACTGTATTGGGGCAGCTCCCGCCAAGGGCAACTGCAGCCTCCGGGACACAGAGCCAAAGGGGCAATGGGACGGGCTCCCTGGAGCTGTCAGAGATCACACAGGTGGAGAGAACCCCCCGGGGACCTGCAGGGCCCTTTTTAGAGGCTGTGGTTCTCTCCTGACACCCTGGCAGGTTCATCTTTCTGACTCTCACTTCCTAAATGAGGAACCGGTGGCTCAGCGAGGCTGCGACGCTTGCCTGAGGTCACCCAGCAGTGACCGTCTGGAGCCGTGTTCCCAGGCATCCATGCCTGCCTCCAAAAACTGTTCTTTCCACTCGGCCACGCACGTCTGAAATTTCTGAAACTTTCTTCTTGGCTTGGTTTGGAGGAATTTGAACAAATTCCTGTCTGGTGTACTTTGCGAAAGCAAAATTCTGCTTTTAAAATTAAACTGACTAGCCCCAAGGAAAGGGAAGGGAGAGGTGGGGAAAATTCCTCCAGTGTTTTTGGATTTGCAAAGGTTCTTCTGTGTTTCTGTTTGCGGTGGGGGGAGGGCAGGATGGGCTTCCTCCCCACGCCCTCGGTATTCCTCAGATTATTGTCTCCCATGACTAGATGGAGATAGTTTCAACTCCAGAGTATAAAACCTTAAAATATAGCAAAACTGTACTTACTTTCACTGGTGGGGAGAATCTATGATGAAAATTAGAACCACCTAAAATTCAAAAGTGACTCTAATTTTGGTGTGTACCTTCTGGTCATTCAGTGATATGATCTGAAATTCTATGACCTTGTTCCATGATACAAATATAACCATTTGAGAAGTAGAACATATCACCAACACAGAGAATTTTTATATAAAATACATTTTTTTTGGACTTTAATATAAGTGGGGAGTCCCAGGTGGCTCAGCGGTGAAGAATCCTCCGGCCGACGCAGGAGATGAGGGTTCGATCCCTGAGTCGAGAAGACCCCGTGAAGTAGGAAACGGCAAACCACTCCAGTATTCTTGTCTGGAGAAGTCCATGGACAGGGGAGCCTGGCGGGCTACAGTCCACAGGGTCACACAGAGTTGGACATGACTGAGCAACTGCACACACACACACACCTGAATGGCTAGTTTTTAGAAGACAGCTGTAATTGGCTGGGCATTTTGTCCTTTGCTTATTGATACCGTGCAGGGCCCGGTGGGGCTCCTGGGCTCCAAGCCTTTCTTTGTCCCTCGTTTCTTTGATTACAGGAAACAGCCACCTTTCAGCCTCCATGACCTTCCCTGAGCCCCGGTGGGCAGATTGAAGCAGTTGTTCATTAGGGAAGGGAGGGGATGTGAGACCAGGGAGAAACAGATAGTGGAGAGCAGCCTTGGACAAAGTCCTGTTTCCCCATCAATGGATACACACAACAACATCTTTGAGCTGTTTTTCAGAGACTGAAACCCCCTCCAGGTGAGAGAAATTAATGATTAATAATGGTAGGTTGCCCACAAACATGTAGACCCCAGACCAGTTGGACTTGAGGGTTGATGATGCTGACGCCTCCTTATCCCACCACCAACCCATCAGAAGAAATCCACAGGCTGCTCATGCCCTCTTTGAACCAGTGCTGTAAAACCACTAACCATCTTCTTTGGGGGAGGGAGTGTGCCGTGCTCAGTTGCTCAGTGGGGTCGGATTCTTTGTGACCCCACTGACTGTAGCCCACCAGGCTCCTCTGTCCATGGGATTTCCCAGGCGAAAATACTAGAGTGGGGTGCCGTTTCCTTCTCCAGGGCAAGGCAGGGTAGTAGAAACACAGTTTTTCAAGGCAGGAGGCCTCTGTGGCTCCTTTGCCTAGTGAAGTAATGAACCTATTAGGGCTGCCATATGCCTGTCCTTCAGGATGACTTCAAGGGACAGAGGTCATCCACCAGCCACACAGGAGGCTGACTTCAGGAAGAGAGAAATGCATACTTTGCTTGCACTGGCCCATTTTGGGATTTTCTCTTATAAGCTTGTGTGTGCTATGGCTGAGTCATTTCAGTTGTGTCCGACTCTTTGCGACTCTTAGCCCACCAGGCTCCTCTGTCCATGGAATTTTTCAGGCGAAGAATACTGGAGTGGGTTGCCATGCCCTCCTCAAGGGTACCTGCCCAAGCCAGGGATTGAACCCGCGTTTCCTGCAGCTTCTGCACTGTAGGCGGATTCTTTCCCACTGAGCCGTTGCTAGACCTCTCTTGGAAGACCTCTCTTGGAAGCATACTTTATCTCAGCTATTACATTGACGAATAGTAGCTTCTGTTCCATGGGCACTGTTCTCAGAAACAGCTGGCATCCAGGGAAATGTCAGTCTGAAAAAATACACTATTAAAAAATTTTTCTTTAAACATGTTAGAGTTTCATACAAATACCTGAGGCGGATTTGGTAATTCAGGAAAACAAAATAAGGCAAAGTTCAAAAGGCTCCCTATAAAACAGCTCTTTTTTCCTCACAAAAATCCCACTCTACTAACCTTGCCCTGAATTACTGGCATGCTGAACCACAGGAATTCATACTCTACACATACTCTTAGCCGAAAGAATGAGTTCTAACCATAGATCTAAAATAATAAGGTAAAATTAAGAATTTAACGTTCCATAAAGACTTAAGATTCTTGGAAATGTTCAAAGGAGATGTTTTAAACATGAGATTGTTACTTTTTAAATATAGGGTTTGGATTTCATGACTAAATCTTTATGATTTAACAATATGAATCACCAAAATTATTTCTGAAGAAAAAAAAAAAAAAAAAAAGTATAGCTCTTAAAAATAAGAGGTATACTTTATCTCATTTCAATGCTCTTAAAAACTTGCCAAAGGAGTGTTATTGCTGAAAAATGTTAACACGTAGGTAAAATCCTAAGCATAATAGACACATACTCACACACACATATTTCTAAACTCAGCCACACCCACAGAAAGTCACATACTAGAAAGGACTATCAGTCTAAAATCTGTTTTTCTAGGCAAAGAAATATGAGAAATTTTTAGTGCTGGAACAGGAAATATTTTGGCAAACCACCAAAACTACTTTGAACTCACAATGATGTTACTGATGATCGTAACAGTGGCCATCTCAGGGAAATATAAATCTAACCCTGTAGAGTTTGGCGAAATATAGGGTGTATTTTTCCTTAACTGTCCATCAAACAATATGCACTGGAAGCTTCAGCACGTCATTTATCTATTATCAGAGAATTCCTGAAGCAGGGTGTTTGATGGTTTTTGGCAAGATTCTAGAATAATGTCACATGCCTTCAGTGAAATTGACACTGTGTAAGATTTTACAAATCTGATCATTTTATTTCAAAAAGAATATGCTCATCTGAGCCATTGCTGACTTTGCCTTTTTGACCAAAACTAAACAAATCTCACTGATCCATTGTAGAGTCAAGAATGCAAGTTTTCTTAATTTAATCATGTACACTTTTCATTAGTCAATCTGGTTTTCTATTTTAGAAGAAAAAGGTAAGAGGTTCCATTAGCTGCAGCATTTTCAGTCTAATCGAATCCCTTAAACTTAACCTGTGATAAAGCTAAGTTGCTCATCTTCTTGCCCTTCCCCAAACATGCTCTTCTGGAAGTTAACAATGACTCCGTTTAATCAGTTATGACACAAGTCAAAAAGCTTGGAGTGATCCTTCTATTTTAATACTCAGCAAATCTATCTGGAAACCCATTAACTTAGAAGCACTGTGTATCTAGAATCTTCTCCTACCTCCACCGCTACCACCCTGGTCCAGGGCACCAGCAACTGTCTCATGGGTTATGACAGCCTAATGGTCCCCCTCCTCTGTTGCTGCTTCTCCTCAGTCTGTTCCCAAGCCAGCAAGCACGGCGTTTCTCATCAGTCTTGTTTATCCACATCAAATGCCCCCCAGTCTCCCATCTCACTTAAGAGTAAAAGCCAAAATCATTGTGTCGCCACATAAGGCTCTCCACGATCTGTCCCTGCTTGCCTTTCTGCCTACATCCCCTTCTGCTCTCAAGATGAGCGCTTCCACGTATTAAGGGAGAGGGTATTGAGCACGCTGTCCTCCAGGGCCTTTACACCAGGTGATCTCTGCACACACTTACCCTGAGAGCCACAGGGCTCACTCCCTCGCAGTAATCATGTTTTTATTTAAAGGAAGATTTCACAGCTACCCCACCCCAGATTGCAATTCCTGCTCACACATCCCTGCTCTCCCTCATCTGTTTTCCTTCCTAACATTTATCACCACATTACACACGGTGTGCATGCTCACTCAGTCATGTGTGACTCTTTGTGACCCCATGGGCCCTCTGTCCATGGGGATTCTCCAGGTGAGAATACTGGAATGGGTTGCCGTTTCCTTCTCAAGGGGATCTTCCCGACCCAGTGATTGAACCTGTTTGTCTTACGTCTGCTGCAGTAGCAGGTGGGTTCTTTACCAACTGTACCACCCACGAAGCCCACACACAGTTTATTTTACTTGTTTATCCAAATTATCTCCTATGTTCTTCAATACAATGTGGAAGCCTCAGGAAGACAAGGACTTTTTGTCTGTTTGGCTCACTATATCCTAGTAGGTCCTCAATAAACAATTGTTAAATTAATAAAAATATGTTCTCAAAATAACTGATTGTCCAGGAGAAACTGAGAAGAAATCAGTCAAGGAACACATACATATTCCCTAGAAAGAAAAGAAAATCAAACCTGAATTAGATAATAGGATATGCATGTTTGGAATGTATAAAAATCCCATTAGTCATTTGCTAGCTACGTGAATCAGAGAAAGAGCAAATAAAACACAAGAGGACATGTGAAATTTTGAGACCAGGGCCAGACTAATGCAGGAACAGGTGGCATTTTCCTAATGTGTTCCCTCTACGGCAGATGGTGTCTGTAATTTACAGCCTGCACAGTTCCATTGCTACGATTTCTCGAGTTTCTAGTAAAATACAACCATACCCAGGGGGCACTTCACTATGGCACATCCCACACAAACCCAGGAATCACTCAGCTCTCTCTTCTCTCTATTTGAACAAACGGACAGAAGAACTTCTCAACTGAATACAGATCACAAATTATACTGGTCGAATGAATTTCCTAAGTCACAGGTCCACTTAACATGCACGGACCCATCATTGTCTAAGTTCCATGAACAGATAGCAACAGCTGGGTCCTGAGCAAGGGCAGGTGAGCAGACTCTGTCTCTAACGTGTCATCTGGAAGCCGTAAGACGTGTTAAACTGTGTGCACTTGATTTCTCACCCGTGGGTGACTGCCTATTAGTCACTCACATTTCTTGCTGGTGGGTGGAGGACAATGCTGGGAAATGCAAGAGCCTTGCTCTTGGACTGTAGAAATTAACTGCCTCCATGAAAACCTAAGGAAGAACTTTCCAAATAGAAAGAGAAGCTTTTCAAATAAGAACAGCACTGGGTGGAAGCTGGGAGAGGCCTCAAGGAGGAACACTTAGTCAATACAAAAATAAATAATCCGATAAAGACAAAGAAGAAATTCCTAGAGAAACCAAGATGCCTACCTAGGGGCCCTGTACTTGTGTGCTCAGGTGCTCAGTCATGTCCAGCTCTTTGTGACCTCATGGACTGCAGCCCGTCAGGCTCCTCTGTCCATGGGATTCTCCAGGCAAGAATGCTGGAGTGGGTTGCCATTCCCTTCTCCAGGGGATCTTCCTGACCCAGGGATCGAACCCACGTCTCTTGCATCTCCTGCACTGGCAGGTGGATGCTTTACCACTGTGCCACCTGGGAAGTCTACAGACTCTCTTTGGAGCTCATATTTCATAAAATGACATTGAAAAAAGGCAAAACATTGGATACGTAACTCCAAATAAATAAATACATCAGGTTGGCAGATCTTCATATATAATGTGTCCAGAAGGTCAGGGTTAAAAATGATGTTGAAGTTTGCAAAGTAATAATGATTCCTGGCAATGTAGAGCATGAGGATAAACAACAGAGGGATCTAATACCTTGGGGAAGAAAATCATTAAACTGGATAGGACACAATCAAGAGTTTAACAAGGAAAGACATGTTCAGGGATGTGAGGGAAAGAAAAGGTGGATGAGGTACCCTTAGCACACTACCTAAGAGGCATCAGATAAATTGTTAGTAAGTCACTAAGCTGTCATCCCTGAGAAAAACTGGTAAAAATGAGAACAATTATCAAACCAGCAAAAAATCAATGTAACCTTGACTTTGAGAAAGAAAATTTGTCAATAATATAAATGTGCTTAGTTGCTCAGTCATGTCTGACTCTTTGCAACCCTGTGGACTATAGCCCGCCAGGCTCCTCTGTCCATGGGGATTCTCCAGGCAAGAATACTGGAGTGGGTTGCCATGCCCTCCTCCAGGAGACTTTCCCAAGCCAGGGATCGAATCCAGGTCTTCTGCATTGCTGGCAGATTCTTTACCATCTGAGCCACCAGGGAAGCCCCAATAATATAAAAAACAACCATTAATCTTAGAAAGTCTAGATCCTCTGAAGACCTTTAGGAAAGAAAGTGGAAACTACCAAGAGCCAGCATAGCTCACTATGAAGACATTGGTTCCAGTCTGGTTTACTTTCCTTTTTAAAAATTTTATTTAGATATTGCTTGCTTGCTTGATTGATAGGATAACTAGAAAAGTAGATGTGGTCGTATTAAATCTCAAGACATTTCACATTCTACCCTTCAGAAAACTTGGAGCAATCTTCCTAACTGATACTAGGGTGAGATGAATTCACAGCTGAGTGAACAATCTTTTCTATACTAAGTTTCTATGTAGAAATTAAAGGGAAAATTCTATGCTAATTAAGATACAACCAAAGAAAACTGTCCTCTTAAGAATCTGCCTGTGCTGTGCTGTGCTTAGTTGCTCAGTCGTATCTGACTCTTTGCGACCCGGTGGACTGTAGCCCGCCAGGCTCCTCTGTCCATGGGATTCTCCAGGCAAGAATACTGGAGTGGGCCGCCATGCTCTCCTCCAGGGGGTCTTCTCAACTCAGGGATCGAACCCAGGTCTCCTGCATTGCAGGAGAATTCTTTACCATCTGGGCCACCAGGGAAGCCTTAAGAATCTGCATGCTGCTGCTGCTGCTGTTAAGTCGCTTTAGTCGTGTCTGACTCTGTGTGACCCCATAGACGGCAGCCCACCAGGCTCTCCCGTCCCTGGGATTCTCAAGGCAAGAATACTGGAGTGGGTTGCCATTTCCTTCTCCAAAGCATGAAAATGAAAGTGAAAGTGAAGTCGCTCAGTCGTGTCCAACTCTAAGCGACCCCACGGACTGCAGCCTACCAGGCTCCTCTGTCCATGGGATTTTCCAGGCAAGAGCATTGGAGCGGGTTGCCATTGCCTTCTCCTAAGAATATGCATACCACCCCATAAACATATAATCTCTCAAAAAAAGTCATTAAGAAAATTAATTCACTGATTTATAATGGTGAATCAGTGATAATGATTAATATCAAGTAATCACTACTATTCATTCATCTGATGAATATGTTTCTTAAAAATAATTAGGGGCTTCACTGGTGGCCTGTCCTGGGACAGGCCATATCTGGGTTTATACACAGATTGTCTCCAAGAGTGCTTAAGAAAGTATCCGGGCATTTCATGTGAATCACTCAGAAAGACACTTGGGTTAGAGGCCTCCGAGGAGCCTAGATTTGTTCTCCATCCACACAAAATTCCAGCATTGTCAACCATCTAATTGAACCAATACATCTTGGTGATTTCTCAAAATTACCTATTTATGTCCTGTTTTCAAGAAATATCTTATTTCCACATTCGTCTTTCCTGACTTGCAATAGGCACTGAAAATATTATGCGGTCCAGCAAAGAAATTTTCCATTTCCTTAAGTTCAAACACTAGATTTTTCTTGGACGAAAATTTTAGCCATCTGCCAGCACTGTGCTTTCTTGTAAAGAATATACCCTTTTATACCTGTACCCTGGAAAATTCTTGCTTTAATTTCTTGCCTCTATTGCAAGAGAAAAAATAAATAACACTGAGTTTATATGTTTCCTTTCTAAATGCCTCACAGGGCTGGGATTACTATAGCTCTAATTTTTAAATTTACTTATTTTCATTCTATAGATGACCACAGAATAGATTTATGATAAAAACTGCTTCACCGACTGATGCATATAAACAATTTTAGGATGCTAAGTATAAATATTTTGATTGCTAAATGCTTTTTCATTTTAAAAATAAATTGTTATAACTGCCAAGCATAATTAACCTAAATGTTTCTAGTTTTTCTTAAACATTTAATTGAAATGCATAATATTCAATGTATTTTCCTCTTTTTATCCTCACTTTAGGGCTGTCTATAAATTATCGTTCCCTTCTCCAGGGGATCTTTCTGACTCAGGGATCGAAAGTGGGTCTCCTGCATTGTATTGCGGGCAGATTCTTTACATCTGAGCCACCAGGGAAGCCCCACAAATTAACCAAAGTGAAATGCAATTTAGCAGAACTTAAAGAGCTTTCCATTCTGAAGGAGATCAGCCCTGGGATTTCTTTGGAGGGAATGATGCTGAAGCTGAAACTCCAGTACTTTGGCCACCTCATGCGAAGAGTTGACTCATGCTGGGAGGGATTGGGGGCAGGAGGAGAAGGGGATGACAGAGGATGAGATGGCTGATGGCATCACTGACTCGATGGACGTGGGTCTGAGTGAACTCCGGGAGTTGGTGATGGACAGGGAGGCCTGGCATCCTGTGATTCATGGGATCACAAAGAGTTGGACATGACTGAGCGACTAAACTGAACTGAAAGAGCTTTCTATTACCTCCTGAAACTATTTAGTCAAATAATCAGAAAGGTTGTTCCAGTCTTATAATTTGTTCCCACTTATCTTTGTTGTTCAGCCACTAAGTTGTGTCCAACTCTTTGTGACCTCATGGACTGCAGCAAGCCAGGCTTCTTTGTTCTTCACTACCTCCCAGAGTTTGCTCAAATTCACGTCCATTGAGCCAGTGGCACTATCTAATCATCTCACCCTCTGCCACCCCCTTCTCCTTTTGCTTCAGTCTTTCCCAGCATCAGGGTTTTTTCCAATGAGTTGGCTCTTGACATGAGATGGCCAAAGTATTGGACTTACATAGTATCCGTTAAAGAATGTGTAATTACTGATACAAACAACATGCTTGATATAGAACATCTTTATAATAAGGATGCACTAGGGATGATTTTATGAGATGATGGGAAGAAATTTTGGTCACAAACTAGATATTCTCTGGAGATGTTACTGAATCACTGACGTTAAGAATTTTGATCTGATTCACTTTTGTTAGGTATTGGCTCTCAAACATCTACATGTGAAAACTGAGCACCACTGATCTCTACTGTCCAGAGAATCTGATTTCTTCTCTGTGAATGCCATCAAATGAAACCCACACAACATGGTCTGGTTAGCTCCAGGAACCAGTGACTGCTCCCTGATTAAATTTCTACGTCACTATTCAGCCTGACCCTCCACATCTGCCTCAGCCCATTTATTACATCCTCCTGTGTCACTCGGGCTTCCCTGAGATAAAACCAATCAAATGAATCATCTAGGGAGTCCTGTATTTTGTTGTTTATTTGGCTGTTTGATTCTTAAAACCTAGAGATGGCTTTCTTGCTGTCTTTCACACCCTTTTCTGGAGTGGTTATCTCTACAGGGCTCATAGACCACACTTAGAGCCTCAGGTTTTAGGAAGGTTGAATTTTAAGTTGGTTGGCGGGCTAACCAGAGTTCATTTTGTTATTGTTATGCTTACATAACTCACAGAAATATTATTCATGTATACACACACACACACACACATATAGATGTGTGTGTGTGTGTGTGTGTGTGTGTGTGCACTCAGTCGTGTCTCACTCTATGTGACCCCAAGGACTGTAAATATTATTCATGTATACACACACACACACACACACATAGAGGTGTGTGTGTGTGTGTGTGTGTGTGTGTGTGTGTGTGCACTCAGTCGTGTCCCACTCTATGTGACCCCAAGGACTGTAAATATTATTCATGTATACACACACACACACATATAGATGTGTGTGTGTGTGTGTGTGTGTGCACTCAGTCGTGTCCCACTCTATGTGACCCCAAGGACTGTAAATATTATTCATGTATACACACACACACACACATATAGATGTGTGTGTGTGTGTGTGTGTGTGTGTGTGCACTCAGTCGTGTCCCACTCTATGTGACCCCAAGGACTGTAAATATTATTCATGTATACACACACACACACACACATATAGAGTGTGTGTGTGTGTGTGTGTGTGTGTGTGTGTGTGTGTGCACTCAGTCGTGTCCCACTCTATGTGACCCCAGGGACTGTAGCCCACTAGGCTCCTCTGTCCATGGAATTTTCTAAACAGGAACACTGGAGTGCATTGCCATTCTCTTTTCAAGGCGATATTCCTGACTCACAGATTGAACCCAAATCTCTTATATCCATCACATTGGCAGGATTTTTTATCATCACACCACCTGGGAAACCCATGTGTGTCTGGACAGGGAAGCCTGGAGTGCTGCGCAGTCCATGGGGTCACAAATAGTTGGACACGACTGAGTGACTGAACTAAACTGAAGTATACATATATATATATATATGTATATGCATGAAATATCCCGTTATTTTTTTTAAAGCTAAAAATTTCCATACTCTCTTTGGTAGCATTCATTGAAATGTCAATTCTTCTGGAATGACCTACTGAAAATTGAGGGGAAAAAAACGCTCCTTTTTTTGTACTTTGTGGTATACTACTTTTGTATATATACTTTTGTAGTATACATGAAAAGCAAGATGAGTTTATGTTGGCATCAACAATGGAAAATGGTAACACTATTTCCATACACTATTTCTTAAAAAGTTCAGGACTCCCTAAGCATGCACATTTTTGGAACACAGTGAAAATGGTACATTTGGCATTTTCCACAGTCACCAGAAAATAATGCTTCTGATTAGCAGAATTTACCTATATGCACAGGCATCTAGGACTTTAGCTAGTGGGATCTACCTGACATCAATTTTTTTTAAAAGACTTGGCTCTTGAGCAGAAAATGCAATTAAATTCAAGCTGTGTGCTTCATGTCCTTTTTATCCTTAGTCAGATAAAGAGACAAGAATTATGCACAACCAAGCCCATGCTAGAGAAGTCTTCAAGGAAACACCACGCTTTAAATAAGTCACCAAGAACAGATCCCTAAAATTCCAAACAATGCTTACATTTTAGAAATGCTTCATGGATACAATTACACATAATGCATTTTGAGAGTGACCATGGCACCAGGCAAGACTGTTTTCACATGTAGAGGATTCACCAAAGCTGACAAATGACTCACAGAGACAGAATCCCTGACTACCCTACAAACTTAATAAACATGGACCAAAGGAAAGGGAAACAAGCCCATCAGAGCCTTGTTGTTGGTCAATCCCTCAGTCATGTCCGACTCTTTGTGGCCCCATGGACTGCAGCACACAAGGTTTCCCTGTCCTTCACTATCTCCCAGAGTCTACTCAAATTCGTGTGCATTAAGTCGATGATGCCATCCAACTGTCTCATCCTTTGTCGTCCCCTTCTCCTCCCGCCCTCAGTCTTTTCCAGCATCAGGGTCTTTTCTAATGAGTTGGCTCTTTCCATCTGGTGGCCAAAGGATTGGAGCTTCAGATTCAGCATCAGTCCTTCCAATGAATATTCAGGGGTGATTGCCTTTAGGATTGAGGGGCTTGGTCTTCTTGCAGTCAAGAGTCTTCTCTACTTCCTTTGATACTCAAATGGGCATCTCTTGCATTTCCTGCCTTGGCAGGCAAATTTTTTTACCACTAGCACCACTGGGAAGCCCAAGTACATAATCCCTAAAATAAAATTCTGTTCCTCGTGATAGACGTGGCTGCTGTTCTCTCTGTCCAGCATCTCGATGATTCTGTTTTCCATCTCTTCCTGCCTGGTAGTACTGAGAGTGCCCTAAGGTATTCTGTATTCTAAATCTACCTTCAGCTCTTCAACTTACAACAATAAAGGTATGCCTGACAACGTCTCAGCTATGAAGAATTAATTGTACAAGATTTTCCTAATTTCCTCAGATTACAACAAACTAACATTAATAAAAAGTGAGGACATTATGAATTTTGCAATATTCTTAAATAAAATACATGTTAGAGAAGCTCTGGTTACCATTTAAGGTTTGATTACAGATTAAGGTTTTTTCCACCCCTGACTTTCTGTTTTAAAAGGAAAATCACACATTCTGGGACATTGTGCACACTGAAGTCATTTGGGTTTTAGCTTTGTACCTTTTAGACACTCAAGACTCTCAATGAAGCCACAAAGTACGGTTCTTGCTGTGTACTATTATTTCCAATGCCATATAAAATTGTTTTTTTCCAGGAGAATATTAGGATGTGGAAGGAAAAAGTCTCCATTTTTGTATCCCATTAGACAGTTTTCTGCCTTTTAAGACATTGATTATACGGAATGGGCCATTATCCATCTTTAAGGTTCTTAGAATCTGTCTCAAAGGCTTTTTGTTAACGACTGCAGTCAGCCTTAAGAGCTGTATCCTTGCTCCTGACACATGTCCATGATGACTTACCCACTATTATTTTTATTTTTATGTTCTTGGAGTGGAGGCAGCGATTAAATCTGCCTTCTTGCTATATCTATACCTCCTTATATTTAATTCTAATACCCTCTTACTACAGTCCCTTGGCACCCATCTTTTTCCACTCTAGAAAAACTTTCCCAGGGTTAGAAGAAAGGGTCATGAGATTTGCCAGGCTACAGAGCAGCCCTGTGAATTTCCCCATCATGATACAGGTGACAATATCTTTTCTATGGTGCCCATACTGTGACCAAGACATTCCTGATTCTGCACTTCCCACTCGTGCAAAGTCCTTCATCCACGGTTTGCCACTCTTTTCTCTCTTCCCACAAGCCAAATCCTTACTTAGAACACGGCTTCTGTCCCCTTGTACATTTCTTGAGTGTTAGGCGTCCAGCACACATACTTTCATTCAGTCTGAAATATTACAGGCTGAAAACAAATACCAGACAAAAGTCAAATGTTCAGAACATATATAAGAATAAGGTAGACAAGCCAAGAGAAAAATGGGCACAATATATAAACCAGTAACTTACAGAAGAAAAGAAATCTGACCAATAAACATTTGTTGTTGTTGTTTACTCACTAAGTCAAGTCCAACTCTTTGCAACTCCACGGACTGTAGTCCGCCAGGCTCCTCTGTCCACAGGATTTCCAAGGCAAGAATACTGGAGTAGGTTGCAATTTCCTTCTCCAGGGGATCTTCCTGATTCAGGGATTGAGCCTGAATCTCCTGCACTGGCAGGTGGATTCCTCACCACTGAGCCATCAAGGAAGTCTAATAAACATGTGAGAAGAAGCCTAACCGGACTAAAAGCTCACTAATTATTACTACTAGAAGCACAGAGAAATACCTTTTCACACCCATTTGGTTGGCTAAAATTTAAAAGTTTGATAGTATCAAATACTGTCATGCTGAATGGAAAACAGATATACTCAACTCACAATGCTAGTTTATAGGAGCAATTCGGAAGTGCCTATTAAATAAAAAATATGCATACCCAGCACTTCCATTTACAGGTATCTATTATAGAGAACTATGCCCACTGCGCATTGAGACACTCACACAAGGATATTTAATACTTCACTGTGAGTAATCACACACAAAGAGGAAAAAGTGTTCATCAGTTGCAGAACAAATAAAATATTTGACAGTCATAGACTTGAAGATTACCTAGCTGCTAAACTAAGTGTAGCTGATGCATATTTATTCATGAGAATCATATGAAAACACTGCTACAAATATTTTATATACACATACATATGCAGAGCCATGGCTGGTAGGTTTAAAGTCTGAAAGGATACAGACTGAACTCAGAATAGTGTTATCTTAGAGATACTAGAGAGGAGGCCAAAATCAGACCTAGTCATCAAAAAAGACTCTGCTATTTTAACAGTTTTTAAAAGAATAAAATTATTTCCGATGTAACCGAAATTTTCTAAATTCAAGAAGCATTCAGATCATGAGTCAGATGATCTTTATTACTAAAGTTTTATAGAAGCCCCTCACTTTACAAGTGAAACACATAGAAAAAATGTCAACATCTAGTCATAGACGATAATTCACTATCAGGGCATGTTATATGCTTATAGAATTTTTTCCAATTAGTTTATCTTTTACATGACCTTACTTTTGTATGCATTCACTGGTTCTAGTTTGATGGGGTATGTCTGTGCATGTCTATGCATGCACGTGGAATACAAGGAATCCATACAAATAGATTTTAAGTCTGTACTTTGAAACTCTCTAATATGCAAATCAATCAGCAATGCACAAATATGATTACACAAGTTCAAATGGGGCACATGATAAAAATGTACGAACTGCAGAGTATAAATTATTTGTACAATGTGCACTTTATAGTACGTAATATACTTAGAAATGTTAGGCTAGATAGAATATGATTTCATGAGTATCAGTATGAGATTCCTCATTTTTAAAAGTATGGTTTTATACCATCCCCAAAGAATAGTAATTTAAAAAATATTTTCAGTCCATTAATTCAGTATCTTTAAATAGACTGTCAAAGAAATCATCTGTTTAATGTTTTATGTGCCTTTTATTTGAAGTCTAATGTCTTGGCAAAAGGATTGAATTGATGATCTAATATATTTAGTTTCATCCTTAATTTCTATCATTTATGATTTATGTAGGAACCATTTGCTTATACTACTATATGATTATTGAAAACAATTTAGCTAAGCTCTCTAAGTGTACATATTTTAAAAGATAAGTCTGTTCTGTTAATAAAACTTTAAGTATACATATTTTAAAACATAAGTCTGTTCTGTTAATAAAACTTTAAAAATTCTAAAAATGTATTCCAACAAAATAGCAATCATGATTCACCACCTTTATTAACAGTTTCTTATAATTCAATAATATTGTGATTTCATTTCATATATATTTACTTAACATAAAACAGCCTACAACTAACTATATCAGTATACCAAGCATCAGTCAACTAATAATTAATTTGAGATAATACATCGAGAATTATAAATAATGAACTTGCCAAATTTCTTAGCAGATGACAAGGCTTAAACAACTCATAATTACAGACCTCAGCCATTTGTCTTAACTAGGATAAATGTCTCTGCATTTAGATTTGCCAAACAAATTTCAAATTTAATGGAGTAATCTGTTAATATCCCCAACTAATCGGTTTTTAACAATGTGAACAATCAGATCAGATCAGTCGCTCAGTCGTGTCCGACTCTTTGCGACCCCATGAACCGCAGCACGCCAGGCCTCCCTGTCCATCACCAGCTTCCGGAGGTCACCCAGACTCACACCCATCAAGTCAGTGATGCCATCCAGCCATCTCATCCTCTGTCGTCCCCTTCTCCTCCTGCCCTCAATCCCTCCCAGCATCAGAGTCTTCTCCAATGAGTCAACTCTTCGCATGAGGTGGCCAAAATACTGGAGTTTCAGCTTTAGCATCATTCCTTCTAAAGAAATTCCAGGATTGATCTCCTTCAGAATGGACTGGTTGGATCTTCTTGCAGTCCAAGGGACTCTCAAGAGTCTTCTCCAACACCACAGTTCAAAAGCATCAATTCTTCGGCGCTCAGCCTTCTTCACAGTCCAGCTCTCACATCCATACATGACCACAGGAAAGACCATAGCCTTGACTAGGCGAACCTTTGTTGGTAAAGTAATGTCTCTACTTTTGAATATGCTATCTAGGTTGGTCATAACTTTCCTTCCAAGGAGCAAGCGTCTTTTAATTTCATGGCTGCAGTCACCATCTGTAGTGATTTTGGAGCCCAGAAAAACAAAGTCTGACACTGTTTCCACTGTTTCCCCATCTATTTCCCATGCAGTGATGGGACCAGATGCCATGATCTTCGTTTTCTGAATGTTGAGCTTTAAGCCAACCTTTTCACTCTCCACTTTCACTTTCATCAAGAGGCTTTTTAGCCCCTCTTCACTTTCTGCCATAAGAGTGGTATCATCTGCATATCTGAGGTTATTGATATTTCTCCCGGCAATCTTGATTCCAACTTGTGAACAATGCAATGTAACTTTACTAATTCAGCAAAAGTACATGTCCTTGGATTCTGTTTCTATAGGCCCCCATTGTTGTCATCTTTTTAAAAATTTAGTTTTAAGACTGCTCTTCCTTAATGCTTGGTGGCATTTTAAAGTCAAAAATTAAAAAAATAATAATACCCATAACTAACCTTGGGTGGTAATCATTTCATAATATACACATGTAACAAATCATCACGTTGTAAACTTAGATTTAAACAATGTTCTTTGTCAATTATCTCTCAATAAACCTGAAGGAAAAAGTGAAAAATAGCACCTAAAAATACTGGCCTACTTCAGGGCTAGAACATAAAGTCTCACATGTAAATCCTCTGCCTACACCCTGCCCTCTCAATAATTCTCAGTCCAGTTACTAGTGAGAATTCACATTATATAAAAACAGAGCATTTATGATGGGAAGGAAAAATATGTCCCATGATTTTCCATGAGCTCAGTGAGTGAAAGTCATTCAGTCATGTCCAACTGTTTGTGACCCCATGAACTGTAGCCCACCAGGTTCCTCTGTCCATGGGATTCTCCAGGCAAGAATACTGGAGTGGGTTGCCATTCCCTTCTCCAGGGGATCTTCCATACCTAGGGAGCAAGCCTGGGTCTTCTGCTCTGCAAGCAGATTCTTTACAGTCTGAGCCACCAGGGAAGCCCTCCATGAGCTCAGGGGGATACAAAAGAGTAATAGTCACATGTACTAACGTGCAAATAACATATCTGTTTTCTCATAACTCCTCTTCCTAGGATGCTGACTTTGCCGATGTCTATCTGTAAACTGTCTGAAGACTTGTGTTTGGTAAAATACTGTTTCCCTAAATCCCTAAGTGTGTGCTCTGCCATTTCACTGTAGGTGGTGAAGGAGTTCCTGAGATGGACTCCCTGGTCATAGGGAGGCATTCATCTGCACCGAATAAACAGAACAAGGGTCAAGTTCATCAAAATGCACATCACCCAGTAAACCAAGAGGTTTACTTAGCTTCTTAATAACTTCATATGATATTAACATTCAGGAAACATACATTATCAATATGACTGTATTCAATATGGCAACCAGAGAGTCAAAATTTTACTACCAGGGATAAGATGGCTTACGTACATCATCACTCTATAACTTTTGGTCATCATCCAGTTAAATAATTTGAGAACTCATAGTACATCTCAAGCAGCTTGTAGAGGAATATATAATAAACACAGAACTCATACGCTTGCATGACAAATATTCAACTCTGATGAAAGTAAAAAAAAAAGAATGCCAATGGGTAATATTTTAGCGGGCTTCTCTTTTGTAAAAAGAGAGAAAGAACCATTGAAACTAACACCAGACTTTAAAATATCAAAGTGAAAGGGAAAGTTGCTCAGTCATGTCCAACTCTTTGGGACCCCATGGACTGTACCATGGAATTAGTCCATGGAATTCTCCAAGCCAGAATACTGGAGTGGGTAGCCTTTCCCTTCTCCAGGGAATATTCCCAACCCAGAGATAAAACCCAGGTCTCCCACATTGCAGGTGGATTCTTTACCAGCTGAGCCACAAGGGACGCCCCAAAATACTGGAGTGGGTAGCCTATCCCTTCTCCAGGGGATCTTTACAACTCATGAATCAAACCGGGGTCTCCTGCATTGCAGGTGGATTCTTTACCAACTGAGCTATCAGAGAAACCCTTAAAATATCAAGCAATGCAGTAAATACATTTAAAATATATTTCATTCTCTAGCAGCATTTTTCTCTTTTGATTTGGTTCTTTTGTTTGTTTTGAACAACTGCCATTGGGTTTGCTGTCCTTTTCCTCAAAGGGTTAACCCTCCGTAACAGCCAGTCCCTGCCAATATCACCATCTCCCCCGTCTGTCCACAGCTTCACGGAGACTGAAATCTGTATAGTATCGATCAATTTGGAATATGATCGAAAGGCATGCGTCTTCCACATGAAACAGTATAGACTACAGATAAGAAATGAACAAGTAGCTGATTTCAGGAAGTCTCATAAACATATGTATAGAGATGACCATTGGCACTTACATTTGCCAAACTACACATGACCTGTAGGGTAACTGTTACAAGGTGCCCTGGATGTTAGGCTAGCTGACTTGGGTGAAAAGTACCACTCAGAGTGCTTGGCCCAATTCAGGCACTACATAAATGCTAAGTTCTGCTTCCTTACTAACAAGCCTAACAGTCTCTGTCCAACAACACAACAATTCATAAGTCCTCTTGAATCATGACCTTGCTCTGTTTTGAGCTCTTTTGCCATCTGCTGCCTTTGATTCCAGGCTGTCTGCCTTCAAGACTTTCTCCAGGTTCCGTTTCCAGTGGCCCAGGACCCTCTTGACCCCTGTGTAGATGTCTCAGCGGAATATGCTTTTCCCTACC
The DNA here is from genome assembly GCA_935064755.1 of Tragelaphus eurycerus. Classification (NCBI taxonomy): domain Eukaryota; kingdom Metazoa; phylum Chordata; class Mammalia; order Artiodactyla; family Bovidae; genus Tragelaphus; species Tragelaphus eurycerus. The sequence goes on from CAKXYN010000059.1 coordinate 5,663,570, forward strand.
AGCTGCCCCTCTCCTTTGTCCATTTTCCAGGCCATTACTGGCTGCTTTCTGGGGCTGACTTTCTTTGAAGCCTTTGCAAACTAATCTCAGACAGCTGTGAGCTAATGAACCCTGAGCCTTCAGGACCCTCCCCTTAGGTTAAAAGGGGGTGTGGTCAGAACAAGAGCCTAAGAAGATGTCAGATGTGTTATCCATTATTTTGAGTCAACTTCTGTTCACTCTGGCTTCATTTTACAGAGCTTGTAAAATTCAGTTCACCACCAACACAAATGAGCTCAAGGCCATCCTATTAAACTGATGAAGAGAAGTAAACACCTTTGTTTTAGAAACTTCTTTGAAATTTGATCAAAATCTGTTGATGCCTAAATGATTTTTTCTTATGAGTTAACATAGTTTATGCTGTATTTTGGTGTACACATTTCCTTTTTAAAAAACTCAATGGAAAATCCTGTTTGGCAATCTATTTTTTGAAATATAGGACTACTATATGCGTAGGCTAACCAAAAATGATTAAGTACAGAACTGGGAGTTCTAGCACCTAAAACAAGTCAGCTCTTATTAAGGAAATCAATTTATAAGCAAAAGTGAATTTTCAAAAAATACAATGCTATCCATCTCTGGTTCTGTGTTAGCACACTCCTAGTGCCTGTCGATGCTAACACAATGCCTAATACGTTTTGTTTTGTTTTAGGAATAGATTTGTTTTTTATTGAAGAACACACATACCAGTGCAAGGTACTGCACATACAACAACAAATCATTTTTTGGGGAAAAGGTATAAAAAAGAATAAAACTGCAACTGTTTTAGCTACGCATTCCCAACTTGAGGCATGCTGGCAAAGGATAGTTAGATCAGATCAGATCAGTCGCTCAGTCGCGTCCGACTCTTTGTGACCCCATGAACTGCAGCACGCCAGGCCTCCCTATCCATCACCAGCTCTCGGAGGTCACCTAGACTCACATTCATCGAGTCAGTGATGCCATCCAGCCATCTCATCCTCTGTCGTCCCCTTCTCCTCCTGCCCTCAATCCCTCCCAGCATCAGAGTCTTCTCCAATGAGTCAACTCTTCGCATGAGGTGGCCAAAATACTGGAGTTTTCAGCTTTAGCATCATTCCTTCCAAAGAAATCCCAGGGCTGATCTCCTTCAGAATGGACCGGTTGGATCTCCTTGCAGTCCAAGGGACTCTCAAGAGTCTTCTCCAACACCACAGTTCAAAAGCATCAATTCTTTGGCGCTCAGCCTTCTTCACAGTCCAGCTCTCACATCCATACATGACCACAGGAAAGACCATAGCCTTGACTAGGCGGACCTTTGTTGGCAAAGTGATGTCTCTGCTTTTGAATATGCTATCTAGATTGGTCATAACTTTCCTTCCAAGGAGTAAGCGTCTTTTAATTTCATGGCTGCAGTCACCATCTGCAGTGATTTTGGAGCCCAGAAAAATAAAGTCTGACACTGTTTCCACTGTTTCTCCATCTATTTCCCATGTAGTGATGGGACCAGATGCCATGATCAAGGATAGTTAGGTACTTGATAAATATTTGCTGAATCAATGAATGAGTGAATAAATGCATGCCAGATCTTTTCACCTTCTCTCACTCATTTTCAGTGTTTTCTGGCTAAAACAAGTCACTGCAGAATAGCTGTTAGTGTTTTGATTCTGATTTTCTAAGCAATTTCTTTAATCATTGAAACTCTTACCCTCATATTAAGGAATTGACATTTAATTAAATCTAATCAAGATTCATTTGATTCTATGTCTAGCCTGTCACTCATTCTCCAAAATTTTTTTTTTTAATTGTATTTCTTAACTTTACAATATTGTATTGGTTTTGCCATATATCAACATGAATCTGCCACAGGTATACATGTGCTCCCCCGCCCTGAACCCTCAAAGTCAATGACAGTTTCAAGAAACAGTCTGTGTGCTTAAGAGATCACAGAAAGGGGGTGGCTTTCAGGGGCATATACATCCAGGATAACATGTCTTTGCAAATTTCATGTTCAGAGTTTAAGGGGCTTTGACTCAGAGAAGGAGAGTCTAGATTTTATCACAAATCTACATAAAACTAAAAGATGCCCTGTAACCCTTGAGTTTCCCAAGTCCAAGGGATGTATGAAGAAGTGAATACAAGGATTGTCAAGCACTCCAGGCAACTGTGGGAAGACATAATAAGAAAAGAAGCATCAGCCGAGTAGTTTTTCCTAGTTAGTCTAGGGTGAATGCTAAGTCACTTCAGTCGTGTCCAAGTTTTTGCAACCCTATGGACTGTAGCCCACCAGGCTTCTCTGTCCATGGGATTCTCTAGGCAAGAACACTGGAATGGGCTTCCATCTTCCCCACCCAGGGATAGAACCTGGGTCTCCTGCTTTGCCGGCAGATTCTTTACTTTGAGCCACCAGGGAAGCCTTAGTGTGGCGGTTGGCAAACATTTTATGTCAAGAATCAGGTGGCATGTTTTGTCTCTGTGGAGCATGGTGTCTCCGCTGGAACTACAGAAATTCTGCTGTACTGTCAGTGAGCAGCCACAGACCATAGGTAAACAAATGGATGTAGAGTTGCAATAAAACTTTATTTGCAAAAACAGGCAGGAAGCAGGATGTGGTGCACAGGCCAGTGGTTTACTGAGCCTTGCTCTGGTCAACTCAACACTGCTTTAACTCTTTAGAAGGCCTGCGAGCACAAAGCATCTCAGCTTAAGATGGGTTTGCTGGCAGCATCTAGACGCAGTGCAGAGAATCGGAAAATATTTTTCAAAATTTCATTTCCAATTCAAGTGTACATGGAGGAGACAAAACGGAAGTAAACAGAACATACACTAGCATAGTAAAATATGAGGATATTGTTAGATTATGTCGTATGATCATGAATGTTTTGCCAGGACTCAAAGGAGGTAAGCTGACGCTTACACATTTTCTAACTTTGTGATTTAAAAATAGTTTGCTCTATAATTCATTTATTCATTTAACTGATGACTATATATCTGGTAAAAGTGATAATTATAATCATAGTTAAATTCTATTGAGGACTTATTAGGCATGAGAATGAGAATAATTTAATCTTCCTTCTACCCTCTGAGATAAATATATATATATATGATACTTATACTGATTTTTAAGAAGGATTTCCTGGTGGCCCAGTGGCTATGATTCCATGCTCCAAATGCAGGGGGCCCACGTTCAATTCCTGGTCAGGGAACTAGACCCCACAAACTGCAACTAAAGATCCCACAGGCCTGCTGCAACTAAGACCTGGTGCAGCCAAATAAATAAGACAAAATAAATAAATATTAAAGAAAAAAAGCACAGAGAGGTAAGTAAATATCCTATGTCACCCACTAAGGAGATGCAGACTCCACTTGAAACAGAGTCCTTCCCTTATCTTATGGACTTGAATGCTCATAGAATCCACAAAAAATGCATAAGAAGTGGAAGCATTGGACCAAGAAAAAAAACAAAAGGTATCACACTTAATCTGCATCACTATATGCTTTATTTAACAAAAGCTACAGTAAAAATGTAACTCTTAAGATCGCATTTTCTATGATCAGATATTATCCCGTATCCCCCTATTCTCCCTGGCAAACGTATTTTTGTTTCAACGGTGGCAGCCAACATTTATAGGCATTTATGACTTATTTTAGTATATTTAAGTTCATTTAGCATATTTATCTGAGTATCTTTAGTATACTTTAGCATCTTTAGTACATTTTGCTCTTATGATTCCTTCATCCCAAGCCCTAATGGTTTTGGAGCTGAGGGGTTGGGGAGAAAAAGGGAGCGAGCAGGAAGGGAGGCTTTGTCTCCAAGTCCAGGGCCCACTAAGTGTGGATGCATTTTCCTTCCCACAGTCCAGCGTGGCTCAGGCTGTGAGCCTGAGCAACAAGTCTTCAAGGGCCAAAGAGCTTTCTCCTGGAGGAGGATACCTTAGCCCCACCTGCCTGGCACTGTTTTAATAAGCAGGGCTCCTATTAAACCTTGCAGCCCCAGGAGAGGTGAGAGTCAGCCCTTTCCTGGCCCATTGGTCTTGAGGGAAGAGTGGTGTTAGGGCCTTCCTAGGTACATGGTTCTTTTTTTCGCCAACTGATTAGCTGGTGGAATTAACTGAATTGCAGAGACAGTCAAGGGAATGATGCTCCATGGCTGCCATTGCCAGCAGGGAACATCTCCTTGACTGTTGACACAAGGCTCCTCTCATGGTCTGTTCATTTATGTTTCACAGGGATATGCAGTTTCACGTGGAAGTAACTTCATTTCAATGAACCTTGTACTAAAAGGCTAGAGCCATATTTGCATCATATGTCCATTTTCAATCACAAAGTTTCCACGGAATGTTGGTTGAAAAAGGCAATATGTCTAATACAAAACTGTGAACGTGATCAACCCATCCTCAAAGGCTATGATGAGCTTATGGAGAGTTAGGGCATCACAGGAAGAGGAAGCTTTGCTTTTGCTGGAGGCGCTTAGGATCTCATGAGCTAGCTAATTGGGAAGACAAGAGTCACACACATACACACACACACCCTAGTGAGAAACAGTTCAAAGTAAGCACTGACTTCATGCACAAACCTTGGTGTCACAGTTCAGACAGAAGGGAGAGGAATGCTGCTGGGGCAGCAGAGATGCAGAGAAGTTACTGGAAAGGAGGGCTGGAGGGTGACTCTTCGACTGACAGGACCCTGGGAAGGAGGCATTCCAAGGAGAATGGAATGAAGAATTCAAAGAAATGAGAATGAACTGCTGGTGTTCCAAAGAGTATAGAATACAATGGCCTATGATATATATATATATATATATATATATATATATATATATATTTTACTTTGGTAACTATGCATATCAGAAAGGAATACCTTATAATTTTAAAAACTCACTCTTGGGAGGGAGGAGCTAAGATGGTGGAGAAATAGGACGGGGAGAACATTTTCTCCTCCACAAATTCATCAAAAGAACATTTAAACGCTGAGTAAATTCCACAAAACAACTTCTGAATGACGGCAGAGGACATCAGGCACCCAGAAAAGGAACTCATTGCCTTCTAAAGGAGGTAGGAAAAAATATAAAAGACAAAAAAGAGACAAAAGAGGGAGGGATGGACCTCTGTCTGGGGAAGGGAGTCTTAAAAGAGAGAAGTTTCCAAACACCAGGAAACATTCTCACTGCCGAGTCTGTGCCGAACCTGGGAAGCACAGAGGGCAACATAACAGGGAGGAAAAATAAATAAACAGTTAAAACCCACAGATTATGAGCCCTACGATAACTTCCCCAGCGGAGAAGCAGCGCAAACGCCTGCATACACCATTAGCAAGCGGGGGCTGGGCAGGGAGGCGCGGCGCAGGCTGCATCGCTTAGAGTAAGCATCTGGCCTGAATATCCCGAGTGCCACCTGAGCGAAATAATTTGGGCTAGCAAACCAGACTGTGGGATATCTACCACACGAAAAGCCAGCCCTAACCTAAGACACCGCCAGGCCCGCGCACAGAACAAAGGACTGTACAGAGACAGCCGGCTGCAGACCGTTGCCCTCCGGTGACAGGCAGCCAGAGCCGGAGGGAGACAATCACAGATCCAGAGAGACATTATCTACAAAACTGTAAGCAGGCTTCTTTGCTAACTAAGACTTCTTGGGGCTCTGGTCGGTCAACATCCACCTGACAAGGTGCACCGGTTGTACACCTAGAAAACTGAGCGGCGGGGAGGTGATAAGTTGCAGAAGCTGAGCTTGCTAAACACCTCATAACCTGCACTGCTGGAACCTGTGGAGGACACAAAACACAGGCCCAACCAAACCTGGGCCTCTGAGGACCACCCGAGTGCCTGAACTTGAGCGGCTTAGACCTGGGAGGGGCAAGCAGCCCAGAGCTGGCCCAGGATGGTTCCCTAGAGCCTGAGCAGAGTGGGCAAGGAGGCTACATGCGCTGTGAGCGGGGGCCAGGCCCAGTGTGGCTGAGGCACTGCGAGCACACGCCAGTGTTATTTATTTGCAGTGTCCCTCCCTCCCCACAGCATGACTGAACAAGTGAGCCTAAAAAAAAAGGGGTGTCCGCCACCACCCCCTTTGTATCAGAAACTGAAGAGACCAGCAAACAGAAGAAGCTATAACAGAGGGAACTGCGGTGGAAGCCACAGGCAATAAACTAAAACCCCGTGGTTAGTACCAACTACAGAGGAAGGGGCCTATAGATCTTGAGAAATTTAAGTCAGAACAAGGAACTAGCCGAAAATGAACTGAACCCACAATACCCACAACAATATCAGAGAAAGTCCTATATATATATTTTTACTATTTTTACCATCATTCTTTTTTTTTAATTAAAAAAATTTTTTTAAATCCTCTATTACTCCTTTAATTTTAACTTTTATAACCTACTATTACTTTGTAAAAAAAAATAAAAATAAATAAAGACCCTTTTTAAAAAAAAAAACAAACTTCATATATATATTTTTTTATAACTTTTGTGATCCTTTCTTTTTTCTTTTTTTCTTTTCTTTAACATTGTATTTTTGAAACTCCAAAGTCTACTCTAGATTTTTAACTTTTGCTTTTTGGTATTTGGTATCAATTTGTACCTATATTTTCTTTATAACTTTTGTGAATCTTTTTCTTTCCTTTTCTTTTTCTCTCTATCTTTTCCTTCTTCTTTTCTTTAACATTGTATTTTTGAAATTCCAAACTCTACTCTAGAATTTTAATTTTTGCTTTTAGGCATTTGTTACCAATTTTGTACCTTTAAGAACCTAATCTTCAGTACCCACTTTTTACTAGGGAGTGAGACTACTGGCTTGACTGTTCTCTCCACCTCCGGACTTTCCTTTTTCTCCACCAGGTCGCCTGCCTCTCCTCCCTAACCCCTCTCTACTCTACCCAACTCTGAATTTCTGTGTGTTCCAAACAAAGGAAAATACTTAGGGAACTGATTACTGACTGGATCTGTCTCTCCCCTTTTCATTCCCTCCTTTTATCCTCCTGACCACCTCTGTCTCCTTCCTCCCTCTTCTCTTCTCTGTATAACTCCATGAACATCTCTGAGTGGTCCAGTTGTGGAGTGCACATAAGGAAGTGATTATTGGTTAGCCCGCTTTCTCCTCTATTGATTCCACCACATCTCATTCGGGTCAACTCTAACTCCCTCCTCCCTCTTCTCTTCCCCATATAACTCTGTGAACCTCACTGGGTGACCCTCATGGTGGAGAAACTTTTCATCTTTAACCTAGATGCTTTATCAATGGTGCTGTATAGAAGGAGAAGTTTTGAGACTACTGTAAAAATAAGACCGATAACTGGAAGCAGGAGGCTTAAGTCCAAACCCTGACTCCAGGGAACATTAATTGACAGGAGCTCATCAAATGCCTCCATACCTACACTGAAACCAAGCACCACAAAAGGGCCAACAAGTTCCAGGGCAAGACATATCCAGCAAATTGTCCAGCAACACAGGAACACAGCCGTGAGCTCCAATATACAGGCTACCCCAAGTCACCCCAAAATCATAGACATCTCATAGCTCATTACTGGACACTTCATTGCACTCCAGAGAGAAGAAATCCAGCTCCATCTACCAGAACACCAACACAAGCTTCCCTAACCAAGAAACCTTGACAAGCCACCTGTACAAACCCACACACAGTGAGGAAACGCCACAATAAAGAGAACTCCACAAACTGCCAGAATACAGTAAGGACACCACAAACTCAGCAATTTAAACAAGATGAAGAGACAGAAGAATACCCAGCAGGTAAAGGAACAGGATAAATGCCCACCAAACCAAACCGAAGAGGAAGAAATAACGAATCTACCTGATAAAGAATTCCAAATAATAATAGTGAAATTAATCCAGAATCTGGAAATCAAAATGGAATCACAGATAAATAACCTGGAGAAAAGCATTGAGAAGATGCAAGAAAGGTTTAACAAGGACCTAGAAGAAATTAAAAAGAGTCAATATATAATGAATAATGCAATAAATGAGATCCAAAACACTCTGAAGGCAACAAATAGTAGAATAACAGAGGCAGAATATAGGATTAGTGAATTAGAAGATAGAATGGTAGAAATAAATGAATCAGAGGAGAAAAAAGAAAAACGAATTAAAAGAAATGAGGACAATCTCAGAGACCTGCAGGACAATATTACATGTTACAACATTCGAATCATAGGAGTCCCAGAAGAAGAAGACAAAAAGAAAGACCATGAGAAAATACTTGAGGAGATAATAGTTGAAAACTTCCCTAAAATGGGGAAGGAAATAATCACTCAAGTCCAAGAAACCCAGAGAGTCCCAAACAGGATAAACCCAAGGCGAAACACTCCAAGACACATATTAATCAAATTAACAAAGATCAAACACAAAGAACAAATATTAAAAGCAGCAAGGGAAAAACAACAAATAAAACACAAGGGAATTCCCATAAGGATAACAGCTGATCTTTCAATAGAAACTCTCCAAGCCAGGAGGGAATGGCAAGACATACTTAAAGTGATGAAAGAAAATAACCTACAGCCCAGATTATTATACCCAGCAAGGATCTCATTCAAATATGAAGGAGAAATCAAAAGCTTTACAGACAAGCAAAAGCTGAGAGAATTCAGCACCACCAAACCAGCTCTCCAACAAATACTAAAGGACATTCTCTAGACAGGAAACACAAAAAGGGTGTATGAATTCGAACCCCAAACAATAAAGTAAATGGCAATGGGATCATACTTATCAATAATTACCTTAAATGTAAATGGGTTGAATGCCCCAACCAAAAGACAGAGACTGGCCGAATGGATACAAAAACAAGACCCCTACATGTTGTCTACAAGAGACCCACCTCAAAACAGGGGACACATACAGACTGAAAGTGAAGGGCTGGAAAAAGATTTTCCATGCAAATAGGGACCAAAAGAAAGCAGGAGTAGCAATACTCATATCAGATAAAATAGACTTTAAAACAAAGGCTGTGAAAAAAGACAAAGAAGGTCACTACGTAATGATCAAAGGATCAATCCAAGAAGAAGATATAACAATTATAAACATATATGCACCCAACATAGGAGCACTGCAATATGTAAGACAAATACTAACAAGTATGAAAGGAGAAATTAACAATAACACAATAATAGTGGGAGACTTTAATACCCCACTCACACCAATGGATAGATCAACTAAACAGAAAACTAACAAGGAAATACAAACTTTAAATGATACAATAGACCAGTAAGACCTAATTGATATCTACAGGACATTTCATCCCAAAACAATGAATTTCACCTTTTTCTCAAGTGCACACAGAACCTTCTCCAGGATAGATCACATCCTGGGCCATAAATCTAGCCTTGGTAAGTTCAGAAAAACTGAAACATTCCAAGCATCTTTTCTGACCACAATGCAGTAAGATTAGATCTTAATAACGGGAGAAAAACTATTAAAAATTCCAACATATGGAGGCTGAACAACATGCTCCTGAATAACCAACAAATCACAGAAGAAATCAAAAAAGTAATCAAAATTTGCATAGAAATGAATGAAAATGAAAACACAACAACCCAAAACCTGTGGGACACTGTACAAGCAGTCCTAAGGGGAAAGTTCATAGCTATACAGGCATACCTCAAGAAACAAGAAAAAAGTCAAATAAATAACCTAACTCTACACCTAAAGCAACTAGAAAAGGAAGAAATGAAGAACCCCAAGGTTAGTAGAAGCAAAGAAATCTTAAAAATTAGGGCAGAAATAAGTGCAAAAGAAACAAAAGAGACCATAGCAAAAATCAACAAAGCCAAAAGCTGGTTCTTTGAAAGGGTAAATAAAATTGACAAACGATTAGCCAGACTCATCAAGAAACAAAGGGAGAAAAATCATATCAATAAAATTAGAAATGAAAATGGAAAGATCACAACAGACAACACAGAAATACAAAGGATCATAAGAGACTACTATCAGCAATTATATGGCAATAAAATGGACAACGTGGAAGAAATGGACAAATTCTTAGAAAAGTACAACTTTCCAAAACTGAATCAGGAAGAAATAGAAAATCTTAACAGACCCATCACAAGCATGGAAATTGAAACTGTAATCAGAAATCTTCCAGCAAACAAAATCCCAGGTCCAGACAGCTTCACAGCTGAATTCTACCAAAAATTTAGAGAAGAGCTAACACCTATCCTACTCAAACTGTTCCAGAAAATGGAAGGTAAACTTCCAAACTCATTCTATGAGGCCACAATCACCCTAATACCAAAACCTGACAAAGATGCCACAAAAAAAGAAAACTACAGGCCAATATCACTGATGAATATAGATGCAAAAATCCTTAACAAAATTCTAGTAATCAGAATCCAGCAACACATTAAAAAGATCATACACCATGACCAAGTGGGCTTTATCCCAGGAATGCAAGGATTCTTCAATATCCGCAAATCAATCAACGTAATACACCACATTAACAAACTGAAGAATAAAAACCATATGATTATATCAATAGATGCAGAGAAAGCCTTTGATAAAGTTCAACATCCATTTATGATAAAAACTCTCCAGAAAGCAGGAATAGAAGGAACATACCTCAACATAATAAAAGCTATATATGACAAACCCACAGCAAACATTATCCTCAATGGTGAAAAATTGAAAGCATTTCCTCTAAAGTCAGGAATAAGACAAGGATGCCCACTTTCACCATTACTATTCAACATAGTTTTGGAAGTTTTGGCCACAGCAATCAGAGCAGAAAAAGAAATAAAAGGAATCCAAATTGGAAAAGAAGAAGTAAAACTCTCACTGTTTGCAGATGATATGATCCTCTACATAGAAAACCCTAAAGACTCCACCAGAAAATTACTAGAACTAATCAATGAATATAGTAAAGTTGCAGGATATAAAATCAACACACAGAAATCCCTTGCATTCCTGTACACTAATAATGAGAAAATAGAAAAAGAAATTAAGGAAACAATTCCATCCACCATTGCAATGAAAAGAATAAAATACTTAGGAATATATCTACCTAAAGAAACTAAAGACCTATATATAGAAAACTATAAAACACTGGTGAAATAAATCAAAGAGGATACTAATAGATGGAGAAATATACCATGTTCATGGATTGGCAGAATCAATATAGTGAAAATGAGTATACTACCCAAAGCAATTTATAGATTCAATGCAATCCCCATCAAGCTACCAACAGTATTCTTCACAGAGCTAGAACAAATAATTTCTCAATTTGTATGGAAATACAAAAAACCTCGAATAGCCAAAGCTATCTTGAGAAAGAAGAATGGAACTGGAGGAATCAACCTGTCTGACTTCAGGCTCTACTACAAAGCCACAGTCATCAAGACAGTATGGTACTGGCACAAAGACAGAAATTTAGATCAATGAAACAAAATAGAAAGCCCAGAGATAAATCCACGCACATATGGACACCTTATCTTTGACAAAGGAGGCAAGAATATACAATGGATTAAAGACAATCTCTTTAACAAGTGGTGCTGGGAAAACTGGTCAAACACTCATAAAAAATGAAACTAGAGCACTTTCTAACACCATACACAAAAATAAACTCAAAATGGATTAAAGAGCTAAATGTAAGACCAGAAACCATAAAACTCCTAGAGGAAAACATAGGCAAAACACTCTCTGACACATCACAGCAGGATCCTCTATGACCCACCTCCCAGAATATTGGAAATAAAATAAAAAATAAACAAATGGGACCTAATTAAACTTAAAAGCTTCTGCACAACAAAGGAAACTATAAGCAAGGTGAAAAGACAGCCTTCAGAATGGGAGAAAATAATAGCAAATGAAGCAACTGACAAACAACTAATCTCAAAAATATACAAGCAACTCCTACAGCTCAATTCCAGAAAAATAAATGACCCAATCAAAAAATGGGCCAAAGAACTAAATAGACATTTCTCCAAAGAAGACATACAGATGGCTAACAAACACATGAAAAGATGCTCAACATCACTCATTATTAGAGAAATGCAAATCAAAACCATTATGAGGTACCATTTCACGCCAGTCAGAATGGCTGCAATCCAAAAGTCTACAAGCAATAAATGTTGGAGAGGGTGTGGAGAAAAGGGAACCCTCTTACACTGTTGGTGGGAATGCAAACTAGTACAGCCACTATGGAGAACAGTCTGGAGATTCCTCAAAAAACTGGGAATTGAACTGCCTTATGATCCAGCCATCCCACTGCTGGGCATACACACTGAGAAAACCAGACTTGAAAGAGGCACGTGTACCCCAATGTTTATAGCAGCACTGTTTATAATAGCCAGCACTTGGAAGCAACCTAGATGTCCATCCACAGATGAATGGATAAGAAAGCTGTGGTACATATACACAATGGAGTATTACTCAGCCATTAAAAAGAGTACATTTGAATCAGTTCTAATGAGGTGGATGGAACTGGAGCCTATTATACAGAGTGAAGTAAGCCAGAAAGAAAAACACAAATACAGTATACTAATGCATATATATGGAATTTAGAAAGATGGTAATAACAACCCTGTATACAAGACAGCAGAGGAGACACTGATGTATAGAATAGTCTTTTAGACTCTGGGAGAGGGAGAGGGTGGGATGATTTGGGAGAATAGCATTGAAATATGTATAATATCATGTTTGAAACAAGTCGCCAGTCCAGGTTCGATGCCTGATACCGGATGCCTGGGGCTGGTGCACTGGGACGACCCAGAGGGGTGGTATGGGGAGGGAGGAGGGAGGAGGGTTCAAGATGGGGAACACATGTATACCTGTGGTGGATGCATTTTGATGTATGGCAAAACCAATACAATACTGTAAAGTTAAGTAAAATAAAATTTAAAAAAAACTCACTCTTGCACAATAAAGGCAGAACTATGAATTTATTTTGATAAATAAAGCATGAGTTACCGATTATGTTAAAACTGTGCATACCCTTTGACCCAGAAATTGTTTCACGAATCTGTTTTAAGAATACTAAAGTATGTACAAAACACGTGTGTGTGTTTGCACATGACTGTGTGTGTATTCAACACAGACTTACTGTAGTGAAACACTGAAAATCACTTAGATGTCTACTGAGGAAAATGGTTGAAAGCATTTTATTAAATGTCATGAAATATGAAGATGAAAGAGGAAAAAAGACAGGAAAGAGAGGAAGGGAGGGAATTACATATGGAAGAATTTATTGCTCTTGTTAAATTTCATGCTTTTTTCAGCATTATTTTTATAATCTACAAATACTTAAAATGTATCTATAAACATGCCAATTTCTTGGAAACCACTAGATATTTCCGATGGGTACTGTTTTGTATTAGTATGTATAATATGAACAAAATCATCACTTCAATACTCCCAGAAATTCACTTTCAAAATTCCTTCTTTCATTGTCCAATGAAAAATAACTCTAGCAGCGGCCTTTCCTAATACATTCAACAAGAACTTATTTGAACACCTATCTTCTAGATACTAGAAGATATATCTATATATCTTCCCAAAAAAATTATTGGAGTATATTTACTTCACAATGCTATGCCAGTTTCTGCTGTACATCAAAGTGAATCACGTATACATATACATATATCCCCTCTTTTTTGGATTTCCTTCCCATCTAGGTCACCATGGAGCACTGAGTAGGTTCCCTGTGGTGCACAGTAGGTTCTCATTACTTATCTATTCTATACATAGAGTCAACAGTGTATATTACTATATTTCAATCAAATTTCCCAGTTCATCCCATTTCCCCACTTACTGTCTATATGTTTGCTCTCTATGTTTGTCTCTCTATTTTTTTCCCTTGTAAATAGGTTCCTCTGTACCAATCATGGCTGCAATTCTATCTTTGCACCCCCTTTCTTACTAATATTTTGAATACCTGCATATCTAATTTGAGCTTAAATAAGCCTGTAACCCTATCAGAATCTAATGATACCCTAAGACCTTGTTCCTTTAGAAAACATCAAGCACACATTTTGCAACCTCAGGACGTTTTTGTAACCCGAGGGCATTTACGATGCCTGAACCCAGGGATAACCCTGGTATCTGACCAAAGACTCCCAGAACTATTCCTCTATTAAAGTTTCTTGACTTTATCCTCTATTTAACAAAAATATGTCAAGTTTTCCTTATCCCATAATAAAGGAATACCTTCAGAGAGCAAGTACAGAACTATCACAGATCAAAGTAAACACTTTCGGTTGAATTCCAACACCCTAATTTTCTCTTCTACATGTGTTTTCATAAAAATCAATAAGTAATTCCAGTAGTACCACTAAACATAAAGATTAATGCAGGGCAAACAACCCTTTGGTGCTTTTTCACAAAGTATTATAAATCTCAATTACATATTTTATAGATTAATCTTTACTGTGTCTTTTCTGCAGCTGTGATAAAAATGCACATTCTGTAATAAATCATAGTTATAGATACATTATAATTTCTATTTTCTATTCATTTGTAAAGTTTTCATCTAATATCACGTAGGGCCACATGAAATGTGGTTTAACAACATTTAAATCTGATGAATCAATTTTTAGCAGCAGCATTAAAAAAGTTCAATTTACATTCTATTATGATCTGAATCGCTCAGTGGAGCTATTCCAAATCCTGAATGATGATGCTGTGAAAGTGCTACACTCAATATGCCAGCAAATTTGGAAAACTCAGCAGTGGCCACAAGATTGGAAAAGGTCAGTTTTCATCCCAATCCCAAAGAAAGGCAATGCCAAGGAGTGCTCAAACTACCGAACAATTGCACTCATCTCACACGCTAGTAAAGTAATGCTCAAAATTCTCCAAGCCAGGCTTCAGCAATATGTGAACCGTGAACTTCTCGTCTTTAGAAAGAGAGGAACCAGAGATCAAATTGCCAACATCCGCTGGATCATGGAAAAAGCAAGAGAGTTCCAGAAAAACATCTATTTCTGCTTTATTGACTATGCCAAAGCCTTTGACTGTGTGGATCACAATAAACTATGGAAAATTCTGAAAGAGATGGAATACCAGACCACCTGATCTGCCTCTTAAGAAATCTGTATGCAGGTCAGGAAGCAACAGTTAGAACTGGTCATGGAACAACAGACTGGTTCCAAATAGGAAAAGGAGTACGTCAAGGCTGTATATTGTCACCATGTTTATTTAACATATGCAGAGTACATCATGAGAAATGCTGGACTGGAAGAAACACAAGTTGGAATCAAGATTGCCGGGAGAAATATCAATAACCTCAGATATGCAGATGACACCACCCTTATGGCAGAAAGTGAAGAGGGGCTAAAGTTTGTCTAGTTTCCACCTCAGGAAGAGGACATTGGAGAAACGAGCTGGGAGGGATTGAGGGCAGGAGGAGAAGGGGACGACAGAGGATGAGATGGCTGGATGGCATCACTGGCTCGATGGATGCGAGTCTGAGTGACCTCCGGAAGCTGGTGATGGACAGGGAGGCCTGGCGTGCTGCGGTTCATGGGGTCGCAAAGAGTCGGACACGACTGAGCGACTGATCTGATCTGATCTGATGATCTGAATAAAAGTAATCTCCCTTCACTACATTTTATGACCCTATTTAACATCAGATGTAATAAGAGACAAATTATAAAAATAAGAGCTGGCCAGTAGAGAAAAACATAGGAATTTTAAAGTAAAGCAAATTCTGAATTAAAACTGGAATACTGGACTGTGTCGGTGGATTCAATTCACTGTCAATCCTCTTGCAGCACAATACGGGGTAGTTCCAGGCACAGACCCCTACCAGGGATGAAAATAACCACTGATGTTGTTTCTCATCAATTCTGAATAAAATTGATTTATGACTCACATTAAGAGCTAAGTCTGTATCTCATAGCCAGTGCTACCCAAAGTCAAATGAGGAAGAAAATGCCACAAAAGTTAGTAACAGCTAAAATATATCTCCCCTTGGAGAAAATCACCAATCCCAATTTCCAATGGCCGTAATAGCTTGCTTCAGAAGTGACTTAGGGGCATCTGTATGAGAATCTGGTAGGCTGCAGTTCACTCTCATTGCTTCATTTTCTTGAAAGGCTCAATTAATTTATCATTGCCAGAAAAAAATTTACAAAGATTATAAGTCATCACTTTAATTCTTTATTCGCATCCAAGACTCACATTTGACTTCCGTGAGGCCAGTGATCTGTGGTTTTTCTACCTAATATTTTAAGGAGGGTTTTTTTATTTGAAGAAAATCTTTATGGCTTTTTTTTTTTTCATGAAGAGGATGAATAAATTAAACATTCTTTATGTCATATCTCTAATAAATTAACTAATACACATTTTCAAAATCAAGTTAAAACTGTTGGTTAATTTCTGGTATTTAGAAAACAAACTTAATAGCTGCAAAGTAACTGAGTCATGGGTATGAAACGTACAGTGTGGGGAATATAGTCAATGTGCTGAGTTGCTCAGTCGTGTCAACTCTTTGCGACCCCATGGACTGTAGCCCACCAACTCCTCTGTCCATAGGATTCTCTAGGCAGGAATACTGGAATGGGTTGCCATGCCCTCCTCCAGAGGATCTTCCCAGCCCTGGGATCGAACCCAGGTCTCCTGCATTGCAGGCAGATTCTTCACTGCCTGAGCCACCAGGGAAGCCCAGTAGTCAATAACTATGTGGTATCTTTGTATGGTGACATAACATACCCCCTGATAACCATAAGTTCTCTAAGTCTGTGAGTCTATCTCTATTTTGTAAGTTCATTTGTAGATTTTTTTTTTAGATTCCACATATGATATTTGCTTTTCTCTTCCGACTCACTTCACTTGGTATATAATCTCTAGGCATATTCTTCCTTTGCTTAGATTTGTACACACAGATCAGGCACCAAGTCCCTTCCAAGAGGCTGGATTCAAAGGCAGAGACCAGCCCCGAGTGGCCCTCAGTTTGCAGTGGACATTATCCTTCTTCAGACTCACCCCTCTGTCCTCAAGACTTCAGGATGAGAGAAGGCAGGATGTCTGGTGGATTACTGCAGTGTAGGACAAACCTCCTTTTCCATCACCATGAGACTCTACAATGGACCAGCTGTCCTGACGAGCCACAGGGAACCCCGGTCACTCGTGGCCAACCTCAGAGATAAGGCAGCGGGAAAACTCAGGCTTTGACCTTGGCTCACGGGGCACCAGGGCCTGGCTCCCAACTGTGGCCTGTGTGTGACTCTGGAGAAATCAATTCTTCCTCATCTCATTCTTGTCACTTATCAATTGGAGATAATGACAACCTATGGGTTTATTTTGAGAATGAAAAACACAACGGATGGAAAAACCTTTCACCCCATGCCAGATACATAATAAGCAATCAATAAATGATAGCAGTAGCTGTCAAAGGTAATGACAGTAATTATAATAATGAAGACCTTCTGGTGGACAATTAGACGCCAGAAGAACATGGAGTTTGTTATGTCCTGGCTTTATCTTTGTATACAAAGAGTAAGAAAAATAGTCCACTATATATACGGTTCATGGAGCATTAAAAGCATGTATAATTTAAATGCCTTTTCTATTAGCTATTTTCCAAATGCCTTGTTTATAGGTTGACCTCACTTATGGGCTTCCTTTATAAATTGTTAGAATCATGGTTTCGTTCATTCTGGATTTTTAAAAATTGAACTTTTCTCTTTTGTTCTCATGGGTCTAAGACGAATAACCAAAAAATGCCTGAGAGCTACTTATTTCCTAAGTGACCTCCTAGGGTGAATTTTTATCATTAAGTGACATGCATTGTTCTATCAAAGGAAAGGTGTTTTGTTTTGTTTTTTTACCTGGCTTGCACAATGAACTGAGAGTTAAACACCACCGGCTGAATAGCTTTGTATTCATCTCCTGTACCCACTTTCTTACTTTCTTTTGAACAATCATGACAAGCAAATTGCCAGTTTCATGGCTTTGGCTGAGATTTCCTTCCCACATGCTATGGATCTGTTGTTGGTTTTTGCTCTAACTGGTTTATCACATCTATAAATGGAGATGTCCTCTCCACCAGCACCTTACTGAAGGTAAGTGATGCTAAGCTCCTACCACAAAATTAAAAACACAACTAAGCTTTACAAGATATTTTTTGAGTTTCCTTCTGAATGAAACACTGGTCTCTGAAGTGTAGAAAGGTCTGGGGGAGATTAAGTTATAAGGCAAGTCTGTGAATCATGACAAGGGAGCTGGCCTTGCCCAGCATGGAATTCTCTGGAACTCTGACCACTCTGGCTCTGAGGCTTTGTCTTGGCACCTGGAAACTGTGTCAGTGAACCACAGGGCTGCCTCATCTCTTTCCAGCTTGAAACTCCTCTAATTTCACGTTCAGAGTTATTATGGAAAATTGCACTGTCTCGGGTTGTATGCACTGCATGTTGATGAGTGTGTGGTAATACAGAGGAAGGGCCAGGTTGAAAGGCGGGTAAGTACTCAGCAAATGGAAGTGGACACATTTTCTAAATAGACTAAACGGATGTGACCGATCCGTTTCACCTCTATAGTGTGGGGTTGTTTGGGTGTGTTCTGTTCCCAGACTTTTACACTGTGTGTCTACACCCACTTCCGCACACACTGATTTCAATCATGGAATCTGAGCGTCTGCTAAATAGATTTTGTGATCTTCAAATAAGTCCTTTCAATAACATCTGCTCCTGGGCTGTGGGGGCACTGGATGTCTCAGATGCAGAGGCTAATGTCTTAGACAGGATGTGTGTTGGAGTCCTTAAGAATGAGTTGCAGGAAAGGTCCCTTGAACCAATGATGCAGCAGTCTGCAAATGAAGAGCAGGATGGAGGAACAACTAGCATGTCAGCCACCATTTGACACGGTGATTTAGGGGAGGAGAGATAACAAGCATCTGGGTGCAGGAGGTGGGGCCAGAAGCAGCGTGGCCATGGCTTCTGCTCAGGGCCCCCACCCCACTGGGAACTCTGCTTAGCACTATGGAAGGCACACCTGCTGAAAGGCTGCTGAAGACACGGGTGGCTGGAATCCGGGGCCACAAGTTCAAATGCATAGGTTAAATAAAACTCTATGTGTGAGGCTTACTGAAACTGAAAATTCAATGGCACAGGTGAAAGAAAATTCTAAAGAGACAGTTAAGCCCAAGTGAGGACACTTTTGAGAGTGGTAAGAGAGGAAAAGTTGATTAACGAAGACTAAGCACCACCAGGCTTCCCTCATTGCTCAGTCGGTAGAGACTCTGCCTGCAATGCAGGAGACCCGGGTTTTATTCTTGGGTTGGGAAGATCCCCTGGAGCAGGGATAGGCTACCCACTCCAGTATTCTTGCCTGGAAAATCCCATGGACAGAGGAGCCTGGTGAGCTACAGTCCATGCAGTCGCAAGAGTCGGACACAACTTGGCAACTAAACCAGGGCCACCAGGCACCACCAGAATGTAAACTAGTGCAGCCACTATGGAGAACGGCATGGAGGCTCCTCAAAAAACTGAAAGCAGAGTCACCATATGACCCAGAAGTCCTACTCCTGGACATATATTCAGAGAAAACCCTAATTTGAAAAGATATAGGCACCCTAATGTTCACTGCAGCGTTACTTACAATAGCCAAGACACGGACGCAACCTAAATGTCCATCAACAGAGAAACAGACAAAGAAGATGTGGTGTGTATACACATACAAACATAATGGAATATTACTTGGCCATAAAAAAGAATGAAGTAATGCTATTTGCAGCAACATGGATGGACCCAGAGATTATCATACTAAGTGAAGTAAGGCAGAGAAAGACAAGTACTGTATGGCCTCACTTATTGTGGAATCTAAACTACGACACAAAATGAGCCTATTGACAAAAGAGAAACAGACTCAGACACAGAGAACAGACTCGCAGTTGTCAAGGGGAGGGGGCGTGGGAGAGGGATGGATTGGGAGTTTGGGGTTAGCAGATGCCAACTATTATACACAGAATGGGTAAACAACAAGGTCCTACTGTAGAGCACAGGGACCTCTATTCAGTGTCCTGTGCTAAACCATAATGAAAGAGAATTTTGAAAAAAGAATGTGTGTGTGTGTATATATATATATACACATATGACTGAGTCATTTTGCTGTTCAACACAGATTAGCACAACACTGCAAATCAACTATACTCCAACAAAATAAAATAAAAAGATTACTTCCTACCAAATGTTGGCCCTCTGCACACTGATTAGAAATGAAGTGAAATGTGAGATATTAGTTAATAGGGGCATAATGCAAGGTTAAGGAGACCTTGTCCATGTACATGCTACTCCCCTCTTTTGCTGTAAAATCCTGAAGAAGCTGAGGGGAAAACTGGTGCGGAGAAAAGGGAATAACATCAGACACCGAGGTGCTAATCTGAAAGCATCAGTATCTCACCCTTCTTTGTTAAACTGGTTACTTATTCTTAAGTAATAGTGATACATTCTTATTTTGCCACCATACCTCTAATTTCTAGCTCTTCATGTGTCTTCATGGTGCCAGATACTATCCTAAGTGTAGCTTGCTAGCCACTTCTCACAACAACCCTATAAGTCATGTCAATCACTCACCCATTTCACAGATGAGGAAATTGAAGCAAGAGAGGTTGATTCCTGTCCAAAGGTCACCATACTACTATATACAACATCCACAACTCAAACCCCAAAGCCAATGAGTTCTGAATTTTTTTCTAAAGTCATTTTAACTTTGCAATGTATTTTCAAGGCAAGTATCCATCTGCTTCCATCTCTGGATTCACATATTGTAATAAAATGATACTTGCTTTTCACTGCTATGTATAAATATCCACATCATCACCCCACCACCCCACCAGTCTTGTCCTCTCCTCTACACAATCACAGTTTGCAACTTTTATACCACAGTCTGTAAATGCTGCAGTTGTATTGATGCCGCTCTTATAGAACAGATACTAGAGACCTGGCCCATGAGCAGTTATTCTTGATTGGCTCAATGACTTCAAGAAGTCATCTTCGATGAAGTCTCTGAGTTCTTGCCTCTTCAAAAATAATCACAAAGAGTTTGACACATTATTTCCCTAAGGACTCTGTAAGCATTGTGACATTATATTTGAGAGCTGAACAGTGACATGAAGTTTCAGGCTCCTCTCAAGGTACCACTTAGAGCTGACTTGATCTTTTTTTTTTCCCTGGATACCCAAAGGATGCTTTCTTTAGCATCTTCACCAAGACAGGTCTCAGCACCAATTGTTCTATGTCAATTTACTGAATCAAACTGTACCCTTTTAATGTATATATCTGTCTTTTTCTGAAATTCTTTTGATATATATATATATATCTCTTGTGTATTTTTTTTCAGTTTAAAATGCACTGAAAGGTATATTTTTATAGAAATGGTCCTGATTTGTTTTGATTACCTCTCATCTTTGTCCGTGATTTTGAGAGCACTAGGTACTTGTCTTGTTCCATGCAGAGAAGCGTGAGGGAATGCTGTGGGGTAGAAATGAAGATCTGCACAGGTTGGTGGGTATGTGAGTATCAGTATTGCTTCAGTCCAGTGGTTCATACTCTGCATGCACACTTGAATCACCTGGAGAACTTTTTAGATTAATCTGTGCCTTCAATCACTGTAGGGTTTTGATTTAATTGGCCTTGGGATGATGCTTGGGAATCAAGTTTTAAAAGGCCCTCAGGTCATCCTGGGCTTTCCTGGTGGCTTAATGGTAAAGAATCTGCCTGTAATGAAGGAGACATAGGTTTGATCCCTGGGTCAGAAAGATCCCCTGCAGGAGGGCATGGCAACCCATTCCAGTATTCTTGCCTGGAGAATCCCATAGACAGAAGAGCCTGGCAGGCTATAGTCCATGGGGTTGCAAAAGAGTTGGACGTGACTAAGGATTAAACAACAACCAAGGTAGAGCCAGATTTGCAAATTTGGAGTCTTTCCCTAGTTTTGTTCAATGTGGATCAGCCATGTCAGGGCACTCACAACTGAGTGACTGTCCTCTCTCTCCCCAGAGTTCTGCAGAACAAGGACCTCTCGTCCATGATGTCACATGGAATATCAGAAAATTCCTACGTCAGCCACACACTGATGCCCTGACCCAAAGACAGGACTCTTCTGCTCCTCTGGGAATTTCATTTTGTTTTATCCTATTGCTATATTTTATAATTAAAATTTTATTGTTGAATTTCTAAACTGAATATACAGTGAACACCGGTTGTTTAGAATATCCGTAACCTGCTGGCTCTGAGATTGTCAGTATCCAAAGTCCTTCCAGGAAGTTTCCTGTTGGACCCTGGTCCTCTCAGGTTGGGATTCATAGTTCCAGGTTTTTCTGAGTCCTTAAATATGGAAATTGCATTTCTGTTTCTCAGGCTCCTTAATGCTTGGATGGTTTTAGAGACAAAAAGGTGTCTTTACTCTGCAGTCTTACAGTAGAGGCTCTTTGTAATTTTTTTCTACTTAATGACTCTGGCTTTGAATATATTTTAAAAATTGAGTTTTTCAACATCAGTATTAAATTTTCATAAGACATAATGCTACTTACAAATAAAATTTTATACATGATTGAAATACAGTGTATTGCATGATAATTTGGATTAGTAAGAAAAGGAAACATGTTCCTTTTAAATTAATCATGATTACTTACCTATAGAGTAAACTGGCCAAATTGAAATGCACAATTAGGCACCTAATTGCATTTTAAATTTGGCTGCATGCAGGAAGAGATGATCGTATGTGCCTAATAAAATTAATTTCCTCATTTGGGGATGAAACATTATCTTTTTGTTTCCATAAGAACTTGCCAAATAATCTAAAATACTAGTTTGTGTATCTACATAGGTACATCCTATCAGAAAGTAGTTATCAATTTCAATCTAAACTATAGTGACCATGTTAAAATTTTTTTATCATAGTTCAAAGTCAACATTTCATCATCTAACCATTAGTTTTACAATAATGTGGAATTCAATCATCATTTGAGAAAAAGAAGCAAACAGACCAAATTAAGCTTGTATAGAAATGGAAGTCATGAGAAAGAATAAACACTGCCAACAAAAGCAGATGCAATCAGGGAAGAGAACGGGAAAACAACTTAATTCTCTATTATGGCTCCATATCCTAACACAAATATAACAGATCACCAATGAATTCAAGAGAACACATACTTTGTTCAGTCCCTTGGTAAATATTCATAAAGGGTTCCCTATGAGGCAGACTTTGGTCTAGGCCCTGGAGGCATGAAGATGAAAAGACACGCTTCCTGTTTTCCAGCAACTTAAATCCTTGGGAGATAAACGTGCAAATAAACAGTAGAGCTACAGTAAGACTCCTGCCTTAGTGGGCACCTATCCAGACGATGTTGGCAATTTGATCTCTGGTGCCTCTGCCTTTTCGAAAACCAGCTTGAACATCTGCAAGTTCATGGTTCACGTATTGCTGAAGCCTGGCTTGGAGAATTTTGAGCATTACTTTACTAGCGTGTGAGATGAGTGCAGTTGTGTGGTAGTTCGAGCATTCTTTGGCATTGCCTTTCTTTGGGATTGGAATGAAAACTGATCTTTTCCAGTCCTGTGGCCACTGCTGAGTTTTCCAAATTTGTTGGCTTATTGAGTGCAGCACTTTCACAGCATCATCTTTCAGGATTTGAAATAGCTCAACTGGAATTCCATCACCTCCACTAGCTTTGTTTGTAGTGATGCTTTCTAAGGCCCATTTGACTTCACATTCCAGGATATCTGGCTCTAGGTGAGTGATCACACCAACATGATTATCTGGGTCATGATGACCTTTTTTGTACAGTTCTGTGTATTCTTGCCACCTCTTCTTAATATCTTCTGCTTCTGCTAGGTCCATACCATTTCTGTCCTTTATAGAGTTCATCTGTGCATGAAATGTTTCTTGTTATCTCTAATTTTCTTGAAGAGATCTCTAGTCTTTCCCATTCTATTGTTTTCCTCTATTTTATAAAAGGCAGAAGAACCAGAGATCAAATTGCCGACATCTGCTGGATCATCGAAAAAGCAAGAGTTCCAGAAAAACTGCTTTATTGACTACTGCTATTTCTGCTTTATTGACTATGACAAAGCCTTTGACTGTGTGGATCACAATAAACTGTGGGAAATTCTTAAAGATATGGGAATACCAGACCATCTGACCTGTCTCTTGAGAAACCTGTATGCAGGTCAGGAAGCAATAGTTAGAACTGAACATGGAACAACAGACTGGTTCCAAATAGGAAAAGGAGTACGTCAAGGCTGTATATTGTCACCCTGCTTATTTAACTTATATGCAGGGTACATCATGAGAAACGCTGGGCTGGAAGAAGTACAAGCTGGAATCAAGGTTGCCGGGAGAAATATCAATAACCTCAGATATGCAGATGACACCACCCTTATGGCAGAAAGTGAAGAGGAACTCAAAAGCCTCTTGATGAGGGTGAAAGTGGAGAGTGAAAAAGTTGGCTTAAAGCTCAACATTCAGAAAATGAAGATCATGGCATCTGGTCCCATCACTTCACGGGAAATAGACGGGGAAACAGTGGAAACAGTGTCAGACTTTATTTTTGGGGTTTCCAAAATCACTGCAGATGGTGACTGCAGCCATGAAATTAAAAGATGCTTACTCCTTGGAAAGCAGTAAGGAAAGTTATGACCAACCTAGATAGCATATTAAAAAGCAGAGACATTACTTTTCCAACAAAGGTCCGTCTAGTCAAGGCTATGATTTTTCCAGTAGTCAAGTACGGATGTGAGAGTTGGACTGTGAAGAAGGCTGAGCACTGAAGAATTGATGCTTTTGAACTGTGGTGTTGGATAAGACTCTTGAGAGTCCCTTGGACTGCAAGGAGATCCAACCAGTCCATCCTAAAGGAGACCAGTCCTGGGTGTTCATTGGAAGGACTGATGCTAAAGCTGGAACTCCAATACTTTGGCCACCTCATGCGAAGAGTTGACTCATTGGAAAAGACTCTAATGCTGGGAAGGATTAGCAGCAGGAAAAGAAGGGGATGACAGAGGATGAGATGGCTGGATAGCATCACTGACTTGATGGACATGAGTTTGAGTAAACTCCAGGAGTTGCTGATGGACAGGGAGGCCTGGCGTGCTGTGATTCATGGGGTTGCAAAGAATTGGACATGACTGAGCGACTGAATTGAACTGAACTGAACTGAACTGATTACCCCCAAGGGTGATTCCTTCTTAGAAATGAACTTCTTAAGCCCACACAATTTAGAAGTAGACTTTCTGGCTCAAAGAGGTATTGTTCTTCTACCTTAGTTGCAGTCCTGTAAGTAACAATGAAGAAAGATGGATGTAGTTGAATATAATGCAGCAATTGGAATATAAACACAACTGCTGCATTTAAAATGATCCGGGTGAAATTTGATTTAGCAACATAATTTTAAAGACTTGGAGGTTTCCACTGCCTCCTTGGGTTCCACTGCCCTTCAAGGGCAGCCTAACCTTGAATGCTGGCTGCTCTCCATTCCAGACACGGGCAAACTCAGCCCCTAAAAGAGCAACAGGATCTAACCAGTCATGCATTCCAGTCCTGCCCCAGTTGTTAGGACTTCTGGAGCTTGCTCAGAGCAGCTTACTAAATCTGTATATCTCATCTCCCAAACCACACCTGTGGTTTCCCATTCATGCCTAAAAGTCACTGGCATAATCCATAAAAGTGTTTGCACTTCTGAGACAGGGGGAAGGATGTTAAGATCGGTTCCAAAACCAGATAAGGGAGGACAGAAAATTAGAATGTTTCACATCTACTGCCTTCCAAATTTTTTTGAATTAGAAAACTACATCGTTGGCCAAATGAAGAATATCCATCTAACCATTACGCTGGAAATTTACTATGCAGCTGTACTAAAATAAAAGAATAAAAATTTATGTGCTTTTGCAAAATTCACTCTTTAGAAATATCAACTATTTGTTTTTTTCAGCCCAAGTTCAAGTATTACATTCTCTCCAAAGGCTGAAGCCTTGTGGGTTTAATTCATATATCTGGAAAGTATTCCTCAATCAATGCAAGAGCTTCACATGTCCTTTCTGAAATTCAAACAGTTATCCCAGAGTTCATTATGCCATCCTGCATAACACTATGTAGGAGCTGTGATGACTGAAGCCATAGGCTAAGAATAGGCTTTATCATCAGTCACTCTTCCTGGTGTGTGAAGGTGGACAGGCTGGGTAAGAAGCAGTTACCCTTCAGGGTGGACAGAGATGCTGTTCTCTTTTTGGGTGATGCAATTCCCATGGTACAGCTGGTCCACTGGGAAATGAAACCACACCACAGGACAGATTAAAAATACCTAGATTTGGCTTCCAAAAGAGTGCAACCACCACCCTGTTACACACCAAAAGATTTTCCTCTTATGTCCTGGGTAAAAGTGTCCAGAACATTTTTAAGTGCACCTGGGCCTTGAAACTTTAAAATAAAAGTAACTCATTTTCAAATGACTCCAACAGTTGTGCCATGGACTGAATGTCTGAGTCTACTCAGCCCCTGCCATTCATATACTGAAGCCCTAATTCCCAATGTGATGGTATTAGGAGGTGGGGACTCAGAGGGTGATGTGGTTTAGACCAGGTCATGAGGGGTGGGGTTCCCATGATGGGATTGGTGCCCTTAAAGAAGAGAGCAGAGGACTTTCTCTCCCTCTCTCTCCCCCATCTCTTTCTCTGCCCCACTCAACCCCTCACATAAGGACACAGAGAGAAGACTGCAAGCCAAGGAGAGGGGCCTCATCAAAGCTGACCATGCTGCACCCTGATCCAGACTTACAGCCTTCAGACTGGGGAAAAGTACACTCCTGTTATCTATGCCACCCAGTCCATGATATTTTGCTGTGGTTGCCTAAACCGACTAGGACAAATTTTCAGAGCATAACATATGTGTTTAGAATTCCATGGTTTTTTGTTTCAATAACGAAATATGCACAACATGCATGGAATTGTAACAAATGCAATGATACCAACTGAATGTCAGATGCCAAGTCTGTGTGTGATGGCACATTTGAGGACTTAACAGGACAAGCCACGAATAAATGTACACATTTGAGCACACTGTATTCGCATGCAAGCATTCCTCATATTTCTATTACATAGCTGATGCACATTCACTAAATACTTCATTAGCTGTCTTCTGTTCCCAGAATTACTTTTCAGCTCTCAGGTACCTATCAATGTCTGCTGCTGCTAAGTCGCTTCAGTCGTGTCCGACTCTGTGCAACCCCAGAGACGGCAGCCCACCAGGCTCCCCCGTCCCTGGGATTCTCCAGGCAAGAGTACTGGAGTGGGTTGCCATTGCCTTCTCCAGTGCATGAAAGTGAAAAGTGAAAGTGAAGTCGTTCAGTCGTATCTGACCCTCAGCAACCCCATGGACTGCAGCCTTCCAGGCTCCTCCGTCCATGGGATTTTCCAGGCAAGAGTACTAGAGTGGGGTGCCATTGCCTTCTCCCATCAATGTCTAGTATTCTAATTATTTAAGACTTACCTTGCCTACTAGTTAAATGTGGAAGGGAACCAAGTCCTGTTGATTCAAGGGGTTCTTTGGGCCAAGAACCCTGAACCTTGATCAACAAATATTTTTAAATCCTATAATTAATAATTGAAGAGATATTTAACTCTATATAGATATTGTTGCATATCTATATGGAAACAGGCTGTATGTTATAGACTTGAGGGTAAAATATATTAAAATTTGCAATTGCGTTTCTTAAATCCTATACACTCTGAACATAAACTATCAATTATGTAACTACTGTCTCCATTTCATAAACATTGTAAAACAGAAACAGAAAAGGTGTTTTATCAGTAAGACAGACCTATCTCGTTAAAGCCACTGTAGCCCAGCTCTTGCCTGCTAAGTCCCAGATCTTCCAGGTCCATGCATTTAAATCCTGGCGGGCACTGGTAGCCTTCTTCCAGTTCTGGGGAGCAGTGTGTATCTGGGATGGCTAAACTGTTCCAGGTTACATTTCTGCAAACAACACAAAAAAGGATTTGACATTTTCAACAAGTGTGTTGATTACAATGCATAATGTAATCACTCTTCATTAATACTTGCTGCATGAGGACACGGATTTAAGATTCCTGATTCACGAATGGGATTCATCACATTAAAGTCATATTGAACATTCTCAAATGACATGAGATTCACCCACACAGAAGCTCTTTATGTTATTTTTAAACTTTTTATCTTATAGTGGAAGTAGAGCCAATTCACAGTGTTGCAATAGTTTCAGGTGGACAGCGAAGGGGTTCAGTCATGCATATACATGTGTGCATTCTCCCCCAAACTCCCCTCCCATCCAGGCTGCCACATGACATTAAACAGTTTCCTGTGCTATATAGTAGGACACTGTTGGTTATCCATTTAAAATATGTTGTGCGGTTCATGGGGTCGCAAAGAGTCGGACACGACTGAGCGACTGATCTGATCTGATAGCAGTGTGCACATACCCATCCCAAACTCCCTAACTACCCATTCCCTGCATCCTTCTCCGGTAACCACAAGTTCTCTAAGTCCACACAAAGCTCTTTATAAGAGCATTGTTGCCACGATGGTTTTTGTCATAAAAGACCAAGACCCAGAAAAGTAAAGGAAGGAATTTTCCTGCAGATTTGCAAGGCATGTAAACTTGTCTGGGGATTCTGTGTCATTCACAAATCCTTCTCCTACTGTGGCCACAAATGTTACTTCTCTGCTTCTAAGCAACAGCTAACGATGACAGTCATTTTCCACATGGTACAAAAGTACTGTATGTGAGCCTCAGAAATGACACTCAGCCTTCTTCTGCGTTGTCAGATGTGCAGTTTAGACAGAAAACCAGATAAGCAAGGCGAGACTGAAGGAACTAAAGGTATCACCCTGGAAGGAGAGAGGTTATGCTGTGATTTAGTTCTGGAAATAATATGAAGTTATTTTAGATGACTGGTGATATAACTCCTTTTCATCTTTTTGGAGGATAAACTGGAATTTAAGTTGATGTGAAGGATTTAGATATGCAATGCTTTTCTCGGTAGTGAATACAGATAACCACTGGAATGGTGAGTATGGAATCCCATTGTGAGCTGGCCTTAAAATGAGCCCCAAGTAGGTGCTATCTGAGACAAGTGACAGGCTCATATAGGGCGCTCAAGTTTAGGCTAGAGAATTCACAAATCTTATAAACCCTTGATTTTAGTATAGTCATTTCCCACTACATCAATGTTTCTAAACGGGGACCAGCCTGAGAACCGTCTCTGTCTCCTCTGCTTATGGCCACATTGAGACAGATGTGTTGGGTCACATTTCTTTTCTTCAATATCTTCTTAAATTCATTTTGCTGCTTCCTGCCCCTTATATAGCATGTTTTCTCTAAAGTCTGATGCCTAACTACATGGTCCTTTAGATGCTTGAGGCCACCAGGCACACGCACGAGCATATACACAAATCCCTATAAACACACACACAATTTTACTCACACACACACCACACACACACTATGCCTTGTTCAGTTTTGTCTCAGTCAGAACAAAACTCTATCCTTCTTCCTTCAGGATTCTGCTCTTCATTAGAGGCAACTGAGAGAATTTACACATCTCAGGGAATGTTTAAATAACTGCCACATTTTAAGCTGGTCCTTTGGACACCCACAAGCAAGCCCCAAGGAAAAGGCTCTTAGTGTGGAAATCACCACTTGGTAGTGTCAGAAAGATATGACTTTGAGCACACATGTTGGTTAATTCCCTTTCTTTCAAATTCTTGCATAGATGGGTGTTAAGTCACTTCAGTCACTTCTGCTAAGTGCTACTGCTAAGTCGCTTCAGTCGTGTCCGACTCTGTGCGATCCCATAGACGGCAGCCCACCAGGCTCCTCTGTCCCTGGGATTCTCCAGGCAAGAATACTGGAGTGGGTTGCCATTTCCTTCTCCAATGCATGAAAGTGAAAAGTGAAAGTGAAGTCGCTCAGTCGTCTCCGACTCTTAGCGACCCCATGGACTGGAGCCTACCAGGCTCCTCCGTCCATGGGATTTTCCAGGCAAGAGTACTGGGGTAGGGTGCCATTGCCTTCAGTCACTTCATTCACGTCCAACTCTTGTGATCCCCACAGACTGTAGCCCACCTGGTTCCTCTGTCCATGGGATTCTCCAGGCAAGAATACTGGAGTGGGTAGCCATGCCCTCCTTGAGGAGATTTCCCCGACCCAGAGATAGAACCCGCATCTCTTACCTCTCCTGCATTGGCAGCAGATGTAAGATTTGTTCTAAAAAAGCAGTTATATAAGCAAAATATCTGCAATATAATAGGTGCTTCATAACCACTGCTATTAATTTAGTTAGAAATCTATTGTACATATATCATCAGAATACTTTTATTTCTTAAACATTACAAAGAAAATATTTCCAATATCCCAACTTGTTCTTATACCTCCCACTTGGCAAACACCTCAGCATGAATCCTGTAAGTTAAACAGAGTAGTCTTTCCTCATCTTTTCAAAAAATGTTTAAATATAAGTCAAGAAGACTTCACAGTCCTTTGCATGAATCTGAGGCACTTATGATATTACATATTGTACAAAATTCTCTCTTTATAAAGTCCATGGAAATTAAAAATTAATATTCTTAAGTTTTACCATGTTTCTATCTTTAATTCTTCTGACCTTTCCATTAAAAAAAAAATCTCATTGTTTCGTGAACAGAGTTGATAAAACAACCATTCACTTATTTTCTAAGTACTCTAAAAGGAATACTTAAATTTTATTTGGGCTAGTATAGTAATGGCACCCCACTCCAGTACTCTTGCCTGGAAAATCCCATGGATGGAGGAGCCTGGTGGGCTGCAGTCCATGGGGTCGCTAAGAGTCAGACACGACTGAGCGACTTCACTTTCACTTTTTCACTTTCATGCATTGGAGAAGGAAATGGCAACCCACTCCAGTGTTCTTGCCTGGAGAATCCCAGGGGCAGGAGAGCCTGGTGGGCTGCTGTCTATGGGGTCACACAGAGTCGGACACGACTGAAGTGACTTAGCAGCAGCAGTATAGAAAACTACCCCCAAATCCAACTTTATATCGTCTCTGGTCTTAGTGATATTTTATAAAATATCACCAAGTCCTAAAAGCTGTCACTGGATGGAAAGTGAAAGTGAAGTCACTCAGTCGTGTCCGACCCTTTTGACCCCATGCCAGGCTCCTCTGCCCCTGGGATTCTCCAGGCAAGAACACTGGAGTGGGTTGCCATTTCCTTCTCCAGAGGATCTTCCCAACCCAGGGACCGAACCTGGGTCTCCCACATTGTGGGCAGATGCTTTACCATCTGAGCCACCAGGGAAGACCAAAAGTATCCAGTAGGATGGATGTATTTGGGTCACTCAGTTGTGTTCAACTCTTTGTGACCCCATGGGCTGTAGCCCTGTCAGGCTCCTCTGCCCATGGAATTCTCCAGGCAAAAATACTGGATTGGGCTGCCATTCCCTTCTCCAGGGGCATCTTCCAGACCTAAGGATCAAACCCAGGTTTCCTGCATTGAAGACAGATTCTTTGCAGTCTAAGCCACCAGGAAAGCCCACTGGATGGGGGAACCATGAAATGAACTGTCCATAACTGAGATTCTCCTTAAGTCCCAAAGGAAGTAATCCATAATTATTCTGCAGCAGCAGGGAAGAACCAGAACAGTCCAGGGTGCCTGTGATGTGTGGTCCCCTACCTTCTGGTCTCAAAGCGGATGGTTCAGTCGTTAACCTGAGCTCCTGGTTGAATCTTGCTCTCTGCACAGTAAACTTTTATATGCTTAACATTTACATTTCCTTACCTTTTCTAATTATCTCATTCTTGGGGATGAGATGTCATTATTTGATACCAAGCCATGAATAAATTTCTCTCGTTTCTCAGGAATGATAATAAGATGTCAGGAAAATCTTCATCTGTTCTATTTCACCTAGCAGCTCCTTCTTACATGTTCCTCTTTTAGCTTCAGGGGGATTTCTGCCATCACATTTGGCAGTTTGCAATACCTGTTTCTGTCACAGGCCACTGGTCTTCCCAACTCTCTTTAGGATAGGAACTGTCTTGCTTAGTCAAATCCCATTATTTGTTCCGTAACTGCCTTAGGTCACCATTTATTACTGGAGAAGAAGCTAAAGCTTTACTAGTAATGCTATAAATGAAGCGGTACTCAACTGTTCCAGCACTGGGGACCAGTTTCGTGGAAGATAATTTTCCCATGGACCGGGGGTGGGGGGCACAGTTTGGGGATGATTCAAGGGCATTACCTTTATCATGTCCACTTTATTTCTATTATTACTGCATCAGCTCTGCGTCAGATCATCAGGCATTAGTTCCAGGAGGTTGAGGACCCCTGCTATAGAGGACACAGCTGAGATGCTCATCTATCTGCTTTACAAGAAACAGGGTCCATTCAAAAGCAAACCTTTAGGTGCTGACTGAGTTCCTGCTTTATTTGCCCTGTCTGCTTCACAGATTAACATAATCAATTCCAGAGGTCAGCCTTGAAACCCAGGACATGCAGGTCTCTGAACAGACATATCTCTGCCTGAAAGCTGTTCTGTTATTTGGCTACCATGTGTGCAAATCAATTAAGCAGAGATTGGAACAATTGTTAAAAGACAACGCCGAAGAGAAATGAGGTCGTGACAGCACCTGGCAACTGTGATTTCTGGAAGCAGAGCATCATACCGTAGAGCTTAGTGTCTGTGACTCAGAGATGTTTATGAGAAATTCCTAGTTAAGAGGCAACAAAAGGACACAAAAAGTTGGAGAATTCTTTTCAATTGGGATTTGTATATGTTTCATTCTGACTCTGGATGTGGTCTGAGTCTCTAAAAATAAAGCAAATTAAATGTCTGGGCTGGAGATGGTAAAATGGTATCGACAAATTTTCTTCTTGAGAGTGAGCCTTTTAAAACTCAGTTAATACTGAACTGAAAATACAAGAGAAAAAAATGGCATAAATGGTTGGTCCTTGAAATAAGTCATCCAACTTCTGGAAACTGTTTTTATGAGTAACACTGCTCATAAAACCGTGTGGCCAGTTACATATCTTCTTCTCAAACAGTAAATGAAGAATCACGGAAAGAGAAGGCAAAATGCATGGGCGTGTGCACAATGCGACTGCACAGATTTGATAATACAAATCCCAGAAAGAGAAAAATGCAGACATCTCCCCATCACTGTTATGTCTTGAGTAGCTGAAAAGTCTGCCAACACATATGAGATTTTTCACAGTACATTCTTTTTTTTTTTTTTTTTTAAGGATAATGTAATGAGCAGTATTTTGGCCACCTCATGCGAAGAGTTGACTCATTGGAGAAGACTCTGATGCTGGGAGGGATTGAGGGCAGGAGGAGAAGGGGACGACAGAGGATGAGATGGCTGGATGGCATCACTGACTTGATGGGTGTGAGTCTGAGTGACCTCCGGGAGCTGGTGATGGACAGGGAGGCCTGGCGAGCTGCGGTTCATGGGGTCGCAGAGAGTCGGACACGACTGAGCGACTGATCTGATCTGATCTGAATGAGCTGGAGCTAAGAGTCAGCATATGAGAGGTCTTTTAATATTTTTTTTTTCAGAAATTCATCTCTGAGTCCTGAGTACAGTGTGGAGCTGGCTGAGAGGACTTACTGAATGATTCAGGGGCCGAGAGTTCAGATAATACTCATGCCCGTCTTCCCTATTTGTAGTCTATTCTCTGCATCAAAGTTAAGTTTGATGCCTAATCTTCTAGTTGGGTTAACACATTTGAGAAGCCTTGCCTTTCAATCTGAACAAAAACGGGACCTTTAAACCAGGCTCCTGAATTCACCGCTGTTAGCACACAGCCGTTTCCTCACCCAGAAGCTTTCCTTCCTCTCACTTCTCTATTGTCTCCTGCCCACACGATATCTTTTTCCACCTTCATATTCATTCACGGAACAATCTAGATACATTCTGCAGCCCACATGCACTTAAAAAGAAGCCTACCTACAGGTTTCCCTCTGTGCATCTCTTCCGTCACCCACACGAGTCAACCATTCCTCACCACTTCCTTCAACTTTCCTATCCTGTGTTTGTACTAATTCATTGCTTTTCTCCACTTTTAACGTGGCTTGTCTATTTTTTTAACTATTTCTCCTTTGTTGCTTTTATTTAGCAGCTTGCTTTTCTTCCTCTGCCCTTTTCTTCATTTCTGCTTCTTTATCAATCTGTCATAATGGTTTTATCCATCTAAACATAATATATCATTAGCCATGACTTCAATAGAGAGACTGAGCACACACACACACACCTGGGCTTGTAAGAAAGAAAACACACATTCCAAGATGGCAACATGCAAGAAGAAAGCAAAAACCAGAACAAGAGAAACACACGAGTTGATTAAATGATGGTATCAACGAGGACTGAGGACTCAAGAGCCAAGAGCTCGGGTTTCCATGCCTATAAGAAGTAGAAAACAGAGTCCTGAGCTCTTGTGAGGCTGGGGTTGGGAAAGGTGACCTCAGGCATACAGACATTAGTATTTAAATGGGTCCAGAGTGTGATACTAATGAGAGGATCATTAGATAGGTCAATCAAGCACAAAAGAGACCACAGCTACAGATCCAAATATAGACGGGGAACTAGTAAATGAGAGAGGCAGGATTAAATACTGTGAGTGATGGCACACAGTAAGTAGTGTGGGGATAAGCGCCCAACTATATGAAGAAAATCAGAGTTCTACTTCACGCTGTAACATTTTTAAATAGTTGCAGTAACAACAATAACAAACACTTGACATACAATAAACTGCACATGTTAAAAAGAACAGCTTGAGAAATCTTGACGTCTACACAGAACCATAATCAATATAATGAACATACTGACCAATCCCCAGGGTTTTCTAGTGCCCTTTCATCATCTCTTAATCCTACCCCAGCCCTTATGCCCAGGCAAGCAATGATTTCCTTTCACTGTCATAGATAAGTCTGCATTTTCTAGAATTTTACACACATGAACTCAGGGAATATGTACTTTTTCATCTAGGTTCTTCACTCAACATAATTATCTTGAGATTCACCCAAGATATTGTGAATATCAATATCTCATACTTTTTACTGCCAAACAGTAGTTACTATAAGTGGGCTTCCCTAGTGGCTCAGACAGTAAAGAACCTGCCTGCAAAGTAAGAGACCTGTGTTTGATTTCTGGATCAGGAAGATCCCCTGGGAAAGGGAATGACTACCCATTTCGATACTCTTGCCTGGAGAATTCCATGGACAGAGGAGCCTTGTGGGGGTACAGTCCATGGGGTTGCAAAGAGTTGGACATGACTGAGCAACTAACATTTTCATAGTCATCGTATAGATATACTTGTTAATCCATTTACCCGTTGACGGAAGCCTGGAGTATTACCAAATTGGGCTTTTACAAATAAAGTCTTTGTATGTATGCGCGTGTATTAGTTGCTCAGTTGTAACACAGACCATGGAGAGCACACAAATACTTTTAAAACAATTGAGACACAGGTTTTTCACATGAAAACTGCAGAAACATCCTTGTAAATCACTAGGTTAAAATACAGTTAGTAGATAAACTTACCCTGGTTTCGTGTCATTTACTACACAGTGATAGGTAAATGTCCCAAACATCTGAACTCCTAAAATGCCATAAAGAAGCAGGAAGAAAAGGAGGAAAATGGAAACACTCCATATTTGTTCTCCTGATCGCCTAGGAAGAAAAAGTAGGTAAAACTTACCAGAAAATGTCATAAACATTTCCCCTTAATTTATGTAAAAGCAGTGCTTACTTTAAAATATTTGTAATTCTGGTCCTTGGTAGCTCAAATCGGAAATAAATCCGGAATGCCCGGATCATAATTAGTGGCCGTGGGATCCGCAACATGCCCCAGGGAGACATCTGATCAACTATGTCAGCGATTTCAAACACCTGCAAATTCAGAGGTGAACAGACAACTCAGACTTTCGCTCAGCATTGCGTGTAGTCAGGACATATACAAACAGCATTACATAGCAGAACACAGAGCGAAAACAGCGTCACATGGCGTCATAGCACGGCTAGCAGTGAAGATACACACAGACAGCGTCACACAGCATCATAACACGGCTTGTAGTGAAGATACAGACGCATCACACGGCGTCATAGCACAGCTCGCAGAGACGATACACACAGACGCATCACACGGCGTCATAGCACGGCTCGCAGTGAAGATACACACAGACAGCGTCACACGGCGTCATACATGAACCCTGAACTATGCTCCCACATTATCATCCCCCCAAAATAACTTTCTTTGGAGTATGTTTTGAAGCTATAGCTCTCTTAAGAGAAAAAAATACATGAATGAATGAAAGTGTCATTAATCTTGTTCATTTCCTAAATGGTTCATCAAGGCACAATTTTTATTACAAAAATGGAGTAAGTATGCCAAGTTTTCCTCACTACTAACAGTCTTTGGTGGAACTTTTCGAGTATCTACAACATAGATTAATGGAGAAAGAGTTAATAAAAATATTATGAAAAAGAATTCCATTTATCAGCAGAGGCAAGAGGATAATTAGAAAATGTTTGTCAATCATACAATAGTTACTAAATGGAAAAGAACACATTTAATATGCAGGATGAAATTAATCGTTAGAGACGTGAGCTTTATAAAAATAAGAACAGCTTATCAATACAAACCATGATGAGTTTCTGGGCTGGATGATGAATTTATTTTATTCTGAATTTTTTAAATGAAGAATATAATAAGTTCAGTTGAATTAAATATAAAATCAAGCCTGAATGAGTGCCTGGGAATGAATTATACTGTTTTTAATAAAATCTCTCCTTCAGGCCTTTTTAATATATGTTCCCTATTTCTCAAAGTAAGGAATTTTCCATTTGTAATACATATATATGCTAACCAATATATATCCCAATGTATTTATATTATTTTAGCTATTTTTAGTGAGAATTTGGTCATTTAAAAGACTGGACTTTTAATTTTTAAATTCAAATTTTTATTCTACAAATACAGAAATCTCACTCCATGTTCTTTCTCTTTATTTCAATGAATATATTTCTAATGTCTGTTTAATGAGAAATAATCTTTTATGGTACTGATTTTTATTTCTGATTGAAAAATAATTCAAACATCTGACTGATGATAATTAAAATGTTAGGCTTTTAAAAATCAATTAACATTAAAAGTGTTTCTAGACAATTATCCAACCACATTAAATATATATATATTCTTTAATATATCAATTTAGATTTTCAATGAAAAATAATGCCCATTTTGGAAAATATACCCTTGTAAGTTAAAAGTGTTTAATTACCTGTAACACCAATGAAACCCAAAGGCAAAAGACCATAAATCCATCAAAAACACACCAACGATCTTTCACGTAGGAACTATCCCCCTAAAAATAAATTTCACATGGCATTATCAGACAAAATGAATAATTTCCAAAAAAATCTGTGGAGGGAATAATCAAGTGTTAATTTGATATAAGCTATCTACAATCTTTGTATCATAACTGAACAGACTTTCAAAAGGAAAGTCTTCCAGCATTTTAAGTGACATTATATATGAGGAAAATAATTTCTAAAACACAAGTAACTGCAAAACTGTGCATGTAAAATTTTAAATTTATGCAAAGAGAAAACATCACTATTTTTACTCTTAGCCACATAGATTCCACCACATAAGAAGCCAGAGGTCATCCTACTTAATAAGCAGCTCAGGTCCTTAAACCAACTCTTCCTATAAGAACCAAAAGGATACAGTGGTCAGTGAAGGACTTTGAATCTCTGGGAGCAACCATCATCAGCAAGGAATTAACCAGTAATTCACCTTGAACTGAATTAGAGGTGAAGATGAAGAAATGTGCCTTCATTTTCAAAATAAGCATATATTGACTTTAACTGGAATTATAAGTATAAAAGAAAGATAAAGAAGGCATGCTACTTTTATTTTTTAACAGTGAGTCTATTCT
The DNA here is from genome assembly GCA_935064755.1 of Tragelaphus eurycerus. Classification (NCBI taxonomy): domain Eukaryota; kingdom Metazoa; phylum Chordata; class Mammalia; order Artiodactyla; family Bovidae; genus Tragelaphus; species Tragelaphus eurycerus. Next base: position 5,701,446 of record CAKXYN010000059.1, read on the forward strand.
GACACTAGAATGCATTATTTTTATAAAATGGGACTTTTAGGTAAAAACTTTCCTTTCAAATAACAAAACAGTACACCCTATGAGGTTGAAATTGGAAACCTTTAACTAGAAAGAAAGACTTCAATAGCTTGCTCAGGATTGCACAATTAAGTCACTGCTACTGCTCCTGCTAAGTCATATCAGTTGTATCAGACCATGTGCAACCCCATAGATGGCAGCCCACCAGGCTCCCCCGTCCCTGGGATTCTCCAGGCTAGAACACTGGAGTGGGTTGCCATTTCCTTCTCCAATGCAGGAGAGTGAAAAGTGAAAGTGAAGTCGCTCAGTCGTGTCCGACTCTTAGCGACCCCATGGACTGCAGCCCACCAGGCTCCTCTATCGATGGGATTTTCCAAGCAAGAGTACAGGCAATTAAGTCACTAGTTCTGTAGTAATCTGTGAAACTCAGTTCTGAATCCAGTCACTTGGTTACCAGCTCTGAGTGAATCTGTTTAGAAAATAAAAATAGGAACAGAAGACCAAGACTTTCAATAAAATGGTAAAATATGTTGCAGGAAAATAATGTAATTTTGAGAGGCTTCTGCCAGGAGTAACAAATAGATTGTCAGAGTGTTTCCTTCAGAGGTTTCCAGAAATAATTTGTTGTTTGCAGATCTAAAGCTAATGAATGATAATTCACTTAATGAAAGTTATGATTAGTTAGCACTGGGTAAGCATGTACTTTATATAAGAGGATGGAATGCCGAGTGAAACACACACACACATACACACCAACTACACACACACATCTTATGTAGATATACAGCTATGTACATATCCAGTTAATACTATACATGCTGCTGCTGCGAAGTTGCTTCAGTTGTGTCTGAATGTGTGCGACCTGAGACGGCAGCCCATCAGGCTCCCCCGTCCCTGGGATTCTCCAGGCAAGAACACTGGAGTGGGTTGCCATTTCCTTCTCCAATGCATGAGAGTGAAAAGTGAAAGTGAAGTCGCTCAGTCGTGTCCGACTCTTAGTGACCCCACAGACTGCAGCCTACCAGGCTCCTCTGTCCATGGGATTTTCCAAGCAAGACTACTGGAGTGGGCTGCCATTGCCTTCTCCGAATAAGGCCAACTAATTTATAATAAAGTTATAATCATGGTGGGAAAATTAATCCTGTGGAGAGTTAAGAGAAAACAATGCTAGTTCTCAAATGAATGCACAAATAATTTTACCACTGGCACAAGAATCAACCAGACTTGGTTTGTATTCAAGAAGACCCACAAAAGACTTATAAAAGCAATTTTGGGGTTTGGGTGACTAACAGGACAATGACCTATTAAATTAGCATTATGATTATCACATGATCATATCTTAAGAAGATAAAAACTATATCATAAAATGCTACTGGTTATGTATTCACATATGTGCATGTTAAGTGTAGAGCAAATAATTAAGGGATAATATAGCTGTCTTCAATATCTCATGAGGAATCTTCTACCATAAGCATTAAATTTGCCTTGTACACTGCACAACTTAAAATATTAATTGTAAAACTAAATATAGACAATATAACCAATATAACATGAGTCTAATTTTGACTACCATCCTAAAAGATAATAAAATACAAATGTTTAAGCTGCACTTTTAAATTTCCCTTAAGTTTTGTTTGATATATTGAACAAATCTGTTAATTCATTCACTCAGTAAATAGAACATTTCTATGCTCTAGGTGGCATTCAGGCACTAGTGATACGTAAGTGAATAAAACAACACCTGCCCTTATGTGACTTATATTCTCAGTTACTTTTTAAAAAATGTAAAATGCACACATATTCTATTTCAATAAGTGTTATCAGAAAAATGGGCTTCCCAGGTGGCGCTAGTGGTAAAGAACCCATCTCCTAATGCAGGAGACATAAGAGATACAGGTTCGATTTCTGGCTTAGGAAGATCTCCTGGAGGAGGGCATTGCAGTCCACTCCAGTATTCTTGCATGGAGAATCCCAGGACAGAGGAGCCTGGCGGGCTATGGTTCATAGAGTTGCAACAAATTGGACACAACTGAAGCAATTTAGCATGCATGCATGCATACAGAAAAATTATATATTTTCAAATCAACTTTTATTAAACAAATATGTTCTTTACTTATATGTTGAGCAAAAAAGTGAAAAAATATCACTTGATCTTTATTTTAAGAACTAAGCATAACTGTGATTGTTTTAAAAATGTAAAATAATTCCAAAATGAACACAGAAATTTTATGAGGCTCAGCAGAGAACTATTTTAAAATAGGAATGATTAAACGTAAATGCTAGCCAAGAAAGTGAATATTAATAATTATAGATTATTGGGTACACAAGCACTCAAATAAGATAAGTTTATGTAAGATTTTTCCCAAATAGTATTATTTTTTTCCTGTTTTAAAATTTAAAAATGTTTCACACAGTATCACTACAGTTAACCTCCTGTTGCTCATAATTTGCCTCAGTAACAAATTATATTCAATTAGATACAAGTTGAGAGCTTCTCATTATATTGCTGCTGCTGCTGCTAAGTTGCTTCAGTCGTGTCCAACTCTGTGCGATCCCAGAGATGGCAGCCCATCAGGCTCCCCCGTCCCTGGGATTCTCCAGGCAAGAACACTGGAGTGGGTTGCCATTTCCTTCTCTAATGCATGAAAGTGAAAAGTCAAAGTGAAGTTGCTCAGTCATGTCCAACTCCTATCGACTCCATGGGATTTTCCAGGCAAGAGTACTAATGAGGGTTATTTAAAATATAAAAAATGAGGATAAATAATGGTATTTCCCAGGGAGGGGAACAGAGTGGCAAGGAGCCAAAGGTGGAAAAGAGACATAATTTTTCCCAGAATATTCATACATATGCGTTTTGACTAATGGTCATGTGTTACATTTTTAAAATAAATCTTTCAAAGCTAACTTTTTTAACAGGTGAAAATTCTAGTGTTAACAAAAATCACTCAGTTGGTGTGAATAAAGTCAAATTTGAAAAATATGAGCCTCACAAATTTACAATGTAAAGTCATCAGTAACAGAGTTGGCTAAATTTTTATTTACTATATAGATTTATAGCCATGAAATTAAAAGACTTACTCCTTGGAAGGAAAGTTATGACCAACCTAGATAGCATATTCAAAAGCAGAGACATTACTTTACCAACAAAGGTTCGCCTAGTCAAGGCTATGGTCCTTCCTGTGGTCATGTATGGATGTGAGAGATGGACTGTGAAGAAAGCTGAGCGCCAAAGAATTGATGCTTTTGAACTGTGGTGTTGGAGAAGACTCTTGAGAGTCCCTTGGACTGCAAGGAGATCCAACCGGTCCATTCTGAAGGAGATCAGCCCTGGGATTTCTTTGGAAGGAATGATGCTAAAGCTGAAACTCCAGTATTTTGGCCACCTCATGCGAAGAGTTGACTCATTGGAGAAGACTCTGATTCTGGGAGGGATTGGGGGCAGGAGGAGAAGGGGACGACAGAGGATGAGATGGTGGATGGCATCACTGACTCGATGGATGTGAGTCTGAGTGACCTCCGGGAGTTGGTGATGGACAGGGAGGCCTGGCCTGCTGCGATTCATGGGGTTGCAAAGAGTCGGACATGATTGAGCGACTGATCTGATCTGATCTGATATAGATTTATAGGTTAAGGAAATTGATGTTGCAAAGCTGACTTTAGAGTATATTTTGAACTCTATCAAAGGATGGATTATTTTAAGTCATTTTAGAAGTTCTGGTTGGATTCCAAACAAAACAAAAGCATGCAAACACACAGCTGACTCAATGGACATGAATCTGAGCAAACTCTGGGAGATAGTGAAGGACAGGGAAGCCTGGCGTGCTGCAGTCCATGAGGCCACAAAGACTCCGACACGACTTATGGACTGACCAGCAACAATGCAAGCACATTCTCATTTCTAATGACCTCATGAAAATCGGTTTAGCAAAACAAGTTCTACTGTATAATACAGAAAGCTATTTCTGATTTATGAAGTCATTTGAGTTGAATTATCTGGAATGTTCTCTGTGGTGGATGTTCCAGAAATTCAGAGTGGTATCTGCCTGTCCCAACAAGACTACCACACTCTAGATTGCATGGAATCATCAATTAAAACTAGCTTCTTTTAACTTGCCTGGTACAAAACATGAAATAATTCACTGAGCAGAAGTTTTACACAGTATTTTTTTGTTTCAGTTTCCAGGAGTCATTCAATATTTATAAAAACCTTTGAGCTGTGTAATAGTGATCCAAGATACAAAGGCCAATAACACTCAGATTTTTTTCCCATCTTTTTTTTTTTTAACCTTTTGCCCTTTAGCATTCATTGTCCTTCATGCTGTTCTGTCTTCCTGAAAAATTCCCTGCAGTCTCCAGACTTTGGTCTGACCACAGCCCACTCTAATCAGTGCTTTTGCTCATATATCATGCAACCAGCAGCAACTCAGCTCATGTACATAAATAAGGTTCATACCATGTAACGGACAGAATAGTCCTTTGTAACTCCCATCTAGCTATTTAATTAACTTATATTTTAGTTCCTGTAGTTTGGGTTTCCTACTTAAATCTTCTCTAAACATATTCTCCAGTACTGTATTTTTTAAAAAAGATCTATCTTCCATTCCACTGTCAATGTTTGAGTTTGCTCTGAAGATTAATAGTATCTTGAAACTTTAAACTAGACAGTTTCAGGCTATATTCCCACTGCCTTGCACCATGATATTAAATGAATGAGATAAGCATATGAACCATGTCTTTTGAGCCTCTGTAAATTACAATGCAGACAATAAGAAGTCAATGCTTATGCTTCATGAATGCATCCGCGCATCTATCCATTCACTGAAACTACTACTACTGTCCTTTTAAAGGAATGATTCTTTGTAGCAAAAAGAGAAAGATGTAGTACATTGAAAGGTAATACCTTAAAGTTAAAACTCTTTTCCTGAATAATCATGAAAGATCACAGATGAAATTGAGGTAATTTTTGCATATTTCTCACATTAGTGTAGTTTGAATCAGCAAAGCTGACATGCCATGCAAATAGGAATTGGGTCAAAGTTTAATATGGGCTTCCCAGGTAGCACCGTGGTAAAGAATTCAAGTGCCAATACAGGAGACCCAAGAGACAGAGGTTCAGTCCCTGGATGGAGAAGATCCCCTGGAGGAAGAAATAGCATTGCCTGGAGAATTCCATGGATAGAGGAGCCTGAGGGGCTACAGTGCACAGGGTCACAGTCAGACATGACTAAGCACAGCAGCACAAGGTTTATATAATTTTTGCATTATAATGAAATTGCAAATATGACTGAATTGAAACTGAAATCATATCAATCATTATCAATACTCACTAAGGCTCCGTAAGGACAAAATACCTTTTCATGAACAGAACACAGGCTCTGAAACCTGGCACTTTGAAGTGTAACTGAAGATAAGTGGGACCCTGCTGTGTCCCCCACATTTTGTTTGTACAAAAGCTCTGGCCTCCTAGGCCTTCCTGGAGTTCTAAAGAGCAAACTCAATCAGGAAAGTGAGAAAATATAGAAAAATAGAAAAACAGTTTAATAAGGTCAAATAATAGCTGAACCATAAAACAAAGTCAAGGAGCTGTAATTCCTCTTCCTGGGCTGTAGATAAAATTCTGAGACATATCCTTGAGTTGTTTTGCAGTTACTAAAATCCCACAAGGTGAAAGAAGTTAACGGCATGCTGACCACCAGCACCTAGACCCAGACTACCTAGAACCAGAAGGTAGTTACCACACCACCAGCTCCATGAGCTGGTCATGCACTCCTTAACCTTTTCCTCATCTGACCTTTAAAATCCCTTCCCTGAAACCCTTCTGGGAGTTTGGGTCCTTTTAGCATTAGCTGCCCATACTCCTTGCTGGGCTCTGAAATAAACACTATACTTGCCTGACCACAACCCCGTGTCAGTAAGACTGGCTTTACTGGGTGAAGGCGAACAGAACTGAACCAAGTTTGGTTCAGTAACATAATCTCATGTTGCACTTTGTGTCTGATACGTTTAACTCATTGTCTCTTTTTCAGTTTGTATTTTCAAAGACTCTTCACCATAACTGGTTAAATGGTGCTACGATTCAATGTATCAGTATGTCCAGATCCTTTTAAAATCCTACTGTATTCATGTTCAAGTTATAATACTTGCAAATAATAAATTGTCCCTCCCCCCTGCTTCCAAAATATGGAAACAGAACCTAACACACATGAAGGCCCATTGGTAGTTGAGAAACTGTAATGTCTCCCAATACGAAAGAAAGGTTTTAATTTGCTTGTTGCATCAACAAGAAATGAAGAGGAGAGACTGCTTGCGTTATGGGCAGAAATCAGCAGGCTAGTGCCTGAGATGAGTTATTCAAGAGCTGTCTATCAATCTTTATAAAGGTAAACACTTGGAGGCTGCCAATCAATTATATAGTATAAGAGAGGAACTTAAATTGCTATGCAAGGATTTAACAAGCAGAGAAAACAAACACATTTACCTGAAGACATTCACAGGGATATAGTTTGCAGTCACAAAACAATATGCATGGGTGTAGTTTCATAAGCACATGATTTATTGTTCTGCATTCCCAGGGCCCATCTGTCACTGTGTCTTAGCATTATTATTTACTACTTCAACAAAGCTCAGAGGACGCATGCTACTTTTTAGCCAGGTCTGTTGCCAGATGAGAAGTAGACAACTGAGAATTGTCTGAAGACTTCACAGTCTGCACTGCATGGAATGCTTCACAAAAACACAAACATATATCACCCCAATGCTTTATTTTTGCCCATAGGAATTTGGTTGAGCTGCAGTGCTTCTCAGAACAGGAATTCGTGGGAGAGGCAATTAGAAACAAATGATCGGGGGAGTGAAAATTAATTGGCAGATATAGTCAAGCTTGGGAAATGTTATAAAAGATGTGAAATCCTTCAAGCAGATACATGCCTCTAATGAAACTTTCAAAGGACATTTTTTGCCGGAAGGACTCTGTGCTTCAATTTCTCTCTCCTGCAGTGCATGGAGCATGTGATCTCCACTGTGAACTTCTCAAATACAAATCAAACTGTCACTCGTATTCCAATCCCCCATGCCTCTTAACTGACCACAGAAGGAAATCTGAGCTCCTCACAAGGCTGCAAGGTCCTCCGAGATGCAGCTGGTCTCCCTTCCCAGGGTCCTCCTCGGCTGTTCCCTGGGCATACCATCTGCTACTCCTGACTATGACTACGCAGAGCACCCCAAGGCTCCAGTCTGTTCCAAGACCTTGTGTCTAAGAGCATTGCTTTCTTCTTTCCATGAAATCCTTTACTTCCCTCCCATGACCCCTGCCATAGCCCACACCTCCTTATCCTTCAAGACAAGACTTCAACATTCTCTTTCTTCAAGACTTTCCTGGGCAGCCCCAAACAGATTTTGTCACTATTTTTTTTGGTGCCCTCTTCCCCCATAACTTTTTCAGACCACTATTACAGCATTTTCCACAAAATACCCATCTCTCACTATCTGAGTTCTCACCGTACAAATGTTCACTATGCACATTTGCAAAAATACTTGCCCCAGTCACAGTGTAACTAGAAGAACCACTATTGTGTATCTGCATGTGTGCAATGGAAATACTGCCATTGTCCACAAATCCTGCGAAAGGTAGGATGTGCATACGACTCCACAGTTCTTGGGGGCTAAATCTGGTGCTGGCATTCTTTATCTCCTTAACAACTGGTAAGTGTTAAGTGCATTACTACCTTCTCTTTCCTATTTTCTCCCTGAAGATTAGCCTTTCCAGGGACACGGGATTTGAGTCTATCGACCCAAATAAACTATATGTGTAAATCATGTTCTATTTTAAGCATCAGGTTACACTTTTCCTCACAAATTTTCACTTTTGAAAAAAGCTGTACAAATATAAGGCAATGGCACCCCACCCCAGTACTCTTGCCTGGAAAATCCCATGGACGGAGGACCCTGGTGGGCCGCAGTCCATGGGGTTGCTAAGAGTTGGACACGACTGAGCAACTTCACTTTCACTTTTCACTTTCATGCATTGGAGAAGGAAATGGCAACCCACTCCAGTGTTCTTGCCTGGAGAATCCCAGGGACGGGGGAGCCTGGTGGGCTGCCGTCTATGGGGTCGCACAGAGTCAAACACGACAGAAGCGACTTAGCAGCAGCAGCAGCAGCAGCAGTACAAATATTTTAGTTGGAAATCAGTACATTGTAAACATTTACTATTAATAAGTTAAACTTAACAGTGGACAATTTCTTTAAAAAAAATTTATTTCATCAAGTAAAGACCAAGCAAGTCTAAACAAATCAATTTAAAGAAAGGGAATCCCATCAAAAAAGTACTAGGATCAAATGGTTTCACAGGAGATTTCTACCAAAAGTTTCAAGCTAAAACAGTTTCAAGATTACTCAGATTATTTTAGAGCACAGAAGTACATATACACAGCATATATATTCACGGAATAGCTAATATCAAGCCTGATAGTAAACAAAATTTAAATAAGAAAAGTAATAACAAATATAATAAAATAGTACATTAAAACAGAACAAAACTGTGTTATGACCCAGCCAGATGTTTCTGGGAATGTAAGGATGGTTTGATTACTAGGAAAGCCACACTATTATGAATCAAGGGGAAAAATAATCATTCAACAAAATGTAAAAGCTGTTCATGATACAACTCTCAGAAGTTGAAATTTATGTTTAATCCCTTAACGTGATAAAATATTCAAACTTCAAACCCCAAAACATACACCTTGTGCAGCTTTTTTGAGTCATGACTCAAAGAAGCTGACTCTAAAAGAAAATACTCATGACAAGTGGGGCATCATGAATATGGATTGCGTATTGGCCTACAGTAAGAAATTATTGCTACCTGTGCCCAATGCAGTATTTAGAAAAAATATCTTATCAGTTGGCAATGCATACGTTCAGAGAAGGCAATGGCACCCCACTCCAGTACTCTGGCCTGGAAAATCCCACAGATGGAGGAGCCTGGTAGGCTGCAGTCCATGGGGTTGCTAAGAGTCGGACATGACTGAGTGACTTCACTTTCTCTTTTCACTTTCATGCATTGGAGAAGGAAATGGCAACCCACTCCAGTGTTCTTGCCTGGAGAATCCCAGGGATGGGGGAGCCTGGTGGGCTGCCGTCTATGGGGTCACACAGAGTCAGACACGACTGAAGTGACTTGGCATAGCATAGCAGTGCATAAGTTGTTTCTAAAATAATCTGATTTCTTAGAGTTGTCTTAAAAAGAAATAGAACTGGACAAGTATTGATAACTACTAATGTTGAGTTATAGGTATTTGTTCCAACTATAATCTCTACTTTCATGTAAATTTAAAAATGTCCTTAATAAAATGTTTTAAAAAGTTAAAAATGAAGAGAGTAGTGCATTGATTGTGATTCCTCTCTTTTAAAGACAGTATACAACGTATTATGTGTAAAAAGAAGCAATGAAGTTGACCCAATAAATACATCTTAAGCATCAGCTCATTAAATTCTCAAAAATGTTATACAAAATAAGGCTCTTCTCCATCACAATTACTTCCCTTGAGATGTTTATACAGCCAGTAAATGAAAAGACTCAAATCCTAATTTGAGTCAAAACTTTCATTTGTCAAACCCTAATACACATTCTGCTGTTTCATTATACCACTGTCTCTCTAAATAGCATAATTTAAAATACTTTTTGGAGATGGAAACAGCAACACACTCCAGTATTCTTGCCTGGAGAATCTCATGGACAGTCCACGGGGTCACAAGAGTCAGACATGACTTAGCAACTAAACCGTCAAAATACTTTAGAGACAGGATCATCTACAATACTGAGATGAGATTATTAGGCTGGCCAAAAAGTTCATTTGGGATTTCCATTTAACTTCTATAAAGGTTAGTGTCACAGGAGGAAGAGATACCCCAGGATAGAAATTTCCCTCCTTTTCTTATTTTTTTCTTTTCTTTTTTCTCTTCTTTCTTTCTTTATTGTCTCCCAATGGCACCAATTTCATGCTACACATTCTTGTCCTACAGTCTTGAAATTCCTTTCCATTTAAAGTCTCTCTTTATACCTCTTTACATCTTTAGTATGCCTCAGGCAAATGAGATCCTCCTGATTATCACTGCACGGCAAATTTATCACATAACGCTTATTCTGCATTCCACAAATCAACAGGTGCCTCCTTGGGTTAGGTGGCATGATCACCCTGTAGGCGGCACGAAAGACCCTCCTCTGGCCTTCAGGAAGCTGGAGGTGGGGCCACGTAGTTGCTTCTCAGATATTCCAAGACTTTATGCCTTACACGATTGACCTCACTTTTATAATACTCTTAAATGTATCATGTTTTCACCAATATCTGGAATTATACCCTCTTAAAAGGACTTCAATATCAGTATTTATCATATTAATATTTAACATATTAAATACTGATAAAATAAAGAGATGTTTTATTTGACTGAAATTAACATGAAAACATTAAATGAATTCAGTGTGCTTTGGTTTTGAGCTTAAATAACTCACCTTGACAATCCCCCGGATGTGCATTTTGGCAATCATCTCTGCTGTGTAGAGAAACATCAACAGAGTGTCCAGGGTAAAGGTCACGTACTGCAGAGGAGGGTAGTGTTCGAAGGTCATGGGCGTGTTCATACAGACTGAGATGACGCTGATGATGGCACAGATGCGCAGCAGAGAGTGAACCCACTGTGGAGATGGCCCAGAGTTACTATCCGATGCCATGAAACAGCCAAAACCTGTGTTATGAACCACACTATTCGGAAAACGTAATACTGAGTTGGAAATATCAAGCTGGCCAAGAAGCTCATTTGGGTGTTCCGTAATATCTTATAGAAAACTCTGAACAAACTTCTTGGCCAACCCAATATTTCACCACTAGGGAGGAAAGGGGGCCTTCTCTGGGGGCTCAGATGGTAAAGAAATGCTTGCAGTGCAGAAGATCTGGGTTCAATCCCTGGGTTGGGAAGATCCCCTAGAGAAGGGAATGGCTACCCACTCCAGTATTCTTGCCCAGAGAATTCCATGGACAGAGAAGCCTGGCAGGCTATAGTCCATGGGGTTGCAAAGAGTTGGACATAACTAAGCAACTAACACTTGGGTTACTTAGGGAGAAAAGGAAGAACAAAACTAACATTAAATACTGATAATGTGCTAAATATTTTCAATATATTTTACATCATTTAATTCTCAAAGCAGCCTAATTTCCACTTGGAAACACTAAGACTCAGGAAGGTTAAGGAGCTTGCCTGTGGTCCTGCAGTAATAAAACCTCACCTCAATGTGAACCAGGTCACACTACCCCAAAGCCCCTGATACTTACTGGGACACAGGACACAATAGAGCCTCATTCAGTGAAAATATGTAGAAAACCGATATGCTATTACTTCCATACTTTTTATGTACTGTGAGTACCTGGAGTCTGAGGCCATATTTATTCTATCTTCCCTGAAATCTAGCACACGGGCTCATCCCAGTAGACCCCAGATGCTTTCTAAAGTTGACTGATATATAACACTTCTCATATGTGGGGTTTTCATTCTATTATCTCATGCCAACATGAGTGTATGAAAATATATTTTAAAATCTGCTCTCATCCTATATTTTCAAAAGTTAATAATAAATGAACCTTCCTTTTTACTTTTGAGAACATGTTTCATATAAATTTAGCCCAGATATCTCTCCCCCCAAATGCCAAAAAACACATTTTTGTGCAATGCTGGCAGTGCACTTGCTATATGAAGTCTTTCCTTAATCCTAACATAAAGAAGGAATTAGAAAGTAAAAGATGTTTCTGTGTGTGTATACATGTGTATAAGCATAGGACATAAATCATCCATATATCTTCTTATGAAAACTAATAGCTAGGATAAAAAATATTAATGCCTTTACATGTTAAACCCACACAATTAATACTACTAACAAATCAGTACACAATTCCTAAAAGACCCCATGGACGGCAGCCTACCAGTCTCCTCCATCCATGGATTTTCCAGGCAAGAGTACCGGAGTGGGGTGTACCGGAGTGGGGTGCCATTGCCTTCTCCGATCTATTGACTAGCCTATATATATATATACACACACACAATATATGCAGTCATATTAATCCTTTAATATACTCTCTGTGAAAAAAAAAAAAAAAAAAAACAGCTGTTACAGTTTCATGGTCGATGGTTTCTGAAGCCATACAAGCGAACAACCACCTGAGATGAAAAACAGAAAAGGCTGTCAGAACTTTGAGGAGACTCAGACACTTGTAGGCTGCTGAGTGGGTTATAATATTAGCCTGACAATTGTAATATTTGCATGAAGACTTAATGGCACTGATTTCCATACCATATAAGTCACTGATGATTAACTTTAAAAGTTGATGTACTTTTCATGCCAATTAAGAAGCACTTCAGTAAACACCACGTGTAAATTTAGACCCATCTGGGCCTCCAATACAAAGGATCTAATTACACAAAAGAACCTAAAAAGATGAGTTCTCCCACAAAACCATCATGAATTTACAGAATGAATTCTCATTAAGCATTAATCATTCTAGTTAGTCTTCCAAGCCTACATCTGTAAAACTATCTTTTTCAGAAGGTCTCAGAAAGCTCTGTACTGGCAGACGCTAAGAAAAAATGACTGCTTTATTTTCTATTTCATTCAAAATTCCCTAAACATGAATGGGAAAGACCTACTACGTGTTGGAAACTACACAGGGCTCTTAAGACACACCAATGGAAACAACACAGTTCCAACTCATCACTAATGAGTGATATTATGCCTATTTCAGTCTAAGATGCATCACATATATATTTATACAGAAATCATTTTTTACTTACATCTACACTGGAGAAGACTCTTGAGAGTCCCTTGGACTGCAAGGAGATCCAACCAGTCCATTCTAAAGGAGATCAGCCCTGGGTGTTCTTTGGAAGGAAGGATGCTAAAGCTGAAACTCCAATACTTTGGCCACCTCATGTGAAGAGTTGACTCATTGGAAAAGACTCTGATGCTTGGAGGGATTGGGGCCAGGAGGAAAAGTGGACGACAGAGGATGAGATGGCTGGATGACATCACCGACTCGATGGATGTGAGTCTCAGTGAACTCCGGGAGTTGGTGATGGACAGGGAGGCCTGGTGTGCTGCGATTCATGGGGTCGCAAAGAGTTGGACATGACTGAGCTACTGAACTGAACTGAACATATAAAGTAGGATAAGTGGAAAGAGAAGTGATTCATTCCATTGGTGGTGGGGGAGGTTCAGAGCAGGAGACTTTCAGAGTGAATGAGGGCAGAGGTGACTCGGATAAGGAGGACTTGACTCATCTGTGTGTGAGTGTTAAATCGCTTCAGTTGTATCTGACTCTTTGTAACCCAATGGACTCTAGCCCACCAGGCTCCTCTGTCCACGGGATTCTCCAGGCAAGAATACTGGAGTGGGCTGCCATAGCCTCCTCCAGGGGAACTCCCCAACCCAGGGATCAAACCTGCATCTCCTGGGACTCTTGCACTGAAGGTGGATTCTTTACCATTGAGCCACCTAGGTAGCCTGTCGCTGGGAAAGCATCTCAGGACAAAGGAAACAATGCAAACTGGCTGGACACCTTGGAGGAGCAGGAAGCCACTGATTAGTGGACAGTGTGTAGATGCAGGAAAGGCAGCTGCTGCACAAGTTAGAGCCACAGTATAAAGGGCCTTGCATGTGATACAAACTACTGTTTAAAATTTTCAGTGTAGGTAAGAGCAATGTTTCAATGATTGTTAAGCAGAGAGCGATGTGAACAGACACAGAAATGAGGAAAGAAATGTGAGCAGCTGAGAAGCGGTCTGGAGAACAGATAAGAAGGGAGAGGACAGAGGGGACCAAAGCTGATCATCTTTATTACGGTCAAGGTCAAGGGAAAGACAAGCAGAGCAAGAGTGGCAGTTCATTTCCTGATTTCAGCTTCTGCTGCTGAGTTTGATAAGAGAGTGGATTCTGTGCGGGAGATCAAACCAGTCCATCCTAAAGGAAATCAACCCTGAATATTCACTGGAGGGACTGATGCTGAAGTTGATGCTCCAATGCTTTGGCCACCTGATGTGAAGATCTGACTCACTGGAAAAGACCCTGATGCTGGAAAGACTGAGGGCAGGAGGAGAAGGGGGTGGGCGATAGAGGATGAAATGGTTGGATGGCATCACCAACTCGATGGACATGAGTTTGAGCAAACTCTGGAAGATGGTGAAGGGAAGCCTGGCGTGCTGCAGTCCACGGGGTCGCAAAGAGTCAGACACGAATGAGCGACAACAACAGGACCGCTATTGGAAGCTGAGCTTCCCAGTTCTGCCAGTATGCCTTCAGCCCTAGCTCTGGCTGCTAGACCATCTCCTCGTGACACTACACAATGACACTAGGTGTAGCTGGGCTTCGCCTCAAGTTCTCATCAGCTTAATTAGGCAGAGAAAGTGACAAGTTCTTCACAGACGCTACCCACTATCTCATTAACCTTTACTTGCAACTCAGAAGGAGACCTTTAATTCCTAACATCTGATTGTCTCCTCGGACTCCTGCATGGTGAGGATAAGTGAAGAGATCCCTCATCACGGTCTCCAGCTTCAGGTAGGCTGGAGAAGTGGCATTAATTCCACATTCTGTGACTCCGAGGAGGAGATGCACAGAGGGCAGGTCAGGGAGCCACCTCTGATGCCTCCTCTGTGAGTAACTCACACGGCATCTCATTGTGTCATCAGAATTGTTTTCATCTCCCAGACTCCAAGACTCACCCACATTCTACTGCCGCTCAAACACTGCAAATCACAGGGACAGGAGCTTCTGAATTAAATGAATCAAAGTGGCTTCATATCAGCATGTGCCTCTCTATTCTTTTTTAAAAAAAGAAACTTACTGGCTTGTTAATCCAGAGGATGTCTGCGTTGTCTGACAGAGATTCATCCGGACCAAAGTCAGTAACCGGCTGGGCCTCCACCCTGGAGCTCTGCTTCCGTTTGAGCATGCTGAAGTTAGCTCTGGGAAGCAAGTTCAAAACCACAGTCTAAGAGGAGAAAGACAGAGTGAGTTAGTTCCCAAACCATCCTTACCCTGATCACAAAAACCAAGTCCCCATGCAAGCCTGCATGTACGTGTGCTAAGTTGCTCAGTCACGTCCGACTCTTTGCAATCCCATGGACTGCAGCCCACCAGGCTTCTCTTTCTATGGGATTCTCCAGGCAAGAATAATGGAGTGGGTTTCCATGCCCCACTCCAAGGGATCTTCCTGACCCAGGGATCAAATCCATGTCTCTTATGTCTCCTGCATTGATAGATGGATTCTTTACCACTAGCGCTACCTGGCAAGTTTGTTAATTACACTCAAGTTCCATTTACTGTATATAATAAATACATGCAACTAGAATGGCACCCCACCCCAGTACTTTTGCCTGGAAAATCCCATGGACGGAGGATCCTGGTAGGCTCCAGTCCATGGGGTCGCTAAGAGTCGGACACGACTGAGCGACTTCACTTTCACTTTTCACTTTCATGCATTGGAGAAGGAAATGGCAACCCACTCCAGTGTTCTTGCCTGGAGAATCCCAGGGACAGGGGAGCCTGGTGAGCTTCCGTCTATGGGGTCGCACAGAGTCAGACACGACTGAAGCGACTTAGCAGTAGCAGCAGCAGAAAGGTTAAAGGGGTTTCCCCGGTGGCTCAGCAGGTAAAGAATCTGCCTTCAATGCAGGAGACCTGGGTTCGATCCCTGGGTCAGGAAGATCCACTGATGGAGGAAATGGCACCCCACTCCAGTATTCTTGCCTGGAAAATTCCACGGACAGAGGAGCCTGGTGGGCTACTTGGAGCCGCAAAGAGTCAGACATGACTGAGACACACACACACACACACACACACACACACACACACATGTGGGATCTTAGTCCCCCAACCAGGGATCAAACCCACATCTCCTATATTGGAAGACTGAATTTTTACCACTGGACCATCGGGGAAGTCCCACCTCTTGTCTTTTTTATGCAAGCATGAGAAAGTCCAGTCTTGAGGCAGCAACCCAGGCCATCCAAGCAAATCTGAGGTTTAAAAGAAGTTCTAAACTATAGAGTCTAAGGTGTTCGTAATGGATCAAGTTGGTGCTGAACTATAATTAGGAGAACTTCTAAAGACAGGTAAGGGAGGGTCCAGGTCCTTCCAGCAGTGCACACCCATGAGGATGCCTAGTCAGGAGAAATGCAGTAGTTTTATCACCAGGAAATATGCGCTGGCACACTCTCTGCTCTCCCTGGGGCTGGAGAAAGAATCCTCGCCAAGGAGAGTGAGTACCACGCAATGCTTGCTGGAACTCAAGAAGAACAAGGCAGTATTTGCAGTATGTGTAAATACGTGCAGTTTTCACTGGGAAAGAGAACACAGAAGCTCAAGACCAACTGCCTGGGATCTGATTCCCTATGTTCAAACATCTACCTCTGTGTCTGTTCCCCTTGATGCACCAAGGTAGGTACATCTGCCTGACCCTCCTATTCCCAGAAGAAATCAAGCAAATTGCCTTTAAGGTGTGGTAGGTGTTTCCAGGCTGCCTTGTCCTGAATATTGGATTTGAATATAGGTTTTACAGGAGGCTGCACTAATTAATTTTATTTTACATAATTGGAGTTAGGGATTCTTGACATCAATATGTAAATATATGCAGAATATTCAAATTATGTTTGTTCTCTGATTTATGGGGTTGGGGGGCATTTGGTGGCCTCAATTTCGGATGCTTCTTGAATGACAGTCTCCTATGTACCAAAAAACTGGATACTGAATCTTTTAGAAATCCTTAAAAATAACACAACCCAAAAGAGGAAACAAAGAGTGATTTTACAAAGTTGTTCCAAGATGATATAAGAAAAAATTTATCATAATACCTTTCCACTGGGCCAGTGGAAGGCCATTTATTTCTCTTCTGATATGGCCATAGTTAAGGCCTGAAAATTACTTGATGTATAAATGTGACATCTTCACACGTTAATTCTATGTACCTTGTCTTAGCAATATTCCATCAGGAGCAAAACAGACTTTTGACTAAGGATTTGTTATCATGGAGAAGGAGACATCCAGAATCTTATTTTTCAAAAATCTCCATGACAGGTATATTTGAGTCGCCAAAATAATGCACCATTGATGAACAACAGTAGTTATCAAACCGCTTTCACCTTTGCTTTACAAACACAAAAGAGCCACCAAATCAAACAGTGCCCAAGAAATCCTAGGGAATCCACACATACCTTAAAACACAACAAAATATATTTACAGCCAGAGTCATAATACTTTTCATAGGATCTACACGGGGGCTCATTGTTAAGATGGCTCATTATGCTGCCCTCAAAAACAAAGAATAAAATCACAGTGATCCTGGCGACTGACCAAACTGCCCAAACAAGATTCTGTTTTCTCACCGGCATCTACCTTCTCACAGCTATGAGACCACCAGATTCTAGACCTTGGGCTATGTGACCACAAGACCCAACTACAGGCTAAAAATGAACCACCACTTCAGAGAATTTTTCACTGGTGGGGTATAAGAAAGACCCCGTCAGAAAGGGAAGATGCTGGTTCTCCTTAAGGACCCGTCACCCTCTTGTTTTCCTCTAATAAATTTCCCTTTTCTTGCCTGACTGCCCAACTCACTCTCTTTGTCTCTGCACTCGCCCTACAATTTTAATCAACGATCAGGCAGTGAAAGAAACCCTCAACAACCAGCTCCTGAATCACTGATATCGTAACTTATTTCTTATAAAATATCATCAAGTAGTAAAATAAGTCCAATTTACAAACACCGTTGTTGTTCAGTCACTCCGTTGTGTCGACTCTTTGCGACCCAGGGGGCTGCAGCACGCCAGGCTTCCCTGTCCTTCATTGTCTCCTGGATGTCTCAGTTTACAAATGTGAAGAATCCAAAATTAAGTTGAGGCAATTCATCGAGGCAATAATTTTCTTTTATATACAGAAATATTGTTGTACACATTCATTCCATAATTGAGGACAGCAGGCCTATTATTCTCCTGATAAAGACCAGCAGGAATATTTAAGTATCCTAGGTACACTTATTATTTTGATAGGAAATTGCTTCTCCTGTATCTATAACCCAATATATTTTTGGTCTCTGTTTACAGAAGTGCCCTTCATAAGGCAGTGCAGGATGTTTGACAAGCATGATTTCCAGTAGCTTTATCAAAAGCAGTTGGTATTCAAATAGCTCAATAGTGGGCGGAGGCTGCACACTTACAATATGTTCATTGATGAATCTTTTCCTTGGAAACAGCTAGTGGCAACTCAGCGAGAAAAAACACTTTGGTTCATTGCTCTCTTTTAAATGGTTAAAATTCAGTTTTGTATTCTGTGACAGCAACATTTTTACTTCTACTGGCATATGCTTTGCTCAGATCATCCTAGCTCTCTCTGAACCAAAATAAAATATATTCTTCTTATTTATTTATTTATTTTTAGCTGTGAGGTACTTGCAACCCGGTGGGTCATTTCTTCTCCTTGTAACTCCCTTAGGTTTGCATTAGTCTTTTGAATCTTCCAAATTATGGTTTCCAGCATGTCCTTTACCTGCTGTCCATGTGCCAGGCCTCTGTACTTAACCCCTTAAATGAGCATCTGTTCTCACAGTTTCCATCACCATCTGTTGGTGTCCAGCAGCTTCTATTATGAGTCAGGTACCTACGTGGCTTCTCCCTCAACTGTAGCCATGCCAACACCATCATCACTTGAAAATCAACAGGATAGGGGTTATTGGTCAGACATCCTTCTGCTTCACTTCTTCTTCCCTGTTCCCAGATCCTATTGCCCTGAAATCAACCCTGAATACACACTGGAAGGACTGATGCTGAAGCTGAAACTCCAATATTTTGGCCACCCAATGTGAAGAACTGACTCATTGGAAAAGCCCCTGATGCTGGGAAAGACTGAAGGCGGGAGAAGAAGGGGACAGCAGAGGATGAAATGGTTGGATGGCATCACCGACTCAATGGACATGAATCTGAGCAGCCTCTGGGAAACAGAGAGGGACAGGGAAGCCTGGCGTGCTGCAGTTCATGGGGCCGCAAAGAGTTGGACATGACTGAGCAACTGAACCATAACAACCCTTGCCCTGAACGTTTCTGGTCCCTGCAGGCAGGCCTCACACGTGCACAGACTATCAATGCCACATATTCTCACTGGTGACTTCTTTCCTCCTTCCTCACTCCACATACGTCCAAGGTCCCTTTCCCCTGATCCTTGTTACTAGAGCCCCTTCCAGGCCATGGGGCTTCAGGTCTGGATGGCCATAAATATCACCCTTTTTTCTCTCCAGGCCATGTCACGCAGCTTGCAAGATCTTAGTTCCCCAACCAGGGATTAAACCCAGGCCCTCAGCAGTAAAGCACAGAGTCTTAAACCACTGGACCACCAGGGAATCCCTGACATCACCCTTTCTAATATGGCCTGTCTCTTTTTTATTTTTTTTTAGTTTTTAATATTTATTTGAGTGCACCAAGTCTTAGTTGAGGCACACAGGCTCTTTTAGCTGTGGCATATGAACTCTTAGTTTCAACATGTGGGCTCTAGATCCCTAACCAGGGATGGAACCCAGGTCCCTGTACTTTGGGAGCACAGAGTCTTAGCAACTGGACCACCAGGGAAGTTCCTGTTTTGTCTTTTATCAGAATCACTGAGATGGTCTCTCCTGTAAATCCAGACAACCTCTGCTCATCCTCTACTTTCCCACTCAGTCATTCATACAGAAAATGCTACGAATCCACCAGGGCACCAGGCACCATGACACGGGCTGGGTATAGAGCAGGGAACCACAAGGCATTTCCGGAGCTCATTTAACCTCATGTTTCAAGGACAGTGAGACCCAGGGATTTTCCCTTGTGCTTCTTTCAAGCTCATAGCCACACACTCCGCTTGAGTTGGCCAAACATCTGATGACCCGCCATCCTCCAACTGTTCTCAACTGCTTCAGCACCTTTTAACAGCTGTTAAACAGCTGTTAAACAACAGGTCCTCTGTTGTCTGCGGCCAATTCCCCATCAGTGATTCCGATTTCCTAACTCACAAAGGGTTTCTGTCTCTACACATGACTTGTCTGTTACAACAAGAAGATGTGATGTTTGGGAATAAAAGTGCAGAGGAGAGAAACACACCACCCCAGCAGACTTACTGCATCTCTTTTATTCCAAAAAGCCCCCAAAGAAGACAGCAGTCACTGATCTATCTCTGGTCATCAGGCGTCATTACAACTGGTGACGCCGCAAAATCAACAACTCGTCTTCTGGTTATTTGTGTGCTCAATCTCTGGGGCCTTTAGGAGTTCAAGTGGAATCATTTAGCTACAGTCCTGTTCATGATAAGTTCAAAGTTCAGTCGCTCAATTGTGTCCGACTCTTTGCAAACCCATAAATCACAGCACACCAGTCCTCCCTGTCCATCACCAACTCCCAGAGCTTACTCAAACTCATGTCCATTGAGTTGGTGATGCCATCCAGCCATCTCATCCTCTGTCGTCCCCTTCTCCTCCTGCCCTCAATCCCTCCCAGCATCAGAGTCTTCTCCAATGAGTCAACGCTTCACATGAGGTGGCCAAAATACTGGAGTTTCAGCTTTAGCATCATTCCTTCCAAAGAAATCCCAGGGCTGATCTCCTTTAGAATGGACTGGTTGGATCTCCTTGCAGTCCAAAGGTCTCTCAAGAGTCTTCTCCAACACCACAGTTCAAAAGCATGAATTCTTTGGTGCTCAGCTTTCTTCACAATCCAACTCTCACATCCATACATGACCACTGGAAAAACCATAGCCTTGACTAGATGGACCTTTGTTGGCAAAGCAATGTCTCTGCTTTTCAATATGCTCTCTAGGTTGGTCATAACTTTCCTTCCAAGGAGTAGTTCAGTTCAGTTCAGTGGTTCAGTCTGTTCATGATACACAGACATTTAACAGTAGACTTTAATCTCATTGGGCTCCCCAGACAGCACAGTGGTAAAGAATTGCCTGCCAATGCAGGAGACACAAGAGATGTGGGTTCAATCCCTGGGTCAGGAAGATCCCCTAGAGGAGGAAATGGCAACCCATGCCAGTATTCTTGTCTAGAGAATCCCATGAACAGAGGAGCCTGGGCAGCTACAGTCCATGGGATTGCAAAGAGTCAGACACAACCGAGCACACACTCTGTGGCTGTGTTGTTTAATCTCATGGCCATCACAGTTTGAGAGGGAAATTCAGAAAACAAAATTTCAGTACTATCCCTCTGACTTCTCTCCCCAAGCTCATTTCTTTGCCATCAGAAGAGCAGCCTTCACTGCCACCAGAGGTTTTTCATTCATTCATTCTTGCATAAATGCATTCATTTGATCAAAAAGAATCAATCATCCAAACCATTGTGTTAGATGAGGCAGATTTAGCTCTCACAAAACATGCCTGGTTTCTTTCCTCCTGGAATTCCTGAAACCCCCATGATCCTGACATAGCAGACATGTTTCATTGAAAAGTAGGGACCTGATTAATTTACGGGGCACCTCAGACCACTACACACTCATTCTACAGCCTCCACCAGCGAGTTTTCTTACTCTTGTCAGGCGAGAGTAACCTCCTCAGTTCTGTCTCGTCTCAACAAAAATTTGAAGTGACAGACACTAAAGCCCTTGGCGCTCACAGCTCTTGGACAGACCGTGTCACAGCTCCGTGGTGCAGCTCAGTTTTACTTAGAAAATAGCAGGAAAATACATCCTCGAGGCGTGAGGGCATGCTGACCCAACGACGAGGAGAGTGACCCCTGGCCCTCTGCTCCTCTTTTTACATGTTGTTTCCGCCCCTTGATCCTGCCCTATGTAGACTGTGCTAGCCAGGAGTGCTGTTTGTTCCACCTGAGGTCCTCAATCCAGTCCTCAGACCTTCCTTTGACCTTCCTTTGTTCTATTTTCCCGGGCTTTTCCCTTCCTTGTCTTTTAGCCACCACCATTTTGGACTCCTATTTCCCAACAACCTACCACTCTTGCACTGTCTCGTTGTTAGCTCTACACCACCTCCTACTGAGCAATTGATCCCCAGTGAGCCTCTGTTATCTGTGCTACCAGACCTAACTAGGTTCACACTCCTCCTGAAACTTCCTTTAACTGGAGTGCTTACTCTCGTATGGGATACAGAGTGTGTTTCCTTCAGTATTTTCTTTTCCAGATGTTTTCCCTGCATATTTTATTTTTAAAGATTTGTGTTTAAACACTGTTTTGTAACCAGCTTTTTTTTTTTTTTGTATCTAGCAGTATCCTATGAAATCTTTCTCTGTCCATAAATTTGTAGGCACAGAAAACATTAAGTGTCAGTAAATACCATTTTCAAACATCCGCCCTTCCTTGTCGTTGTCTCCTAAGCTCATTTACAAATTTATATGAATGAGGCCTTGCCAGGTAAACAGATATAAACACATTATCTAGACCAGGCACCAATGTTGAATTTGTTAAGAAAGATATCAATGTGTACTTTGGGAAACAACTGAATTGGATGTCACTGATTTTTTTTTTTTTTTTTTTGATTTGGGTGTTACAAACAATTCTTATTTCAATATTTCTATTGCTCCCTCTTAAAAAAAAAAAAAAAATGGCCGCAATTTGACTGCAGAACCCAAAACAACAAACCACTCTATGTATCTATATTGGAACAAGAGTTTCCTGACTTTCCCCATATGCCTATTGCGTGCATACTGAAATCTTCCAGGGTACTTCAGCTCATCAGAATAACAATGGGAAGAGCAATGGGGGCTGCTTATTCCTAAAGCTGGAGCTGCCAACATCATGATTTCTTAAAGTTAGACTGTTCTCTGGCCTAATCTTCTCCCAGGCAGAAAGAAAGAAAGTGAAGTTGTTCAGTCATGTCTGAATCTTGGCGACCCCATGGACTGTAGCCTGCCAGGCTCCTCCATCCATGAGATTTTCAGGACAGAATACTGGAGTGGGTTGCCATTCCCTCTTCCAGGGGATCGTCCCAACCCAGGGCTCAAACCCGGGTCTCCTGCACTGCAGTCAGACTCTTCACCGTCTGCGCCACCAGGGAAGCCCCTTCCAGGCAGAGGACATGTCCATTCAGAACAAATGAATACACAGTCATACATTTCATACCATGGTTTTAAATCGGGGGAAAGCCCTACTATTTCTGTCCTGTTCTCTGTCACCCCAAATCCTTCTCTCCTGCCTTACACTTTCCTAGGACCAACTGACCCTTCCTGGAGCCTTGGGTAACCGCAGCTCTCTCTGCTCAGCTGAGTGTCCTGTCACTCCGTCTCCAAGGGCTGAAATTCCTCACCTCGTTCCTCAAGCCCAGATCGTCTGGATGCTCAGCTCTGGGCACCAGTGACGGGTGTCCTGTGCTTTCTGATACCCTGCACCCTCCTCTTACAGCCTCCACAGCCCAGCAGGCGGCGCTTCCCCTCGCTGGATGCCGGCAGCCCCGGGATTTCCTGTTCAGTGACGCTCTGCCTCTCAATCTTAACAACAAACAGCGCGTACGGGAAAGTGTTAAAGATAGAATCAGATGTAAAACCGAATAGATACTTTCTAGTCTAAATGCTCTGAAGAAAATAAAACAGTTTTCAAATACACACACACACACACACACACACAGAGAAACCTGCTGGAAAAACCCATGAAAAGATGATGAAATGCTTTGAAAGTATCTGTGTAGTAAAGTACTGAGCTCATCAGTTGATTTCCTCCCCAGTTATGCTGACCACAATGTAGAAACACACACCCTCCAACAAAGTTGTTTTCTGAGGGCTTTGATTATTGTGTGTCAAGCCTGGTTCTAAGCACGTCACACATGATAACATTCAGTTCTTACAAGAACCATTTCACAGATCAAGGAACTTAGGGACTGAACTGCACCAAGATATAAATCAAGACAAGGTGACTTAGAGAACTATTAAAAATTAAGTACATTATAAAATAGGTAAGAAAAAGAAAACTACCTTTCAATGTGTTCTAATCACACGGCCTGATTATTTTTAAACCCTCTTGGTATTGAGTATTGCTTGTGAAAATACTACAGACATTTTCATCTCTTAAAATTGAATCCATTGGTATTATATGGTTCATGTTATAGTTATTCCAGCCACACATTTATAAAAACGTGTCAATTTTTTTTCCAGCAAGAAATCATCAGACTCCTCATCAAATTCACCTAAATGTCACTTTTAGGTTTCTGAAGTCATTATTCATTTATTCAGTCTTTTTCCTTGAATCCTAGAAATAGTATATTATGATTTTATTACCTTTTCTATAAATTGTGAAAAAAATTTGAGAAAAAAAGCATCTACTAATTCCTACCTGATAACCTTACATCATGTGGTAAAGAGACAGCTGTCTTCACTTCTTAAAGATGACAGATTTCTTCATTTCCTAGAGTCAGTTCCAGTCTCATAAATTCTCAACAGAATGTGCTGAGAATGTGAAGACTAGAAAATAGATCCGACTTATGATATATAGGTAAAAGAGTGTATGTTTTTCTGCAGAGACTGTCTTACAAAGGAAAAGGAGAGATTTAGTGAGAGAAATTCTTCTGTTATCGAAAAATCCAAAAACTCAAAGTACCGTCAAGGATGTAATTCCATTCTGCAATATTCTTTGTCCTTCCAGTAAGGAAACTCCAGACTAAACAGAAGCTACCAGAGCTAGCAAGTGGTGTTCTTTAGTCAGACAACAGAAAACTACAGATAACTGTGTAAAACAATAACAACAGAAAACTGTTTAATCTAAAAGTTTCCAATACTAATGTGTCGGGCCATCCCAATAATGGGAGATTTCTTCTTTCTGGATATTCTCAGGGACAATGACTACACACATATCGTAGATTTTGTAGAAAAGAATTCTGCTCTGTCTGGAAGTTTGCAATAGGTTACATTCCAAGAGGCTTCCAATGATAAAATTAGCACATTCTTGAAGTTGTTCATAAGTTTATGCATTTCATCAACTCTTAGGGTAGGAAGGTGGTCTATAAACACTGTATGTAATTTTAGCAGAGAATTAAGTTTTACCCATTCTCTTTTTTTTTTTACTTGAAAAATGAGAGCAAACATTTATTGAAAGCTGGCTCTGTGCCAGGCACTATTCCAAGCATATGATACCTCTGTGAAGTAGTTTTTAGTATTATCCCCACTGTACAGATTAAAAGTCTTGCCCAGACCTACATGAACTGGAAGCAAGTCTAGAACCTAGGAACTCTGTTTTGTTAGGAGAGCAGAGGTAGGGGCAGAGAATCTGACTTACTTTTTAACTTTAGAGAACTTTTGTACAATTCGAAGGTTTTGCAACCATGATGAATTTCATCACTTCATGGCAACTAGATGGGGAAACAGTGGAAACAGTGGCTGACTTTGTTTTTCTGGGATCCAAAATCACTGCAGATGGTGATTGCAGCTATGAAATTAAAAGACGCTTATTCCTTGGAAGGAAAGTTATGACCAACCTAGATAGCATATTGAAAAGCAGAGACATTACTTTGCCAACAAAGGTCCGTCTAGTCAAGGCTATGGGTTTTCCAGTGGTCATGTATGGATGTGAGACTTGGACTGTGAAGAAAGCTGAGTGCTGAAGAATTGATGCTTTTGAACTGTGGTGTTGGAGAAGACTCTTGAGAGTTCCTTGGACTGCAAGGAGATCTAACCAGTCCATCCTAAAGGAAATCAGTCCTGGGTGTTCACTGGAAGGACTGATGTTGAAGCTGAAACTCCAATACTTTGGCCACCTGATGTGAAGAGCTGACTCATTGGAAAAGACCCTGATACTGGGAAAGACTGAGGGCAGGAGGAGAAGGGGACGACAGAGGATGAGATGCTGGATGGCATCACTGACTCAATGGACATGGGTTTGGGTGGACTCCAGGAGTTGGTGATGGACAGGGAGGCCTGGCGTGCTGCAATTCATGAAGTCTCAAAGAGTGGGACATGACTGAGCGACTGAACTGAATTTCATCATAATTTACGACAAGTCAAATACGAAAATCATCAGTTTTTAAACATAAACAAATGACACTTGAAATTTGCTGAGGATTCATTATGTATGAAGACAAGAGCTTGGAGTAGATTATCTCATCGACTGCTCCCCACCTCCCAGTGAAGCAGCTGTCTTTATTACGTTATTCCCATTTTACAGATGACACTGAGCTTTAGAAAAGGTGAGTGTCTTACCCAAGGTCACTTTCTGACTTTCATCCCCATGACATTCAGCTGTGCATGCCTTTCAGTCTGACCTTTCGAGGGCTTTCTGAATAGAATCTTCTCTTTTCCAGAGAACAATTATGGGGAGTCTCCAAGTTCTAGCCTCCTCCAAATATGGGGAATGAAACCAAATTAGATAGAGCAAAGGAGCATCTCACTTCCCTGGTGGCTCAGATAGTATAGAATCCACCTGTAAATGTAGAAGACACAGGTTCAATCCCTGGGTTGGGAAGATCCCCTGGAGAAGGAAATGGCAACCCACTGCAGTATTCTTGCTTAGAGAAATCCCACGCACAGAGGAGCCTGGCGGGCTACAGTCTCTGGGCTCCCAAAAGAGCTGGACATGACTGAGACTAAACAACAAAGGCAGATGGCAACGCCTGGAGCGAGTGTCTCCTGTTCCCTGAGCATCCTTCACTTTTGAAAGTTAATTGGCCCAATGCAATGCATCTTTCCTTCTAATGGGTTCCTAGTGGTTGGAGGAAAGACGGACAGCTGCCTGAGTCCCAGGTCTGCCTTCGCAACAAGCAAAGCACTGCACTTGAGCAGGCGAACTAAGATAGCACTAAAATTTGGCCCCAGATACAGCAGCAGCCCTTTTCTGTATTCTCTGCCTCCTTCTCTCCAAATGCACTTCTCACTTGGGTACTTACTCATCGACACCTTGGCCTGGCTACATTGGGATCCAGCCCTGCAAACACAGTTACACATATAGTCTGGTCTCAGCAGGACCGCAAGGGCCACCCAAGATGGGTCACAGAACAGCAGAAGCCAAACCTTTCAAAGGGCATCTCCAACCCCAGGCTCTTCGTCTCTTGCTTCCTTTTGTCAACACACTGATGGAAAACAGAAAACAGATCCCCACCTTTTATACTGAGTCTACTTCCTAAATCCCAAAGAAAAGCAGCATTTTTTTTTTTTCTGGTTCTTTCTACAAATATTTCAAAACAGTGTCATGACTTCCTCAAGGATTCTGGGCTGTTTCATTTTGAATTGTGAAAATTGAATTTTCTTTGACCTTTAAAAATCACTGGATTTGGTAAAGGAATTCAGGATAGAGTATAAGGACCCAAAACTCTTTCACACTGCACTCCGCACGCCAAACTGCAACAGCCCAGCAGCAGGAGAGGGTCTCCGTTGTATCTATGTCACCTGAGACACTGTGTTGATTACAAATTGGGGCGATCAGCTCACGCATGTAGGCTGAACAGCCTCTTTCCCACTTCTCTGCTCAGGAAATTCAGTCAATCCTTTTAACAAGCCCTAGCCTTTCACTCCACATTTAGAAAGGATAGACATTTTAAATTTTGTGACTTGTTTTGGGCACAAGGTAGGTGTAAGAAACTTTTAAGAAAAGAATATCATAACTAAAAATCACCACGGGCTGATGATATGAATTTTTAAGAAAGGTCCAGTTTCCTCCAAGTCATGGCAGAGTTTTTAAGGTTTTCATCATCCAATAGAGGATGCCCAGGTGGTGCAGTGGGTAAAGGATCCTCCTACGAAAGCAGGAGAGTCAGGGGGTCAGAAAGACCCCCTAAAGTAGGAAACGGCAACCCACTCCAGTATTCTTGCCTGGAAAATTCCATGGAGAGAGGAGCCTAGTGGACTGCAGCCTGTGGGGTCGCAAAGAGCCGGACATGACTGAGCACTCACACATGGTCCAACAGCCAAGGACAGGCATCTCATTCTAAGAAACCGCTGCTGCTGCTGCTAAGTCACTTCAGTCCTGTCCGACTCTGTGCAACCCCATAGACTGCAGCCCACCAGGCTCCCTTGTCCCTGGGATTCTCCAGGCAAGAACACTGGAATGGGTTGCCATTTCCTTCTCCAATGGGTGAAAGTGAAAAGTGAAAGTGAAGTCGCTCAGTCATGTCTGACTCTCATCGACCCCATGGACTGCAGTCTACCAGGCTTCTCTGTCCACGGGATTTTCTGGGCAAGAGCACTGGAGTGAGGTGAGGTGCCATTGCCTTCTCCAAAGAAACTGCTACTATCATTTAAATATTAGGAAAGACAAGAAAAGGAGATCATCTCTTTTTATTGCGGCTGCTTAATCTTTCAATGAACCTGCAAAGGTTGATCAAAGAAGATGGATGGTGAAAACAGTGGTTTTCAAAACTTTTCCATAAATAGTATGGAAAGTCAAAAGAAGCTTTCTATTCATTTGTGTAAGCGCAGTTGTTCCATTTTGTGATATGAATCTCCAAAACCTGGACAAAGAAGGTGAATGTTTTAAAACAGTAGTTTCCAAAGATTGTTAACATTCATCATTCAGGGGGGTTTGTAAACATTCTCAACCATCCTTCACCTCAGACGTACAAAATCAGAACCCTGTGAGCCAAGTATGCAAAGTGCTTTAAAAAAAAAAAACAAAACATTCCCCAGGTGAATCTTAACACACTCTCCCAGCACTGATCCCAAGAGTGATGGATGGAACCATCGGTCTACATGCTCAGAGGAGCATTCAGGTGACAGTCTTTATTTGGGGAAAAAATCAGAGAAACTGGTAAGAAAGGCAAAATAGAAATCTGAAGCAAAGAATCTGATTTATAACCCAATGTATATATGCTTGGTGCTCAATCACTGTCATGGCAGATCTTTTGTGACCCCATGGACTGTAGCCCACCAGGCTCCTCTGTCCATGGGATTTTTCAGGCAAGAACACTGGAGTGGGCTGCCTTTTCCTACTCAGGGGATCTCCCCAAACCAGGGATTGAACCCAGGTCTCCTGAGTCTCCTGTACTGTCAGGTAGATCCTTTTCCACTGAGCCACCTTGGAAATCCAAATGTGTGTGTGTGTGTGTATATATATATATATATATATATATATATCAATAGTATATTCTAAGTTTTCCTCAGAGAATTTCAGAATTATCTCAAAAATATTTGATGTATTTAAACATATTTGCTATACAAGGATACATTTTTGTCTGATGAGAAGATAACTAAAAATTTGATGTTCCTTGACTTTTGTACTATAATTTTCTAGTTGAGAATACTCTGAAATGGCTATTCATTTCATGAAAGGAACAAAGCAAAAATAATTTGTCTAGTTTAACTAGCTAGCTTTTAATATCGCTTTCAACTTTATCTAATGAAAAGTAGAAAATTACTTTTAGGTTCCTCAGAGTTTAAAATTTCTTTTCTCCTGAAAGTATTGACATACTGAATTAAGAGAAAAGGAAGGAATAATCCAACAGGCTCTAGTTCTGAAAATTTGAATTCCTTATTTGCAATATTTATCTTAATCTCTGTGCTTCAGCTCCTGGGAGGAAACGTTAAGAAAGTTTTCATACTTGAATTGTATATATATATTTTTTACCCCAGGCAAATTTTATGATACATACTCAACTGTATTTTAAGCCATAACTGTCTTGTATCTCCTCTGATACAAATTTGTATCTTGTCTGACACAGGCCTCCATAATTTGTACTTTCCAGAAATAATAGGCAATTTCAAAAAATCCTTCCTCTACTTCAAAAGTGATACACAAAGCTGTATCACCTATGAATTTCATAACGATAAAGAACAGACATAGACACAGTGAAGCAAAAGATTTAACCTATAGATACTGCTAACTGAAAGATAAAGAAGAAACTAGTTGTTCTCCCGAGG
Organism: Tragelaphus eurycerus; assembly: GCA_935064755.1. NCBI lineage: Eukaryota > Metazoa > Chordata > Mammalia > Artiodactyla > Bovidae > Tragelaphus > Tragelaphus eurycerus. Next base: position 5,731,298 of record CAKXYN010000059.1, read on the forward strand.
CAGTACAAATAGTGGCAAAAACACTGACAATCACCCAAGCTTGAGGTCCTGGCTTTCTTCCTCACCCATCCCTCCCTTTCATTCTGTTGGTTCCCCCACCAAGACCTGCTAGCATTTGTTCTATTGATAAACCACCATCCTCCTCTGCGTTCCCATTCCTATAGTCCCATGTCAGTTACCCATCTGTAGAATTTCATGCCCCATTTCTCCAACACCTTTCTTCACAGGCTCCCATTTTCACCCTTCTCATTCTTGACCTCATTTTTAGTTCTTGGCACACTGATACCTCCTACAGATAGCTATATACATTAAGTTCAGTTCAGTTGCTCAGTCATGTCCGACTCTTTGGGACCCCATGAATTGCAGCACTCCAGGCCTCCCTGTCTATCACCAACTCCTGGAGTTCACTCAAACTCATGTCTATCGAGTTGGTGATGCCATCCAGCCATCTCATCCTCTGTCATCCCCTTCTCCCCTGCTTCCAATCCTTCCCACATCAGAGTCTTTTCCAATGAGTCAACTCTTCGCATGAGGTGGCCAAAGTACTGGAGTTTCAGCTTTAGCATTATTCCTTCCAAAGAACACCCAGGACTGATCTCCTTCAGAATGGACTGGTTGGATCTCCTTGCAGTCCAAGGGACTCTCAAGAGTCTTCTCCAACACCGCAGTTCAAAAGCATCAGTTCTTCGGTGCTCAGCTATATACATTAGTAGGACTTAAAGACTGGAATACTGGGTTTTGTTGTTTTTTTTTTTCTATCAGATTCAGAATTTTTCTATTTTATCATGAATTCATTCATGTTTTTAAACATCATCCTCTTTCTTCTCCTCTCCAGTCTGTTTCATTGTTTTATTTCCTAAGCTGAAATGCGGCTTCCTTATCCCATTGTAGGTCACAGATGCCTTTGAGGAAATATATCATCTAAGGACCATGTTGCCCCCAAAACTAAAACACACAAGAATACGCTTGACTATCCAGAGTATAATGCTATAGTAATCAGTATATGTACATAGAAAGCTTGTAAGTATAACTTTATTAAAGTTATTAAAGTTTATGAAGTGTTAGTGCTCAGTTGTGTATGATTCTTTGCGACCCCATGGACTGTAGCCTGTCAGGCTCCTCTGTCCATGGGGATTCTCCAAGCAGGAATACTGGAGTGGGTTGCTTTTCCCTTCTTAGAGCATCTTCCCGACCCAGGGATAGAACCTGGGTCTTCTGCATTGCAGGCAGATTCTTTACGATCTGAGCCACTAGGGAAGGTCTTATTAAAAATAGTAACCAATACAATATTGTAAAATAATTAGCCTCTAATTAAAATGAATAAATTTAAAAATAATACAATATTGTAAAGTTAAAAAAAAAGAAACCTTAAAAAATTAAATAAAAAACAGTAACTTTTATTATTTTAAGGTCCTTTTGTCCCCCTCATTTAATTACCTTTTAAAACTATTGTTCTGTTTTTATATACGTAACCTCACTGGGATTTTTGTTTTTGTTTCTGGGTTTGTTTGTTTGTTTGGTAGCACATGCCTAATATGTATTTCTTCATCTCTTTTATATTTCATTTTGAACCATACCAGTATCTTAAGAGAATCATAGCCTGTTTTTTTTCAGAATTAATGCATTTTCAGTATATTATTTAACAGCTGCTTTAATTTTGCAAAGGTTCGAGAATTAAGTCAATCTTAATTTTCCTTTGTGAATACTTTTCTTTAAAAAACTTCATCAAAATACTGAGAGGATAGTTTTCTTTTTCTTATTTTTTCAAATTCAAAGTATTCAGCAGGCTAGATCTAGATGCTGGTGGTGGTTTAGTCGCTCAGTTGTGTCCGACTCTTTGCGACCCCATGGACTGTAGCCCACCAGGCTCCACTGTCCAAGGGATTTCCCAGGCAAGAATACTGGAGTGGGTGGCCATTCTCTTCTCCAGGGGATCTTCCCGACCCAGGGATTGAACCCGGGTCTCCTGCATTGCAGGTATATTCTTTACCAAATGAGCCACCAGGGAAGCCCAGATCTAGGTGCTGGCTATCTTTAATGTTTCTGGTCCAGAATACCCTATCTTCATCTGCATGTTTGTTTTTCCCTCTAAAAGAAAATAATTACTATATTTCACTTAGAACTGGGGCTGTGTTCCATGTGCTCTGATCTCCTGGAAGGAAGAGCACTGATGTGTGTGTTGGTGTTGGCTGTCTTCCACGCAACATCCCTGCCCCAGACAAAGTCTTCTTTTCATCTCCTTCCTTTGCATGATTGGAGATAAGTCTCACTCTTGATCCCTGCATAAATGACTCCCTTGGCAGCAGCATTCTGAATTTTCATACTCCTAATGCTCCTGGAGCCCCTTCCAAAGAACCCCCAGTCCTGCCCCAACCTCTGGGGGTCCATCCCTGTCCACCAAGCACATTCTGTTTGAAGTGTCTGCCCTGGCCCTGGGGTCTCATGAGGAAATTGCTTCAAAAGTCAGGTAATTCCGTCTCACCAACAGAATGCTCTAACTTGAGCCTCCACCCCTCATATCAAGGTCTTCAGCAACAGCTCTGTTCCTAGTTTTTTGTACAAATGTCTGAGAAAGAGAGTTGTGGTCTGAACCTTAGTTTCGCCCATCAGTCACAAAGTGTCTGCCTGCAATTCAGGAGACCTGGGTTCAATTCCTGGGTTGGGAAGATCCCCTGGAGAAGGAAATGGCAACCCACTCCAGTACTCTTGCCTGGAAAATTCCATGGACTGAGGAGCCTGGTGGGCTATAGTCCATGGGGTCCCAAAGAGTCAGACATGACTGAGCGAATTCACTTTTCACTTTCATATGGGCCCAGTCCCATTCATACAGAATCTATAAGATATGCCTTAGGGTCAACAGCCAAGGAACAAACGGTCTTCTCTCCATACCCGTAGGGTACACGTTTCTCACTATAACAAATTTCTTTGGTCATTTATCTGAACTCTGAGTAGGAAGGCAAAGAACAGAATGAGATACCTGAGTTTAAAAATCAGTTTTTCCTAAAAGACTTTGCATTTAGTTACTCTTTTTATTCAGCATACACATTTTATAGCATTCCTACTCTTATTTTACTCTGTGAGGTGTATTTTATCAGCTGGATTTCAGCTGAATTTGTTAAAGGTTAAGTCTTTATATACTGCAAAGGTCATCAATCCAAGCTACTATTTTATCTTCTTTTGCTCCTATAAAAGAGGGAATCAGATCAGATCAGATCAGTCGCTCAGTTGTGTCCGACTCTTTTCGACCCCATGAACTGCAGCACGCCAGGCCTCCCTGTCCATCACCAACTTCCGGAGGTCACCCAGACACACATCCATCGATTCAGTGATGCCATCCAGCCATCTCATCCTCTGTCGTCCCCTTCTCCTCCTGCCCCCAATCCCTCCCAGCATCAGAGTCTTCTCCAATGAGTCAACTCTTCGCATGAGGTGGCCAAAATACTGGAGTTTCAGCTATAGCATCATTCCTTCCAAAGAAATTCCAGGGCTGATCTCCTTCAGAATGGACTGGTTGGATCTCCTTGCAGTCCAAGGGACTCTCAAGAGTCTTCTCCAACACCACAGTTCAAAAGCATCAATTCTTCGGCGCTCAGCCTTCTTCACAGTCCAGCTCTCACATCCATACATGACCACAGGAAAGACCATAGCCTTGACTAGGCGAACCTTTGTTGGCAAAGTGAAGGTGAGCCACAAATACTCAAAAGAAGGCAGATTTACCTCAGAAAGCATATAACTCATCTTATTCAAAATTACAATTTTAGGAAACCAACTTGAAGTTATGTCTATCCATAACATGTAACATATATCTATAAATTTATATAATATATATAATTATATCTAATATGTATATATAGCCACTTAGAAATTTAGATAATCCTTTTTTTTTTTTCCAGGAATATAACTGCTTGGAATTTATCATGAAAAAATAATATCCAATAATATCCTTATACTCTCGTTATCAGGGCATTGTTTACAATGACGAAAAGCTAAAAACAGCAAAAATCCAATGATAGAGGTATGGTCATAGTGAGACTATATTCAAAGAGGACAGTCTTAAATAGCCATGTATAAATTTTAAGGATGAAAGCTGTATAGAAACACGACAAATACTTATAATAAATAATAAATGGATAAACTAAGATAAATGCACAATACATGACCACAACTACACAAAAGTCATATAGTCTTAAAGATACACAGATAGTACAGGCTTTAGTACTACGTTGTTGGGACTATGGTTGTTTATTCTCTTTTCACTACCATTTCTGTCATTTCTCTCAAATCTAATTATTTTTTAAATTGAACGGATAAATTTTTAAATGTTTGCACACAAAAAGTTTTGAAGGTATAACAAATTCTTGGACAAGTCCTTGAGACAAGAAAGAATCACAAAACATGAAAGTCAAGCTCCAAAACGTTGATATAATTGGGGCTGCTGCTGCTAAGTTGCTTCAGTCCTGTCCTACTCTGTGCGACCCCATGGACTGCAGCCTATCAGGCTCCTCCATCCATGGGATTTTCCAGAGTACTGGAGTGGGGTGCCATTGCCTTCTCCGATAATTGGGGAGGGGGACACAATTATAATTTCTTTAGACTGAAGGTCATAGTTTCCAAACCAAAACTAGAAAATAGGCTATCTCACCGTGTCTCCTCTTGACTGCATATTTATCTTTGCTGACAGATTCGTAAGGCCTGGTCTATCTCTTCTCCTCACTGAAATCTCAGTTCCTAGTGCAATGCAGTCCACGGGGTCGCACAGAGTCGGACACGACTGAGCGACTTCACTTTGACTTTTCACTTTCATGCTTTGGAGAAGGACATGGCAACCCACTCCAGTGTTCTTGCCTGGAGAATCCCAGGGACGGGGGAGCCTGGTGGGCTGCCTTCTATGGGGTCACACAGAGTCAGACACGACTGAAGCAACTTAGCAGCAGCAGCAGCAGTGCAATGCCTGGCTTACACTGGGATACAATACAACTGGGAGATGTTATTTTTTTTTCCCCTTCACAAACATATGACTCTTCCCCTTGGATAAATTGAAATAGCCATGACAAATTTTAAAGTATCACAGCATCACTGTTAAAAGATGAAGCAAATACATATAGGCCAGTGTGCACACATATCCACGCACTCACAAAGGATATAGGAAAGAGCAGAGAGGCAAATGGTTTCAAAGAAATACCACATGGAAAAAGAAGAAAAAAATGCTAGTCAAAACCTCAATTCTCTAAACAAGCAACATAGAAGATAAACAAGAAGCAAGAAGAAGATAGAGAGATATTTTTTTCTTTTACAAGTATAATATTTTTCCTCTGACTACCTTGCAAGTCCTAGCCAGTTTTGCCACCATTCCACATGGCTTGTCTTCAATGGTTCTAGGGCTCTTAGTATCTTTACTATCTACTCCGCCAAAATGTCACATCTTCTAGGAATTCCAGGAGCATCCAATCAGCCTGTATGTGTTTTGATTTTTTTCTCACATCTGATTTTTCTTTCATTCGGTCTGGCTTTAGCAATAGCTGGGTCAAATATAATACGGTGTTTGCATGCTCAGTCATGTCCCACTCTTTGTGACCTCACAGCCCACCAGGCTCCTCTGTCCATGAAATTTTCTAGAAAAGAATACTGGAATGGTTTGCCATGTCCTATCAGAGATCACACCTTCATCTCTTTTGTCTTCTGCATTGGAAGGCAGATTCTTCACCACTGAGCTATCTGGGAAGTCCCCAAATATGCTACAGATGAATGCAAAATCCAACATCAAAAGCCTAGAGAAGGAGAGCCCACCAATTAGGCAATACATTTTTGTTGTAGAGGACTGAGAAGCCCTGATTTTTATCCAGAACTGTTGAAACTTAATCTTTGAAAGGTAAAAAAAAAAAAAAAATCTTGCCTTGGGGATAACTATCATAAGCCAACATCTCCTACTTAATTTCAAGCCACAGTTGTAGTTATGAAAATATGAATCATGTATCTTTTTTAAATAGCCACCTGTTACTTTCTCATCCCTATTAAAGGTCTTTGCCAACCTCGACCGTATCCTACACGATCACGGGTTCTGCATCTGTCTGGCCACCGGGGAAATCCAGGCCGAGGTGATGACCGTACAGACACGAGATTAAAAACACATCCTTCTGAGGCCTGAACCTGAGTGGGTCTGAACACGCATCCTTGATAATACATTCCATGGACAATTATGCCGAAAATCGAAAGATGTATCCTATGATATTTCAAGCATTTATCAGGACCTGAGTTTAGAGTTATCAGGCTGGCCTGAAAGAGGAAAATTCGAGGAGATTGCAGCCAGGCCAGGCCGGCCCGCACCGAATCTCTTCAAGGGCTCAGTGAGAAAACGGCGCGGCTGTGGCAGGTCGCTGCTGCGCTAGCCCCGTGGCCACCCTAATGACAGCCGCTCAGAAAGGCCAAATGATGAAAGGAGGGGTGAGAAGCGCGCGGAGGCAGCCGCAGGAGACGGGGCCCGGGTGGGCGAGGCCCCCGCGGAAGGCTGCGGGCGCGGCGGCCCCCACACCTGCGCGGTGACCCCGAGGCGCGCCGCGCCTCCTCCGCCTTCCCGGCCACCTGTCTCCCAGGTGCCCGCGGGGCAGGCCGAGGTCTGGCTGCCGCCGGGCATCCAGCGCCCACGGAGGCCGGGAAGGCGCCCCCCACGCTGGGGCCCGGGAGGCGGCGGCGGCCCGCGCCGGGTCCCCGTGGAGACGGGGGTGCGCCCCTTCCCCTCCAATTCCCTCTCGCGGGCCGCGCGCCCTCGCCCCCCGCCCGCCTGGGCAAGGCCTTGGCCAGGACGACCCGCGCGCCCCCCGCCCGGGCCTGGTGGCCGAGACCAACCTGTAACCCCAGCGCTCGGAGCGGTCATGGTGCGGCGTTGGCGGCGGCGGCGGCGGCGGCGGGCGGGGCGCGCACCCACCGCGGGGACGCGGGCCCTCGCCTCCCGCGGCTCCGGCGGCGCGCGCCACCCGATTGATGCGGCTGCCACCCGAGCGGCGGGGCCTGCGAGCGCGGCGCGGAGGCTGGGGACGGGGGCGGGGGGTTAGGGCTTTTTTTTTTTTTGCCTTTTCTGTCTTTTTAAAATCAGAGTTGGCTTTGCCGCAGGGGCTGGGAGGCTAGATGCAGCCCGAGAGGAGATGGCCGAGGAGGCGACACTGCTGTTGGTGGCGAACGGGGAGCGTGGGTACCAGCAGGTTCCTTCTCCCTGTCTGCCACCGGCTCAGCCTCCCAGCGGCAACAGCTGGGCTCTCCTCTGCCAGCTCCTCCTGGGGTTCCTGACGAGTTCACCAAGCACGCCTTGTGCGCTCAGGACGGGCACACGCAGGGCCACCGCGGACACGCCAGCCGGGCCCGTGTGCGCGCGTGTGCGTGCGGTCTGGACAGGGTATCTGAGGATGCCGGCTAGTCACACCCTGGAGTGTGAAGTTGCTACATCATGAGGACCTCGGTGGCATTTATAGCTTCTAAGCATGTTAACATTTTCTCTTAACTTTAAAATATGTCATTAGGTGAAATGGGCTGCTTGCCCATTAGAAAACTGGTCACCTCCAGGCACTGTAAAGGTTTTTCTAATGGCTTAGAGAGTAAAGAATCCGCCTGCAAGTGCAGGAGACACAGGAGACTAGGGTTCGATCCCTGGATCTGGAAGATCCCCTGGGGGAGGAAACTGGCAACCCACTCCAGTATCCTGGCCTGGGAAATCCCATGGATGGAGGAGCCTGGCAGGCTACAGTCCAGAGGGTGGCAGAGTCGGACCCAATTGAGCATGCTCACTGGCTGATTAGGGTCTATAAAGGTGCCTGGCCCGGACTCCACCTGTGATGTTTCCTGGGGCTCCCAGAAGAGCAGGTTTGGTGAAATCAGGGAAACTTGAACACCCTGATCAGGGCCAGGGGACATCTATTCTCTCAGTGGCACTTGTTGAAAAGTTTACTCTGGGCCTAGCATCTTGCCTTGGAGTTGGATATTAAACCCTGCCAAGAATCCTTGACAGTGATTTAGTGCTTGTGTGTGGTTCTGTACATATATCGCGGAAATAGAAACGTGTAAATACAGGGAGAGAGGAAACAGAATGAAACCTCCTCTAGAAGAGAAATCAGAACCCCAAACCAAAGGATGAGTCCCTGTGAAAAATTAGAGCCCAAGGGATGAATGTTGAGTCACATACACACATTTTAAAAATAAAATCTCTTTATTTTTAAAATAAAATTTGATTAACTTATCATCTTAAAAAAATCGTTGCACAATCCATTCACATTGGGCCAATATTAGTGTCTTTTTAAAATTATTTAAAGGAAATTTTAAAAATAATTGGCATTTTATGAAATACAGAACCATGTGGAATATTTTTGCAAATTTATGAAGATATTAGAAAGACCAACTATATAAAAAGCCATGTTTCAAACAAATGAAACCATATAGAAATATCTTTCATAACACAAAATGGAAGATAATATAAACAATGATATATCTGTAAACTATTCATTTAGAAACGTCTAATCATCTTAAGTCACTGCTCCTGTTTTATCTAAACGTTAGTTTATTTCTCTTTGCATATTAAATATATGTAGCTATGAGCATTCTTTGAAATTCATCAAGTTAGAATCATCAGTTAGAAAAATTATATTAACAAAACAAAGACTAAGATATTTATAAATTTCTTGGATGAAGTGATACAAAGGCAGCAATTTTACTAATCTCAGCACCACTCCTCACCCACCAGGCACTTTAGACTCCACTGTGGCCATATGAAAGAAATGCAAAAAGCAAAATGGCTGTCTGGGGAGGCCTTACAAATAGCTGTGAAAAGAAGAGAAGCAAAAAGCAAAGGAGAAAAGGAAAGATATAAACATTTAAATGCAGAGTTCCAAAGAATAGCAAGAAGAGATAAGAAAGCCTTCTTCAGTGATCAATGCAAAGAAATAGAGGAAAACAACAGAATGGGAAAGACTAGGGATCTCTTCAAGAAAATCAGAGATACCAAAGGAACATTTCATGCGAAGATGGGCACAATAAAGGACAGAGATGGTGTGGACCTAACAGAAGCAGAAGATATTAAGAAGAGGTGGCAAGAATACACAGAAGAACTGTACAAAAAAGAGCTTCAAGACCCAGATAATCATGATGATGTGATCACTGACCTAGAGCCAGACATCTTGGAATGTGAAGTCAAATGGGCCTTAGAAAGCATCACTACGAACAAAGCTAGTGGAGGTGATGGAATTCCAGTGGAGCTATTCCAAGTCCTGAATGATGATGCTGTGAAAGTGCTACACTCAATATGCCAGCAAATTTGGAAAACTCAGCAGTGGCCACAAGATTGGAAAAGGTCAGTTTTCATCCCAATCCCAAAGAAAGGCAATGCCAAGGAGTGCTCAAACTACCGAACAATTGCACTCATCTCACACGCTAGTAAAGTAATGCTCAAAATTCTCCAAGCCAGGCTTCAGCAATATGTGAACCGTGAACTTCCTGATGTCCAAGCTGGTTTTCGAAAAGGCAGAGGAACCAGAGATCAAATTGCCAACATCCGCTGGATCATGGAAAAAGCAAGAGAGTTCCAGAAAAACATCTATTTCTGCTTTATTGACTATGCCAAAGCCTTTGACTGTGTGGATCACAATAAACTATGGAAAATTCTGAAAGAGATGGGAATACCAGACCACCTGATCTGCCTCTTAAGAAATCTGTATGCAGGTCAGGAAGCAACAGTTAGAACTGGTCATGGAACAACAGACTGTTTCCAAATAGGAAAAGGAGTACGTCAAGGCTGCATATTGTCACCATGTTTATTTAACTTATATGCAGAGTACATCATGAGAAATGCTGGACTGGAAGAAACACAAGTTGGAATCAAGATTGCTGGGAGAAATATCAATAACCTCAGATATGCAGATGACACCACTCTTATGGCAGAAAGTGAAGAGGGGCTAAAAAGCCTCTTGATGAAAGTGAAAGTGGAGAGTGAAAAGGTTGGCTTAAAGCTCAACATTCAGAAAACGAAGATCATGGCATCTGGTCCCATCACTGCATGGGAAATAGATGGGGAAACAGTGGAAACAGTGTCAGACTTTGTTTTTCTGGGCTCCAAAATCACTGCAGATGGTGACTGCAGCCATGAAATTAAAAGACGCTTACTCCTTGGAAGGAAAGTTATGACCAACCTAGATAGCATATTCAAAAGCAGAGACATTACTTTACCAACAAAGGTTCGCCTAGTCAAGGCTATGGTCTTTCCTGTGGTCATGTATGGATGTGAGAGCTGGACTGTGAAGAAGGCTGAGCGCCGAAGAATTGATGCTTTTGAACTGTGGTGTTGGAGAAGACTCTTGAGAGTCCCTTGGACTGCAAGAAGATCCAACCAGTCCATTCTGAAGGAGATCAATCCTGGAATTTCTTTAGAAGGAATGATGCTAAAGCTGAAACTCCAGTATTTTGGCCACCTCATGCGAAGAGTTGACTCATTGGAGAAGACTGTGATGCTGGGAGGGATTGAGGGCAGGAGGAGAAGGGGACGACAGAGGATGAGATGGCTGGATGGCATCACTGACTCGATGGATGCGAGTCTGAGTGACCTCCGGGAGCTGGTGTTGGACAGGGAGGCCTGGCGTGCTGCGGTTCATGGGGTCGCAAAGAGTCGGACACGACTGAGCGACTGATCTGATCTGATCTGTGGCCATATTTGATCTGCTGCTGCTGCTGCTGCTGCTAAGTCGCTGCAGTCGTGTCCGACTCTGTGCGACCCCATAGACGGCAGCCCACCAGGCTCCACCATCCCTGGGGTTCTCCAGGCAAGAACACTGGAGTGGGTTGCCATTTCCTTCTCCAATGCATAAAAGTGAAAAGTGAGAGTGAAGTCGCTCAGCCGTGTCTGACTCTAGCGACCCCATGGACTGCAGCCTACCAGGCTCCTCTGTCCATGGGATTTTTCCAGGCAAGAGTACTGGAGTGGGGTGCCATTGCCTTCTCCCATATTTGATCTACTGCTGTGTAAATATCCATAATTCATGCTTAGGAGCCAAAGATTCCCATGGATGATGAGATGATGAGGAAGTCTTGGGAAATCCATGAAGAAGTGATAGCTTATGGTGAACGATGTTCAATTCGTGATCTCCAAAGAAGGAAATCTAACTTCAGGACTGGGGACCAGGCTTGATCACTCAAGAGCTTTTGTGTAGCAGAGTTTTATTAAGTGAAAAGGGAAAGAGAAAGCTTCTGACACAGACATCAGAAAAGGGACAGAGAATGCCCCCCTAGCTACTGTTAGCAAGGGAGTTAAATACTTTTTTGATTAGTTATTACAGTAAATCAAAAGAATGTCTCAAGGTTGTAAAGATCTTACTAGACCCACTCCCTTAATTTACATTTTAAGATAACAGGATTAGCCAGAAGGTTTTCAGGAAGGAGAAACTGTCCTCAAACAAGATACATTGTTGTTATATAATCTTTACCAAAGAATGTAGAAAAAATTTTGTCCTTTCCTCCTCCTTGAGAATTCCAGACCTCTATCTCCTCCTTGAGCACCTCAGACCCCTTTCTCCTCCTCAGGGACCCTGAACTTCTTATCAACCTGCCCAGGAATTGACTCTCTCAGCTTAGTTCATACATCCAGGAATCTGTAGAAACTCACCGTGTATTGAAATAGGCAATCATCCTAAAGGCAGATACTTATGTCCCAAATAGCACATCATTCATTCCACCTGCTCATTATCCTTGGCGTTTCTTATCAGTAGAATTAAGGAGGATGGGCAATCATCTTGTCCAGGTCTAATGGGCCCTGTAACTGCACCCATCACTATGAAAGCAAATTGCTGCCCCACGGGTTCAAAATAATTCACAGATGTGTCTTATGAGATATTTTTGAGAAAGAAGACCAATTACCAACATTTGAAAACCATGAGATGTTTTGTTTATTATAAAAGAGAAGATCTGGCCAAGTCCAATGTGCATTTCCACAAGGCAAAGGCTGCTGGAGCTTCGTCGGACAAGGATTTCCTATTTGCTTCTGATCCTCAGCCTACTTCAATGCCCACTTACAGAAGGCAGTGAGGGTGGGTGTGCTCGTGATTGGTCATTTCAGTCGTGGCCAACTCTTTGCGACCCCATGGACTGCAGCCTGTCAGACTCCTCTGTCCATGGGATTCTCCAGGCAAGAATACTGGAGTGGGTTGCTACACCTTTCAGGGGATCTTTCTGACCCTGGGATCGAACTTGTGTCTCCTGTGGATCCTGCATTGCAGGTGGATTCTTCACCATTGAGCCACCAGGGAAGCCCTCTCAATTGTCTGTCCTTCCACAGGGCAGAATTCCAAGCCTGAGGGAGGGTGTGTGATTGCCCTGGGTCAACTTCATTAAAGTAACTCCCTGTACCGGGCAGCTGGCCCCTGACTCCATCCAGTTACTAGCCCTGACCCCAGCCTTCTCTCTCCACCCACAGGACAGTTCCACACCTCTTCCTGCCTTTCCATTTCTCCTCTATTCAACGCTATGAGATCAGACAGAGAGCACAGTTAGAAAGAAAAGAGGCAAATACAAGGAATTTTCGATATAGTTCATCCTCTGTATCTGCAGGTTCCACATACATGGATTTAACCAACCACAGATTGAAAACATTTTAAAAGAAATTCCAAAAAATTCCAAAAAGCAGGGGTAAAGTGTATGAATTTGTTACACGCTGGCAACTATTTACTTAGTATCTATATTATATTTGCAACTATGTGCATAGCATCTATATTGTATTAGTTATCTGCCTGCAATGGAGGAGACCTGGGTTGGATCCCTGTGTTGGGAAAATCCCTGGAGGAGGGCATGGCAACCCTTTCCAATATTCTTGCCTGAATCCCCATGGATAGTGGAGCCTGGTGGGCTATGGTCCATGGGGTCGCAAAGAGTTGGACATGACTGATGGACTTAAGCACAGCACAGCGCCCCACTCCAGTACTCTTGCCTAGAAAATCCCATGGATGGAGGAGCCTGGTAGGCTGCAGTCCATGGGGTCTCTAAGAGTCGGACACAACTGAGCGACTTCCCTTTCACTTTTCACTTTCATGCATTGGAGAAGGAAATGGCAACCCACTCCAGTGTTCTTGCCTGGAGAATCCCAGGGACGGGGGAGTCTGGTGGGCTGCCATCTATGGGGTAGCACAGAGTCGGACATGACTGAAGTGACTTAGTAGTAGTAGTAGAGATGATTTAAAGTATCTGGGAGGATGGAGGTTATATGCAAATACTATGCCTTTTAATATAAGGGATTTGAGGGTTTACAGTGTAGAGGATGAAACCAGGCCAGTGTACAGCCAAGACAGTAAACTGTGATTTAGAGAAAATGGTTTTCGGGGTCCAGCAGGTGCTTTGAAACAGAAGGAACTATGAAATGCAGGACAGCAAAAATTTGATTAAAATGGGATATTTGTTTCTCATGAACTCATCTGCCCCTACCGTTTATTTCCACCAAAAATTAGTATCTCATCTGTCACCACAGTGAGTAGTTGAGAAAACACTATCAACGCTGAGAAAGAAATTTTAAAATCCATGGTGGGGACATGAAGTGCCATGTGCTCTGTGGAAATAGAGGCTTCGATTCAACCCTGAAAGGAATCTGCTCTATTAAATTTATGGGTAGATTAAAAAAAAATAATTTTATTTACTTATTTATTTCTGTCTGTGCTGGGTCTTCATTGCTGCTCAGGCTCCTCTCTAGTTGTGGTGTGCGGGCTTCTCATTGCCATGGTGTCTCTTGTCCCAGAGCACAGGCTCTAGACCACCAGCTCAGTAGTTAGGGGGCATGGGCTTAGTTTCTTGACAGCATGTGGGATCTTCCTGGATCTGGGATCTAACCTATGTCTCCTGCAATTGGCAAGCAGATTCTTTTTTTTTAATTTTATTTTATTAAACTTTACAATATTATATTGGTTTTTGCCATATATCAAAATGAATCTGCCACAGGTATACGTGTGTTCCCCATTCTGAACCCTCCTCCCTCCTCCCTCCCCATACCATCCCTCTGGGTTGTCCCAGTGCACCAGCCCCAAGCATCCAGTATCGTGTATCAAATCTGGACTGGAGACTCCTTTAATATATGATATTATACATATTTCAATGACATTCTCCCAAATCATCCCACCCTCCCCTCTCCCACAGAGTCCAGAAGACTGTTCTATACATCAGTGTCTCTTTTGCTGTCTCATATACAGGGTTACTGTTACCATCTTTCTAAATTCCGTATATATGTGTTAGTATACTGTATTGGTGTTTTTCTTTCTGGCTTACTTCACTCTGTATAATAGGCTCCAGTTTCATCCACCTCATTAGAACTGATTCAAATGTGTTCTTTTTAATGGCTGAGTAATACTCCATTGTGTATATGTATCACAGCTTTCTTTATCCATTCATCTGCTGATGGACATCTAGGTTGCTTCCATGTCCTGGCTACTATAAACAGTGCTGCGATGAACATTGGGGTACACATGTCTCTTTCATTTCTGGTTTCTTCAGTGCGTATGCCCAGCAGTGGGATTGCTAGATCATAAGGCAGTTCTATTTCCAGTTTTTTAAGGAATCTCCACACTGTTCTCCATAGTGGCTGTACTAGGTTGCATTCCTACCAACAGTGTAAGAGGGTTCCCTTTTCCCCACACCCCTCCAGCATTTATTGCTTGTAGACTTTTTGATCGCGGCCATTCTGACTGGCATGAAATGGTACCTCATTGTGGTTTTGATTTGCATTTCTCTGATAATGAGTGATGTTGAGCATCTTTTCATGTGTTTGTTAGCCATCTGTATGTCTTCTTTGGAGAAATGTCTATTTAGTTCTTTGGCCCGTTTTTTGATTGGGTCATTTATTTTTCTGGAATTGAGCTCTAGGAGTTGCTTGTATATTTTTGAGATTAGTTGTTTGTCTGTTGTTTCATTTGCTATTATTTTCTCCCATTCTGAAGGCTGTCTTTTCACCTTGCTTATAGTTTCCTTTGTTGTGCAGAAGTGTCACCAGGGAAGCCCTATTGGCTTATTACGCTGAGTAACTATTCCAGACAGTCCAATATTTTTGAGAGCCTTGTTAAGACTGGTCGTAATCTGTACACATCTTTCTTATATTGTGTGATTTCAGGGCTTTTGTATGACTGTCTTGAAACCAAATATGGATATGATTGAATTTCCTTTATTAGAGAATCTTCGCATTGGGAAAATAAAGGTCCAGACAACTTACTTTAAAAATATAAGCAGACTAACCAGGAGGCACCAACTGTTGACTTATCCATTAGCAGGGATCAGCATGTACATAGTTCAGTCCATGAGGATAGGAGTCTTTTGGAGGTGGAGGGCCTGGGGGAGGTTTAACACAGTTTGTTTCTACATCTTGCACAGGAAGCATGATGTTGTATCCTTCTGGAGTGTCCTTGTTTTCTTATGAATCAGCTTTCCAGGAAACCACAAAACATTCATTCTCCATGTATATATTGCAAGGTTTTGGAATACCCCTCAGCTTCCTAAACTTTCCTGGGAATAAAGACTTGCCAGGATGAGCTTAAATGTTGATACATGCAGCTATGGAAAAGCTCTCTTAATGAAGCAGGTATTCCTTTGGGCAACACTGTTCCTGCAGTTGGCACCCCTTCACGAGGAAGGGTTCCTTTCCTAAGAAACCACCGTGGAATTGCCCACTCTCATCCCTCTCCTGCTAGTCCTGTGCACATCCATCATCAAGTAGACCATGGACCAGTTCTGGAATCCCGGTAGATCCTGCACTCACACTGCCGCGTGTTATCTGAAGCACTAAAAACATGTAAGTGCAACTGGGTGGTGAAACACCATCTGCTGCCTCAGATTTGAGGTTTTGCAAGGTTGTCACATGGGTGTTTAATGTTTCAGTGCTTCCTATTTGCATTCAGATCAGTCACACCTAGATAGGCTGGTTCATCTTTCAACGGCAGATAAAAGAAGGAAAGATGATGTTAAACCTCCAAGAGACAGAAGCTATGATTTTTTTAAAAATAATTTTACTTATTTTTGACTGTGCCGGATCTTCATTTTCTCTAGTTGAGGTGATCAGGGGCTCCTCACTAGTGGTGGTGAGTGGGTTTCTCATTGCAGTGGGTTCTCTTGTTGCCGAGCATGAGCTATAGGACACACAGGCTTCAGTAGTTGCGGTTTTCAGGCTCTAGAGCACAGACTCAGTAATCGTGGTGCAGGGGCTTAGTTGCTCCGAGGCATGTGGGATCTTTCCAGACCAGGGATCGAACCCGTGTCCCCTGCATTGGCAGATGGATTCTTTACCATGAGCCACCAGGGAAGCCCTGAAGCTATGATTTTTTAAACTGGGAAGAAATACATTGGGGCAAGGAAGGCAATTAATTTCTCTTACAGAAAAATAAGCTGCCCTATGATATGGAAGGGATTCCCAAGGACAAACTGAACTTGGAAAATCATACGGTACATAAATAAGTGTGATTCTCACACCATGCCTACTTTCCAGGTTAATTGAAAAAAAATTCCTGACTCACGACTTTGTTCAACTTTAGAATTATATTTTCAGGAGAAACTAGATTTTCAAGGAAGATGAAAAAAGATTGTAAAATCAGGAATAAACAGTAACACCAATTAAATGCTCATGCTGGGAGCAAAACAGGGATTTCACTGTCCTGAGTGGCGGCTGAGTCAGCCGCCCAAAGGAACTGGATGATTTCTGAAAACAAAGGTCATGTTTCAAGAGACACAGTTAGTAATGAAATGAGGCATGTTTTGAGCACTCAATAAGAAAAGTTGCTGCCAGATAGGCATAAAGCTTTGAGTCCTTAAAATAACCTTGAATTTATTGTATAAAATATCTTAGTAACCAGGAACTCAGCCCCTTCAAGGTTGATGGCCCTGGGTTGCTGTCTAAGGCAAGCCACCCAAAATAGTGCTCAATGGGGGGAAGAAAGTCTAGACTGGGTGACAGAGAAGAGAGCTGATGACCATTGTGGATCAACTTGGGACCAGCTTACCAAGAAGGCTGTGGTCACCTCACTAATTCTTCTCTTATAAGTTGAAAGAAATTGTGACCAACCAGAATTCGAGCGCAACCATGACTGCATGGAATAAGCGCAATGTGAGAAGCAAGTAGATGTGAGTAGCCAGGAGAGGCTCTTGCAATACTTTAGTCCTGAAAATTCCAAAAATTTAATGTAGCTGTTTTTTTAAGATTTTCTACACGCAAAATTATTTTGTCTCTGGAAAGTGACTGTTTTTCTTCCCTTTCCAAGTTTATATATTTTATTTCTTTTCCTGCTTTCTGTGCTGGTCACCTTGAAGATATTGGACACAGAGGTTATTTTGCATCTCAAACGGACAGCTTTCATTGAATTGATTAAGCAGTATGTAGGATATTTTCTATGGGTTTTTTGGTTGATAACATTTTAGGTAATGTTATTTCTATTCTTAGTTTACTAAAAGTTTTTTTTTTTTTTCACCTTGAATGACTTTTGTTCTTTTAGAAAAACTTATTCCACATCTATTGAGTTAAACATATATTTTTCCTTCAATCTGTTATTGCTATGAATGACAAATTCAAAAGATCTTTAATGTTATCTTAAATTATGATCTCCATTGAAAACACAAACAAAAAATGAGAGCGAACAAACAATTAGGAAAAAGAGTTTTATTTACAATCACCAGCTACTTTGTATCTGGACCAAATCAAGATGCTCCATCTTTTCTCCTTGGTGTCCACTCCTTTGGTTAGAGGATGGTGATAATTACCTATCATCAGGTAAAATAATGTCTGACACACGTCTTCACACTTGTGGAAAACATTTAAAAAGACATAGAATCCATCACAGAATATGCAATAATACAATATTGTCAAGTCAAGTACCATAGTAGCAAGGCTTCTTGTGAAAGTTTATTGATTGTGTGTGTGTGTGTGTTAAGTTGCTTCAGTCGTGTCTGGCTCTTTGCAACCCTATGGGCTATAGCCCACCAGCCTCCTCTGTCCCCAGGGTTCTCCAAGCAAGAATACTGGAGTGGGTTACCATGCTCTCCTCCAGGGGATCTTCACGACCCAGGGATTGAACCCACGACTCTTATGTCTCCTGCGTTGGCAGGTGGGTTCTTTACCACTACTGCCACATGGGAAGCCCTCATTGATTTCACATCACATTATTTCTGCAGATATTACAATATATGCACCTATTTGGGCCAAAAAACCCCATATTATCTAATATATTAAATATTATAAATTATAAAATAGACATATATTTTTATATATATGTCTATATATATATATATATATATATGAAATAGATGGAGAAACAGTGGAAACAGTGTCAAACCTTATTTTTCTGGGCTCCAAAATCACTGCAGATGGTGACTGCAGCCATGAAATTAAAAGACGCTTACTCCTTGGAAGGAAAGTTATGACCAACCTAGATAGCATATTCAAAAGCAGAGACATTACTTTACCAACAAAGGTTCGCCTAGTCAAGGCTATGGTCTTTCCTGTGGTCATGTATGGATGTGAGAGCTGGACTGTGAAGAAGGCTGAGCACGAAGAATTGATGCTTTTGAACTGTGGTGTTGGAGAAGACTCCTGAGAGTCCCTTGGACTGCAAGGAGATCCAACCGGTCCATTCTGAAGGAGATCAACCCTGGGATTTCTTTGGAAGGAATGATGCTCAAGCTGAAACTCCAGTATTTTGGCCACCTCATGCGAAGAGTTGACTCATTGGAGAAGACTGTGATGCTGGGAGGGATTGGGGGCAGGAGGAGAAGGGGACGACAGAGGATGAGATGGCTGGATGGCATCACTGACTCGATGGATGCGAGTCTGAGTGACCTCCGGGAGCTGGTGATGGACAGGGAGGCCTGGCGTGCTGCGGTTCATGGGGTCGCAAAGAGTCGGACACGACTGAGCGACTGATCTGATCTGATCTGATATATATATATATATATATATATATATATATATATATATACACACATATAATTTGGGCTTCCCAGATGGCACTAGTGGTAAAGGACCTGCCAGACAATGCAGGAGACAGAAGAGCTGTGGGTTTGATCCCTGGGTCAGGAAGATTTCCTGCAGAAGGAAATGCCAACCCACTCCTGTATGCTTGCCTGGAGAATCCCATGGACAGTGGAGCCTGGTGGGCTACAGTCCATAGGGTCACAAAGAGTTGGTCGTGATTGAAGCCACTTAGCATGCATACATATATATAATTTAAGAAGATATAGTCAGATTTATTCTACTTTATAAAGTTAATGAATCTTATGCTAACACAGTGTTTTTTTTTTTTTTTTTTTAATTCAATAGCATTTCTGTTCATGGAAGACATCTACAGTGAGAAAAGAGAAATGAGAAAATATACTATCAAGGAGAGGCAAAAAGGAAGCTCTTTGGACAATTATCAAGTGAATAAAAGGACTCTTTAAGAAATATGCATTGTGGTTTCTCTCCAAAATTATTCAACCTCATTAACCCCAGTGGTAACCTGCAAAGTTGATTTTGAGGTGTTTTCAGCTGGAATCTATCAAAAAGTATCTATTTCTTAAAGAATATAAGTATTTGAGGGAAATTTCTAAAAGATGTGAGAAATAAATTCACTTTATGCATTATTTTACATTAATAGTCTCCAGTGGATAGATTTGTCCTATTCTTGCTTTCATACTCTTTTTTATGGTAATTATTTATGAAGATGTGTCTGCTTATTCAGACTTTAACCTAACCTTATAAGTCTTTGCATCCCAATTTTGCTTTGTCTAGTACTTTTATTTTTCAACCCAGGGAGGTGCTCAGTCAATATTTGTTTAATGAATTAACTAAATACCAATTGGTCCACACACTTAATTGCTTGAGATTAAGTGCTTTGTATGAATAATTTTCCCTTTGATGCAATAGGTATTTTTAGTGAGGCCATCAAATATTTTTATATTAGGAATGGAAAATTTTCCATTCCCCGACCAGAAAGCAATCTCAAAACACAGCCGTGATAATGTCTAATTACTAAACCACCAGGGAACGGGAGCTCCCTACTTTAGTGTGAAAATAAAATAGAGGCTGATGTCCTCATTAGTCTGAAACATCCTTATACTGCAAGACTGGAAACGCCTTCAGCGGCCATTGGATTCATCCTAGGCAAGATGATAACTCAATTATGCAAAAAATACTGTTGCCTCTCTTATATAAGAATCTTCAGTGAAAAAACTTAGAAAATTGTTTAAATGATAAGTTTTCACAACACTACATAACAAGATAAAAATTATAGACATGACCTGGCTCCTATGTTTATGTATCATTAAGCCGTTGAATGTAATGGGTCTTTTTAACTGAAATTGTTCACTCCAGAAATTATTTTCTTGTTGTTAAAACCCTTCCAGTGACCAAGAGTATATTTGTTTTCCAAACAGTCACCAGAAATCTTCTTCTTTGATTTAAGCCTATTGCCTGCTCTTATCACATTATTCATGAATGTATTAATAAAATGGTTGCTTATCGCAAATTCTATCAGGTATTTGTGTATAAACTTACATGCTGTTGCTATTATTATTATATGAATTTTTTAAAATTCACAGAGACAATGGCTAAATCTAGCCTAATCTTTTTCTCCAAATTAAGTAATCAATTACCTCTTGGTCAATCATTCAATATTGAGCCACAACTATTAGATCACTAGAAATGATCAACTTTATTGTCATAAATGATTGATAGCAACAGTTGCTTATGGATTAAACTAAGATATCCCATAAACATCAGGTGTTACATGTAGTACACAGAAAATAAATGTATGTTATCTTAACTTGAATTTCCTAGAAGCAGACATTGGGATGAATACGTGCATGTTAAGTTGCTTCAGTTGTGTCCAGCTCTTTGCACCCCTATGCACTGTAGCCCGCCAGGCTCCTCTGTGCATGGGATTTTCCAGGCAAGAATACTGGAGTGGGTCGCTGTGCCCTCCTCAAGGGCTCTTCCAGATCCAGGGATCAAACCTGCATCTCCTGCATTGCAGGCAGATTCTTTACTGCTGAGCAATCAGGGAAGCCCATTATAATGAATATGTGTGTGCAATTAATTTTAAAAGAAGTGCTCCCAAGGAAGATCAAGACGGAAGCAAGACGGAGAGGAGAAAACAGTGATCTGAGGCATAAGACTCACTCACAGGATTTACCACAGCTAGTAGTACTCTTGCCTGGAAAATCCCATGGACAGAGGAGCCTGGGAGGCTGCAGTCCATGGGGTCTCGAAGAGTCGGACATGACTGAGCTACTTCACTTTCACTTTTCACTTTCATGCATTGGAGAAGGAAATGGCAACCCACTCCAGTGTTCTTGCCTGGAGAATCCCAGGGATGGGGGCGCCTCGTGGGCTGTAGTTTCTGGGGTCGCACAGAGTCGGACACGACTGAAGCGACTTAGCAGCAGTAGGGGAATGCTAGATTATAACTGACATCTCAGAGATGTCTCAAGCCAGACAAATCTGCTGGACTTTCAACAGTCATTGCTTAATAGCTTCAGGAAGGTAAGTGGGGGAGGAAAGAGGGGAGGGTAAGGGCATAAAAAGAAACACCCAGGCACTTCCCCGACTCTCTGCAATTACTGACAAAGTGGTCCCCACAGCCTGAGGGCAGTGCCTTGAAGATCTGTGGATGCTGGCCTTTGAAAGTATATCAAAAGGGTATGACCTACACCAAACTTGTGAATCTGAAGTGGCCTGGGCAGGGAACCAGCAACGCCTGCCACCTCCAGTTGATGCCTTCGCGGTGCTGAGAAAATGCAACTCGCACATTTAAGGGCTGATGTAGTACAGTGCAGGGATTAGTCAAATAACTATCACTGTAAATCCAACATAAGCTGAGGCTGTCAAACTTATCCACATCGGCTGGAGGGGGGCCGAAGAGACTTGTGAAAGGCTTTGAACTAAAGTCAGCCTCTAAAAGATGGAAGACTTAATTGCACAGAAGAGAAGAGAGGACATTTTAAGTGGATGAAAAAGCAAAATGTTGCAGAGTGCGAAGCAAACGTGGAGAAGGATTTAGGAGTGCAGAAGATTTGGGAGGAATAATGCCTGGGGAAGGGAAAGGAGGAAGCAGGGTTGGGGAGGGGAAGCCATCGGACTCCTCTGCCGGCTGACATGGCCCTGGGTCAGCCCCGAGGGCAGCTTGTGTACAGTGACCACCCTTAGTGACACCACATTGAGCAGAAATGGCTGGACTCTCACTGCCGCCTTACCCACTCAGTGATGAGTCATTCCGAGAAGAGTCGTGCCCTTGGCTGGAAAGCTGAGGTAGTCTCTAGAGGGATAATTGATTTCACCTCGGCTTTCTCTTT
This sequence comes from Tragelaphus eurycerus, assembly GCA_935064755.1. Taxonomy (NCBI): domain Eukaryota; kingdom Metazoa; phylum Chordata; class Mammalia; order Artiodactyla; family Bovidae; genus Tragelaphus; species Tragelaphus eurycerus. Next base: position 5,753,603 of record CAKXYN010000059.1, read on the forward strand.
GATTTATAAACTAGAAAGATATGATGAAAAATAAATGTAAATAAGCATAAAAGAGCTCTTCAGTCAGAATGAAATAAAACATATACCAGAGAAGAATACATCACAGTATAGTTGGCCATATTTTCCCTTTCTCAATGGTGCATAAAACAATAATGAATCTTATATTGGATGAAATATGCCACAGAACCTGGCTGACACATCACAGGTTCTCAATGAAAGTGAATGGACTTGGTTTTTCAATTATTTGTAAAGTTGTCAATCTTAAAGGACTTAGGCATTTAAGTCATTCCAGTAATGCTTTGGAAAATGAACACAATGGAAAGTAAAAACTAATCATTTAATTAATATCTTTTTAATGTATTTGGAGTTTTATCATTGACTGGAAGAAGTAAATGTCATCTCTCTTTCTAACCACGCTTATATCCAATCAGTTGTAATAGTCCTAGGAAGAGAGTTAATTAAAAATATGACAATAACAAAATAATGAACTCAATTTTCCCATTGTTTTAAATATCTTCTTAGCACACCAGGACAATCTTAAAGATATTTAAGTTTTCAAGAATTGTTGAGATTGAAGCTTCACTTGTATCTGAAATGCCAAAGCAACTGATTTAGGAGCAGAATTAACTAAAAGAGTGAATTGTTTGACCATTTCTGCCAGAGCTCGTAAGGCAAGTACAATTTATGGTGTCTCCATGGTCAAGAGGAGAGCAGAAGAAATCAACTGAGTTACGCAAAGACAAGACCATGAGCTTCTGTCTCCTCCAAAACTGCCTTTATCATCCCAGCTCTTTCTCACCTCCTCCGTTATTCTTCTTTGGGGTTATTGGCCTCATTTTATCCCTCTCCTTTTTCCTAAATCAATTTAATTCGCATCCCATTTGCAGTAATTTATATAGATTGATTACCATGCTTCTAGCAAATGAAATTTCTGTAAAACTGAATTTTGTCATTATTCATGCATATATGAATGTTGCTAACAATTTTCCTCACAATAAGAAAGTGTTTATGAGCTGCCGAGTCACACATACTACATCAAAGTTCACATAAATTTTTTCATACTTATGATTTCAGTTTGTAAGTTGCATATTATTATGGGAAAATGTTCATCTCTGATATGGCCTTTTATACACTGTTATTATTATTATTTTTCCCCAAATGCTTATCAATGTGTCAGACAATGCATTCAGTGCCCCAGACTCAGAGCTAGCAGGCAACGTGCAGAGCATCTGTCTTAACCTACACAGAGTGCCTTTGGGCTTCACAGGTGGCGCTAGTGGTAAAGAACCTGCCTGCTGATCCAGAAGACAAAAGAGATGACAGGGGTTCCATCCCTGGGTTGGGAAGATTCCCCGGAGGACAGCATGGTAACTCACTCCAGTATTCTTGCCTGGAGAATCCCCATGGATAGAGGAGCCTGGCAGGCTACAGTCCATGGGGTCCCAAAGATCTGGATGTGCCTGAAGCAAGTTAGAATGCAGGCAACGTGCCTTTAGTTTGCTTATTTTTTTTCTGATTTATGTAGAATGGATCCTATTCCTGTTGGAATAATATTTAAAATAATGGAAAGAGTAGTAGACATAAAAGCTTTGAAACATACACCAGTGTATGGTGGTAGTAGTAAGGTAGCATTGGTCACTCAGTTGTGTCCGACTCTTTGTGACCCTGTGGACCGGAGCCTGCTAGACTCCTCTGTCCATGGGATTCCCCAGGCATGAATACTGGAGTGGGTAGCCCTTCCTTTCTCCAAGGGATCTTCCCTACCTAAGGATCGAACCTGGGTCTCCTGCGTTGCAGGCGGAGTAAAAATCCTAGCAATGATGATGAAGAGAGAGCTGAGGGACCGAGTCACTGACCAGCCTGCACAGGGAGAAAGGCAACAACCAGTCAGGAGTCTGGACGTGAGTTTGAACAAACTCTAGGATATGGTGAAGGGCAAGTGAAGTCTGGTGTGCTGAGTCCATGGGGAGGCAGGGAGTTTGACACGACTAAGTGACTGAAAAAGAAGGACAGATTTCAAATAAAAATGCATATAAATTAAATATATTTTTAACTTCTGGAAATATATGTTACATAATCTAGCTCCTTATAAATGCCCTTCACCAGAAGACTAAATGTGAGTTTCCATCATTTCCATCTCTAATAGATGTGTGCATGTAAGTGAATATGTATATTCGTTTATATTCACTTGCAAGAATATATATTCCTATTCCCTCTTTGTTACTGGAAGACTTTGAACAAATATATAAAGAAAATCTAATCACAGAAATTCAGAATTGGGGAAAACCAACATTCTCTTCACCTGTGCCCTTTGGGAAACTGAAATTCATCAGGTTAAAGAAACCCGCCAAGACCTGGCAGTTAGTGGATGGCAAAGCCAGCGTCAGAAACCCTTTTCTGAACAAACAGTTCAGTGTTCTCTCCACTGGCCGGCTCCTGGTCTTATCCCCTCATTGCTTATTCATTTGATCAACAGTGGAGCGTGACTTTAAGAATTAAGAGTCTACTAGTCGGGATAACATAATATTAAAGTGATAAATCTTTTTCCCCTGAAGTCAATGAAAACAGCCTCCATATATTTCGCTTTTCCTAAAATTTCCCTCCCGCATCAACCAGAACTGTGAAAATACTCAGAAGACTGGAAGATTATTTCTTATCCCTGAAGTGCCTTATATTTCCAGGTGTTTTCACTACGTGGGAGGAAAAAAAAAATGCTCCTGGTTTTGCTCTGATGTCTGGAAAAGATGTTAACTAGACACCTTTTTATTCCACAGCTCTGGTCCAGATGAAAAGTTCTTTTTCTTGGAAATTGAAGCTTATTTTTTATTGCTGCCCGGGAATACTGAAGCTTCCTGAAAGCTTCAGAGTACCTTTAACTTTTTGGAAACCCGGATGCCTCCTTTCTGCTGAAAATATTACCCAAGTGGATTTTGAGTGAAATTGAGATTTTTTAAAAAAACACAAAACTTCAAACTTGACGCTAAGTGATTGAACAATTAGTGTGGCTCATATATGTGGGCAGATGAGTAAGAGCTGTTGATTATCTGGTTCTAGATTAGCTTTCTGGATTATTATTATTTTTTTGGTGAAACATATTTTCTTGCTGCTTTTTATATTTTAATGGCCTTAATGTAGCACAAAATTGTGTGTTAATTCTTTCCTTCCATTAAACCTGAAATACCATACTTTGGGCTTCTCAGGCAGCAGCACTAATGGTAAAGGACCGCCTATACAGGAAACATAAGAGCTGGGGGTTCAATCCCTGAGTTGGGACGATCCCCTGGAAGAGGGCATGGCAACCCACTCCAGTATTTTTACCTGGAGAATCCCATGGACAGAGGAGCCTAGTGGGCTATGATCCATAGGATCACAGAGAATCCGATAGGACCGAAGCAACTTAGCATGCATGCACCATACTTTAGTTCAAACTGTTGAATCTAATCAAACTGTCAAAAAGGCATTCATTTATTCATTCATTTAATCATTCTCTAGGCAAATATTTGCTGAAATATTACTATTCTGTGCCAGGCACTGGAGTGACAGCAAGGAATGATCAAGCAGAAGTCCCTGCATTCATGGAACCTGCATTTAATTGGCAAGAGGTAGATAGTACACAGTAAGTAAACAAAATATGTGAGACCCTGGTCAAGGCTGCAAAAAAAAAAAAAAAAAGCCAGAAGAAAACGTTCTTGGTCTGGGAGGCAGATTTAGACAGAGCAAGGAAGGAGGGGGAGCAGAAAGGGGAGAAAGATGAGAGGGAAGGAGGAAGGGAATAGTAAATTAACAAATAAATGAGGCTTCTCTGATGGCTCAGGTGAACAATCTGCCTGCAATGCGGGAGACACAGGACACTCAGGTTTGATCCGTGGCTTGGGAAGATCCCCTGGAGGAGGAAAAGGCAACCCACTCCAGTAATCTTGCCTGGGAAGCCCCACGGACAGAGGAGCCTGGTGGGCTACAGTCCATGGGGTCGTAAAGAGTCTGAAGCGACTGAGCCCGCATGCACAAGCGAATAAATACTTCTGAAAACTCTTGCTTAGCCTCACATCTCACACATCTAGTTGTCTTCAGTTTTTGCGTCTTTCCTGCCTTGTCAACACGAATCACAGTGATGGAGCTGTCCATCTGTACAATTTCCATATGGGAGGGGCATCAGGGGGTCCACAATGTTGCAAATGGGCATTAGGGAGGGCCGTCTGGGATCTGAGCAGTCAGCCCTGGGAGAGGCTTTTCCCAAGGCACAGGGCAATGTCCAGTGAGGGATGCAGCTGTGAGCCATCGGCCATCAGCCAGGGGATGGGTACAGGAGCCTTGATGAGGGGATCTGTATGAGCACCCGCCATGGAGACCAACATAAAGTGTCTTCCATGAGTATTTGAGTTTTATGCAATCAACAGTGTTTAGAGCTACAATAGGGAGTGAATGGGCTGAAAACTGTAGGTTAGAAAGAACTCCCCAGAGAGCAGGATAAGGACAGAGACAAAAGTCAGAGGCTGGATGCAGTGGGGCCAGTTTGGAGGCTGTGGCAATGGTGGGCAAAATAGAAGTAAAAGATGCTGAAGAGGGAGGCTGGATTACTAAAAGGTGGAATCAACTTGATTCAGTGACTTACTGGACAATCCAGGTAAACTGTAGAGAGGAATCAAAGATAGCTCTCAGAATAGTGGTTATTGAATTCAGTAAAATGATATAATTAATTGTTGTTGTTCAGACGCTAAGTCCTATCTGACTTTGTGAGCCCATGAACTGCAGCAGCCAGGCTTCCCTGTCCTTCACCATCTCCTGGAGCTTGCTCAAACTCATGTCCATTGAGTCAGTGATGCCATCCAACCATCTCATCCTCTGTTGCCCCCTTCTCCTCCGGCCCTCAATCTTTCCCAGCATCAGGGTCTTTTCTAATGGGTCAGCTCTTCACATCAGGGGGCCAAATTATTGGAGCTTCAGCGCTTTTAAAATATTTCTTGGACCCCAGATTCTATGATTTTGTGACCTGATGACTCAGAACTATGTTTAAGGACTAAGATGCTTTTCAGTCCCTTTGAGTTTGGTTTCAGGCACTAGGGAGACTAGGCCTTTCTCTCAGAGCTGTCAGGGGGTCTTTGGGGTCAGTGAGAAGCTCAGAACCTTCCACACAGCAACTGGGTCCTTCCTACCTCTGCTCTCAAGCAGTCCTTGTGTTTTCTGCAAACTGGGAGAGGGAAGAAAGTAGGTCGTTCCAGGCATTTAGTACTTTGGCAGAAAAAGAAAAGTATATCAAAGTTTTCTAAAAAGAGAGAATGTTATTTTCTTTTATTTTGACAGAGTTTGTGTGGATCTAAGACTTTCTACTGAATCACCAACTCAGCCGCAATATAACTATTTCAGCTTCCTGGGAATACTATTTCTGAGTTGCAGTGATATAATGATCTGAACATTTCAATGCTTTCAGGAACCTAGAACATACCATCTTTGCTTCACAGCTGCACACGGTCCTTATGGTAATATTCGTCATTGCATGGTGCCCTGTATGAAAATACCACAGAATAAAAGAAATGTTTTAATTCCTGAAAGAAATGTTCAAACACCAGTCCCCTATTCCACAAGTCTCTTTTTCCCTCAGAAAATATGCAAAAAGCAATACATGAGTCATTTGTTAAAAGTTCCATGTTTTCATTGCAAATTCCTAGTCAGGCTTTGGAATTGATGCTTCTCTTCTACAATTCCCATATTCTCTGAGTCACCAAGGTTTTTGGATGTTGGCAGGAGAGTCTGTTCCTACGATGTCCTCACAGAGTTACACGTGGCCAGGAAGGAGCAGGGTGCCAGGATTTGAACTAGGAGTGAGGGTGGGTATCATTCTTCCATCCAGGCATCCATGACCCCAGTCCTGGGCGCTGTGGTTCGCAAAGCTTCTCCCTATGATGTGCAAATAGAATTCTCAGCAATACTGTTAAAGTGTAACCAGTGATTCCATAGGTCTGAGACAGTCGAGCTGAGAACTTGCATTTGTAACAAGTCCCCAGGTGCTGAGGATGCCTTTTCAGGAAATGACTGGTTTAGGGATTCCCTCTGTCTCTCCTCCAGATATGCCCCTCCTGCACAGGATGATCATGTGATCCAGGGCATCTAGTAACATGAGATTTGGCTGCTGCTGCTGCTGCTAAGTCCCTTCAGTCGTGTCCGACTCTGTGTGACACCGTAGACGGCAGCCCACCAGGCTCCCCTGTCCCTGGGATTCTCCAGGCAAGAACGCTGGAGTGGGTTGCCATTTCCTTCTCCAGTGCATGAAAGTGAAAAGTGAAAGGGAAGTCGCTCAGTCGTGTCCGACTCTGTGAGACCCCATGGACTGCAGCCTACCAGGCTCCTCTGTCCATGGGATTTTCCAGGCAAGAGTAAGGCTTCTTCTAAACCACACTGTGGCTACCCAGGACTCCGGAATTTCCCACCCAGACAGCTCGCTGTTGTGTACACACATCTCCCCAATCTGTCCTTCCACTGGCCCCTCCCACCACCAGTGTGTACGTGCTTGGTTCAGTAGGGGTTGGCAAAGGGTCAGCCTTTGGAGAAGAGAGAGAAAAGCGGGTGGCCCTCTGTTCAGGGACCTCCATTTGCCTTTTTGCCCCAGCAGGTAAATGTTAGAGGTGGTCTTTTTTTTTTTTTTTTTTTTAACTTTTTATTTTGTATTGCACTATAACCGATTGATGAACAATGCTGTGATAGTTTCAGGTGAACAGCAAAGGGACTCAGTCACACATACACATATATCTATTCCCCAAACTCCCCTCCCATCCAGGCTGCCGCATAACACTGAGAAGAACTCCCCATGCTCTATAGTAGGTCCTTGTTGGCGATCTACTTTAAATACAGCATCGTGTACCCGTCTATCCCACACTCCCTAACTATCCCTTCCCCCTATGCTTCCTCCTACCAATCCTAAGTTCCTTCTCAAGATTTTTTGATGTGGACCATCTTTAAAGTCCTTATTGAATTTGTAATAATATTGCTTATGTTCTCACGTTTTGTTTTTTTGGCCACTACCTTAGCTCCCCAACCAGGGATAGAATCCGAACCCGCCCTGCATTGGAAGGCAAGGTTTTAGGACCGATCCCTAGGCATGGTCTTACATATGTTCACGTGAATGATAGGAAGAGATTCCATCTGGAAATGTTTTCTCTGATTTTAAGGCCAGGCCACGGTTTGGATGGTTCTGTTTCATGAGAATCTATTGCCTCTAAAGGTCTTCTTAGAACAATGGGAGAATGTTTCTTCCCTTCCATAGAAGGGTCCACACCTTTCCTAGGTGATGGCACCATATAGGGGACAGTGCAGGCTTTGGGGGCTCATAGCTTAGACTCAGCGACTTCACTTTCACTTTTCACTTTCATGCATTGGAGAAGGAAATGGCAATCCACTCCAGTGTTCTTGCCTGGAGAATCCCAGGGACGAGGGAGCCTGGTGGGCTGCCATCTATGGGGTCACACAGAGTCGGACACGACTGAAGTGACTTAGCAGCAGCAGCAGCAGCAGCTTTCAGCTGAAGTCCAACTTCCTGTGTGAATTTGAGTAAGTCCATCACTTTTGAGCAGGAAGGCATGCTTTGGTCTCAGTTTCTTGATCTTTATAATGGGAATACTACCCCACTCTCTGCCACATCTTCCCCATTTCCAGCCAACTTCCCTTCATCCTTTGGCCTTTAGCTCAAATGCCATCATTTTTTAGAAAATTTTTATTGAAATATATTTGACATATAATATTGTGTGAGTTCCACATGGACAACATGTCAATTTGATACTTTTTTATATTGGAGCATCTTAACTAGATCAGATGCTTGGAACTAAGATGGGAGTAACTGGCAGCCTTGCCTCCTTTTATGCTCCCGAGTTTGTTTTTTATGTCTGCTAGCCCAGTGGATTCCTAGAGCAGGGATCATGTCTCCTTAATTGTCTGCTGTGTCTTCTTTACTGGCACAGAGCCTAACACCTAATAGATGTTCAACCTGTGTTTGCTAAATGAGGAAATGAATGTGTGGCTATTGCCACAGTTGCAGAGAGAATTTCCTAAGTGACTGGCACCGAGTAGGTGCTTCGCAAGTGACACTCATGATTTTTCAGTGCCATTGACACTGGAATCACATGTTGTATCTTCTCATACTCAATCCGTAGGGCAGAACGGGGTGAACTTGGAACAACTACAGCCTGAACTGTCCAAGTCAAGAAAAAAAATGCAGTGTGATAAACTACTGGCCTGAACAACTAGAAGCATGACACACTTTTTAAAGGCTTAAGGAAACGAGAGATCCATAATTTAAAACGCAGGATCAAAAGTGCAAAAAAGCGGTCCTTAACTCATTTTGCTTGCCCCTCACAACTCACACCACAGGCAGTCCAAGAGCACACGTTCTTGAAGAGCAAGGGGTGAAAAGGAATTCCCTCCTGACATCACCTAACTCCCCCTTCCTCTCCTCATCTCTGGGGATTATCTTATCTGTCCCTTTAATGTCAGCCAGCCCAAATAGCCTCTTGTCAAATATTTCTGGGGCCTGTACTTGAAGAAAGAAACGATTCTCTCAAATCTGTGAACAGGACATTTTTCTTTTCTTTTTTTTTTTTTTTTATGTCAAAATAAACCATCTGCTTGTACAACTGTTTCTAATTACTTTCCTGCCTAGACTCTCCACTTGAGGGGTTTGGTACCAGCACCCCGCCCAGAGCGCTGCCGCCCAAACCCTCACAGGCAGCTCGTCCACGCCCTCGCAGCTCCGGGTACAGCCCGGGTCCTGCACGCCTGGGTGTTTGCGGGTCCGTGTGCCCCGCCATCTGCTGGGGGCACCTCTCCCCGCTCGATCTCCCCGCCCCCGGGGGCCCCACCTCGCAGCCTCGCTCCAGCCTCTGCCGCCTGGAAACTCAGCATGCGTCCCGCAGGCTTGGGGAGCATCTTGCTGCTAGTGTCCGTCCTTCTCCTGCCGGGCGGGCTGTCAGCTGTTCCGCAGAGCTTTTCACCGTCTCTGAGGTAAGTCTGGTTTGTTTTTCTTGAACACAGACCTGCCCTGCCTTGCGTGGCGGAACTCAAAGCTCCGGGATGGCTGCCCCAAGCCAAGGGCAGTTAGGAAGTTGGACGCCAGATCAACTGTTTTTCAACCTGTTCCGATTCTTCTTCCATCTACACTGTGTATTGCCTTATCCCTGTTCATTTGCCCTTCCTTGGGAAAAATATAATCATTGAATACATTTATCATTTCCTCCTACTCCAATACGTATCAGGAGGAATTTTCTGCCTTGCCGGGTGAACCTCTGTGCTCTCACCACGTAGAAGGCAGAACTATTGCATGGGGCTGGCATTAACATTTTGCATGACATTTTCAAAGAGGATTGGAGGCACATCGCGATAACTAAACTTGTATGCTTTGAAAGTATAGTTTATAAGTATCGCTTATTGCAACTTGAAAAAGCCTTATGTCTTCTGCTATCATAACCTGTATGGTTCTTTCTATATAATCATCTCTCCTTTTTCATAAAACATCAGCTGACCGTCAGCTAGCAACAGGACTTTTGAAAGAGAACTGAAAAGTCAGCCAAGAGTCAGACTTTGGATTAATTTGCATTTAATCTAAATGCGCTGTGTAAGGTTCAGTGGCGGACCTCCAAGGGGCAGGCCCAGATCCTCCAGTTCACCTGGAAGACGGTCCTCTTCTTCCGTGGGGCAGGTCACCACTTAGACATCTGTGGTCATTTCTCCGGTGATGACCAGTGGATGGCATCAGCTTGGTCCTCGGAGAAACGGGGGAGGAGGGGGTGCCCAGGCTAACGATCCTCAGGGGGGTTGGCGTTCGGTCTCCAGTTCGGGATCTGGGTGGACCCTGGGAGGCCGCGGCGGCGGGGCGGGTAGCGGGGGGCGGTGCTCGAGCAGAAGGAGCAGTGCCTGGACGTGACCGTGGCCCCCGATGTGGTCTGTCGCCCCTGCAGGAGCGGCCCGGGCGCCGCCTCGTGCAAGCTGTCCCGGGCCGAGTCGGAGCGCCGGTGCCGCGCGCCCGGGCAGCCTCCAGGGGGCGCTCTGTGCCACGGCCGCGGCCGCTGCGACTGCGGGGTGTGCATCTGTCACGTGAGCGAGCCCGGCGTGTACTTCGGGCCCCTGTGCGAGTGCCACGAGTGGGTGTGCGAGACCTACGACGGCAGCACCTGTGCAGGTAAGGGGGCGCGGCGCCGGGCCCTCCGCATGCGCTCTCCGGGGGGCTTCGGCCCCTTGGGGGAAGGGGAGGCTGGGGACCATCCCATCAGCATCCTAGAAGCCACCACGGGGAGGGAGTGGGCCCTGCCTTCTGCCAGTCGGTTCTGGAATCACGTCTCTTAACCCCCACCTCTGTCCTAGGGCCCAGACTTCAGTGGAAATAATATTTGCTAAGGTTCACTCGCTCGATTACAAATCTCAGCTTCTACTGTTGCTTCCTCATTACAGACAAACCTCCCCAGTTCCCCGTAAATGGAGTTATTTCGCTGGGCTCTCCACCCTGATCACACATGTTAATCATAATATTTGCAGAGTGCTGTGCTATGCTAAGTCACTTCAGTCGTGTCCGACTCTGTGTGACCCCATAGACGGCAGCCCACCAGGCTCCCCCATCCCTGGGATTCTCCAGGCAAGAACGCTGGAGTGGGTTGCCATTTCTTTCTCCAACGCAGGAAAGTGAAAAGTGAAAGTGAAGTCGCTCAGTGTGTCCGACTCTTAGCGACCCCATGGATTGCAGCCTACCAGGCTCCTCCATCCATGGGATTTTTCAGGCAAGAGTACTGGAGTGGGGTGCCATTGCCTTCTCCGATTTGCAGAGTGGAAGCCCCTATTTGTTTTATTTCTTAATTGAAGCGTAGCTGATCGACAGTGTGGTGTTAGTTTCTGACTCGTGTTTTCTTTCTTTACCAAGGAAGCACAGGAGAATCTGATTTTCCTAAATTCCAGGGAAGCCCACTGTGTTTTTGAATGTGGATTTGCCCTCTCATAGGTAGCATTTAGTTGACATGTAGTGGCCTGTATCAGAAAACCGTACACCAAAACAAACAGGCCCCTATTTTCTTGGAAGTGATGGCTTTTGTATTGTTGGCTTCAGTGCAGCTTGGTGTTTTGTAAGGGTGGAGTGAAAATAAATTCATTTCCTTTGCACATTTTAAAGGAGTGATTTGGGTTCTCATACTGGAAGGGGTCAAGCTATTTCTTCAAAGAGAGCACCCCTCACGTCTATAACCAGTTTCACATAACTGTGCCGTTTGCTTGGAGCCAAGAACCTCAATCAGGTCATTGTGAATGATCCAGGCCCTCAGTCAGTAAAAGTGCATCCTCAGTGCACTTTTGTGGGAATACACAGTGCGTTCCCACCAGTGTTTGGCAGACTCTTAGGGGGAAAAAAAAATCCACTTATTTTACCCACAGTGTACTGAGACTAAGAGTCCAACACTAACAGAGAGATCAAGCATGAGTTTATAGAAAAATGTTTTTTTTTTCTCCTGTGGCATTTGGGCCTAGAAGCACAGGGAGGGTACGTAATATGCGGGCTGTTTGACAATGAAAAAAAAAAAAGCCATATAAGTAATTTGGAGGGCCACAGGTGCTCCTGTGTGTTTGTGTAGCCTTGGAGGCTGCAGTTCAACCCTTTAAAAGTATTGAATGCCACAACTTATTTTAGCTTGTCAGTCCCACATGCTACAGTGCTATTAAGGGCAGCCCTTTGGAATGAAAGCTAAGTATTGTCTAATATTTCTCTCCAAATTCAACTGTTACCGGGCTTCTCTGGCTTTGATTGCCTCTGGCAAGACCTCCTCGATATCTTGAGTTCTGGACACATTTTTCAGGGCATTTTGCATTGTTCTTTCATTGGAAACATAAGAAGCAGAATGCAGTTTTCAGCCAGTAAGCTAGTTCTGGTTACCAGTAGCTTGCACTCCCCTTTCAAAGAAGCTGATCGGTTTCCTTTCTGTTAGTTAAAGGGTAGCTGTGGTATGTATATATACTCTGGTTTATCTCCCATGGAAAATGATTTTTTGTTTCATCCTGCCATCTTTGTCACTACATTCCTTCCATCCTGGTGCAAAAGGCAGCCCTGAGTCATGCATGGTTTTGTTTGCTTGTGTGTGCATTCCTGCTTCTCTATATTTAAGACTGAATGAAAGAACTGCGTTTGTTTCCAGTCCTCATCTTTAACACTGTTGCCTGTTGATGCCGGCTCGCTGGGCCTGGTGTAGAATCTGCCCCTGCAAATGCACTGGCTACATTTGCCAGGTCAGTGAGGACAGCCTTATACACAGTCTATCTGGTTATCTTGCCAGCTTGCCCGATTGTTCTGTGCTTCAAGTTTAGTTACTCCATTCTGTCTGCAAGAAATAATTCCTATATTATCACCAGTAAGATAGAAACATGGCCTTCCCCAGTGGCTCAGCAGTAAAAAGAATCTGCCTGCCATACAGGAGACACAGGAGACATGGGTTCAATCCCTGTGTCAGGAAGATCCCCTGGAGAAGGAAATAGCAACCCACTCCAGTATTCTTACCTGGGAAATCTCATGGACAGAGGAGCCTCCTGGGCTGCAGTCCATGGGGTCGCAAAGAGTTGAACATGACTGAGAACTCACTCAAGATAGAAACAGCAGGTTGTCTTTTATGTTTTATGTGCTTCTGGCCTTGGTCTCTGTGATGAGCCCCTATAGGTGATTTTCAAAATAGAGTAACTTCCAGAGACTTCCCCCGCTTCTGTGAAGAAAACATAGTTCTGCTCTGGCAGGGTATCATAGAGTGGTTAAGACTGTGGGCTCTGGGAGAAGTTTTCCAGGATTTGAATCCCATACTTAACATCTGTCTGAACTTGGGCAGTTACTTAACATTCCTAAGCTTTGATTTCTTAATCTGTAAAATGGAAATAATAAAGTAGCTATCTTATGGGATTGTTGTGAGGTTTAACAGATGCAGGAGACTTAGAATAGTGTTTTGCATAAAGTCAGCACGCAGTACACACGAGTATGCTTGTATATGTCTATATAACATCATTTTGGGATGCGCAAAAGGTGAGCTAGGATGAATGGATAGAAAGAGATGAATAGATAAAGAGCCTGGCTTTGTGTTTGTTGGTCAGTTGATACTGTGAAAGCAGTTTAGTTTCATTAGTGTCTTGGGGGTGGGGGGGACCTGCTATTCATCCAAAGTTCAAAAGGTCAAGCAAGGACAGCAATTTTGGCTCAACCAGAGAGCAGCTGTAGGAGATACACTGTGCTCTTTTCAAGTTAAGTCCACTGGGATTCTTACACCGTGACTCATAGGAGACATACTTACTTTAGATGAGCTGGTTGAGAGTGATGACGTTTACACACGATCACAACTGATCTGTCTCTCCCAGTCTCCACTGGCTCCTGGCACATGGATCTTCCTCCAAATTCTATAGCATCAAGATCTGACCCAGCGATTATTCGTGTGGGTATGAAGGTCTAATGAGGAGTAAACTCATTTTGGTGAAATATTTCTTTAAGAACAGTCAAATGTTTGATTCTATAAAAATAAACTTTCGGTTTGGAATTCAGTGTATCCTGAATAACCCCCTGGGTACCTGTGATTACACTTAAAGTATTGGTTTCTTAAACATTTTTCCAATCACTTTTTGAAATACATCACTTATTTCAGTTTTAGGAACTTGGAAAAGCTAACTGAATCCATTGTAGCCAGTTCTATAAAGTGCTATTGGAGAAAGGAATGGCAACCCACTCCAGTGTTTTTCCCTGGAGAATTCCATGGACAGAGGAACTTGGCAGGCTACAGTCCATGGGGGTCACAAAGAGTCAGACACAACTGAGCAACTAAACACACACACACACACACACACATAAAGTGCTTTATGGCCTTCCCTGATGGCTCAGTGGGTAAAGAATATGCCTGCAGTGTGGGAGATGAAGGAGACTTGGGTTTGATCCCTGGGTCAAGAAGATCCAGGGATCAAACCCATGAATCACATGGACAGAGGAGCCTGGAGGGTTACAAATCCAAAGGGCTGCAAAGAGTTGGACATGACTGAGTGACTAAGCACTCACACGTGCACACGCAAAGTGCCGTATATTTGCTAGACTCTGTTTACTATTAAGGAGAAGGCAATGGCACCCCCACTCCAGCGCTCTTGCCTGGAAAATCCCATGGACGGAGGAGCCTGGTGCACTGCAGTCCATGGGGTCGCGAAGAGTCAGACATGCCTGAGCGACTTCACTTTCACTTTTCACTTTCCTGCATTGGAGAAGGAAATGGCAACCCACTCCAGTGTTCTTGATGTTGTGCTATTAAAGATGTTATTGTATAGTTGCTTAGTCATGTCTGACCCTCTGCAACCCCATGGACTGTAGTTCACCAGGCTCCTCCATCCATGGGATTTTCCAGACAAGAATACTGGAGTAGGGTGCCATTTCATTCTCCAAAGGATCTTTCTGACCCAGGGATTAAACCTGTGTCTCCTGCATTGGCAGGCGGATTCTTTACCACTGAGCCACCAGGGAAGCCCCGTAAGATGCTGTAAACACATGCCTATGTATAACTGAATCACTTTGCTGTATAACTGAATCACTTTGCTGTATACCTGGAACTAATGCTACATTGTCCATCAACTGTATTCCCGTATAAAAGGAAAAGTTAAAAAATAATAAAATGAAGGTCAGTTAGCTCCTAAAAAAAATAAAGGTGCTACAAAAGATGAGGAATACATGACAGATTTCCACTGAGTAGGGAGGTTCAGAGAAATACCAAATGCCTATAAGGCAAGGGAGAATATAATTTCTATGTACTTCTATGAGGGTTCCATTAAGGTAGGAATTAAATATTGTGGTATAAATTCAGAAAAAAATTGTAGCATTTGACATAAATCTTTTAGTATAGGGAGGTTTTTATTCCAAAAGGTGGGCAGTTGGAATTCTGAGTGAAAAAAAAAAATTGAAGAAATGGTTTAGAGGCAGAAAAACATGTGGATGTGTTTGGAGAAGAGTGAAGGGTTCTGAGGCTGGCTTCACTGGAAATTAGGGCTGTGGGAACCCTAGTGGAAGATATGTTGAGAGCTGCAGCTGGACATCTGGCAGAGAACTCTGAACCTGAAGGTGAAAGTGAAAAGTGAAAGTCACTCAGTCATATCCGACTCTTTTGTGACCCCCATGGACTGTGAATTCTCCAGGCCACAATGCTGGAGTGGGTAGCCCTTCCCTTCTTCTCCAGGGGATCTTCCCAACCCAGGGATCGAACCCAGGTCTGCTGCAGAAGAACTGCAGGCAGATTCTTTATCAGCTGAGCCACAAGGGAAGCATGCTGAATGTGAAGCCTGTGCTCAGTTAAACAGTGTATAGGACCCATGAAGCAGTTTGAACATGGGAGTTTGAACATAATTGATGGTCAGTGCTTTGATTCATGGAAAGTAATATGGTGCCTGGGGGCCCAGCAGGTTGGGATAGACACGATGGGGAGGAACTCAGGTTAGATCGTGTTTAAATACTAGTTCCTAGGGGAGAGAATAAGGGTAGAATTATGAGGCATTTTAAAGACTGTTGGAAGACAGAATCATATGCTTTAGTACTCAGGGATGAGTAAGATGGTGTCAGTGATAAAACTGATGGAAGAAAGTCAGGAGAAAGAATCAGAAAACTCATCAATGGTGAAGAGGCCCTGATAAATTAAATACTCTTATTTTCATCTGGAATTGCTGTGGAATGAAGAATGATGGCTTATAGAATGAGTGTGGACTTTATGGCACTTCTGGGGTCAGATCGGAATCTTGTCTGAATTGTTAACTCGAGTTAACTTGTTTCTGTCATTCATCCCTGAGACAGACATTTGATTTCTCTGAAAGTTAAGTTTAATTTTCTGGAACATCTTTATGGATATAAAGAACCGGACATTCTGCAGGATATTATTCAGAATAATTTTTAGTCTTTATGTATAAATATATTTAATATCTATATGATTTAAAGATTAATTTATTCAGTTCAGTTTAGTCACGCAGTCATGTCCGACTCTTTGCAACCCCATGGACCGTAGCACTCCAGGCCTCCCTGTCCATCACCAACTCCCCAAGTTTACTCAAACACATCCACCGAGTCAGTGATGCCATCCAACCATCTCATCCTCTGTTGTCCCCTTCTCCTCCTGCCCTCAATCTTTCCCAGCATCAGGGTCTTTTCAAATGAGTCAGCTCTTCATATCAGGTGGCCAAAGTATTGGAGTTTCAGCTTCAACATCAGTCCTTCCAATGAACACCCAGGACTGATCTCCTTTAGGATGGACTGGTTGGATCTTCTTGCCGTCCAAGGGACCCTCAAGAGTCTTCTCCAACACCACAGTGCAAAAGCATCAATTCTTCAGTGCTCAGCTTTCTTTATAGACCAACTCTCACGTCCATACATGACTACTGGAAAAACCACAGCCTTGACTAGATGGACCTTTGTTGGTAAAGTAATGTTCCTGTTTTTTAATATGCTATCTAGGTTGGTTATAACTTTCTTTCCAAGGAGCAAGCATCTTTTAATTTCATGGCTGCAATCACCATCTGCAGTGATTTTGGAGCCCCCAAAAGATTAATTAATAGATTTAATTTATTCAGACTATGAAACATCCTTATAAGCATTGATTTAAACACACATGGTATGAAAATACTTAAAATACATGGAAATACCCCTAATATGGAAGTATTAGTAATTTTTTTCTGGCAGCTATTTCTAATGTCTGCAATGTTAAGTAGTATGAGAACTGTATATGATTATTCATGAGAGCTGGATTTTCTGAATCCTTTATAGTCTGTCCTAGAACTGTTGGACCTACTTGCTCCTCACAGTTGCATTTTACTTAAATTTTTTTTTTTTCAAAATTGGAGTGTAGTTGTTTTACAATGTTTCTACTGTATAGCACTGTGAATTAGCTATGGTGTGCATATATCCCCTCCCTCTTGGACCTCCCTTCCATCCTCCCATCTCACCCCTCCAGGCCATCACAGAGTGCCGAGTTGAGCTCTCTGGGTTACACAGCTGCTTCCTTCTAGCTATCTGTCTAACATGTGGTAGTATATATACACGTCCGTGCTACTTTCTCAGTTCATTGCCCTCATGTCACATGCCCTCACCCCATGTTCACAGGTCCATTCCCTACGCCTGCATCTCTATCTCTGCCCTGAAGATAGGTTCATCGGGGCCATTTTTCTAGATCCCACCTATATGCATTAATATACGGTCTTTCTTTTTCTCTTTCTGACCTACTTCACTGTGTATGACAGACTCTAGATTTTTCCACATCTCTACAAATGACCCAGTTTTGTTCCTTTTTATGGCTGAATAATATTCCATTGTATATATGCACCACATCTTTATCCACTCCTCTGCTGATGGACGTTCAAGTTGCATTCATGTCCTGGCTACTGTAAAGAATGCTACGATGAACACTGGGGTACATATGTCTTTGGAATTATGGTTGCATTTTTCTTAGATAATTGAATAACTGTCTCCAAGCCTATTTTGTGGAATCACTCTTCGGTTTTTCTTTCTTAGTGGTCTTCCATTTTCCACCTTGGCCCCCGTATCCCCCTTAGCTGCACTTCTGTATCCAAAGATTCAACCTACCCTGGATCAAGGAGTACTGGGGTACATGTTTATTGTAAGACATCCACATTGTAAGCGGTGCTGTGCAGTTCAAACTTGTGTAGTTCAAAGGTCAACTGATTTAGTGAAACATTACTAGGCGTCCTAGAGACATCGGGGGTGGGGTTGTTTAATCACAGGAATGTAAACCAACTTAAGACTGAATAGTAATCATTCTAGTTCTTGAAACTCGCCGATTTCCAGTCCCATACTTCAGTCCTCTTCCTGTTCTCCAAACTTTTCTTTCTCTCACTATTCATCGTGTTTATTTCATTTCCAAATTCTGCTCATTTGGGGCAATGAGTTCAGGTATTATTTCTATTATCTTGTTTCTTGGTGATCCACAGTCTTTGAAGTCTTGGTGTCTATTCTAAGAGTTGATGTCTTTAGGTATTAATGTTATATATATATTCACTTTTTTCAAATCTTGCTTTATTATGTATGCTACTGCTGCTAAATTACTTCAGTCGTGTCTGACTCTGTGCGACCCCAGAGACAGCAGCCCACCAGGCTCCCTTGTCCCTGGGATTCTCCAGGCAAGAACACTGGAGTGGGTTGCCATTTCCTTCTCCAATGCATGAAAATGAAAAGTGAAAGTGAAGTTGATCAGTCATGTCCGACCCTCAGCGACCCCATGGACTGCAGCCCTCCAGGCTCCTCTGTCCATGGAATTTTCCAGGCAAAAGTACTGGAGTGGGTTGCCATTGCCTTCTCCATTATCATGTATATGTACTTATAAATAATATAAATACCAAGGCCTGGGGAAGTTCTCTTTATGCATTATATATTCTGGTTGCCAGTTAAAGCATATATATTTGTATGCAAATATGTATTTGCTACCTTAAATTTAGACACATATGTTATATACATCTGAATACATAAATATGTCTTCAGACATATGTTTGCCTGTGTATGTGTTTATGGCATGTCAGATCAGACACATCAGTCGCTCAGTCGTGTCCGACCGCGACCCCAGAACCGCAGCACGCCAGGCCTCCCTGTCCATCACCAGCTCCCGGAGGTCACCAGACCGCATCCATCGAGTCAGGATGCCATCCAGCCATCTCATCCTCTGCGTCCCCTCCCCCGCCCTCAATCCCCCAGCATCAGAGTCCAATGAGTCAACCGATGAGGGGCCAAAACTGGAGCAGCAGCACACCCAAAGAAACAGGAGAGCCCCAGAACGACTGGTGGATCCCGCAGTCCAAGGGACCCAGAGCTCCCAACACCACAGTCAGCATCAACGGCAGCCCCACAGTCCAGCTCCACATCCAACATGACCACAGGAAAGACAAGCGCGGAAGTAATGCTCTGCTTGAATGTATGTGGGTATAAGGCATGTATGTGGCATGTATGTGGGTATTAATATATGATTATATGCACAATTGCATTTACCTATGTGTGTTTATGTATGTGTGTGCATCTAAATGTACCACAAAGACACACACATGTAATCCCTCTCCAAAAGACTGCTGTCTGCAGAGGGAGTCCATTCCATTTTCAAATCTTTGCAATGCTAATATTTCTGATAGAAAAGGCACCTTGAGTTGTTATCACATTTGTAAACCTACTACAGACCAATAGCTTATTGGGGAATACTTTGGGTGATTGCCTCTTCAAAACATCTCATGAAGACAGTGGGAAGTTACTTGGGTTGGCTCCTAATTTGGTTGTCTTTTTCACTGTTCAGTCAATTAGGCTGCTGAAGTCATGTTTGAACTACGATTCATATTTGGTAAGGATGAATGAATGACAGTTGCTCAGTAGTGTCTGATTCTTTTTGACCTCATGGACTGTAGCCCACCAGGCTCATCTGGCCATGGGATTCTCCAGGCAAGAGTACTGGAGTGGGTTGCCATTCTCTTCTCCATAGGATCTTCCCAACCCAGGGATTGAACCTGGGTCTCCTGCATTGCAGGCAGATTCTTTATTGATTGAGCCACCAGAGAAGCCCCATATTTGGTAAAGAATATAATTCTAATACTAATTCTAATACTAGAATACTCTAATACTCTAATTCTAATACTAAAACTTTGTTCATAGACAGGAATGAAAAATGACTCTCTTTCCTACTTTTTAAGTGAAAAATAGTACTGCTTTTGTCACTAACATATTTTCATTCTGCATACATTTTATGGAGAATCTGAAAATTCCTTAAGGCCCCCTGTTCCATGCTGAAGCTTTGAATCCAGGGCTAGATGCAAAATCACTGAGGATTCATCTTATAGCCTGCAGTCCTAAAACTATAAACCAAATCATAAATTTTCTCTATCCTCAAGGCAATAATATCTTCTTCTCTGGTTTTGCTTATAACAATAAATTCTACTATTACAGAAATTTGATTTCCTGCTTAGTTCATCTGAATTTTCTAATCATACCTCAGCAGGGAGAAAAAAGAGAGATAAATCTTAAAATGAGATAAATCAACTTTTATGTCTAACTGGACTGGGCTTCCTGGATGGCTCAACAATGAAGAATCTACCTGTAACAGGAGACACAGGAGATGTGGGTTCAGTCCCTGGGTTGGGAAGATCCCCTGGAGGAGGAAATGGCAACCCTCTCCAGTATTCCTGCCTGGGAAATCCCATGGACAGAGGAGCCTGGAGGACTACAGGGGTCACAAAGAGTCAAACATGACTGAGCACAGGTGTGAACTTCAGGAGAAGACAACTGGATTAGGAGACAGAAGAAACAGGTGGAGATGTGGTGGGGGACTGAAAGGGAGCTAACTTGTAGGAGGAATTTGGTTTAGCTTTCTACCTTTCTTCCTGCCTAGAATGCATGTGGAATTCCAGAAGCCTGTCCTTAAAATTGAAGTATAGTTAATTTACAACATTGTGTTCATTTCAGGCATACAGCATAGTGGCTTTCAGATGTAAATGTGTGTGTGTGTCAGTGTATGTTTTTTTTCTGTTCTTTTCCATGATAGATTATTCTCAGTTATTGAATATACTTCTCTGTTTTGTACAGTAGGACCTTTCTCTTTATTTGATATATAGTAGTCTATATCTGTTAATCCTATACTCCTGTTTTATCTTTCCCCTTTGATAACCATAACTTTGTTTTCTATGTCTGTGGATCTATTTCTGTCTTGTAAGTAAATTTGTTTGTATTATTTTTAGTTTGCACATGTAAATGAGATGTAATATTGTCTTTCTCTGTCTGACTTACTTCACTCAGTAGGATAATCTCTAGGTCCATTCATGTTGCTGCAAATGGCATTATTTCATTCCTTTTTATAGCGGATATTTCATGTTGTGTGTGTATATTTATTTATTATTCCACCTCCTTTGGGCTTCTGTTATAGCTCAGTTGGTAAACAATCCACCTGCAATGCAGGAGACCCAGTTCAATTCCTGGGTCGGGAAAATCCACTGGAGAAGGGATAGGCTACCCACTCCAGTATTCTTGGGCTTTCCCTGTGGCTCAGCTGGTAAAGAATCCACCTGCAATGTGGGAGACTTGGGTTCGATCCTTGGGTTGGGAAGATCCTCTGGAGAAGGGAAAGGTTATGGACTGTAAAGTCTGTGGGATCACAAAGACTCGGACACGACTGAGTAAGTTGCACTCACTCACCACCTCCTTTTACTGCCATGTATACCTTAAGTGCCTCAGCACATAGAATGAAATTCAAGTAAGTTAAATATGTATGTTCTGTGTCTCACCTTCAGTCTTATTGTTAATTACAGCCTCTTGTTAATATTAAATTTAGGGTGTACATATCCCTATTTTCCCATGATTATATAAATATGTGTTATAAACACATATAGATAGGTTGTTTCCATTCATTTTTTTTTTGCCTTTTTTTTTAAGAATAGATTATGGCCCTCAGTCTAGTTTTTACATGTATGATTAAGAATTTTCATAAGTATATGATGTGCTATAGTATGAATGTATTACTTCATTAGACTGTCTGCCTATTAGTGAACACTCTGGTTGTTTGAAGTTTTTGTTATTTTAGTGTTTTTTGATATAGAGACTTGAAAGAGCATTCAATTTAAAATTTGTCACACATACACACACTCATACACGCACACAGCTCTCTAGCACTCTGGCTCTTGCACAAGCAACTACACACTAGAGTGAGTTGGGTTCCGAGACACTTGAGAGGGTGTCTCCAGACAACAGAAGTGTGAATAAAAGTGTCTTCCTGTGTTGAGAATTTTGGCAAAGGGAAACTTCAAATAGGGTGGAACCAGGAGATCTGAAGCTTTTGTCCTTTGGGAAATTTCGATTCCAAGCCTGATCTGGGATTCAAGGTCATGAGTCACATCTGAGAAGGAGGAGTACAGTACTGCTGGGCAGAGAGGACTACGGGGGATGGGCCAGGGCATTTTCAGAGCCCCAGATGGGTAAATTCTCAAGCTATTTCCCATTAACTCTTAAATTGATAAAGATTGAGAGCTGCAAGAAGATTGCAAATCTCATTTTCTTTGGAAAAGAGTGCTTTGTCTTTTCAAGGATCACATTTCCTGGCAAATAAGAAACTCTATTTGGTAATAGAACTCATTCTTCTGTCTACTCTAAATCATCTTATTTAAGGCTGGCTAGAATGATGGCTTTGTAAAGGGAAAAGAAAAACAAGACCTTGATAAGAGTGCTCACTGGTCTGACCTTGTGTCACCCCAGTCTTGATTTATGTGGTGGGACAGGCTTCTGTGCCAAAGTGCCTATCATCCTAATTGAACATGATCACTTGTTCGAACATCAAATTGTTCCAAGTCAATAGTGACCCACTCCAGTTTCCTGATTTATTATTTTATCTGGATATTTCCTAGGAAAAGGCGGGCTAAATGTTTTCCTGAAAAGGGGCCAGTGAGTTAGGTATTGCTTAGAAGCTTCTCTTACAGCAATGCATGAACGTAAATTTGTGATTTAGCCAATGAGAATAAGGAGCCCAAATCAAGAAATCAAAAAGCACGGTCAATGTAGTTCCTAATTAGTCATTACTGCTCTTTCAAAGCTGTCATTTTCTGCTGTGCACAACAGTTAGACAAAACTAGTTATTTCTCTAAACAAAATGACTTGGCCATTTAATTAAACTCTTTCTTCTCCAAAATACAGAAGACAGTTATAGACTTTTTTTTTTCTTTCTTGATCAACACCATTATTTATATAAGTTCTAAAAGCAGTATTGATGTGAAAATAACTCATCTTTAAGAAAGAAAGGACATTTTTAAGAAGCTAAGAAAATATTTTTTTTTTTTAGAAAGAAAGCAAATAATTGATTTGTTAGCTGTGTACTAGATAGACTTCTTTTGATTCCTTCTTTTGAATAGATTTGAGCCCTAAAATTAGTGCTGTGTTAGTAATACAAAAGAATAATACAAAATTATCTACTTACTTTTGAGCATGCTTTGATGGAAAATATTTTCATACATATGAATTCATTCGCTTTGCTGACAAAAGTCCGTATAGTCAAAGCTATGGTTTTTTCCAGCAGTCATGTGTAGATGTGAGAGTTGGACCATAAAGAAGGCTGAGTGCTGAAAAATTGATGCTTTTGAATTGTGGTGCTGGAGAAGACTCTTGAGAGTCACTTGGACTGCAAGGAGATCCAACTGGTCCATCCTAAAGGAGATCAACCCTGAATATTCATTGGAAGGACTGATGCTGAAGCTGAAGCTCCAATATTTTGGCCACCTGATGTGAAGAGCGGACTCATTTGAAAAGACCCTAATGCTGGGGAAGATTGAAGATAGGAGGAGAAGAGGGTGGCAGAGGGTTAGATGGTTGGATGGTACCACTGGCTCAATGGACATGAATTTGAGCAAACTTTGGGAGATAGTGAAGGACAGGGAAGCCTGGTGTGCTACAGTCCATGGGGTCACAGAGTCAGACATGACTGAAAGACTGAACAACAATGAATTCATTCACTTCTTCTATAACTTGAAAGGGGTGGTCAAAATTATTATTCTTTAGGGACTTCCCTGGTGGTCCAGTGGTTAAGACTCTGTGCTTCCAATGCAGGGGATACAGGTTCAATCCCTGACTGAGGAGCTAACACCCCACATGTAACACTGCACAGTCAAAAAGTAATATATACACACATTCATATATATATAAAATTCTCTATCATACTGAGTAACCCAAGAAGAAATACGTCCCCCCAGTCAATAGGTAGCTTCTCTTCAAGCATATTAAAGTTGTCCTGAGACAACATATTTAGGGGAAATTGTTCAGTTGCTGAGTCTTGTCCAACTCTTTGCAACCCCATGGACTGCAGCACTCCAGGCCTCCCTGTCCATTGCTGCTAAGTCACTTCAGTCGTGTCCGACTCTGTGCGACCCCACAGACAGAAGCTCACCAGGCTCCCCTGTCCCTGGGATTCTCCAGGCAAGAAAACTGGAGTGGGTTGCCATTTCCTTCTCCAAGGCATAAAAGTGAAAAGTGAAAGTGAAGTCGCTCAGTCGTGTCGGACTCCCAGCGACCCCTTGGACTGGAGCCCACCAGGATCCTCTGTCCATGGGATTTTCCAGGCAAAAGTACTGGGGTGGGGTGCCATTGCCTTCCCCGACCAACTCCCAAAGCTTGCTCAAACTCATGTCCATCGAGTCGGTGATACCATCCAACCATCTCATTCTCTGTTGTCCCCTTCTCCTTCCTCCTTCAGTCTTTCACAGCATCAGGGTCTTTTCTAATGAGTCAGTTATTCCCAGCAGGTGGCCAAAGTATTGGAGCTTCAGTTCAGCATCAGTCCTTCCAATGAATAGTCAGGGTTGACTTCCTTCAGGATGGACTGGTTGGATCTCCTTGCTGTCCAAGGGACTCTCTAGTCTTCTCCAGCACCACAGTTCAAAAATATCAATTCTTGGGCACTCAGCCTTCTTTATGGTCTAATATTTAGGGGAAATATTTTCTTGAGTTTGGAGTCTTGAAATGAGAACCTCATTATTCAGGAGCCTCATTTTTCCATTGAAAATATATCTTGATTTTTTTCCTTTTCTTTGTGGAGAAGCAGATTGTGCCTCTCCTGTCTTATATCAGAGATAGTACACATAAAAGCTCAAATATTGGGCAGGAGAAAGAACACTTCATTCATTTAGCATCAAAAGAAGTCCAGGTAACAGAAATCACTGAGACTAAATTACTCATACCAACAAAGAGCTTTTCTCTCAGCTGTAATTGAAATTCTTAGAGTGATTGCATTTAGCACTAAATAAGGATTCACTGGCCGAGAAGGCAATGGCACCCCATTCCAGTACTCTTGCCTGGAAAATACCATGGATGGAGGAGCCTGGTAGGCTGCAGTCCATGGGGTCGCACAGAGTTGGACACGACTAAGCGACTTCACTTTCACTTTTCACTTTCATGCATTGGAGAAGGAAATAGCAACCCACTTCAACGTTCTTGCCTGGAGAATCCCAGGGATGGGGGAGCCTGGTGGGCTGCCATCTATGGGGTCGCAGAGTCGGACGTGACTGAAGTGACTTAGCAGTAACAAGGATTCAATGGAGTCAGCAATAGGGGAAACTCTTTCACAACCTTTGGTTTTCCTTTTCCATAAAATCGAAAGAAAACATAGGTAGGAGAGTTGAATACATATTTCTTATTTTCATGGACATGAACTAGTATTATTTTGTGTATTACCCATTTTGGATAGTATGAATAAATCAACTTAGATATTATTTTTGCTCTTTTAAAATTAAAGTGTTTATAATATAAAATCCAGAAGTTCAAATACATGCATTTAAGAATATATGTATAGCGTTTTTTCGAACAAAGAGATGTGAATTGATGGCAATGCACGAGGAGAGAAGAAAAGTGTGCAGAGAAAACTGAACAATTTTGATTAGGTCATCATGAGCGTTTCCTTTGTGCCCTGAAGGTGGGCCTGTCAACCTTTGCATCCTGATATGCGGGTTCTGGGGACATGCTACATCTATCACTCATCAACCTGCCTGGCATGTGACATTCCTGAATGCTTCTATCTCAGACAGCCCTGCTTATATGCTAGATGAAGAATTTTAAGGCTTTTGAGGGATAGTACACTGATTTGTTATTCATAAAGCCTTTCTGTGCATGCGTATACATGCGTGCTCAGTCATGTCTGACTCTTTGCCTGCCAGGCCCCTCAGTCCATGGGATTTCCCAGGCAAGAATACTGGAATGGGTTGCCATTTCCTTTTCCAGGGGATCTTCCTGACCCAAGGATTGAACCCAAGTTTCCTGAGTCTCCTGCATTGGTAAGAGGATTCTTTACCACTGCGCTGCCTGGAAATCCCAATAAAGCCATCATTGAATTTAATAATCTGTCCTTTAGGAAAGCTGAGTGAGAATGTTTGGACAGGATGGAAATGCAGAGGCAGACTGCTCTAGAAAATGCCTGGGAATTGGAATTTAAAAAACAAAGCAAGCTGCTTGTTCTTTCTCCAATATTGTTGTTCACTGTGTGTCCTTGTGAAAGTCACTTAACTTCTCTGAACCTCAGTGAAATTAACTTTAGCAAGCATTTATTAAATACCTTCACAAGAATGTCTAGAGGGGTCGCTCTGCTCTTTCTGCTCTGTGATGTGGGTAGGTAGGTGGGAGTTGAGGAGCTGAGGGCAGTAATTTTCTCAGCCGTAGGATTTAACATAAATATTTGAATCTAGTGGGTCCTCAGTGGAATTAATGGATTGATGCTATTGTGATTATGTTTCCTTTTGAAGTGTAACCGTGTTAAATTAATTACATGAAAGACTATATTAGCATCTTGAGGATTTTATGAAGGGATAAGAAAATTTAAAAGGAAAAAGCAAAAATGTATCTAGAAACTAATAGTCACTGAAGGAATTTGTATCATTCTCATAAAAAGGAATTCCTTAATTATAAACATAGTGTTCTGTGTGTCAGAGGGGAAAAGTTCCTTTCCACTGTACTTAAATACACCAAATCTGTCGTTTTATGGCATCTTCCAGCTGATCTTTGTATAAATGCATGCTCCAAAGGCTATTGGTGGTGGTGGTTTTGTTGCTAAATCACATCTGACCCTTGTGACCCCATGGACTGTAGCCCACCAGGCTCCTATGTCCATAACATTTCCCAAGCAAGAGTAGTGGAGTGGGTTGCCATTTCCTTCTCCAGGGGACCTTCCCATCCTAGGGATCAAACCCTCATCTCCTGCATTGCAGCTGAATTCTTTACCACTGAGCCACCAGGGAAGGCCCCTAACGCTGTATAATAGAGCAATTTAATGAAACCGAACTGATGGCCCATGTCACCACGTACGCAAATAGGCTCAGTGGCTGGCTGTTTCCATGTGCATGTTCACTAAGCCATTTATCTACTTTTTAATTAAATTACTGTCTTTAATTTTCACACCTGTTCTGTCTTAGAGGAGTATTTTATGTAGCACGGTGTGTTTGGTTTTTGGATAAGCTATTTGGGGAGTTTCTTTTACATCCTGAGAACTTCAGAAAAGCATTGTAATAAGTCTGTGTATTTGGTATTATCCAAAAACAGATTTCTGTTTTTCAGATTTTAAACAATGGGGCTCAGTTTGTTCAAGAGGAAGAGAGAGTGTAAACAGTTCTAAATTGTGTGAGATGTCAGTACCACCAGTGGTGGGCCAGTGAACCATTGTAAAGTAATTGGCCACTGTTATGTATGTAGCTCATTAATTTAATGCAGAATATATATCTTGTTTCTAGTGAAGAACTGTAGGTCCTTTAGGGACTAATTTCTCCATGAAGTTTGATTGATTCTGAAATTCAAAATACTTACAGTTTTATTGGAAGTACAGTATGAGTATAAATATATTTGACAAAAATGTGTGTGATTAGTATTTCTAATAAGTTAGTTGGTATAAATTAGTCACCAACATTAAAAGCTGAAACTGAAAATGGATCACTTTTTCATATTTAAAAAGGAGAAGGAAATGGCAACCCACTCCAGTATTCTTGCCTGGAAAATCCCATGGATGGAGGAGCCTGGCAGGCTATAGTCCATGGGGTCACAAAGAGTCAGACATGACTGAGAAGACTTATATTATACAGATGTAAAATTTAGAGGTACAGATCATTGTGTCGTATGTATGTAATCACTATGCCATTTATTGGTTCAGTTACCAGCTATTTATGGAGAAACTACTATGTGGTCAGTTGGGGTTGTTGTTTTTCAGTCCCTTAGTCATGTCCAACTGTTTGTGACCCCATGGAATGCAGCACACCAGGCTTCCCTGTCCTTCACTATCTCCTGGAGTTTGCTCAAACTCATGTCCATTGAATTGGTGATGTCATCCAACCATCTTGTCCTCTGTCATCCCCTTCTCGTCTTGCCCTCAATTTTTCCCAGCATCAGGTTCTTTCCAATGAGTCAGTTCTTTGCATCAGGTGCCCAGCGTATTGGAGCTTCAGCTTCAGCATCAGTCCTTCCAATGAATGTTCAGGACTGATTTCCTTTATGATTGACTGGTTTGATCTCCTTGCCATCCAAGGGACTCTCAAGAGTCTTCTCCAACACTATAGTTCAAAAGCATCAATTCTTCAGCACTCAACTTTTTTATGGTCCAACTCTAACCTCCATACATGACTACTGGAAAAACCATAGGTTTGACTAGATGGACCTTTGTTGGCAAAGTAATGTCTCTGCTTTTTAATGTGTTGTCTAGGTTTGTCATAGCTTTTCTTCCAAGGAACAAGTGTCTTTTAATTTCATGGCTGCAGCCACCATCTGCAGTGATTTTGGAGCCCAAGAAAACAAAATCTGTCACTGTTTCCATTGTTTCCCCATCTCTTTGCCATGAAGTGACAGGACCAAATGCCATGATCTTCGATTTTTGAATATTGAGATTTAAGCCAGCTTTTTCACTTTCCTCTTTCACCTTCATCAAGAGGCTCTTTAGTTCCTCTTCACTTTCTGCCATAAGGATGGTGTCATCTCCGTATCTGAGGCTATTGATATTTCTCCTGGCAATCTTGATTCCAGCTTGTGCTTCATCCAGCCCAGCATTTCTTATGACATACTCTGCATAAAATTAAATAAGCAAGGTGACAGTATACAGACTTACTCCTTTCCCAATTTTGAACCAGTCCATTGTTCCATGTCTGGTTCTCTTGCTTCTTGACCTGCATACAGGTTTCTCAAGAGGCAGGAAAGGTGGTTTGGTATTCCCATCTCTTTAAGAATTTTCCACTGTTTGTTATGATCCATACAGTAAAAGGCTTTAGTGTAGTCAATGAAGCAGAATTAGATGTTTTTCTGGATTGCCAGTTTATTATCTGATGGATATGTGTTAGGAGCCAGAATACTTAACAGTTATACTCTTGAACTCAACTCATTTTCTCTCTCTACAATATTGCATCCAAAGATGCTTCTAGTTATTGAAACATGTATTTTTATTTGTGTTTATCTAGCACACCTGGACTCTTTAAATACAGGTTACCATTTCATTAGAATTTTGAAAGATGAATGAGAAATAAAATGATAGGTTGTATGTTAAATAAGTGCTAGTTACAAATCTTGTTATTTTTACTATATTCAAAGTAAAATAAGATCTTTCTTTTTCATTATATTCCTTATGTACACATAATTTCCATTTACGTTAATCAAAAATAATATTCCACATGAAAATATCATGAACTTCCTATTATAAGAAAAAGAAATCTAAGTATTAAATACTTTTTGAGTGTACCTCCAATATTTGATTATAAGATGTGATGAAATTTAATTGTAGCACAGTATGATGTAGGAATA
The DNA here is from genome assembly GCA_935064755.1 of Tragelaphus eurycerus. NCBI lineage: Eukaryota > Metazoa > Chordata > Mammalia > Artiodactyla > Bovidae > Tragelaphus > Tragelaphus eurycerus. The sequence continues at coordinate 5,782,878 of CAKXYN010000059.1, forward strand.
AACCCTGAATATACTATGAAATTAGTGTTGTTCTGTATAATAATTTCTTCATGACTTCCCTTCATATACTTTTCAGTGTATGGACACTTAAATAAGATGGAATAATTCAGGCTTGTATGAAGTGAAGGGGGTGTCTTTCATATGTGCTGTCATATCTGACTCTTTGGGATCCCATGGATTGTAGCCCGCCAGACTCTTCTGTGCATAGAATTCTCCAGGCAAGAATACTGGAGTGAGTTTCTATTGCCTTCTGTAGAGGATCTTCCCAACCCAGGGATCAAACCCTGGTCTCCTGTGTCACCTGGGAAGCCTGTCATTCAGATACTCATGGGTTTATCAGATCAGACAGTTTTATAGAAAACCCAACTCAAATATGCTTAAGGGGAAAAAAAAAAAGTTTGCTGGCCTACTTAATTGAAATATTTAGGAAATGGTTCCCAAAGTGTGGTTCAACTGGGAACTTGTTAGAAATGCAGATTCTGAGGCCCCACCCCAGATTTACCTGCTCAAAAGCGCTCACTGTGGGGCTTAGCCATCTGCTTAAACAAGGTCATCATGTTGTCCTGATAACATAGTAAAATTTGAGAGCAACTGGTCCAGGCTGGAATCTGTCTTCAGGTACAACTCAATTTCTTGCTCACAGGATCGGACCAGGACGTAAATATGGGTTGTGGATCCCAGGGACAGCCCCATCTCCAAGCTTCACATGGTAGCCAGTGGCAGCTTAAGATACCAGTCTTCATAGCATGTCATCCAGTGGACAAGAGAAATGATTTTACCTTCACACTCTTCAGTACCAGATGGAAACCTTGTCCACATGAAGAATGAAGAGAACTAGAAATGGAAACTGTATGGATCAACATATGCAATATGTTTTTCCTTTATGTAAGTCTCTTTAAAAGAAGAGAGTCAGAAGGAGAAAATATGACTGCAATAAAAACAAAAAGATGAGCTACTGGAGAAACAACAGGAGATGAGGTGAATGGGGATATGAAGGTTATTTGAGGAATCGGAGGAAATGGTAAATAATATAAATCTGCAACATGGGGTTCATATTTTAGAAGCCTAGACCCCTTGCAGCTTTAAAACTTCATAAGCTATTCAAGTGTCATGTTTAATATTGTAAAATAATGATCATTTTAATCATTCATGCCACTGCTGTTCTCAGTGGCTACATTACTATTCATGTATTCAGTCAATGCATGTTTAGCGCTAGGAAGGCAGTAAACGCACAGCCAGTATTGCTCACTTTACTTAGGTTAGTTTTATACAAAAATATGACTATACTGTACCTTTCAAGTGTCAAGCTTTTTAAAAAATGTTTTCTAAATTGCATCAACTAACTGGTAAAACAAAATCTAAAAATATATAAAGAACTACTAAAATACATTCTTAGGGTCAATACTTTATAATAAAATTTTCTTTATAATATTTCTTCATAAACCTTGAGTTTGTTTTGTGGCTTCTAGGTTTTTCCAGTGATTTTGATGACCTGTCTTATTTTTTGTTTGTATATCTTCCTTAGATGAGAACAAATCAGATTTAGCATATTACTCAAGCGCATTAAATTTCACAAGAGAAATGTGTAGTTATAGCTGCAAGGCAGGTGTTATGATCCTGTCAAATTGCTCATGCTAATTTCGAGCCATGTCAGGGAGGTTGCTGGGAGACGTAAGAGGAGCACAGGAAATTACAGGGAGCCTGTTGATAACAACATGTCCTTGTACCGTGACCTAAGATAATACCTAACCTGTCACATTACCAATGCTCCTGTTAAAACAGAAGGCCTCTGTTGGAGGTTTGAAGCTTCCCAGGTGGCGCTAGTGGTAAAGAACCCACCTGCCAATGCAGGAGACACAAGGGACTCGGATTCAATCCCTGAGTCAGGAAGATTCCCTGGACATGGGAATAGCATCCCACTCCAGTATTCTTGCCTGGAGAGTCCCATGGACAGAAGAGCCTGGCAGGCTATGATCCATAGGGTCTCAAAGAGTTGGACATGACTGAAATGACTTGGCATGCATGCATGCGTTGGAGGTTTACACTAATATCACTGAGAAAAAAAAATTAGGATGATTAAAATATGGTTGTAATTATTGAAAGTTTAACAGTGAAAATATGGATAAAATTGGCAATTTTAATTGTGATGGCAAAAAAACATTATTTTTAAAATAAATATATTTGATGTATAGTTAAATTACTTTGGTTGTGTTTTCCCAGCTTGGTGGCCACAAGAATTCAGTTCACTTCAGTTGCTTAGTTGTGTCTGACTCTGTGACCCCATGGACTGGAGCATGCCAGGCTTCCCTGTCTATCACCAGCTCTCAGAGCTTGCTCAAACTCACGTCCATCAAGTTGGTGATGCTATCTGACAATCTCATCCTCTGTTGTCCCCTTCTCCTCCTCCCTTCAATCTTTCCCAGCATCAGGTCTTTTCCAGTGAGTCAGTTCTTTGCATTAGGTGGCCAAAGTATTGGAGATTTAGCTTCAGCATCAGTCCTTCCAATGAATATTCAGGACTGATTTCCTTTAGGATGGGCTGGTTGGATTTCCTTGCAGTCAAAGGGACTCTCAAGAGTCTTCTCCAACACCACAGTTCAAAAGCATCAGTTCTTCAGCACTCAACTTTCTTTATGGTCCAACTCTCACATCCATTCAAGACTACTGGAAAAACCATAGCTTTGATTTAGATGGACCTTTGCCGGCAAAGTAATGTCTCTGTTTTTTAATATGTTGTCTAGGTTGGTCATAGCTTTTCTTCCAAGGAGCAAGCATCTTTTCATTTCATGGCTGCAGTCACCATCTGCAGAATTAGCTGTGATGTTTCCTATCATTGGCTTCCTAAGGCCATCTTCTAGGGAAATGCATTTTCTAGGTGTGTGTCTTCAATCAGTGCCCTGGGTAATTGTCAAGCTCAGATATATTGGCAAAGTGCTGGCCTAAAGTAAAGAGTTTCATTTACTTTTCAAGAAAATGAATATGGGGAGCTCATAGACATATATCCAATATCAGCCTGTGAATTTTATTTTGTTGCTGATCATTCAGTGTCAGAAGGAAGGTTTAACCTCCCTCACTCACCTGCTGCCTAGGAAGACAGGTGAAAGGTTAACCAGGTGTGTGTTCGGTGTGTGGTTGGCATAGAAGGAGAGGAGCATAGAGCCATGCAGAAAGGTTGGCGCCTAGGAGGTGGTGATGAAAGAAATCCTGGGATTCAAAGGAGGAGACCAAGGGGGACTTCATTGTGATGGGAGAGGGGTCACAGAGGAGGAAATTGGGGCCCCAGTGAGTGGAGATACTGTTGTCTGTGTTTCCCAAAAGATGCTTAGATGAAGCAAGTCTTGCCTCTCAACCCAAGGAACCAGCCCTTGCACTGGCATTCGGGGAGTATAAGGCTGTAGACACAGGCACAGTGGCTTGTCTAATTGGAAGACGTGGTCTTTTCAGAACAGTCTGCTCAGCCTTTATTTTCTTTTTAAAGGTAGTGTTTATGTTGTTGTTGTTCAGTGCTCAGTCATGTCCGACTCTTTGCAGCCCCAAGGACTGCAGCACAGCAGGCTGCCTTGTCCCTCACTATCTCCTGGAGGTTGCTCAGATTTATGTCCATTGAGTCAATGATGCTATCTAACCTCTCAACCTCTGCTGACCGCTTTTCCTCTTGTCTTCAGTCTTTTCATCATCAGGGTCTTTTTCTTAGCTTGACATATACATTTAGTTGACTCTATATCTTGACTTAAAAGAGTGGCATTTCAGAGTTCATTCCTTTACTTTTAAGTAGGTAAAGGACACATTTTCCCCCACTGGTTGTAGAACTGGGAGGGATGGCTTTAGGAATGGACACAGGAGGAGATTCCAGGTCACAGGCTTTAGAACGTGAAATTCTTTTTTTTTTTTTTTAATTTTATTTTACTTAACTTTACAGTATTGTATTGATTTTGCCATACATCAAAATGAATCCGCCACAGGTATACATGTGTTCCTCATCCTGAACCCTCCTCCCTCCTCCCTCCCCATACTATCCCTCTGGGTCGTCCCAGTGCACCAACCCCAGGCATCCGGTATCAGGAATCGAACCGGGACTGGCGACTTGTTTCAAACATGATATTATACATATTTCAATGCAACTCTCCCAAATCATCCCACCCTCTCCCTCTCCCAGAGTCCAAAAGACTGTTCTATACATCAGTGTCTCCTCTGCTGTCTCGTATACAGGGTTATTGTTACCATCTTTCTAAATTCCATATATATGCGTTAGTATACTATATTTGTGTTTTTCTTTCTGGCTTACTTCACTCTGTATAATAGGCTCCAGTTCCATCCACCTCATTAGAACTGATTCAAATGTATTCTTTTTAATGGCTGAGTAATACTCCATTGTGTATATGTACCACAGCTTTCTTATCCATTCATCTGCTGATGGACATCTAGGTTGCTTCCAAGTCCTGGCTATTATAAACAGTGCTGCTATGAACATTGGGGTACACGTGTCTCTTTCAATTCTGGTTTTCTCAGTGTGTATGCCCAGCAGTGGGATTGCTGGATCATAAGGCAGTTCTATTCCCAGTTTTTTGAGGAATCTCCATGCTGTTCTCCATAGTGGCTGTACTAGTTTGCATTCCCACCAACAGTGTAAGAGGGTTCCCTTTTCTCCACACCCTCTCCAACATTTATTGCTTGTAGACTTTTGGATTGCAGCCATTCTGACTGGCGTGAAATGGTACCTAATAGTGGTTTTGATTTACATTTCTCTGATAATGAGTGATGTTGAGCATCTTTTCATGTGTTTGTTAGCCATCTGTATGTCTTCTTTGGAGAAATGTCTATTTAGATCTTTGGCCCATTTTTTGATTGGGTCATTTATTTTTCTGGGATTGAGCTGTAGGAGTTGCTTGTAGGACCTAATTAAACTTAAAAGTTTCTGCACAACAAAGGAAACTATAAGCAAGGTGAAAAGACAGCCTTCAGAATGGGAGAACCTGGAATTCTTGAGCTGACTCTTAACTCTGCCTTGTGTGAGCTGTGTCAGGATGTGAAAGCTGCTAAACCTGTCCAATAACTTTCTTGTCTGTGACCTGAAGAATAGGACAGCTTGATAGAGAGTACTACTCACTCAGCATAAACTGTGCCCAGGCACTGTGCTAGGTATCCTATGTATTATTCTTGGGCTTCTCAGTTCAGGTTTGTGAGAATAGCACTGTTGTGTTCTGACAACAGCAATAACTATTAATCTGCCTTACAGGATTTTGAGAGGGTAATCAATGAGGTTAGAGGCATTAAACAAGCAAAAATCATATTCCAAAGTAGGGGTAAAATTCTGTTTCTTTTGAGACATAAACTATATACAGCTTTGCAAGACAGTTTCCGCCTCCCCCCCCCCAACTACCACCCATTAAATTTTTATGGAACCCCTCCTCCTCTGTTTGCACATGGCATATAGGGGGTGTAAATAGGTGGCACCAGAAGTCATGAATCCCCCTGCCAATGCAGGAGACTTAAGAGATGCGGTTTCAATCCCCGAGTCCGGAAGATCCCCTGGAATAGGGCATGGTAACCTACTCTACTATTCTTGCCTGGAGAATCCCATGGACAGAGGAGCCTAGCAGGCTACAGGCCATAGGCTCGCAGAGAGTTGGACATGATTGAAGCAACTTAACATGGCAATATATTTTAGTTTCCCATCTATGCTGTGAAAAACTAGATAATATAGATGAATATATATGGAATTCAGGGTTAAAAATATTGGCCAGATAGAATCTTGTCTGTCTTGAATTGGCTGTGTGATACCTAACAGGTTATTTCACTTCTTCTGAGTCTATTTCATTGGAAGAGTGAGAATCATCTCTCTTATGAAGTTCAAATGAGAGAATGGAAGATGACCTATCGCAGGGATTGACAAAAATTGGATCACATTTAAATGAAATGTCATGGTTGAATGAGAGTTTGCAGAATAATTCTTTATAAATGAAAGTCAGCGCCATCAAATCTAATAACAGAATGATTCGTGTCTGAAAAGTGTGAAGGTAAATGTTAGAGTAACATTTGGTAAGATCCCTTCTGAAGGAAGAGAGTTAGTAAACTTTTATTCTCTTTTGCACCAGAGGAAAAAGCCTAAATATACTGCCAGAGATGAGGTCGCTGACATCAAAGGACACCTGAGTACTGATGCATGCTGATAAAATAGCATTCAGTATGTCTGACTCACTAGTGAAAAAATAGAAACCATTGAGAGGTGCACTAAAGGTCTCAGTGTGAGGATTGCTAGCTTTCAGAATAAGTGAAAAGCAAAATGCTCTTCACCTTAGACTTTGTTTCAAGAGCTTACTTGCAGTGATGGAAACATTCAATAAGGGTAAACAAAACTTTGTGATGGACTGAAAGTGTGTGTGTTCCCCCCATCCCCATCATATGTTGAAGCCCTCCCTGCCTCTCATATGATGTGTATTAGGAAGTAGGACCTTTGGGAAGTGATTCGGTTTTTTCCAGTAGTCATGTACTAATGGGACCGTTAGAGCATAAAGAAGGCAGAGCGCCAAAGAATTGATGTTTTCTAATTATGGTGCTGGAGAAGACTCTTGAAAGTCCCTTGGACAGCAAGGAGATCAAACCAGTCAATCCTAAAGGAAATCAACCCTGAATATTCATTGAAAGGACTGATGCTGAAGCTGAAACTCCAATACTTCGGCCACCTGATGCAAAGAGCCAACTGATGGGAAAAGACCCTGATGCTGGAAAAGATTGCAGGCAGGAGAGGGGAACGATGGAGGGTGAGATAGTTGGATGGCACCACAGACTCAATGAACATGAATTTGAGCAAACTCTGGGAGATAGTGAAGGACAGAGGATCCTGTCATGCCATGGTCCATGGTGTTGCAAAGAGTCGGACACAACTTAGCATCTTAACAGCAACAACATAGGTTTAGATGAGGTCATGGCAAGTTCCCCCATGATAGGATTAGTGCTCTTATAAAAAGAGGAAGAGATAGCAGAGCTCTTGTCCTTCTCCACCATGCAAGAATGTAGTGAGAAGGCAACAATTTGCAAGCCAGGAAGAGGACCCTCCCTAAGAACCAAATATCCCAGCACCTTGATCTTGGACTCCCCAGCCTCCAGAACTGTAAGAAATCACAGTGTTGTTTGAGGCTCCTGGTATATGGTGTTGTGTTATAGCCACCTGCGCTGAGACACTCTTAATGGGCAGCTATTACTTCAGCAAAAATGAGTAGTCCAACCCTGAAACCAGTGAAACAAAGACTGGTTAAAATAATGTAAACACAGCGTGAGAAGCCTTGAATTCTGCCTGGGATTGTCACTTGGGAGGTACCCTTTGAGCAGGGCCTGGAAGAAGGAGAGGTGATTTGTATCCTTGGGGTGTGATAGCATCAGAGAAGTGAGACATTCATTGCAAATGAGCACAGAGAAGAGGCTGAACTGCAAATCAGTGTGTTGACAAAATCTGCCAAGTCTGACAAACGGAGGCCAAGTCAAAAGCGGCAGCCTTGGGTCTGTTCATCTTCTCACTTCAGAGTTTGGTCTTGACAGATTTGCAGAGAGAGGGTGCAGAGTTTCTTGGTCATTAGAGAAATCATCACCGAAGGATGCACTTTTCTGTTGATGAGCTAGGAGCCCCTTAGTATTCCCAGCATCAGAGTTGCCCCAAAGCCAGAGACATTTACTGACATTTAGTAAAGACCTCTCAGATTTCTTCTTCGTGCTGGCTCCCATGTTAATAAGTGGTAGACTGGAGTGCTGCACACCTGAGATCTCTCTGCTTTTGGGCAAACCATTTGCCTGAACATTCTATAAAGTGAGTTTTTGAAGGTCTGATGACTTTTCTACCCTTTCAAATGCTTCTGTACCTCCAACCTCTCATTCTGGAAATCACGGTGAGTTAAGTGTGTCGGAATTTTGTCATTAAGGAAATGGCCTGGTTCTCTGTCTCTGATGAAAGATGGAGGAATCAAGTGTGTGGGGCTCCTTTTCAGCAGTTTTCTCTCCTAGGTCAGCAGATGGCAGAGCTGGTTGGGGCCAAGCTCTCCTTCTGACCGCCCTCTTAAATCATCTTCGCATCCCTGTCACAGCAACCATTTATCTTATAAAGCTCACAGCTTCCAAGTTAACTCACTTTGGGAATTTCTCATCAAGAGAAGGTTTATATAAACAGGGATAAGCTGTGCAGTTGAATTTGGATTGTTACTGTTGGAAGGGATTGTGAGATCAGGTGGCAGAGGGTTCATGTCTCCAGACAGATTCTGACAACTTTTTCTCCATCATCCGTGTGGCCATTTTCTTCTGCTGCACGTCCCTTTGAGGATTTTAAATATTCCTCTTGGTTTTCAGCTGAATCAGAGGATGGAGAAGTCTTGAGTCCCCTGAATGAATGTTTTCTTACATGAGAATCTGGATTGTGAACAGCACCTTCTTTGTCAAGTTCAACGGCTTCAGATTCTGAGCTGTATTTGTGGTCATGCTCGACTGTTATTCAGTTAGGAGGTGATTTTACTATTTTGGGGAGATGAGGGAAATGGAAATAAGTGGGGTTGCTTTTTGAGTCCAGAAATCCACTTGGCGCAATGGAGCTGACACACTTTGTTGCTGTTTTTAGGGCCTCCTTCTAATTTGCAGTGGTTACTGATTCCTTGCTTAGATTTCCTAAGGCCACGTCTGTGAGTCGGAAAAGAGACCTGGGTAGCCAGAATTCCCTCTACAGAGCTCTCACCTCTGCTTTCTTTTCTCTGGTCCCTCCTTTTCTTTGTCTTTCTTTCCCCAGAATCCCTTAGAGCTTGATGAGCTTTTCCTTTCCTTCCCCTTCTGTGCTCCTGGGAAATCCGTTTTGTAAAGCCCCCGGATTTAATTCAGCAGCCCCAGAGGGTGACAGGTTCAAGCCAAAGGAATTTGGAAAATCTCTTCAAAGAGCCTGGCTTTTGAGTGTATTGTCTTGTGGTACAATCCTCTTTCGAATTTCAGAAGCCTAATGTTAATTCTTCCTTTCTCTTTGCATTGCTCTTCTAAAAATTCTTAAATTCCCCACTCCCCTTCATCCTCCAAAGTCAAATGGAGATGGGTCAGGCTGCCTAGGGTATAAATGCATTGAACAGTATTATTTAACAATAATCTCTCTAGGTAGGCAATTGCTAGGAGTGAATCCCAAGGTTTCTGAGATTACTTAGCACAGAGTAGATGCACAAATAAGTAAGTAAATAAGTAAGTGAATGGGTGACAGGGAGATAGAAATGACAGATTTTGTTGAATGAGCAGATTTCACGTCATCTTAAGCGTCTTCAAAATTTGGCCCATTGGAGGTGCCATCTAGAGCAAAGAAAGCCTCTTGTTGTTGTTCAGCCCCTTAGCTGTGTCCGACTCTTCTCAACCCCATGGACTGTCTTCTCAACCCCATGGACTGTAGCCCACCAGGCTCCTCTCTCCATGGCATTCCCCAGTCAAGAATACTGGGGTGGGTTGCCATTTCCTTCTCCAGGGGATCTTCCCGACCCAGGGATCGAACCCAGGTCTCTTGCATCGGCAGGTGGATTCTTTACTGCTGAGCCACCAGGAAAGCCAAGAAAGCCTTTAATAGTTTGTAAGTAAAAGGCTGTTTTAATTTTCTGGCTTCCTTCCGTAGCAAAAACTGCACTCTTGCCTTTTGACCTTACACCCTCCCTCCCCATGAAGGGTGGGGAGGATAAAGAAGGATGATGATTCTGATGAAGGCTTTCTTTAACAAGACACTGACTTTTTGAAAAACAAACAAACCAACATGAGGCTGCAGTATTTCCCATTAAATCACTTTAATATGCCCGATGTCCTGTCCTCTTTATTACGATTCTCAGTGTTGCAGTAAATTGTGTCCTGAATGTCCTTGATTGAAATGTGCATTCCGCATTCGGGTATGTGGACCAGAGTGACTCCTTTCTGTGGGTGTGAAATGACATCTGCGTTCCGGACAGGCTTCAACCACCCGACAACTGTTCTCCCGAGTGATCTGTGAGCTGGGCCTTCGTCACCTGTTCAGTCTGCCAATATATTTTCCACATCTGTCCTCCCAGTCGCCCCGAGATTTATTTTGCTTGCCTGACGGCAAAATGTCCTTGCACCTGAGGGACTGAGGCGGGGGAAACATCGATCTCTTCTTTCTTTGACACCAGTCCATTAGCTTCATCTGTCTTGAGGACAAACCCGGCTGAGAGCCTATCTGATTTTTCTTCTTTGGGGACCTTTCAGAGTTTCAAGGTTACAGAGAAATTGGCTTTGTGTAAAGCCTGTTGCCATCTGTTGCTGGTTTCTAACCTCAGAGCCATTTAAGAGATGTGCCACGTTAGACTCACGCAGACGTTTTAACTAATTATATGTCCTCATACTTAACCCAAGAGCAAATATTAAGGTTTGTCCTATTTGTGCCATTTATCTAAATATCCCCCGATTCAGCCTGTTTTTGGCTTTTTTGACATAGTGTTTATCTGTGATAAGATGTCATCTTCAGCGGCAGCGTGTGTATTCTGGATAGTCATAAAATAATAATGCACGTGAATGGAGAGCCAAAAAGCAAGCAGGGGATTTGGAGATTTCTGTTTTGTTTTAATTGAGAAAACTGAAACCCAGAGAGCTTATGTGGCTTCCTGTCAAAGTCTCAAAATTAGCTCATGTTTCAGGTGAAATTTGCCTTTGGGTTTTAAACGGATGATAACACTGAATTTTTGGTGACTGTTTGCTTATCCCTCAGTGTTCTTAGATTCTTAGCTAAGAAATGACTATTTTTTAAGGTATAAATATTATTTTCTAGTAAAAATTTGAAAGGGGCTAAAAAGTAGAAACTTCAGTCAGAATATGCAACTATGCAGCTCTTTCTCTCTATATATACACATATATATGGGCTTCCCTGATGGCTCAATTGGTAAAGAATCTGCCCGCAATGACCTGGGTTCAATCCCTGGGTTGGGAAGATGCCCTGGAGGAGGGCATGGCAACCCACTCCAGGATTCTGGCCTGGAGAATCCCATGGACAGAGGAGCCTGGTGGACTGCAGTCCATGGGGTCACAAGGAGTAGGACTCAGTCGATAGACTATGCATAGCACATATATATATACACACACACTACTATACAAATAGATATGATAATTATATTAATATTCTATTCTAGGTTTTCTTTCAGTATATAACATATGCCTCATATTCGCTTCCTCACATACAAAGTTCTAATCTTAGAGCTTTTTTTAAGGAAACGTGTGCTAAGGAAATAAAGTAGAGGAAGGAATATGCTATATGCATGAAGATGCGTTATGCACTGATGCCTATAAAAGCAAAAAGTCATTGGCAGATTGTTTATCCAACAGTAGAAAATGCATTATTGCACAGTAAATTAACGTGATAATTTGCAGTCATTAGAATGATAAATACGAAGATTTCGTCTGTGGACATAGGTTGTAAAATCAGCTTTGAAAAACCACAACTACTATGGTTATGTCTCCTCTACTATCGATTGTGGGAAAGGTATGTACGCATACAGACAAATAAGAAAAATTCTGTGAAAAGCTAACCGATGTGATTGTCACTGCTTTTTTTTTTCTTTGCTTTAAAATTCTTCTGTAGTTTCATATGGGTTCATATAGCGTGATTACAATGGTGTGATACGTTATGTCAGGAAACGGAAACACACCAGGTGAAAAGGATGGCAATGACATGACAAGTACTGAATGTTGTGTGTAAATGTGACAGATATTTCCAGTTGGCCAGGGAGGGTTTTGAATGCTCAGCTGGGCCTTGGGAACCATAAATTGAATAAGACCATATGAAAGGTGCTGGTTATTTCCAATTCCCAACCCTATATTCCCAATAAATTAATATTTTAGAAAGACCATTGGCTTCAAAAGGCTCCAAAATATGTAAGTGGCAGGAATGAAGACTGAGCCCCAATCCCTGGTGTCCATTCTTTAGAAATGTGTGATACCGAAGTGGTGAGGATATTAGGGACTGAGCTTGCTCTTAGCGTAACCTTGAAATAGCCCACCTTTGTTTCCGGCTGCCACAAGGATGACGCCCCGTCTCTCTCCCAACAGCATGAGCGTGGATCCCTCTTCCCCAGGCTTGATTTTCTTTTCCCATCTCAGAGTCTTTCATCCATCTGCCATCCTCTCAAGGATGCTCAGGACTTAGTCTGGTTTTGGAGTGCTGCTTCCTCCACGGTGCTGTGTATAGGGGTCTTCTGGGAGCAGAAACTAACTGAGGGAAAATTGTTTTTTCAAGCTGATAGTGTTTGGTACTTCTCAAACCATACTGTAGGAGGGGCCTACCTCACGTAGGGTGAGTCCAAGTCAGGGAGGCGGAAGAGGATTGAAAAGATCTTGACTCAGAGCTACTGGGGAGATGTATGGGGTGTCTTGGCCTCTGTCTGGGACATTCCCCAGTGGCTCAGGGGTAAAGAATCAACCTTCGATGCAGGAGCTACAGGAGACTCAGGTTCGATCCCTGTGTCAGGAAGATCCTCTGGAAAAGGGCATGACAACCCACACCAGTGTTCTTGCCTGGAGAATCCCATGGACAGAGGAGCCTGGTGGGCTACGATCCTTGGGGTCACAAAGAGTCAGACATGAGTAAGGCAATTTAACATGTTAGCATGTCTGGGACATAATTAGGAAGAAGGTTTTCTATTTAAGGTAGGGGGTGGTGGTGGTGTAAACGTACATGGTTCACATAACAGCATAGCTTCCCTTTATCTTGAGACAAGGATTCTAGTAAAAGGATTCATTGAGCTAAAAGTTAATATCTTATAGCTTACAGTGTGTATTTCATAATTTCTTATTGTTTAGTCTGATTCTTTGCAACCCCATGGACTGCAGCACGCCAGGCTTCTCTGTCCTTCACTATCACTCGGAGTTTGCTCAAACTCATGTCCATTGAGTCGGTGATGCCATCCAACCATCTCATCCTCTGCCGCCCCCTTCTCCTCCTGTCCTCAATCTTTCCTGCATCAGGGTCTTTTCCAATGAGTTGGCTCTTCACATCAGGTAGCCAGAGTATTGGAACTTCAGCATCAGTCTTTCCAACGAACATTCAGGGTTGTTTTCCTTTATGATTGACTAGTTTGATTTCCTTGCAGTTCAAGGAAATCTCAAGAGTCTTCTCCAACACCACAGTTCAAAAGCATCAATTCTTTGGTGTTCAGCCTTCTTTATGGTACAACTCTCACATCCATACATGACTACCGGAAAAACCATAGCTTTGACTATATAGACCTTTGTCAGCAAAGTGATATCTCTCTTTTTAATATGCTGTCTAGGTTTGTCATAGCTTTTCTTCCAAGGAGCAAGCATCTTTTAATTTCATGGCTGCAGTCACCATCCACAGTGATTTTGGAGCCCAAGGAAATAAAGTCTGTCACTGTTCCCATTGTTTCCCCATCTATTTGCCATGACGTGATGGGACCAGATGCCATGATCTTTGTTTTTTGATTGTTGAGTTTTAAGCCAGCTTTTTCACTCTCCTTTTTCACTTTCATCAAGAGGCTCTTTAGTCACTTTTCACTTTCTGCCACTTAAGAAAGGATGGGGTATTTTCAAAAGCTTTATTGTCCTATGTTGCTTTTCTTAATACTCTTTAATTTCCCCACCAGCCTGTTCCCACAACTTGTTTACATGCTGATACCCTTCCCTTCAATCTATATTTCCCATCTGTATTACTCCAGGGTCACTGTTTTTTTCATAGAATATTTCCGCTAGAGTGATTTACTGGTATCTGAAAATTAACATATCGAAGCCAAGGTTCAAAATCGTTTTCTGTTGCAAGACAACAGATAGTACTCAGGATTGAATTTCTCACTGTAATCAAATTCCACTGACTCCAAAGGTAGATAAGCTCCCAGGGAGACCGGGGGCCAGCAGGGATCAAGTCCAAGGCTGGGAACCAGGAAACCAGGACTGAGCTTCCTTCTGTCTGCACACGGCTCTGTGATCGTGTAAATCATTTAACTTCTCCCACTTCACACCAGGGGGTGGCTTGACCTACTTAATCTGCAGAGCTTCTTCAGGCTTAAAAAATTCTGGTTCTCTTCCCTGATTTTAATATTTAATGATATGCATAGTTGTCCTTTTGCTGCATGAGAATTAGGCGTGAATCATAAATGGCTCACAATGAATGGCTCTAATTAGCTATAACCTAGAGAAAGCACATCCATTTTTAGGTCTTTCCTCTTCTCATTTTATTGGGTTTTCCAGTATCAGTGGCATTTGATTTTCCCTGGGAACCTTGCATCCATTTATTATTGCCATCCTCAACCTCTTCTCTCTGTTGTTTTCATCATAGTGGCTGTGGACACATACATTAAAGACTATTATAACGTGTCCTCAGTCACTCAGTCATGTCCAACTCTTTCCGACCCCATGGACTGTAGCCCATTAGTCTCCTCTGTCCATGGACTTTTTTAGGCAAGAATTCTGGAGTGGGTTGCCATTTCCTTCTCCAGGAGATCTTCCTGATCTAACCCGGGTCTCCTGCATTACAGGTAGGTTCTTTACCACCAGTGCCACCTGGGGAGCCCAAAGACTATTAAGCTGGATATTATTTCCCAGATCACTAGTTGCTCCCCGTTGTAATTCTATGGTACCATGTTTCTTTCCTCTGTCATTCCCTCTCATCCAGGAAAGATCCTTTGTTGGCAGCTTTTGCCTATCCTGAACAAAGGTTAAAAACCTAGAGATGAGTATGGAGGAATTAAGAAACAGGGTCTATGCTACAAGAGTTAACAGTCTAGGGAGTTGAATTATTGAGCTGCTTGATCACCCTGGGTAGGGTCTGGAGAACCAGGGAAGCTGAAGGAACATGGCAGAGGGCAACACCCACCATGGGAAAGACCGTGGAGCCCACCTTCCCAGCTGGTGGGGGTCTGACATGGTGAGAAGAAAGAGGGTGACTTGGCATTACAGGATGCAGGGAGCTAGAATGGAGGCTGTCTGATAAAGTGGTCTTCTAGGCTCTGTAAGTTAACTTTACCTGATAAATATCATATTCATTATTATCAGATCAGATCAGATCAGATCAGTCACTCAGTCGTGTCCGACTCTTTGCGACCCCATGAACTGCAGCACGCCAGGCCTCCCTGTCCATCACCAGCTCTCGGAGGTCACTCAGACTCACAACCATCGAGTCAGTGATGCCATCCAGCCATCTCATCCTCTGTCGTCCCCTTCTCCTCCTGCCCCCAATCCCTCCCAGCTTCTCCAATGAGTCAACTCTTTGCATGAGGTGGCCAAAATACTGGAATTTCAGCTTTAGCATCATTCCTTCCAAAGAACACCCAGGGCTGATCTCCTTCACAATGGACTGGTTGGATCTCCTTGCAGTCCAAGGGACTCTCAAGAGTCTTCTCCAACACCACAGTTCAAAAGCATCAATTCTTTGGCGCTCAGCCTTCTTCACAGTCCAGCTCTCACGTCCATACATGACCACAGGAACTAATATTAATTGGCCACTGTGAATGGGTTTCCCTAGTGGCTCAGATGGTTAAGGATCTGCCTGAGGTGCAGAAGACCTGGGTTCAATTCCTGGGTGGGGAAGATCCTCTGGAGGAAAAAAATGGCAACCCAATCCAATATTCCTGCCTGGAGAATCCTCATGGACAAAGGAACCTGGCAGGCTGTAGTCCATTGGGTCACAAAGAGTTGGACACAACTGAGTGACTAACACTACGTGAGTGTGAAAGGCATTATGATAAGTACTAAAGAGGGTCATTTTATTCCTTGCCTTATCCCTTTTGCTGGTGCTGCTGCTAAGTCGTTTCAGTCGTGTCCGACTCTCTGCGACCCCAGAGACGGCAGCGCAGCAGGCTCCCCCATCCCTGGGATTCTCCAGGCAAGAACACTGGAGTGGGTTGCCATTTCCTTCTCCAGTGCATGAAAGTGAAAAGTGAAAGTGAAGTCGCTCAGTCGTGTCCGACTCCTAATGACCCCATGGACTGCAGCCTATCAGGCTCCTCTGTCCATGGGATTTTCCAGGCAAGAGTCCTGGAGTTGGGTGCCATTGCCTTCTCTGTTATCCCTTTTAGGT
This sequence comes from Tragelaphus eurycerus, assembly GCA_935064755.1. NCBI lineage: Eukaryota > Metazoa > Chordata > Mammalia > Artiodactyla > Bovidae > Tragelaphus > Tragelaphus eurycerus. The sequence continues at coordinate 5,798,908 of CAKXYN010000059.1, forward strand.
ACATGCTTTTTTAAAATTTTTATTTATTTATCTATTATTATTATTATTATTGATATGGACCATTGATAAGTCTTTATTGAGTTTATTACAGTATCGTTTCTGTCTTATCTTTTGGGTTTTTGGCTACAAGGCATGTGGAAGCTTAATTCCCAGACCAGGGATGGAACCCACACCCCTGCATTGGATAAATCATGGGGGAAGCTTGCGTTCAGTCATATGGGTAGCAGTTGCTGGAGCCAGCTTCTGGAATGTTTATTTAAGGCATGAGGAGAAGACATTTGCTTTCCCCTTCTGCTTACCTGAATGACATCCCCAAAGCATGTAACTGCCATATCTGTGTTTTCCTGTTGAGAGGGACCCAGGCACTTAAACCAGGAAGGCATCAAGACTCTAAAAGTTCTGTGTCATTGAGCAAGCTAGTCATAAAATGAAGCTGGAAAGGAAAGAAAGCCTTGATTCCCTTTGGTATCTTCTAATTGAAACTGGCCACATGGAAGTCCTGAGCAAAGATGCTCTTGACCCGAGTGGCCTGGTGTTTCTCTTCCTGAGCTAAAAGCACATCACGTCCCTGGCCCCGTGTGGCCCTGCAGCACCTCTTAAGGGCTGTTCCTTTGGATGACAGCCAAGTGGTCTCTAGAGAAATTATCCGGAAATTGATTCTGATGCTAAGGAGTCCTTGAGAGAAATAGCATCTGTCTCTTGTTTCAGAGTAATTCAGCTGATAGATATTTTCTTTTTAGGCAGGTACAAAATTCCATGCTGCTCAAAGATGAGTGTTCCTTATGTAGGATTTAATACTTGAACAGTTCCAGTAGAGGTGGGGGAGATTTTGATGCCAATCTCTGATTGGAATGTTTTTCCAATAGGAGCATGTGGTTCTGTGGTAGGATTTCAGTCAAGTTTTCCGCTCAGTCATATGATTTGGGCTTCTGGTATTTATGTTCTCATTTAGTATAGATGACCTGTCACTGAACATTTTTGTCGTGCCTTTTTTTCCTTTTAATTTAATAGCAAAAAAATAAAAAGAAGAGTTCTCTATGTGAGACCTCATATGACTTCCACTGGGCGCTGTCTCTACTTTCAACTTCCATTTCCTTTTAAATTCCACTGGCTGGCCTTAGTTTCCACATGTGCAGCTGGGAAGGCTCTTGTGTGAAGCCTGGTCCATCATATTTCCTTTGCAGATCTGAGTGCATTTTTTTTTAACTTCTCAAATATGACACAAAATCAACACTGTTGAAATAATTAGTAATGGTGTGGCCAAGGGTGGAAATATGAGGCATACATTTCTATAGAGATATGTATTATAATCATCCTTTTGTATATCATTTCATACCTGCGAAATACCTTTATGAATTGATATGCTTCCCCAGGTCATTTGGGAAGGGCTGGTGTTTGCATGGACTTATGTCCAGAGATCTACAGTGAGATGTTTAGCGAGATTCATTTAGGGTTTCACAGAAATAAAAGAATCAAGCAATTTTGGCTCATCACGGCTTTAGGATTTTACAAAAATAAAGGAGTTATAGTGATTGTAAAACTCCTAGAAGAAAGCATAGGTGAAGCATTTTCTTAGATCAGTCTCTCCAGTTAATGGAAATAAAAATGAAAATAAATAAATGGGACCTAATCAAACTCATAAGCTTTTGCACTGCAAAGTAAATATAAAAAAATGAAAAGACAACCTGTGGAATGGGAGAAATTATTTGCAGATGATGCCACGAACAAGGGCTTAATCTCCAAAATACAGAAACAGCTCATACCACTCAACAACCAGAAAATGAACAACCCAGTTGAAAAATGAGCAGAAGACCTTAATAGACCTTTCTCCAAAGAAGACATACAGATGGCCAGTGAGCACATGAAAATATGCTCAACATCACAAATTATTAGAAACACATAAATCGAAGCTACAGTGAGGTCCCACTTCATACCTGTCAGAATGGCCATCATTAAAAAGTCTCCAAATAACAGATGCTAGAGAGAGTGTGGAGAAAAGGGTCCCCTCTGACACTGTTGGTGGGACTGTACGTTGGTGCAGCCACTATGGACATCAGTATGGAGGATCCTCAAGAAAACTAAAAGTAGAACTACCATATGATCCAGCAATCCCACTCCTGGGCACATAACCGGACGAAACTATAATTCAAAAAGATACATCACCCCTATGCTCATAGCAGCACTATTCTCAATAACCAAGACAAGGAAGCAACCTAAATGTCCATTGACAGATGAATGGATAAAGAAGATATGGTACATATATACAACGGAATACTACTCAGCCATAAAGACAACAAAATAATGCCATTTGCAGCAGTGTGGATGCAACCAGAGATTATCATACTGAGTAAATTAGAAGGAGAAAGGCAAATACTATATGATATCACTGATATGTGAAATCTAAAATAGGGCACAAAAGAACTTACCTGCAAAACAGAAGCAGACTTACAGACATAGAGAACTGACTTCTAGTTGCCGAGGGCGATGGGGACAGGGAGAGGGTTGAACTGGTAATTTAGGCTCGGTAGAAGGCAATGGCACCCCACTCCAGTACTTTTGCCTAGAAAATCCCATGGACAGAGGAGCCTGGTAGGCTGCAGTCCATGGAGTCGCTAGAGTTGGACAATACTGAACGACTTCACTTTCACTTTTCACTTTCATGCATTGGAGAAGGAAATGGCAACCCACTCCAGTGTTCTTGCCTGGAGAATCCCAGGGATGGGGAAGCCTGGTGGGCTGCCGTCTCTGGGGTCGCAGAGAGTCGGACACGACTGAAGCGACACAGCAGCAGCAGCAGCAGATACAAACTATTATATATAATGGGTGAACAACAAGATCCTACTCTATAGCACAAGCAACTATATCCAATATCCTGGGATAAACCATAATGAAAAAGAATATATATATATATATATAGTTGTGTAAAACTGAGTCAATTTGCTGTCAGCAGAGATTGGCGAAACATTGTAAATCAACCCTGCTTCAATAAAACAAAAAGTTATGATGGCTGAAAACTAGAGTTTGGGTGATGATCACACTGCAGTGTATACAGAAGTTGAATTATAATGTTGTACACTTGAAATGTATCTAATGTTATAAACAAATGTTACTGCAGTTGAAAAAAGGGATTAGTTTACAAGATGTGAAATGTCTTTGAATTTAAAACATGTACAGATGGTCTTAATCATTTGTTCAGATGGATATTTGCGTGCAAGGTTGTGGTATACCTGTCAGCTGATTAAACTGCCAATGGGGCTGCCTCCAGCCTACTCCTATAAATGGCCTCCTGGTTCCCCATTATCTGTACAGTCTTGCTTTGTTTTTTAATTGTGTCTTTAATCACATACTGAGAAAAGAAAGAAAAGTGCTTCCCTCATCGCTCAGTCAGTAAAGAATCTGCCCATAGTACGGGACACCAGGTTCAATCCCTGGGTTGGGAAGATCCCCTGGAGAAGGAAATGGCAACCCACTCCCGTATCCTTGCCTGGAAAATCCCACGGACAGAGGATCCTAGTGGGCTGCAGTCCATAGGGTCGCAAAGAGTTGGGCACGACAGTTTTGCTTTGTTTTTGCATTGTGACTTTAATCACATACTAGTCATATCCTGGTTATTTGCAAAAAGAATTTCAGACTTCATCTGTGTTTATTCCATATCCTTTTGTTATACTGTATGACTTCTAAATATTGGTTCTTACTTTGATTCCTATTAACTCTATCAACTCCTACTTCAGATCTTTGCATGTAGAATTACACAGAGGTACTTGTCACAAAATTTGTTGAATCAACAGTGTAGAAGGCTGTAGTAATTTGCTTTACCATGGAAGGTTATACAGGTTTTAATGGATTTATCTGGAGAAAGAAAGCAGACTGTTTTCTCGAAAGAAAATGTTCTTTTCTTTATGTTCTTTGTGTTCATATTTTCTCTGTGACTTTCACTGTAAAATGCCCTCCCTCAGTTTTGAAATTAGATCAGCAAGAACAAGGACAGTGGTCAAAAGTTGCCGCTTCTGGCTCGGACAAGAAATCTCGCATGTTGCTTCCATCCTCTTAATGTGAATTGCCTATAAATAGACTTTAGCAATTGATTTTACTTTTTGTAATCAGCTGCCCCCGGAGGGATCATTAATGGATGGCCTTGAAAAAGGAAGAAATTTCTATGTGTTTGACATGCTTTCATTACAGTAATTGGGGAAAAAGAGAAGAAACGGGATGTGACTCAGGGCTTGGGGGTCTCTGTGTCCTAGTTTGCTTCTCAGATGGAACTCGGTGCCTGAAACACATTCCTGCCTTCTGCTGCTGGCTCAGCTTGGCTTTCCTTGTGGCCATGGGCTGACCTTGGTCTCCCTGTCCCTGCTCCGTCCCCTGAAGCCATCTCCTGCTGCCCCTGTGGGCCACAGGTGTCTCCCACCATGCCATCCCACCTACAAAACATAGTCCCCTAGGCACTCCCATTCTAGGTGCTCTCTCAGGATAAAGCCATCAGGACGAAGACTGAATTCAAAATCGCCTTTATTTGGTTGATTGTGGTTAGAACATCTTTGATCATTGCCTGGAAGCTTCAAGGCACTAGCAGAGAGTCCAATAAAAAGTATCATGTAGTATCTCTTTATAAATTGTTCTTTTAAGAGGTATGAACAGGACTTCCCTGGTGGTCCAGTGATAAAGAATCCACCTACCAATGCAGGGGACATGGGTTTGATCCCTGGTCTGGGAAGATCCCACATGCTATGGAGCAACTAAGTCCTTGTACCACAACCACCAAGCCCTAGTGCCTGGAGTCTCTGTCCCTGGAGTCTGTGCTCCACAGCAAGAGAAGTCACCGTGATGGGAAACCCAAGCACCGCAATGAAGAGTAGCCCCCACTCGCTGCAAGGAGAGGAAAGCCTGCACAACAACAACAACAACAAAAATTAAGCAAAAAATAAGAACTTAAGAGCCTCTTGATGAAAGTGAAAGAGGAGAGTGAAAAAGTTGGCTTAAAGCTCAACATTCACACAACTAAGATCATGGCATCTGGTCCCATCACTTCATGGCGAATAGATGGGGAAACAGTGGAAACAGTGGCTGACTTTATTTTTCTGGGCTCCAAAATCACTGCAGAGGGGGACTGCAGCCATGAAATTAAAAGACGCTTACTCCTTGGAAGGAAAGTCATGACCAACCTAGACAGCATATTAAAAAGCAGAGACATTACTTTGTCAACAAAGGTCTGTCTAGTCAAGGTTATGGTTTTTCCAGGGGTCATGTATGGATGTGAGAGTTGGTCTATAAAGAAAGCTGAGCACAGAAGAATTGATGCTTTTGAACTGTGGTGTTGGAGAAGACTCTTGAGAGTCCCTTGGACTGCAAGGAGATCCAACCAGTCCATCCTAGAGGAGATCAGTCCTGTGTATTCATTGGAAGGATGAATGTTGAAGCTGAAACCCCAATACTTTGGCCACCTGATGAGAAGAGCTGACTCATTTGAAAAGACCCTGAAGCTGGGAAACATTGAGGGCGGGTGGAGAAGGGGACGACAGAGGATGAGATGGTTAGATGGCATCACGGACTCGATGGACATGAGTTTGGGTGAACTCCAGGACTTGGTGATGCACAAGGAGGCCTGGCGTGCTGCGGTTCATGGGATCACAAAGAGTCGGACACGACTGAGAGACTAAACTGAACTGAAACAAAAAATAGTTATGAACAGAGCCCACAGGGCTCCTCTTTATAGCAATGAGTTTAATATAGTGATATTCCTGCTGACCGATCTTGGAAATGAAAGTTTCATTCACAAGGATGAAATTAAAGCACTACCAAGTTTAAAATGTCATGCCGTTCTTTGTCAGTGAGGTTCATTATGCTATATTATTATATTCGTACAATTTCTTTCTTCTAAGGAGCTTAATGTTCTCGCTGAATGTTAAACAACTGCCACAAAATTCTTGTGAGATTATTATTTTTCCCAATGACATAAAATTTCAAAATTATTTACTAATTAATCCTTTTGAATTTCTCCAAGGTAGGGCAAATTCAAACAGTCAGGAGCCTCCTCCTCTCCGAAGCTGGGATGGTTATTGCATCTCTCATCCTTCCCTTTCATGTAAATGATCCCTAGATGCACAAGAGGCATTCTTCTGGGAAACGACATTTTGTAGCCTTTCAAACAGCTTCTTTAAAACAAAAGAGAACAAAAATTGGACACATGTGTAAATCTTCTGGGAACCCTGTGTCTAGCAGAGGAATTTGAATCAACTCCAATATCCAGTCTGGAAGTGCCTTGGACTTTTTCAGGACAAAAGCAAATAAAACTTGGAATCCTACCCAGTTTGTTACCAGTTGAAGTCACTCACAGTTTATGTAAACCTAGTTGTTCTTGCTCCCTCCTCTTGACAGCAAATAGAATAATAATTAAAAATTATTTGTTTTACACATAGGAAGGAAACTTACGCTTACCAAATAGGAAAGGGAGGAGGAGGGATAAATCAGGAGTATGGGATTAATAGATACCAGCCACTATGTTTTGAGACTTCCCGGGTGATGCAGTGGTTGAAGAATCTGCCTGCCCATAAAGGAGACACAAGAGATGCAGTTTCAATCCCTGGATGGGGAAGATCCCCTGGAGGAGAAAACGGCAACCCGCTCCAGTATTCTTGCCTAGGAAATTCCATGGACAGAGGAGCCCGGTGGGCTTCAGTCTGTCTGTCTGTCTTTTCCCATGGGGTCAGAAAGAGTCAGACATGACTATGAGTGTGCACACACACACACACAATGTATAAAATAGATAAACAGCAAGGACTTACTGTACATATAGCACGTGGACCCATATTCAATATCTTGCAATAACCTATAATGGAAAAGAATCTGAATCTGTGCGCCTGCAACTAACACAGTGTTATAAATCAACTATAGTTTAATAAACATTTTTACAGTTATTTTTAAACAGCAAAGTGATATAGATCTCAAGAGTTGTTATTCTGATTATTAATATTATTGTGCGCCTCCTGTTCAGTTTTGTGGCGGAGATGGCGTTTGGCTTGACTGAGACTCACCTCTTGGCTCTTGCTGTTTGTCTTGATGACTTTGGCTTGTGTTGCCTGGCCTGTATTGTAGGTTCTGAAATCTGTTCTAGGAAGAACTCAAGTGGCTTGGATCTGATTCTTAGGAGGAAAAGGGGATAGGCAGAAAGGTGGTAGGAAATCCTTTCCTAATTCCAGTCTTTCTGTGACAGCCCAACCTTCTGGAAACGTCTGAGTTATAGACACACACAGCCATGGTTGACCCCGGCATGGGGAGCTGTCCGAGGTTCCAGCCATCAGCAGCAGGTGCCGCTGGCCCATCCTCTCGTTCTCAGAGTCTTGATGGGGTGTGGCCCTCATGTATGCGGGCCTTGTCGCTCTTGTAGTGGTTCAGTTTCCAGGCAAAAGCAAGGAAGAGCTTTCCCATAGAGGGTCCAGCTATCTGACACTGATATCCTCACTGGTAATACATCGATTGGGGGAGCTCCCTGGTGGTCGGGTGGTTAAGACTTCAGCTTCCAGCACAAGGCGTTCAGGGTCAACCCCTGTTGTTGTTCAGTCGCTCCATCGTGTCTGACTCTTTGCAAGCCCATCGACTGTCCCTCTTCCCTGTCCTTCACTGTCTCCCAGAGTTTGCTCAAACTCATGTCCATTGAGTGAGTGATGCCATCCAACCATCTCATCCTCTGTTACCTTCTTCTCCTCCTGCCTTCAATCTTTCCCAGCATCAGGGTCTTTTCCAGTGAGTCAGTTCTTTGCATCAGGTGGCCAAAGTATTGGAGCTTCAGCATCAGTCCTTCCAATGTATATTCAGGGTTGATTTCCTTTAGGATGGACTGGTGTGATCCCTGGTCAGGGAGCGAAGATCCCTCATGCCTTGCGGGCCAAAATCGAAAACGTAAAACAGAAGCAATATGGTAACAGATTCAAGAAAGACTTTAAAAATGATCCACATTAAAAAAAAATCTTTAGAAAAATACATTGATTGCAGGATACCAGAAAGAAATCTTACAAAAAGGCAAGTGACTCTTAGATATTATCTAGCAACAAAAGCAGAGTGTTGCAGAGAATCAGAACGCCCTCCAGTAACCCTTAAATTCACTCCTCACTTAGGATATGTGATTGAAAGATCTGTAAATGCTGTGTGACTGTAAGCTCTACCCTTCAGTGGGGACAATCTCTTCTTGTACTGCTTATTGTTGGACTCCCACGAAGCCAAATTTTCTCCAAGATGTGTCCCATGGATACACTTTTGGACGAGTGATGAGCAAGCTATAGTCTGAGGTTTGGGGTGGGGCACACACACTGCCTAACATGCTTGCTGAAGTCCCTAACGATCTAACGTTTGGGAATCCCTCATCACAAAGATGGAGGATGTGAGGACCGGAGGATGCCGTGCAAGCCAACTGCATCCTGCTTCCTCTGCAGTCCTTCTCCCCACGGGCTCCAGTGATGTGCCTAACCTCCAATGGATGGCTTAGATTAACCCCATTTGTGGAAGCAAAGGGATGCAGGCAAAACAAAGTGAGAATTTACACTGCCCCAAGGGAAATACCCTCATTTAAAGGCGGAGGCGATTTCATAGGCTTAAGTGCACACTTAGAACACCAAAATGGATTCTCTTAAATAGGTGCCCTTCTGAGAATTCGAGAAACACATTAAGCACTTAATAATCTTTAATTTTTATGTAAATTGGTATTTTTATTCTCCAATTTAAAAAGTGTGTTGTTAAATAAAACACAGATGAAGAAAACCACACACAACCATGCATAGCTTAACAAAACATTAGACAGTTGAATTCTCAGGACAAGTAATTGAAATCTGCAGTCACACCAGAAGCCACGTGTCCCATCCCAAGTTTGACCTCACTCTCTGTCTTCAAAAGTGACCATTGACCGGGTGCCGGGTCCTTTAGTCATTTATTCACTATCTGATAAGCATTGATAGGGTATGTGGCATCTACATCAGCCTTTCCTTTTCCATCTGAAGCATTTAGAATGACATGTTAGATATCCAAGACATAGTTCTAAATAAACCTAATTCTCCTGATCAGATGTGATTTGATCCCTGGGTTGGGAGGATCCCTGGAGAAGGGCATGGCAACCCACTCTAGTGTTCTTGCCTGGAGAATCCTATGGACAGAGGAGCCTGACCAGCTACAGTCCATGGGCTTGCAAAAATTCGGACACGACTGAGCACACACACAGAATTTAAGATTCAACACCTTGTTGGTAATGATGAGAGAGACAGAAGTGATTAAGTCACAATTTTGTTTGTTTCTAGAGGACTTACACTATAAGAGCAGCAGACATATCGCAAAGGAGATATTAGTTGTCAAAATGTCAGTGACTTTTTTCCGCCTAAATTCTCATATGCCTGGTTATAGTTTTTGAGATGGGAGGAAAGAGAAAAATGCATTTAGAATGTTTGTTTTCTCCACCAGTCTTTTCCTGGGAGAGAAGAGAGAATGAGGCAAAGTGAATTCTCTTTCCCCATTTATCTCTCCATCTACAGGTTCAACCCTCTAACAATTTCCTTCCTCTGATTTAAATGCGATGCTCCTGGGAACATGTTTTATGTAGACCCAATAAAAAAGGATTAGTCTGATGGTGGTGTGTTCAAACTGGCACAAAATTTGGAGCAAGTGCTATTTTCTACCTGCCAGATGTTGTATCTGGTAAAAGAAACGTGGGATAATCTATGTTACAATCTCCTGGGCCTTGGTATATTGTGAAATTTAGGGAAGAAACAAAGTCAGGATTCAGGCAGAAGGATCTAGAACATGAGAAGAAAGAAAGTTGTGTGCTTACCCGTGGGGCTTCCCAGGTGGGACTACATGTACATTTTTCTAAATATGTGAACCCACTATTTTAAGGCTACTTTTACTCAGGATCGGAGTGAGGTTCTCAGGGGCGTGACCACTTCAGACAGTGGGATATCATAGGGTTTCACTCTCCAGAAGGAACTGCTGGACCTGTGAGGAAACGGTGACAGGAGTTTGAACTGATCGTCAAGCCTTAGAGAATGCGAAGTGTTATTCTGAAATAGTGAAGGAAAACACAGCACGTTCCTTCCATGGGGGCTAGGATCAAGGGAAAACTCCAGGAGAGTCCAGAATTCACCCTTTCGCTGCATGGATGCAGTGTCTTTGTTCATGATTAGCAGAGAGCATGCCTTTGCATGTGGCACTGCTGGGCGGCTCTGAAATGATCTCCCCTACTGCCCCTGGAGGATGCCCTTGAAATTTTTCAAAAAAGCAAGGAACCATAGAAATTGAAAGAACTGATCTTCTTTGGGGGGTTTCATTCCTGAGGGGGTTCATTTCCCCCTTGGCCTCACTACGTAAAACTGTGGAGAGGTAACGAGTACCAGTGCTAAGAACTGAGACTGCCCTCTTTTGCTGTTAAAGATGACAGAGTCGAGCTTTGGGACATCAGGACATCTGAGCAAACAGTAACTACACAAGCAGCACATCCTGTACCATGATGAATGGTCATGTTGAAGAGCAGGAGTATTCAAGACTGGGTGTCCATAAATCCCGAAGTTACTACTCTAACCTTGATGGTCATCTTAGGCTGATGTGACTTGGTAAGGAAGAGCCGACTCACTGGAAAAGACCCTGCTGCTGGGAAAGATTGAGGGCAGGAGGAGAAGAGGGTGATAGACGATGAGATGGTTGGATGGCATCACCAACTCAACAGACATGAGTTTGAGCAAACTCTGGGAGATAGTGAAGGACAAGGAAGCCTGGTGTGCTCCCGTCCATGGGGTCAGAAAGAGTCAGACGTGACTTAGCGAGTGAACAACAACAAAGTGAGGATTATGTGAAAAATTCAATGTAGCTGAAATATGGGCATATCTTTCAATCTGCAAAGAAAAAAGACAATTAAAAACACACGTGACTTTAAAAGTAAACTTTTTTTCTGATTGTTGAAATAATTATTGAAAATATGTTGCATTTTGTGAAGAGTTTATGATGTATTCCCAGGGGAGCTGTCAAAAGTACCATGGTTAAGATAGATCCATGTTAGAAAATTGAAATATTTTTGTTATAAAACTGCTCATTCCTTAGTAGTTGATGTCTCCATCAAGCAGTTGGTTTCCAGGTGGATATAAAAGTAGATGCAAGGGAATCGAGTCCTCTGATAAAAGTCAGTCCAGTGACCATTTGGACATGACAATATGACTGCCACGCCCAGTAACTTAGTTGATATTTATACTACATTTGAGATTTGTTTTGAAGGTTAAATAAAATAATAAGAGTGCTTTGTAACAATATATGCAAGCAAAATGCCATTACTAAAGCAAGTGTTCTGTGTATGTCTTTAAATATCTCTTTCTAAGTAATCATCAGGAACATAAAAATGCTACCATCCTTACATTGCAATTACCATTCTGACAAATTCATTCTAGATATGCAAATCTAAATATGTCCCGTGTATACATTTTCCATGAGAGGAGATATTAAAAATTAAATAGTGAATGCAGAAATGTTGCATGAACGTTTCACCTTCGCACCTATTTTGCAGGAAAATAGTTTAAAGAAGCCACAGTAGCATGAGCCAAATGACTGCCAGCTGGCTGATTCCTTGCTTTAACTTGCTTTGGTAGCTGCTACTCCTGTCTTGACTGTGTTTAAGGGGAACGTTTTACCTGGCAAATTTCTTGACTGTGCATTCCACTGTGCTTGAAGAAAACGACATCTTCACATCATGTCAGAGAAAAAACAGCATCCCACAACCTCTTTGTACAATTAGGGATAATTCTATGTAAGTGGAAGCCGATGAGGGCAGAATAGAGTGGTCAGCAGGTCATCTCTCCATGCAGTGCTAATACGGAGACATTCTGGGTATCCATGCTGTGATTTAAGCTCTTACCAACTCTCAAGCTTGCCTACTTATTTATTATAAACATTAAAAGCAGAGACCTTCACAAAAGGGCAAAATTAACAGTGAGTGCATTCACACAAAGAAAATGTATTTGAATGAGGTGTCTCTGCTGTTACAGGGATTGTCAGTGGGGTTGTCTCAAAGGGTGTTTGTGCTTTTCTCTAAATTGTTTGACTTTGACGATCAAGAGCATGTAGATTACTTGTACCAGGAGTATGCACATAAGTGGCATTTTTTGTTTTAATTTTTACCAATTCTATGAATACTTTTTGAGTGCCTACTATGTACTGGGGCTTCTCTGGTAGCTCAGTTGGTAAAGAATCTACCTACAGTGCAGGATACCAGGGTTCAACTTCTGTGTTGGGAAGATCCTCTGGTGAAAGAAATAGCAACCCACTCCAGTATTCTTGACTGGAAAATCTCATGGACAGAGAGAGGAGCCTGGCAGGCTACAGTCCGTGTGGTCACAAGGGTTGTACATGACTTAGCAACAAAGCCACTACTATATACTAGATGTGTATGTCTTTGAAGGACTCAGAGTCTAGTAGAAGATATAAATAAATGAATAACTAGAAATCCTATATTTGGTGCTGGGAATTCACTGGTGGCAAAACATACCAGTGTCAAGAACAGAAAGGATCTGAGACATTACTCTCTTTGCAAGCTAACAGGTTAGCCTGGTGATGTCATGAATGATACCAGAAGACAAAAAGTTCTGGTTCAGAGACAAAAGACTTCATTTGTTACTCATATCAGGACAGACAGCATAAATTTCATGTTCACATCAGTTCTTGCTCTCCAAATCTTATGGGAAATTGCAGTGAGCGTCCACATGAACACCATGTACACAATAGTGAATTTATAGTTTCTACTTCTTGAGTGAATCTTACTAATCTATACTTTGTCTCAAAATTACTTATTATAAATACATTCAAATTTTCAAATGTATTACCGTTTATATTTGTATTACCATTTATCATTGCAATGATAATGACGGTTACCATATAGCTGTATTATTAGTGGAAACAATTTTTAACTTTTATTTATTTATTCATAGCTGGGCTGGGTCTTTGTTGCTGTGTGGGCTTTTCTCTAGGTGTGGCGAGCTGGGGCTGCCCCTAATTGCAGTGCTGGGGCTTCTCACTGCGGTGGCTTCTCTTGTTGTGGAGGATGGGCTCTGGGGCCCACGGGCTCAGTAGCTGTGGCTCCCGGGCTCTAGAGCGCAGGCTCAGTAGTTGTGACGAACGGGCTTAGTTGCTCTGCGGCATGTGGAGACTTCCCGGACCAGGGATCGAACCCGTGTCTCCTACATTGGCAGTTGAATTCTTTACCACTGAGCAACCAGGGGAGCCCAGTGGAAAATGTTTTAATCTGTATTTACTTTTTATTTTCAACAAGAATTTTCTTACTTCATATGACCTTAGATTTTTTTTTTCTTGATAAATATCTGAGCTTCACCTTTCCTTTTGTTGGATTTTAAATACCTAATAGAATTCAAATAACTTCTTGACCAATTTTACTCATTTTTATCACTTTATTTACTATATGTTTATATATTCTTCCTCTGCTGTTATTAAAGCTTTGTGTTATTCTTTTTAATTATTTCTAAATTTAGTGCTTGTTTTCCATACTTTTGCTTTTAACTCGTAATTGCTTAACACCGTGGATCTCATTGTATACTGATTTGTTATAGTATGTATAATAGGTCACAAAGAGTGTATGGAGTACACGGCAGACACTTACGTACTCAAACAGAGACATTTAAACCTTCGAGTACCTACGATGACATTTCTCTCCTGCTCTTTGCTGTGAGGAGTTGACTTTTGTGATCAGGGAAATGACCTTCTTCTTTGCACTTTACTGATTCTCATTGAAAGATGATAAAAAAGAGTATAATACATTGAAAAAACTATGATGCATGAAATATTTTTATTCTTATATTTAAAAAATCGCAACACTAACGCATGCATGTGTGCTCACTCGTGTCTGACTCTTTGTGACCCCGTGGACTGTAGCCCGCCAGACTCCTCCATCCGTGGGGGTCTCCAGGCACGAATACTGGAGTGGGTTGCCATTTCCTGCCCTGGGGGATCTTCCCGATTCAGGGATGGAGCCAGAGTCTCCTGTATTTTTTACCACTGCGCCACCTAGAGCGCCCCACAACACTAATAGATCATTCTTATAAAGTAGAAATGCAGTAGAATATAAAGGAAAAAACAAAACAAAACCAAGCGTCTCCCTGTCCCCTCATTGACAATACTAAGCCTTATTATTTTTTTAAGAGAATTATTTATTTTTTTAATTAAAAGATATGTTTTAAACTTTTTATTTTCTATTGGGGTGTAGCCGATGAACAGTGTTCTGATAGTTTCAGGTGAACAGCAAAGGGACTCAGCCCTACATATGCATGTGCCCATTCTCCCCCAAACTCACCTCCCATCCAGGCTGCCACAGAACATGGAGCAGAGTTCCCTGAGCTGTACGGTAGGTCCCTGTTGGGGATCCATTTTAAATAGAGCAGTGCGTACCTGTCCATCTCAAACTCCCTAACTATCCCTTCCTCCCATCTTTCCCCCCAGCAACCCTAAATTTGTTCTCTAAGCATGTGTATCTCTTTCTGGTAAACCGTACTCGTAATTCCCAGTCCCCTTCCCTGACCTTCTGTGATTTGGACAAGAGGTCCTATCTCAGGGCTTTTTCTCAACCTGAAGGACTATCTGTAACTGACTTTCCCGTCCTCTTTCTGCTTGCTAACACCCACAGAAGCAATTATACCATGGCTTTACCTGAGCGCTGAACAAGGGCAGCTTGGGGTGGCAGCTTTCCAGGTCTTCGGAAACTTATTAAGCTAACAACAGAAAAGAAACTGGCCTTGCTGGATCCAGGTCTGTAGATTTGAGAGTTGTTTGGGCAGCGGAACACCCACATCTGTTCTCTTTTCTGGCTGCGTGTCAGTCCTGGGATGGCAGCGCAGTAGTGACATTCAGTTCAGTTCAGTCGCTTAGTCGTGTCCGACTCTTTGCGACCCCATGAATTGCAGCACACCGGGCCTCCCTGTCCATCACCAACTCGCGGAGTTCATTCAGACTCGTGTCCATCGAGTCAGTGATATTAGAGGGGTGCTTTGCCCAGAGGCTCCACTACTTTGAAGGGTGGTTTTTCCTACCAAGTGAATATTCTTTTGGTGGTGGGCCAACTGCGACATGCAGTGAACTAACCCGAGGACATTTGAGTGAACTTCAGATGTCCTAAACTGTGATCATGTCCTGCTGAGCAAAATAAGACGTTCCCGATGGGGTGTGTTTTCCTCTTCAGTTTGATTCGGGACAAATTACCAGGGGACATAACTTTCTACTTTTATGTAGCATCTGTGACATTGCAGATAGAAGACATGTTACACTTTTTGATTGTGAAAGACAAAACCACAATGCTGTAGTTTCTTCATCTTGTTTCTTTGGGGATATACTTCCTGTGTCATGTGTCAGGAGAGTAGTGGTGTTTTGATGAGAGGCATTGGGCTTCCTTTGTGTGGCTCAGCTGGTAAAGAATCTGCCTGCAATGAGGAAGACCCGGGTTCGATCCCTGGGTTCGGAAGATCCCCTGGAGAAGGGAAAGGCTACACACTCCTGTATTCTGGCCTGGAGAATTCTATGGACTATATAATCAGTCCATGGGGTCGCAAATTGTCAGACATGACTCAGCAACTTTCACTTTCATTGTTGTTCATAGCAACCATAAAGAGCACGTTATCAGGTTATTAAGATACTTTAGAGATGAGCCAGGTATTCAAGGTGAAGTAACAGGTGCATAAAAGGGGAAGCAGGGAGGGTTTGTTGGCAGGGCTGGGCATGGAGTGGCTCTGTCTTCATGCCATCTGCCCGCCCTCTGCCTTCTCCCAGCGGCTCCAGACCTGGAGGCATTCCCAACTCAACAGGAAACACAAGAGACTCATTAACTGAGATAAAATCGTCTTCAGGTTTCGTGTCTCCTTTGTTGTGGGCTCTGATTTGCATGTGATTTCTGATTTCCTTTGACTTGTGTGACATGTCGGACTCTTGTCTCCTGAGATCTCCCTCTTGACTCTGAACCGATTACCCAGGGTGACATTGAAAACATGAAAGGCTTCCAGTTTCTAAGGACTGTGGATTTTAAAGACAGGCATTTGTTTGTTCAGTAGAGATGGTGGTCTTGAAGGTCTAATTGGGAGAACTAAGGCTTTTTGTACAAGGAAAGAAAATATAGAGACACTGGGGAAGATCTGGGGGAGGGGGGTGTTGCTGGGTTTGGGGAAGAGGAAGTAAAGGAAATCTGGTAGCTAAAGGGTGTATCTGAAGAATATTTCCTCTCTGAGCCCCAGTAGGGGACTTCCTTGGTGGCTCAGTGGTAAAGAATCTGCCTGCCAATGCAAGAGACATGGGTTCAACCCCTGGGTCAGAAAGATCCCCTGGAGAAGGAAACGACAACCCACTCCAGTATTCCTGCCTGGAGAATTCTGAGGGCAGAGTTGCCTGCTGGGCTACAGTCCATGGAATCGCAGAGTCAGACACGACTGAGGGACTAAACAACAAATGCTCCAGTTGGCATCCCACAATAATATAGTAGCCCTTCATATCCACTGGTTCTGCACCCACGAATTCAGAACCCACAGATATGGAGTGCCACAGTCCTGCACCATGTAATAATAATTACTTAAGCACTGGCAGATTTTGGTATCCGTGGGGTCTTCTTGGAGAAGGCAATGGCACCCCACTCCAGTACTCTTGCCTGGAAAATCCCATGGATGGAGGAGCCTGGTAGGCTGCAGTCCATGGGGTTGCTAAGAGTCGAATACGACTGAGCGACTTCACTTTCACTTTCATGCATTGGAGAAGGAAATGGCAACCCACTCCAGTGTTCTTGCCTGGAGAATCCCAGGGGCAGGAGAGCCTGGTGGGCTGCCGTCTATGGGGTCTCAGAGAGTCGGACACGACTGAAGTGACTTAGCAGCAGTAGCAGGGGTCTTCTTGAACCAATCCCCCTGCAGATATCCAGAGACAACTGTATGCAGTATTAACCCTTTTCCTTCTAACCTCGTGCAAAAATTTCTGAAGACATTGCTTTCTCATGGGTCTGTGCTGTGTGTGGGTGCTCAGTCGCTTCAGTCGTGTCTGACTCTGTGACTGCATGGAGTGTAGCCCGCCAGGCTCCTCTGTCCAGGGATTCTCCAAGCAGGAATACTGGAGTAGGTTGCCATGCCCTCGTCCAGGAGATCTTCCCAACCCGGGGGTGGAACCCGAATCTCCTGTATCTCCTGCACAGGCGGGTGGACTCTTTACTGCTGAACCACTGGAAAAGCCCCCATTTGTCTGTGGTGAAGTCAGATCTGTTTGTTTATTTTCTGCATTTTCCACCAGAAGTTCCATAAGGGAAGAAGGACAGCCTTTTCTGTTCTTGGCTTCAGCTCCAACAGCAAGGACAAGTGCTTGGTACAGAGTGCTCCAGTACTTACTGAACAAATGACTTATTTATTTAGAAATAAATTATTATTTTTATGATTGTATTGACAGATAAATGATTTTTTCCTTATTTTTCATCCTACTTCAAATGCTATCTATTTCTAGCATATGTCATTTTTAATTTTTTTCTTACGATAAAAGAATATAATTTCCTTAATGTTTTTAAAATACAGAAAAATGTGGGGCAGGGAAAGCACAATTTTATCTGCCGTAGGAAACCATTAGCTCTTTTACATTCTTCTAGTCATCTATGGGTTTTTATATAGCTGAAGTTAACTATAGCATCATTCTGATAATTAATTCTAGCTTGTGTTTTAAGGAAACACAGATATAGCAAGCTCATAGAACCATGACACAACTAAGCTTTTGGAAATAATATCCCATTGATCCTATTTTCTTTCCACATCTGCTTTAAGAAACTTAGAACTTGTGGAGGCATTGCTTGCGAGGGAGTCTGGGAAATGGAGTTTTAGCACACCAGACTTATTCTTGAGTATTATTTCTTGTATTTTTATTTCCTTTGTCTAGAATGTTTTTCTTGCTGCTGTTCACAAAAGTGATCCATTGACATATTTTAAGTTGCAATTCAAAAGTCACCTCTGCAGAGAAATCTCACCTGCTCAGTGACCCCCACATGGCCCTTTCTGAGTAAAACCCACCAGGCATTTCATTTTCTCTGTAGTGTTTCTGACCATCTATAATTACTGTGTCTCTTGACTCTCCAATCCCCTAGAATATAAGCTCCAGGAGGGCAGGAACTTCGTTTTATTCTGTACTGTATCCACAGGACCTAGTATTTGGCCAGGACTTTACATATTTTATCCACATTTGTTTCTGATGGATTCACCAAGATTAACTTAAGACTTTTTCCAGCTTACCACCTTAAGAACTGCAGTAATGGGCATCTTTGCACAAAACTGTCTACATTTCTGATAAATTTCTTGGTTTAAGAGAAGATGAGCTATTGGATAATCAGGTTGGGAACATTTTGCATTTGCAGAACTGTTTTATAAGAATACTGTTCCAGTTCAGATTCTTGCCAGCAATGTATGAAAACTTCCATCTTATCTCATCACCACTGGAACAGAATATTTTCATGTTTAAATTCTTGCTAATTTTTTTTTCCCATGGAAGTGCAGAGGTTTTTTTTTTTTTTAATTATAAACATTTTTCAAGTTTTAGAATATTATGAATATTCATTCTTGGTCATATTTTTAAAACAAAATTTACATCGTTTTGTTTTATGCTCGAAGTTTTCAATGCCTATGTAGTCAAAGTCATTGATTCTTTCCTTTGTGACTTCTTTTATTGAAAGAAAGTTTTATCCAGACAGCAGAAGAATATTCAGTCTTTAATTCTTTGATGTTTTCAATATTTCAGTTCTTTGAGATATTTTCTGTATCAAATTTATATTCATGAATTATATTTTAGGGGCTTTTAAAGTTATCCTCTTTATCAAATTTGAAACTGGTTTATATTAGTAGGTAATAAAAAAAAATTGGTTTAGAAACTAAACAGAACACAGACAAAAAGGAAAGACCATAAAACTAAAATGTTTTTATATCTTACATATTTGTCTGTTCTTGTACCAGTATTGAGCAAGTCTGAAAATCACATTTGAACACTACCCCCCTTTTTAACTATATTTCCAAGCATAAATTATTATAATGTTCATGCTGTAAGTGGAATAATGCCATCAAACCTGGTTTGCTTAGCACAATGTTTTGATTGCCTCAGTATCAATTTATTGGATAGTATTATTGTTATTGGAGGATGAGGTTGGAACATAGACCTAACTGCATCTTTGAAACTGATCACAGTGACTTCCAATAAGTGAGGATGAATGGGGGGAGGAATTTGATTTTAGCCATATGGGATTCCAGTCATCCTCAATGCCTGGCTCTAGAGTGAATGGAAATAATATGCCCTCCTGTGAGTCCTTTAAGTGCTAACATATCAGCTGAAACCCTTAGACAAATCTCTTTGAAAAGCAGTGTTCTCCAATTTCCTGTTGCTGCCTTCAGGTTGAAATTAAAATCACCAATATTTTATAACTGTGAATAGTTACTATAATAATTGATTTAATTTAATTTAACAATGTGCCTGCTGAGGCATAGATTATGCAGTGACCTTGAAAGAATGAAGAATATTAGAGCAATTAAATATGCCCTATGCTGATTTCTTAGTTTTCCCAATTTATTGGCTTTCTTGGAATAGTTATTCTCTTTTCCTCTATTTTGGAAAAAAAAAAAGAACTCCAGGAATAGAATAGAAGATGACTTTAATTTGCAGAAACTATGGGTTTATCTGTTTAGGTATTATACATGAGAACTGTGAAAGGAAGTTCAGAATTGAGTGTGCAGAGAAAGTAATTGAGTGTCTGATTGTGTGGCAGACAAAACTCTAAGGTCACATCCTTGGATAGTCCGTTCCCTACTGAGTGGAACCTGTGAGTTGCCTGTAACCCTTAGAATATGGCAAAAATGATGAATCTTATGGACAGAGGAGCCTGCCAGGCTACAGTGCATGGGACTGCAAAGAGTTGGACACATCTGAGTGACTGAAAACTGTTTCTTAGGGGTTATTGGAAAAGGGAGATTATACTAAGACCTTGTCAAGTCCTTGAAAGGAAGATTCAGGCCTTCTCTGAAGTTAGAGAGTCAAAGCATCAGATCTTCCCCACTCCCCCACATCCCCATGGCTTTGAAGAAGCAGGATGTCATAAATCTTACAGCCACCAGGAAAGGAATTTCACCAATAACCAGAGGGAACTGGGAGGTGGACCTTTCCCTATTTGAGCCACCAGATGAGAACACAGCCAAACGTACACCTTCATGACAGCCTTCTGAAGCTCTGATCAGAAAGCCTAACTGAGCTGCATCCAGAATTCTGGTCTGCAGAAGCTGTGAGATGAGGAATGGGTGTTGTTTTAGGCTTTCAGTTTGTGGTCATTTGTTGTGCTGTCAGAAATAATTAAAACAAGCAATCCCCGGGATGGCATCAGCTAAGGCAGAGAGAATTCACTTCTCTGACACAAGATGTGCAGTTCCTTTCACTCTCAGTTTGCAGATTAATTTGAATGGTGGTGTTCTAATTTGAAATTATGCTCATGTCTAAAGAACGATCTGGTCTGATACTCCTTCTATTTCTTTCCTGTGAACACTTTTTTTTGTTTTGTTTTTTGAGGATTATGTTTTGTTTGATCGGGGAAGGCAATGGCACCCCACCCCAGTACTTTTGCCTGGAAAATCCCATGGACGGAGGATCCTGGTAGGCTCCAGTCCATGGGGTCGCTAAGAGTCGGACACGACTGAGCGACTTCACTTTCACTTTTCACTTTCATGCATTGGAGAAGGAGATGGCAACCCACTCTGGTATTCTTGCCTGGAGAATCCCAGGGACGGGGGAGCCTGGTGAGCTACTGAAGGCTTAAGCCTGGACAACAGTCTCTTAGCTCTCCTGTAGACAGTTTTTATTAAGAGAGGCTGATAAAGATATCAAAGGGATTATTCTCGAAAGAATACCCCCTCTGACTAATAGTTGTACTTATTTCTCTGAGTTTTGAACTTCTTTACGATTCTACTACTCTTTTACTTTTTGTCTATTCTCATTTAAGCCATTTTGCCTCCGAGCTCAAGTGGACTCTCCCTTTCCAGTTGTCATTGTGTTTGGCGACCTGATCTTCTTTTCCCCTTGATATTTGTCCTGTGTCTTTGCTGGATGATGCTGAGTTTCCCCTTCAAGTCTACATGCTCAGGGTGCTTATTTCAGTTTATATCCTCTTTCCATTCCCATTCTGGGTTCACTCTTAACCCTGCCTCATTGCATCTTCCCCATGCCACTCAGCATTCGAGAAATTTCTGTCTCCTTTCCTGTTTAAAATTTATCTCCACTTTAGAATTTCATTTTCTGCTTGGCAAAGTTCAAATTTAGATATATGGAGCTTAGGCCTGTTCCTTTGTGGGATTCAAGTTTTGTGTTTACTCTCTTCAAGAAGTGAACAAATCGATATGCAGCTTTCAGTGAGCACAGGATTTCTCATCATCATTGGATGGAAGATCACATATGAGCATCTCACCTGAGCTCTAGGATTGTGGACAGTGAATTACAGATTGTAAGTGAGCACGAAGACCATTCCCAGTATAGATATGGTCCTTTGGAATCAGAAGCATCTCAGGGGAACTTGGTTTTTCTTTGACCAGAGGACATCTGCTATAGATTAAATATTTGTGTCCCCCTTCCCCCAGATTCATATTTTGAAATCCTAATCCCCCAGGTGATAGTACTTGGAGGTGGTGCCTTTGGAGGTGATATATCATGAGGGTGATATATCATCTTTCCTGACATCAGGGTCTTTTTCCAGTGAGTTGGCTTTTCACATCAGGTGGCCAAAGTACTGGAGCTTCAGCCTCAGTGTCAGTCCTTCCAATGAATATTCAGGACTGATTTCCTTTAGGATGGACTGATTGGATCTCCTTGCAGTCCAAGGGACTCTCAAGGTCTTCTCCAGCACCACAATTCCAAAGCACCAGTTCTTTGGTGCTCAGCCTTCTTTATGGTCCAACTCTCACATCTATACATGACTACTGGAAAAACATAGGTTTGACTAGATGGACCTTTGTCGGCAAAGTGATATTTCTGCTTTTTAAGATGCTGTCTAGATTTGTCATAGCCTTACTTCCAAAAAGCAAGCATCCAAATCTGTCGACATCATAATCTTGGAATATCCAACTGACAGAACTATAGGAAATAAATTTTTATTCTTTGTAAGCCACTCAATCTGTAGTTTTCTGTTACAGCAGCCTGAACCGATAAGACAATCTTCTTTCTGGAGTCTGTTTCTCCTCTATGATTACCTTCCCTTCAGTCCCTCTGTGTGCCAAGGTCTCCTCTAGTTCTTGCATCTGTGCTTCATCCTCCAAATCTGGGACTCGGAATATATTATAATAGACATTATAAGAATTGCTTGGGTGTTTCCTGTACCAGGACATAGCAGTGGCTTGGTGTCCTGCCCATTTGTGGGGCAGGAAATACTTTTATTTGTGCTGGTGAATTCATTTTGTCTGGGTTGTCTTTCTTTACTAAAAATCTTGCATTATTTTTCTTAACAAGCATTTAGTGACTAATTATGTTTTTCCAGGCAGTTTACAGAGGGCTGTGGAGAGTTTAAAGATGAATAAGAGTTGCCTTTCTCCTCCCAGATGTAATAAATGTGAGACCTACTGAGAAGGTGACATTGATGTTTGGTGGGTACACATCTGCTGTGGCATAAGGTTGGTACTTGGTTAGACATACTAAAAATGAGAATTTGGGGCTTTCGAGCTTGAGATACAAAAAAGACTCTTGTGTGATTCTTGTGCAGAAGAAAGTTTAATAAAATTATTATTTGGTGACAAAATAACATTATTGTTATGATGATGATAAAGATAAGATGTAACACCAGAAATTCTCCCAATTTCTTGTTATGTCTTTAAGAGAGTATTACAATTTTAAAAGAAGAGAGTATTATAATTTTAAAAGAGAAATCATATGCTCTTTAAAATTATTTTCATTAATCAAAAAATTAGTATCTGTTTTAAGATTAGAATTCCTGTGCCTTTGTAATTCTCTCATACTTGTAAGTCTGAAGCTTTTAATATGGTCTTTCATAATTATACTTGAGATTAATTGGGAACCATTGACCCAGTGAAATCAAGTTCTGAAATTGACTTACCAGTAATGAATTCTTGATAAGGATGTATTATTCATATCTGCAGTAATTATTTTAGACTAATGATATTCTAGATTAAATTGATCTTGGAAAATACCTTACGTGCAATACTTCCTGATCTCAAGACACAACTCAGTAATGAGTAATATAGAGTAAATTTTATATTCCTGCAATAACTGGGAATGAGATGCTGCCCTGAGTGTGTATAGAAATACATATACAGCATTCATTTGTCTAATATTTGAATTTATTTGTATGTAATTAGTACCCTAAATTGTAATACTTTCTGTATTGCTAGCCATTATTTTGTGTCATGAGATTTTAAACATATCTCATGGTTAACATCGGAGAAGGCAACGGCACCCCACTCCAGTACTCTTGCTTGGAAAATCCCATGGACGGAGGAGCCTGTTAGGCTGCAATCCATGGGGTCACTAAGAGTCGGACATGACTGAGTGACTTCACTTTCACTTTCATGCATTGGAGAAGGAAATGGAAACCCACTCCAGTGTTCTTGCCTGGAGAATCCCAGGGACGGGGGAGCCTGGTGGGCTGCCATCTATGGGGTTGCACAGAGTCGGACACGACTGAAATGACTTAGCATAGCATAGCATAGCATGTTTAACATACGTTCTTTGTTTTCATGTGATGATGGGTAAGTGAGGACACATTCTAAAATGCCAAAAGCAAAATAGCTTATATGTAAATATTCCATTCTGTGCATCCTCATCTTTTTGCATGGTATAAAGTGTATTGATTGGTTTATGGAAACTTTATAACTAAATACGTATTTATTGCTGGATTAAAGATAAAAGTGGTCAAGATGTTGGCCTCTGTTAAAAACCTGCTAATTTTCATCATTGGAATTATTATGACTTTATATCCTTAAGTAAATAGAATAAAAGTCTCCCTTGGAAAAAATAAGTCACTCAAAGCAAATTAATTCTTCCAGGTCAGCAAGGTGCTATTCCATGAATCCTATCTAATTAGTTTAATTTTTTTAGTTAGGAATCATTTTTAGGAGTTCATTTTCTAAAAGTGTCTCATTTCTCTTTTTTATATCATTTGTGTAGTGAG
Organism: Tragelaphus eurycerus; assembly: GCA_935064755.1. Classification (NCBI taxonomy): domain Eukaryota; kingdom Metazoa; phylum Chordata; class Mammalia; order Artiodactyla; family Bovidae; genus Tragelaphus; species Tragelaphus eurycerus. The sequence goes on from CAKXYN010000059.1 coordinate 5,823,077, forward strand.
AGGAATATATTTATAAGTGATGATAAATGTTAAAACAGATTACTTATCTCTAGTAAACTACATCTGTTAATATTATGAAATTTTAATTTTCCTTCTAGCTGTTCAAAATCACTTGCATTTAATATCTGAATTTCAATTGCTTTTATATCCCTTTTTTTTTGTGAAAGTGTAACCTTGAATCTGAAACAACCACTGAAAACACCGCCTTAGAAACTCAAGAACTTGAAGATATGTGGGTATGGCGTGTGCACACCCTCACGTACCTGAACTTGGGTGACTTTAGTTCCTTCCATCTTTGCCTCTGAACTCATATTAACAGGCGCTTTAACACTGGCCGCCAGAGGGCTCCCATATTCCTTCCATCCTAGTATAAAAATACAAAGTGCAACAGCTCATGAAATTCACCATCAAACAATAAGTGTTGTAGTATTTATGATTAAGTTATCTTTGGGAGGAAAATGTTCCAAACTCACTGCGTTCTTATACAAAATAACTTCAAGGAACAAACTTGAGAAATTCACATTTTCATGAAAGCAAAGTGATGACTTTGTGGGGTTGGTTTTGTTTTTGTTTTTGGAGACCATGGAACAGGCTGACGGTTCTAAAGACAGTACTCAGTAACCCCATTGAAAAAAAAATTGACATTAGCTAATATGTGCATAAAACCATTATATACTTATAAATGATATGAAATATGATTCTAGTCATTGGAGTACAGTAAAAGTGGACTTGTAGATTATCCTGAAATGAAGCTCTGGGTATTTTTGTTAGCCTAGCTTTTGGCATTTCATGCAAGGGTGGGATTTCTTTGGGTGGTCGTTGTGGTAAGAGGAATAATGTCACAAGTGATGTATGTTTCAACTGGAGAGGAAGGAAAGGGTTGCTTTCTTTGTGGCTATTTCCTTCTACGTTAACTGAAAACTGGTCCCTGGGGCTGAGACTTTGCCAGGTAACTCTAAGGGGTTCTAAAAAAACAGCTAAGGCATTTGTCATTCTCCTATTTTCTTTAATATGAGATTTAATTTATTTTTATTTGTTATTCATTTTTTATTTAATTTTTTGGCCGTTGGGCTTCCCAGGTGGCACTAGTGGTAAAGAACCCACCTGCCAATGCATGAGACATAAGAGACTTGGGTTTGATCCCTGGGTTGGGAAGATCCCCTGGAGGAGGAAATGCAACCCACTCCAGTATTCTTCTTCTTCCCACGGACAGAGGAGCCTGGCTGGCTACAGTCCATGGGGTTGCAAAGAGTCGGACACGACTGAAGTGACTTGGCATACACCAAGCCTGTGGTATCTTAGTTACCCAACCAGGGATAGAACCCACCCCTTCCTGCATTGAAAGCCCAGAGTCTTAACCACTGGACCACCAGGGAAGTCCCCTATTTTTTTTGTCTGCCTCTGACAATCTAGGCGCTGTCCCCAGAGTTTATGTTTGCAGGCACATTTCTGCCATGAGGTGGACAGTGGGGTTAGCATTTAAATGAAATGTTGTAATTCACAGCAAAACAAACTTTAAAAACAAGAATGTAAAGAAACTCTTTGAATTCGAGTGAAACACTTCAAATGAGTCTCTAGATTGATCTTCTCTGTGATGTTTATAAACTTTATTTTATCGTCAGTCCCTGAAAATGTGATCTACCTATTCTACCTCTTTCAATTACTTTTTTCTCGAATACATCAGTCATTATTTCTGCACTTAAATGTGCATCAAGGAGAATAACAACATGGAGGGCCTGATTAGCTCAATTATACACCCACACCTCCATGCCGTCTTTTCGCCTGTGAGACTGCAATATTGTGTTACAGAAGAAAATAAAACAATCTGTTCCCCCTTTCATCCATTATGTTCCTCTGGTCTAAGGATTATTTTGCGTTTTCCCTAGAGAAAGATAATTTAAAAATAGAGCTAATTTTGTTTTATCTTGTACTTATCAAAATAGTTTTAAAGCAGCATTATGAATTCTGTTTTAATCTGTGCTTTTGAAATATTTCGTGATGCATGCTTTTTCTGAAGCTTCATCTGTTCCAATGGTTCTCGTCTGCCCATAAGATGAAAGGAAAAGTAAAAGTTGCTCAGTCTTACCTAACTCTTTACGACCCCATGGACTATACAGTCCACGGAATTCTCTAGGCCAGAATACTGGAATGGGTAGCCTTTCGCTTCTCCACGGGATCTTCTGAACACAGGGATTGAACCCAGGTCTCCTACATTGCAGGTGGATTCTTTACTGGCTGAGCCCCCAGGGAAGCCCTCTCTGCACAATATTGGTGATTGAAAAACACCACAGTCCTTAGGCTTAGATCACCACATCTTCTTGAAAGGTGCTTGAGAAATGATCAGAGGGTACAATTGAGTTTGGAAATTCAGGTAGAGTCAGTTATGGTTACAACCAGGTAGCAGCAGATCTAGAGCCGCTCAGCCCAGTGATTCACTGGCTTCTGTTCGATGCCACTTTTGCTCAAGGAAACCCAAACTGTTGCAAGTGATAATTAACTGCATTTTAAGCCATTGTTTATCTCTAGCTCAAAATATGTGTCAGCAAAAGAAAAGATAAAAAAGATTGATAGCAACTATATATCGCCCCGAGCCCACAAATTATTAAAATTCTCTTATGTTTTATATTCCCTGTGGAAGCCTTTGAATTAAAAATGAAGGACAATATTTTTAGTGAGATAGATTTTGCTTAGGAAAGTCTGCTCATTGTCCTACCATTTCTAAGTTCCTCTTATTTAGAAATGAAAATACCTGGAAATGTTTTCATTAATATGGCCAAGCAGTTTTACATAAAGCAATTGGTTCCTGCCTTTCCTGAATCATTACTTCAGTTCTGAAAGTGAGTATATTCCAATGTATGTATTTACCATTTAGAAAAGAAAGTGTATCCCTCTCTAGACTCCATGAAATCAAATTGGCATGAAATGAACTTTGGCTCCAAAGCTTCTGCTGACATTTATTTGCAAAGGTTTCTGTGGCCAATATTCCTGCTGCCGAGGTGACATTAAACCTGGCTGGTCACCAGGGAGAACTGTGGCTTTTCTCTTCACTCATTCTGGGTGTGAGAAAAAAAGGAACTACTTCAGGATATGCCAACCTTGATTTTGATTTGGCTTTTTCTGCCCCAAGCAATCCTTGATATTTACATTTCAGCAAAAGACCAAAAAAACTAAACTAAAATAAAAAAACTGAATTCCCAGCACAGGGAGACAATAATCAGGGGGAGAACTTAACATTGCCTGGCTTTTTCTTAAAATGTATGTTACGTCCCTCTTCCTAAAGCCTGTGATGGTACCTAGATGCCTCATATGCTGGAGCTGTTGCTGTCGATCATTTTTATCCCTGGCTTTGTGGTATCTTTAACATAAAATATAAACATTTATCTTAGAATTCTGGTTCCCAGTCTTGACTGGGAATACTTTTTAATTCCTAATACTCAGGCTGCATCACAGACCAGCTGATCAAAATGTCTGCGATTGGAACCAGGCATCCAGTTTTTTAAACCTCCTAGGTGCCTACAGTATGGAGCCAAGTTCAAGAGTCACTGTCTCAGAAACCCACATCCCAAGTGATGTCATCCATCTTGATGTGGGTAGCAGATGAGGACCCTAGGCTACAGGTCTAGATGTTCTGGAAATGCAAGGTGTTTTCTTATAACCTGATTTAATTTAAATAACAAGTTACACACCCTAACCTGTATAATTCAGCCACTGTGGAGGAGAGTTTGATCTTTGCTAATTTAGGTTTCTTTCTTTCCCTAAGATTGCAAGTGAGTTTCAAGGGAATTGAAACTAGCTGGAGAGAGTGCTGGTCCAGGCTGCTTCTTAACCCCTTGAGCTGGCCTTAGCCAAAAGGACACCAGCGCATCTGTCCAGCGATGGGCCCATGGTTCACCAGGTCTCCCCAGCACTGCCCCTCCGCCTTGCTCCATCCCACATGAAAGGTTCTTTCTTTCTCCCACACCGGGTGGTGTGTGAGGCATTGAGGTGAACTGGCTGAGTCTGCCCTGAAGCCCCATCCAACATTTCTCTCTTCTGCATCCTCTCCACACTTGAAAAGTGGCTCCCATGAGGTTTGCTGTTTCAGACAGAGTGAGAGAAATATTGAATGACAATATTAAGAAAGAGCCAGAATTAAACTGAAGCTTCTGGTCAGCAAAACCAGAGTCTCCTCTTCTTCTTTAGACAAAAGCTGTACATTCCTTTTTAGTTTAAAAGAAACCATAAAAGGAAGCCTCTTGTCTTGAAGCAGTTTTTTTTCGCATGAAACTGTTTGAAAATTATCATTGAAAAGTATATTACTATCCAAGTTCAACTCCACATTTTTTGCTAGACACATCTAATTTGTCTCCGTTTGCTCAGGTACTTTTGTCATTTGTCTGCACAGGATGAATCACCTTTAAAATTGTATCAACTGATACCACCTCCACTGGATCAGGCAGACTTATTTTAATCCCGTTGGTGCTTCCTCTCTTGTCATTTAGAAAGTCTCCCTAATTATTGATGTGGATGAATTACGTCATTTTAGAGAATGTTTGAAGCTGGTTTATTGACGGTTTCTTAATTAGTATCTTTACTGAGTACACCTCAGCTTGTCTAACTCAGTTCTGCATAACCTTGGCCTTCAGAAAATATGATTTCCCCTTACAACGTCCAAGTTAAATATGCATGCATGCTGCTGCTGCTGCTAAGTCGCTTCAATCATGTCTGACTCTGTGCGACCCCATAGACGGAAGCTCACCAGGCTCCCCCGTCCCTGAGATTCTCCAGGCAAGAATACTGGAGTGGGTTGCCAGTTCCTTCTCCAATGCATCAAAGTGAAAAGTGAAAGTGAAGTCACATAGCTTTTATGTTTCTATTGTTGTAATCACAATATCCACTGATCATGTGCCTGTTACGTACCAGACACCATGTTCCTACCTTATAAAGATTGTCTTGTTTAGTTTGACAGTCTCCATTTTATTGTCAGATGAGGAAACTGCTCAAAACACTTGTCCAGGTTTACTCAGCTTGTTAATCACAGTTAGGACCTGCTTCACACTCTTAACTATTAGACTTAGACGTACAAGTTAAGGCAGTTCTTGATGTTTGAAATGTTACTGTACACATATGCGTGTGTGTGTGTGTGCGTGCTCAGTCAGGTCCAGCTCTTTGTGACCCCATGGACTGCAGCACACCAGTTTCCTCTGTCTTTCCCTGCTCCTAGAGTATGTTTAAATTCATGTCCATTGATTTGGTGATGTCATCCAACCATCTCACCTCTGTCACCACCTTCTCCTCCTGCCTTCAGTCCTTCCCAGTATCAGGGTCTTTTCCAATGAGTCAGCTCTTTGCATCAGGTTCTAAAAATTAAATATGTTCAAATTCATAGTGGAACTTCAAGAGAAGCTTGGAAATGTTTTGGAAATAAACCCTGTGAAGGTAATGTGATCGGTACTACTGAGACTTCCACAGAAAGTGTCTTGGTACCTGTGTCTGATATGGGGGATTGTACTTAGGGACCTTGGTCTAACCCAGAGCTGCCCACTGGAACAGGAAGCTTGATGGAGCTTTCTTTCTCTGCACTGACCAGCATGGTAGCCTCTTTGCCTCTTTTCTTTTCTGTTGGCCGCTCTGCATGTGGAATCTTAGTTCCCCAACCTCTACGGCAGGAGGATGGAACCCAAGTCTCCTGCAGTGGAACCCTGGAGTCTTAACTACTGGGCCACCAGGAAAGTCCCATCTTTTCTTATTCTCTTCTTTTCTTTTTTTATTATCATTTTTCTTCCTTTTCTTCTTTTTGTTGAATAAAGCAAATAAACACAAGCTTTGGCATCAGACAATATTTAATTCCTAATAATAATAATCTGAGTAAATAACTGAGTTTTTCCTTTCTAAATGCAAGTAAATAGTAGCACCTACTTATATGGTTATTTTTAGGATTAATGGGATGATCCTGTAGAGTTACTGCTATACATCATCTATTAATGGTGGTTTGATCATGGTGATGGTCATACTTCCCCAGTGGTGCAACGGTAAAGAATCCACCTGCAATGCAGGAGACACAGGAGATGTGGGTTCAATCCCCAAGTTGGCAAGATTCCCTGGAGAAGAGAATGGCAACGTACTCCAGTATTCTTGCCTAGAGAATCCCATGGAAATAGGAGCCTGGGGACATACGGTCCACAGACATGGACCGTAGACCATGGACCATATGGACATGGTCCATAGGGTCGTAAAGAGTTGGACATGACTGAAGCAACTTAGCATGCCCACATGCTTGCACTAGTGGTAAGATTAAAAACTGGTAAGAGAAAGGTTTGCTACAGATTTCAAAGAACTTATACTCAAATTCCCATCTTCTTTTTTCATTTGCTTTTCTTTCTGCACTATTGTATTACATCCTAAAAATAAATAAAAGACTCCAATTATAAATGTAGGGCTTCATTAAAACTTCCCAATATGAAATGAAACAATAACATATTAGAATCAGTGATTTAGTATGATCAAAATTCGAGAAATTTATTTTTCAGTAGTCTGCTCTGTTTTGTTTTTTTTTTTTTAAACAGACCCTTAGCAGTGCTTTTTAGAGGGCAGCATTTGTTTTGTGTTATCAGCAGTTGGAAAGTTTCAGCCTAAGCCCCAGAAACGAGTGCAGAAGTGGCAAGTGATAGAGGAAACTCGACATTGTTTAGGGAACATAAACTAAAGAAGTCATCTCTTGGCCAGGATGCATGCCAAGTCATGAATCAATTTCCACCCTCCACTGTGTCAAAGCTCCGTGGAGGAGATGGCATCTAGTCACACTCCCAAAAGATAATCATCACTCTGCTCAGGGTGTCCTGCTGACTCCACGGGGCTGGTGGCAGGATGCTGGAGACATTGCAAGGCTGACTCACTGCAACCAAGGGACTTAGCACATGGCAGGAAAGAAAGGCAAGTTTAAACTGAGAGTACACATGATTTGCTGAGATTCTGAAGCAAGAAGCGTGGAACCAGAGCATGGCTGGGCACATCACTCATCTGTGGGGCTAGAGAAGCAATACAGGATACCAGCAGCCAAGACGGGCTTCCAGGCAAACAGGTTGGTGCCTCGGGCTTGAGAAGGAGGTGGAAACGAACAACAGGCAGGCTGATGCATTGGCCAACTCACTGCCTTCTTTTGCTCTGGTACAGTCTTTTAGGATCTGACTCCTGTCTTAAATAAAAATGCCACTTGAGAGAGAGGATTTTGGCAGAAATCAAAGAAGAAAGGACTACCAAATGAAGGAATGATAAGAAATTCTGCATATCTACAAAGTCTGGGTGGACCCAGACCAACAGACCTTTGCTAATATAGGAGCCGTGTTTGGTGACATACGGCTTGGGGTTATATTGGAAAGTTATTCCATATTCATTAGTTCATTCGAGGCTTCCATGGTGGCTCAGCGGGTAGAGCATCCACCTGCGATACAGGAGATACAGGAGACGTGGGTTCAGTCCTTGGGTCAGGAAGATCCCCCGGGGGAGGAAATGACAACCCACTCCAATATTCTTGCCTGGGAAAGTCTGTAAAGAGAGGAGCTTGGTGGGCTACTGTCTGTAAGATTGCACAGAGTTGGACATGATGGAGGGGGCACACGCATGTAATCTCAGAGTACTAAAAAGAACAAAGCTCATCAACTCATTAGTTCATTTGTCCTTGCACTTACTCATTTTTCAGGCCCTGTGGTAGAAGTGGGAGACCTAGCAGGAAATAAAGCCGGGTAAAATTCTCTGCTCATTTTTAGCTTTCATTGTAATATGGGAAACAGACTGTAAGCTAGAAAAGAAGCAAAAATAAAGTATGTTAGATGGTGATAAATGCTACAGAAAATTGAACAGGCAGGGGGATTAGGGATTGTTGGGCTCAGGAGGACCATGGTGTTACATAGGGTGGCCAGGAAGGACTGACAGTTGCCAACGACCTTCCTTTGTATTCAAGGACAAGAAGGAGGCAGTGTGGCTGGGATGCAGGGAATGAGGGGCAGGGGCTGGAGCTAGCGTTGGAGGAGCAGTGGGTGGGGCCAGGGGCACGGTAGAGTCTGATGGAGACACAGCAGAGACCTGGACCTGGGATGAGGGCCCCGCCAACTATGAAAGAAAGTGAAAGCGAAGGTCACTCAGTCATGTCCGACTCTTTGCCACCTCGTGGACTGTAGCCTTCTAGGCCCCTCTGTCCATGGCGATTCTCCAGGCCAGAAGACTGGAGGGGATGACCATTCCCTTCTCCAGGGGATCTTCCCAACCTAGGGATTGAACCCAGGTCTCCCAAGTTGCAGGCAGATTCTTTCTCTCTGAGCCACCAGGGGAGCTCAAAGGCATCAACAAAGTCTTCATGCCCTCAATGATGCTGAAGGGCTTCCTGGCCCCTTTTCCTGACAGATTATTCATCCACAATGAGCTCAAGTAAAATCGTGATCAAAACTCTGTGCTGATTATGTCTGTCCCTCTAGACTAGCTATTTTTCATCTGGAAAACTACACTAAAAAAACGTAAAAGGTGGGACTCCTACTATTCCATCCAGTTTTTACTTCCATTGTCCTAGCCTTGGAGCTTACGATTTCTGTGACTCATAGGGCATATCATGGAGGAATCTGAGTCCAACTGGAGATGCCAATAAAGTGCTCTCAAAAGTGACATATAAATACTACCATGTGAAAAATGGGCTTCCACTGTGCCTCAGTGGTGAAGAACCTGCCTTCCAAGGAGACATGAGATGTGGGTTCAATCCCTGGGATGGGAAGATTCCCTGGAGGAGGGCATGGCAACGCACCCCAGTATTCTTGCCTGGAGAATCCCTTGGACAGAGGGGCCTGGTGGGCTACAGTCCATAGGGTCACAAAGAGTTGGACACGACTCAGTGACTGAGCATAGGGTTCTAGGTACTAGAGCAAGTCAGGGCTCCTTGCACTCATGATATTTACCTTCAATGAAAATAAAAAAAGTCAGATTTGAGGAGCCTTAAACCAGACACTGGAGAAGGAAATGGCAACCCACTCCAATATTCTTGCCTGGAAAATCCCATAGACAAAGCAACTTGGCAGGCTAATTGTTCATGCGGTCACAAAGAGTTGGGCACGACTAAAGCAATTTAGCACAAACCCAGACACAGGAACACATTTTATTAATCCAGGCAGAAAAAAGGCAAAGAACACGAACAAAGAGTAGCAATTGCATGCAGCCTTAGAGTTAGGAAGATGAAGCCATGTCTTCAAAGGAAAAGAGACTGGTTGATTCAGCTGCAGGCGAAATAGTGCTGGTGGACACAATACACATTCATTGCTCAGCCAAAGACCTCATCTCAGGCCATGCAGGGATTTATTTCCTTTTGTGTAAATTCAAAATGTAAACTAAATGGAAATAATGCTCCTTTTGAAAATTCAGTGTTAGTCGCTCAGTCGTGTCTGACTCTTTGTGACCCTACGGTTTCTAGTCTGCCAGGCTCCTCTGTCCATGGGATTCTCTAGGCAAGAATACTGGAGTGGGTAGCTGTTCCCTTCTCCAGGGGCTCTTCCTGAGCCAGGGATCAAACCCAATTTTCCTGCATTCCAGGCAGATTCTTTACCATGTGAGCTGCCACTCTTTAGCTCCCTTTCCTGGAGCTTATCTGTTCTGTCAGACAAAAATGATCGCCTACCCTAGATGAAATAAATATGGTGCCAGATCCAAGATTTCTAAGAAATATAAATTGATTGCTGGAAGTGTTTCAGCAACCTGTAAATGACCCTACATTAACTGTGGACAAGAGGAGCGGGGCTGGGTGTAAACAGTTGCCCTCCATTCTTCAAACAATTTCCCCTTCAAGCCTCTTTGTGAAAACCCAATGCTCTGCCTTTCCGGCCAGCAGAGTTGGCTTAGAATACATTCTAGAGTGTGTAGGTTACCACTCAGCGTATGGAAACCGGAAGTGTTTTTGCTAACTGAATGTCAAATAGAAGAAACTTTACTCTTGAGACAGAATATTTTGACAAAAACATGATGTACCTTTATTGACAGGGCACCTTCTGCTTTGGATTCATGCTCATCTAAGACTGCTTATTTCTCGTGTCAGACACCCATTGACTTGTGATGAATGCAGGTGACTTCTGAAATGTCAAAGCTTGAACACTTTGCTTGTTCACTCGAGGAGCGTGTGTTGTTCAAATTCAGGGTCGCATCTTGTTTTTTTCTTGACAACACTTTGATCTTAAAATCTGGAAGCGCATCGGACCCTTGATAGCGTGTCTGTGGCTGTGAAAAGAAAATAAACCCATGTGCTCCTGGGTGGCTCCATCCTCGTCATCTTCAGTCCTTTCAGAAGCAGCGTGCGTCACTTCCAGTGATTCAGGGCCAGCTTGTGGGAGTGACAGACACTCCACACTGCCATGAGCAGTCGCTGCGTGGACCATGATGACTTGCCCCAGAGCTTTGTTCCTCAGACCACATCTGTTGTGGTTGGGGTGAAACGTGATGGTTGAGAACTATGGATTGTGGCCAACTGAGTTGTCACTCTCTGGTCTCTAATGGGTGAGAAAGAGAAGGTGACAGAACCATTGTTTACTGCAGTTAAGTGTGATTAATCTTTGTCTTCCTAATGCAATTAAAAGAAAAAAAAAAAACAAACTAGTATTTTCTTTCTGTTTTCACCACCTCTCCTCTACACTGCAAGTTAAAGTATTCTATACAAGTGAACAGCAGAGAACAATTGCTGGCTTGCTGGAAATTCTCCCAATTAAAAGCATGAAAGTGTTAGTCGCTCAGTCGTGTCCAACTCTTTGTGACCCCGTGGACTGTAGCCCACCAGGCTCCTCTGTCCGCAGAATTCTCCAGGCAACAGTATTAGCCATGCCCTCCTCCAGAGGATCTTCCTGACCCAGGGATTGAACCCAGGTCTCCCACATTGCAGGCAGATTCTTTACCATTTGAGCCACCAGCAAAGCCCAATTAGAGCCTGTCTTTATTTCTTTTTTCCCTTTTTTATTTTTTTAAATTCTGAAAATGTGATAACATATTTAGAGGAAACTTGGAAAATATAGAAAAAGTTACATATAGTTCCATTATATGTTACACAATCATTTTTAAGTAGAGAAGTGAAGATTTTTAGTTGGGAGTTTCAATATCAAACTCAAAAATTAATAAAATGAATATACAGAGAAATAGAAAGATGTAGTAGACCTGAAAAACACTATTAACTAAATTGATGTAATTACAATTTATACAGTTTTCACATAACGGTAGGATACAAATTCTATTCAAGTTCTCATAGACTCTAAACCAGTAGACACTGGAACATATCCAGGGACATACGACCAGGTGCAAAAATTTCATGGTCTAAAGGTACTGAAATCATACAGAGTCTGTTCTCTTATCATATATCTCTTATGATAGCCCGTCTTTGAAAAGCAAAAACAATGAATACGGTTGATGGTACACTTCAGAGTATATATAACCTGCTCACGTTGTCCAGGTTGTGGTTTATTTTATAGAGGAAACAGTTCAGTACGTTTATTAGTGAAAGATAGATTGGAAAACTCAATCTTTCTCATTCGTTCTTTTTGCCATTATTCATAAATCAAAAGTTAAACTATGACACTTGATTTCTAAAGTAGGGGATGTAAAAAAAAAAAAGTGAATCCATCTGAGTTTGGGAAGGATTTAGATGGTCATTAGGTTGAGTTATTTTGACAGCTTTCTCCACTGATGTGATTTTATATGTGTTTGTTTGATTATCTGAGCTGTCTCCTGTGCTCGAGTCTAAGGTGTGTGGAGGCAGGGGCTCAGTGTGGGCTCACTGCTCCCCGCAGAGAACCAGTCATGGACCATGACCCAGAGTCAATCAGCTCTAGCTTGAATGTTTGTTGATATAAAGACTGAGTGAATGAACTAACTACCTGTAACTAGTGTTTTGTGCAGTTTCTGTTTAAGGGGGTTGTCTAAAATTTTTTGAATACTTCTATCAAAGAGGAAGTAAAGTTCCATATAAGTTACATGTTTATGTGTTTGAAAGTTATTGTTCAGTCACAAAGTCATGTCTGACTTTTTGTGACCCCATGGACAGCAGTACTCCAGGCTTCCCTGTCCTTCAACATCTTCTAGACTTTGCTCAAACTCATGTTCACTGAATCAGTGATGCCATCTCATTCTGTTGTTCCCTTCTTCTCCCACCTTCAATCTTTCCCAGCATCAGGGTCTCTTCTAATGAGTTGGTTCTGTGCATTAGGTGGCCAAAGTATTGGAACTTCAGCTTCAGCATCAGTCCTTCCAATGAGTATTCAGGACTGATTTCCTTTAGGATGGACTTGTTTGATCTCCTTGCAGTCCAAGGGACTCTCAGGAGTCTTATCCAACACCACAGATCAAAAGTATCAATTCTTTGGCACTCCATCTGCTTTTTGGTCCAACTCTCACATCTATACATGACTACTGGAAAAACCATAGCCTTGACTATATGGACCTTTGTCGGCAAGGTGATGTCTTTACTTTTTAATATGTTGTCTCAGTCTTAAAGTACCTTGAGCCTTTTTTTTTTTTTTTTTTTAAGTAGTGGGACTGTTAGAACTGTTCCAATTCATTTTAGGAAGATATTTTACAAGACAATCCTGTTGACTTTGAAAACCTTTGGAGGTGTGTGAGATAAACTTTAAATGATGGCTGAGTTCATAAAGTTCAACTAAAGTATTTAAACTATAAGCTTTAATTGTTATTTGTGAAACTATTATGCTAGTTGGTTCAAATCAGAGGTCTTCAGTATTATTTCATGTAATTAAAATGTGACTAAAAAGTCACTAAGTATTAATAGGAATCACTAAGATTTCCTTACAAGATCAGATGGTAGGACTCTCATGGTTCCACCATCACTGCACTGAAATTCTTTCTTGTAGCTTCAAGTTTCTCTTCAAGCTTTTTGTTATCATTAGCATTTATTCACTTATTCAGGTGTTAAGTACTAATTCAGGTCCTACTATTTTCCCTGGGTTAGATATCATGCTTTTTTAAAGCAATAAAAGGAATAAAATTAGGTATTAAAGGGGTAAAATTTAGCAATTAGATATTTCATATAAGTGGAGAAAAATATTTCTCCTTTTGTGCTTAGTTCATTTAGCATAATGTTTTCATTGCAATCTATGAAATGTGCCTATGAAATGTGCATGGAATGAAAAATCTATGAAAATGGCATGAAAATCTATGAAATGTGCATGGTATGTTTCACCTATGTCCACTCCTTTTTTTGACTCTTATTTTATTGTGCATATCTGTTGATGGACATTGTTTATGCCCTTTGGCTGTTGTGGATGGTGCTGCAAAGAACATTGGCTTACACTTTAAAAAACAAAAATACAATAGTTTATGAAGTCAAGTTCATTGGGAGGGTTTTCACGAATTTGGAAGAGTGACAGATACTGGAAAGATGTCATGTCCACTTGCTTCATGGTTTTGTTGAGAATCTACCTTATCTATTAAGTAATTTAGGTAATTTATTGATGATTTTGTGCTTTTCTTGAAGGTTTAATACTTTTTAATTTGCTCTCCAAGAGTCAAGACAAATGTGTACATCTTAAAATAAATCATACACCCTATTTAAAGAACTAATCTTTCCAAATGATTCCTTAGAAGGAAACTGTTTATTTGAAGAGACATTAATTAAAAAAAAATGATTTGGGTACTACTAAGTGCATTTTAAAAAACAAAAAGTAAATATGCACTAAAATAATTTGCAGTAATTTTCTACTTATCTAAGAAGCTAATATCGATTTTAAGAGCATACCGAGAGAGGATCAATATTCAGTACATTATCTAACAAGTAGCGTCGTTGTTCATCTCAAATTAAAAATCAAGTTCATAGGGCAACAATGGAGAAACAGACATAGAGAATAGACTTATGGACAAGGGGAGAGGGTGAGATGTATGGAGGGAGTAACATGGAAACTTATATTATTATATGTAAAATAGATTGCCAATGGGAATTTGCTGTATGGCTCAGGAAACTAAAAGGGGCTCTATATCAACCTACAGGGGTAGGATGAGGAGGGAGATGGGAGGGAGTATCAAAAGGGAGCAGACAAAAAAAATCAAGTTCCCAATTGTTCTGCTTAATAGATGCTTAAGTATATTTTAGCAGAGTGAAAATATAAGTGAGTGTATTTTTAGAATTCAGTATCAGTGTATTTAGATGCCAGTTGTATGTTAATCAGTCTTCCTGTCAAAATCTAAGCTCCATAGATTATAAACAGCATCTTTATTGCAGATTTTCTAAACATTGTGTCACCTGATAAAGTTCTCTTCACTTCCTAGCACTTAAGATTAAGACGAGGGAAGGAAAGCTATTGAAATATGAAATTCTTCTTTGAATATGAAATTATAAAGTGAGAATGTACAAATTCAGAATAACTTTAAACTGTTACCTTGCAAAATGTTTTGTTTTCCATAACACTAGTGTGATAAAGTAAAAAAGATTGATCAAAATAATGAGTCTAAATAATAGCCTTTCACTATCATAAAGATGATTATAGTTATCAGTAGACGCCTAGAAGCACTAGGTCCTAACTCCTAACATTAAGTCCAATTTTTATTGCATGGTTATTTAAAGGCATGTAATTAAACTAACCGAGGATTATTTAGAATAGAAAAATTTAAAAATCCTGTTTAAGCAATATTAACAATAGATAATTGAGGTACCTTCTTCCCAATGGCTGAATGTTAATATCAACATTCAACTGAATTTAAGCCGCTGCTGAATACCATCATCTAGAGCAAACTTCTAGAACAACAAGAATACATCTGAAGATTGACTACTCATTTCATGCTCATTCATTTTATCATTGAAAGGTTTCGTGGTCACATTTCAAAAGACATGCTGGCTAGACTAACCCAGTTGGAAGTTTTATTATTTTTATTCAAAATATCTTTGAATCCCTTTGAAAATCATGAATGGAGAAATTTCTCTAAACTTCCTCTGATTTGCTGCAATCTAGACTGCCTCAGCGCATGTTTCTGTGGAAAGGTAAGCTTTTGGTCCAGAGTCATTTCTTAAGGATAAGTTGAGGGTTTGCCCAAGAATCTGAGATCAATCTAGAAGTGAAAACAAGTTGACACAAATTGTCATTATCTTCACAAACAACAACAAAAAATGTCCCAAGCTGTCTTTAAGCTCACGGAAGAAAATTTCATTCCTGAAAACTTTGATGGAGAGAGTTACCAAAACATTTTCCTTGCAAGATTTGCCAATTCAAAGACTTTGTTCATCATCATTTTCTACGGAAAGTTCCAGCTGAACATTTCTCATGTTACCCTGAAGAACTGTATCAAACCTTGACAACAAACTTAATTTTTGTTGTCAAGAACTATAAAGTATATTTCCTATGGCTCTCTAGCTTCTTGACATACATTTTGTATTTGGTCCTTAGTGAAAGGAAAGTGAAGTCACTCAGTCGTGTCCGACTCTTTGCGACCCCAGGGACTGTAGCCTATCAGGCTCCTCCGTCCATGGGATTTTCCAGGCAAGAGTGCTGGAGCAGATTGCCATTTCCATCTCCAGGGGATCTTCCCGACCCAGGAATTGAACCTGGGTCTCCCGCATTGCGGGCAGACGCTTTACTGTCTGAGCCTTGATCCTTAGTTTATTTTATTTTCTTGTTCTTAAAGAAACAAGGTTGGTAGGGAAGGTTGGTGGTCCTATAGTTAAAAGGACTCTGCCTGGCAAATAATCAGAAGACAAGGCTATACGTACTTCTAAGAGCAAAACTAACTGCCTTTCTCTCCCTCAAATCAGGCTTACTACTAGAACAATGTTGCATTTTTTTAATTTCTAGAAGCATTTAGTTTCCAGAAGAGAAAATACATAAAACAGCATCCACTTTCTCTAGCATAATCAATCTAAATAAGATTATATAACATGCTTTCTTAAGTCATTATTCTAAAATACTGAACCATGGAGCCAGGTGTGTTCCTGAAGGTTATGTTGGAGGAGGAAAAATTGAGAGTGAGTGTTGAAACTGAGAAGTGTGGTGGGAAACACAAGTTCATGGGTACTGGATTTGAATCAGATTTTGTGATTTGAGACAAGCCAGTTGCTCTCCCTGGGCCTACATGTTGACTTTCTGATTCTAAACTCATAAGGGTTTAGTCAATAACCTAGTGCTAATGAACATAAAGTACCCAGCATAAGGTCTGACGTATAGTAAGTACTCAAAATTAATTTCTTCCTTTCTTACTCTCATTTTTACTTTATCTTAATGCAAGTTTTTGAGTCAATTGGTACAAAACCTCTATTAATTTTCCTGTGATCACCTCAATAGCAAATACTTCCTTATCACAGAGGATGATTTCTGGTCAGATTAACTTATTTTAATCACATATTAATAACTGGTCCCTGGAAAATACTGAGGGCCAATGATACTTGTGCATATTCAAGAAACCAATGGTATTTAGGTATTGAAGCCAATGAGATTTAATAAATGTTTAATGCATAGTCTTTCTTTGCTTATCTCTGTGTTGAAGTGGACCCTTTTTTATTTCTATGGTGAACATGATCTACATTGTCAATAAATTATTTCCTAGACGTCTTCTGACATCCAGTGTTCCTCTCCCTGATTGTGATCACACATTTTATAAGAACCGTGACCATATAGAGACGACCATGTTAAAGTGATACGTCCTGCTGCATTCCATAATGAATTCATTATGTGAATTCATAATATTTTAATCAAGTTGATTATTACAGCCCTGACTTCAGAAAAATGATATCAGCTCTGACTGCCAGAAAGTACATCTTGGTAATCAGAGGATTGGATCTCCAGGACCTTCTCTTTCTTTTTTTTTTTTTGGATGACCACCCAGAACTAAAACAAGTTTTGGCCTAGTAATTTAGACAGTGTTTAAAATAGGATATATATCTTAAATGAGTAAAATAAATTAGATTAATATAATTTCATATACAATTTAGTCTTTAGAGATACAGAACATTTCAAAGAAAGGCTTTTTCTTTCCCCAAAGATTTTTTTTTTTTTTGAAGAGGACCATTTTTAAAGCCTTTCTTGAATTTGTTCCAATATTTTCTGTTTTTTGTTTATGTTCTTTTTCTTGGCTTTGAGTCGTGTGGGATCTTAGTTCCCTGACCAAGGATCGAACCCACATCCCTTGCATTGGAAGGCAAAATCTTCACCACTGGGCCAACAGGGAAGTCCCCAAAGAAGGGCTTTGAGTTCAACCATTCCGACTGAAAACATGTGGCAGCTTGAGGATGCTGTTGCCTGTGGTGTTGCTTTGGCAAAAGTTAAGTTGAAAGTATAAATTTTGACAACTGGGCAATTAATTTTATTAACATACAGCACAATGGTAATCTCACTGAATTTCCTAGATTTAAGAATCCTAATTAAATAAAACTATTCATTTAAAAACATACACATTTTTCACATAAAACAAAAATGTTCCTCTCCTCTCTTAGCTAGATAATTAAAGTTGTCTTATGGATCACAACCTATTAAATTACTATAATCACCTCCCAGGTATTTGCACCTTAGAATGGACTCTAAATGTTCTCTATATCTTATCTGAAAAAGAAGGGATTCTCTAAGAGTGTTTGCATTAGAAGCACTTGAGTTTTAGTCATAATTATCTGTAGTTGTTTAGTTGCAGCTTAATCAAAAAAAGAATTATGCAGTGAGGGTTTATTAATCCTATGTCAAACTTTGGTTACATAGATAGAAACTATATTTGAACCAAGCTTTAAAATCTCATATGAATTAAAGCTTATTATTAATGTCTGTGCAAACCATACACCATAATTTTGCCAGTATTAGGATGAATAAGAGTCATTTGCAAGTCATTTGAAGGATAATTATAATTCCAAATATATAAAACAGGTTTTTGACCTAGGCTTGAGCCCTTTAATTTATATTCATGTAAATGTGGAAATTTATACAAATGTATGAAAAATATGATTTGCAGGAAGAAAATGCTGGATTCATCACTACTTTTATTATTTACCAGTAGTGTGCCCCTGGACAGTAATTTTATGCCTTCTTCATCATCTATGTATTTATCAAACTTTTTTTTTTCCGGCAATTACTGTGTGCCAGAAAACTGGATAGGAACCAAGGATATAAAATTAAGATGGCACATAGCCTAAAGAAGGTAACCGTTTAGTAGGGCAGAAAGCCATATCAAGAGATAATTATGGGTTAGTGAAGTAATAGATATGTACATGGTATTATGGAGCCTGTTGAGTGTGGGAAGGCATTTCAAGAAGAAGAGAAAACGTTAACAATGAACAGACTTATAGTCCTCGGTGGAAATGAAAGTCATTTACAGCCATTTTGGAGAACATTATGGGCATATCTAGTAAACTTACATATTCATATAACATTTAATTCATCAGCTTTACCTTTCAGAAATTAATAATAAACTATTTGCATGTATGGGCAAACCAATATTCATGGAGAAGTTCACTTATCTGATTCCTTTCCACATTATCCTTTCAAAAATAATTGTCCCAGGAAAAAAAAACCCCTCTCTTCAGTGATGAATAATAAATAAGAAATTAGTATGAGACCTGTAAAAGTGGTGTCCAACTCTGTGCGACTCCATAGACGACAGCCCACCAGGCTTCCCCATCCCTGGGATTCTCCAGGCAAGAACACTGGAGTGGGTTGTCATTTCCTTCTCCAATGCATGAAAGTGAAAAGTGAAAGTGAAGTCGCTCAGTCTTGTCCAACTCTTAGCGACCCCATGGACTGCATGCAGCCTACCAGGCTCCTCTGTCCATGGGATTTTCCAAGCAAGAGTACTGGAGTGGGGTGTCATTGCCTTCTCCAATATAATAAATACAAAACATAAATAATAATCAAAACTCAGATAATAAGTCAACATCTGAAAGACTGTACTGTGAAGCTAAAAATAAATTATGAATGACTTATGTTATGAAATTAAAAAGAAAGGATTGTTTTTAATGGATAAATTGCTTCTCAGCAATGAACTCGAAAAGAAGATGCAAGTACTCAAGGAGAAAATCATAGAAGACAGAAAAACATTTTAAGGATTTAACAAATACTTACATAATGGTTATTATGTGACAATCACTATCTTAGGCACTTTACAGTTGTCATCTGACTTAATCCTTATAGTAACTATAATAAAAATACTACTGTTATTCCCAGTTTACAGACATGAATTCTGGGATATACAGAAAGATTAAATAATTTGCTGAAGTTCACACAGCAAAGATATATAGTGAGGATACTTATAAATTTAAAAAAAAATTCCTCTTAAAATTCTTGCAAAAGGAAAATAAACCCAAACTGTAGCCTACCAAATTTTGTGTCATAAAAATTTGCACTATAATGACAGAAAAGAGACTAAATCCTTTAACTTATAAAATCCGCTGCTCATAAAAATCATGAAAATGTCCAACAACCAATAGAAAAGTTGGCAAAATATATAAGCAGAAAATTGTAAGAAAATGAGGCAAAGAATGATTTTGTTTATAAAATAAAAATGATTTATAAACCAAAGCAAACATGTTGAATCTCATCCATAGTCGACACATGTCAACAAAATGATCCAATGTAATTTCTGATGCTCAGATCAACTCAGGTTACTTGGCGATAGTCCGTGTTATGTGTTGGCAAGTGAATCCTCACACATTGTTGGTGGGAGTGTATTTAGTATCATTTTGGAAAGAAATCTTTTAATGATATGCATGCCCTTTTATCCCTAAACTTCCCTTGTAATAATTTATCCCACAGATCTTTTCAGACTTCTGCTTAAAGATGCCTGTTTAAGGAAGAACCCCTATGACAACACTGTTTGCAGTGGTAAACGATTAAAACTAGTTCAGTGAAATCATTAAAAGGGGTGGCTACGTGGTTGTGGTGTATAGACAGTGGAATATTATGCCTCTGTTAGAATGAGTAAAGCAGATCTCTATAGGCTAAGATGTTGACATGAATAGGGGTTGGGAGACAATTCTCCATGGGTCTCCTATGTTTCTGTCCTTTCTTTCATCACAGGCACTGATTGCTTTCATTCCAGAATATCATTTCATGTATGTTTGTACAGTCTTGCAAGACACAGCCAGTGTCTCTTTCTGAAGCAGAAGGTTTGTTTATAACCTAGTGTAATAAAATAGTGCACCCGTCTTTGGCACAGATTCTGGCATGCTTTGTTATTGTTCAGTTGCTCAGTTGTGTCTAATTCTTTGTGACCCCATGGACTGTAGCATGGCAGCCTTTTCTATCCTCCCCTACCTCCGGAGTTTGCTCACAGATTCATGTCCATTGAGTTGGTGATGCTACCCTGCCATCTCATCCGCTGCTGCCCCCTTCTGCTTTTAACTTCAGTCTTTCCCATCATTAGCGTCTTTTCCAATGAGTTGGCTCTTCACATCAGGTGGCCAAAGTATTGAGGCTTCAGCTTCAGCATCAGTCCTTCCCAATGAATATTCAGGATTGATTTCCCTTAGGATGGATTGATTGGATCTCCTTGCAGTCCTGGGGACTCTCAACAGGCATGCTTCAGATCAGGTCAGTCGCTCAGTCGTGTCCGACTCTTTGCGACCCCATGAACTGCAGCACGCCAGGCCTCCCTGTCCATCACCAGCTCCCGGAGGTCACTCAGACTCACACCCATCAAGTCAGTGATGCCATCCAGCCATCTCATCCTCTGTCGTCCCCTTCTCCTCCTGCCATCAATCCCTCCCAGCATCAGAGTCTTCTCCAATGAGTCAACTCTTCGCATGAGGTGGCCAAAATACTGGAGTTTCAGCTTTAGCATCATTCCTTCCAAAGAAATTCCAGGATTGATCTCCTTCAGAATGGACTGGTTGGATCTTCTTGCAGTCCAAGGGACTCTCAAGAGTCTTCTCCAACACCACAGTTCAAAAGCATCAATTCTTCGGCGCTCAGCCTTCTTCACAGTCCAGCTCTCACATCCATACATGACCACAGGAAAGACCATAGCCTTGACTAGGCGAACCTTTGTTGGTAATGTCTCTGCTTTTGAATATGCTATCTAGGTTGGTCATAACTTTCCTTCCAAGGAGTAAGCGTCTTTTAATTTCATGGCTACAGTCACCATCTGCAGTGATTTTGGAACCCAGAAAAATAAATTCTGACACTGTTTCCACTGTTTCTCCATCTATTTCCCATGTAGTGATGGGACCAGATGCCATGATCTTCGTTTTCTGAATGTTGAGCTTTAAGCCAACTTTTTCACTCTCCACTTTCACTTTCATCAAGAGGCTTTTTAGCCCCTCTTCACTTTCTGCCATAAGGGTGGTGTCATCTGCATATCTGAGGTTATTGATATTTCTCCCAGCAATCTTGATTCCAACTTGTGTTTCTTCCAGTCCAGCATTTCTCACGATGTACTCTGCATAGAAGTTAAATAAACATGGTGACAATATGCAGCCTTGACGTACTCCTTTTCCTATTTGGAACCAGTCTGTTGTTCCATGTCCAGTTCTAACTGTTGCTTCCTGACCTGCATACAGATTTCTCAAGAGGCAGATCAGGTGGTCTGGTATTCCCATCTCTTTCAGAATTTTCCATAGTTTATTGTGATCTACACCGTCAAAGGCTTTGGCATAGTCAATAAGGCAGAAATAGATGTTTTTCTGGAACTCTCTTGCTTTTTCGATGATCCAGTGGATGTTGGCAATTTGATCTCTGGTTCCTCTGCCTTTTCTAAAACCAGCTTGAACATCAGGAAGTTCACGGTTCACATATTGCTGAAGCCTGGCTTGGAGAATTTTGAGCATTACTTTACTAGCGTGTGAGATGAGTGCAATTGTGCGGTAGTTTGAGCACTCTTTGGCATTGCCTTTCTTTGGGATTGGGATGAAAACTGACCTTTTCCAATCTTGTGGCCACTGCTGAGTTTTCCAGATTTGCTGGCATATTGAGTGCAGCACTTTCACAGCATCATCTTTCAGGATTTGGAATAGCTCCACTGGAATTCCATCACCTCCACTAGCTTTGTTCCTAGTGATGCTTTCTAAGGCCCATTTGACTTCACATTCCAAGATGTCTGGCTCTAGGTCAGTGATCACATCATCATGATTATCTGGGTCGTGAAGCTCTTTTTTGTACAGTTCTTCTGTGTATTCTTGCCACCTCTTCTTAATATCTTCTGCTTCTGTTAGGTCCATACCATCTCTGTCCTTTATCGTGCCCATCTTTGCATGAAATGTTCCTTTGGTATCTCTGATTTTCTTGAAGAGATCCCTAGTCTTTCCCGTTCTGTTGTTTTCCTCTATTTCTTTGCATTGATCACTGAAGAAGGCTTTCTTATCTCTTCTTGCTATTCTTTGGAACTCTGCATTTAGATGTTTATATCTTTCCTTTTCTCCTTTGCTTTTCGCTTCTCTTCTTTTCACAGCTATTTGTAAGGCCTCCCCAGACAGCCATTTTGCTTTTTTGCATTTCTTTTCCATGGGGATGGTCTTGATCATGCTTATTCCACGTATATTATAAGAATCAGGATCCCCACCCAGGAGATTTCTCTCCCATAAACCTGCCACATGTGTAGGAATCACCCGCTCCTCCTTGTGTTGTCCTGTGGGGACTGGAGCTTGGGTAACTGACAGAAATCAAGATATCAGTTACTGCTATTGATGTGAGTTATACAGTCCTTAGACTCTGAACCCATAGTCTCATGTCTTCTGCCAGAGTCCATGAAGTGGTACAGGCTTATTTGTTCTTGCTGCTGCTGCTGCTAAGTCGCTTCAGTCGTGTCCGACTCTGTGCGACCCCATAGACGGAAGCTCATCAGCCTCCCCCGTCCCTGGGATTCTCCAGGCAAGAACACTGGAGTGGGTTGCCATTTCCTTCTCCAATGCATGAAAGTGAAAAGAGAAAGTGAAGTCACTCAGTCGTGTCTGACTCTTAGCGACCCCATGGACTGGAGCCTACCAGGATCCTCCGTCCATGGGATTTTCCAGGCAAAAGTACTGGGGTGGGGTGCCATTGACTTACTAGTCTCAAATAGAGGAAAATCAGATCTCAGCCCCTTCTTTGCAATTTTTCTTTACTTGTCATGTTATAACCATACAGAATATTTAATATTACAGTGTCTTGAAATTAGGCATGCTTTTGTTGAACAAATATTAAAAGCATAGGTGATTATCTTCCGTTTTTAGGTATATCCATTTTGTGTGACATAGAAGCAAAGGTATTACTTTCTTTATGATTTCTCTACTTGTTAACAGTAGGACAAAGAATGGTATTCAATTTGAAAGCCAGTGTTTTCAGAAACAGAATTTGAGTATAAATAAATATGCTAAAGTAATTAGCCTCCAGTTAAAATTAATTAATTTAAAAAATACATGTGGTTGTTGTGTCAGATGTGCTCCTGCACCTGTAACTTGTCTCTTTGTGAAACCTTTTTTTTTAATTATTAACTTTTATTGGAGTATATAGTTGCTTTATAATGCTGTGGTAGTTTCTACTGTGCAGCAAAGTGAATCAGATATATCCCTTCTTTTTTGGACTTTCTTCCTATTTAGAGTACTGAATAGTGTTCCCTGTGCCATACAGTAGGTATAATTATTTTATACATAGTATCAGTAGTGTGTGTGTGTACACACACCCACACACACACACACACATATATATATATATCAGTTCCAGTTCTTCCCACCCCACTTCCCCTTTGGTACCCATATGTTCTCTGTGTCTCTATTTCTGCTTTGCAAATAAGATCATCTATACTGTTTGTCTAGATTCCACAGATATGCGTTAATATACGCCTTCACAGTTCTTTACCAAATCTCTCCAAGATATATTTTAGGGAGAAAAATAACATCAAAGCTAAGAACAAAGTCTGTTGCTAATTTTAAGAAAACTGATAAGTGAGTATATGTGAAGATTTAACTTTATTTAACTTGAAGCTTGCATATTTGGCTAAGCAAAGGAAATACTGCTTTTAATTCCTTTTCAAATTTTCTCTGATACTCGTTATGAGTTTTCCTCTTATTTTCCAACTGTTCACTGAATGCCAGTGAAAAAAGTAAAATAATTAAACATGACTTAGTTCAAGCTTGCTTAAAACTTAGTGTGATTCAGTGGTGTAATGATGAGCTTAGGTTTAATTAACTCTCTTCAGAATAAATATTCCAGTCTCTTTATTCTTCTTTCTTTCCTTAAATTGTCTAAGATACACTGGGAAACATGGATTTTACTGATGCTATGTGTTCACGCAGGATGCGGGAGGGTGAGGAGGCAGAGAAGGACAAGTGGCAGGGTGGGAGAAAGAGGGGAAGGTGCCAAAGGATTGAGAAACAACTGATAAGACAAGGACTTAAATGTCAATTGAATTAAGGAATAAAAAGCATATTAAATTTTCTAATGTCAGTAGAATGGTGGGACTGAAATCAGATTATAGATAAAAGGTGAGACTGTGAGTGGAACACTACCTACCTGGAGCTTTAAATAAGGAATGGAGCATTGATTTGGAATAGAGACTAAGAATAGGGACTTGGGTTTCCTAGAGGGGGTGTTGATTACCTTTAGTAGAGACCAGGAGACACTTGATGAATTTCACAGTATAAGAGGAAGATGCTAACAACGAAGCTGAGGTTGAATCAGAGTAGAGAGAGGAAGCAGGGTTTCCAAAGAACTAGATGGCAAAGAAATCCCTGAAAGGGATGGACCTTGACACAGCCTCTGGGGCTGCAGGAAGGAGGCAACGTGGATGAGGGTTCCTTAAGAGGGAGAAAGGATAGAAAGCTGGGGGATTTCATTCCTGGTCACCCTTGTGGGTAGCCAAGCTGAGTGGGAGACTGGACAGCTTGGTTAAAAGTTTAGAGGAATTGTTGAAAGGCATTAACTGAGAATTTTCGCTTCAGTAGGTGAGGATGGTAATACTGGTTTTCTGGGGTTTTTTTCGTGTCATTTTGATAACCAAATAATACAAATTAAAGTGATTTGTAACTCAGAATTTTAATGTTTTTTATTTTTAAGTGTTTTAGTATGTATTTTCCAGAGTAAATATCTCTATACCAATGTAAAAAGGAATGCAAGATACATTATCTAGAATGATTAAAAAGGGATATTTTGAAATTGAATGGTAGGTGAAACTTATCTATCATGGATTATGATAATAACTATAACTTTTCAGAGACATAACTCATGACTCAATCACAGAGAGTGCATCCTGGGGGTTGGTAAGTTTAGAATTGTTTGTATTTTTTGTTTTAACTTCCATGTATTTATTCATTATTTTTGGCTGTGCTGGGTTCTCGTTGCTGCGCGGGCTTTTCTGTAGTTGTGGCGAGCGGGAGCAGCTCTCTAGTTGTGGGGCACGGACTTCCCCGTTGCAGTGGTTTCTCTTGCTGCGAAGCATGGGCTGTAGGGCACGCGAGCTTCGGTAGTTGCAGCTCACGGGCCCGTAGTTGTGACTCCCGGGCTCTTGAGCACCAGGCCCAATACTTGTGGCGTACGGGCTTAGTTGCTCCAAGCCAGGTGGGATCTTCCCGGATCAGGGATAGAACCCACGTCTCCTGCATTGGCGGGGGGAGGATTCTTTACCACGGAGCCACCAAGGAAGCTCCCAAACTGTTTATATTTTCGTGCGAAGATATTCCTTCTCTTTGGAGCTCAGGCTAATACCACTGTCGTCATACTCTTTTCCCATTCTCAAAACACCTTGAGTTTAATGGCTTCAAAACAAGCGAGCACGCTGGCTATTATGGCAAACTTTCCTTTCTTTCTGTTTTTTTTTTTTTTTTTTTTTTTTAACTTCAAACAGCAATAGTTAATTTGTGCTCACATATCCATGAGAGTCCCTTGGACTGCAAGGAGATCCAACCAGTCCATTCTGAAGGAGATCAGCCCTGGGATTTCTTTGGAAGGAATGATGCTAAAGCTGAAACTCCAGTATTTTGGCCACCTCATGCGAAGAGTTGACTCATTGGAGAAGACTCTGATGCTGGGAGGGATTGAGGGCAGGAGAAGGGGACGACAGAGGATGAGATGGCTGGATGGCATCACTGACTCGATGAATGTGAGTCTGAGTGACCTCCGAGAGCTGGTGATGGATAGGGGAGGCCTGGCGTGCTGCAGTTCATGGGGTCGCAAAGGGTCGGACACCACTGAGTGACTGATCTGATCTGATCTGATCCATGGTTTGAGTGGGAGGGCGTGCTCGGTTGTGCTCAGTTGTGCTTGACTCTTTGTGACCCCATGGACTGTAGCCCACCAGGTTCTTGGTCCATGGGATTACTAGGCAGAATACTAGAGCATATCGCTATTCCCTTCTCCAGGGGATCTTTCCCCACACAGGGATTGAACCTGTGTCTCCTGCAACGCCTGCATCAGCAGATGAATTCTTTACCACTGAGCCACCTGGGAAACCTTTGGGTGGGAGTTATAAACTAGTCACATGTTTGGTGCAGATCTGCTCCACAAGTCTTGTCAATTGATGATAAGAGAAAAAGTCAAGCCCCAGCTGTGCAAAGCATATTTCAAGCCTTTGCATAAAGATCTATTAGTATCCCATAGGCCAAGTGAGTTGTGTGTCCAAGCCAATTTCCTTTCCTTTTGATCCTCTGAACATACTGCTCGGTTAAGTTTGCCTCTCCTCTTCCAATATATATGGTTTCTATAAGAGCTACTTATGAATGAGCTGTGTCTAGTTTTTATTCCTCCTGAAATGAGTAGGGATGTCAGAACAGTGTAACAGTATTATATCCTAAAAAGCATCTTTGCCCTCTGGTTTTATTACCAATTTCACTTTTCTGTCTACTGATCTAGATTTTAATTTTTAAAAAGGAGCCAACAGTGACAACTTATTTAAAAATTTTTACCTTGTCCATGAGTTGCTTTTTTTTCCAATTTTCTAAATGACTTCTTGAGTTCCTAAAAAGTTTTAAAAATGAATAGTAATGAGCTCAATTTAGTCTCCATGCCAACTACTGATAAGTATTTTTTTTCTGCTGGCTGATCTTTGTATTGTAGAAAGTGTCTTGACTTAAAGTGCTTTACTTGCTTTCAAGAGAGTAGTTTCATTTTTTCCCAATCAAGTGAACCAAACTGTCAACAACTTTTATTCAGTACCTGCTTTTATGAACAGCTTAGAGGAGAGGTACCCTACGGGGTTATTGAAATAATAGAAAAGTCCTTGCTATTAGAAGATTTACATTAAAGTTGGACTGAACATATAAATGTTTATTAATTTTTTAAGTAAGTGAGAAGGAAATAAAATAATAAATTGCTACCATCTGCTCCTTTTTAGTTGGTTGAGGATAAAATACCTCAAGAATCTTTTGATCGTAATGCTTGAAGACCTTGAGGTGATCATAGCTTTGTTTTAGCCATTGCACAGACTTCTTTAAGGAGCAATAGGAGAGGTCTTTTTTAAAAAATAGATTTTTTTTAAAGGTAGATTATTAAAAGTCCATGTTTTTGGTAGTGTCCACTTCTGGGCATATTTTAGAAGCTCTGTATGGGGGAACTGTCCCACAGACAACTGGAATTTAGGAGTTGCAACAGGGCCAACAGGAAAGGCCCAGTATTCTTTTCAAACAAATAAAGTGGTTTTATTTTCTAGAAAATAGGGTTTGGGAAATGGAGGCATCCTAGGCAGAATGATTAGAAAGATAAGTCATGGAGAATCATTTTATCTGTTTCCCAATGACTGCCCAGGCAGTGTGCTTTGTTATATGGGGGATTTCTATTGGGTTTTTTTTCCTACTGACTTTTTAAGATTTATTTTTATTCGCATGCAGTTGATTTACAATGTTGCATTAGTTTCTGCTGTACAGCAAAGTGAATCAGTTATACATGAGTGAGCTACCCAAGAGTGTATATATAGACATATATAAACATGTATGTATGTACATATACATGGCCTGTGTCATGTGCTTGCCCGCTCACAGCTGTTTCACCTATATGTACATATATGTATCTCCATTGAGATCCATATATACATATCTCCATTGACCTGATTCCTTGACACATATCTTTATCTAAATGAGAAGGAGGTGGGTGATGGTGAGTATGGAGCTTCATTTTGTTCCTAGTAAAACTTGGGAGATGTCACTCATTCCCAATTTCCTAGTCTGGTTACAGTGTTCTGAGATTCTTAGATTCCAGTTTGACTAAGTTCATTTCCATCAACTAAGAAATACTGTTGGTGGATAGTGAGAAATGGCAACCCACTCCAGTATTCTTGCCTGGAAAATTCTACGAACAGAGGAGCCTGGCAGGCTACAGTCCATGGGGTTACAAAGAGCCGGACCCGACTGGGCGACTTTCACAAGACTTGAGTGGCTTCTATCATTTGGAGTATTTGAGATGAAGAGATGCTCTTGAATAAAATACCCCTACACAGAACAACAAGCCAAGGAAGAAACTAAAGGAGCTGAGGGTACATTTTATTTTTTTTAATTACATAAGAAAATGAGGGAATTTTGGTAAAGGTTTCTGATGAAAAAGTTCTTAGAACTGGAGCTAGAGGAATAGAGAACTGAAAGTTTCTATCATCTGGTCCAGTAATCTTTCTTTCTCTTTCCCTTCTCAAGAAACCTGAGAAATACAGTACATCCTCTAATGATGGGGTAGGGTGGGAACACCAGCTTCTTGATAAACATGGATAAAACAGAGCAGGGAAGACAATTCTAATATTTCCCCATTAAAGACACTTGGGCTTCCTGTTGGCTCAAGTGATAAAGAAACCACCTGCAATGCAGGAGACCCTAGTTTGACTCCTGGGTTGGGAAGATCCCCTGGAGAAGGGATAGGCTACCCACTCTAGTATTCTTGGGCTTCCCTGGTGGCTCAGCTGGTAAGGAATCCGCCTGCAATGCAGGAGACCTGGATTTGATCCCTGGGTTGGGAAGATCCCCTGAGGAAGGGAACAACTACCCACTCCAGTATTCTGGCCTGGAGAATCCCATGGACTGTATTGTTCATGGGGTCACAAAGAGTTGGACACGACCGGACTGAGCGACTTTCACTTTAAAGACACATACCCTGCATCCCTTGAGAAATACTGTATTTATGTACATGTTTAATTTACCAGACCAAAAAGTACAAATGAGCCCTAAAATGTTAGAATGTTAACTCACCTGGTGAAGATCAGAAGACCAACTATGGCAGAATATATATGAGCACCTAGGTTTCCTGAATTTCCAAGCTAGTGCTTGTGTCTGAGTGTCTTGTATAATTCTTGACTATGATATATAATTATATGTTTGTGAAATTTACTACCCAAGATTCAGCCAAAACATTCAGCACAGTGAGGTCTAGAGAAATCAGATAACTAGACTCCTGAATTCTTTAATCTGCCAGCTTTAGCATTATTTAATTTCCAATAGTAAAGTCTGATGGTTTTGCTGTTAGGTTTCTTTCAACAAGTATTGAGTAATCCAGTTCTGAGCATGTGAGTTACAAAAGGAAACATCAAAGACTAAACTGGTGTCATCAAGCCGCCAGTCCTCACTGACCCCACTTTTCCTGGAGCAAAAAGGTGCTCTCATGTTTGTTGTTGTCTATTTCAAGGTTATTGTGTGGCTCTAGCAGTGTATCTGACATGCATAAAGAATAATTTTTTAACGTCTGTCCTCCTATAGATGAAAAATTATTTTCAGTAGTAATGATGGGGGAGTAATTAATAATTAAGATTTATTTCCAGCTTTATTAAAATACAGTTGACATGGAATTGTGTAAGCTTAAGGTGTGCAGCATAATAATTTACATATAAATAATAGCCACAATAACTTTGGTTAACATCTGTCATCTCATAGAAATACAAAGAAAGAAGAGAAGGTTTTTGTCATGAGAACTCTTAAGATTGACTTCCTTAACTTCTGAATATACTGTACATCAGGGTCCCCAACCTCCAGAATTTAATGCTTGATAATCTAAAGTTGTCCTGATGTAATAATAATAGAAATAAAGTGCACAATAAATGTAATGAGCTTGAATTATCCTGAAAACATTCCTGCCCTGGTCAGTGGAAAAATTGTCTTCCACAAAATTGGTACCTAGTGCCAAAAAGGTTGAGGACCACTGCTTCATTTGTGTGTGTGTGTGTGTGTGTGTGTGTGTGTGTGTGTGCACGCACACGCTTAGTCACTCACTCTTGTCCGACTCTTTGCAACCCCATGGACTGTAGCCGCCAGGCTCCTCTGTCCATGGGGATTCTTTAGGCAAGAATACTGGAAGGGGTTTCCGTTCCCTTCTCCAGGGGATCTTCCCAACCCAGGGATTGAACCTGGGTCTCCTGCATTGGAGGCAGATTCTTTACCATCTGAGCCACCAGAGAAGCCCTATGTGTATTAACTATGGTCATCGTGTTGTACGTGACATACTGGTGCTTATTCATCATACAACTGGAAATCTGTACTTTTTGACCACCTTCATCCAATTCTCTGTCCCCGCCCTGTTAAGTACAAACCTCTTTTTTTTATGAGTTTGGTTTTGGGCTCATTTGTTTGCCTGGCTCGTTATTTTCAGATTCCATGTGTAAGTGAAATTATGCACTATTTCTCTTTCTCCATCTGACTTATTTCACTTTGCATTTTGCCCTCAGGTCCCTTCATGTTGTTCCAAATGACAGGATCGCCTTCTTTCTCATGGCCGAGTAGTAGTCCATTCCACCTCTGCCCCCGTAGCCCCAAGGAGACTGGGACCAGGACCTTCTACCACAAAGATCTCCACATGTCTTCCAGAGCTTGCTGTGGCTTTCGCCCTAGTCTGGGGTGGTGCAGATGTCCTGGGACTGGGGGTGATCAGCAACCTCGACTGTGGGAGGAGTGGGGGAGAAGAGGGGCTAGCAGAGCTGTGGAAGCACACGTGGACCTGGGCCGGGCGGTTGGTGGGAATTCTCAGGCCCTCCTAGTGTAGCATAGAAATGGGAACAGGGGAGCTGCTCTCAGCTCTAGCCATTTATTTTCATATCTAAGAAGGAATAAAAAGACCACATCTTATGTGTGAATATGTAGTTCAGTTCAGTGGCTAAGTCGTGTCTGACTCTTTGTGACCTCATGGACTGCAGCATGCCAGGCTTCCCTGTCCTTTACCATCTCCTGGATTTTGCTCAAACTCATATCCATTGAGTCAGTGATGACATTTAACCATCTCCTCCTCTGTTGTCCCCTTCTTGTGTCTTCAGTCTTTCCCAGCATCAGGGTCTTTTCCAATGAGTTGGTTCTTTGCATCAGGTGGCCAAAGTGTTGGAGCTTCAGCTTCAGCACCAGTCCTTCCAATGAATATTCAGGGTTAATTTCCATTAGGATTGATGCTGTGATCTCCTTGCAGTCCAAGGGACTCTCAAGAGTTTTCTCCAGCACCACAGTTTGAAAGATCAATTCTTCTGTACTCAGCCTTCTTTATGGTCCAACTCTCACATCCTTATGTGACTGTTACAGAAACCATAGCTTTAACTTTATGGACCTTTACTGGCAAAGTCATGTCTCTGCTTTTAAATATTTCATCTAGGTAGGAAAGAGGATAATTAGGATCTGTTACTTACAACTCTTGAGGATTAAATTATGCCCCACTAAAGGATGGGTGAAATCCCTCCACCCAGTGCCTTGAATGTGACATTTGGGAAGACAGTCTTTGAAGATGTAATTAAGATGTGGTCCTCCAGAAGTCTGAGGGACTCTAAATCCAGTGACCCGTGCACTTAGAAGGAGAAAGATTTGAAGACACAGACATACAGAGGAAAAACCACATGAAGACAGAAGCGGAGCAAGGAAAGCTTTCTCAGACAAGGAGCACCAGGACTGCAGGCAGCCACCAGTAGATGGGAGGCAGGAATGGGAGCATGCCTCTGGCAGACCCCCTAGAAGGATTCAGACCGTTGGCACCTTGATGTCAGTTTGGGGGCACTAGAGCCGGGAGTGAGGACATTTTTGTTGTTTTAAGCCTTTCAGTTTATGGTACTTTGGATGACAGCTGCAGCAAACTAGAACACAGTGGATAAAGTGTTTTGCCGAATGGGATGTTCGGCGAAGCCACGTTGTTGACACTACAGTGGAGATTACCTTGCTTCCATAATACAGCAGCCTCATTCCCTGAGGTTGGCCAAAGTTCTTTAACCTTGGGTAAAGAGGATCTTCCCTGGTGGCTCAGACGGTGAAGAATCTGCCTGCAACACAGGAGACCCAGGTTTGATTCCTGGGTCGGGAAGATCCCCTGGAGAAGGAAATGGTTACCCACTCCAGTATTCTCGCCTGGAGAACTCCAGGGACAGAGAACCTACTGGGCTACAGTCCAAGGGGTCGCAAAGAGTCGGACACGGCTGAGTGACACTTTCCCTTTCAAAGAGTAGGACTTATCAAAAGATTCTTTTCTTTCTAAAAACATTGTGCACTTATCTCCCGATAAAGTTATATAGGCTATTCCTTGGAAATTTTTGACAGTGAAAAATAGTCTACTCCCATGCGCTTTCCTAAATAGAGGAAAGCGAATCAAGAAGACCCTACGGGGCATGAAGTTTAGATAAAACATAAAAGCAGATGACCCTATCCTACCTTAGCTGTCATCTTTGCCTGCAGTCAGATGCTTAAGGAAAAGCTGAAAACACATTACCTGGCAGCGTGTGCCTAAGATGTTAACGTAAGATGTGAGGAAAAGGGGCCCCCTAATAAAAAAAAATTGTGTATTCTAAATAAAGTTAAATAGCTTTTTCTTGAAAGGACCGCTGATGGGCTTCAGTGTGCTGGTATATATCATGACATGCTAAGAGAAGAATATAGCATGTCTCTTTCCATGTTTATTTTATCATAGAGCCTCTTATGGAAGAAGTTTCTGAAACTGCACCTCCATGTACTAATAACTTTGGGGTATAAGCACCTAAAATATAGCTTCTACTGATGCTTTGTGGAGTCATTGTGAGATGAATGAGCCTTTTAGTATCATCTGTACATTTTCCTAATTTTTCTTCTACTTTTCCAAATCTCCACTTTAAAAAGTCTGTAACCTTTGACCCACAAACCATTACCCACCTCTGTCATATATACCTTAGTTTGGAGTTAAAGATCTTCCATCCAATATAAAAGATGTATTCTTTTTCTAGGTAGTTCCTTGTCTTCTAAATCATTCTTATTTTCTTCATAGTTGATATTGGGCTTTTGTTATTGGGATGAACCATAAGAAATAGCTGACATTTAACTTATTGAAGTGGTTGTTTCTTTGCTGTATGACACAGGGAGCTCAAACCTGTTGCTCTGTAACAACCTAGAGGAGTGGGATGGGGTGACAGGGAGATTCTAGAGAGAGGGGACCTATGTGTACCTATGATTGATCCATGTTGGTGTATGGCAGAAAGCAACACCATATTGTAAAGCACTTATCCTTCAATTAAAAATAAATAAATTTATTTTAAAAGTGGCTATTTCACATTGTTTAACCTAATACACTAATATTATTAAAGAATCATTAACAGTGACCGAGATTCTTAATTCACCAAAAGAGGTTTAGCCACTTTAAGAATTTGGCTGAATACGTTCATAAATAGACTGGATGGTTGGCAGGAGAGATCACTTATGCTTGTCAGTGATACCAAGTTGGCTGAGACTGACAGTATCATGTAGGACCAGACAGGGATGCAAGATGATACGATCAGTTTGACAAAGTAACATGCACTGGATAAAATGAATTGCAATTAGGGTGCAGGCAAGGTGTTGTTTGTAAAACAGAATAATTAATTCAAAAAATGCAACAGCAATAGAAACCCTTATATGGACTGGCCCACATGCAGAGGAGTTTTAAAGTCAGAGCCGACCAGAGACCCAGGCTCTGCCCAACATGCCCACGTAGCATGCCCTTGAGCCGTCCACTCAGACTGACCATCTGGACCTCATCATGTGGATTTTGGCCGCCACCGCAAATGACTGTTGGCCCCAGATCAATGATTCCGTTTCATTGTGGCCTATGAGAAATTCATAGTGCCTGAAATAGGCACGAAGACATAGCACTGTCATCTTGAATAATATACAAATACTCTCTCCCTGGTGGCTCGGATAGTAAAGAATCTGCCTGCAGTGCAGGAGACCAGGGTTCGATCCCTGGGTCAGGAAGACCCCCTGGAGAAGGAAATGGCAACCCACTCCAGCATTCTTGCCTGAAGAATTCCATGGACAGGGGAGCCTGGTGGGCTACAGTCCATGGGGTCACAAAGAGTCAGACAAGACTGAGTGACTAGCACCTTCTTCTTCATTCTCCCTGCAACCCATTCAAACTCTGCTCACCTTTCAAAGCTCAGTTAAAGGTTAAAGAAGTCCAGAAATCTCTCCTCTTCTGTAGGTCATAGACTACATCCTTCAACTTCAAACAACATCCAGCAAACGGTTCTGGCTGAACATAACACAATCCTCTTTGCATATTAGCCTTGACTTTGCAGTTTGTAAATCCCTTGAGGACAAAGACCAAGGATTGTATGTGTTTTGCACTTCTGTCTAATATGCAGTCAATAAAAAATTAGCTGGCTTCTTCAAACAAGACTTGATAAAATTAATGACCACAAAAATAAAAACAGCAAAATGTTGATTTGAGAGAATGAAAGGTTGAGAAACTTTTGTGAAGGTGGATGGCTATGACTCTTATCCTTTTGACTCCTGAACCAAATTTTCCCATCAGGAAACAAAATGTATACTTATTTTTCATGTTAACCTTATCCCAAAGTGGGAAAATTATAAATATATAGAGATATATATTTAATATATCTATACAATTTTATTGCATATGAAATTCAAATAAACATAAGGCCAATGTTTAGTAGAATTTTATCTAAGATTCCTTACTTAGAGTTTGTGGTTTTATGTGTTATAAAATGCAGCTAAATGGAAACAATTTTATTGGGTTTTTGTGTCTTAAATGTGCAAGTGCCTGGTGGACTTTTTTAGTGCTAAATTTTCTGATCATGTGTTTTTTAGACCTCTGGTTAATTATCTAGCCTAATGTCTCTATGAGTTAATCTTTTTAGAATGAGTTATCAAAGTTGATTTTGGAAATAAAGCCCACATAGTCCATTGTATGGAGTATAAATAGTACTACCCGTCCCCCTCCCCTGCCAGCTGCTGTCATATACTTGTGTTTGAATTTATTATGGTTCATTCCTGAGCCAGCACCACTCTTAAGATTCTTTGGAGAACAGTCTAAGTCTAACTGGATGTTGTTAAATTCTCAGGCCATGGTAAGTGTGACTGTGGCAGATGCAAATGTGATGAAGGATGGTTTGGTGACGCTTGCCAGTACCCAACCAACTGTGACCTGACCAAGAAAAAGAGTAACCAAATGTGCAAGAATTCTCAAGACATCATCTGCTCTAATGCAGGTAAGAATTTTGTCCCCAGAGCATCCTCAAATGAAATCATCAAAGTTGGGTTCTTAATGGAAATATGTAGGCGTCGAGAAATGTTGAACCTCAGAGTGAGACTGCTTTTGAGTGTTTTTTTTTTTTTGAAATGAAATTCAGATAAATCAATTGGGAAAAATGTCATCTTGCTGAGACTGGCAAGTCTGATGCTCTCCAGCTGTTCCACATGCCTCCTTCAAGCAGGATATTTTCTGGAATAAAAATCCCTGACAGCATCTTATGTCAACTGTGAGCCATGTTTTCAAATGCTGGATTAATTCTTTTAAAAAGGATTTGTATAAACTGAATTAATTGTTCTCTGTTACAGATCAAGGGGGCTTTGAATTCATATGTTACCATCAGATAGAACTAAACTTTTCAAATTTGATGGAGGTTTCAGGTGCCCCGGATATGAAACCCATTGAAGAAGATAGTGACAGCAAGAGTTTTATTTAACTGAAATATTTTTCTATCTTGTAGATGTCATTTAAAACTATTTTCTTAGAAATGTACAGAGGAGCTGTTAAAATTAATTACCCAAATCATATAAAACTCAACAACTATGGTTTGGGTTTTAATGATGTTTAGCCAATATTACTATACTTAAATATTCTTTTGACAGTTGAGCACACAGAAGCTCAAAGTCAGTTTATATTCTTAATCCCGGTTGAAGCTGGGAATGCTCCTGTCCTCACTGGAGGCTCTGATTTCATTGCTTTGGCATCTGATATGAACTGTAGTGGGTTTTTTAAGTTCTCTGGGTAGTTCTTCAGCACAGTGGTCCCTAATCTTTTTGTCACCATGGACCAGTTTCATGGAAAAATTTTTCCAAGGACTGAGAGTGGGATGGATGGTTTAGGGATGATTCAAGGGCATTGCATTTATTGTGCATTTTATTTCTATTATTATTACATCAGCTCCATCTCAGATCATCAGGCATTAGATCCCGGAGGTTGGGCACCCCTTCTTAAGTAGATCTGGGGGTATGAGTTCTTGCTTTGTGTGCTCCAGGCCAGGGTTTGACGACACGTGAATACCTGCCCTCCTGAAGTTCCTGTGGTTGGGGGACTCCTTTTGCAATCAGAGCTGGGATCTTTCCACAGCCTTTGAGAGGAATTGCTCTGTGAGGATTCAGGGCAGTAGGCTGTTTTGTTCATAGTAATCGGGGCTATTTCCAAGGCAAGTTGTGACTGGTGCAGCCGGGAACCGTGACGGAAGTCCTGACGGTCAGGTGTTAACCGTCACTCTCCTGGCTTCTCTCCAGCACTTCCTTCTTTTCTTTCTTCTTTCTTTTTACTTCTGGTTCACAATACCCACCCTCCAAAACACACACACACACTTCTCTCTCTCTCTCTCAACTTCATGCTTTCTAAACTTCTTTTGGTAATAAGTTTTGAAATCGATTTCAGTTCTGTTTCTTTGTAGTCTATTTTTGGATTGATTGATTTTCAAATCCAGGGTTTTTTTTTCTTTTTAATAATAATACATTTAATAATTATTAAAAATTTAATAATACATTTTAACCACCTAAGAATTAGT
The DNA here is from genome assembly GCA_935064755.1 of Tragelaphus eurycerus. Lineage (NCBI taxonomy): Eukaryota > Metazoa > Chordata > Mammalia > Artiodactyla > Bovidae > Tragelaphus > Tragelaphus eurycerus. Next base: position 5,859,893 of record CAKXYN010000059.1, read on the forward strand.
TTAACTGTCTTTTAACTAAGAATTATTTAGCTATTTAATAGTTTAAAATCTTTAACTATCATGCAATCTAAACGTGTGATTCACTACATCATCATCTCAACACATCCAAAAGGAGAAAGTTTACAGAATTGTTTTAGTAGATGATGAAACATGTAGGATAAGGTATAAGATGCATTTCTAAGATATTTTTACCTCTATTTTTTAACATGGATATAGTATTTTTATGTAATCTACTCTGCATATTCCAGCTTTGTCAACTGACCCAACAATGCCTTTTATAGCATCGCCCTCACCTCTGTTCCAGTCTAGGGGCAGTGTTACGTCTGGTTGTCAAAAATCTTCAGACTCCTTTAATGTGTCTTTAGACAGTTTTCACAGACAGCACAATCTTTTTTACTCTCAAACTCTCCTCTCAGTTTCTTAGCCTTTCAAGTTTACTTTGAGGATCTTGTCCTCACATGTCTTTCTTTAATGCCTACTTCTCCCAGCCTAGTTCAGACCCACTGCCCACAAGTTGTGTTAGTCTGAGTCCCTTGGACAACAAGGAGATCAAACAAGTCAATTCTAGAGGAAATAAACCCTGACTATTCATTGGAAGGACTGATGCTGAAGCTGAAGCTCTAATACTTTGGCCACCTGATGGGAAGAGCTAACTCTCTAGAAAAGACCCCTATGCTGGGAAAGGTTAAAGGCAAAAGGAGAAGGGAGCAGCAGAGGATGAGATGGTTGGATGGCATCACTGACTCAATGGGCTTGAATTTGAGTAAATGCTGGGAAATAGTGAAGGACAGAGGAGCCTGGCATGCTGCAGTCCGTGGCATGCTGCAGTCCATTGGGGTTGCAAAGAGTTGGACACGACTGAGTGACTGAACTGAACTGAAGATGTTGCTAAGAGTTGGATACAACTTAGCAACAGACAACAGCAACAACTGAGTTGTTATTACTGATCTTTCCCTTTCATATGGCAGTGTAGCTTTCAGGAAGCAGCTTGGAGCAGAAAGGGAAGAGGAGCTGTATGGAGTGGGGAAGAAGACTGAAGGGCAGGGGGAGAGGGAGATGGAGCTGGGGACCAAAGGAGACCCAGAAGGTGGCTCCAGAGGGGCGCAGAATGGCAAGGCATAGTCTGCAGAGCTGAGCCAGAGCAAAGCAAGCCTCCTGCACCATTGCATCAGGGATATAGGCTGGTGTTCAAGACAGGGAGTCATCCTAGAAAGAGCCAGCTATATTAGGCAGAATGAAAAGTCAGAACTAAAATAATCTAGCATGAGACAGAAGACCAATTCTAGAGACTGAGCTAATTGGCAACCAAGAAAGAGCCACGGTTTGACTCAGCATGAGCGCACGAGTCTGGCGCGTCTGCCGGGGCTTCCATATGCCGTTTTTTGGAGCCTCAGTTGTGAATTCCACTTGATGAGTAAGACAGGAAGGCTCTGAACTGTTGTAAACTTCCCGTGTCACCCAGGGATGGTTCAGATGTGTGGATTGCAGGGAGCCAGCCTGTGGGGGACGTCAGGGAGGAGTTGTAGAATTCAGAGCAAAGACTATGCCTTCTCATCTTCCCTGAAAACAATGACGGCATTATAATTCTCAAGATGGTACACCTCTCTCCCTAACCGGAAAGTGCTCCTGGTATTCCAATAGATATATTCTAAAATCCTTGACCAATATTCTAGATCCCATACTTTCTGCCTGCAGCAGACACTTTTCTCCAAACTCAAGTCAGAGTCTTCACTGTTGTTTAATTCTTCATCCTTATTCCTTAGCTCAGACTCTTTCTTCAGCATCACAAGGCTTTTCTCCATCTCCTCTTCTTGAAATTCTATCTGTATACCAAGTGCCAACTCAAAACTTACTCTTTGCTATGCCTTTCCTCCTTCATGGAGCCAGCCTGAGGTTCATGCTATCTTGTATAGCATTTGTCACAAATCTGTTGCAAATGACTTTGTGTCATCTGGTTTCATATATCCATTGTATATTAAGTATCAATCATCCAGCACATTCTTCTTGATCTATGATTTACTTGGTTTTAATTTTATTCCTCTTATTATCTCCTATAGCACCTACAACTTCACCAGTGATATAATAAGCAACGAGAAAATGTAATGAATAGAGATGTGAATGGTTGAAAGACAACATGAATAAATGTGAAAATGAAAAAGAAGGGTGATAATTAGGGAAAAAAAAAAAGAGAGAGATGAGGCAATCCGATGAATTGTAGCATTAGATTCGAAATGAACTTTTATAAATCAAAATAGTTTCCAGGGGGGAAAAAACCAAGAAAATAAAATGTACTAAAAGTAAAATTCACACAGGCATTCTCAAGGAAGAAAAATAACAAGCTCAGGTTCTGTGAAATCACCATTTATTTGTGACTATGAGAGAAAGAAGTGACCTGTGTAACAGAATCACCCAGAGGGTTGGAAATCAGGAAACAGTGGGATCCATAAATATAAAATGTGTCTGGAGAAAATATTTGGGAATATGACTAATGTACTCGAAGTCTTAATGGGAGAAGACAAAGAACCCAGCATTTTCTGGAAGTCTATAATGTGCTAGATACAATAGAGTTTTTAGAAAGATGACAGGGTGAAATGTTTATCACTTGTTCTTCAGAGTAGCTCTATGAAGTAGACATTATTTGCAGATAAGGAATTTGAGAGTTAGAGATAAAAAATAATGACCTCAAAAGTGTATAGCTAGAGGGGATTAAGACCTGGATTTAGCTTCAGAGCTTCCTTAGTCCTAAATCCATGCTCTGTCTGGTTCAACACATAGAGGATTTCCAATATTCAGTAGCTCAATTCAAATTTCAATATCTTTAGTTCCTTTCCATCCTTTACTTCTCAAAACCAGTCACCGAGTCATCTTTTCTTTCTCCTGAAAATATCCCCATGTGTATTTCCTTTTTCTAAACTCATGACCATAACGCAGGTCAGCCTCTATCTTCTTTCCTGCAGACTAATGAACCAACATTTCTTCAAACCCACTTTGCCTCATTTCAATGCATTCGCCATGTGACAACCAGAATAACCTGGTGAAAATGAGTGCCTGATCACATGACTCCCTTGTTGAAATATTTCAATGGCTTCTCATTATTCTTGGATGAAAGTTGGAAATCTTTAATGTGACCTCTTTGTTGTTGTTCAGTTGCTAAATCATGTCTGACTCCTTGCAACCCCATGGACCGCAGCAGACTAGGCTCCCCTGTCCTTCACTATCTCCTGGAGTTTGCTTAAATTCATGTCTATTGAGTTGGTGATACTATCTAACCATCTCATCCTCTGCCGCCCCCTTCTCCTTTTGCTTTCAATCTTTCCTGCATCAGGGTCTTTTCCAATGAGTTGGCTCTTCCCATCAGGTGGCCAAAGTATTGGAGCTTCAGTATCAGTCCTTCCAATGAATACTCAGGGTTGATTTCCTTTAGGATTGACTGATTTGATCTCCTTGCAGTCCAAGGGACTCTCAAGAGTCTTCTCCAGTACCACAATTTGAAAGCATCAATTCTTCAGTGCTCAGCCTTTTAGATTTCCATAAACTTCACCATTAGTTGCCTTTTTTTCCTTTCACGACACCCTCCGCTTTATTTTCCACCATACACCAGCTATTTTTCCCCCCTCTTATTTCCTCTTTTACTGCAGAGCTTTTGCTTTTGTCTCTTGCTGGAAGTGGACTTCTTTGCCATCTCACTTCTCTTAGCTGTTATTTTTTCTTGGCTTTCAGTTTTCAGTTTAAGAGCCACTCCCCATTCCCCAGCCATTCCCCTTTGACCACCAGGTCTCAGATAAATCCCTTTACTGTGTGTTTCTGCAACACTGTGCACTTCTCCATTTATTTTATCACTTTGGTTTTTACTCGTATAAAACTTTAAGAGGAGGTTATGGCTGAATCAATCACCTGTTGCATTTCCAGAGTCTAGGATGAGATCTAGCAAATGACAAAGTCTCAGTTACTCTGTGGTGACGGATGTGATGATCAATTAAAGATTAAAAAATAAGTATTAAAAAGGAAGCTACTCAAATGGACATTCTACTTCTCAGTATCTTTTGAATGCTGTTTTATTGTCAGTGAACTCACTCTCAGGGGGTTGTAGTCAAATCCTTTTACACTTGACAGGGTATGTGGAGAGCGGTAGACCAGTTGGTGGGGCCGCCCCTGAGCTGCCCTGAGAGTCTGGTGAGATTCTAGGACTCCATGCATAAGGAAAACCCACTCTGGGCCCTTTGTCACAGGGACATGGGTATAACTTTAACACTACAGATATGAAGTTTTTAGGAACATTTGAGTTTTTCATTTATTTAAATTTGATAATGAAGCCACAAATATTTATTATATAAATAATAAGCCGTCTCTTTTTTTTTTTTTTTTTTTTTTTTTTTTTTTTTTTCTTTTTTCCTCAAATATTGCACAAAGCATTGAATAAATAACTGGTGAGGAAGATAAGCAAGGTTACTTTTCTTACAAAGCTTAGCATTTTCTGCTTTAGTTCACTCAGACCCAGGTGTAATCAGAAGATATTCATTCATGCATTGATTGGATGGACATTTATAATGTAGCTCTGCTCTTGGGGAGTTCAGATTTACATTCATGAAACTATTAGAGGTCAATCATAATAGCTGTGTGCTATAAAATGAAACTAATGGGCTACAATAATCTCAAAAAAGAATGTCATTATCCATCTCATCATACCCACAGTAAACCTAATTGGAATATAAAACCTAAACTGGAATATAAAATTGATTGGAATTGTCTTTATCCGTGAAAGAGAGGTTAAAATTCATTAATTATAATTTATATGCATTTAACAAATAATTTTTGCTTTGTTTTAATGGTTTAGGTACATGTCACTGTGGCAGGTGTAAATGTGATAATTCAGATGGAAATGGACTTGTCTATGGTAAATTCTGTGAGTGTGATGACAGAGAATGCATAGATGATGAAACAGAAGAAATATGTGGAGGTATGTGTATTATTTTTGCAAAAAACAACATAAGTACTTGATTTTGTCACCTGTTTCATTGAACTTTTATCTCTATGAGTTTATATACTGGGTTTACTCATTTAAGCTGAACCTATGTTTATTTGGAAAATACTTCATATAAGGAAATATAGACTAAGGCATTCAGAGTAGATTAATAAACCTTTGTGGTTGTCGTTCAGTCACTCGTTGTGTCTGACTCTTTGCAACCCCACGGACTGCAGCACGCCAGGCCTCCCTGTCCTTCACCATCTTCTGGAGTTTGTGCAAACTCATGTCCATTGAGTCAGTGATGCCATCCAACCATCGCATCCTCTGTCGTCCCCTTCTCCTCCTGCCTTGAATCTTTCCAGGCATCAGGGTCTTTTCCAGTGAAAACTTGTTTATACTTTTTATTTTGTAACCATTTTATTGAAGTATTATTTACAGTGTTGTGTTAGTTTCAAGCGTACAGCATAGTGATTCAGATGATATATTTGTGCATATATATATATATATATATTCTTTTTCAGATTCTTTTCCATTATAGGTTATTATAAGATATTGAATATAGTTTCCTGTCTTATGCGGTAGGTCCTTGTTGTTTATTTTATATAGAGTAGTGTGTATCTGTTAATCCTAAACTCCAAATTTATCCTAATTTATCCCTAACCCCAGTATCCCCTTTGGTAACAGCGTGTGTTTCCTATGTCTGTGCATCTATTTCTGTTTTGTAAATAAATTCATTTGTATCATTTTTTTAGATTCCACTTACAAGTGACATCATATGATATTTAGAGCAGACTAGTATTTTTTGCAATGGCACCCCACCCCAGTACTTTTGCCTGGAAAATCCCATGGACGGAGGATCCTGTTAGGGTGCAATCCATGGGGTCGCTAAGAGTCGGACACGACTGAGTGACTTCCTTTCACCTTCACTTTCAGGAGAAGGAAAGGCAACCCACCCAGTATTCTGCCTGGAGAATCCCAGGGATGGTGGAGCCTGGTGGGCTGCTGTTAGGAGCAGCAGCAGCAGCAGTGTTTTTTTGAGTTTTTATCTTTAATTTTTTATAATTTTTTAATTGAAGGATAATTGCTTTACAGAATTTTGTTGTTGTTTTCTAGTACTTTTTAAATGCAGAATCACATTATTCCCAGAGAAGAGCCCGATCATTATGGCAACTGGCCGGTTGCCTGGTTCTGAAGTAGTCCTAGCTGGACTCTATCTTCTTTGCTCAGCTTTTATTTCGCCTCTTTTCTCCCAGTCTCTCTATTGCATGTTTTAATTTCATTTTCTTTCCCATTTTGAACCATAACCCTGTAAATACTCTCATGTGCTACTGAGGACATTGAAGACCAATTAGATTATTAGCCTGGAATCTATCCCTCCCCAGACACTTAGATAACTTTTTTCATGATTGTTTCTATGGACAACCATTACTCAGTCCATTTTTCTGTTGTATCAATTATTGCAGGCTTGATAATGTCAAGAGCTGCAATGAGTACTTCTTATTCAATAGGTAATTTACCAGGATCCGAAATGACTTGCCAGGGTTAAATGGAATTTAGACTCCTGTCTGTCTCATGCCTGGCTTCCCTGATGGCTCAGTGGGTAAAGAACCTGCCTCAATGCAGGAGATGCAGGTTCTTTCCCTGGGTTGGGAAGATCCCCTAGAGCAGAAAATGGCAACCCACTCCAGTATTCTTGCCTGAAAAATCCCATGGACAGAGGAGCCTGGAAGGCTACAGCCCAAAGGGTTGCAAAGAGTTGGACGCGACTGAGTGACTATGCGGACACACGTGCTGTCTGATGCCAGAGACTGTGCTATTGATTGCTCCCCATAGAGACCTGCCCTGGAGTTTGGAGCTCCACAAGGAAAGCCCTTCTCACCACTTGGACTATATTAATAGTTCCCTTCTCTTCTGCTTGCCTCTCTGCAACTCTGTGCCCAGGGTTTCAACCAAGACTGGCACAGGGCAGGAAAGTAAACAGCAGTGAGAATCACCTCAGTTTGGGAGCACTCTTCTCTGCTGTTATGAAACATTTTAACCTGCTTGCTGCTGCTGCTGCTGCTGCTGCTGCTAAGGCGCTTCAGTCGTGTCCGACTCTGTGCGACGCCATAGATGGCAGCCCACCAGGCTCCCCCATCCCTGGGATTCTCCAGGCAAGAACACTGGAGTGGGTTGCCATTTCCTTCTCCAATGCATGAAAGTGAAAAGTAAAAGTGAAGTTGCTCAGTCGTGTCTGACTCTTAGCGACCCCCTGGACTGCAGCCTACCAGGCTCCTGGGTCCATGGGATTTTCCAGGCAAGAGTACTGGAGTGGGGTGCCATTGCCTTCTCCTTAATCTGCTTACCTCTGGCCTAATCTCTCTATCCATAAGTAATTAATTCTTTCATTGAAATCTGAAGAGACTCTGTCCACAGAATCCTATCCTGCATACCAAATGGGTGATTTCAGAGGAGTATTTTCCCTGAAAGGATCAGGAGCCAGTGGGGTGGGGAGGAACCAGAAGGCCATAAAGTGTCACTAAGCTGCTGCTTTGTTTACAAAACAAATTGAGGCTTCAATTCCTGTGGTCATCCAGATGCTCTAGTTTTAGGTCAGCTCAGATCTCTCTCTCTGGTGTCCTTGCTGTACCACCAACCAGGATAAAACAAACAAAGAGAAGAACCTTCATTTTTTTCACCCAGTGACCTAAGCTGGATGCTGCTCAGACAGTTCTGCTAAAGGGCTTGTTCCAAAATGATTAGAAATTAGATAAAGCTACCCACACTTGTGATGTGTTTGTCTTCCTGATATTTCATTTGCAGTTATCACAGATCAAAAAAGAGGAAGGGAACATGTGTGGAGCCAGTGTTTTCTGATACACACTGCCAAAGCAAAGTCTGTTTGCGTGTGTAAATATAAACATTGACCTGGAAAGAACAGGAAATGTTTAATGCTCAACCTTTCCACTCATTATTTCTGTTGGTTTGAGGCTAAAGCAATTTCATGGTGCAAACTCTCTGACCACAGACAATCAACATTCCCGTAAAATCCTCTGGAGATGGCACTGTGTAGGATTCTAGATTTTTCCATGTATCATTCACATGAAAACAGTCTGTTGAGAGGTGATTCTACAGCCCAATAGGGAAGTGATTCAAAAAGAGATTTTCTTACTCCATCAGTTTGCACAAAGCCAAGAATGATGTTCATTGTCTGGGCTGTGTATTGTCCTAAGGCTTATATTTTATCTCGATTATCCAGCTATGTCTTAATACAGTATTTTCACTTGAATTATGAAGATATCTGCTTAATTTTCCATATCTGCATATGGTATAGCTTTACATGATTTATCCTAGTAATCCTGTTCACCTCTATCTCAATGATTTTTTAGTATAGCCTTATCAGTACTGAATTTTATAAACATACAAAGAATTTGGGTGTGAGGGATAAAGATTTATCAACATTTGTTCATCTCATGGTAAGCCTTACATGAGATTAACAAAGTGCTGCATGTTACATAAATTTCTTATAATGACAGAGGAAATAAACTTTGAACATTTCTGAGATTATACTACTTTAAGTATAATCTACTTAAAGGAAATTCTACTTTAAGAAGTTAATCAAGTCTTAAAAAAAAAAATAAAAACAAAAACAAAAACTGACTCCTAGGAAAAGCTTTTAGTAAGCAATTGTCTTGTTTTCTTTCAATGTAACCCTCAGGTTCCTGAGGCTTGTGATATAACACTGGCTCGTGATATTTTTGTGTGCATACATGTAGAGAAAAGTCCATGAATAAAATGTGTAGCTTTTATATTTTACTATTGATGAATCATTTGATGGTCTTTATATCAGCTTAAGTGAAAAAGTTAAAATTTGCTGTAGAAATGATCCTTAGCTTGTCTATTAGCTTGTGTGCTTAGTCACTCAATCGTCTTATCCTTTGCGACCTCATGGACTGTAGCCTGCCAGGCTCCTCTGTCCATGGGATTCTCCAGGCAAGAATACTGGAGTGGGTTGCCATTTCCTTCTCCAGGGGATCTTCCTGACCCAGGGATCGAACCCAGGTCTCCTGCATTGCAGCTGGCTTCTTTACCATCTGAGCCACCAGGGAAGCCCCATCTCCAGCTTAAGAAGAGGTTTTCTGTAGATACTCCAATTGCAGCTCATTTAGACAGAAAACATGACATTATACATTGGGTCCTTGTCTCTTTCTCTATATTCCACTCTAGCACTTTCTCTTCATCTCTGACTCTCTCTGTCTCTCTGATATATATCTGCATGAAGGAAGTCGCATCTGAGAGGCAAAAATAGCATGAGACCAGTGTATTTTATATTATTTTTTCCTTAATATGTGTGTGTAGCAGGTCCTACTGACACTCCTGCTGTTGGCCAGAAATGCCAGAGTGTTTAGAAGGAAAAATAGCCTCGCTATTAGTTTCCCATGGACTCTCTGGGATGATGGCTGATGGAGAAGAGAGAGGCAAGAGCAAAGACTTTAGCCATAGACTGATAAAGCATAAATTCATGTAAAGCAGAAAGAATAGACTAAAAACCAAAATGGTGCTGTTTTTCATCATAGGTGCAAGAACACACATTCATGGTCATTGACATAACTACAGAAAAAAAGAGGATATACAAGGAGATTTGGGGTGAAAAAGACTTGTCATCTTTTGGGAGTGTGTAGGGTTGCTGGACATGGGCACAGAGAGTGATGAGGTGACATCATTACATGGGTAGTTTGTAGGGTTGCTGGACATGGGCACAGAGAGTGATGAGGTGACATCTATTACATGGACATAAGTATGAACACAGTAATAGTTTATGGAGCAAGGGGAGCTGCAGGGGTGTGGGGGCAGCTGGAGACAAAACAATGGACCGCCCTTACCTAGCCCTTGTCTCCTCTTGACAGATAGGAAGGGGATTTGACTTTAATACCAAGGGTCCATGCTATTTTATTTGTACTTAGTAGTTTAAGTACTACTAAAATTTGATTTAGCTGAAACCCTCTGCCACATGGTAAAACACAATAGCTTGTTGGATACTGTTGAATGAAAAGATGAAATGTTTCCTCTAGCTAAAGAAATGGCTCAGTCATTAATACTGTGCATCCAAAGAAGTATGCACCATTGGTTTCTCATGGTTGATTCCAAATGACTCAAGAAATGCTCTCAGAGTGAATGCTTATATCCATTTGAGTTTGATGTACACATTTGTGACTAGAGGCCTGGTAGACTTTCTCTGTCTTTCATGCAGTTTCTTGAACACTCTGTCATTTCATCAGCCATCTGGCTAGGACAAATTAGAGGACGCCTTGACTTGCTTGATGTGTGTGATGATGTAGATATGGGCACACCTATGATGTTTCGGTGGCAAACTACATAATTTGATTATTTTAAGCAAGAACCGTGGAGCAGGTTGATTATTTCCAAAGGCAGAAGTGATCACTAAGAGGTAGAAAGTTAATTCTGCTTTTGAAAGCTGCTTTTTTTCCTCACTGTGTAAAATTCATTTTGGGTAAAGGCCACGGAAAGTGTTACTGTGGAAACTGTTACTGCCAGGCTGGTTGGCATGGAGATAAATGCGAATTCCAGTGTGACATCACCCCCTGGGAGAGCAAGCGAAGATGTACATCTCCAGATGGCAAAGTCTGCAGCAACAGAGGTGTGTCTTTCATACTCATTACTACGTAATTGGGGAAAAAACAAAGCTGTTTAATTATTACCTCACCTTTTCTGTGTATTTGCTTCCGTGTGGAAGTCATCTTTTATAGAGTTTGACTTTGATGTAAATCAACATTTCCTATACCAACAAGCATCCCTTTCTTATTTTTTTTACTGGGCAGGAAGCAGAAAGATAAAGTTTCTGTCATACTTTCAGCTTCACTGAACAAGTAGTTAACTCAGGGACTGTAATTTCTTTGGCAGCCCTCCAGAAATGACATGGTAGAGCGAAAAGGCGATTCTTGTAGATACTTCTGTTAAATGTCTCTTGACTAACAGAACCAGCTACAGCATGAACATTTCATTATTCAGAGAGTATTCCAGAAAAAAAAAAAAAAAAACTTGTCTTAATTGAGTCAATCAAAGGCTTGGTTACAATACTGAATTGATATGGAGTCATTTAACATTGATACACAACAAAAATGTGATAGTGAATAAAATATAGCCATGTGAAATTGAGATTGACCTTAGGCAGGAATTTAAAAAATATATTAGTATTGCTATCGTATAATTTAAAGTGTTAACTAAGTGTTGATATCAGATCAACTAGTATTAAACACTTGGAAGAAAATTCTTGAAAATATGTGTTATTTTTCCCTTTGTCAGCTGTCCTGGTAGATAAATAGCCATGTTGGGCTTTTCTGACTACTTGAAGTTATCAATAAGTGGTCAGTTTCCTTCTATAAAAAGTTAAAATCTAGAAAGCTAGAAAAAATTTTTTTTGCATTTCTATAAATGAATGATACATTTTAATAGGTAATGCTTACATGGAAAGCCTGAACACACCACTAATTTTATCTTTTTAAAGGTTGACACAGAAAAGTAAAATATGCCCACTTTCTGTATATAGAGAAAGGAAAGCAAAAGGCCTGAACTTGGGACAAAAATTATAAAGAAAAGTCCTCTCTTTAATTTATGCAGAGCAGGTCTGATTATTTATCATACTAACTCACTTATATTTTCATTTATTATATACGCTATGTAGGAACCGTTGCCTCATGAATGCCCTATTGATGGACATTTAAATCACTAGTGGTTTTTCACTGACATGATACCACCATAGTTAATGTTCCTACACATGTGCTGTTCAGTTCTTTTCCTTTCCTCTACATAGGTTAATTGAAGTGAGCTGTTGTAAGTAACATACATCTAAAGAGTCTATATTGTGAAACTGCCATCCAGAAAGTTGTACATTTTATACTCTGTACCTGCACCAACTCTTGATCCTAAAACAATCTTTTTTATTTCTATCTGATGTCTGAAATAATTCTAACTCACCATTGTTTAAAGTTCTCTTAACCCTTAATCATTATAGGTTGAGTGGTAAACATTTTTTATATTTATCTATCATCATTATTTCTCTCTGCAAAACTTCCAATTAGTGTCCTTTGTCTATTTTTCTGTAGACATATTTGTCCTTGGATAATTCATTCATAAGAATTGCTTATGTTTGTGAAAGTAGCTTCGTCTTTTAAATACATATGACTACATGTTTCAGCTGTTTTTATCTTTTAGTTCGTTTTTGGTGTCTTGCCCTCGGCCAGAATTTTAGATTTTTATGTCGTTAATTCTTTTATTTTTTTCTTTAAATAATTTGCTTTAATGTTTTTGAATAAAAATGAATTTTATTTTACATTTTATGGTTTTATATCCTTAAATCTTTAGCTGGAATTGACTTTGATGTAAGAGGTAAGAAAGGGATTTAACTTTGTTCCTTTCACAAATGATCTAAAGATCATTGCCCTAAAGATGATTATTAATAGTTCACACAAAACTGTATGATTTACAACTTAACACTTCTCTATACGAATCTCCAAAAAGCCAGAGTTCTCGCTCTCTGCCTGTACCAGTGTCCTCTATAGCCTGGGCTCCTCTGACCCAGCCCGGCCTACTTTTCAGTCTTTCTGGATACGCCCCATCTGCTCCAGTGGGTCAGGTCTGCTTAGGATCCCATGTCCATCCCCACCTTTCTTGGCTCACTCTTGCTTTCTTGACCTCCCTTGAATTGTTCTCAACCTCCTAAAACATTTCCCCTTCTCTCTTCTTATCCAGACCATCTACCTTAATTACTTCTGCTCACATTGTCTTCCACTTTCCCAACTTTTAGAGTATTTATGTCCTAGTTTACAAAACGTTAGTGCTTCACGTGCTAGTTTTTTTATTAGCTTTTTTTTTTTTTTTTTTTTTTTTGGTCAAATAAATTGTAAACCTCTTGGGAGCAAGGGTGACATTTTATGTTAATTATGTTGGTGTTATCTCTGAGTCCTACCAGCACGGTGCTCCTGACACATCCTGGAATCCCACAGAAGTATTGGCATGGATAATAACTTTTGGTTATGAAGGATCTCTGCTGTGCACTCTAGATGGTGTTTTCCTCTATAAAATATAATTCCTGAACACATGTATTTTCCAAATATAAAATGAACAACAGAAGAAAGAGCAATGTGGAAGATGCTTTCTTTCATGATTTTTCTTCATTCAACCCATACAAAATTATTTTTCCCCTCTAGGGATTTGTGTGTGCGGTGAATGTTCTTGCCACGATGTGGACCCCACTGGAGACTGGGGGGATATTCATGGGGACACCTGTGAGTGTGACGAGAGGGACTGCCGGGCTGTCTATGACAGATATTCTGATGACTTCTGTTCTGGTAAGTGCTTTCCTAACTCCTGTTTTTATTTTTTTCTTATTATTATTCTTTTTAAAACAGATTTGTTTATTTCTTTTATTTGATGGTGTTGGGTCTTAGTTGTGGCCTAGAGGATCTACTTCCCTGGTCAGGGATCAAACCTGAGCCCCCCTGCGCTGGGAACTCAGAGTCTTCACCACTGGAAGCAGGGAAGTCCCTAATTCCTGTTTTGAAATAAGAAAATGTTCATTTCCCTCTTTTCAAGATTTATTCTGCTTCTGCAAGAAACTGTGAAGCAACTGAATGTGCCGTCTGAAGAATTTGAGACCCATAGGACTCCTAATATCAACCTGAAAACCCTTTAGAGAATTCGCCACATTGGGCAAAGATTTGAGATGAAAACACACCCACTCTCTTAAAAGCAGTCTAGTCTTTCACCAAAAAGAACTATTACCTCCAGTATCTAATACTCAGCAGTGAGAGCACAGACCTAGCAGATCTGACCACAAACAGGAAAGGTACCATTAAGGCAACTGTTATTAACACAGTACAAAACTAAAGACAGTGTGGTTCTCGTAGGACTTTATTGCATTGCTTCTTTGGTATAATTTATATACTAAAAGTTGTTCTGCATTAAGTCTACGATTGAATATCAATTAGTAGATTCAAAAATTCTATATGGACCAGCTACTCTTTGCCAGCATCTGTGCTGCATCCGGGTCACTGGTTCCAGCAATGAAGGAGACAAAGATAATCCTTGACAGGGAGCCTGTAATCTAAATGCAAGGGGCTTCCCTGGTAGCTCAGCTGGTAAAGAATCCACCTACATTGCAGGAGACCCTGGTTCCGTTCCTGGATTGGGAAGATCCCCTGGAGAAGGAATAGGCTACCCAAACCAGTATTCTTGAGCTTCCCTAATGGCTGAATCTGTAAAGAATCTGCCTGCAATGTGGGAGACCTGAGTTTGATCCCTGGGTTGGGAAGATTCCCTGGAGAAAAGGTCATGGCACCCACTCCAGTATTCTTGCCTGGAGAATCCCCATGGACTGAGGAGCCTGGAGGGCTTCAGTCCATGGGGTCGCAAAGAGTCAGACATGACTGAGCGGCTAAGCACACACAATCTAAATGAAAGAAAAAAAAAATACACCCTGCCAGAATTTCTAATAGTGCAAAGGAAAACAATAAGCAGTCAGATTTATCTTAAAAAGTATCACTCAACAAAAATGAAGTAATAGATTTTATTACATGGGACAATCCAGGAGGCATAGACACATCTTCATGCTTGATTGCTTGGTTGGTATAAGGAAATACATAGGGAACTCTGTCTCCAGAAAAAAGTTTGCCAGCAGAGGCAGATAAAAAGGCTGCTGCTGCTGCTGCTGCTAAGTCGCTTCAGTCGTGTCCGACTCTGTGCGACCCCATAGACGGAAGCTCACCAGGCTCCCCTGCCCCTGGGATTCTCCAGGCAAGAACACTGGAGTGGGTTGCCATTTCCTTCTCCAATGCAGGAAAGTGAAAAGTGAAAGTGAAGTCGCTCAGTCGTGTCCGACTCTTAGCGACCCCACGGACTGGAGCCTACCAGGCTCCTCCGTCCATGGGATTTTCCAGGCAAAAGTACTGGGGTGGGGTGCCATTGCCTTTCCCTAGATAAAAAGGCTACTCTTTTTAATTATGATGATGCAACTGCAAAGACTTCTCTGGCCTGGCCAAGGGGAGCTGGCTCCTGTAGCTGCCCCCCGCAGAAGAATCACCCTGTTCTGATGATCCCTTGGGCTTGGGAGAATTTCCTGAATGGGCTCACAGAGGTGATGGGGTCGTAGGCTGTGATTTGAACAATAAGACAATCAGGCTGTGATTGTGATTTTATTATTCCTTTGTTGAAGTGAACTGAATGTGGCCAGTTCTCCACAGTCTGCCTCCCACACCTAACATGAGAAATATAAGCAAGTGGAATCTCATTATCAGAGATCCTACGCCGAGAGATACCTGTCAAGTTCGTTCACACACCTCATTCCATTTTATGTTCGCACTGACTCAGACAGGGATACATTATTATCTACGTGTAAGAGGGAATGTTCAAAGAAATTAGCGACTTGACAAAGTTCACACCGCCCTTAAGTGTCACCTGAAAACAACTTCAGCTGAAGTGCTCATGTCATTTAATCTCCAAATGATGCACAGAAGATGCTTCAATTTTACTTTATTTCGGTAAGGAAGAGATGTCCTTTGAATGCTTAAAATTCTTATAAAACTAAGCTTCTCTGAACATTGTTTTGATCTGGGGTGGGCATCAATCTCTGGAGTATTTCTTCATGCTTATTAAATCTTTAGAATTCTATATACAGTGCTTAGCAAATTACTAGTCTTCACAATTTTCCCAATTGCCCAGAGTTGCACCATGAGAAGGGAGCCGTGCAATTGACTATTGAGTGTGGTAGTACCTTAGTGTTATGAGATAGAAGTACCCCAAGGATGTGGATATTCCCTAGTGATTTATGCCAGGCTGGAGTGTAATAAGATTCAGATAGAATGAAGCTTTATTTTTAGCTCCCATTCCAGCCACCCTGAGAGTGTTGAGCTTATTTAAGTCCAAGAGAAATCTCCCATTGGATTATAGTTGGCTTATTTAATTGACCTTCTAATTTTATTTATTCATTCCCACTCTTTCCATTCATGTATTCAACAATGCACTTAAATGTAAATATTTTATGCCTGATCCATCATGGGTACAGGAGATGTGATACAAATTTTAAAATATGATCCCTGCTCCCAAATAGATCAATTGTATTTATTTGTTCTTTCACTCCTAAAGTGTATTTATCACTTCTTTCACTCCTATTCACTGATACATGAATTCATCCATATACAAATATGACTCATATACCCACAAAGATACACATGCATGTTCATGCCTCAAAGAGCATACTCTAGACAAATTTTGAGTGTGACTGAAATGACAAGGGCATGACCAGCCATCCTGAAGTATATCAGCTGCTCTGTTATTCCAGTTCTATGAACTGCTCCCCTGAACTTTCTGATTCTGAAATAACTCCTTTCTTCCTGATGACTGCTTACCAGTCTGATCCATTTTGCCAAATTCCCAAATAGGAAAAAATATGCTGCAGTGTGACTTTCCACTTTGTCAGCTTGCTCCTGCCTAGCAAAATGATGAAAATATAAGGTTAGTCCTGGCCTACAGTTCCCTTAGTTTGGAAAGTAGACTCATTTGTTAGAACCGTATTATAGGAGGAAATGTGTCTTTGTGGATTAACAAAGAGTTAAGGGAAGAAATGGAAGGAAATGGTTTCATACAGTTTACATTGTCTTGAAAGGGAAAAATAATATATCAAGTGGATTTTTTTTTAAAAAAATGACAAGTGCTAGTTAGATCAAATTCATTTCCCCCAATTTTTTCTCTGCATGGTTTAATATTTCCTTGTGAGAAGCAACTTGTAAATATCAGATTCCAGTTCATGAGCATTTTTTGTTCATTTTCAAGGAGAGAAGTAGCCTCTGTGGAAGAAGAGCATTCTGGAATGGTTGGAACTACATATGTCCTGGATTGATGTTTCTGAGGTTAGATAGCTTAACACCAAAGAGTGCAATGATCACACACACAAAAAAGCTTTGGTGTCAGCAAACTCTTCTATAATTTCTTGAGAGCCTTTAAAGCTCAGTGTTTTGTTTTTTAAGTAAGTTTTTTTTTTTTAAAGAATGTTTTTGGCTGTGCTGGGGCTCTGTTGCTGAGCGGGCTGGGCGGGGACTACTCTCCCTTTGCGGTGCGTGGGCTTGTCGTCGCGAGGTCTTCTCTTATTTCGGAGCACGGGCTCTAGGGCGCGCAGACCTCAGTAGTTGTGGCGCATGGCCCCAGTAATTGCAGCTTCTGGACTCTGCGATGCATGGGCTTCAGTAGTTGTGGTTCCCAGGCTCTGGAGCACAGGTTCAGTAGTTGCAGTGCCTGGGCTTAGTTGCTCCAGAGCTTACGGGTCTTCCTGGACCAGGGATCGAACACGCGTCTCTTCCACTGGCAGGTGGATTCTTCACCGCTGAGCCGTTAGGGAAGCCCCTAACGGCTCAGCGTTGCCATGATGCTCTTTGATGATGTCTCTTGCTGCCAGCTCCCCACCCTTGTGATGCAGTTCTGGCTGTGATCCTATTTACCTGCCAACACTAGACACTGTTGTTTTTCCCTTGTCACGAATGTGTGTGTGTGTGTGTGTGTGTGTGTGTGTGTGTCTAAGGAGGGTTCATAGGTCTTTGAAAGCAGTTCTCTAATATACATTCCATGTATTTAATATCTGTGACAAAACAATAACATTCTATATCTTTCATCTCTATTTTGTTGATTCCTTTGTCTACAGAGTTTAAAAGAATCTTTGTTAGAATCAGTGAAATGAACTCCTGAAGGCCAAATGTATGTGGATACATACACACCTAGATTTGACACACTAGCATTGAAACATGATGTTTCTGATCAGGGTGGTAGAATTCACTTCTTCTAGTTCTCTCATTTTAAAGATAAAGTGAGATGGAGCCCAGAAAGGTGAACCAGTGACTCATTTAGATGGAGGACACGGATCTCCTAACTTCTTCCCTTTTGCTTTTTCTCTATTTGCTTATGAAAGACTCTGATATAGAGTATGTTATGACAGTCTAAAGGATTTTCATGATAAATAGATCTTATCATTTCTAAACTTATGAACAAAAAGCAAGCATTTTCATCATCTTCATTTTATCACTATAAAATTGAGAAACTAGTAACCTCAGAAGATAAATTGCAATTCCAAGTTTTGATTTCCTGTTTTTTCTGAAAAGTTAAAGACCTGCTTCAGAATCTGGTATTGATACCTTGCATTTCTAACTGATTTCCTAAACCCACTGATGAAATACCATAAAGAATTTTAGTAGAAAAAGGTACAGTTTCCTTTAGAATGGAATCCATAACTTATTTTTGGCTGCATGTGACTTTAAGTTATTGAAGAATATAAAATATAATTTTTATGACTGTGAAAGCATAGTTTTGTTTATGTTTTCACTTGTCAAGTTAATCTCTGGTCAGCATTTAGATTAGCAATACCACTGTCAATACTATTTTTCACCATGCTAGACTAGAGTTACATTTAAGCCTTTTCTCTATTACTTTTACATTTGCTTCTTCTGTGATATTCATCGGGGTATTGGATTTAGGTATACCTACTTTTCCCCAAACAATGAAACCTTCAAAAACATTCTGTATGCCACTATTTCATCATTTAAACTGGTTGCCATATACTCACTGACTCTCAGGAATTACTTTCACTGTGAATGCTTTACTCAAGTATGTCATTTTTTTCATAACCCTTCTTTCCCCAGCTTGAACTTGTTCACTGGATGTTGGCTTCTGGTGGCAAAGTGTAGAAGGTGCAGCCGTGGATGATTTGAGGAGGCACAGGGGCCATCCTGAACTAGGCAGCGTTCTCCCACTTTGATCCTTTCCTAGTTAGAGGCCAGACCTTTCAGCCTGGCCAGTCGCAGCAATGACAGTATCCCATCAGTTCTTTCCAGCGTGTACACAATCGACCGCGGCTGTTTCTGAGAGTGCCTTTTGCTCAGATGAGGCAGGGGCTGGGTCCAAGGCTGAGGCCAAGACATAGAAGCTTAAGGATCATCACACATATGCTGAAAGTGAGGGCACATTTTATATCTTCTTCCCGTTTTTGTTTGGAGTTGGTGATGCCTAGAGGTGACGCATAAACTCAGAGTAATAATCCTTGAGAAGGTCCATGATGCCGCATTAAATGCACAGGAAATAGAGGTGAAGACCTTATGGACCACATTTCCCCTAGAACTTGTAGAAGTGCTCAGAAATAGCAGAGGGATAGAAAAGTGAAGCCGCATAACATTTAGGGGAAAAGCACAGAGAATAACGACTCAGTGAGGTAAATAGAACAAAAAGAGAAGAGAGTGGATATGAGCGCAACAAGAGGAAAGACTTGCAGAGATTTCTTCTGGGTCTAGTGCATCTGTACATTTTTTAAACATTTACCCGCAAAAAGTACCCACAATTAATCTGACTTCTTAAGATACTAACTAGACCAGATTTTAATTTCAAGAATCTCTATTAATCGTGTCTGACCATCTTCACGAATTTGTTTTATGCTACTGCAATTTTTTTTTAATGTTGACATGTGAATGAACCTCAGACAGAAAGTAATGGCTATTTTTTTTTTAAAAAATGGTTACTTATTTTTAAATTACTTATTATTAATTTATTGATTTATTAATTTATCATTTATTTGAATTCACTGGGTCTTATTTGCGATGCATAAGATCTTTGTGGTGGCGTGCTGTAGGATCCTTAGTTGCAACATGTGGGATCTAGTTCCCTGACCAGGAATCCAACCTGCACCATTGCATTGGGAACATGGAGTCTTGGCCACTGGACCACCAGGGAAGTCCCTGTAATGGCTGCTCTTAAGCCAACTGTAGAACTTCAGAATATTCTCCCATCAGTCCCCATCTTTGTCCACACGGACTCTGACTTTATTCCACGTGCCAAGGGATCAGGACTCTCACTACCTGTGAATTCCAAGCACCTGCAGCAGTAGGTGGCCTTCTCCTGAGTACTTAGGAATTCCCTGGCTGCCTCCTCACCTACTGGATGCTTTGTTCTAACTTCCATAGCTATTTTAAACTTTCAAGAGGAAAGCTCCCCTCCCCTTTCAATCTAACTGTGTTTTTCATTTTTATTGTTGAAGTGTCAGCTCGTCTTCCACAAATGGCAGCATGTTTTGTACTTTGTCCAGCTTCCTCCTGGCACATTCAAGTGCCCTACAAATGATGCTGCTTGTCTTCCAGAATTTCAAAGTCACTGGCTCTCATAGAACAGAAGAGTTTATTGTACTTTAAATGTTAAAGATTTTGTTTTAATATCTGTTTTTTATCTATGCATTTGCAATACAGCTCTGTTTGCCAATTTTGCCCTGAAAATTATATGAGGACAGGGAAGATGGGGAGGAACTTTGTAAGCTAGGATAAATGGCTAGAATCTAGGGAACCCAATAACCTCAGAGCTATAAGTGTTAGTAAGTTAAATTTTTATAATAAAAATTCTTGTGTTTGAAGGTCTAAATGATCATAGTCACATGTCATATATATCTATTAGTAATCAAAATTTTTTCCTTTAAAATTATGAGCTCTAAGACAAAGTGTTAGTATCAACCGCAGTTTGTTCCATAGATTCTGTTACATAGCAGGTGCTCAATAAACTTGTTGAATGAAATTTAGTGTAAATGAGAGATTTGGGTTCTGTAGTCCCTAATAGCTCATCCTACTTTGACTATGATTTTATGATTTATTCCATTAAGAAGCCGGTTTATAATGAAAAGCTTCCTGATAGATGGATGCTTCAAACTTAACAGATGGACATCTGCCCACAGACCTCATGAGATACTGATAAAACAGGCCAGTCTTCACTGGAGGCCAGTTTTCATACTCTGTGATATATATTAATATCGATGGACATGCGTTTGAGTAAGCTCTGGGAGTTGGTGATGGACAGGGAAGCCTGGCCTGCTGCAGTCCATGGGGTCACAAAGAGTTGGACACAATTGAGCGACTGAACTGAACTGAACTGAATACAAAATAGCATGGATTTTTCATCCATTAGCAACATACTTGATTTACTTAAGCAAAGTATGATTCCATTTCCTTTAAAATCCTTCATGCATTTTTGGAGGAATTATTGAAATCTACTTTACTTTGCATTTGTAATAATGAGTTTCAGAATGGTTATGAAGAGCTAGAAAAACTCAGCTAAGTTATTCATTTCTTTCTGTTCCTACTTGGTTAAATGTGTGGGCTGAAATGAATAAAAATAACAATAGCTCATTTTTTTTTTATGTAGCGTTTTAAAATACATTATATACTTCTTGATAAATGTGGATAGATAATGCAGTTTAGAATGAAGAACCTAAATGTCAAAGAGGCTGTCATTTGACCAGCTGTATTCTGTAGGGAGCAGGGTCAGGATTTGAACCTACTTACAAGATTGATAACCTGGTCTATTTTCCGCTATACCATATCACCACTTATCACAGTTTTTTGCAGGCTCTGTGTCCATGTGTAAAGAAATTAATTTCTTTCCTGACCTCTTTTGTGTGTATGAAATTAGTCTTCAAGGGTTGTGGGTAGTAAAAAGGTCATGAAAATAAAGTCTGGGAGACTCCAGGAGCTGAGACCCTGTTTCAAAAACAAATTGCTTTCCAGTTCCTATGGCTTCCTCCATGTGAATGAATCGCCAGACCCACTAAACCCTCCATTTGGGCCCCAGCAGGCTGATTGAATCTCATGCACTTGGATTTTGAAAGATTCAAGTTGATAGCCCTCCAAACCTGTTTATCTGGTCTGGAGTTGTTGCTTTTCTTTACCCTTCATGATCAATCAATACAGCTCGGGTATTTAAGAACATTGTTGAAAAATAGACTTTTGCCTTAATGTTTTCTATGGTGCTGATGGAGATCCTGACTTCTTTGTGACACTCACTGTTTGGAAACTAATTCTGACTTCAGTATGTTTTTCTCATATACATGTGTATGTGTATACATTTCTACATACACTAATATACATGTATACTCTTACTCTCATTGTGAAGGTCACGGGCAGTGTAACTGTGGCAGATGTGACTGCAAAGGAGGCTGGTATGGGAAGAAGTGTGAACACCCACGTTCCTGCCCGCTGTCAATGGAGGAGAGCATCAGAAGGTGCCAGGGAAGCGCCACCCTGCCGTGCTCGGGAAGGGGTAAGTGAAGGTCTCCGGCCTTGCCATCCCCCGCCTGTAACCCCGTGAGTCGAGTGAATTCAGTTCACACGTATCTTATTGAAAAGGTAGCTGAGATTCCTGAAGGAGGAAAAATTTGCCCTTTCAGAATAATGACTCCAGTATCCACAAGTGAAAATACGGAGAACTATAATCTGTCTCTTTCTTCCTCTCTTGTCACACCCACCCACACACTCACTCACTCAGTCTACTTTAGCTCTGAGATTTGTTCAATTTCCATCTAGTTCAATGCTCCATTAAAAGAAGAAAAAAAAAGTTTGGATATTTGCTCAGAGATTTATCAATAAAACCATCTAATTGTCCACTGACATTTCTGAAACTTAATAGCATCCTATTGAATTGTAGTGTTGGCTTTTGAGAAAGCATCGTATAAACAGACAGCTTGGAATAAGCTTTCCTCGTCTTGGATGACATGTAGCCTCAGGTATGTACTTGGTACCAGATCAGTACACATTGGAGGAGAAGGAAGGATTCATCTAGGGGAGAGCTGGTTTCATTGTTTTTGATTTATCAAAATTAGAAATACAATTTCACCTCTCATGCGAAAATGGCAAAGTTAATGTGAAATATGCTTTTGGAGGAACTGGTAATTGAAGTTATTACAAATTTTATTCATGAAAGAGGAAAAGGAGAAAGATTTCCCTTATTTGAATGTTAGATCAGAACCACCACAATATTGTAAAGTAATTAGCCTTTAATTAAATAAATTTTAAAAATTAATTTTATGTTGCAGGGCTTTTTTTTCTTTTTGAAAAATGAATTTTTGAGATAGAATTCAAGTGTCATAAAATTTATGCTTATAAAGTATACAACTTAGAGGTTTTTTTTTTACTGTATTCATAGAATTATCTGACCTTCACCGCTGACTTGTTCCAGAACATTTTCATCACCACAAAAAGAAACTTGGTACCCCTTCCCAGTCACTCTCCTGTATTCTCCCCACTCAGCCCCTGGAAACCATTATTCTTCTTCGTGTCTCTGTACTTTTGCCTGATCTGGGTATTGCATCTAAACATGAAAAGTGTTCTTTTGCGTCTGGCTTTTCTCACTTAGCTTAATGTTTTCAGCATTGTAATGTGTTGGTACCTCGTTTTATGGCTGCGTAATATTCATCTGTATGGATATACCACATTTGTTCATCCACTAGTCTGTCAATCTACATCTGAGTTGTTTATACTTTTTGGCCACTGTGAATATAGTTCTATGAATACTTATGTACAAGTTTTGTGCAGATAATTTTTTTTTCATTTCTCTTGGATATCTGCCCCTGAGTTGGAATCGCTGTGTCATATGGACTTCTGTGTTTAAGTTCTTGACATACCGTAACACTGGCTTTAAAGTGATCATACTACTTTAGTTTTCCTTCAGAAGTATATGAAACTTCCAATTTCTCCACATCCCCACTGTTATTTATTATTATATGTCATCTTTTCTTTATTATTATTTTTTTCAGGGGGGTAGAAAACCCTCCCAAGTCTCCAAGATTATTTGTAACATACTGTTTTCCTGTACTCTGGTATTTATCCCTAATGATTATAAGAAAGAGGATAAAATATGGGTAGAAGGAATTTTTAATTTCAGAAGCATTTCTGATTTGCCCCATCCTTCACTAATAACCCCAGACAGGAACCACTGTTATACCAGCATTAGTAAAATATTGTGATTCTAGTGCTTCAGCAAGCCTATTATGCTCTTAAAATAACAAAGACTAAAAAGTCAGTTTTTCTTGGACTATTGTTATTTATTTATTGCTAACAATAGCAAGCTATATGATAGAAAAATAAGAAAAGCATATAAAATATCTTAAACATAGAAAATGACTTTAAGTGTGTGTATATGTGTGTGTGTGTGTGTGTATATATATATATATATCTGCCAAGTTTTCCATTTGTCTTGAATTTTTATATGATGTTAGTGCAAGAGAATTATTTATGGACTTCATATATCAATGTTTAATAAACTCTGACAACATATTTGTCTCCTACCTTTCTGAAGAATCTTTATTTAGTTCCTACTTTTTAGGACTAGAGTATATTTAAAGTTTATTGTACCAAAAAGGTGTTAATATGTAGAGAATTATATTTTTTTTTTTGTAATTCATTCAGGCCTTTTGATGCTCTTTACCGATTGTAAGCTTCTCTAGTTTCCTCACAAGGAAACAGAGATATTGATGAGTGAAGTGGTTTCCCAGGGAACTGTAACAAAATGTAAGAATTTTGAGAATGAAGACCAAGGATTTATGACAGGCAGGCCAGTGCTCAGACCAATGGTCAGAGACGTCGTTTTTCCTAGGGCTACATCTGCAAACTCATGGGCACTGGAGGTTTTAAAGCAAATGGCCAAGATGGAAACTTCCAAAGGGTTAGTTCTGTGGTTTATGAATGACAACTGCAGCTGTGGTTACATGAGTGAAGAAAGCAATTACAGGGCCCATCGGTTCTCTAGCCAGAGAGCCTCAGCAGCTCGCCAGCTGGGGCCAAAAAAAAAAAAAAGCAATTCTCCTGGTAGAATTAAATTAGATTACTTGCTTGTGCGGGTGATGATTATGTGTGATCATTATGTCTTAAAGGCAGGGGAATAATTTAGAGATGTCTTAAATTCTTGGTTAATCCTGTGATTCCTTGATTTATATTCCTTCATTTAGTTAGATGATTCTCCTGGAGTCAGTGTGGATATCCAGTGATTCATCCTAATTTCTGCTCCTGGGGTTGGGGGGTGGGTGCAACTTTCTCGATTCTCCTATCAATGTTCCGCTCCAAATGCAAAAGAGTCAGACACGACTGAGCACTCAGACACAGGTGATGTCTACACATCAGTTTTCAACTCTTCTTGGTTAAAAATACACTTTTATTGTTATTGAAGTTCTCCTGGGTACGTGGTCTGGCTTTGGGCAGAAAATATGAGCAAAAGGGATGTTATTACTTCCAAGTGGAGGATGCGGAGGCAGTGAGAGATTGTCGTGCTGTTGTGTTCCCTGGCATGGAGATTTTCAGTGTTTAAGATGGTAGCTGATCTAAATAAGGAGATGTCTGCGGACCCACCAAAGGTCTATAACACTAATGAGAAATAAACCTTTGTTGTTTCAAGTGGCTGAGACACTGGGGTTGATTGTTATGGCCGCAGAACTCCTGACCATACTCTCTTCTGCATGCAGAATTAGGGAACACAGCCAAAGAACACAACCAAGCTAACAAATGCAACAAAAATCACACTTAAATCCAAAGAGATAGGTATAAAAAAGTTGAGGTTTATTATTGTATACATATTGAATGTGTCATATCAGTATGAGTATCTATACTAGGCTATGCTAAGTCATTTCAGTCGTGTCCGACTCTGTGTGACCCCATAGACGGCAGCCCACCAGGCTTCCCTGTCCCTGGGATTCTCCAGGCAAGAACACTGGAGTGGGTTGCCATTTCCTTCTCCAATGCATGAAGGTGAAAAGAGAAAGTGAAGTCACTCAGTCATGTCCGACTCTTAGCGACCCCATGGACTGTAGCCTACCAGGCTCCTCTATCTGTGGGATTTTCCAGGCAAGAGTACTGGAGTGGGGTGGACTCCACTGGCAGTCCAGTGGTTAGAAATCCATGCTTCCGCTGTAAGGGACATGGGTTCAATTTCTGGTTGGGGAACTAAGACCCCATATGCTCCATGGTATGGCAAAATCAAACATAAATATATGTATATTTTATAAGTGATATATTTATATTTTTCTGTTAATATCAATAGCATTTATGGGCACAATAAAATGCTAAGAGCATTGAATGCATTACCTTTTTAAATATTCCCAAAACACAATAAGGTAGGAAGAAATATAATTCTTCTACTTTTCACAAAAGAAGAAACTGGAACAATCTATCATCTTACCTGGTAGGTGCAGGAGGTACAAGTTTTCATAGAAATTTTAATCCAGGCCCTTCGATGCAAGAGCTGTCATTTAAGATAATTTACTAACATTCTAATTTGTTAATGTGTTCTTACAACAATTTTCTGAACAACTTGCAGTGAATATATTTTCTAAGTATTCTTCTGCAAAATTATTGATATGGCTACATAGCATTCCATAATATGGTTGAATCCATAGCAAAATACTTTAATCAACCCTCTTTTATTAGATATCTAAATTGTCTTTTATTTTATTCAAGTGACAAATGTCATACTTTATACTCTTATAGCAGAACATTTGCATAAACCCTAAGTATTATTCTTAGCTGTGGATTTGTTGTTGTTTTTCAGTGGCTCAGTCATGTCTGACTCTTTGCAATCCCATGGACAGCAGCAGGCCAGATTCCTCTGTCCTCCACTATCTCCCAGAGCTTGCTCAAACTCGTATTCTTTGAGTCCATGATGCTGTCTAACCATCTCATCCTCTGCTGCCCCCTTCTCCTTTTGCCTTCAATCTTTCCAGGATCCAGGGTCTTTTCAGTAATTTGGCTCTTTGCATCAGGTGGCCAAAATATTGGAGTTTCAGCTTCAGCATCATTCCTTTCAATGTATATTCAGAGTTGATTTCCTTTAGGATTGACTGGTTAGATCTTGCTGTCCAAGGGACTCTTGAGAGTCTTCTCTAGGATCACAGTTGAAAAGCATCAGTTCTTTGGCTCTCAGCCTTCTTTATGGTCCAACTCTCACACCCATCCATACACAACTACTGGAAAAACCATAGCTTTGACTATATGGACCTATGTCAGCAAAGTGATTTCTCTGCTCTTTAATATGCTGTCTAGGTTTGTCACAGCTTTCCTTTCAAGGAGCAAGGACCTTTTAACTTCATGGCTGTGGTCACTGTCTGCAGTGGTTTTGGAGCCCAAGAAAATAAAATAGGTCACTGATTCGCTTTTTCCCCTTCTATTTGCCATGAAGTGATGGGACTAGATACCATGATCTTTGTTTTTCAGATGTTGAGTTTCAAGCCAGCTTTTCACTCTCCTCTTTCACCTTCTTCAACAGACTCTTTAGTTCCTCTTCACTTTCTGCCATTACAGTGGTTATCATCTGCATGTCTGAGGTTGTTGGTATTTCTCTCATCAGTCTTGATTCCAGCTTGTGATTTATCTAGCCCAGCATTTCTCATGATGTTCTTTGTATATAAGTTAAATAAGCAGGGTGACAATTTATAGTCTTGTCTTACTCCTTTCCTGACTTGGAACCAGTCCATTGTTCCATGTCTGTTTCTGCCTGTTGCTTCTTGATCCACATATACAGGTTTCTCAGGAGACAGGTAAGGTCGTCTGGTATTCCCATATCTTTAAGAATTTTCCACAGTTTGTTGTGATCAACACAGTCAAAGGCTTTAGCATAGTCAATGAAGAAGAAGTAGATGTTTTTCTAGAATTTTCTTGCTTTTTCCATGTTCCAAGCAGTGCTGGCAATTTGATCTCTGATTCCACCGCCTTTTTAAAAGCCAGCTTGTACATCTGGAAGTTCTTGGTTCACAGTACTATTGAAGCTTAGCTTGAAGGATTTTGAGCATAACTTTGCTAGCATGTGAAATGAGTGCAATGGTATGGTAGTTTGAACATTCCTGATGTTGCCCTTCTTTGAGATTTGAATGAATACTGACTTTTCCAGTCCTGTGACTACTGCTGAGTTTTCCAAATTTGCTGACATATTGAGTGCAACACTTTATCAGCATCATCTTTTAGGATTTATAATAGCTCAGCTGGAGTTCCGTCACCTGCACTAGCTTTGTTCATAATAAGGCTTCCTCAGGCCCACTTGACTTCACACTCCAGGATGTCCGACTTTAGGTGAGTAGCCATACCATTGTGATTCCAGGTCATTAAGACCTGTTTTGTATAGTTCTTCTGTGTATTCTTGCCACTTCTTCTTAATCTTTTCTGCTTGCTCTCCTTGTGGTTCAGCTGGTAAAGAATCCACCTGTAATGTGGGAGACCTGGGTTTGATCCCTGGGTTGGGAAGATCTCCTGGAGAAGGGAACAGCTACCCACTCCAGTGTTCTGGCTTGGAGAATTCCATGGACTATACATGGGGTTACAAAGAGTTGGACATGACTGAGCAACTTTCATTTTCACTTTTTCTGTTAAGTCCTTACCATTTCTGACCTTATCATGCCCATTCTTGCATGAAATATACCCTTGAAACCTCCAATTTTCTTGAAGAGATCACCAGTCTTTCCCATTCTATTGTTTTCCTCTATTTCTTTGCACTGTTCTTTTAAGATCGAACTTCCCTGGTGGCTCAGACGGTAACGCATCTGTCTACAATGCAGGAGACCTGGGTTCCATCCCTGGGTCAGGAAGATCCTCTGAAGAAGGAAATGGCAACCCACTCCAGTACTATTGCCTGGAAAATCCCATGGACAGAGGAGCCTGGTAGGCTACAGTCCATGGGGTTGCAAAGAGACGGACACGACTGAGCAACTTCACTTTCTTATCTCTCCTTCCTATTCTCTGGAACTCACTTGGGTGTATCCCTTTTTCCCTAGCCTTTTGCTTCCCTTCTTCCTCATCTTTTTGTAAGGCCTCCTCAGACAACCACTTTGCTTTCTTGCATTTCTTTTCCTTGGGGATGGTTTTGGTCTCTGACTCCTGTACAGTGTTATAGATCTCTGTCCATAGTTCTTCAGGCACTCTATCAGATCTGATCTCTTGAATCTATTAATCACTTCCACTTTTTAATAATAAGGTATTCGATTTACGTCATCCCTGAATAGTCTAGTGATTTTTCCTACTTTTTTCAATTTAAGCCTGAATTTTGCAATAAGGAGCTCATGATTGGAGCCACAGTCAACTCTAGGTCTTGTTTTTGCTGAATATATAGAACTTCTCCATCTTCAACTGCAAAGAATACAACCAGTCTGATTTTTATATCTCCCATCTGCTGATGTCCATGTGTAGAGTCATCTCCTGGGTTGTTGGAAAAAGATGGTTGTTATGATGACCATGTTCTCTAGACAGAACTATGTTAGCCTTTGCCTGGCTTAATTTTGTACTTTAAAGCCCAAACTTGCCTGTTATTCTGAGTATCTCTTGACTTCCTACTTTTGCATTCCAATCCCCTATGATGCAAAGTACATCTTTTGAAACAAACCGAGATCATTCTGTCATTTTTGAAACTGCACCCAAGTACTGCATTTCCGATTCTTTTGTTGACTTTGAGGACTACTCCATTTCTTCTAAGGGATTCTTGCCCACAGTAGTAAATATAATTGTCATCTGAATCAAATTTGCCCATTCCTCTCCATTTTAGCTCACTGATTCCTAAGATGTCAATGTTCAATCTTGCCATCTCTTGCTTGATCATATCCAATTTACCTTGATTAGTGGACCTAACATTCCAGATTTTTAGGCAATATCATTCTTTATAGATGGAACTTTACTTTCACCACCAGACATATACATAACTGAGTGTTGCTTCTGCTTTGGCCCAGCCTCTTCATTCTTTCTGGAGCTATTATTGCCTTCTGCTCTTCTACAGTAGCATATTGGACACCTTCTAACCTAGAAGGCTTAACTTCTGGTGTCATATCTTTTGCCTCTTCATACTGTTTTTGGGATTCTCGAGGCAAGAATACTGGAGTGGGTTCCATTTCATCCTCCAGTGGACCATAGAACTCGTCACTATGACTGGTCCATCTTGGGTGACCCTGCATGGTGTGGCTCGTAGACTCCTTGAGTTACACAGCCCACTTTGTCATGACAAGGCTGTGATCCACGAAGGAGTGGATGTGGATTGAAAACATTTAAATGCATAAAAATATATTATAAATTCTTAATAAACATTCCCAAACCCTTTTATATTCTCTAGAATAATTGTATCGGGGTGGGAGAGGGTTTCCCTCTGCCTACCAGTAGTGACAATTTAAATAATTAGTTAGCTTTCCTTGGGGTATTTTCTGTTTGTGTTGAAACTTTTACCATTTATCAAGCTCCTTTTACTGACTTCTATAATCGTGAAAACAAACAATTATCTGCAGGCATTAATATTCAGAAGCTTGTGTTTGCAGCGTGTGCCCTCTTCGGTCATCATTCATCCTTGCGTCTAGGTCATCGTCTCGTTTGGTGCCGCAGTCCCGTGTTTGTTGTCTGTTCCCTGTGCCCTTTAGCTTTCTTTGATCAGACTTGTTCTAAGAGAGATTGCATGTGTTTTGGCCTTTCAACACACATGCCCATACACCCCCACAAGGGGAGGTGTGAGGTAGGAGGAGAATGACAAATGGAAGCTAACTATTGAATATCGTAGCTTCTAGAAAATAGGAACTGTGTCCTCATTTTTATCAATTAGTATGCCTTAATTAATGAATTAAGCAACTTGGTTCAGTTTCCTCACCTAGGAACATAATTTGAAAGAAGGATAGCATGCCAAATTTGCACCATCTGGAGATTTTTCAATTTAAACTATCATTTATCTCTTCTTTTTATTGGCAAAGAACACCTTTTCTCACTTTGATCAACCAGAGAAGCTTTTTGTGATGCATGCATTTTTTTTTAACCTGTGTTTTTTTACCCTACGTAATTATTTTATAACTGTCATTTTTCTTATTTATATATAGAGAGATACAATTGTTATTTGAAATAGAAAAAAAAAATTTTGTTTTAAGTCCTCTAAAAAATTATTGTCAATTTTTGTGGGTAGGAGGGTCTTTTAATTTTTTAATAAAATTTTTATCAGCTTTATTGAGATATTGATATAAAAAATTGCACATATTTAATGTATATAATTTGATTAGTTTGGACGTGTGCATATGCCTGTGATGCCATCAGCACAGTCAGGGTGATAAACAGATCATTAAATGACCCTGTGTCCTTTTTCTGTATGTGTGTGTGTATATAGTAATGCTTAGCACAAGCAAACATTGACTATCTAACATAGTCAAACTAACACAAGCAGAAAATAGAATGGTGGTCACCAGTGGAGCGGGGAGGAGAAAAGGGGGGAGTTTTTTTTTCAGTGGGTATAAGTTTTATTTATACAAGGTCAATAAGGTCTGGAGATCTATACAACATAGAGTGGATAGCTAACAATTTAAACTTTTTTGTATGGTTTTGTGAACTGAAAAAAATTGTTAAGAGGATAGTTCTCCAAACATTTTAAGTAGTGCACCACCTAGTGTGATTGTGATTGTATTTTTAAAATTCCCAGCGGCTCAAAAGCTGAAACTCCAGTATTTTGGCCACCTCATGCGAAGAGTTGACTCATTGGAGAAGACTCTGATGCTGGGAGGGATTGAGGGCAGGAGGAGAAGGGGACGACAGAGGATGAGATGGCTGGATGGCATCACTGACTCGATGGATGCGAGTCTGGGTGACCTCCGGGAGCTGGTGATGGACAGGGAGGCCTGGCGTGTTGCAGTTCATGGGGTCGCAAAGAGTCGGACACGACTGAGCGACTGATCTGATCTGATTGTAAGTGAAGTGGGAAATGTATAGACAAGAGAACCCAGTATTTCCTTTGAGTAGTACTTTGAGTACACTTTGTCCACAAAAGTCTGTAGAGTCAAAGCTATGGTCTTTCCAGTAGTTATGTATGGATGTGAGAGTTGGATCATGAAGAAGGCTGAGGGCCGAAAAACCAATGCTTCCAAATTGTAGTGCTGGAGAAGACTCTTGTGAGTCCCTTGGATAACAAGGACTGTTATCCAGTCAATCCTAAAGGAAATCAACTCTGAATACTCATTGGAAGGACTGATGCTGAAACTCCAATACTTTGGTCACCTGATGCGAAGAGCCAACTTACTGGAAAAGGCCCTGATTCTAGGAAAGACTGAAGGCAAAGGAGAAGCGGGCAGCAGGAATGAGATGGTTAGAGATGAACAAGATGGCAGAGGAGTAGGTGGATGTGGAGGACATCTCTCTCTACAAGTACATCAGGAATACACCTTCAGACACAGAAATGCTTTCAGAACGCCAGCTGAGAGTGGGCAGGAATACCTGACCACTGGAAAAGAATATATAGAACCACGCAAAACTCGGTAGGCCGAAGGAACTAAGGGAGAAACAGGAGTGTTAGGACTGGACCTGCCCTCAGCAGGTGGGGGCACTGAAGCAGGGGTCCAATCCCCACCTCAGGGCAATTGTTTGGGTCAGAGGAGATGGTTAGATAGCATCACCATTGCAATGGACGTGAAATTGAGCAAACTCTGGAAGTTAGTGGAGGACAGGAAATCCTGGTGTGCTGTAGTCCATGGGGCTGAAAAGAGCTGGACATGACTTAGGGACTTAACAACAGCAACAACTTTGAGAAGGAGAGTGGGATTCAGATTTACTCTTTACTAAGTGTTCAGTTTGATCCATCCCCTGCGTCTGTCAGAGCTTGAAACAGTCATACACTGAATTATGACCTTTCAGACATAGTTGCTGAGCACCCCAGCCAAAGAAGGTACAGAAATGATCCTGTAAAATAAGCTTCTTTACTCTTCTTTTTCCAGAAGGAATCATCCTGCTTTCAGTGATGTACCAAATGGGGATAATATCAGTGAATTGGGAAATCATGCCAGAAGCAGAAGTCTATATTTT
This sequence comes from Tragelaphus eurycerus, assembly GCA_935064755.1. Classification (NCBI taxonomy): domain Eukaryota; kingdom Metazoa; phylum Chordata; class Mammalia; order Artiodactyla; family Bovidae; genus Tragelaphus; species Tragelaphus eurycerus. The sequence continues at coordinate 5,892,482 of CAKXYN010000059.1, forward strand.
GTTGTATTTATAGACATTAAATGATGAGACATCAGTCTTTGGATCCCCAGGGTGTCTCCCACGGATCTCTGAGTACACCTTAAATTTTCAGTGTCTCTTTAATGGCTTTTATGTGTTCTCTAAAATAATGGAATGACCCAGAGTAGAAAAATAGTATCTAGGAAGAGAAAAAGCCTCTTTGTTATTTGCTTCCTTTGTACTCAGAAAATACTTATTAGAATGTCTTAAACTGTAGAACATTTCACAAAACCTCAACAGTGTGAATGCTATTTATTATGACTTTGTTAGGGCTTCCAGGGTGGCACAGTGGTAAAGAATCCACCTGCTGATGCAGGAGACGCAAGAGACACGGGTTCGATCCCTGGATCAGGAAGATCCTCTGGACGTATTCTTGCCTGAGAAATCCCATGGACAGAGAAGCCTGGTGGGCTACAGTCCATGGGGTCACAAAGAGTTGGATCTGACTGTATGTGCATGCACACACACACAACTTATTTAAAAAATAATATATAGAGAAAAAGATTGGGATCATGGAAGGATGAAATATAATGCCTCCATCATTCTTCATGGTTTCATGATGTGTTGGGACATTTTCTACTTTCATGAGGGACCAAAGGTGCAGGCACCTTGTGCAGCTGCAGACTGGTGTTTTTCTGGCCAGTCCATATTAAATCTGATATTTAATCTCTCGATTCTATGAAGAAGCAGCATTTACTAAACTACAGGCATAATTTGTGTACATTGAAGGAAATTGCTAAATATAATGGAAGCAAGCCAAGAAAAGAAGATCTCATATAAGATGACTCAGTAGGAATTCTCCTTTCCAGCAGGCAAATAATTATCTCTGTTCCTCTTCTTTATTTCACTGTGCCTTTCCTCTTGCTATTTTAATATTCAGCAGAGCAGAAAGGAAAAAAATTCAGAAGCTGAATTTAATAATTTTGTCTAATCTTTTAAATAAGATGGTACAAAGTAACTCAATGGAAAATAATAAATGTAGTATTTTTTTTCAGATAACCTGAGGATTTTCTGATCCATAGTCCAGAAAACTGTATCACTCCCCAGACAGAGTGAATATTTTGTGTGTGTGTTCCAGTCAGTGATCTTGCTTAAATGGTTTGTCTCCAGCAACAGAACATTTTGTCAAAGATAGAAATCAATCCAAATAAATGGACAATTTTTATTACATTTTGCATAACTTTTATGGAGTAAATAGAAAACTGGCAAAATTTTCTGGCTAAGAAAAGTTCCCAGTAAAGACTGCAACAAATATTGTCAAAATCTATTTGAAATGAAAATAGAATATTGGGCATGAATTCAATCCTGATTTCTTTAAGTGACCTTAAAATGAAATGTGTGACAACTATGACAGTTTTGTTACTGTAATTATTTATTTCTATTAAAACATTAAGCCCACTGTGTAGGATATAGTGTGGGGCTCTAGTGGTTATTTACCTGCTTTTATTCAATATAAACAAGCAAACCAGGTACATTTCATGGGGAACAGTCTCTTCTGGTTATCAGCAGTAATCTTCACAGAACTACACATTCTATACTTTCTTTTTAATAGAAAAATCAGTGAAGCAGGGTATCATTATTATGTCTAGATTTTAGGGTCATGTAGATGATCAAAACTCTATAATTCCTTTCTTGGATACATAAGATGTCATTAAAAATTATATGGCTTGTCGTTATGTTAAATGTCCGTGATAGATATATACGCAAATATTATATTGTTCAGTCGCTCAGTCTTGTGACTCTTTGCAAGTCTGACCCATGGACTGCAGCACACCAGGTTTCCCTGTTCTTCACCATCTCCTGGGGCTTACTCAAACTCATGTCCGTTGAGTCACTGATGCCATGCAACCGTCTTGTCCTCTTCTCCTCCTGCCTTCAATCTTTCCCAGCATCAGGGTCTTTTCCAATGTGTTGTCTCTTCACGTGCAAATATTATATTCAATAGAAAGTAGTATGTTCAATGTATAATCATAATAGAGCATATTGATGTCTTATGCATCATATTTTTATTAGTGATGTTGCTTATCAAATTTAACGAATCTAATATTTATTGATCATTTTACCAGGTATAGGGCTTCCCCCTGTCCCCAATGGCTCAGGGGTAAAGAATCACCTGCAGTGAAGGAGACACAGGTTTGATCCTCAGGTAGGGACGATCCCCTGAAGGAGAAATGGCAACCGACTCCAGGATTCTTGCCTGGAGGATCCCACAGTCAGAGCAGCTGGTGGGTTACAGTCCATGAGGTCGCAAAGAGTCGGACACGTCTGAGCACACACACACTTAAATGTTGCCATAGAAATGCTAGGTTAACCTTCCTCAGCGCCTACTGCAATGCATCCTTGCTAAAATACTAAGTTAAATGTAACTAAAGTGACCAAGATATAGCCCTCTTATACCTGAGGCAAGTATGTTAGCATCCTTTCATGAGGTTTTCTTCCTCGTTCCTTTGCCTCCAATCGTTTAGTTATCTAATGGAATCGGAGAAGACACAATTCTCCAGTGACTGTTTTATTAAGAGGCATTCATATTAGCAAAGCAGTGAAATAACAACAGTTTAGTGGTTGGACTGGTATTCTGAGGGCCCCGTTGTCTATACTGGGTATATGTACATTTACCTGCCTGTTTTAAATGGCAAAAGGACATAATATTGCAGCAAGGCAAGAAAGTGGGCTTATGTGTTTGGGCTGAAAGACTCTAGACTGAATCTGGGTTCTCACTGGGGCTACCTTACTGGTGACTTTGAACTTCACTGTTTCAGGCTGCTTTTCCTCTCCTTCACTTCTCTCTGCAGCAAGTGCACTTGAGTCTATATTCTGACTCATTTGGATCCTTAGATTGTACTTGCTCTCATGGGTCCCATGGGTTTCATTTATGACTCACCTTCTTCGCAGACTTTCTCTGGTTTTGCATCCCTAACCTGACAGCTGAGTACTCTTCAGAAGAATCAGGTGACTCGCTATGCTTGTTTTCTAGACTCTGCTTTCTCCCAAGTGGCTACTTTGGATACAGACTCATATTCTTCAGTTAAGACATCCTTTCATTTGGACTATAACAGTTAGGATGGATGAGATTTTGGTTCTTCATAAATATGTATTTCTCATGTGATGCCTTTTATTTGGATAAAGGAAGAAAGACAAGATTCTTTGGCTTCCTATTTAAGTTTCTAAATAGTCTCGGCCTCTTTGCTGCTCAAAATATCCATGCCATGTGGATGTTGTAAATAGCACCAAATGGTCTGGCATAGCACTGTCATGAGCTGCTTAAAGTTTGAATGGTCCCAAGAATGAAACTGTAGATATTTGAGGTCACATGTAACATTCTTTACAAGGACAGCAAATCATTTTCCAGCGTTTCTTTCTCTGGTGTTTTTCCTGTGGCCCTATATTGCACAATAGTTCACTGAAAGAGCTTAAAAGAAAGGTAAAAAAAAATTGTCAGCAGATAATAGAGTCTACAGTGACTAGAAAGTTCTCTTACACAGCTTCACTTGATGGATTTGCTAGAAGTTGCATATCATAAACTACATGGAGCTATATGTGAACCGTGAACTTCCTGATGTTCAAGCTGGTTTTAGAAAAGGCAGAGGAACCAGAGATCAAATCGCCAACATCTGCCGGATCATGGAAAAAGCAAGAGAGTTCCAGAAAAACATCTGTTTCTGCTTTATTGACTATGCCACAGCCTTTGACTGTGTAGATCACAATAAACTGTGGAAAATTCTGAAAGAGATGGGAATACCAGACCACCTGATCTGCCTCTTGAGAAATCTGTATGCAGGTCAGGAAGCAACAGTTAGAACTGGACATGGAACAACAGACTGGTTTCAAATAGGAAAAGGAGTACGTCAAGGCTGCATATTGTCACCATGTTTATTTAACTTATATGCAGAGTACATCATGAGAAACACTGGACTGGAAGAAACACAAGTTGGAATCAAAATTGCCAGGAGAAATATCAGTAACCTCAGATATGCAGATGACATCACCCTTCTGGCAGAAAGTGAAGAGGAACTAAAAAGCCTCTTGATGAAGGTGAAAGTGGAGAGTGAAGAAGTTGGCTTAAAGCTCAACATTCAGAAAACAAAGATCGTGGCATCCGGTCCCATCACTTTATGGGAAATAGATGGGGCAACAGTGGAAACAGTGTCAGACTTAGTTTTTCTGGGCTCCAAAATCACTGCAGATGGTGACTGCAGCCATGAAATTAAAAGACGCTTACTCCTTGGAAGGAAAGTTATGACCAACCTAGATAGCATATTCAAAAGCAGAGACATTACTTTGCCAACAAAGGTCCGTCTAGTCAAGGCTATGGTTTTTCCTGTGGTCATGTATGGATGTGAGAGCTGGGCTGTGAAGAAGGCTAAGTGCAGAAGAATTGATGCTTTTGAACTGTGATGTTGGAGAAGACTCTTGAGAGTCCCTTGGACTGCAAGGAGATCCAACCAGTCCATTCTGAAGGAGATCAGCGCTGGGATTTCTTTGGAGGGAATGATGCTGAAGCTGAAACTCCAGTATTTTGGCCACCTCATGCGAAGAGTTGACTCATTGGAAAAGACTCTGATGCTGGGAAATATTGAGGGTAAGAGGAGAAGGGGATGACAGAGGATGAGATGGCTGGATGGCATCACTGACTCGATGGATGTGGGTCTCAGTGACCTCTGGGAGTTGATGATGGACAGGGAGGCCTGGCGTGCTGTGATTCATGGGGTCGCAAAGAGTTGGACACGACTGAGCAACTGATCTGATCTGATAGCCACGATGGTTTGCCTTGGAAATGAACAGAGATCATTCTGTGGTTTTTGAGATTGCATCCAAGTACTGCATTTCAGACTCTTTTGTTGACCATGATGGCTACTCCATTTCTTCTGAGGGATTCCTGCCCGCAGTAGTAGATATAATGGTCATCGGAGTTAAATTCGCCCATTCCAGTCCATTTTAGTTAGCTGATTCCTAGAATGTCAACATTCACTCTTGCCATCTCTTGTTTGACCACTTCCAATTTGCCTTGATTCATGGACCTGACATTCCAGGTTCCTGGACCTGACATTACAGGTTCCTATGCAATATTGCTTTTTACAGCATCGGACCTTGCTTCTATCACGAGTCACATCCACAGCTGGGTATTGTTTTTACTTTGGCTCTATCCCTTCATTTTTTCTGGAGTTATTTCTCCACTGATCTCCAGTAGCATATTGGGCACCTACTGACCTGGAGAGTTCCTCTTTCAGTATCCTATCATTTTGCCTTTTCATACTGTTCATGGGGTTCTCAAGGATAGAATACTGAAGTGGTTTGCCATTCCCTTCTCTAGTGGACCACATTGTGTCACCCTGCTTATTTAACTTATATGCAGAGTACATCATGAGAAATGCTGGACTGGAAGGAACACAAGCTGGAATCAAGATTGCCGGGAGAAATATCAATAACCTCAGATATGCAGATGACACCACCCTTATGGCAGAAAGTGAAGAGGAACTAAAAAGCCTCTTGATGAAAGTGAAAGTGGAGAGTGAAAAAGTTGGCTTAAAGCTCAACATTTAGAAAATGAAGATCATGGCATCCGGTCCCATCACTTAATGGGAAATAGATGGAGAAACAGTGGAAACAGTGTCAGACTTTATTTTTGGGGGGCTCCAAAATCACTGCAGATGGTGATTGCAGCCATGAAATTAAAAGATGCTTACTCCTTGGAAGGAAAGTTATGACCAACCTAGATAGCATATTTAAAAGCAGAGACATTACTTTGCCAACAAAGGTCCATCTAGTCAGATCAGATCAGATCAGTCGCTCAGTCGTGTCCGACTCTTTGCGACCATCTAGTCAAGGCTATGGTTTTTCCAGTGGTCATGTATGGATGTGAGAGTTGGACTGTGAAGAAGGCTGAGCACCGAAGAATTGATGCTTTTGAACTGTGGTGTTGGAGAAGACTCTTGAGAGTCCCTTGGACTGCAAGGAGATCAAACCAGTCCATTCTAAAGATCAGCCCTGGGATTTCTTTGGAAGGAATGATGCTAAAGCTGAAACTCCAGTACTTTGGCCACCTCATGTGAAGAGTTGACTCATTGGAAAAGACTCTGATGCTGGGAGGGATTGGGGGCAGGAGGAGAAGGGGATGACAGAGGATGAGATGGCTGGATGGTATCACTGACTCGATGGATGTGAGTCTGGGTGACCTCCGAGAGCTGGTGATGGATAGGGAGGCCTGGCGTGCTGAGATTCATGGGGTCGCAAAGAGTCGGACACGACTGAGCGACTGAACTGAACTCAACTGATAGCCATGATATGCCAGCAAATTTAGAAAACTCAGCATTGGCCACAGGACTGAAAAAGGTCAGTTTTCACTGCAGTCCCAAAGTATGGCAACGCCAAAGAATGCTCAAACTACCGCACAATTGCACTTATATCACATACTAGCAAAGTAATGCTGAAAATTCCCAAGCTAGGCTTCAATAGTATATGAATCAAGAACTTCCAGATGTTCAATCTGGATTTAGAAAAAGCAGAGGAACCAGAGATCAAATTGCCAATATCCGTTTTAGCATAGAAAAAGCAAGAGAATTCCAGAACATCTACTTCTGCTTCATTGATTACACGAAAACCTTTAACTGTATAGATCAAAACAAGCTGTGGAAAATTCTTAAAAAGATGGGAATATCAGACCACCCAGCTGCCTCCTGAGAAATCTGTATGCAGGTCAAGAAGCAACAGTTAGAAACAGACATGGAACAATGGACTGGTTCCAAATTTAGAAAGGTGTATGTCACGGCTGTACATTGTCACCTTGCTTATTTAACATATGCAGAGTCCATCATGTGAAATGATGGACTGGATGAAGCACAAGCTGGAATCAAGATTGTCTGGAGAAATATCAATAATCTCAGATAGGCAGATGACAATACCCTTATGGTAGAAAGTGAAGAGGAACTAAAGAACCTCTTGATGAAAGTGAAAGAGGAGAATGAAAAAGGTGGTTTAAAACTCAACATTCAAAAAACTAAGATCATGGCATCCAGTCCCATCACTTCATGGCAAAAAGTTGGGGAAACAATGGAAACAGTGAGGTACTTTATGTTTTTAGGGTCCAAAATCACTGGAGATGCTGACTGCAGCCATGAAATTAAAAGACACTTGCTCCTTGGAAGAAAAGCTATGACAAATCTAGACAACATATTAAAAAGCAGGGGCATTACTTTACTGACAAAGGTCAGTATAGTCATAGCTATGGTTTTTCCAGTAGTCATGTGTGGATGTGAGAGTCAGACTATAAAGAAAGTTGAGCCTTGAGGAATTAATGCTTTTGAAATGTGGTGTTGGAGAAGACTGTTGAGAGTCCCTTGGACTGCAAGGACTGCAATCAATCCTAAAGGATTAGAAGGACTGATGCTGAAGCTGAAACTCCAGTACTTTGGCCACCTGATGCAAAGAGCTGACTCCTTTGAAAAGACCCTGATGCTGGGAGAGATTGAAGGCAGGAGGAGAAGGGGGTGACAGAGGATGAGATGGTTGGATGGCATCACTGACCTGATGGACATGAGTTTGAGTAATCTCCGGGAGTTGGTGATGAACGGGGAAGCCTGGCTTGCTGCACTCCATGGAGTTGCAAAGAGTCAGACGTGACTGGGCAACTGAACGGAAGTGGCAGTCCCAGTGGGCTGTCCCAGATAGTGCAGGCTGTACAGGTACAATCTGACTGTCCCAGATGGTGGCTCAGATGGTAAAGGATCTGCCTGCAATGCAGGAGACCCTGGTTCGATTCCTGCATTGGGAAGATCCCCTGGAGAAGGAAATGGCTACCACTTCAATATTCTTGTCTGGAGAAGTCCATAGACATAGGAGCCTGATGACAGGCTGCCGTCCATGTGTCAGAGTCAGACACGACTGAGCGACTGACTCTTTCAGGATCATTGTTGATAGTGAGATGATGGCAAAACTTACACACTTGAGTATAGTTTACTGTAATTATAAAGAGGCAAAACCCAAGGAGTGTAATTCACACCTGACTCTAAATCCACTATTCTGGATGATTATGTTGCATAAACAGAGAAACTATAAACAGAAGGACTATAGTGGAAGAGAATCCTGGGTGTGGTCGGAGGCCTAAAGTCTTACGGCTCCACGAACGCGTGACTGGGCTGGAACATACTGACATTATTTAACCCTTTCCCAAGTGTCCCTCCCATTACTTGTGTGATCCCTGGGAAAACCCTTGACAGGCATCAACCTCCTGTTTGGGTTAAGATGCTCACACACGGTGCTACAGTGCTGTGCTTCCTCTCAGTGTCTATAGCCTCATCCCGTCAGCCACTTTCCAATCCTGGGGCCATGTGCCTCTGCAGGGGCAGGAATTCCAGACATGGCCACACGGCCTATGAGAACCTCACAGCGTGCTTGTGCTCATCCCGTTCACTGTTTGTGTGGCCCTGGGAAGTTTCATTTTACTTTACAGACTGTCAGTTTTATCTCTGAAAACTGTATTATAATGGCCGTTTCCTCTAAAATGTTGTGAGGGATGATTAAGATGGTGCATAAGAAATTGTCTTGTTAACAGGAAAACCAACCTGCAGTTGTGAGGGATTACTGGGGTTTAAGTAGGCGACACAACAGGTGAACTCAAGGCCATAGAATGTTAGAGAGAAAATAAGATCAGTATTCATTCACCTCGTTCATTAATTAATTCACACATCCAACCTATACTTATTGGGGTCCTACTGTGTGCCTAGAACTGGTCTAGGTGGATAGGATAAAATAATAAATAGGCAGCTAGTGTCAGGGCTCTCAGAGAGCTTGTGGTCAGTTTGGTTGGAGAAGTGAAGTGAAATGAAGCTGCTCAATTTTGTCTGACTCTTTGCGACCCCATGGACTGTAGCCTACCAGGCTCCTCCATCCATCCATGGAATTTTCCAGGCAAGAGTACTGGAGTGGGTTGCCATTTCCTTCTCCAGGGGGATCTTCCCGACCCAGGGATCGAACCCAGGTCTCCCACATTGTAGGTAGACGCTTTTACCGTCTGAGCCACCAGGGAAGTCTAAAGAAGAAAATAAATAATTTTTCTTAGCATTAGGAGATGAAAGTCAAGATAAAATGGCCAAGGTGGGTTTTGCAGCCAGCTCCAGATAAGGGAGTCAGGGACCCTCTCTGAGGATGTCTTCTTGGCCAGATCTAAGTGCTGAAATGGGGCTGAAGAGGGAAGATGGTCAGAAAAAAAAAAAAGATTTATACCATACTTCAGACTCATGAAGGTTTTCTGGAAGAGATCAAAATTGGGTGGGCTTTGTTCTTTGAGAATCCAGAGAGGAGACTTAGAATTTGTTGAAGAAGTATTTTAAAAATACCAACATGAGCTCCCACCTGACTTAATCTATCTGTGAGATGGCCTGGGCATCAGGGATTTTAAAAGCTCACTGGTGACTTCTCTGTGTGGCCACATTTAGAATCACTGCTCTGCAGAGTTGTGTAATGGGCAGAGTCCTGCCACAGAAGGACGGACACTTTTGTTTTTGTCCTACTTCCCACAGAGCAAATGGGCCTTCGGGAGTACTTAAGAGTTGCAGAAAAATTACTGTCCTGTTGGGTCTTTGCCAGATGCTCTGTTGAAAAGGTGGAAAAGCAGTGAGGCAGTGGGGGGTGGGGGCATGGGAAAATTATGCTCTTAGTGAAAATGATAAAGAATTTTCAAAACAGGAAGTCCCATCAGGAGCTACAGAAATATAAAAGAGTATGCGATATTTGTTCAGGGAATTGCTCCATCCACGTTTTTGTATATCTGAGGTGGCAGTGAGAATCTGTATTTTAGAATAGATCCAGTGTAATTATGAAGCTTTTGGGTGTGAATGCTGGGGTTGAACCTCTTTCACAATATTATCTTTTCCTGGTCCTCAGTTGCCCAGAGCTCTTAGTCTGACTTTTAACCTTCACGGGTTGCTTTCTGAGAATTAATCTGTGATGTGTTTTTCCAACCAAAATTAATTTATATTATAATGATAGATTCTTAGACTTCTATATCAGGATTCTTAACCTGAAATTCACACAATTCTGGCAGTTTATGGTTGTGTGTCAGGGCAATAAGTAACTCATATAATAGTGGAAATTAACTGTACATACCTTTTAATAATTTATAAAGATGGGGCCTATGGTTTCTTTTACTGGGTTCTCAAAGAACTGCAAGATATCAACAAAAGGTGTGATATTAAAACCACTGCATAAAACCAGAACACTTTTACAGAGCGGTCAGAGCAGATTATTAAGAAACATATTTTGCATTAGAATGTGCCTTAACTATACATTGTGTGGTTTAATAGTTAAACTAGTCAATTATCCAAATAGTAATCAAATGTAGAAATACTTGGTGATATCCAGTTGTATTTTTAACTTATGATGTGACTTGTTTTTCTCTTTATTGAAATATAGTTGATGTGCAATATTTGTGTATGTTTCAGGTGTACAACAGAGTGATTTACCATTTTTAAAGGTTTTTTTTTTTTTCAATTCCTTTTTTTTTTATTTTTTTAAATTTTATTTTACTTAACTTTGCAGTATTGTATTGGTTTTGCCATACATCAAAATGAATCCGCCACAGGTATACATGTGTTCCCCATCCTGAACCCTCCTCCCTCCTCCCTCCCTATACCATCCCTCTGAGTCATCCCAGTGCACCAGCCCCAGGCATCTGGTATCAGCCATCGAACCTGGACTGGCAACTCGTTTCAAACATGATATTCTACATATTTCAATGCCATTCTTCCAAATCATCCCATCCTCTCCCTCTCCCACAGTCCAAAAGACTGTTCTATACATCAGTGTCTCTTTTGCTGTCTCGTATACAGGGTTATTGTTACCATCTTTCTAAATTCCATATATATGCGTTAGTATACTGTATTGGTGTTTTTCTTTCTGGCTTACTTCACTCTGTATAATAGGCTCCAGTTCCATTCACCTCACTAGAACTGATTCAAATGTATTCTTTTTAATGGCTGAGTAATACTCCATTGTGTATATGTACCACAGCTTTCTTATCCATTCATCTGCGGATGGACATCTAGGTTGCTTCCAAGTCCTGGCTATTGTAAACAGTGCTGCGATGAACATTGGGGTACACGTGTCTCTTTCAATTCTGGTTTCCTCAGTGTGTATGCCCAGCAGTGGGATTGGACAGTGGGATTGCTGGACCTTTAAAAATGGAATAGAACTGCCTTATGATCCATTTTTAAAGGTTATATTCCATTTATAGTTATTGTAAAATGTTGGCTGAATTCCCTGTATTGTACTGTATGTCCTTGTAGCTTGTTTATTTTATAGTTTGTAGTTTGTTCCTCTTAATCTCCCACCCCATCTTGTTCCTCACTGGTAACCACTGGTTTGTGCTCTGTATCTGTGAGTCTGTTTCTTTTTGTTATACTCACTGGTTAGTTTTGGCTTTAGGTTCCACATATAAATAACATACATTAATAGTATTTGTCTTTCTTTGTCTAACTTATTTCACTTAGAATAATATTGTCCAAGTCTATCCTTGTTGCAAATGTTAAAATTTCATTTTTAAAAATTTTATGGCTGAGTAGTATTCTATTCTATGTATGTATATATGCATACACATGACACACACACACACACACACACACACATGCCCATAAAAACACACACACACACACCTACATCTTCATCTGTTCATCAGTTGATGGACTCTTAGGTAGCATCCACATCTTGGCAACTGTAAATAATGCCGCTGTGAAAGTTGGTGTTCACGAATCTCTTTGAATTAGTGTTTTTGCTTTTTTTTAGGATTAAATACCCAGCAGTGGAATTGCTAGGTTGTATGATAGTTCTGTTTTTAGTTTTTTGAGAAACCTCCAGACTGTTTTCCATGGTCACTGTACAAATTTACATGCCCACCAACAGTGTCTGAGGGTTCTCTTTGCTTTCTTGCCAACATTTGGTATCTGTGGTCCTTTTCAATGATAACTCTTCTGACTGAGGTGAGGTGATATCTAAGTGTGGTTTTAGTTTGTATTTCTCTGATGATTAATGATTAATGATGTGGAATATCTTTTCCTTTGCTTGTTGGCCATCTGTAAGTATTCTTTGGGAAACTGTCTATTTAGATCTTCTATCCTTTTTTTAACTGGATTGTTTGCTTTTTGCTGTTGAGTTGTTGTTGAGTTGATGTATGAGTTGTTTATATATTGGGGATATTAACCCCTTATTAGTCTTATCATTTGCAAGTATTTTCTCCCGTTTAGTAGGTTGTATTGGCTTTTTTTTTTTTTTTTAATGTGTTCACAAGATTTGAGTTTGGAATGAAATGACAGACTGAACTCAAAACCATTTTTTTTCTGAGGCATGGGAATTTATCACTGAAATTTCTTATTAGGATAATTGGAAACACAGATAAAATTTCAAGGAGGAGGGAGAAATTCCATTCCTGTGTTTCCCTTTGAACAGAGTGACATTTCTTTTCTAATGCTCTGGGTTTTATTCTCTACTCATGACAGGTGTGCATTCTGATTAATAAATGTTGCAGTCCTGAATGCTCAGAAGAGTGTAACCTGCCATTCTAGAAATAACAGGAGTATAGGAACAAGAGCAGAAGGAAATTTAACTTGTATGCTAATAAATTTCTTTTTGAATTGTATTGATATATATAAAAATTTAATAAAGAAATATAATTGGTGTTTTGCAATTCCTCTGTGGCTCCAAACTAAGGTTTAGATAGTCTATAAACTTCTTTCAAATCAACATTCAGTCATGTTATTGTTTTAACTTTAGCTAGTTATTGTCCATATGAGTCCTGGAATTATGAGGGACAGGGATGAATTATCAAAGAAAATTCCAAGCAGTGTGACAGAGCACATAACCTGAGGAAATAGTAAAGTAGATAGACAAATAGGTCATGAAGCAGCAATAACTCCTATGATTATTAATCTTGAATGAACCAAGCTCTACCTTCCTGGGCTTCAAACTGTTTATCATACACGTATCCATTCATGTATTCATTTCTTTATTCAATGCAATTAATTCCATTGGCAATATAAAGTGACAAGTAGACTCTTCTTAATGGTTACCTTAGTGGCACGAGTTGCATGGCTGTTTTTTTTTAATCCAGAATCATAGAAATGACACCATGGCATAAACTGGACTGAGAGGAATGCTGTGAGTGAGAGTAATGGCTTTTATTTGTTCAATGTAGGCGATAAATGTGCAAAAGTGTTCATAAGACCGTGCTTGGTGGTTACTCTAGGTCACAGACTCTCAGGAACAGAGAGGTATGGCGTTACTGCTGCTGGATCACACTGAAGAGTGAGCCCCAGTTTGAGACATATTACAAGCTGTTTGGATTTTACGTCCTGAAAAAGTCTAGCTTTCTAGTCTTGCCATTAGTTACAGCACTAAGGATATAGCAATATTACACAACATCCACTTTAACTGAGTCTTTTGGGTGTGGATGGTAGAATCCTAGTTCAACCAGAAACAAAGGAGTTATGTGCTTACATAACCTGGAAGGACAGGGGTGAAGATGAGATTTAGAACTAATGGAAAAACCTTTACATGTGTCTCTCTCTTCCTTATATGCAGGCGCATGCACACACACACACACACACTTATACACATGGATGCAGGCACATGACCACACAAAGCTGCCCCCAGCATATGCATTTCTGCTGTGTTAATTTTGATCTTGATCTTGCCTGTAGATGAATTATTCTCCATGCAGAAGGATCATGAGTTCTAGCATCACCTAAGGTTATATGTTTCTGTGCCCTCAAAAGGAAAATGAGGGCATGGAGAAAACTCCCCTGCAGTTCAAGGCAGAAACAATAGCTGGTGCATCACCTTAACTTGGAACCATGATCAATTTTGAACCAGTTCTTATGTCCAAGGGCTTCCCAGCTGGTGCCAGTGATAATCTACCAGCCAGTGCAGGAGACACAAGAGACGAGGGTTCGGTCCCTGGGTCAGAAAGATCCATTGGAGGAGGAAATGGCAATCCACATCAGTATTTTTGCCTGGAAAATTCCATGCATAGAGGAACCTGATGAGCTACTGTCCCTGGGGTTGCAAAGAGTTGGACATGACTGAGCATACGCATATGTTCAAAGAGAGAATTGATGGAGTATTGAACTCCACTCACCCCAGGAGCAGTGTCAGGGTGGTGATAAGTAACAGTTTAAGACTTCAAAGAAGGATTTCCCTGACAGTCTAGTGGCTAAAACTCCGAGGGTTCCATTCCTGGTTGGGGAACTAAAATCCCACAGGCCCCATGGTGCGATCGAAAAAAAAAATTTCAAAGAGCTCTTCTGGTAAAACGAAACAATGTTTACTGGCTACAATTGCATTTCAAGTTGTACTGATCTTGAGAATCTTTGATTACATGTAGCACCATCTTCCCATAGCAAGATTGATATGTAGAATATTTTTCAGATTCATAGTATAAGGACACCATGACCTGATTAGACAATTCATGAATAACTGTGATAGGAGAATAATAATCCCCGGAGACAGTCATGTCCTGATCCCTAGAACCTGTGATTATGCCAGATTATGTGGGAAGGAGGAAAAAGTTGCACATGAAATTAAGATTGCTAACGGGGCTTCTCAGGTGGTGTAGTGGTAAAGAACCCTCTTGCCAAAGCAGGAGTTGCAAGAGACCCATGTTTGATCCCTGAGTCAGGAATATACTCTAGAGAAGGAAATGGCAGCCTACTGCAGTATTCTTGCCTGGTGAATCCCATGGACAGAGGAGACTGGTGGGCCACAGTCCAGGGTGTTGCAAAGAGCTGGACATGGTTGAGTGACTGAACACACACATATGTACACACAGTCAAGAGAGTGTAGTGAATCATCTGGGTTGGCCCAGTGTAATTGCAAGGGGAAGAGGAGGCGGAAGACTTAGAATCAGAAGGAGGTGATGTGGGGATTGACTTTTCATGGTTGACTTGGATGATGGAGGAACGGGACCTGGAGCCAAGGAATGGGATTGGCCTTCCGAAATTCGAAAAGGCAAGGGATTATTTGACCGTAGAGTTCCCAGAGGACTCAGTTCTGCTGACACCTTTATTTTAGCCTAGTGACATCCATTTAGACTTCTGATCCCTGGAACTGTAAGGTAGTACATTTTGTGTCACGTTTAGCCACAAAGTTTGCGATAGCAGCAATAGAAAATTAGGACAGGGACTTCCCTGGTGGGCCCAATGGTTAAGACGCCATACTCCCAATTCAGGGGTGTGGGTTCAATCCCTGGTCATCAGGGAGCTAAAATCCCACATGCCTGGTGGCCAAAAGGTAGAACATAAACAGCGGAAGCAATACGGTAACAAATTCAGTAAAGAGTTTAAAAATGGTGCGTTAGTCACTCAGTTGTGTCCTACTCTTTGGGACTCCACGGACTGTAGCCTGCCAGGCTCCTCTGTCATGGAATTCTCCAGGCAAGAACACTGGAATCTGTTGCCATTTCCTTCTCTAGGGTAAACTCCCAACTCAGGGATTGAAGCCAGGTCTCCTGCATTACAGGCAGATTCTTTATCAATCTGAGCCACCAGGAAAGTGGTGGACATCAAAAAAATCTTAAAAGAAAGGAAGAAATAAGGAAAACCAGTACAGTGCCACAGGGAAATATTCTTTGGCATAGTCACTAGGATATAAATCAATAAATCAGAATCTTTTTCTGAGTGACTTATGTAGGCCCATGAATGTTTTTAGACTTTTACAATCTGTGAAAGAATAATACTTAGAAGGTATTTCTTTTACTGCTAGTACTTCACGTACCAGCATAAACTTAAAAAGCTGACTAATGTATAATTTCCATGTTGACTTTCCTTTGCATCATTTTAAAATGATGGAAATTAGTTTTTAAACACAATTTTATATCCTGCTTTTTGCAATTATATGAGATTTTACAGTTTATCCCACTTTGTAATATAGTCTGGATATGTTGGTTTTAATGGCTGTATACTGTATTAAGAGATTTTGACCACATGTAACATTCATCTTTATTTCCTCATTTAATCCATTTTTCTACTTAAATGGCCCATGAACACAATTATATGATTTTCATATTATGGTCTGAATTTTTTCCGGTTTCGACATTTTAATACTGGGTATGCATCGTTACCTGGAGTAAGTACGTAGATCTAAGTTTTCCTGGGCCTACATTTTGGGAGTCTCTTTTAATAAAATGAATTTAAAATTACAGGTACAAAATTAGTTAAGATGCATTTTTATTTAGGGTGAAAAGGGAAATCGGCATACTTGTTTTCATCTTATTTATCGTATCTACTTCTGGCTGTGCTGGGTCTTCGTTGCTGCATGCAGGCTTTCTCTGATTGTGACAAGCAGGGTCTCCTCTCTAGTCGCAGTGCACTGGCTTCTCTTATTGCCGAGCACAGCCTCTAGGTGTCCAGGCTTCAGTGGTTGTGGCACACAGGCCCAGTGGCCCCCGGGCTTGTGAAATCTTCCTAGACCAGGGATTGAACCCATGTCCTCAGCTCTGGCAGGTATATTCTTAACTGTTGCATCACAGGGAAGTCCAACATACTTTTTTAAAGCAGACAGACAGCACAAAGATCACAAAATCCAGAGTATGATGGAATTACAATTTTTATGATTAATACCAGACCACCTGATCTGCCTCTTGAGAAATCTGTATGCAGGTCAGGAAGCAACAGTTAGAACTGGTCATGGAACAACAGACTGGTTCCAAATAGGAAAAGGAGTATGTCAAGGCTGTATATTGTCACCATGTTTATTTAACTTATATGCAGAGTACATCATGAGAAATGCTGGACTGGAGGAAACACAAGCTGGAATCAAGATTGCCGGGAGAAATATCAATAACCTCAGATATGCAGATGATACCACCCTTATGGCAGAAAGTGAAGAGGAACTCAAAAGCCTCTTGATGAAAGTGAAAGTGGAGAGTGAAAAGGTTGGCTTAAAGCTCAACATTCAGAAAACGAAGATCATGGCATCTGGTCCCATCACTACATGGGAAATAGATGGAGAAACAGTGGAAACAGTGTCAGACTTTATTTTGGGGGGCTCCAAAATCACTGCAGATGGTGACTGCAGCCATGAAATTAAAAGACGCTTACTCCTTGGAAGGAAGTTTATGACCAACCTAGATAGCATATTCAAAAGCAGAGACATCACTTTGCCAACAAAGGTTCGCCTAGTCAAGGCTATGGTCTTTCCTGTGGTCATGTATGGATGTGAGAGCTGGACTGTGAAGAAGGCTGAGTGCCAAAGAATTGATGCTTTTGAACTGTGGTGTTGGAGAAGACTCTTGAGAGTCCCTTGGACTGCAAGGAGATCCAACTGGTCCATTGTGAAGGAGATCAGCCCTGGGATTTCTTTGGAAGGAATGATGCTAAAGCTGAAACTCCAGTATTTTGGCCACCTCATGCGAAGAGTTGACTCATTGGAGAAGACTCTGATGCTGGGAGGGATTGAGGGCAGGAGGAGAAGGGGACGACAGAGGATGAGATGGCTGGATGACATCACTGACTCTATGAATGTGAGTCTGAGTGACCTCCGAGAGCTGGTGATGGATAGGGAGGCCTGGCATGCTGCAGTTCATGGGGTCGCAAAGAGTCAGACATGACTGAGCGACTGATCTGATCTGATATATACATCAAGACTTGTTTCTTCCCGACTTTCCAAATGCGAAAGTTCACAAACGAGGGTTGGGCCTTACAGAATACGTTCACTGTTATGACTTGATCTCTGGCCTGAAGGCTCAATATTTCCATTTTTGTTTCTTTTTCATTCAGGTTGCCATTTCTCACCTGAACCCTATAGAGACCTCAAGATCTTCCAGCAAAATATAATTGTGACCTGGAGTCTTGGTTTCACAGTTCATAAAAAGCTAGATTTTTAGGTAATAGAAATTCAGAGTTACAACCCATCTGACTATATTTCACCTCACTTGAAAAGAGATAAGGAAGCTGATCAAGGCCAGATTGAAGCTAAGCCTAAAATGAGCTGTGCCTACTCGTTGAAAAATGTTCCCACACTCTAGAGCCTTTATTCTACCTTTAAAATGCTCTTGTCCATCTCTTCACAAGACTTTGGAGGCTGGAGATTTTCAGAGTCTTAACGTGTTGATGTGAAGATAATACAAAAAGAAAGCTTTCTTCAAAACTTTTTTACCCTCAATGGCTTCTCTGGTTGGGGGTGGGGGTGGGGGGCGGTGGGAAGCAGATTTTATCTTAGTCAAAAGGGAATAAAACTGTTGGCCATGACAAATTACGGTTGGAGGGGATCATTGAAATCAGGAAGTGGGAAAGTTGGAGGATTATCCCTAAAGCCTGGATCAGACAAGGAAATCAGCTGGAGGCAGCGCAGATTTAAGTGAAGATGGGCACCCTCGGGTCAAGGGGCCCAGGCTGGTTGGAGCAAAGAGATAGAACAAGAAGAAATGGGAGGAAATGTTTTAATGGATTGAAGACAGGGTAGATATGAGTGGAAAATCTTTATTTCAGTGAATACAGGGCCTTCTTCCATGGATTTAGTTCTATATTCCTGACACTGATCTCAAAGGGAAAAGAAAAATTGAATCTAGAGTGAGGTTGGTGTGTGTGTGTGTATTTTCCTGTACCCGTGACTTAATTCTAAAGTCAATTAGCAAAAATATGGGAATTTTCCATTATTTATGCTTGTTTCTCTAATAGAGTAGATTCTATTTTGCAGACAGATGAACAAAATTTGAATTCATTAATAATAGGTAATTTCTGTCATTGTGGTTATTAATATGGACTTTATTCTGCATTTAACTTGTACGTTTTAATCTTTTCTGTTAAAAATAACTCATCATAAATTTGAAGAAAACTTTAAAAATTGATACAATAATGTAATCTATAGTTTATTCATTTAACTTGACCCTGTGATAGAGTGATCTAATAATATTTAGTGTATAATCAACAATCTGTAAGAAATTTCTAGAGATTACCTATTAAGTAATCCTCTTCTAGGATGATGAATATCTACTGTTTTTTTCTAAAAGTCTAAAAAGTTTGTTAAATGAATTATCTTATATTTTCTTGTACTGAAATTGTTTTCTTATTTCTGTCCAAATACCTAATGCGAAATTCTATTTTATTTCTCATTCCACATGCAGAAACACTGTGTCATTATTTTAAAAAAGGAATGTAAATACATTTAGTTGCTCTCTTCTATATGGTTTCCATATAGATTCCTGACTAGGTGATCCTATAAAATTATAAAACTCAGGTCTCCTGTTGATTTTTATCTGAGGACGGGTAATGAGTTTAGTGGTGAGTCATTGCAGTTCCAAAGCTGTAAAGAAAATCATTGCAATCACACTTAACCTTCACAGCGCATGGATCCAAGGCAAGACGAGACTGTAAAGTGGACAGTTGACGTGAGAACTTTCTCCTTCGTGTTGGAGGAGATCATCAGGGTAGTCTACTGAATAATCTGCACGTAGAACATTTTCCTTATATATTTTTATTTTTATTGAAGAATAGTTGATTTACAATGTTGTATTAATTTCTGCTATACAGCAAAGTGATTGTTATATGTATATAATATATATTAACACAGTCTATACATATATTTATTTTTTTCTTTTAAAATATTTCCTTCCATTATGGTTTATCAGAGGGTACTGAATATAGTTCCCTGTGCTATACAATAGGAACTGATATATGTACAATGGCTTACATCTACTAACCCCACCTCCCTCTCTGTGCCCTGCACCTCTCCTTTCCCTTAGCAACCATAAGTCTGTTCTCTTGTCTGGGAATCTGTTTCTGTTTCACAGGTAGATTCATTTGTGTCATATTTTAGGTTCCACGTGTAAATGATATCATATAGTATTTGTCTTTCTCTTTCTGACTGGCTTCACTTAAGATGATGATCTCTACTTCCACCCATGTTGCTGCAAATGGCATGGTTGCATGCTTTTTTATAGCTGAGTAGTCCACTGTGCATATATACCATATCTTCCTTATCCATTATCTGTTGATGGACATTTAGGTCTCTTCCATGTCTTGGCTCTTGTAAATAGTGCTGCTATGACCATAAGGGTGCTTGTATCTTTTTAAATTATCATTTTCTCTGGATATGTGCCCAGGAGGGGGATTAGTGGCTCATTGGTAATTCTGGGCTTCCCAGATGGTGCTAGTGGTAAAGAATCAGCCTGCTAATGCAGGAGATGTAAGAGATGTGAGTTTGATCCCTTAGTCGGGAAGATCCCCTAGAGGAGGGCATAGCAACCCACTTCAGTATCCTCGTCTGGAGAATCCCATGGACAGAGGAGCCTGCAGGCTACAGTCCATAAGGTCGCCAAGAGTCAGACACCGCTGAAGCAGCTTGGGACAGCACAGAACATGGTAGTTCTATTTTTAATTCTTTGAGGAACCACCATACTGTTTTCCATAGCAGCTGCTCCAGCTTAAGAATGTACAACATCTTAAAGGAATGAAATCTTACT
This sequence comes from Tragelaphus eurycerus, assembly GCA_935064755.1. Classification (NCBI taxonomy): domain Eukaryota; kingdom Metazoa; phylum Chordata; class Mammalia; order Artiodactyla; family Bovidae; genus Tragelaphus; species Tragelaphus eurycerus. Next base: position 5,912,943 of record CAKXYN010000059.1, read on the forward strand.
TTGTTGCATATATACTACAGCCTTTTGAGTCGGTTTTAAATCTCATTCAAAATACCTTATTGAATAAAACAATTAAAGTAACCAATTTAATAAATATTCCATTAGACTGATTAAACATGTCCCTCTGCAGTATATTGAAAATAGCAATATATACAGGGTCTTGTATTCATTCAGAGCAGTCATGGGTACAGGGTGACCCAGAGCCCCCAGGGTTCCTAGAGGTATTCTGGAGATATCCTGGAGGGATCCTAGAAAGGTTACTTTGGAGAGAGAAAAAATCTGGATTTGTTGCTTTTCCATTACCCCTATTTCTTGCTCCTTCCAGGTAAATTTCACTTACACATATGTATTATTTAGTAAAGATCTAATAATAATTTCATTTGGAAAAAAATGTTTCTGCTGGTTTCTTGTTGCTGTTGATGTTCAAACATGAAAACCTTTGCTTTAGTGAAAGCAAACACCATTTCTTCCCGAATTTATCTCCAGTTTAGGCAAACATTTATATTCTATGCTCTAATAACTACAATGCATTTCATTTTCCCTGCTCAGAGCCTTTAAGTGTTCACCTGAAATGATTTAAAAATAAACTGTCACTCCGAAAGGAAAAAGAAGCGTCTGTGGATGGTGGGCTCAGGATTGTAGACACACAATCCTTTAGGGTTGGTCACAGACTGAAACCCAAATGTTGAGGAAGAATAAAATCAAAAGAATAACTGTGTCCAGTGCTGCCATGGGGCTTGAACCACTCTGCATTTTCTTTCTCTTAAATCTGTGTCTTTCCTGAGAGTTAGACAGGCGGGCCCAGCATCAAGGATTTGACCTCCCTTCAAATCCTGGGCGCTGCAATCAGCTGGAGCCACCCGCAGATTCTTTTGTTGATAAGTGACTCAGGAAGAGACGAGGAACCCTCCCCATCAGCAGGCTGCAAATGAACTGAACTGCAGCCTGGTTCACGGCGTGGCTAACAGTTACTTTCGTTTTTTTGTAGAGGGTGGCAAAGGCATTTTTTATCGTAATAAGGTGCAATCTGTGAATCCTGCCATATACCAGATTAAAAGAGCTGCTGCTACATCAGTGCAGAGAGAGTAGAGGCAGGTAATTATTCAGAGATAATGCTTCTGGGACAGAACGTTGTCACCCATAATGGTCCCCTGCTGAGAGATAAATGGAGAGGCTGAGGCAGCTTACTTATTTTTTGAAGCGAGAGATGTTTTTTCAGTGACACAATTGCAGCTCTCGTGATTACCTTTCCTGTTTTACCAAATGAAAGGTTGTAGATTTTAATCATCATGTCTGATGGAGGGCTGATGTCATAAAGTGACAGAAGGTGACAATAGCCTGCAGTGTGCAGACTGATTTAGTACACAGTCCTGGTGCAGGATTGGGAGAACCACTTCCTTATAAATAGGTAGATTGTTGGCTTATGCATCGTCTCAAATTCTAAATTAGTTCTGTTCCTACCAGTTAAGACTTCATCGGTCTTTGCCTTGACAATGAAAATTCAGCTGGGAAGTGACCTCTGAGATGACAGATTTCATTTGATTTCGGGGATGACTCTGTTTCATCTGTAGCTTGCGGGTTACCTGTAGGACTAGATGGCTCTATAACTGTGTTCTTTGAATGGAAACAGTCCCTTTCTCTGATCTTGTATTTATTCAATAAAGGACTTTATCATTGTGTGAAGTGGACAGAAATAATATTCTGCCCAACTTTGAATGTCTGAGCTGGCTGCTAACTTATGGGATGGAAACCACTTGGTAGATGGTTCAGGAGAAATTTGATGTGGTTTGTTCCCTTGCAGTCTGTTTGCCTTGATCCTTTTGTAACTGTTAATAACTGGCTTTGATTTTCTGAGTGTCACCAGTTTTCCTTGATTTTATGAGAAGTTGCCTTTGCCTCCTGTGATTTTTATCCTATTTCATCAAAATCCTTTTCTTTGTATATTTTTAAAGGAACAGAATATTTGCAACTAAAGGCTTTTATCTTGTACAAAACCAAAAAAAAGTTCACCTGGCCCCACTCTGCATTTGTATTTGGATCCTATGCTCAGTCATGTCTGACTCTTTGTGACTCTGTGGATGGATTGTTAGTCCTCCAGACTCCTCTGTCCATGGGATTCTCCAGGCAAGAGTACTGGAGTGGGTTGCCGTGCCCTCTTCCAGGGAAACTTCTGGACCCAGGGATCCAACCCTCATCTCTTAGGTCTCCTGCATTGGCAGGTGAGTTTGTCGTTGTTGTTGTTTACAACTAGCACCACCTGGGAAGTCCATATCCTGTCATAGTAATCATTAACTTTTACTGAGCATTTGCTTCTGTTCTAAGGGCATCATGTAAATTTATCATGAATCATATAATGTTTAAAAAAATACTCAGTAGGTGTTTTCACTCTACCCAGGAAGAAATTGTACTCAGGGCAATGACTTGTGAAGGATCTCATAGCTGAAAAATGGGGGGATTTGACTCAGTTGAGTTGAATGCCAATACCCATTCTCAAGCAAGGTACAAGGTGCTTTACTCTTCAAAGCGTGGTCCTTGTATCTACAATAGCAGCATTACATCATCTGGGAACTCATCAGAAAGGCAGAATTTCAGACCCCACCCCAGACCCACTTAATCAGAATCTGCATTGTCAACACCATCCCTGGGTGATTGATATTCACCGGGAGGATTAGTAAGAGCGCACTGTTCCTTTGTTACAGGTCTGCCAACCTGTTTTGCCTCTGTTTAGGGGAGGAAGGGTTTAGAGAGGGTGTCAGGGTGAGTGATGATGACTGCTTTGGAGAACTGGTGAAAAATTATAGCAATGTCTCAATGTTGAGACTTTTTTCTTAGCACAGTGGGAAAATGATTCTTCTGGTTTCAATGACGACAGGCAAAAGAGTGCCCTGGGAAATATCCCTATGAAATCCTAAAAGAAAATAATGATAATAAATTCAGAAAGACTTATCCGAGCATGTTTTTAAAATCCTTTCCTCTCCTAGCACCACATCTTTTAATTCTGGATCATTCTACTTCATGTCTTGGCACTGTACTTCTGCCCACTGGAAACACATTTATCAGGTTATTATGAGGGCCTGCCTTTTGGCCTTGATGGAGACAAATTAACAACTAAGGTGTGCTGGCCCCTTCCAAGCTGGATGGTAAATTTGTAGAGGAAATTGAAATCTGTAACTTAAATACACTAGTAATGTATTTAACCTTTACAGTCTGAAATGCTTTCTCAACATGCAACAAAGGAAGGTTGATATTTAAGCATTTGACAAATTAAGGTTTAAGAAGGAAGTTCCTTTTTTTATTTTGAAAGGTTGTGTTAATTATTGACGAGGCCAGGAAATATACTTTAAATGGTTTTTCTTCATGGGGTAGTATTCCAATTCAGTGTTTTGAACAGACCCTAGAAGTAACATTTAAAAAATGGAAACTAAAAGTGAGATATGCACCTCCTGAAAGAGAAGCCTAATTATTTTCATCATTTTTCATAATATTATATTTGTTGTTAACTTTAATTATTTGAACACTCAGTGGAAATGAAGCTGATATTTCAGGCTCTGTGATGATTAAAGCTTCTGTCAGCTTTAATCTCACTATCCTAATAGAATACATTTGGGTTGGTGTGTTCAGTGAAATAACCACAAATTGAAACTTCAGAAATAGGTAGCAGTGGATGAATGTCCATTTCTTTTCTCTTGACAGCTCTGTAGAAAGGGATAATGATGGGCCCAGAAAAAAGTGCTTACAGCCTGATATAACCAGCATAGCCGATTTCCTAGATTTAAGACATTCAGTGATGAAGCAGACCAATGATTTTGTTGTTGTTCAGTCGCCAAGATGTGTTTGACTATTTGCGAGCCCACAGACCAATGATTGGCAGTAAGTAAATAACAGTGTTAGAAGTAGAAATGTTATATAAAATGCCCACATTGAGAAAAAATTAAAATTAGCAAATATTTATTAATTTTATTATCCATAACAAATCTTAGTCTTTTTCATAAGTGCTGTGCTATGCTATGCTAAGTCACTTCAGTCGTGTCCAACTCTGTGTGACCCCATAGACAGTAGCCTACCAGGCTCCCCCGTCCCTGGGATTCTCCAGGCAAGAACACTGGAGTGGGTTGCCATTTCCTTCTCCAATGCATGAAAGTGAAAAGTGAAAGTGAAGTTGCCTAGTCGTGTCCAACTCTTGACAACTCCATGGACTGCAGCCCACCAGGCTCCTCCGTCCATGGGATTTTCCAGGCAATAGTGCCTGCAAATTCTTCATAATTTCTTTTGCTATTTTAAAATAGGCATCATTATAACCCATAAATGTTCAGAGCCTTTCCCATAATCCTCGATCTGTGAAGCATTTTGAAAATGGCACTGTAATTTCATGGTGCAAAAAAGAATAACAGATTTGTGGGCATTTCAATGTTTTAAAAAGGAATTGTAAGTGAATAACAACTTTCATCAAGACAAGCAGCTGACCTTAAATGTTAGTCACTGATCGGCCTTTGCACATGAATGATGGGCCTTCTAAAGAATCAGTCACATCTCTTTCACCTAGTTTTTAAAAGTACCATCTACTCCAGGAAACCTAGCAATTTCTAAATGCCTTGATTTTTGCTTTTCTTGTGGAAGTTTCTTTTTATTGCACACACAATGGCTTTCTTGTATTTCAGTGCTTTGTAAAGGTTTTTTAAAAATACACATGAAGGATTTGAATTTAAATTAAAATCCAGCTGCACACATTCTTATTAAAATTAATTCAATTGTGGAGAAAAGCTAATCAGATATTTTCTTGTGTCGTTAATTTGCCTCTCCTCAGGCAATGAAAGTACATCAGTTTTAAAAGAAATCATTTCAAGATTCAGCCTAATTTCAAAAAACTGAAAAAGTCTTAGAACCAAGAGATTGGCTAATTAAATACTTTTTGATTATGATCTTAGTTGACTCAACAGAGAGCCAACGGGGTATCTTGAAAATTTACCTGAAATAGAAGACAAGATCTGAATGGAAGTCCTGGTTTGGACACTTTTCATGCTGTCACTAACCAGAGGTCATGTAACCTTTCTGATTCTCCTTTATCTTGTCTGCAAGTAATGATAAGACTCTTGTTAGGATTAAATGAGGATTAATTGTGCAGTTTTCTGTTTCACTAATTTCTGTAATAGGTTTTATGGTTTACTTTCATTTTCACTGCTTTTCGAAGTGTATAGTCTCCGTTGAAGAATTTCACTTTCACTTACCCTTTTTTTCCTGGGGATTTTCTTTCTTTCTAGCTTTATGGCATTGTGATCATATAGCATAAATAAAGAAATCATGCTTTAGAATATTTGAGTGATTTTTGTGTGAACTAGTATATCATGTGGAGGCTTCCCAGGTGGCTCACTTGGTAAAGAATCTGTCTGCCAATATAGGAGATACAGTCAGGAAACCTGGGGTCAATCCCTGGGTCGGAAGATCCTCTGCAGGAGGAAATGGCAATCCACTCCAGTATTCTTGCCTAGAAAATTCCATGGACAGAGGAGCCTGGTGGGCTCTAGTTCATGGGATCTCAAAGGATCGGACGTGATCAAGCACACACACACATGCATGTGAGGTATAAAGTCAATTTTGGTAAATGTTCTATGGGTGAAAGTGAAAGTCACATCCGACTCTTTGTGACTCTTTGCGACCCACGCACGATACAGTCCATGGAATTCTCCAGGCCAGGATACTGGAATGGGTAGCCTTACCTTCTCCAGGGGACCTTCCCAACCCAGGGATTGAACCCAGGTCTTCTGAAATGCATGTGAATTCTTTACCAGCTGTGCCACAAGAGAAGCTCAAGAACACTGGAGTGGGTAGCCTATCCCTTCTCCAGGGGATTTTCCCCACCCAAGAATCGAACTGAGGTCTCCTGCATTGCAGGCTGATTCTTTAACAACTGAGGTATCAGGGAACCCCTTTGGGTAGTTTAAAGAAATTAGCCCTAGTAATGATTTTGTCCAGATGCTAAATGATCCTGTTTAGATTTGGTCTATCCAGGGTGGAAAAGTGTTGGTCGCTCAGTGGTGTCCGACTCTTTGTGATCACATGGTCTGCAGTCTGCCAGGCTCCTCTGTCCAGGGGAAATCTCCAGGTAAGAATGATGGAATTGGTTGCCATTCTCTTCCCTAGATGGTAGAAAGATCAGATCAGTCACTCAGTTGTGTCTGACTCTTTGCGACCCCATGAATCTCAGCACTCCAGGCCTCCCTGTCCATCTCCAACTCCCGGAGTTCACTCAGACTTACGTCCATCGAGTCAGTGATACCATCCAGCCATCTCATGCTCTGTCGTCCCCTTCTCCTCTTGCCCCTAAACCCTCCCAGCATCTGAGTCTTCTCCAATGAGTCAACTCGTCCCATGAGGTGGCCAAAATACTGGAGTTTCAGCTTTAGCATCATTCCTTCCAAAGAAATCCCAGGGCTGATCTCCTTCAGAATGGACTGGTTGGATCTCCTTGCAGTCCAAGGGACTCTCAAGAGTCTTCTCCAACACCACAGTTCAAAAGCATAATTTTTCGGCACTCAGCCTTCTTCACAGTCCAACTCTCACATCCATACATGACCACAGAAAAGACCATAGCCTTGACTAGACGATCCTTTATTGGCAAAGTAATGTCTCTCTTTTGAATATGCTATCTAGGTTGGTCATAACTTTCCTTCCAAGGAGTAAGTGTCTTTTAATTTCATGGCTGCAGTCACCATCTGCAGTGATTTTGGAGCCCAGAAAAATAAAGTCTGACACTGTTGCCACTGTTTCCCCATCTATTTCCCATGAAGTGATGGGACCAGATGCCATGATCTTCGTTTCCTGAATGTTGAGTTTTAAGCCAACTTTTTCACTCTCCACTTTCACTTTCATCAAGAGGCTTTTGAGTTCCTCTTCACTTTCTGCCATAAAGGTGGTGTTATCTGCATATCTGAGGTTATTGATATTTCTCCCAGCAATCTTGATTCCAACTTCTGTTTCTTCCAGTCCGGCGTTTCTCATGATGTACTCTGCATATAAGTTAAACAGGGTGACAATATACAGCCTTGACATACTCCTTTTCCTATTTGGAACCAGTCTGTTGTTCCATGTCCAGTTCTAACTGTTGCTTCCTGACCTGCATACAGGTTTATCAAGAGGCAGGATCAGGTGGTCTGGTATTCCCATCTCTTTCAGAATTTTCCACAGTTGATTGTGATCCACACAGTCAAAGGCTTTGGCATAGTCAATAAAGCAGAAATAGATGTTTTTCTGGAACTCTCTTGCTTTTTCCATGATCCAGCGGATGTTGGCAATTTGATCTCTGGTTCCTCTGCCTTTCTAAAACCAGCTTGAACATCAGGAAGTTCACGGTTCACATATTGCTGAAGCCTGGCTTGGAGAATTTTGAGCATTACTTTACTAGCGTGTGAGATGAATGCAATTGTGTGGTAGTTTGAGCATTCTTTGACATTGCCTTTCTTTGGGATTGAAATGAAAGCTGACCTTTTCCAGTCCTGTGGCCACTGCTGAGTTTTCCAGATTTGCTGGCATATTGAGTGCAGCACTTTCACAGCATCATCTTTCAGGATTTGGAATAGCTCCACTGGAATTCCATCACCTCCACTAGCTTTGTTCGTAGTGATGCTTTCTAAGGCCCATTTGACTTCACATTCCAGGATGTCTGGCTCTAGGTCAGTGATCACACCATCATGATTATCTGGGTCGTGAAGATCTTTTTGTACAGTTCTTCTGTGTATTCTTGCCACCTCATCTTAATATCTTCTGCTTCTGTTAGGTCCATACTATTTCTGTCCTTTATTGAGCCCATCTTTGCATGAAATGCTCCCTTGGTATTTCTAATTTTCTTGAAGAGATTGTAGAAAGGAGAGTACTAAATTTCCCATAACAATAACCAATTTCTCATTTTGTTTCTAGTAGTTTTTTATATCATATGTATTGATGAGACATGATATGGACAAAAAATTCATGACTTTATGTATTGATTAACATTCAAATTATAAAAGAACAAAATCATATGACATTTTTATATAAAAGTTTTTTTATATTAAATTCTGCTAGGTCTGAAATTTATGCTACTGTTTCTTCATACTATACGCTTGATAAATCTTCACCAACAGTTTTACTTTTATTCATTTTCTTGAGTCAGATTTATCTTTTATGGGCATCACATATTTGAATATTTGATTTTTTAAAATTTTTATTGAATCTGTGAATCTTTTAAGAGGGTGGGGATTAAACTATTTGAGTTTATTATCCTGATATATTTGGTTTTACTCCTGCCAACTTCTTTTATCCTTTTTCATGTCATTTTTTATTTTCTGAATTTTGTTTCAGTGCCAGTATGAAACGTATTGTATAGGTTTTAATGTCCAATGCTTTGCAAATAAATATATCTCTTTTTATGTCTCTGATTATCTTACAGTATTTTAAAAACATTGTCAGTATAAATTTTTGTAATTATCAAGGTCTTCAGTTGAACAATGTCATTTGTCTTTCATGAAAGATTGTCTTCATTTCATTTCCCCCTCATCTTTACTCACTGGAAATTATTATTATAACTTTAGATTTTTAGAATTCACTAAATAAAATTAAATTATGACTATTTCCTAGTGCTTCTGTTTCAAATAGTATTTTTGACATTTTCATTGAACTGTTTAACCCTATTTATAATAGTTATTAACCCCAAGTACTGTAAGTAATGATTACAGTGCTTATAATTGGTCCTATTTTGCACTTTTCCTGTGTTTTTGATACCTTTTATTCACTTTTTCTCTGTTCTTAAAAGAATTTTCTCTGTGTAGTTTACCTTGAATATCTAAAGTTATTTTTCTGTTTTCCCCAAACCTTAATATCACATTCCCTTTAGAAACCTTTGAGTGATAACTTTTTATCTAAATGTTCCATTTCCTTCTGGTATTTTAATTATAATAAATCTGATCCTTTGTAGGTGATCCACATTTTATTTGCCATTTGTACATTTAATTTCTATCATTATGTGAATCTCTTTCAATTGCATTCTTTCCCTGGAGCATGGTAAATCATTCGTAGCTTGATTTTGGGTTCAGGATTTCAAATAGGATTCAAATTCCAAAAGTTCAGGATTTGTAGACCTGATTTTGGGTTCAAAATGCTTTTGTCAATGATTTTTCAGTGTCATTTTTGTACCGTTATGCTCGATTCTTCCTAGGAAGACCCGTGATTCGTACATCGGATAGACCTACAGCCAGCATCATCTGCCAATAATTTTGTCTTTGTTCATTTCTTCTGCATTTTTGAAATTATTGTCATTTTTATTGCAAGTCACTGATGAGATTTCCGCCCCCTTGTGAGTCTGCCCTTTATTTTTTTCTCCATAGAGACTTTAATGTTACAAATGTGCTTGACTTGCGGTGTTCTTCTCCCCTTCTCACCCAGCTCTCTTATCTCAAATAGCTCTCTTGCATAACTTTTCATTGAAGCTATATCTCTTATTGCAATCAACAAAGAAAAAAAGATCTTGTAGGGCTAAAAAGTTTTTAGAAGCATGTGTCTTTCTGAATTTGACTTGTCACTGTGCTTGTTCTGTAGTTCTTCTTGCCGTCTCTGGGTGGTTTACTCTATTCTCTTTAGAAATACACAGCGACAATAAGTTTGCTAAAGGCAAAGGTACCTCTTACAGTAAGGACATTCCTGAACTGTGTCCAGCCCAATATGTTTGAAAATTTTAATTGATCCTAGAACATTTACAAAAATATTTACTTATTTATTTGGCTGCATCTGCTCTTAGTTGCAACACATGGAATGTTTGGTTGCAGTGCGGGAGCTTCACTCTGGTTGTGGAGCGTGGGCTTAGTTGACCTGCGTCATGTGGAATCTTAGTTCCCCAATCAGAGACTGAACCTGTGTCTTCTGCATTGGAAGGTGGATTCTTAACCACTGGCCCACCAGGGAAGTCCCCGATCCTAGAACTTTTCTCAAAAAAGTTCACAAAACATCTCACAGAGCCTATGTTTCATGGAATTATATTTGACCACAAATGCCTAAAGATATATCATTTTATAAGCTGTAAATATTATGAGAAATCCTTTGACTGCTGTAATTATCTGCTAGTATTCATTTTCACTTTAAAGCCAATTTGCTATAATTTTATATTTAGATAGAGCTTCTTGACAAATGAGAAGAAATAGTGATGAAGAGTTTCCCAGTGTTTTTCCTTGTTTTGTAAAAGTAATATGTAGATGTTCAGTGTGTGTGTGTGTATATATATATATGTATAATAATTCTTCAGATGAGGAAAATCATTTAATGAGGCTTTTATACATACATTTTAGACACCCACATAGAGAAACTGCAGAAGAAATTGCAAACATTTATCACACACATCATCCTATCCTAGATTACACTGAAACATTACAAGAGTGCTAAAAGATGTCACAGTAACTAATTGCAGCATGTGAACTTGTGTTTTCCCCTAAATTTGCCAATTGAAGAACTTTGTGTGTTGGGGGGGAACGTTGTAGTGTCAGTACCTCACCTTTTGGGTATCAAAAAATTATGCTCCATTATTTTATAGTGATAGAATATGATAGAATATGAAAAGATGTTTATACAAAAGTATACAAAAAACAAAAATGAAGAGAGCTCCCACAGGTATAGTTGGTCATCAAGACAAGCCTTTTAACAAATGTTGCTTACAATTCAGTTCAGTCAGTCATGTCCAACTCTGCGACCCCAAGAACTGTAGCATGCCAGGCTTCCCTGTCCATTACCAACTTCTGGAGCTTGCTCAAACTCAGGTCCATCCAGTTGGTGATGCCATCCAACCATCTCATCCTTTGTCATCCCTTTCTCCTCCCACCTTCAATCTTTCCCAGGATCAGGGTCTTTTGAAATGAGTCAGTTCTTCGCATCAGATGGCCAAAGTATTGGAGCTTCAGCATCAGTCCTTCCAATGAATATTCAGGACTGATTTCCTTTAGAATTTACTGGATCTCCTTGCAGTCCAAGAGACTCTCAAGAGTCTTATTCAGCACCACAGTTCAAAAGCATCAATTCTTTGGTGCTCAGCTTTCTTTATAATACAACTCTCACATACATATGTGACTACTGTAAAAACCATAGCTTTGATAAGATTGGCCTTTGTTGGCAAAGTAATGTCTCTGCTTTTTAATATGCTGTCTAGGTTGGTCATAGCTTTTCTTCCATGAAGCAAGCATCTTTTAATTTCATGGCTGCAGTCAACATCTGCAGTGATTTTGGAACCCAAAAAATAAAGTCTCTCACTGTTTCCATTGTTTCCCCATCTATTTGCCATGAAGTGATGGGACCACACGCCATGATCTTAGTTTTCTGAATGTTGAGTTTTAAGCCAACTTTTTTACTTCTCTTCTTTCACTTTCATCAAGAGGCTCTTTAGTTCTTCTTCACTTTCTGCCATAAGGGTGATGTCATCTGCATATCTGAGGTTATTGATATTTCTCCCAGCAATCTTGATTCCAGCTTGTGCTTCATCCAGCCCAGTGTTTCTCATGATGTACTCTGCATATAGTTAAATAAGCAGGTTAACAATGTACAGCCTTGACGTACTCCTTTCCCAATATGGAACCAGTCTGTTGTTCCATGTCCAGTTCTAACTGTTGCTTCTTGACCTAAATACAGATTTCTCAGGAGGCAGGTCAGGTGGTCTGGTATGCCCATCTCTTTAAGTACTTTCCACAGTTTGTTGTGATCCACATAGTCAAAGGATTTGGCATAGTCAATAAAGCAGAATTAGATGTTTTTATGGAACTCTCTTGGTTTTTCTATGATCTAATGGATGTTGGCAATTTGATCTCTGGTTCCTCTGCCTTTTCTAAAACCAGCTTGAACATCTGCACTATGTATAAAATAGACAACTAATGAGAACCTACTGTATAGCACAGGGAACTCTACTCAATGCTCTGTGGTGACCTAAATGGGAAGGAAATCCAAAAAGAGGGGATATATGTATGTAGCTGATTCACTGTGCTACAACAGAAACCAACATCACATTGTGAAACAACTATACTCCAATAAATTTTTTAAAGTAATGATTTGAACTTTAAAAAATGATGCTGAAATCATGAAATAAATGTATGAAAAAGAATGAACGAACACCATAACCGAATGTCAAAGCTAAAATTACCAGTTTCTAGAAGAAAACGTAAGACAATATTTTAGCAACCTTGGGTTAAGCGGAAATTTTTGTAAGGAATGAAAGAACACAACCATAAAATAAAAATTGATAAATTTTTATGGACCAATTGGATCTCCTTGCAGTCTGAGGGACTCTTAAGAGGCTTTTCCAACACCACAGTTCAAAAGCATGAATTCTTTGGCGCTCACCTTTCTTTATAGTCCAACTCTCACATCCATACATGACTACTGGAAAAACCATAGCCTTGACTAGACGGGCCTTTGTTGGCAAAGTAATGTCTCTGCTTTTTAATATGCTGAGAGTCCCTTGGACTGCAAGGAGATCCAACCAGTCCATCCTAAAGGAGATCAGTCCTGGGTGTTCACTGGAAGGACTGATGTTGAAGCTAAAGCTCCAATACTTTGGCCACCTGATGCAAAGAGCTGACTTATTTGAAAAAATCCTGTTGCTGGGAAAGATTGCGGGCAGGAGGAGAAGTGGACAACAGAGGATGAGATGGTTGGATGGCATCACAGACTCAATGGAGATGAGTTTGGGTAAACTCCGGAGTTGGTCGTGGACAGGGAGGTCTGGCCTGCTGCGGTTCATGGGATTGCAGAGTCAAACATGACTGAGTGACTGAACTGAGGTCTAGGTGCTGGTAATAAAATGAAAAAGAAAATCACACGTAGGATAGCTTATTCTCAATACATATGTCTGACAATTACTTACTTGTACTTAAAATGTATAAGCAACTTTTACTACTCAGTAATAAAAGATAAACAACTCAATTACATGGGGAAAAGACTTGATTAGACTTCACAAAAGAAGACATATGCTTGGCAAAACCATATGGGAAAGTATTCAGCATCATTATCAGGGAACTATTCATGAAAATCTCAGTCAGTTATCCACCTCTGTATAACCATTAGATGGATGAAATCAAAGAGACTAAAAACACCAGATGCTGGTGAAGATGTGAAGCCCAGAATTCTCATATTTTGCTGTTAGGAGTATAAAATGGAACCCCTATAATTTGGAAACAATATACTCTGTGCTGCTTAGATGTTAACCCAATGTAAGTGATGAATGTCTGCAAAAAAAAAAAAAAAAAAAAGAAACTAATGGATAAGTAAATGGTGACAATTCATAAAATGAAATATTTCTCAACAATAAAAAGTAATACACACTAAATCATATGAGTTCTCTGAATGATATACACAAGAATATGGAACTATTTATACAACTTTTATCCTCATTCAAAAAATAATTTGTGGAGGAAAATGCATTATTTTCTGTCTTGACCTTAGTTTTTTTGAAAACAGATGGTCAGGTTTTCAATTTTGGAAGTAAAAATGCTGCTCTTCTGAAATATTTATTCAGAAAAGGGAAACTTTTAAGTCACAGACTAAGTTTAGCCATCAGTTTAATTTCACCTGGTAATACTGTTTTTATCTCTGATAATTGCTGTCAAAGACAAAGCAGTGGTTCTCAAACTTTAAGGTACATCAGAATCTCCAGGAGTTTCAGATCGGCAGGTCTGGTGTGGAGCCTGAAATTTTTCATTTCTGACAAGTTCCCAGAAGAATACCTCTGGTCCAGAACAGAGGAATGCTGTCGGATAATGGGCTTTCTTGGTACTGGTTGAAGAGCTCAGAATAACAGTTAACTGTCCAGTTTGTATTTCAACGAGTGCATGAATATCAGAGTATGGTGGGAGCAGCTGCTGAGTCTTGAATTTCAAGGTAGATCACTGATCTGACCTTTATTTGAGTTCTGGTAAACCACTATGAAGAAGGCTGAGCACCGAAGAATTGATGCTTTTGAACTGTGGTGTTGGAGAAGACTCTTGAGAGTCCCTTGGACTGCAAGGAGATCCAACCAGTCCATTCTGAAGGAGATCAGCCCTGGGATTTCTTTGGAAGGAATGATGCTAAAGCTGAAACTCCAGTACTTTGGCCACCTCATGCGAAGAGTTGACTCATTGGAAAAGACTCTGATGCTGGGAGGGATTGGGGGCAGGAGGAGAAGGGGATGACAGAGGATGAGATGGCTGGATGGCATCACTGACTCGATGGATGTGAGTCTGAGTGACCTCTGGGAGTTGGTGTTGGACAGGGAGGCCTGGTGTGCTGAGATTCATGGGGTCACAAAGAGTCGGACACGACTGAGTGACTGAATTGAACTGAACTGACTGAAACCACTAAAAGACATACTCATAATGAATATCTACTTCTGGATAAAATTTTATGTTTCCATATCCACCTGGCCTCTGAAAAGCAATTGTGAGCTGCTATTAAGCCGTGTCACTGATTTATTTAAGGGGGCGGGATGGTGTGGTAGATTTTATTACTGTGTCCAGTCCTTTCCGTGTCGGCTGCCTTGTGGCTTTTATGGCTGTCTTGGGATGGGGAAAGGGAAAGGATACTTACTCACTGGACAACAAGCTTAGTCATGTGACTTGTCTTGGCCAATGATAAGTGAGGAGGATGTACAGTTCTAAGGAGAAGCTCTAAAAGCCCTCTTCTGCTTTTTCAATTTTCTCCTCTGCCGTTAAGAGTGGTATTTCACAGGCAGTAGCCATTCCATTGACCAGAATGAGAAAAATATGTGCAGAAAAGTTGCAGCCCACATGTAACCTGAGCAAGAAATAACATTTGGTCTTCTACGTCAGTGAAATTTAGCGGTTGTTATTGCAGCAAAATCTAGACAAAATTATTGAAATATCCCATACCTCCTAGTTTATGCCAGATATTGAACTAGGCTGATTATGTATATTACTTTGCTTTTAGTTACTATAATAATCCTGTTAATTAGGTATTTTCCCTTCAAATTATAGGAGAGAAAGTAAGATTTACAGAGTTAACCACATTAATTCTGGTAAGAGATTTCTTTCAATTATACAATGGTGTGGTAATACATAAAATGTTAAGCTATACATAAATAAGATTATGTGGGAAGACGATCAAGTTTATCAAGAAATATTGTCAGAAGAGCCGACTCATTAGAAAAGACTCTGCTGCTGGGAAAGATTGAGGGCAGGAGGAGAAGGGGGCAACAGAGGACGAGATGGTTGGATGGCATCACTGACTCAATGAATATGAATTTGAGCAAATTGCAGATGGTGAAGAACAAGGAAGCCTGGTGAGCTATAGTGCATGGCGATCACAAAGAGCTGGACATGAGTTAACAACTGAACAGCAACAGTTGTTAGTTGAACCTGGGCTTCCCAGGTGGTGCTGTTGATAAAGAACCTGCCTGCAATGCAGGAGACATAAGAGAAGCGGGTTCAATCCCTGGGTCAGAAAGATCCCCTGGAGGAGGGAATGGCAACCTACTCCAGTATTCTTGCTTGGAGAATCCCATGGACAGAGGAGCCTGGCGGGCTACAGTCTGTGGGGTTGCAAAGAGTTGGACACGACTGAAGAGACTTTGCAAATCCCAGTATCTTAATCAGTGGGCAACTACAGAAAATAGTTGCCCGTTGATTGAAAATTCTCTACCAGAATTGGTGTTTCCATTAAAAGTTAATGAAGTAAAATTTTACCACTCAGTGCAAAAACCTCCAGTTAAAAATGTTCACTCTTTAAAACTGAGTATTATTTACTTGGGATTTTTTTTGGAGTAAATAGGCAAGGATTTTGATGTTTGAAAGTTGAAACTAGATCCCAGTAAGATGAATGAATGGGGAAACATTATTAGCCGATTTTAGAAGGTTTTAGTTGAGTAAATAAACATGTTAAACTTGACAGATAATTGAAGGTTTGATTGTTAGTGAGGCAGTAAATGAGGAATTCAAAGGAGAGATGGTAAAAGATCTGGAATCCAAAGTCTGTTTAGGAGGTCTGTGTTGATGAGTAAACCTGGGGTATTCAAGGTGAAGTACTTTCCCATTAAGATGGGAAGGATTCCAATAAAGATGTTTTCTGAGGAAAGATTAGCGCATCTATTGGGAAAGGCATTTGGGACTAGCTTTCTCAAAAGTTTTATTTTTGAAATAAGTGTTTATAGTGCATCTGCTCTCTGCCAAGTGTTCTCGGTGTGGGTCGTATGCAGTAAACAGGAAATAAATCTGCTCTCACAAATCTCTTACATTCCAGTGGGAGAAACAAACCAACAGAAGGGACGATCTTTTGAAATCCTACATACAATGAAGAGACTGATAAGAGAGGACTGAGTGTGACTGTGGGGAGCGAGTGGTATTTGCAGGAAGGGGGAGGAAGAGATCAGCAGAAAAGGCCATGGATGAAAACCTGATGTTTGAGCTGAGCTCTGAATGAACTTGAGAGTTGCTTGGATTGGAAGGAGATCAGTTGAGACAATCCTGAAGGAAATTCACCCTGAATATTCACTGGTTGCTTAAGCTGAGCTCAAATACTTTGGCCACCTGATGTGAAGTTCAACTGATTGGAAAAGACCCTGATGCTGGGAGAAGTTGAGGGCAAAAGGAGAAGGGGGCGGCAGAGGATGAGATGGTTGGATGGCATCACCAACTCAATGGACATGAGTTAGAGAACCCCCTGGGAGATAGCAGAGGACAGGAGAGCTTGGTGGGCTGTAGTCCACGGGGTCACTAACAGTTCACAGGAGTTAGCAACTGAACAATAACAAGTGAATGAACTAAGAAAACAAAATGAGGAAAGGCTGGAAGGAAGAGTGATCCTGGCACCCCAGCGAGGGAAAATGCTTTAAGGCAGCAGTGGGCTTCTCGTGTTCTGTGATGTCACCAAGGCCAGTGCTTCCCACACTTAGAAAAAATATATAGATCCTTTTGAAAATAAGGGTGTGTGTATGTGTATTTCCAATGTCAGGCTCCTTTTAAAGAATTCATTTTATAGGCAAGTAGGCTCAATTTCTATTTTTGTCTTTTGTAGCTTCATGGGCATGTCTTAACTGTAACAGCTGTTTTGGGAACATGTAAATTACATATTCTATAGTCAACAAGAAAATGAGAATGCACAATTATCTGGGAAGTTTCCTATCATTCATGCATACTTTAAAAAAAAATAATTTTGGTTGCCTAAATGATCTGTGCAACCTCAGCAAATAAGAGTTTCTCAAGCTTTGTAGCACAAAATACTCTATGAAGCAAAAGATTTAGTCAGTGGCCTATCTCCACCCCTGACCCCCACTTCCCCAAAACCTCAAACCAAACTAAACACATGTTAAATATCTGGATAAATAAACCAAAAAAAAAAAAATAATATATATATTTTAATAGAATGAATAGAAATATTATCTCTTTGAAATAAACTCCACTTTAATCATAAGCAAATTACTTATGTTAATTACAACATTATTTCATGTCATATAGTTATATGCAGTAAAAAAAAAAAAAAAAAAACTCTCAAAGTTTATTTTAAAGAGAGTATAATTATATTGGTCTTCCCTGGTGGCTCAGTGGTAAAGAATCGCCTGCTTATGCAGGAGACACTGGTTCAGTCTCTGAGCTGGAGAGAACCCCTGGAGAAGGAAATGGCAACCAACTCCAGTATTCTTGCCTCAGGAATCCATGGACAGAGGAGCCTGGAAGGCTGCAGTCCATGGGATTGCAAAGAGTTGGACATGACGTAGTGACTGGAAACATGATTGTGTTATATTCTCAGAGGTTAGAAATACTTAAAATGTGGCTCCATTTCAATTCTTGCTGTTGTATAAATACTTAATTAGTATAGATGGTGGGGACAGGAAAAACATCTCTTAATCTGAATGCACTCAAGTAGAGAAGATTAAATCCATAGCTTCTTATATATTTGGATTAGCTCCAATAATATAAACCTGAACAGTATATACAAGTTATTGATTATATATGAATAAAGATCCAAAATCACTGTGGAAAGACTCTTGAAAGTCCCTTGGACTCAGGAGATCCAGCCAGTCCATCCTAAAGGAAATCAACCCTGAATATTCACTTGGAGGATTGATGCTGAAGCTGAAGCTCCAGTTCTTTGGCCACCTGATGCGAAGAGCCAACTCAGTGGAAAAGACCCCGATGCTGGGAAAGACTGAAGGTGGGACGTAAAGGGGACAACAGAGGATGAAATGGTTGGATGTCATCACCAACTCAATGGACATGAGTTTGAGTAAACTCCTGGAGATGGTGAAGGATAGGGAAGCCTGGCATGCTGCAGTCCATGGGGTCACAAAGAGCTGGACATGACTGAGCGACTGAACAGCAATGAATAAATATGCGCAGATCAGATCAGATCAGTCACTCAGTCGTGTCCGACTCTTTGCGACCCCATGAACCGCAGCACGCCAGGCCTCCCTGTCCATCACCAGCTCCCGGAGGTCACTCAGACTCGCATCCATCGAGTCAGTGATGCCATCCAGCCATCTCATCCTCTGTCGTCCCCTTCTCCTCCTGCCCTCAATCCCTCCCAGCATCAGAGTCTTCTCCAATGAGTCAACTCTTCGCATGAGGTGGCCAAAATACTGGAGTTTCAGCTTTAGCATCATTCCTTCCAAAGAAGTTCCAGGATTGATCTCCTTCAGAATGGACTGGTTGGATCTTCTTGCAGTCCAAGGGACTCTCAAGAGTCTTCTCCAACACCACAGTTCAAAAGCATGAATTCTTCGGCGCTCAGCCTTCTTCACAGTCCAGCTCTCACATCCATACATGACCACAGGAAAGACCATAGCCTTGACTAGGCGAACCTTTGTTGGTAAAGTAATGTCTCTGCTTTTGAATATGCTATCTAGGTTGGTCATAACTTTCCTTCCAAGGAGTAAGCGTCTTTTAATTTCATGGCTGCAGTCACCATCTGCAGTGATTTTGGAGCCCAGAAAAATAAATTCTGACACTGTTTCCACTGTTTCTCCATCTATTTCCCATGTAGTGATGGGACCAGATGCCATGATCTTCGTTTTCTGAATGTTGAGCTTTAAGCCAACCTTTTCACTCTCCACTTTCACTTTCATCAAGAGGCTTTTTAGCCCCTCTTCACTTTCTGCCATAAGAGTGGTGTCATCTGCATATCTGAGGTTATTGATATTTCTCCCGGCAATCTTGATTCCAGCTTGTGTTTCTTCCAGTCCAGCATTTCTCATGATGTACTCTGCATATAAGTTAAATAAACATGGTGACAATATGCAGCCTTGACATACTCCTTTTCCTATTTGGAACCAGTCTGTTGTTCCATGTCCAGTTCTAACTGTTGCTTCCTGACCTGCATACAGATTTCTCAAGAGGCAGATCAGGTGGTCTGGTATTCCCATCTCTTTCAGAATTTTCCATAGTTTATTGTGATCTACACCGTCAAAGGCTTTGGCATAGTCAATAAAGCAGAAATAGATGTTTTTCTGGAACTCTCTTGCTTTTTCCATGATCCAGCGGATGTTGGCAATTTGATCTCTGGTTCCTCTGCCTTTTCTAAAACCAGCTTGAACATCAGGAAGTTCACGGTTCACATATTGCTGAAGCCTGGCTTGGAGAATTTTGAGCATTACTTTACTAGCGTGTGAGATGAGTGCAATTGTGCGGTAGTTTGAGCACTCTTTGGCCTAGAAGAGTGCGCATAGATGCGCATATCAAGCCTTTTCTAATACCCTAAACACTCGCTGTGTTGATTTTCTACTTTCCTATGAGAATCTGTAGCAAATCCATCCTAAAAATGCTTCACTATATTCATCATAGTTTAATTTTGGCCTAGTTTGACCAGTATCTAAATAAAAAGTGGAGGAAACCATTACCATTTGTCTAACCATCAACACCCAACCACATATCTACTTTAAATGACATAGTTTCCAATGAGCTATTACAAAATACGGAGCCTATAGGACTCTAAGAATTACTATTAACAGTTTATTCAGTGATAAGATTGAATGTGTTTTTCCCAGTGGGTAAGAGACCCACTCCAGTACTCCTGCCTGGAAAATCCCATGGACGGAGGAGCCTGGTTGGCTGCAGTCCATGGGGTCGCTGAGTTGGACATGACTGAGACTTAGCAGCAGCAGCAAGAGACCACATTTTGGTACTTTCCCTTCCATTTTACTGTTTTAAGTGGTACATTGAAAAAATGCAGAATGTGTTTCCTTTTCAGTTCCTAATATTAGCCAGTTGATTCCCAATGGCAATTCAGAATAGAACATTTAAATCTGGAAATATACTTTGGAGAATCAGAAACCTTTACAGAGGCTTTTTTGTCAGGGAGAACAGCGACTCTCTCATTAGGCAATGCCAAGTGCACCTGCTCTTCTAATCATCAAACATGTATCTGCTTAGGGCAAAAGTTACCTTAGTTTACTGTCATTTAATCTTATGATTCATTTCCAAGCTGAGTTAGTCAGAAGCCTGCGCAACTTCTTGTTTAATGAAGGGCTACTGGGGAGAATGTAGGGCTCCCCATAAATGGAGATTCTCCCTATTGGATTGAAACTCTGTTCAAACATTTGTAGATTATAGGCTTGTAAATATCCTACTTATATTTTCACCGATTTAAAAATTAATTGGAACCTTTTCTTTGATTTTCTTTAGAGACACTGAGTTCTAGTGCTAGGTAAGCAGGATATTTTTACGTGCCTTGAATCACTTAAAAATAGCTTCAGCATGTGCTCTGCAGAGATGGGAAGGAGACGTTATAACACATCATGATTCCTCACATCCTCTGTGTAATAAACTGGTCATGATTTTTAATACTTCAGTGTGTTCCAGTGTTTCCGAATTGATATTGCTACATCTTGTGCTGAGAACAGCGTTCATGGTATTTGTTTGAGTGCCAAAGATTCAGTCTGCTGCCTTGTTAAATTTTGTTCTAGCTGATACCATCAAATATGTTTTATGAAGAAATTTAATTAGAGTCATTTTATATATGATATAATTAAATAATCACATCCAACTTAATTCTGAAATTAACTGTTCTTGGAGTCTGATATTTGAATCTACTAAATCTAGACACTTGCATGGGTACCAGTGAAAATTTTTTCTTTTCATCTTCATAAAGAGTTTTATGTTTTGATCACCAAAGTGACAAAATGGGAACATACATCAGAAGTTGTTTAGAGCAGGCTTTGCTGAACCTGAATTTTCAGTACATGTTGGCCTTTTCAGTGACTTACATGTGATAGTATTTTCAAATAAAAGTATTTTAAAATATTTCAATTCGATGTGTGCTGTATATATACATAAAGATATGAATATTTGTAAGCATATGTGTATGTGCATGGATTGGCTTTGAAATCAAATCGGTGATGGGGGAAGCAAAGTCAAAATGATTGAACAATAATTTCAAGGCCATCAATCATTGTTATATTGGCTGCATCACACAGAAATGTGCCCATTACTATATGCCAAGTACCTCTTTTACTCTTGGTTTTCATGGGAATTCCATATCTGCATAAAAAGTACACTTCCTGGGAATTAATACTATATTTTCCCATTGTTCAACATTGCCAGCTCTCAATTTAATCTGATGTAATTTATCTGTTCATGACTCTGTTGATTTTGTGCAGTAACTTAGTTCTGTAACAAAAACAAATTCTCACTACTTGTGTTGCACCATTTAATTATTACTGAATGAACACTCATTAAAAGAAAGCCCTTTATTAAAGGAATGTTCCTAGTACATGACAAACTATGTTGTATGTGCTCAGTTGCTTCAGTTGAGTCTGACTCTTTGCAACCCTGTGGACTGTAGCCCATCCATAGTGACCCTATGGACTGTAGCCTCTGTCAATGGGATTCTCCAGGCAAGAATACTGAAGTGGGTTGCCATGTCCTTCCTCAGGGGATCTTCTTGATTCAGGGATCCAACCAGTGTCTCCTGTATTGCAGGTGGATTCTTTACCAATGAGCCATCAGGGAAGCCCCATAAATTGTATTACCAAATATTAATGTAAGGTCCATATAGTCAAAGTCATGGTTTTTCCATTAGTCATGTATGGATGTGAGAGTTGGACCAAAAAGAAGGCTGAGCACTGAAGAATTGACACTTTTGAATTGTGGTGTTGGAGAAGACTCTTGAGAGTCCCTTGGACAGTAAGGAGGTCAAACCAATCAATCCTAAAGGAAATCAGTCCTGAGTGTTCATTGGAAAGACTGATGCTAAAGCTGAAACTCCAATACTTTGGCCATCTAATGCAAAGATCCCACTCATTGGAAAAGACCCTGATGCTGGGAAAGATTGAAGGCAGAAGGAGAAGGGGATGAAAGTGGATGAGATGGTTAGATGCCATCACCGACTCAATGGACATGAGCTTGAGCAAGCTCCAGGAGGTGGTGGAGGACAGGGAAGCCTGGCATGCTGCAGTCCATGGGGTCACAAAGAGTCAGACATGACTTAGCAACTGAACAATAGCAATTTAAGGATAGAAGAAAGGAAGGATATGTAATGAAAAAATATATCACACCCTATTGGAAGCTAAACTCCCCTTTTCAAAGAAAGTCAGTGACATTATTGTGTAGACAATTTGGTAGGAATGAAATGTACTTTGCATGCTCAGTAGCTCAGTCATGTCCAAGTCTTTGTGACCCCATGGACTACAGGCCACCAGGCCTCTCTGTCCATGGAATTTTGTCCATGGCAAAAATATTGGAGTGGGTTGCTATTTCCTACTCCAGGGAATCTTCCAGACCCAGGGATTGAACCTGTGTATCTTTTGTCTCCTTCATTGACAGGCAGATTCTTTACCTCTGTGCCACTTAGGAAGCCTCCATACTACAGTTGATCTTAGCCAAAAAATCGAGAAGCAAAATGTACTTTAATGCCATATAAAAGTAAAAACATCATATTTGTCATTGCTACATAGTGTGTATATTAGAAACTGCTGATGCCCTTAAGGGATAGCATTTGAAGAACAAAGGGAAGAGAATATGGTGTCACGAGTATGAGTTGAGAATAAAATGAATTAGCATTTGGCTTCTGATGTTCACTTATTTTCTTACTCAAAAAAAAATCAGGCGTTGCATTCTTTTTGCATAATTATGAAATGCAAAATGAGATAGAACTGGAAATCTTTCACAGTAATTTCTTTTGGAGTTTTGGCCAGTATTCCCCCATGATAGAATTTTCTTTTGTTCTGAGATACATGGGATGAAATTGCTTGAACAAGTGATATTTGAAGATACTGATGATCGTTTCACAAGAAGCACAAATACTCATATATCCTTGTTACTAGGAGTTAGGTCGGGGAAGGCAATGGCACCCCACCCCAGTACTTTTGCCTGGAAAATCCCATGGACAGAGGATCCTGGTAGGCTCCAGTCCATGGGGTCGCTAAGAGTCGGACACGACTGAGCGACTTCACTTTCATTATTCACTTTCATGCATTGTAGAAGGAAATGGCAACCCACTCCAGTGTTCTTGCCTGGAGAATCCCAGAGACGGGGGAGCCTGGTGAGCTTCCGTCTATGGGGTCGCACAGAGTCAGACACGACTGGAGCGACTTAGCAGCCGCAGCAACAGCAGGAGTTAGGTGAGTCATCTTCAAATTGCTTCATATGAAATATGATCAAGTCAATTATTTAAAACACAGCCTATAGATATTCCTGAAATTGTTATTTTTTGAAAGAAATTAAATATTTACTTTTAATATGTTTCCTAAAACAAACTGTTTCAGAACGGTGAATAGGTACAAGATTTCAATTTGAGTTTTTAGGTATAAGGAAGGCTTATTCTTCCTGGCTTTTTAGTTTTCATTTTACTTAAGTTGATGTTATTCTTCTGCATTTCATGCACCGTCTCTGTGCCTTTCTAACTACCTCATTTCACTGGATGCTTTCAACTTTTTCCAGCATCGTTTTTGTTGTTGTTGTTTTTGAAATATTTTGCACTTGCCTCCTCTCTAAAATGCATTAACGCAGTTTCATTTAAACTTCAGATCATCCAATTATTAGAATAGCACTATGTAGACAACACATGAAGAAATGAATCATTCACCCATTTCCCGTCTTTTGTCTCCTTTCCTGATTGAAGGGTTCAATAAATTGCTTCAACTCATAATGACTAAGAGAGTTAAATACTATTTTTACCCATTCAGCTGGGTTTTAAATGCAGCATGTGGACCCATCATTCTGTCATGGGCAGGAACTCTGGAAATTCTTGACAGCTTATAATCTTTCCTACTCATATTCACAAGTAAAAATGATTATACTTAAAAGCAGGAACTTTACACACTAATTTTTAAATCAACTTTCAGAAAGGCAAGAACCCCATGAAAATCAGTGCCCTCCTTTCTTTTGCGAAAAGTTCTTATCTCAGAGAACAAAGCGTTCAGCATTTAAGGATTTAATGTATTACATGTGTTACTTTGTCATTATTTAAATAGAAAGAAGAAGTCTATTTGTGATAACACTTGATTTACTTATATGTAGATGTTCTAAGATTTAAATCCATATGGATTTAAATCCAAATTTGAATCCATATGGAAGTCTGTATGGTAGAAAATATTATTTCCGCATAAGGAAAAAAGTATAACATTGTGACCTGTCAATTTATTTTTGTAGTTAATTATTTTTAGCTGTGCTGGGTCTTGGTTGCTGTACGAAGGCTTTCTCTAGTTGTGGCTAGCAGGGGCTGCTAGGGAGCCGGGCTTCTCATTTTGTGGGCTTCTCTTGTTGCAGAGCAGAGGCTCTGGGCTTTGGGGCTCCATAGATGGGCACGTGGGCTCAGTAGTCATAGCACCCAGGCTTAGTCGCCCCACAGCATGTGGGATCTTCCCAGAGCAGGGCTCAAACCTGTGCCCCCTGCATTGGCAGGTGGATTCTTAACCACAGGGCCTCTAGGGAAGTCCTGGCCTTTCAGTTTAAATCAAACCAGCCCCTCTCACTGTTTATCCTTTACCCTGATATGTAGTTTTTTCATGGCGCTTTTTATTACCTGAAAGCATATATATGTATATTTTTTTTTGCTTTAAGTCAATTTTAGCTATTAGAATAGAAACTACAGAAGAGGGCACAAGTTTCTTATTTAGACCTAGACACGTAATGAGGCCTCAGGAACTATGGTGTTACTGTGATGTCCCTGTGAATAGCTGATAACTGACTCACGGACTAAATGAATTGCAAAAATCCACTACTTATTTAGTTGTTGTTGTTCAGTTGCTCAGTTGTATCCAACTCTTTATGACCCCATGCCAGGCTTCCCTGTCCTTCATCATCTCCAGGAGTTTGTTCAAACTCATGTCCGTCGAGTCGGTGATGCCATCCAGCCATCTCATCCTCTGTTGTCCCCTTCTCCTCCTCCTGCCTTCAGTCTTTCCCAGCATCAGGGTCTTTTCCAGTGAGTCAGCTTTTTGCATCACGTGGCCAAAGTATTGGAGCTTCAGCATCAGCATCAGTCCTTCCAGTGAATATTCAGTTTATTTAGTAGGAGTATACATTTTGCTACTGAGTACTTTCCATACCTGGCATCTATGGCTAAAGGTATTGAAATTGAAATAGTCACTGAAGGATATTATCATGGACTTTGGTATTAGTTGATGCATTTTCATTTTTAAAAAATGTATTTATATATTTTTGATGTGGACCATTTTTATAGTAAAGACTTTATTTGTTTATACTATTGCTGAATTTGTTATAGTATTGCTTCTGTTTTGTGTTTTGGTTTTACGGTGAGAAGCACTGTAACTTCTTAATCAATATCAAGTTTTTTCTCCTCTTCCTGGGTTGTTACCTAGTGAGCCTTTAAATTAGCCCCCAGGGTGTTTGCTCCATTTCTACAATAGTATCGACATCTAGATTTCTAGAAAGTCTTGAAAAAGCAGTTGTGGTGTCATTGACCCAGATCCCTGACGGCTGTAGGACTGCAGCCTTGTTCTCTGCCTAATCAAAGCAGCTAATAATGATTAATGCCAACGAGTGTGTGCTCAGTGGGAAGAACGGAACTTCTGGATGTTGTTCTTAACTCTCCTCTAGATCGATGTGTTTCCATTGGCTTAATTTTCCATTTTTTTTTATATCCACAAAGGTGTGAACTTTAAGCGCCATCTGGAGAAACACTAATTTAGGGTATATTCTACCACTCCACTGAATTTCTCAATGAATAAAGCATTGCTATGGAAGTTGGTATAATTACTTTCCCTAGTTGGAGTTCAGTAGTGAAAAAGATTATTTCTAATATGAAAAAGCCTAAATATTATAGGAAAAATACAAATATGCTAAAAAGAATCATCAAAGGATTTAAACAGTTTTCTCAAAGGAAATACAATAATTAAAAATGTATACATAAAAGTTCCTTTGAAATGGAAATTTAATCTTTGTAAGTTGGAAGGATTTTCTTCATGCAATTCAGTGTTGAGATAAGGATTCACTATAAGTAACCAGCTGTGACTTAGTTTCTTAGGGTAATTTACCAGTGTAAATTATGAATATTCCTGACTCAATACTTTTATTTCAAAGAATCTACCTAAACAAAAACCACAGAGATGCAAATATTTCTATATATAAAAATACTTTGCAATTTTATTCCAATGGTAGGAAAATGAAGACAATTTAAATATCTAATAATAAAACTAAATGGCTAAATGCAAAAGAATGAATAGCTCACACTAAAAGTTTTCAAAGGATAAATGAAAGATATGAACAATGATCATGATATATGCAGAATAAACTGGTTTTAAAATATATTCACAAATTTTCAAATATATCCACAAGTAGCTCAAATGGTAAAGAATCTTCCTGCAATTCAGGAGACCAGGGTTCTACCACTGGGTTGGGAAGATCCTCTGGAAAAGGGACTGGCAATCCATTCCAGAATTCTTGCCTGGAAAATCCCATGGACAGAGGAGCCTGGCAGGCTATAGTCCATGGGGTCGAAATGAGTTGGACATGACTTAGCGACTAACACACCAAACACACACACACATATCTCTCAAGTTTTATATTATATATATTGTATATAATCTCTTCAAAAGAAAGAATAGAAACAAATAAGCCAAAAATGTATAAGTGGCAATCTCTGAGTGATACACATATAAATTATTATTTTTTTTAATTTTCTAAGTTTATATTCATTCAGTCACTAAAATGTGATGAAATATCTTGGTTCTTGTTGTTCAGTCACTGTGTCTGAATCTTTGCAACCCCGTGGACAGTGGCACACTAGGCTTCTCTGTCATCCTTCACTATGTCCCAGGGTTTGCTCAAATTAATATCTGTTGAATCAGTGATGCCATCCAACCATCCCATCCTCTATCATCCCCTTCTCCCGCCTTCAATCTTTCCCAGCATCATGACCTTTTCCAATGAGATAGCTCTTTGAATCAAGTGCCCAAAGTATTAGAGCTTAAGCATCAGTCCTTCCAATGAATAATTCAGGGTTGATTTCCTTTAGGACTGACTGGTTTGATTTCCTTGCAGTCCAAGGGACTCTCAAGATTCTTCTCCAACACCACCACCAAAAACATCTTGGTTAGTATGCTTATTATTGTATCTTGCTCAGCATGCTTATTAACAGTTTCCCTGGTGGCTCAGTGGTAGAGAATCTGCCTCCAGTGCAGGAGACATAGGAGACTAGAGTTCGATTTCTGGGTGAGGAAGATCCCCTGGAGGAGGAAATGGCAACCCCCTTCAGTATTCTTGTCTGGAAAAGTTCATGGACAGAGGAGCCTGATGGGATAAGGTCCATGGCGTCTTAAAGAGTCAGACACGACTGAGCACAACAATATTTACATTTAGAATGCTTATTATACACTGAACTATTTGGAAGGCAGTTTCTAGGACAGATGATACACAAAATACCACAGGGTTATGAGAACAGTCTTTTAGATTAATATTTGCCAAAATTCTATTTGCCAAAACAATTTTTGCTAAAATATAGAAATCAGTCATGTTAAGCAGGTGATTTAGTAGTAATAGAAATAGTTACCTACATTAATATTTTCTATTTCAAAACCTCTGTGATGAAAACTAAATTTGTCTGAAATTAATTTGTAATAAAATACAAAATCTTGTGTGGCAAAAATTCACTATAAACATTTTATAAATTTCTAAATTATTCTGTCTCTCACTATGATTAAATAGTTTTTTAAAAAAATATTTATTCATTTAGCTGCATTGGGTCATTGTTGTAACATGAGGAGCTTTGATGGTAAAGAATTTGCCTGCAATGTAGGACATCTGGATTCAATCCCTGGGTCAGGAAGATCCCCTGGAGAAGGAACTGGCAACCCACTCCAATATTCTTGCCTGGAGAATCCCATG
The DNA here is from genome assembly GCA_935064755.1 of Tragelaphus eurycerus. Lineage (NCBI taxonomy): Eukaryota > Metazoa > Chordata > Mammalia > Artiodactyla > Bovidae > Tragelaphus > Tragelaphus eurycerus. Next base: position 5,941,211 of record CAKXYN010000059.1, read on the forward strand.
GACAGAAGAACCTGAGCAGGGCTACTGTTGATGGAGTCACAAAAAGTCAAATATGACTGAGCATTAACACACTCACGTGGTGAAGGCTCTTTAGTTTTGGCATGCCAAGCTTAGTTGCAATGTTTGGGATCTAGTCCCCTGACCAGGGATTAAACCTGGGCCACCTGCATTGCCTGGAGGAGGGCATGGCAACCCACTCCAGTATTCTTGCCTGGAGAATCCCTAAAGACAGAGGGGCCCGGTGGGCTGCAGTCCATGGGGTTGCAAAGAGTCAGACACAGCTGAGCAACATAAGCATAGCACAGCACAGAACCTGCATTGGGAGCACAGACTCTTAGCTGCTGGACCATCAGGAAAGTCCCTAAATAGTTTTAATAGACCAATGCAGTGGCCAAAGATAAAGCGAAAAGCTGCATCAGTTTAAAAATATCTATTTGAAGAAGTTGGAATGCTTTTAAAATAACCAGGGCTTGAGAAGCCAAGATCTCATAGAAAACACAAGAAATTTGGTGTGAACCTTCTATCCCATGCAATGCAGGGGAAGTGATCTTTCCCCTCAGATCATTTGCTAATTTTCACCTTGTGCAGGGAAAGAGGGGGAGAGGACAACAGAGGGCTTGGATATAAGGAGAGAAGACATTTGAACTTTCTAGAATCTTAAAGGGATGGAGACTAAATAAGGTTGAAGCTGCCAAGACAGGCAGGACTTGATATTGCCAGGACAGGATCATGATCTTGGAGATAACGGAGGTACAGAAAAGGGAATCAAATACTACATCCTAATTTGTCTCCAGGGGCTTCCCTGGTGGCTCAGATGGTAAAAGAATCTGCCTGCAATGTGGGACACCTGGGTTTGACCCCTAAGTCCTTTAAGATCCCCTGTCACTTCAAGGCATTTTCTCATTCATGAGCAGTGAAAGATTACAGACCAAGAAGCCAAGAACAAAATGACTAACAAACTGATTAGAACTTCAGAGGGTTGTGTGGTGTTCAGGAAACAAACACTGAATTTCAGGGCCCACTGAGAGCATGGATCGTAAACATCTACAGAGGTGTTGGAGAACTACGGAGAAATCAGACCTAACAAAGATTGCAACATAAGTCAGCTCAGCTCTTGATTGGACTGGGGAGACCCAGCTCTGATTTGGGCATGTGCTAGAAAATAAGACAAATAATCTCAGGAGAAGTATTTCACAAGAGTTTCTTCAGTGTCCTGCAGTTAACTAAAATGTGTCAAAGCAAACCAAACAACCAACTAGGACCATTTGGAAAACAGACAACAGAAACAGACCCAGAGATGCTACTGGAAATTAGATATATATGACCTGTGTTTAAGGAAAGAGCCTGAGATTAGGAGCAAGATAAGGGTGCCAAACACAGTTTAGCACAATTTTGGTGAACCTAGTCAGTATATAAGGGCAATAAAATTATAAAAAGACATAAGAAATGAAAAGAAATAAAGCTATCATTATTCACCAATGACATGAATATCTGCTTATCTAGATATTCAAAAGAATTTCAGGCTAACCATAAAGTAATAATATTTCAAAAATTCCTAGAAAGCATGAATGTAAGAAAATATAAAGTAAGTTTTATAACTTTATCCCAGCAACAATGCTAGACACAACAGAGTATATTCTATGTGATTCCATTTACATAAATTTCAAAAAAAGTAGGTCTAATATAGTAGTGATAAAAGTTAGATTGATAGTTTTGTCTAGGGATTCTTGAGGGGGACAAAAGAAGAACATCTGGAGGTTTAGATAATGGTATATGTCTCCTCATTTGTGTTCTGCATGAGTCTGTTCACTTTATGAAAATTAATTAAGTCATAGGTCCATGAATGGGCAGTTTTCTGTACATTTATATAAAATGACTTAAAAATTAATACACTAAAGTATGAGACACCTACATAAGATTTTAAATATTGAAAAGAAGGGCTACAATTAAAATTATGATCAACACATTTTTCCTCTTAATAAAGAAGAGTATACATATGAATCAAGAAACACATAATTTTAGTTTTAGAATCTGTTGACTTTCGAGCATCTGTTCACTTTCATTCTTCACAGGTTTTTTGGAATTCACATTTTTATTGAAATTTAGACCTGAAAACACATCTATTTCTCTGATTCATATTTTATGGTCAACTGAAATGAGACAATTGTTGTGAACCCAAGAAATTATTCAGACTGCAAGAGATGTGTCTTCATATTATTTATGGGGAAGAAATAGCCAATAAAGTCTTATAATAAGACTTATAATCATCAACTTGCATTAGTACCTTGTTTACATGATAATTCATGTTAAATATTTACATTTTTACTTGTATATTTCAGTTGTTTTCAATTAGAGTATAAGACCTGTGTGAGTAAGGTAGCTAAGTAAATGATTGAAAAAAAATGAAAACATGAATAGCTAGGTTATCTTTTGAATTAGAAATAGATTTTTTTAAGTATTTTAAATATTTTTATTTTAAGATACTGGCCCTGTGGATATTTCTCATGGGAATTTTGTACATTTGTAGATACTTTCCTTTTCAGTCAAATGAAGCAATGTCAGATGCCCTGCAGACCTCTGCCAACCCGTTGCCCAGATCATTGGCTCTAAGAACCTCTCAGCTGTTTTTCCCATCATGTGTCTTGTGTACTCTCATTCAGGATTTCACCATACTGCTGTTAGGGTGATCTATCTAAAATCCAAATTGGATTTTCTAATTTTCCAGCTTAAGGGGTGGCTCAGTGATAAAGAATTTGCCTACTAAGCAGGAGACATGAGTTCTATCCCTGTGCCGGGAAGATCCTCTGGAGAACCCTCTCCAGTGTTCTTCCCTGGGAAACCCCATGGACAGAGGAGCCTGGTGGGCTACAGTCCATGGGGTCACAAAAGAGTTGGACACGACTTAGCAGCTATCAAGCTTAATGCACTTTAGTAAAAGTCCAGACTCCTTTCTTCTTCCACATCCACTTAGGCTAACTATAGATCTCAATCACATGTTACTTTTCCTGAGAAGCTGCCTGGATATCCGTGTTCCCCCAGCTGCTTTTTATAAAAACGTATTTATCCATTTGGCTGCACCAGGTCTTAGCTGCGGCAAACAGGGTCTTTTCTGAGTTGCAGCCGTGGGATCCTAAGCTGTGCCATGTGGACTCTTAGTGGCAGCTTATGGGATCTAGGGATCTAGGGACCCAACCCAGTCCCCCTGCAATGGGAGTTTGGAATCTTAGCCACTGGACCCCCAGGGAAGTCCCAGCGACTTTGAGCACATTCTTAGCATACCGTGCTTTAATATGTAGGCATCATTGTCCGATTTGTTCAATACAATACTGGATCACAATAAAGTGTGGAAAATTCTGAAAGAGATGGGAATACCAGACCACCTGAGAAACCTATATGCAGGTCAGTAAACAACAGTTAGAACTGGACATGGAACAACAGACTGGTTCCAAACAGGAAAAGGAGTACATCAAGGCTGTATATTGTCACCCTGCTTATTTAATTTATATGCAGAGTACATCATGAGAAATGCTGGGCTGGAAGAAGCACAAGCTGGAATCAAGATTGGTGGGAGAAATATCCATAACCTCAGATATGCAGATGACATCACCCTTCTGGCAGAAAGTGAAGAGGAACTAAAAAGCCTCTTGAAGAAAGTGAAAGAGGAGAGTGAAAAAGTTGGCTTGAAGCTCAACATTCAGAAAACAAAGGTCATGACATCTGGTCCCATCACTTCATGGCAAATAGATGGAGAAACAGTGGAAACAGTGTCAGACTTTATTTTGGGGGGCTCCAAAATCACTGCAGATGGTGATTGCAGCCATGAAATTAAAAGACACTTACTCCTTGGAAGGAAAGTTATGACCAACCTAGACAGCATATTCAAAAGCAGAGATATTACTTTGCCAACAAAGGTCTGTCTAGTCAAGGCTGTGGTTTTTCCAGTAGTCATGTATGGATGTGAGAATTGGACTGTGAAGAAAGCTGAGTGCTGAAAAATTGATGCTTTTGAACTATGGTGTTGGAGAAGACTCTTGAGAGTCCCTTGGACTGCAAGGAGATCCACCCAGTCCATCCTAAAGGAGATCAGTCCTGGGTGTTCATTGGAAGGACTGATTTTGAAGCTGAAATTCCAACACTTTGGCCACCTCATGAGAAGAGCTGACTCATTGGAAAAGACCCTGATGCTGGGAAGGAATGGGGACAGGAGGAGAAGGGGACGACAGAAGATGAGATGGCTGGATGGCATCACCGACTCAATGGACATGAATTTGGGTAAACTCTGGGAGTTGGTTATGGACAGGGAGGCCTGGCATGCTGCGATTCATGGGGTCGCAAAGAGTCGGACACGACTGAGCAACTGAACTGAACTAAAGGATTGATGAGAGCCAGAATGAGAGAAAGGGAGAGACAGAGACTGAGAGACAGAGTTGGTTGTTTTCCTAAAAATGCATGGCTCTTTTAAGTTCACAGTGCCATTGAATCTCAGTTTTCTCATCAGGTCTTCAAATGCTCAAAAGATTATTGAATAAGGTAAATATAACTGATGCCCCATACCATGGTTTTATATTTTGTCAGATATATACTAACAGCATTAGAAGATGTGCCTTATTTTCTTTCTTTTAAGAAGAAAAAAATACGTTTGTTTTCGAAATGAACAAACTGGTTTGCAAATGTGTTTTGTAAGGAGATGGTACATATTTTCGTCCCTCTGTTGGTGTTGTTATTATTGGCTTCTTCCCTCATAGGTCAGTTGGTAAAGAATCTGCCTGCAGTGCGGGAAACCTGGGTTCGATCTCTGGATCAGGAAGATCCCCTGGGGAAGGAAATGGCAACCCACTCCAGTATGCTTGCCTGGAGAATCCCATGGACAAAGGAGTCTAGCAGGCTGCAGTCCATGGGTTCACAAGAGTCGGATACGACTTAGCGATTAAACACATTGTTGTTGTTCTTCAGTCACTAAATTGTGTCTGACTCTTCGCAACCCCATGGACTGCAGCACACCAGGATTCCCTGTCCTTCACTATCTCAGGAAGTTTGCTCGAATTCATGTCCCTTGAGTCAGTGATGCCATCCAACCGTCTTTTCCCTCTATGCTTGATATTATTAGATACTTAGACGTTTCAATTAGACATTTCCCTAGGACTGCCTCTTGCATTTAGAATAATTTTTATATCATGATCCTTATTTCATTCTGAAAAGCAAGACGTATATTACATTTTATTCTGATAGTGTTAGTTAATTACTTGTGGCATTTGTCCAAAATTAAGAATAGGTATAACTTAGTTATTTAAATTTATATTTATGAGTTAGTAGATACTGGATTGAATCTTGGCCCCACTATTCACTCACTGTGTGACTTTCACTTAAGTACTTAAACTCTGTAAATCCATGGGCCTTGTCTGCAAAACAGGAATTAAATCAGGACCTTCTTCCAAGGGGTCATGGTGGAGAAGAAATCAAACAGTGGACAGGGAGTATTTAGTACAACACCAGGAGATGAGTTGCATGGCCACAGTCACCCCACTGTCTCAGGGTAGGACCATTTTCTTGCTGACATGTAGACTTAGGACATTGTCAGGAATTCCAGTCCCAAGACCAACCAAGATGTGGAAAATCCAAATTCATGGCCTGAAGACAATGAAAGTCTCAGTGAGTGTCTAATCCCCTGCAAGTGCTTTGTTATAATTATTTAAACATATCAACTGCTAGATGGGAAAAAGTGGGAGAATGTTCAGGAACACATAGAATGCAGGAGAAGGAAATGGATACTCCAGAATTACCATTTTGATTGATGGCATAGAATAGTTGTTTGGTTTATCTTCTCTGTTGTCGTGTGTGGGGGAAAGTGGACGTATTGCGAAAAGTAGTTGTTAGACATGCATATTTAAATGTAGGAAGAGAAGTGGTAGAGGAGATATATTTAGTCAAATTAATGCACTAATAATTTATCCTCAGAAAATGCAAATCCCTGTTGTAGTTCTCTTCCTGCATGTAATTAAAGCATTCTTAGTGCAGGGACGCTGCAGAACTTGAGATCATCTTGGTGTATGAGTGAAGAAGCAACTTGGTGTATATAATGTTGTGTTGACAATGTTATTTTGAGTTTCTTCTTTGCTTTTTTTTTTTTTTTAATTTTTTTATGTGGACCGTTTTTATGAAAGTCTTTATTTAATTTGTTACAATATCATTTCTGTTATACATTTTGGTTTTTCTGCCACAAGGTATGTGGGATCTTAACTCCCCAACTGGTGATAGAACTTGCATTGAAAGTCAAAGTCCTAACCAGTGGGCGATCAGGGGAGTCCTTCTCGTTTGTTTCTTAATTAGAACTTCTAAATCTGTAAACCCAGTTTTTGCTTCTCCTTTATATGATAAAATCCCATGGACAAAGGAGCCTGCTAGACTGCAGTCCATGGGGTCGCTAGAGTCGGACACGACTGAGCGACTTCACTTTTACTTTTCATTTTCATGCATTGGAGAAGGAAATGGCAACCCACTCCAGTGTTCTTGCCTGGAGAATCCCAGGGACGGGGGAGCCTGGTGGGCTGCTGTCTATGGGGTCGCACAGAGTCGGACACGACTGAAGCGACTTAGCAGTAGCAGCAGTATATGATATTACAGAAGAACTGTACAGAAAAGATCTTCACAACCCAGATAATCACGATGGTGTGGTCATTCAACTAGAGCCAGACATCCTGGAATGTGAAGTCAAGTGGGCCCTAGAAAGCATCACTACGAACAAAGCCAGTGGAGGTGATGGAATTCCAGTTGGGTGATGGAATTCCAGTTGAGCTATTTCAAATCCTGAAAGATGATGCTGTGAAAGTGCTGCACTCAATATGCTAGCAAATTGGGAAAACTCAGCACTGGCCTCAGGACTGGAAAAGGTCAGTTTTCATTCCAATCCCAAAGAAAGGCAATGCCAAAGAATGCTCAAACTACCGCACAGTTGCACCCATCTCACACGCTAGTAAAGTAATACTCAAAATTCTCCAAGCCAGGCTTCAGCAATATATGAACCGTGAACTTCCTGATGTTCAAGCTGGTTTTAGAAAAGGCAGAGGAACCAGAGATCAAATTGCCAACATCCGCTGGATCATGGAAAAAGCAAGAGAGTTCCAGAAAAACATCTATTTCTGCTTTATTGACTATGCCAAAGCCTTTGACTGTGTGGATCACAATCAACTGTGGAAAATTCTGAAAGAGATGGGAATACCAGACCACCTGACCTGCTTCTTGATAAACCTGTATGCAGGTCAAGAAACAACAGTTAGAACTGGTCATGGAACAACAGACTGGTTCCAAATAGGAAAAGGAGTACATCAAGGCTGTATATTGTCACCCTGCTTATTTAACTTATATGCAGAGTACATCATGAGAAACTCTGGGCTGGAAGAAGCACAAGCTGGAATCAAGATTGCTGGAAGAAATATCAATAACCTCAGATATGCAGATGACACCATCCTTATGGCAGAAAGTGAAGAGGAACTAAAAAGCCTCTTGAGGAAAGTGAAAGAGGAGAGTGAAAAAGTTGACTTAAAGCTCAACATTCAGAAAACGAAGATCATGGCATCTGGTCCCATCACTTCATGGGAAATAGATGGGGAAACAGTGGAAACAGTTTCAGACTTTATTTTTCTGGGCTCCAAAATCACTGCAGATGGTGATTGCAGCCATGAAATTAAAAGACACTTACTCCTTAGAAGGAAAGTTCTGACCAACCTAGATAGCATATTAAAAAGCAGAGACATTACTTTGCCAACAAAGGGTCGTCTAGTCAAGGCTATGGTTTTTCCAGTGGTCATGTATGGATGTGAGAGCTGGACTGTGAAGAAAGCTGAGCACAAAAGAATTGATGCTTTTGAACTGTGGTGTTGGAGAAGACTCTTGAGAGTCCTTTGGACTGCAAGAAGATCCAACCAGTCCATCCTAAAGGAGATCAGTCCTGGGTGTTCATTGGAAGAACTGATTTTGAAGCTGAAATTCCAATACTTCGGCCACGTCATGCTCATTGATGCTGGGAGGGACTGGAGACAGGAGGAGAAGGGGACGACAGAGGATGAGATGGCTGAATGGTATCGCCGACTCAATGGACATGAGTTTGTGTAAACTCTGGGAGTTGGTGATGGACAGGGTGGCCTGGTGTGCTGTGATTAATGGGGTCGCAAAGAGTCGGACACGACTGAGTGACTGAACTGAACTGAACTGAATCTATCAGTCTTATCTCTTTGCCTACATTTAAAACAAATATCCACTATTACCTCTTACATTCATTTGCTTCTCTGTTACGACCTCCCACTGACATGCCATGTTCAGGCACATGAGCTGACTGGTTGTTGGCAGTTCTTGTAACAGTGGGCATACCTTTCCCCATCGATTGCTGCCATTGATAATTGCCCTTCAGAGAAGCAACTGGAAGCCTTAATATCCAGATAATATGATGTATATTCACAGAGGAACTTATGTCATCAACATACTACTCTGTTTTCAAAATGCACTCGCATTTTAACTTGTTTGTAATAGTTGGCTATACTTTCCTTTTCTTTGTAGATTACTAAAAGTCATCCTTATTAAATATGTTTCTGGGGAGTAGTTTAGTTTAGTTTTTTTTTTTTTTTTTTTTGAAGCTCCATGCATTGTTATTGCCATTTAGTCATTAAGTCCTGCCTCACTCTTCTGTAACCCCATGGATGCTAACCCACCACACTGCTCTGTCCATGGGATTCCCCAGGCAAGAGTACTGGAGTGATGACTCCCCTTACCTATTAGCTAAACCTGCTCAAAGCACAATAGTGGTTTTCTTTATAGTTACAAAATATGTTGAGGTCAGTTTTCATTCTCTGGAAATTGGAATTCGTATTGGAGGGTAACCTTTTCTTCCTTGGGACCATCAATCTTAATAGTCTCATCTGTTTGATTTAGGTTTTAGACACTCTCCCTCTGAGTTCTGTATAGCACCTAGAATGCTGTCTACATGGTGGAATATTAATGATTGTCTCTACAGATGATGAAGCAGAGAACGAACGGTTCTCTGTTGATTAATCTGCACTAGAGTAATTCTGAATGGAGGGAGCAAAAGAAAGACTTCCCTGAGTTTCCTGTCCCTTCTTATCTCGTGGGTGGCACTCATAATAAAGAAGCTCATTTGTAAGAGTTCATGAACAGTTTCAAAAGAGTAGTGTAGAAAGATGAATTTCTTCTCCCAGAGATGGCCTACTTACTGATTTAGGTGAATAAATTAACATTCTGTCTCCACTCAGAGTGAATGGCCAATTAGTCAGGCTTTAAGTAAATTAATCTACACCTGAAATTCTGACAGCAGGCACAGCTCGAATGTGTGCAGCAGAGGTTTTGGCTGGTACCAGATATATCTGCTCTTTAAAAAATATAATAGCATAGTTTGGGATGATTAGGTCATGAGAAAGGCTGCTGGAAGAATGATCTTAATTAAAGCGAATCCTTTCAAAGTGCTCTTAGCTAGAATATTTATGCTACAACTTGAGATGAAATTATATTGCCTTGTTTACTCATGTAGGTAGAAATAGGTGTAGATAAAAGGCTAGAATTCATTACAAAGTTAACAGTAATTGTCCCTGGAGCTGAGTGTAATGGGGAATTTACTGCCTTCTATGGATGTATTTTATTTTTATTTACATTGATCCTGTGTTGATTTATGGTCATGAATTACTTTGAAAATAACACATTTAAATCAGCCAAATCATAGTTTTAAATGCAAAAGGCACTTAATATTTCCATGCATGTGTGTGTGTCTGTGTATGTAATATTTAAAAATCTACTTGCAATTAGGAACGTGATTTTTAACAGGGGTTATGGGGATATACATTAAAAAATATAGTAAGTGCACGTCTTAGGTAATGGCATGAAGTTTTAATGTCTTGCATAAACACTGACTACAAGATGCAAATGAGCAGCCTAGATTAAAAGGTATCAAACAGACTTCAGCATCATGGAGCACATTTTAGATCAATCAATATCTATATAGATTGATCAGTATCCATCAGTATCAGACTGGAGTACCGCCAAGGTTCTGTTTTCAACATCATAGTGATACCTAATCAAGCCTTCAGTGGTGGCTGTGTGTGGGGTCTGGACAAGTGGCAGACCACTTCTTAGAGGATGTGACCATGGTCAGTCTTAAAGGAGGAAGTGTAAACTTGGTGAGCTAATTTTCATGTGAGCATGCATATGTGGACATGTACGTGTGTGAGTGCAGAGGCCTCTGTATTTGGACCTCTTGAGAAGGGGAGAGGAAAACAAGGAATAACTGAAACTCAGCCTCAACTGAGCTCTTCTTTATTTGAATTAAGTTGATCTTCCCTCACCTGTCTTAGAGTTTCACAATAGCAGCACAATTAATATTTTCGGCTAGCTAGTTCTTTGTTGTGGGGCTGTCCTGTGCTTTGTAGGGTGATCAGCAGTGATTCTGTTCATTACTAGATAGCAGGGAAGCCTCCAACCCATCATTACTCTAAAAAATATCTCCAGACATTACCAAATGCCCCTGGGGAGCACAATTTCCCCAGGATGAGAGTCACTGCTCTCTGCTTATAAGAAGTCCAGGACTTCCCTGGCGGTCCAGTGGTTAAGCCTCTGTGCTCCCGGTGCACAGGGCAGAGGCTCCTGGTCCAGGAACTAAGATCTCATGTGCTGTGCACCAAAAGAAAACAAAAAAGTGAATTTTTTATGGTTAAGGGACCACAATCCAGAGATCCTGTACTCTTTTCATACACAATTTCTGACAGTCAGAGAAATAATGAATAGGACCAAGAAGACCACAACAGACTATAGAAACAGATGTGTAAATGACCCAGTTATTGGTATTATCAGGTAACAAATATTAGGGTTCAGTTCAGTTCAGTCACTCAGTTGTGTCCGACTCTTTGTGACCCCATGAACCGCAGCATGCCAGGCCTCCCTGTCCATCACCAACTCCCGGAGTCCACCCAAACCCATGTCCATTGAGTTGGTAATGCCATCCAGCCATCTCATCCTCTGTCGTCCCCTTCTCCTCCTGCCCTCAATCTTTCCCAACATCAGAGTCTTTTCAAATGAGTCAGCTCTTTGCATCAGGTGGCCAAAGTATTGGAGTTTCAGCTTCAAAATCAGTCCTACCAATGAACACCCAAGACTGATCTCCTTTAAGATGGACTGGTTGGATCTCCTTGCAGTCCAAGGGACTCTCAAGAGTCTTCTCCAACACCACAGTTCAAAAGCATCAATTCTTTTGTGCTCAGCTTTCTTCACAGTCCAACTCTCACATCCATACATGACCACTGGACAAACCATAGCCTTGACTAGACGGACCTTTGTTGGCAAAGTAATGACTCTGCTTTTGAATATGTTATCTAGGTTGGTCATAACTTTCCTTCCAAGGAGTAAGCGTCTTTTAATTTCATGGCTGCAGTCACCATCTGCAGTGATTTTGGAGCCCAGAAAAATAAAGTTAGCCACTGTTTCTACTCTTTCCCCATCTATTTGCCATGAAGTGATGGGACCGGATGCCATGATCTTCATTTTCTGAATGTTGAGCTTTAAGCCAACTTTTTCACTCTCCTCTTTCACTTTCCTCAAGAGGGTTTTTAGTTCCTCTTCACTTTCTGCCATAAGGATGGTGTCATCTGCATATCTGAGGTTATTGATATTTCTCCCTACAATCTTGATCTCAGCTTGTGCTTCCTCCATCCCAGTGTTTCTCATGATGTACTCTGCATATAAGTTAAATAAGCAGGGTGACAATATACAGCCTTGATGTACTCCTTTTCTTATTTGGAACCAGTCTGTAGCAAATATATTTTTAAAAAGATGGCAAGACAGGTATTTAGACAGTATCCAGTCCATGTGTGCTTAGTCACTCAGTCATATCCAGTAAAAAATACTACTATCTTTACTGACTGTCACTCATGATGGTTTATGTATACATTTGTTGGTCTTCAGTTGGGAGCTTGTGTGTGTGTGTTAATTGCTCGGTCATATCTGGCTTTCTTTGACCCCATAGATTGTAGCCCACTGGACTCCTCCATCCGTGGGACTTTCCCGGTAAAAATACTGGAGTGGGTTGCCCTGCCCTCCTCCAGGGGATCTTCCTGACCCAGGGATCGAACCTGGGTCTCCCTCATTGCAGGCAGATTGAGTCAACAGGGAAACCTTATACATGGTTTATTCTAAGCTCTGGAACATTTTGAAGCCTAATTTCAGGATACTTGTCTTCATCAAGGTCTTGTGTTAGATTCTCCCAAAGAAATGACTGATCTTGGATCTCTTTAGCTTTCTTTCCAGTTTACTCAACGAATCCCAGACTCACCTTCTCTGCTTTCGTTGCTTGACGTGCTGCTGTGGGCTTTGACCCTCAGGACCTCTTTCATATGAGCTGATGCTAATTGCTCTTAATCCAGCTCACAGTTTTGGTTTTGAGTTTCTTGAAGAATTACATGACTTCCCATAAGCACAGCCATGGAATAAACACTGTAAGTCCAGTATATTTCTATTCTTTTTATTACCAGAAGCTAACGCCCACATACTATGTACTTCATTGTAATATATGTTTTGTAACACTACTTCAAAAAGTGAAAATTAATAAGAACTGATTTAAAATCACATCTCCACACCAAAAAAAAAAAAAAAAATAAGTAGGGAATAAACAAGAAACTTATATTTGGAAGAGAATACATTTAGAATGTTTATTAATTATACTTTCCATAAAGCGATTATCATTTCCTAGCCAAATAAGCGGGGAAGGCAATGGCACCCCACCCCAGTACTTTTGCCTGGAAAATCCCATGGACGGAGGATCCTGGAAGGCTCCAGTCCATGGGGTCGCTAAGAGTCGGACACGACTGAGCGACTTCACTTTCGCTTTTCACTTTCATACGTTGGAGAAGGAAATGGCAACCCACTCCAGTATTCTTGCCTGGAGAATCCCAGGGACAGGGGAGCCTGGTGGGCTTCTGTCTGTGGGGTCGCACAGAGTCGGACACGACTGAAGTGACTTAGCAGCAGCAGCAGCAGCAGCCAAATAAGAAAAGAAATATGTCAATTAAAATCCCCAGTGGAATTAGTGCAAGTTCTTATTACATAACACATCATGGACTTCCCTGGTGGCTCAGACGGTAAAGCGTCTTGCTTACAATGCAGGAGACCTAGGTTTGATCCCTGGGTCAGGAAGATCCTCTGGGGAAGGAAATGGCAACCCACTCTAGTACTCTTGCCTGGAAAATCCCATGGACAGAGGAGCATGGTGGGCTGCAGTCCACTGGGTCCCAAAGAGTTGGACACGACTGAATGACTTCACTTTCACTTTCATGGGCAAGCAGTCAATCCTTTGGACTCTCAGGCAATCAGATGTATTTAAGCCAAAGATGTCTCAAAAGTGAAAAGTGAAAATGAAGTCACTCAGTCGTGTCCGACTCTTTGGGACCCAGCGGACTGTAGTCCACCATGCTCCTCTGTCCATAGGATTTTCCAGGCAAGAGTACAGGAGTGGGTTGCCATTTTATTCTCCAGAGGATCTTCCCGACCCAGGGATCAAACCCAGGTCTCCCAAATTGTAAGCAAGACGCTTTACCGTCTGAGCTACCAGGAAAGTCCTGATTAATCAGCTTTCCTCTGATACTGCTTTTTGTGCGATGCAAACTTTATCATTGTTTCAAGCATCTAATATCCTTCCTTTGTTTTATTACCTAATTTCATTGGCTGAATAGCTTTTGCAGCAGCGATGTTGACTGTTATCGCTAGAACTGATTGACTAGCCTTCCTCTTTGGCTAGATTAGGTGAGAGCAGAAGTCATCTCCCTGAAGACTGATATCGCAATTTCCTGTTCCTTCAAAGAATACATTGCTTTTCAAACAGTGGCACAAATGTTTTTGACAATTAGCAATTACATGTGATTCGTTTTTTATTAGTTTGTGTTCACTTTGATTTTATCCAAGACTTGAGTAAGAGACACATAAGCACAGTTTAACTCATAATATGAAGGGACCCAGAGTAAAATTAGGTTTTATTCCAAATAAATGACTATTTAACCTGTGAATGAAATTGTTAGTCGCTCAGTCTTGTCTAGCTCTTTGCAACTCCATGGACTGTAGCCTGCCAGGTTCTTCTGTCCATGGAATTCTCCAAGCAAGAATATTGGAGTGGGTAGTCATTCCCTTCTCCAGGGGATATTTTCCTGTAGTCAGGGAGATACAAAGGCTTGCATGAAGGACTTGCATTTCAGATACGTTTATTTTCTGACAGATTTTCCATTACCAGTACAAGCAGCTAATCACATGTGTTTGAGAGTTCTTTCTCTTGCAACATCATCCTTCTTTTTCTCCTCCCCTTATTTGGAAGCATATTTCTCTTTCTTCCTCCATCTCTATGTTACTTTTAATATTCTTATCAAAGAATATTCTTTATCTTATCAAAGAATATTTAATATTCTTATCAAAGTCAATATTCTTATGAAATGTTTGCTCTTATCAGGCAGTGTCCAAGGAACAGGGAATGCCTCATCTGTTTGCTCCTCATTCAGTTTTTCTAGGTAGCTAAAATTAGTCATTTGCCCTTTTGCACAGTAAACTTGAACTCAGGGAGACAGTGCAGGACAGGGAAGCCTGGCATGCTATAGTCCATGGGGTCGAATAGAGTCGGAGATGACTTGGCGACTGAACAAGATTAGCCATGGAAATCTCGATGCTCTCTGCTCAGTATTACATTGTATTGAAATAGTCATTCTGTCCTGTCTCTTGAAACACCTGTTCTCTTGCCATTGAGTATGAGTATCGTTTAATAAAATTGGTAGAATTTTGTGAATGATGTCATCTTCCTTGAAGAGATAGTTTACTTTTTGTCTGGAAGATGTATGTACAAAGGCAGATAACTTCAATGCAATCAGGTATTAGCATGACTTCTAAAGTGAAAATTTGAAATGTTTGTGTTCTGTTCATCAATGCTCTCCTTCTCAAAGGTCCTTGAGTTCCAAGTACTATCTTGCCAGCCAGATGAAAAAGCTAAAATCTCCATGTAGTTTATTCATATTTTAGATGTTGCTTCCTGCTTAATGCTTTATCCTCTTGCCCTAAAACGTTCAGGCTTGACAAATGTATGAAGGGGATTATTTGTGTATTAAGAAGAACTCACTACCCCATGGTTCCATTTTCTCTAGAATCTTGGCCACTTAAGTCCAGGCTGCCTTAGGAGGCTTTGACTTAATCTCATATATTGACTTCTTGCTAGTTAAAAACTGTTTCTGGGCTAGAGACAAAATGGAAATAGGACTTTCAGGGGACATAGGAGTTTGTTGAAAAATAACATCAGAATAAAATACCTTTTAAAGAAGTAGCATATTTAGTCTAGAAACCATAAGTTATCTGAAATATGTTGTTGGTAAAAATAAAAAAGGAAATGGACATTCATATAACAGAAAAATGGATTAGCTGTGAAAAATGATATATTACTTCCCATTATATAAAATTATATCGATAATTGCTGTTGTTTAGTGACTAAGTCTTGTCTGACTCTTTCGGACCCCATGGACTAAGGCCTGCAAGGGTTCTCTGTCCACAGGATATCCGGCAAGAATACTGAATGGGTTGCCATTTCCTTCTCCAGGGGATCTTCTCAACCCAGGGATCAAACCCTTGTCTCCTGCATTGCAGGCAGATTCTTTACCACTGAGTCACCAAGGAAGCCCACATTGATAATTATGTGATTCTGTTTGTGGGGACTTCCCTGGTGGCTCAGACGGTAAACGCATCTGACTACAATGTGGGAGACCTGGGTTCAGTCCCTGGGTTGGGAAGATCCCTTGGAGAAGGAAATGGCAACCCATTCCAGTATTCTTGCCTGGAAAATTCCATGGACGGAGGAGCCTGGCAGGCTATAGTCCATGGGGTCGCAAAGAGTTGGACATGACTGAGCGACTTCACTTCACTTCACTTCACTTTTACTCTATAGGTTATATATATATATATATTTTTTAAGTTTAAACACTGTACCACAAGCAAATATCACAGTGGTGCTTAGAAAATCCAAAGGGCAATATTTTAAAAAATATATATTTCTGGTTTTGTCCCTTTAAAGTTATTTATTAAGTGCATTCATGCTCAGTCACTGAGCTTTGATTCTTTGCAACCCCATGGATGAGGTAGCCCATCAAGCTTCTTCTTCCATGGGATTTTTCAGGCAAGAGTGCTGGAGTGGGTTGCCATTTCCTCCTCCAAGGGATTGCCTAATTAAGTAGGTATTCCCAATTTAGTAAATTTTAAATGAAAAGGTTTATTTCTTAAGATTATAGAGTGTGTAAGTGTTAGATATTAAATTCTATCTGGGGTCTTTCTGAACCCAGAGCACAAATTCTTAACTTTTATCAGAGACTACCTTATTGACTTCAGTTCCTTTAGTGATGAAAGCTTACTCCTTACCGTGGCAGTACATTCCATCAGAGTGAACTACTCTGATGTGTGTAATGTTATTTATTACAGTATATTAAACTGTTTCCCTGTAACTCTTGCCTATTAATTCTGATTATGTCAACTGTGCTATAAAATGGCAAAGTTAAAACAAGTTCGCTATATCCTTAAATTTTAAGATTATTGAGTTTCTGACATTTTTGGCTGTGTAATTCCCAGGCTTTGCATATATTTGACACTGCTTTATTGAGAAAAAATGTCTTAAGACCTGAATATGTTTTCCAAAAGTGAATGTAAAATGTATGGCTAAAAGTACACATAATTATTGAGAGGGCTTTTTTTTTTACAAAACATTTAGTTACATAGATAAATTATGTTTAGGATTTTACTTGTATATTTTTTAATTTAAAATATTTTTATTTTGAAATACTTTTGATGTTAGAAGACTTAAGAATAGTACAAAGTGTCTTTCTTTTTTTTTTTTTGCAAGAACAGTTTGAGGATAAGTTGCTCACGTGGTGTTAACAATAGCTTCAAATTTAAATGTACATATACACATATATCCTTATATATGGATACTCTTACATATATACTCAATGTTCTTTCTAACATTTCATCATTTGGAGAAATTAATATTGGCAGATTCAGAAATAAAGAATAATAAAATAAGTTAGTAGAAAATATTGCTTTATAGTTTATTTTTTTCATTGTAAAAGATTAGCTCATTGATAGAAATGCATTGTTTATTGTTACATGGATTTCATTATTCAATTTGTAAAATAAATTTTCTAATTATCTCTGGTGTGGAAAGAGAGTCCACACTTATTTGAAATCAATTTAATTAGCACTCTTGACCTATTAAGGAAGTGATATATTCACTCACACTTTTGAATTTTTCAAAGTGACAAAACCAAGCAAGAATTTAAAAGTGATGAGGGTTTGATTCCACGTTTTCCTTTTTTGCCCAAATATAGTTTATCTTCAAGAAACTTTCTATAGAAATGTTTCTCTGATTGTATCAGCTCTTTCACTGGTAAATAGCATTTGTTGCCTTTGTCTATCCTTTGACATTTATCTCATAGAGTATTTCATGGTAAATTACATTTGCTTGTGCTTATGACCTAGAATGGAGTCATTAATTCAGTACCAAACAAGTATATGCCTGGATGTAATATGATTTTTTTTTATTATTTTTAATTGGAGGGACGATTACAATGTTGTGTTGGTTTCTGCTATAACAACATGAATCAGCTATAAGTACACATATATCCCCTCCTTCTTGAACCAGCCACGAACCATCCCATCCCCCCTGCACCTCCCCAGGTCATCACAGAGAACCCGCCACGCACCATCCTCCCCCCACCTCCCCAGGTCATCACAGAGAACCCGCCACGCACCATCCTCCCCCCACCTCCCCAGGTCATCACAGAGAACTCGCCACACACCATCCTCCCCCCACCTCCCCAGGCCAACACAGAGAACCCGCCACGCACCATCCCTCCCCCCACCTCCCCAGGTCATCACAGAGAACCAGCCACGCACCATCTCCCACCACCTCCCCAGGTCATCACAGAGAACCAGCCACGCACCATCTCCCACCACCTCCCCAGGTCATCACAGAGAACCAGCCACGCACCATCCCCCCCCCCCACCTCCCCAGGTCATCACAGAGAACCAGCCACGCACCATCCCCCCCCCACACATCCCCAGGTCATCACAGAGAACCCGCCACGCACCATCCCTCCCCCCACCTCCCCAGGTCATCACAGAGAACTCGCCACACACCATCCCTCCCCCCACCTCCCCAGGCCAACACAGAGAACCCGCCACGCACCATCCCTCCCCCCACCTCCCCAGGTCATCACAGAGAACCAGCCACGCACCATCTCCCACCACCTCCCCAGGTCATCACAGAGAACCAGCCACGCACCATCTCCCACCACCTCCCCAGGTCATCACAGAGAACCAGCCACGCACCATCCCCCCCCCCACCTCCCCAGGTCATCACAGAGAACCAGCCACGCACCATCCCCCACCACCTCCCCAGGTCATCATGGAGAACCAGCCACGCACCATCCCCCACCACCTCCCCAGGTCATCACGGAGAACCAGCCACGCACCATCCCCCACCACCTCCCCAGGTCATCATGGAGAACCAGCCACGCACCATCCCCCACCACCTCCCCAGGTCATCACGGAGAACCAGCCACGCACCATCCCCCACCACCCCACCTCCCCAGGTCATCACAGAGAACCAACCATGCACCATCCCCCCCCACACATCCCCAGGTCATCACAGAGAACCCGCCACGCACCATCCTCCCCCCACCTCCCCAGGTCATCACAGAGAACCCGCCACGCACCATCCTCCCCCCACCTCCCCAGGTCATCACAGAGAACCCGCCACGCACCATCCCTCCCCCCACCTCCCCAGGTCATCACAGAGAACCAGCCATGCACCATCCCCCGCCCCCCCACCTCCCCAGGTCATCACAGAGAACCCGCCACGCACCATCCCCCCCCCCCACCTCCCCAGGTCATCATGGAGAACCAGCCACGCACCATCCCCCACCACCTCCCCAGGTCATCACGGAGAACCAGCCACGCACCATCCCCCACCACCTCCCCAGGTCATCACGGAGAACCAGCCACACACCATCCCCCACCACCTCCCCAGGTCATCACGGAGAACCAGCCACACACCATCCCCCCCCCCCCCCCACCTCCCCAGGTCATCACAGAGAACCAACCATGCACCACCCCCCCACACATCCCCAGGTCATCACAGAGAACCCGCCACGCACCATCCTCCCCCCACCTCCCCAGGTCATCACAGAGAACCCGCCACGCACCATCCCCCCCCCCCACCTTCCCAGGTCATCATGGAGAACCAGCCACGCACCATCCCCCACCACCTCCCCAGGTCATCACGGAGAACCAGCCACGCACCATCCCCCCCCCCCCCCCACCTCCCCAGGTCATCACAGAGAACCAGGCTGAGCTCCCTGAGTTGTACAGCAGCTTCCCACTGCTGCTGCTGCTGCTAAGTCGCTTCAGTCATGTCCGACTCTGTGCGACCCCATAGACGGCAGCCCACCAGGCTCCCTCGTCCCTGGGATTCTCCAGGCAAGAACACTGGAGTGGGTTGCCATTTCCTTCTCCAATGCATGAAAGTGAAAAGTAAAAGTGAAGTCGCTCAATTGTGTCCGACTCTTCGCAACCCCAAGGACTGCAGCCCACCAGGCTCCTCCATCCATGGAATTTTCCAGGCAAGAGTGCTGGAGTGGGGTGCCATCACCTTCTCCGGCAGCTTCCCACTAGCCAACTGTTTTACACATGGTAGTGTATGAACATCAACGCTACTCTCTCAATTCGTCCTACCCTCTCTTTCCCTACCTTGTGTCCACAAGTCTATTCAGTAAATCTGTGTCACTATTCCTGTCCTGCAAATGGGTTCATCAGTACCATTTTTTTAAATTATATTTTATTTAACTTTACAATATTGTATTGGTTTTGCCATATATCAAAATGAATCTGCCACAGGTATACATGTGTTCCCCATACTGAACCCTCCTCCCTCCTCCCTCCCCATACCATCCCTCTGGGTTGTCCCAGTGCACCAGCCCCAAGCATCCAGTATTGTGCATCGAACCTGAACTGGTGACTCGTTTCATATATGATATTCTACATATTTCAATGCCATTCTCCCAAATAATCCCACCCTCTCCCTCTCCCAGAGTCCAAAAGACTGTTCTATACATCAGTGTCTCTTTTGCTGTCTCGTATACAGGGTTATTGTTACCATCTTTCTAAATTCCGTATATATGCATTAGTATACTGTATTGGTGTTTTTCTTTCTGGCTTACTTCACTCTGTATAATAGGCTCCAGTTTCATCCACCTCATTAGAACTGATTCAAATGTATTCTTTTTAATGGCTGAATAATACTCCATTGTGTATATGTACCACAGCTTTCTTATCCATTCATCTGCTGATGGACATCTAGGTTGCTTCCATGTCCTGGCTATTGTAAACAGTGCTGCTATGAACATTGGGGTACACGTGTCTCTTTCAATTCTGCTTTCCTCAGTGTGTATGCCCAGCAGTGGGATTGCTGGATCATAAGGCATCAGTACCGTTTTTCTAGATTCCGTATGTATGTGTTAATGTGTGATATTTATTTTTCCCTTTCTAATTTACTTCACTCCATATAACAGACTCTAGGTTCATCCAACCTCACTATAACTGAGTGAGTTTTTCTTTTTGTGGCTGATTTTTGTTTGCAGAATCCCTAAACTTTGTGAAGCAAGATTCCACCCACTGGCCAACAGATTTACCAGCTAGGAAGAAGAAGATTCCTTTTCTCCTTTATATTGCCTCATTAGGGATTGACCACATTGATTAATTACCTGAGCTCCACATTTCCAAACACATTCATTCTCTGTTGTTGTTGTCATTGTTTTTAACCTTGAAACTATTGTTTAGTTTCTGAGTTATACTGGTAAATGAGTGTGATATGGCTACCTAATTTATAAAATTTTTGTTAGAAATAAGTGAATTGAGTAATTTTAGTCATTATAGAAACTAATCTTAAGGGTGAAATAATGAGATCATCTTACTCCGAGGTCTGAGACTTCCTCCGAAAGACCTTGGGAAAGCTCTACAGAAAAGTGAGCTCTGCTGCTCCCATATCGCAATTTCAATTTTAGACGCTCTAGACAGATAACAGAAAATGATATCAGTGCATCATTTGTTTAAATGCCTTGCGTACATGCTCAGTCACTAAGTTGTGTCCAACTCTTTGAGACCCCCATGGACTGTAGCCCGCCAGACTCCTCTGTCCATGGAACTTCCCAGACAAGAGTACTGGAGCGGCTTGCCATTTTCTCTTCCATGTGATCTTCCTGACCCAGGGATCGAACCCTCAACTCTTGAGTCTCCTGCATTGGCAAGCAGATTCTTTACCTTCTGCACAAAGGTCTATGATTGATTACTTCAATCCTTGTATACTAAGAAAACCTGAATGGAAGGATTGACATTTATCCTCGTTTTTAAAAAGTCACCAGCATCTCTTCCTTGACTAGCTGAAGTAGTGTCAGAGTGGCTTGAATTATAAGACATCCTCCTGCTCACTTTGAAGCAGTAGGTGACGGTGCCTCTTCCCTTTAAATTTGTCTGATGGAAGATGACTTTATTCTCACACACAAAATATTTGTACTTAGATGAAATGGTACAGAATATTATAGATCTCAAGTGTTTAATTCCTCCTTGTGGAAATTTCAAGGGAACTTCAGATGCATTTGGCAGGAGCTTTTCCTGGTGCAATCAGGTTGCTATGGTAAACCTATTATTTTAGGCGAAGGACGACTGTGTTAGTGAAGTGCTAATCTCTTTTCTGTTTTATGTGAGCCCCTAATTACTCTCCCACTGTTGAGCCTGTATGCAAGTGTGGTTTTTGCCATTTTAAAAAGTAGAAGAAAATAAGGTAGAGAGTGTAACTGCTGTTACCAGGCTGGCAGGTGCCTTTGATGGTGTTGCTCTTCTTAAATAATCTCATTCTGGATCAGGAAATACAGTTAATTTTTTTTTTTGGGAGAAATAGAAAGAAATAGGTTTTATGTGAGTTATTGAAATTACAGTTTCTCAACATGTTTTTAAATTAAATATGTAAATAATAATATCTATCACAGATATTATACAGTTACAGATCCCACCTACAGTTCAGTTCAGTTGCTTAGTCGTGTCTGACTCTTTTCAACCCCATGGACTACAGCAGGCCAGGCTTCCCTGTCCTTCACCATCTTCCAGTGTTTGCTCAAACTCATTTCTGTTGAGTGAGTGATGCCACCCGACTATCTCATCCTTTGTCATCCCCTTCTCCTTGTACCTTTAATCTTTCCTGGCATCAGGGTCTTTTCCAAGGAGTCTGCTCTTCGCATCAAGTGGCCAGAGTACTGGAGCTTCAGCTTCAGCATCAGTCCTTCCAATATTCAGAGTTGATTTCCTTTAGGATTGACTGCTTTGATCTTCTTGCTGTCTAAGGGACTCTCAAGAGTTTTCTCCAGCACCACAATTTGAAGCATTAATTCTTCAGCTTTCAACCTTCTTTATGGTCCAACTCCAATGTCTGTACATGACTCCTGGAAAAACCATAGCTTTGAATATGCAGATCTTATTCAGCAAAGTGATGTCTCTGCTTTTTAATATGCTGTCTAGATTGGTTATAGCTTTTCTTCCAAGAAGCAGGCATCTTCTAATTTCATGGCTGTAGTCACCATCTACCGTGATTTTGGAGAAAATAAAGTCTGTCACTGCCTGCATCCACCCACAGCCTGAAACAAAGAGATCACTACTTCCAGTAGGGCTCAGGCATGTATTCAGTAAAAAGTTTGGATTCAATGATTACTAATAGTATGAACTAAGTACTGTGGGATTAGAGAGAAGACTGCATTCTGACAGGTGACTAAACTAATCAGGGAAGATGAGGGAGGGTTTATGGAGAGATTAAATTTAAATAGGCTACTGAACACTAGGTTGAATTTTATAGAGAAAGTTGTAGAATATACGGCCAGTGAAATGTAGAAATTTAAACCTCTATGGGGAGTTCCCTGATGGTTCCATGGTTAGGACTCCGAGCTCTCACTGCCAAGGGCCCAGGTTCAGTCCCTAGTTGGGGATCTAAAATCCCACATGCTGTGAGGAGCAACCAAAAAAAGTTCTTAAAACCTCACATGCTATAATATTCTGTTTTGTTTATATACCATAATTTTATTAATGAGTCTGGATCTGATAGATATTTGTGTTTAATCTTTTGAACTATGACTAAGTAATAGATACTGAGTACATTAATTAATTCTTCCTCAAGTGAAAAAGAAAATAAACACATATGCCGGTAGTTCATGCTTGTCAAAGAAACCAATAATACATATTCAGGAAACTTATTATATGCCTCATAATGTTAATTAAATGGTCACCATAAACACTGCTGCTGCTGCTAAGTCGCTTCAGTCGTGTCCGACTCTGTGCGACCCCAGAGACGGCAGCCCACCAGGCTCCCCCGTCCCTGGGATTCTCCGGGCAAGAACACTGGAGTGGATTGCCATTTCCTTCTGCAATGCACGAAAGTGAAAAGTGAAAGTGAAGTCGCTCAGTCGTGTCGGACTCTTAGCGACCCCATGGACTGCAGCCTACCAGGCCCCTCCATCCATGGGATTTTCCAGGCAAGAGTACTGGAGTGGGGTGCCATGGCCTTCTCCCACCATAAACACATATACCCCTCAAACTTAAGAATTGATGTTGCCCTGGTAACTGGGAGTGGATTATGTTTCAGGAGTGGTGTGATTGGTGTTTCCCACATCTGTCCACCATGGACTCGTCAACCACACTCACTGCTGCTGTATGTAGTTTGCCTCTGTCCACAGTCTGGATCATAGTTGTCATTCACACATCTACCCATGAGAGGGCCAGTGTGTTCATGCACAGCAGGCAGTATTATGCACAGCTCAGAAAATCTGGGTTCTAACACCAACATGGCTACATGGCTAATGTCTACTTTGCAAGTCATTTAGCCTCAGTGTACTTGAGTTTCCTCATCTCTTAAATAAATTGCAGAGACTCATGGATCCTCATGACATCTTACAAAAAATAAATGCATGCTGGTATATGTTTTTCCAGGGACAGATCTGGGGTCTACCAGTTAGAGTTCTTGGTTGCTAATAACGGTCACCAACTTCATTCACTGAGATGAAAAAATATTTTATTCCAAGGGCTTAGGCTCAGAGTGCAAGCTTGGACAGCTTGCTCACACAACAACCCAAGGAAGCAAGGCACTGCCACGAACCAGCCGTCACTTTGGAGCGTCAGCCTCCAGGGCCCTGGAGGCTCATCGCTGTGCTGTTACGCTTGCCACTCTGCCGCAGTCCCCGTGCCTTGCTCTCACCCTCAAGAATCCAAGCCCTGGCCAAGGGTGTCTGGTGTGTCCCTGCTCGGTCCGCCAGTCCCCTGGAAGAGGGGATATCATTGCGGGAGGGGGAGGGCTCTGTGTCCTGCTGAACTCAGCTCTGCCTCCAAGTAGAAAGACAGGTTGAAGGGCGGCCAGAACAACACTATCTATTGCTATATCTTTCATCAGATTCTCAAAGGGACCATGACCCTGCCACTTCTGCCAGAAAAGATTATGAATCACTGCATTAGACTATCTTTAATTACAGCTCTGAAGTGATACGATTCTAAATACTAATTTTTCTTTTTCCTATCGTATCCCAGCTCAGAATTTCTTTAGCATGATACAAATGCAGTAACAGAATGACTAACAACATTGCAGGGTCAGCCCTGAAGTATCTTATGATCATTTCAGTGGGTGTGTAATTATGATGGTTGGGATAATGACAGGGAGTTAACAGATGTCTTGGAGTAGCCACTCGGCTGAATTTCTGGCAAACCAGTCCCAATTCCTCAGAAAAAAAGAACTGTGCTTTCTCATACAGCCTCCTGGAGCTCCGTTATGATATATTAAAATACAATATGGCCGAATGTTTAGATGCACAAACTTTAAGCATGATGAAAATAGATATAAATTTGGAATCTATCCCTTGAGAGCTGGTTCAGCAGAGAAAGTTACTTGGCCTCAATATGTCTCCATCTCCTGTTTAGTAAAATGATAGTGATAATGTTAGTGCATGTGTATCATGAATACAAAAGGATGGAACTGAAGAAATTATAGTGTTTGAGGCATAGTTACAGCTCAGGAAATAATGACGAAAGTCATAAGGAAAATAATTAAGAAATTCCCAAACTGTGAACCAAACTCAATTCCAAAACTAGAACACTTTCTAACACCATACACAAAAATAAACTCAAAATGGATTAAAGAGCTAAATGTAAGACCAGAAACCATAAAACTCCTAGAGGAAAACATAGGCAAAACACTCTCTGACTTACATCACAGCAGGATCCTCCATGACCCACCTCCCAGAATATTGGAAATAAAATCAAAAATGAACAAATGGGACCTAATCAAACTTAAAAGCTTCTGCACAACAAAGGAAACTATAAGCAAGGTGAAAAGACAGCCTTCAGAATGGGAGAAAATAATAGCAAATGAAGAAACTGACAAACAACTAATCTCAAAAATATACAAGCAACTTCTACAGCTCAATTCCAGAAAAATAAATGACCCAATCAAAAAATGGGCCAAAGAACTAAATAGACATTTCTCCAAAGAAGACATACAGATGGCTAACAAACACATGAAAAGATGCTCAACATCACTCATTATCAGAGAAATGCAAATCAAAACCACTATGAGATACCATTTCACGCCAATCAGAATGGCTGCAATCCAAAAGTCCACAAGCAATAAATGCTGGAGAGGGTGCGGAGAGAAGGGAACCCTCTTGCACTGTTGGTGGGAATGCAAACTGGTACAGCCACTATGGAGAACAGTATGGAGATTCCTCAAAAAACTGGGAATAGAACTGCCTTATGATCCAGCAATCCCACTGCTGGGCATATACACTGAGAAAACCAGAATTGAAAGAGACACGTGTACCCCAATGTTCATAGCAGCACTGTTTGCAATAGCCAGAACGTGGAAGCAACCTAGATGTCCATCCACAGATGAATGGATAAGCAAGCTGTGGCACATATACACAATGGAGTATTACTCAGCCATTAAAAAGAATACATTTGAATCAGTTCTAAGGAGGTGGATGGAACTGGAGCCTATTATACAGAGTGAAGTAAGCCAGAAAGAAAAACACAAATACAGTATACTAACGCATATATATGGAATTTAGAAAGATGGTAAAAATAACCCTATTTACGAGACAGCAAAAGAGACACTGATGCATAGACCAGACTTTTGGACTCTGGGACCGGGAGAGGGTGGGATGATTGGGGAGAATAACATTGAAATATGTATAATATTATATCTGAAATGTATTAATTGTTCAAACTAAATACTGTCATGTTACAATTTGTTCATATTAGATGTTTGTAATGTTTCTGATAATCAATAAAAGAGATTCTTGATTAAAAAAAAAAAGAAAAAAAAACAAGTTTCTACTTTTAAACTTTAAGTCAAGGTTAATAAGGATATTTAGGACATGAACTCTCTCCCATGTCCCACGTTAAGATGAATTCTGTGAACTCAAAAACTGACACCAAATCAGCACTAAAATATCAGGTTGAAATGTACCCATGAGATTTTTTTTTCTTATGTGGCAGACAGACCCAAATTAAAAATATTTTTTAAATGACCATATTAGTTCAAATTGTGTCAGAATAAATAAAATTGATTCAGTTATGTTAAATGGTCTCCTCATGGTGGAATATGAAATATGCAGGGAGTTTCATCATTGAATGAGTCTTCAAAAATGAATGAAACAGAACATGGAAAGTAGAAAACGGGAGTCACCTATGAGCCAGGAGTTGTCACTTCAGCTCCAGTTCAACCTCCTTGGCATTTATGCTTGATCTTCAGCTTGACCTTAGGGATGTAGGAGAAGGTATTTGCTGAATTGGTAGCAGACAAAGACTAGATACTGATCCAAGAGGTCTGGGTCTGTCTAATCAGGTGCTTGTTTTCCTGAAAAGTCTTCCGGATTCCGTGAGTCTCCTAATGAGTGTGTTTTCCCTGTGTGTTTTGCAGGTAAGTGTGAATGTGGCAAGTGCACTTGCTACCCGCCGGGAGACAGCAGGGTGTATGGCAAGACGTGTGAATGTGACGATCGTCGCTGTGAAGACTTGGACGGCGTGGTCTGTGGAGGTGAGCAACTCTCACAGCTCTCTGCCTGCAACCTGCGTTATATGCTTTTCTTATTCTGCTTCTCCTTTAAAAAAAAATTCTGTTAAAAAGAAGACACACAAAAAGCCATATACAATTAGCATATGGTAGTGGAGGTGGTGGTGGTTTAGTCGCTAAGTCGTGTCCGACTCGTGGGACCCCATAGACTGTAGTCCACCAGGCTCCTCTGTCCATGGGATTCTCCAGGCAAGAGTACTGGAATGGGTTGGCATTTCCTTCTCCACAATTAGCATATACATATATGCATATACATATACAATTAGACGGAGAAGGCAATGGCACCCCACTCCAGTACTCTTGCCTGGAAAATCCCATGGATGGAGGAGCCTGGTAGGCTGCAGTCCATGGGGTCGCTAAGAGTCAGACACGACTGAGTGACTCCACTTTCACTTTTCACTTTCATGCATTGGAGAAGGAAACGGCAACCCACTCCAGTGTTCTTGCCTGGAGAATCCCAGGGACGGGGGAGCCTGGTGAGCTTCCGTCTATGGGGTCGCACAGAGTCGGACACGACTGAAGTGACTTAGCAGCAGCAGCATACAATTAGACCTATACAATTAGTTATATACAACTGGGTTGATAATGACCTCATTCTCTGAATTTACTCCGTGTGTATGTACGTGAAAGGACACAGCACCTATCAGTAAAAGAAGACAGACACTAGACCAGATTCTCTGAAGACAGGGAAACGGTTTGCTTCAACCAAGCAGTTTGCAGTTTTTATTACTCTACTGATAAAAATTGATCCGGGAAGTATCACCTGAGACTTGAAAAAAAAAAAAAAAAAAAAACAGTAAGATACACTCCAAGTTAATTACACACTAACAAGAGATACGCACTGTTTTCATAGTGAATCTGAGACCCAGACACAAGCTTGTTACTGTTAGTTGCTCAGTCATGTCCAACTCTTTGCAACCCCATGGACTCCTCTGTTCATGGGATTCTCCAGGCAAGAATACTGCAGTGGGTTGCCATTCCCTTCTCCAGGAGATCTTCTGACCCAGGGATCAAACCCACGTCTCCTGCATTGCAGGCAGATTTCTTATCCTCTGAGCCACCAGGGACAAGCAACATAAAGGAAGAATGAGGCAGATAGAGGGCTGTTACAAAGGTAATACTGCAAAAAGGAGAGTCGCAGGGATTGAATGTTGCCAGTGTCCGCCTGAGCTTCATCCAGGGGAGGGGATGAGGGTCACCGTGGATTCCATTTCGGTCTTGCAAAGATCCATATTGTAGAAGGTGCATGCTGATTATGGCCCCTCCCAGGTCTCTAGGACAATCGAGGTGGAACATGGAATCACACAAACAGAATATAACTCTATCTCTTTAAGGTAATTACCATAATGAATTGGGTATTGTTACTGGGGGGAAAGCCCCCAAAGGCACATATAAGTGAAGAGAGCTGACCATCCATCTCTGTCATTTCCCTGACCACCCATCTCTGTCATCTCCCTGACCACCACGTATGGCTGTCTAGCAACTCTCTCTCTAACCAACTATAAAACACTTGGAATTTCACCAAAAGTATTTTCTTCTTTCCTTTTTCTGTGAACCAAGGGAAAAGGCCCCTTTTAATAACTGTTGGGCCGGGTGTTTTCTCTCTCCCGGTTCCCATGACAGCCATCCTCAGAGATTGTCCCTCCTACGCTAGTCTCACAAACGGAAAAGTGAGTGAGGTTTGAGGACTTAATGTCCCATCTCTGCAAAGTGCCAGACCCACGGTAGGAGCTGTGGAGTTTAGTTCACAGATCTCTTGCTAAACCACAGTTTTCCCCAGAGTGACATACAACTGTTTGTACTTTATGTCAATATTACTTTTAGTTTAGATTTTCCCTTTACTTCTAGTAGTCATCAGAAATATCTAAACAGACTCTAGTCCCTTTTATTGTTGTCATTAAGTACCCGACATAGTACAGACCTGTTATATGTGCAGACCTATAAAATAATGAATCCCCCCTCCCCCAGTGAATCTCTCTTCTTTCCAGCATTGAGGAGGAAATCAAGATAAAATGAATCTATATATCTTCTTGTTAGAGGAGATCAAATGTTTACTAGGTAAATGAGAAAACATCTCACAGTGATAGTTTTTTAATTTTTGACTCTCCTTGTCTCCACTTTGTCCATTTACCCAGAGTTGTCTGTGCCCTGGGGTGGGATGGGGGGTATTGACTCCCATTAGCCAAACCAGTAAATGTACAAACTAAACATCAATTACTTGAGGCTATACATAGCAGCAGCAGCAGCATACAATCAGGAATGTAATTGCCCTAGAGACTAGAATTTTTGTAAAAAAAACTATGAGAAGTCAGAATCTGAGATTAAGATTTGGATGCAAGTCATTTATTGGAAGGGGATTCCCAGGTGGCTGAGTGGTTAAGAATCTGCCTGCCAATGCAGGAGGCACAGGAGATATGGGTTCGATCACTGGGTTGGGAAGATACCCTGGAGGAGGAAATAGCAACCGGCTCCAATATTCTTGCCAGGAAAATCCAAGGGACAGAGAAGCCTGGCAGGCTGCAGTCCATGGGGTCATAAAGAGTTAGACATGACTGAGCACATGTGAGCATGAGAGTTTCTTGGAAAAAGGTATGAGTTACTGGTAGGAAAGTGGGAAAACATAACAATGGAGAAGGGGCAGCCAGTGAACACTGTGCTATCAACCCAATTACTGCTGCGGTCAATTGGAGCTTCATCCCAGTTCAGAGGAGGAAGCTCTAGAGGTCCGAGTAAAGCACACAATTCTATCATCAGTCATGGGTTGAGGATTGCTTCTAGGAGGCGTTAATTCCCAGGTCACATCCAGCCTGTCCCACAGGTACCTGATCAGAGCAGGCTTCAGTGGCTGGAGCAAACCTCTGGGCAGAGAAGCTCAGGGGGTGCTGAGTGAAAATCGTCTTAATAGGAAGGATGGTGTTTCTGGGACACTGCCACAGAAGGGCCCCCAACTCTCCTGCCAAGTGGTCTGTCCTTTCTGAAGTGCAGATTCTCATTCTTTGACATGGTCTACGTGTTGCTGATCATCCAATCTGCCCTCTCTCTGGTTGGATGCAAGATGAAGCATAGTGGATTAGGCAATAGCTGGAGACGTGTTGATCTATTAATAATCTTTATTCTCCTGGTAGAGCCTTGGCTACGATTTTCAAGATCCTTCCTCACATATTTAGAGATTAATTCCTAGGTGGTTGATCTTCCCCAATATAGATGATATCAGAATGTAATTACCTAAGGATGAATGTGTTTCAAGTTTGGGGAAAACGCTGCTGCGGCTTCTTTGTGCGCTGCCGCGTGGGTACTTGTTCAGTCATGTCCGACTCTTTTGAGACCCCATGGCCTGTAGCCCGCCAGGCTCCTCTGTCCATTGGAGTTTTCAGGCAAAAATACTGGAGTGGGTTGCCATTTCCTCCTCCAGGAAATCTTCCTGATTCCTGACCCAGGGATCGAACCTGAGTCCCTTGGATCTCCTAAGTTGGCAGGTGGATTCTATACCACTGGGTGTGTCTCTGCTAGCACCTGACACACACTAATCAGATAAGCATAACATCTTTGACCTGTATAACCAGTTGGATTCTATCAGTGCTTTTTCTTACGTGGTACCAACCTGCAAATCACCTGTGCATTTAATTTCATGTTTTATTGACCAAAGGATCTCAGAACACTTTTTAAGTATGTAAAGGAAACACACCTTGGAAACTTCCCTTGAAAATATTTTATGTTGTTGTTCTTTTTTAAAAAATATTTATTTATTTGGCTATATCAGGTCTTAGCTATGGTGCATGGGCTTTCTAGTTATAGCACGTGGGCTCCAGAGTGTGCAAGCTGCATAGTTGTGACCTGGAGGCTTAGCTGCCTCATGACATGTGAGATATTAGTTCCCGAACCAGGGATCGAACCCACGTCCCCCACATCGGAAGGTGGATTCTTGACCACTGGACTTCCAGGGAAGTCCCCATGTGGTTGTTATTAAATTTCACTTTGATGTTCAAATAACGTCCTTGAGAGAATTGGGGTTAGGATGATACCGTTAATTTAAAAGGTGTCTGTGGATAACGACGATCAATTTCACTTACCTTCTCCTGCTTTCTCCGAGCTCTGCACCTCGGGTGACAGCATGAATCCTTACATTCTGGCACAGATTTTGCACTGGAGCCTATGCACACATCTGTGCACAGTCCAGTGTGTAGTGTTTTTGCTTTCCTTTTCGTTCACTTGTGAATCTTTACTATGACTGGCTCAATCCTACTGCTTGGAGGAGATTAGTTCCAGGAGAGGGGGAGATGTCCGCATCAGTGGTCAGCTTATGTGTATCCATAGTGACTTCTATCTAGAAATGCTACACATCATTTCCAATCCACACTGACGCTCTGGAAGTGTTCCTCAACAAGATAAGTCTAGTCTTGGTATTCCTGGTGGCTATGGTCTGTAACGGGGCTTCCATAGTGGCTTAGATGGTAAAGGATCTGCCTGCAATGGAGACCCGGGTTCGATCCCTGGGTTGTGAAGATTCCCTAGAGAAGGGAATGGCAACCCACTCCAGTATGCTTGCCTGGAGAATTCCATAGAGGAGGCTGGTGGGATACAGTCCAGGGGATCACAAAGAATCAGACATGACTGAGCAGCTAACACACACATGGTTTATAAAGGTGCCATGAACAGGGAGTTGGCAAATACTGACTCTTGAGGGAAATACGGGGCTAGCTAGGATCCCACCTCTGCTCCTCCCATTTTCAAAACCAATCAGTACATAACCATGTTTCGTGTGTGTTTCTATGTGAAGACATACTGGGTCACATATAGTTGATTCATTGACATGGAGCTCATGGCCAGCAGCCCTGTAACTCATGCCTGAATGAAGATGATTTGGCTCACAGCTTTCTCTGTAAGGTACATCACAGCCTTTTTGCACTTAGGAACACTGGCTGGCACTTCAGCACTATACTTGGGGGCCATCAAAAACATCAGGATCCCCAACAGAAGGTGCAAAAATGCGAAGAGTCTAGCACCACCTATACTGGGAAAAGCACACTGGTCTTCAGTGTAAGAACTGAGCCAAGAAGGCAGAGTGTGACCTTCTTTGACCTTCACTGGGAGTGTGAACCTTGCACACCTCCATTTTTCACAATTTGCCCTGTGTTCTCAAATGCCCTGGAAAGCTTCTTGAGTGTTGATTTCAGGAATACAAATAAATTTTAGGGAGTAGACAAGTTCTCAAATATGGAATCTTCAAATAATGAGGATCAAGTGTAATTCATATTCTCACTGGAAACATCACCTCCCACATGAGTTTTGCACTTGGCCTCAAATTATGATTTATTTAAGACAGTTGTGGAAGGAATTGTTTGAGCCTTGACTGTTACAGGGGTTCCCTGGTAGCTCAGCAATGGCAATACCACCCTGAACACACCTGATCTCATCTGATCTTGGAAGCTAAGCAGGGTCAGGCCTGATTAGGACTTGGATGGGAGACTGCCTGGGAATATCAAGTGCTGTAGGCTTTGGACTTCCCTGGTGGCTCAGATGAATCTGCCTGCAATGCAGGAGACCTGGGTTCGATCCCTGGGTCAGGAAGATCCCCTGGAGAAGGAAATGGCAACCCACTCCAGTATTCTTGCCTGGAGAATCCCATGGACAGAGAAGCCTGGCAGCCTAAAGTCCATGGGACTACAAAATGTCAGACACAACTGAATGAGTAACACTGACTATTATAATCTTGAATTTAATTAATTTACTAATTTGGCTGTACCTGGCAGCATGTGGGATCTTAGTTCCCTGACCAGGATCGAACCCATGTCCCCCCGCTTAGAAGCATGGGGTCTTAACCACTGGAGCACCAGGGAAGTCCCTTGAATTTCATTTTTTTTTTCTCTGCTGTTCTCTGGAAAGAAATTACAAGAGACATGCTGCTAATTAACAAGTTTGAACATTCAGTAATTCCAGTATTAAAATATATGGCATACTAGACCTATTGATAAGGAGACCACAAGTTCCCTTCACAAACATTTATGTAAATGTAATTTGCTATTTAGAAATATAAATGGCAAATTATAGCATCAGTTAAGTCTACAGACGTGAGGCTCTCTTGGTTCCAACCTTGGCCAGCCACTTATTCCCAATATAAGCCGAGGCAATTTACATATCCCATTTCTCTTACTTATAAAAGATGATTGTATGTCTCTTGGAGGGTTATTGTGAGATGGAATGAGTTATGCATATAAAGCACTCAGGGTCGTATCCAGCACGTGTCACACGTAGATATAGATATCACTGCCATCAGTGTTGCGTGTGCGCTAAGTCACCTCAGTCGTGTCTGACTCTTTGCGACCCTATGGACTGAAGCCCACCAGGCTCCTCTGTCCATGAGACTCTAGGCAAGAACACTAGAGTGGGTTGCCATGCCTTTCTCCGGGGATCCTCCCGGCCCAGGGAGGAACCCACATCTCTTATGTCTCCTACATGGGCAGGCTGATTCTTTACCATGAGCACCACCTGGGAAGCCCATCATTAGGGTTATATACATATACAAAGGATGAAAGACAACCCGTTCAGTTGGAGTTTATGCTGTGGATTACAGTACACTATGGGACATAGACCAGAACTCGTTTGCTTATTAATTCCGTTTTATAACAGTTTATTCAGAATGATGACTGTCTGCTTTTTTCTTTGCAGAAAGCCCTCTTTATCCTCACACTTGACATTGAGCTACCAAATCAAAGTGGCCACATGCATCTCAGGAGTGTTTTTAGCGGCTCTTACTCAGCAGGGTACCTAAGGGGAAGCATCTCCTGGGTTTGCAAGCGTGAAGTGACACGAATAAGTGACACTGGCCCTTAAGGTTCGAACCACCACATGCAGCCCCAGTTTCTGCATTCCTGAACATACCCATTGTCATAAGAAAAGATGATCTTATTTCATATTATCCCATCTTGTATATAGCACATAGTTAAGTCAGCAAATACTCATTGCATACGTGTTCCATGTAATGACCGTCACTGCCTCTCGAACACAAGCATGCCTGTAATTTCTTCTAGACACCTTTACCTCTGACCTGTCTGGTTGCATTCCTCTTGGTTCAGTCTTTTTTTTTTTTTTTTTTTCAAACATTTTTGTTTGAAACTGACTTTTAAGCAGAACACTTAGCTTACTTTTAAAAATGTGTGTATTCATTTATTTGGCTATAGCAGGACTTGGTTGTGATGTGTGGGATCCTTCCTGGAGGCACACAGGCCCCCGTGCTGTGGCACCCACATTCCAGAGTGCTTAGGCTTCAGTAGTTGTAGCCCGCAGGCTCGGTTATTCCATGGCATGTGGGATCTTAGTTCCCCCGACCAGGGATCGAACCTGTGTCCTCTGCGTAGTAAGGTGGATTCTTAACCACTGGACCACCAGGGAAGTCCCATCTTGGTTTAATTTTTAACCCATGGAAACTTGCTCTGTCTCCCACCATTCTGCCTAACTGACTCTCTGGGATTATTCATAGTTCCCAGTTGCCCAAATCTGAGGTGCCATGCAGTTCTCATTCTGCATGGCCACTTTTTGCCATAGGGTTGTGGTTACTCTGCTTTTGGTTCCTCTTGACATGGTCTTCTCCCTGGGCCTCAGAAGCATCTTACCCCGTTTCTTGTCTCTCTTCTCTCATAATCACTTTATCTTATCTCTCAGAGGCAGAAGGAAGCAGTTGTTTTTGTTCAGTTGCTAAGTAACGTTCAATTCTTTTGTGACCCCATGGACGGTAGCCTGCCAGGCTCCTCTGTCCATGGGATTTCCCAGGCAAGAATACTGGAGTGAGTTGCCATTCCCTTCTCCAGGGGATCTTCCCAACCCAGGGATCGAACCCACATCTGCTGCTTGGCAGGCAGATTCTTTATCAGCCACTGGGGGAAGCTCTCAGAGCCTGCCAATAAATCTTAGCATTTCCCTATAAATTCCCTAAGAGAAACCCAAGTAAGACGGTAGGTCTTGCAAGAGGGCATCAGAGGGCAAATACACTGAAACCATACTCACAGAAAACTAGTCAATCTAATCACACCAGGACCACAGCGTTGTCTAACTCAGTGAAACTAAGCCATGCCCATGGGGCAACCCAGGATGGGCGGGTCATGATGGAGAGATCTGAGGGTGTGGTCCACTGGAGAAGGGAATGGCAAACCACTTCAGTATTCTTGCCTTGAGAACCCCATGAACAGTATGAAAAGGCAGAATGATAGGATACTGAAAGAGAAACTCCCCAGGTCAGTAGGGGCCCAATATGCTACTGGAGATCAGTGGAGAAATAACTCCAGAAAGAATGAAGGGATGGAGCCAAAGCAAAAAGAATACCCAGCTGTGGATGTGTCTGGTGATAGAAGCAAAATCCGATGCTGTAAAGAGCAATATTGCATAGGAACCTGGAATGTCAGGTCCATGAATCAAGGCAAATTGGAAGTGGTCAAACAAGAGATGGCAAGAATGAATG
Source organism: Tragelaphus eurycerus (assembly GCA_935064755.1). Lineage (NCBI taxonomy): Eukaryota > Metazoa > Chordata > Mammalia > Artiodactyla > Bovidae > Tragelaphus > Tragelaphus eurycerus. The sequence goes on from CAKXYN010000059.1 coordinate 5,976,877, forward strand.
TTGACATTCTAGGAATTAGCGAACTAAAATGGACTGGAATGGGTGAATTTAACTCAGAGGACCATTATATCTACTACTGCGGGCAGGAATCCTCAGAAGAAATGGAGTGGCCATCATGGTCAACAAAAGAGTCCAAAATGCAGTACTTGGATGCAATCTCAAAAATGACAGAATGATCTCTGTTCGTTTCCAAGGCAAACCATTCAATGTCACAGTAATCCAAGTCTATGCCCCAACCAGTAATGCTGAAGAAGCTGAAGTTGAATGGTTCTATGAAGACCTACAAGACCTTTTAGAACTAACACCCAAAAAAGATGTCCTTTTCATTATAGGGGACTGGAATGCAAAAGTAGAAAGTCAAGAAACACCTGGAGTAACAGGCAAATTTGGCCTTGGAACACGGAATGAAGCAGGGCAAAGACTAACAGAGTTTTGCCAAGAAAATGCACTGGTCATAGCAAATACCCTCTTGCAACAACACAAGAGAAGACTCTATACATGGACATCACCAGATGGTCAACACCGAAATCAGATCGATTATATTCTTTGTAGCCAAAGATGGAGAAGCTCTATACAATCAGCAAAAACAAGACCAGGAGCTGACTGTGGCTCGGACCATGAACTCCTTATTGCCAAATTCAGACTGAAATTGAAGAAAGTAGGGAAAACCACTAGACCATTCAGGTATGACCTAAATCAAATCCCTTATGATTACACAGTGAAAGTGAGAAATAGATTTAAGGGCCTAGATCTGATAGATAGAGTGCCTGATGAACTATGGAATGAGGTTCGTGACATTGTACAGGAGACAGGGATCAAGACCATCCCCATGGAAAAGAAATGCAAAAAAGCAAAATGGCTGTCTGGGGAGGCCTTACAAATAGCTGTGAAAAGAAGAGAAGTGAAAAGCAAAGGAGAAAAGGAAAGGTATAAACATCTGAATGCAGAGTTCCAAAGAATAGCAAGAAGAGATAAGAAAGCCTTCTTCAGTGATCAATGCAAAGAAATAGAGGAAAACAACAGAATGGGAAAGACTAAGGATCTATTCAAGAAAATCAGATATACCAAAGGAACATTTCATGCAAAAATGGGCTCGATAAAGGACAGAAATGGTATGGACCTAACAGAAGCAGAAGATATTAAGAAGAGGTGGCAAGAATACACAGAAGAACTGTACAAAAAAGATCTTCACGACTCAGATAATCGTGATGGTGTGATCACTGACCTAGAGCCAGACATCCTGGAATGTGAAGTCAAGTGGGCCTTAGAAAGCATCACTACGAACAAAGCTAGTGGAGGTGATGGAATTCCAGTTGAGCTATTCCAAATCCTGAAAGATGATGCTGTGAAAGTGCTGCACTTAATATGCCAGCAAATTTGGAAAACTCAGCAGTGGCCACAAGATTGGAAAAGGTCAGTTTTCATCCCAATCGCAAAGAAAGGCAATGCCAAAGAGTGCTCAAACTACCGCACAATTGCACTCATCTCACATGCTAGTAAAGTAATGCTCAAAATTCTCCAAGCCAGGCTTCAGCAATATGTGAACCGTGAACTTCCTGATGTTCAAGCTGGTTTTCGAAAAGGCAGAGGAACCAGAGATCAAATTGCCAACATCCGCTGGATCATCGAAAAAGCAAGAGAGTTCCAGAAAAACATCTATTTCTGCTTTATTGACCATGCCAAAGCCTTTGACTGTGTAGATCACAATAAACTGTGGAAAATTCTGAAAGAGATGGGAATACCAGACCACCTGATCTGCCTCTTGAGAAATCTGTATGCAGGTCAGGAAGCAACAGTTAGAACTGGACATGGAACAACAGACTGGTTCCAAATAGGAAAAGGAGTCCATCAAGGCTGTATATTGTCACCATGTTTATTTAACTTACATGCAGAATATATCATGAGAAATGCTGGACTGGAAGAAACACAAGCTGGAATCAAGATTGCCGGGAGAAATATCAATAACCTCAGATATGCAGATGATACCACCCTTATGGCAGAAAGTGAAGAGGAACTAAAAAGCCTCTTGATGAAAGTGAAAGTGGAGAGTGAAAAGGTTGGCTTAAAGCTCAACATTCAGAAAACGAAGATCATGGCATCTGGTCCCATCACTACATGGGAAATAGATGGAGAAACAGTAGAAACAGTGTCAGACTTTATTTTGGGGGCTCCAAAGTCACTGCAGATGGTGACTGCAGCCATGAAATTAAAAGACGCTTACTCCTTGGAAGGAAAGTTATGACCAACCTAGATAGCATATTCAAAAGCAGAGACATCACTTTGCCAACAAAGGTTCGCCTAGTCAAGGCTATGGTCTTTCCTGTGGTCATGTATGGATGTGAGAGCTGGACTGTGAAGAAGGCTGAGCACCGAAGAATTAATGCTTTTGAACTGTGGTGTTGGAAAAGACTCTTGAGAGTCTCTTGGACTGCAAAGGAGATCCAACCATTCCATTGTGAAGGAGATCAGCCCTGGGATTTCTTTGGAAGGAATGATGCTAAAGCTGAAACTCCAGTATTTTGGCCACCTCATGCGAAGAGTTGACTCATTGGAGAAGACTCTGATGCTGGGAGGGATTGGGGGCAGGAGGAGAAGGGGACGACAGAGGATGAGATGGCTGGATGGCATCACTGACTTGATGGATGTGAGTCTCAGTGACCTCCGGGAGCTGGTGATGGATAGGGAGGCCTGGCGTGCTGCGGTTCATGGGGTCGCAAAGAGTCGGATACGACTGAGCCACTGATCTGATCTGATCTGATCTGATCTCCAGGGATCTTCCCAACCCAGGGATGGAACCCACATCTGCTGCTTGGCAGGCAGATTCTTTATCAGCCACTGGGGGAAGCTCTCAGAGCCTGCCAATAAATCGTAGCATTTCCCTATAAGTTGCCTTTGGATATCTTTTCTGCTAATTGTTTGCTGCCCTTGCATAACCTCAACTTCTTCCTGTTTTCTCTTAAGGTCAGTGTCTCCCAAGATGATTTCTTAGCATTGTTCCCTCCTGGCTTCATACTCTTCAAATTCAAATTACTTATTTCTAATATGGAAATTCCTCCATATTCTGCATGGTTGAAACTGACATAATCATTTATTTCTTCTTTAATTCAGGAAATATTATTGAGCCCCCACTGTTAGCCAGCACTGGGGATTTCATGATGAATCTATTAGAGTTGATGGTCACACTTGAAGGATGGCATTGACAAAGAAAGGACAGTGAGGTGGATGGTCTGAAAGGAGAAGCACTAATTCAACGAAAACATACATGATAGGGGGTTTGGCAGAGACGGGAGGCTACAGACTTGAAGGCTTCGCGAACGCCTTCATGTCTGATCAAAACTATACGATGCCTAATATGTGCTTGTGTGTGCGTGTTGCTCAGTCATGTCTGACTCTTTGCGACCCCATGGACTGTATGTAGCCTGCCAGCCTCCTCTGCCCGCGGAATTCTCTAGGCAAGAATACTGGAGTGTGTAGCCGTTCCCTTCCCAGGGATCTTCCCAACCCAGAGATTTAACTCGGGTCTCCTGCGTTGCAGGCAGATTCTTTACAGTCTGAGCCACCAGAGAGGGGAACTAATATGTGCTTGAAATGTATTAATCAGCTATACATCGTGAGCACCACATTTGGTAATCAGATCATAATATTTAGCCGGATAAGGGGAGGTGGATTGACCCGGGAGTCACAGAACAAAGTGTGCTCAGGCATATGGCAGAAAGAGAGGATGACATGGTCAAGGAATTTTTGAGAACCAAAGAGAAGCTCTGTGTGATAGATGATAAGATAGCAAAGAGGACAGAATATGATAGATTTTGTAAACATGTCGCTGATTTGAAAGGTTTTACTGTGGCTCAGCTGGTAGAGAATCCGCCTGCAATGTGGGAGACCTGGGTTCGATCCCCGGGTTGGGAAGACCCCCCTGGAGAAGGGGAAAGTCTACCCACTCCAGGATTCTGGCCTGGAGAATCCCATGGACTGTATAGTCCATGGGGTCACAAAGAGTCAGACAGGACTGACTTTCACTCTCACTGAAAGACTGATCGGAAACCATGCTATGCTATGCTAGTCATTTCAGTCGTGTCCGACTCTGGACCCCATAGACGACAGCCCACCAGGCTCCCCCGTCCCTGGGATTCTCCAGGCAAGAACACTGGAGGGGGCCATTTCCTTCTCCAGTGCCATAGAAGCGTTTAAACAAGACCATAGCATGATCACTCTGTTTACCAAGTACCCCTGGCTGCCAGGCGAGGTCTGGATTGCTGGGAGGAGTGTGTGTGTGTAGCGTTGCTGGGTAAATGTGATTTTAGGAGATGAGTCCTGGTGAGAGATGCAGGCAGGTTAGCTAGATGGAGGACAGTAAGGATGGAAAACCTGTGACGTATTGGATAACATACTAGAGACAACATAATGACAGGCTCCTGAAACCTTCGACTCACTGCAGGGGACCGTGGCTCATGGCAATGTGACCTATGGCTGATAAATTTCAACTAGATTGGGAGGGATTAAGAATGAACTGTGAAAGTCTTATGGGAAGGCCATACTTTTCCGTGAGTGTCGTGTCTCAGCCAATAGGCATGTCTCTTGAGGATTTTCTGGAAGCTATGCTTAAGGAATCATTGGAAGAGATTTGGGGCTCTGATGGGGCATAAGACTTCTAAGCCAGAGAAGCCTCAATATCTGTGCAATGTGGAGTTCATCTCCAGGCATCTGAACTGCATTAACCGGAAGAAAAGGTTATCCCCAGACCGCAGGATAAAGCTGTTATCCTCATGAACTGCTGTAAGGACGCCCATGGAGAGGAAAACTGACAGGATGTGGTTCCTGTCCCGTCCCACATACCTCCAAGGAGACCAGTGTCAATTGTCGATCTAAATGTTTAGTTGAACCTGACAAGAGTGCCCCCCACCCCACCCCGGGAGTAAAATTCCCGTTTATGGATATTCATGATTGAAAGACATGTGTGAGGGGCAGGGTGACTTGTGGGATGACTCACAAGTTTCTGGTTTGAGCAGTCAGATGGATGGAGGAGACTATGTGTTTTTTTTTTTTTGTATTGCTATCTCCATTTATTGAAAAAAAGAACACTTTCTTCACAGAGGGCATTGGGAGTACAGAGTCTTAGCCACTAGACCACCAAGGAAGTCCCAAATACATCTGTTTTAGATTTCTTGAAGCACCAACTACAGAATGTTTAGGAAGTTGATGTCATATAAACCAGCAGTTCTGTGCCTAGAGGAAGGAGTGGCAGTTACTTTGTTCAAAGAATTTAGTTTCCACATCCTGTGGCCAGTCCTAAAGGAAATCAACCCCGAATATCCACTGGGAGGACTGATGCTGAAGCAGAAGCTCCAGTACTTGGGCCACCTGATGTGAAGAGCTGATTCATTGGAAAAGACCCTGTTGCTGGAAAAGACTGAGGGCTGGAGGAGAAGGGGACAACAGAGGATGAGATGGTTAGATGGCATCACCCACTCAGTGGACGTGGATTTGAACAGATTCCAAGAGATACTGAAGGACAGGGGAGCGTGGCATGCTACAGTCCATAGGGTCGCAAAGAGTCACACGTGACTTAGCGACTGAACAACAACATCATGCGGCAGCCCGTGGAGAACAAATCCTACCGCGGGGCATGTGTGAAGCTCACTAGCATCATCCCTCTGGTGTGGCTTCAAAAAGCGAAACTGACATGCTAATCTGGGTAATTTTCTCAGTTCACTGCCAGACCCTGAGTCGTAGTATCTCTGACCTTGCACCTGGAGGGCTGGACAAGAAGCCCACAGATCTAATGTGTGGCCAAAGATCAAAATTTGGATCCCTGACTCCAAAGCTGGGACTCCCTGAGTGTTTCTGCAAACAAGTAAAACCGCAAATAATGTAAACCTACTTAGTTAGAGGGCACATGAGAACTAACAGGCAATGATGTCCATCCACCTTTCCAACAAAAATAGGACTTGCACGAAGGCTCAGCATGGGAAGAATCTGCCTGCAACGCAGGAGACCCAGGTTCGATCCTTGGGTTGGGAGCATCCCCTGGAGAAGGAAATGGCAACCCACTCCAGTGTTCTTCCCTGGGAAATCCCATGGACAGAGGAGCCTTGCAAGCTGTGGTCAAATGAGTCACAAAGAGTCAGGCACAAGTGGATGACTAAGCCCCAACAAGTACCAACAATAACGCTGAAAGTGATTAAACCAATTCTGGTGGGCTGGGATCAGTTAGCAAGCATTCCTGAAGGTGAATGTAAGCAATTACGTAATTTTAAGTAGTTCAGTTTTGATTACACCAAAATTACAACCTGAAAATGAGAGTCATGAGAGTGACTGGCACAGAGAGGGTCAGTGGGAAGACTGTGCCTCACTCAACCAACTTAAACTGGTGAGCAGGCCGCAGGTCGCTCGGGCGCTGTCCAGTCGGAGCCAGCCAGGCCCAGGCTGAAGAATTTATATTTAAAAATAAATAAATAAACTGGTGAGCAAAGTGATGGTTCAGTGGGAAAGAATCCACCTGCCAAATTCGATCCCTGAGTCAGAAAGAGATCCCCTGGAGAAGGAAGTGGCAACCCACTCCAGTGTTCATCCCTGGAAAATCCCATGGACAGAGGAGCCCGGGGAGCTATATAGTCCATGGAGTCGCAAAAGAGTTGCACATGACTTAGTGACTGAATGACAGCAAGCAGTGTTCAGTGATGGTAGACTGCATGTGGACCTTCTCAATTCTCTATTCATGACAAAAATATTATGTGATCTACACATGCGTGGATTTTTTTTTTTTAATCAGATCTCACTACTGAGAGAAAAAAGCTTTGGCTGGAGTGATAGTCCCTGGGATGTATTTGTATTTTAGTGACACTTGACTTTAAGATTTCATAAGGAAAATGTATCTATGTGTTGGCTCTTATATGTTTAATTGTTCCTGGTGGCTCAGACAGTAAAGAATCTGCCTGTAACGCAGGAGCCCCAGGTTCGATCCCTGGGTCAGCAAGATCCCCTGCAGAAGGGAATGGCTACCCACTCCAGTATTCTTGCCTGGAGAATTCCACGGACAGAGGAGGCTGGTGGGCTACTGTCCATGGAGTTGCAAAGAGTCAGACACGACTGAGGGACTCACACTTTCACTTTCAAGCTTAACCGGAGAACTCCCTCTGGTACTCCGTATATCCAGGATGAGAAGAAGAAGTGGACTGCTTACTGCTTTCCTTTTTCCTCTCAGCTCCTGGAATGAGCCCATGAGTCCAATTTAAGAAACAAGAAAGGATAATGAAGAGCCACCTCTTAATTACACAAGCAGTTCACATTTCTTCTAGGAATTCTTTGGTTCGTAGCTGCAATTTGAAGATGATCAGGCAGCCTGAGAGTATGACTGCAGTAACACCTCCGCCCCCCCAGGCACTCCTGAACTTATGTTGATGGTCCAGACCACTGACTCAGGCCATGCCTTTCTTAGCCGGACGATCTGAGTGGCATCGTGATTGTCTCTTTGTCTCCGAATTACATCTTAAAACCGCAAACCCCTTTCCTGAGCTTGTACGCGTGCCAGTGTTGGGAGGCACCCTGCCGGCCTGCAGGCCTTGTAGGTGCCCAGCCTGGAGACAGCAGCAGAGACATCAGTGGATTATTGACAGGGAGTCGTTTTTTATATGTTTATTTGTCTATTTTTGGCTGTGTTGGGCCTTAGCTGCGACCGATGGGATCGTCTGACATGTCCCGGGCTCAGTAGTAGTGATGAGCTGGCTTAGTTGCCCTGCAGCAGGTAGAATCTTGGTTCCTTGGTCAGGGATCAAACCTGAGTCTCCCGCATTGCAACGTAGATTCTTAACCCCTGGACCATCAGGGTAGCCCCTGGACAAGGGAATCTTGCAAGTCCAAAACCAACATTCCTGGAGTGACACCCCATCCATCATATGGCAGGTGGCAGGACATGGCAGCAATCTTTGGTACTCCAGGGAGGAGGAGCTTAGCATCTACAGGGGGAATTGATATCATGCTGGGTCATGGTTACCTGAGAGACCAGTGGCTGGGGCAAGAGGCAAGCACATAAACCGTTACTGATTAAGTGTATAATTAAGAGGATTGGACGGTTGTATGAGTGAAGCAGACACCAGTTGAGCAGGGAGTGTGCAGAGAGCAAGCGAGCAGCCATCTTGAGTGGCCTGACTATACAGCCAATTAGGACTGTGTTCAGCGATAAGTAATGACGCAAATAAGCCTGCAGGTTGTCACTTCGGGGTTGGATGGATGGCAGGGTGACTGCCTGAGAGCCATCAACGTTCCACACACCTTCTCTCTTCCCTCCCAATCTGCCCTTTCATGCCCATTGAAAACCTCCTGTTGTGCCCATCTTTTAGGAAAGAAGAAAGGGAAAAGAATAGGACAAAGGGCAAAGGATATGTGCTAGCTGAGTCTGTCTCATTTTCTTTGGATGACAATAGCTTTCCTGGAAACTTTACCCAAGAGATTTTCTTTTTTATTTCACTTAATAGAGTTAAGTCCTAAGGGCAACTCTAGGTCAAAAGGAGCCTGAGTAATCAAATGTTTTCCAGATGAACATATCAGCATCTCCATGAAAAAAATGAGGGTCCTCCTGTTATTAACAAGGTGAAAAGAGTATTGGGCAGACAGTATGTATTAATAGTAACTGATGCAATTAGATCTATTCATGTGGGCCAGTTACTTAATTGAGCACCATCATTACAGTGTATTAAGAAAGTGTGTCTCAGAGCCAATGGATTCATTGGAAATGTCCTTGTCTAGAACATCACCACTCAAGAGTATTTTTAAAGATAATGGGAATGTTCCATATCTGCCTTTTTCAACACAGTAGCCACTGGCCATGTATGGCTGTTAAACACTTGAAATGTGACTAGCACGGCTGAGAAACTGAATTGTAAATTTCACTGAACTTTAACAAAATAGTCACGCTGATTGGTGATCACTACATTGGACAACACACATCCAGAACATTCTTGGTGAATATTTTGGAATAGGGGAAGGGAAGAGAATAGAAAGAAAAATCATGGTTGTAGGGTTGAGGTGGGGAGGTCTGCCAAATGCCAGGAGGGGATGAATGGCCTTGGAAATGAAAATCAAATGGAAAATTGCTCACCTGTATGAAGACTTGGGAAGCCAAGGGAAGGCAGACTTAGCAGACTTCAAATGTTTCATTAGGCTGGTTCTCCCTACAGGTTCTAGAATGATCTGTTACACGCTTATCACATAGATAGGGCTTCCCTGGTGCCTCAGTGGTTAAAGAACCTACCTGCCAATACAGGAGATACAGGTTCGATCCCTGGGTCCGGAAGATCCCCTGGAGTAGGAAATGGTACACACTCCAGTATTCTTGCCTGGGAAATCCCATGAACAGAGGAACCTGGCGGGCTGCAGTCCATGGGGTTGCAGAGTCGGACACACCTGGGCGACTGAGCATGCACGTACACATCACGGATAACATCACTGTGAATTCTACCCCCAGGCACAGATGCCGTTCTCCCTGAATGTGAATAGATTATTCTCCCAGTTCTGCCACCCTTGGGTGTTCCACACATTGGCCTGAGTCAACAGAATAGGGCAGATCTGGTAAAAGTTGACTGAAACTACTCTTTTGGTTTTTATCAACTTTTTTTTTTTTTTTAACTCTGACTTTCAATATGATTCCACTCAGTAGTCTCCTTTATGAAATATTCTCCTTGTTATTTTACAAGACAACATAATCATCGTATTTTTTTCCTTCTTCCCTGGATAATCCTACTTGTCTGGCATCTCCCTTCTACCCTACCATAAATATCAGATTTTCTCAAGATTTACTTCTTCCTAAGTGAGCTCATTGACTTCAAAAGCTTTAAATGCCAACTCCTTTGGGAGACTCCAGCATGGACAGCCCTAGCGCCAACTGTCCTCAAATGCCAGGTCTGTGTCAGCTGCTTATTGACCTCTCCTTGGTTGTCTTAAGAGCATCTCAGCCATACAAGGTTCAAAATGGAGCTGATGTTCTGCTCTCAGCTCTCCCTCCTGCAGTTCCATTGTCTATTAGGCTGCATTGTTAGAGAACTCGGCCTTTCTCTGCCTCACGTGCCACGTACAATCCAGCAGCAAGTGCCATAGGCACCCCCATCAAAGGAGATCTCAGCCAGCTCTCCCTGTCGGCATTGGCGTCAGCCTTGTTGAAGCCTGCATCACCCTTCGCCTAGGCTCTGCAACACCTCTCACTTTCCCCATCCTCGCCGCTTCCCAACACACCAAAATCTCTCCTACCCAGTTGCCAAAATGTATTTGCAAACTGTAAATTATAACACATCACTCTCTTGCATAACACCTGTCTATGATTTTCCCTTCCTCTTAGAATAAAATCTAAATGCCTTACCAAGGATGAATAATTTGCTATGTTCTGATTCCTAAATATTTCTCCAACTTTATTGTTTTTTTTTTCCATCTTTTCTTCCTCATTATTCTTCATATACACTGACTTTCTTCTCCCTACTGCCTATAATATGCCAGCTCTTTCTTATTCTGAGAATTTTCATTTGTTTTTCCAGAACATTGACTGTCTATCTCCTTCTCAGCCCATGGGTGTCCAAGAGCTGATTCCTCCAGTTAATAATGCTGTCTCTGCCAAATATACCACCACCCTCTTTAATTTTCCATAGCTCAAGTGTATTTGTTCCCACATTGTTATTTGTTTTCTTCCCAGTAAGCTCCTAAGAGTGGAGCTGATACAATACCTGGTGCACAAGAAAAAAGTTTTTGAATGGATGCTAAATTATTAGTTTAGAAAGAAGATAATATTAAAGGCTTTAATTTTTTTTTTTTTAATAAAGAGAAGTCGTGTAAATGGCAAAACGTTTAAATACCATTGGGCTTCCCTTGTAGCTCAGTTGGTAAAGAATCTGCCTGCAATGTGGGAGACCTGGGTTTGATCTCTGGGTGGGGAAGATCCTTTGGAGAAGGGAAAGGCTATCCACTCCAGTATTCTGGCCTGGAGAGCTCCATGGACTGTATAGTCCATGGGATCACAGAGTCGGACATGACTGAGCGACTTTCACTTTTAAATCCCAGTGCATTTTGACCATTATCTGGGCAAGATGCCAACCTGACTATATGGAAGGGTGTGATAAACAAGCTAATAAATGAAAAACGATCTCCTATTTCCTTGCATGTAAATTATATATTAAATTACTTGTGGTGAGGAGCCATTTATTCATTCTCAATAATATCCTAAATCAAAAGCAGAGTGTCTTTCTCTGCCATAGAGATTAAATTATTCCATTTATGTGAAATGATGGTAATGCTTACTAATCCAGAGTTAGTAAGAAACGTAAACATTTGAAAAGTCCATAGCTTCGTGAGATTGGTACTAAAAGCTCTTTCTCGTCCTCCTCCTCCTTCTTCTTCTCACCACACATTATCTACCTCCAAATGTGCTTCCCTGGTTGCTCAGATCATAAAGAGTCTGCCTGCAATTCGAAAGACCCGGGTTCCATCCCTGAGTTGGGAAGATCCCCTAGAGAAGGAAATGGCAACCCACTCCAGTATTGTGGCCTGGAGAATCCCATGGATGGAGGAGCCTGGCAGGCTACAGTCCATAGAGTCATAAAGAATCAGACACAACTGAGCAGCTTTCACATGCACACACATTAAAGGTGGATAACTTGTTCTGAACTTCTAAAGTAGACTTCACTTTAAGTAGACTTTTGTTTTACTGGGGAAGTCAAGATGGAATCAGTTCCATAACTGTTCCTTGAGTATGTAACTCTTACACAGATTTGCTAACTTCATTCCACTCTACAGGACGCAGATAAAACAGAGCCATCTAAGAGCTGTCTGTTGACTTTGACCAACCAGTTATTAACTGGATGACCTGCCAACATGTCCTGGATTCAGCTTATGATTGTCAGTTGGAATTTGTGGGGAAAAGATAAGAGAATTTTGTTGGAAAAAACTTCACTCTACAAGTGTTTCTGGAGGATCCCCTGTGTATAAGGCAGAGTACTTGGTACTCTGAAGAATACAGTGATTTATCAGAAGTGATTCCTTCTGTCAAAGAGTTCTGTCAGGTAGCAGGTTTATCTGATACATAACTGCATATCGCAAGGTGGAAGAAAAAAAGTTACACCGTAGAGTTGAAAAATAAGATGGTGTAGAAATTCAGAGAAGATGAATTTCACTTGGGGATATTAGAAAAGTCTTCCAGAAGCAGTCATTGCCCCTATGCTTTGAAAATTCAGCAGGATCTGGTTGTATAGAGTAGATTCCTGTCTTGGCAAAGTCATGAAGTCGGGAAAACCCCAGAGCTACATAAGGAAGGGTGAGTGGATCAGGAAGTGTATGGAGGGGACAGGGAGTAAGGTTGGAGAAGCAGCTGGGGCTCTATTTTAGGAACCTAAGACACAGAATTTAGAGTGGGTAAACTTCTTCCCATTAGCATTAGAGAGTCACATAGTCCTAGATCTCAAAGCTATGTCATGAGTAGAGTTGTTTTATAGGAAGCTGGGAGCCAGAACACTAGAGAAAGACATGATCGAAGGTTTCTCAAAAGTTTCTGAAGGTGATGGGTGTACCTGCTAAGTTGCTCAGTCATGTCCATCTCTTTGCACCCCTAGAGACTATAGCCCGCCAGGCTCCTCTGTCCATGGGGATTCTCCAGGCAAGAATACCACAGTGGGCTATCTTGCCCTCCTCCAGGGGATCTTCCTGACCCAGGGATCGAACTGGCATCTCTTACGTCGCCTGCATTGGCAGATGGGTTCTTTACTACAAGCGCCACCTGGGAAGCTCTCTGATAGTGATAGGAGTGCAGATTTCGGGGGTTGTTTCAAGAACCTGGCAATTTCTAAGAATCTGGCAGCTTCTTAGATGAGGAGAGTGAGAGAGATTGAAATATGATCCAAAACATTTTGAACTGGTTGACCAGAAGAAGAGCTGGGCTGCTTGAAGGGGTGGGCTACGCCGAAAAGTAGTTTTTAGAAAGAAAATTATGTCTCCAGGTCTCCAGGTAGCTTTTGGATGTTAGTAGAACACGATGTATGGAATCCCAAGCATGGAACTTAGGAGAGATTTAAGGGCTGGATTGTTGTGGTTAGCTAAAATCCTATGATTTGATGAATTTTTCAAGAGAGAGATGATAGACGAAAGAAGATGATTAAGGCTGGACAGTCAGGGGATTCCTACACTGATCTGGTCAGGCAAAAAGTAGAGGAATAAATAGACAAAGGAGGAGTGTTGAAAGGATAAGGCAAGTTCAATGTCATGAAAGCCAATTTAGGAGAGACTTTTTAAAAGGAAAGTACCCACGAATGTCAAATGTATACCTTACACTATGCAGCTATTTAAAAAGACAGGGATTAAGAAAAGTCTCCTAGATGTCTCAAATTGATAGTCATTGTCTGTTGGCTTTTTAAGAGTTACACTCTATTTTTTAAAAAATCTTTATTTCCTTAGTGACTGTACTGGATCTTTGTTGCTGCTCAGGCTTTCTCTAGTTGTGACGAGTAGGGGCTATCCTCGAGTTGGACTGTACCAGCTTCTCACTGTGCTGGCTTCTCTTGTTGCTGAGCTTGGACTCTGGAGCACAGGCTTAGTAGTTGCGGTACTCAGCCTTAGGTGCATGTCGAATCTTCTCGGATCAGGGATAGAACCTGTGTCCCCTGCATTGGCAGGCGGATTCTTAACCCCTGGACCACCAGGGAAGTCTAGTAGTCATGGTTTATTTTCCATAATGAAAGGTATAGGCATTGTGACATGTGGAAAATGAGGAAACACTGAAATTAGAGAAAACTGGAGTCAGGTTCTAATCCTGTATGGTTTTGTGATTTGAGGCAAAATTATTTAATCATGTGTGGATATAAGAGTTGGACTATAAAGAAAGCTGAGCACTGAAGAATTGATGCTTTTGAACTGTGGTGTTGGAGAAGACCCTTGAGAGTCCCTTGGACTGCAAGAGATCCATCCAGTCCATCCTAAAGGAGATCAGTCCTGGGTGTTCATTGGAAGGACTGATGTTGAAGCTGAAACTCCAATACTTTGGCCACCTGATATGAAGAGCTGACTCATTTGAAAAAACCCTTTTCAAAAGACCCTTCCCAAATGCTGGGAAAGATTGAAGGCGGGAGGAGAAGGGGATGACAGACGATGAGATGGTTGGATAGCATCACTGATTCAATGGACATGAGTTTGAGTAAACTCCAGGAGTTATTGATGGACAGGGAGGCCTGGCATGCTGCAGTCCATGGGGTCACAAAGAGCTGGACATGACTGAGTGACTGAACTGAACTATTTAATCTCGCCAAGCCTTAGGTTCTTGACTATAAAATGGTGATAATGCTTGACTCAATAGGCTATGGTGAGATGCAGTTCAATAAATTAGTGTGTGGACAAGAAATAGGCCTGTTAATCCAGGTCTCTCTCAAATTTTCCTCCCAGTTGCTTTTGATTCACTTCCAGATAGTCATGTGTTATGGAGAGCCATCACCTGCATTCATGGGTAGTTAGGTTCTATAAGTCTTAATAATTAATTGCAAGCAATTAAATATTGGCCACCAATCCCTCCTTGGGCAGACCTGAGTGTAGGAGGAGACAGATGGAATATGTTTACTCTTGAGGATCCTGCCAGAGCAAATGGTCAAGGCAGAACGGTCTCAAGAGATCAGAGGGCTTGACCGGTTTGGATGATGATTTGATATGTCCCTGGAATGTAGGGCAGGGACTAGCATGATTTTTCATTTTATTTTATTTTTTTTTTTTTTTGCATTTTCACATTTGATTTTGCATTCCCTGCTGCTGCTGCTGCTGCTGCGTTGCTGCTGCTGCTTCAGTCGTGTCCGACTCTGGTGCTGTTGCTGCTGCTGCTGCTAAGTCGCTTCAGTCGTGTCCGACTCTGTGCGTTGCTGCTGCTGCTGCTCTGCTGTCTAACGTGTGCTGCTGCTGCTGCTGCTTGTCGCTTCAGTCGTGTCCGACTCTGTGCGTTGCTTGCTGCTGCTGCTGCTTCGGTCGTTACTCTGTGCGTTGCTGCTGCTGCTGCTGCTGCTGAGGCTTCAGTCGTGTCCGACTCTGTGCGTTGTTGCTGCTGCTGCTGCTAAGTCGCTTCAGTCGTGTCGGACTCTGTGCGTTGCTGCTGCTGCTGCTGCTGCTTCAGTCGCTTCAGTCTGTGTGCTCGTTTGACTCTGTGCGTTGCTGCTGCTGCTGCTGCTAAGTCGCTTCAGTCGTGTCGGACTCTGTGCGTTGCTGCTGCTGCTGCTGCTGCTAAGTCGCTTCAGTCGTGTCCGACTCTGTGCGTTGCTGCTGCTGCTCCTGCTGCTAAGTCGCTTCAGTCGTGTCCGACTCTGTGCGTTGCTGCTGCTCCTGCTCCCTAGTGCTAGCAAAATGCTCTGTATATAATCATTAGGAAGAAGTTGCCAAACAAATAGCTGTTTTGTTTGTTTCTTTGGAGAGATCTGGCCATCAAATAATGCACATAGAGGTAAAAAGAATAGAGCATTGATTGGAAAAAAGAGAAATGAACATGGAAGATGATACAATTACATGGGGTGTTGGTGGCTGCCAATTGGCCCGATGTATATGCCAGTGATTAACTGTCACAGATATCGTGTTGCATCTACACCAAAGATAAATATCTCCAAACCAGGAACCAGTGACACAAACAAAAGGGGAAAAAAATATGAGTCTAAGCCTGGTGCTGTTTTTAAGTTCTATTCAACAATCGGAAGACACCATTACTTACATTTACATCTGTTGTTATTAGCAAATGGAGGGGCATGAGGAGAGAGGCGTATAATCCTGGATGCCATTCATATGGAAGTTAACCTTCAGTTTTTATTTGGAAATAAGAGAGGGATCAAGAAATGTGGCAGGCAGTGGATTGGTCTGGGTGTCCACCAGCAGGTGTCCACCAAGACCAATAGGGTGTGCACAGTGAGGACAAGCAGGGGTACTCCATCCTGGTGATGATGCAAACGGGCCCTATTGTAGATCCAGAAAGGATGGTCACCTTCCATTTTAATTTGTTCCAAGCTTTCTTTCTCTCTGGAGTCCGTCTCTGATGCGACATTCAAGAGGACTGTGTTCAGCTAGAACTCGGGTGTGAAGTTCTTTTAAACGCTCACATGCCAGATCGACTGTGGTTAAGGAGAGTGTGTTTGCTCGATAGGAAACGAGATTTTCCTGGTTTACATATGTCTCCTTTAAAGAGTGTGACTCACTGCCTGTGTACCCGTCTCCCTCCTCTCGCCCCACACCATGACTGCCTCACAGGCCATGGGACGTGTTCCTGCGGTCGCTGTGTTTGTGAGAAAGGATGGTTCGGGACGCTCTGCCAGCATCCAAGGAAGTGTAACCTGACGGAGGAACAGAGCAATAGTCTGTGTGAATCGGCAGATGGCATATTGTGCTCGGGAAAGGGTGAGTATCTGCTGGAGCTTGGATGGGTTCCCTGTTCTTACGTGTGGTTTGTAAGAACACACAGCAGCACGGTCCGTACAACAGGCTTCTCCGGGCTGAACGCAAACCATGCTGTCCTCTGCTCTGACCAGACTTTGAGCTTGAATTTCTCCCAGGCATACGATCATGGAAAGTATTATCAGAAGGAAAGTCTCAAATTTACCTGTATGCTGCTTTCTTTAGTCATAAATGAATTAGTGATAGAAACATGTGCATGCTAAGTGGCTTCAGTCCTGTCCAACTCTTTGCGAACGTGTGGGCTGTAGCCCACCAGGCTCCTCTGTCCAGGGGATTGTCTGGGCAAGAATACTGGAGTGGGTTGCCATGCCCCACCTCCAGGGGATCTTCCTGACCTGATCGAACCCATGTCTCCTATGTCTCCTGAATTGGGAGATGGGCTCTTTACCACTAGTGCCAACTAGACATATGTAACCTAATATATATATATAAAAAAAAGAAGCCTTCAAAGTGGTTATAGTCTTCAAGTTGATGGAATAGAAACAAATAATCCAATCAAACATTTACCACAAATAAATTCAAAAAAAGCAACCCCACCCAGTGCCCCTCCCCCACCCCCAAAGGGCACTTTTTTTTTTTTCTGAGTAGGGAAAGAATACTAAGTAATAGACTGAGTTTTAGATATTTTTTTGCAAAGTGAGGTTTTTTTAAATTGATTATTTTTAATTTTTATTGTTTTTGGCCACACGTGGCATGTGAGATATTAGTTCCCTGACCAGGAATTGAACCCATGCATTTGAAAGTGTGAGCCCTAAGCCCTGGACTGCCAGGGAAGTCCTGAATTTTGGGTAGCTTGATATTGATATTTTGTATAAATTTTCCAAGAGACTTTAAAATCCTGCTCTCTCAGTACATATGGGCCTATCTAAAGGCTGTCACATTCCTCTTTGCTATTGGCTAGGAAGCAAAGCTTCCTCGGTGGGGCTCAGAGGGTAAAGAATCTGCCTGCAATGCAGGAGACCTGGGTTCTATCCCTGAGTTTGGAACATCCCCCGGAGGAAGGAATAGCAACCTACTCCAGGATTATTGCCTGAAGAATCCTATGAACAGAGGAGCCTGGCAGGTCCATGAGGTCGCAGAGTCAGACACGATGGAGCAACTAAACACTGAGTGGCTGGAAAACACCTATAAATTCTGGAAATGTGTGTGTTCTCACTGAATGTTCAAGAGCTGCTCTGCATGAAACTAGATGCCCGGGGGCTTCCCAGCTCCGTTCAGAACAGATGATCCCCACTTCCCAACGTGGAGCTGAAGCTAAAGCTGCATTTACCCTCAGACACCTACCCTGGGGACAGGATTAGCAGGTAAATACCTTTCTGAAGAAGACACAGTGAGGAAAGAGAATTGCCTAATAGCCAGAGAGGCATCCTCAGAAGTAGAATAAATATTCTGATTAAAGTCATTACATTCTGAAGACAGAGACTCATTTTTTAAGCATCATTAATGTAGAAAAAATATATTACAAAATAGATCGACTAAACATTAGCCCAAAGGAATTTCCTTAAAATGAAACAGGATGAAAAAATCTCTCTAGTTAACGCCTTTTCAAATTGTTTGCTTTGGGTGGTGGAAATCTATTCAGGTATCAATGAATAGTTGAAAGCATATTTGTCTAAACTATTTGTTTACCCTTCAGTGTGTAGAGAGTTTTAAACCTGGAAGGAATGTAAAAGTGTGATCAGTATCAGGACCTCTTATAGCCTCAAGGATGTTCGTTTTGAGGTCAGTGTTGGTGATGAGGCTGGCATGCCTGGTTGGCAGTGGCTGGCTGTGGACTCCTCTGTTTCTTCCTGTTCTGGAAGAATCCTTGCTGAATTGTAGAGCAAAAAAAGGTGTTACACGTGAGATCATGGAATTGTATTCTTTCAGTGAACAGTGGGGATGCAGAAATTATCCTTGTCAGCATGGAGGAACCTGCACCCCAAGAACCCCAAGAAAAGAATCATGAAACAGATTAAGGGTCTTCACCATGATGGCTGAGAAGAGACACCCCCTTCTGAGTTATTTAAACGGGGGCCATCTATTTCTGGATACATCTCATGGATGTGCCATATTGTCGTGTACTTTACCCTCAAATTTGTACATGAAAATCCCTCACCCTGGCTTTCACAAAGGAAATAAGTCTTTTTCTTTCTCCTGTGATGGGGCAGGTGTGAGCAGAGGGTCCTGAGATCCCCAGGGCACAGCAGTGTAGCAGCCCAGACCCAGCTGAGTGTTTCCAGCAAAAAAACGAACCTGCGACACGGGCTTCCCTGGAGCTGTGAATAAAGCTGCCACCTCAGGAGACGATGAAGAAATAGCGTTTTATTTCTTTACAAATTGATAGCCAAGACAATAAATCACTCCATAGAAAAATTTAAAACAAGATACATTGTTGTGACCTTCATAACAGATGGAGGAGTTAGAACAGTAGTGAAGTCTGCCTGCTGGGATGTTGGGTTGCAGCATTTTGTCAGGCTTGATGGATGAAAAAGAAAGTCCGACTCTGTCAGTGGGGCAGCGAACAGAGGTGCCTTGCCCTGACACACGATGGGTTTTTGTAAATAACTGGAGATGAACGTAGGGCCAGGTCTCCCCTAAGCTTAGCTACCTTTGATGGATGCATGATACAATTCATAGGATGTTTGGGGATTTACTCCTCTGGATCCAAGAACACACAATAACCTTCTTGGCCTTGTAACTTCCACCTCGATATAGGTCATACCCTGTAATATCCGTAAAGATGCCGTTGTGTGACAGTTCTTAATTGTGTGTCGTTCAATGACCCCTTACACTCTTACATTGATACTTGTCATCCAGATTAAGTCCACGGTACCCCCACCACCCATCCCTCATTCCTGGCCCAACCCAGTCTGTTCTTCATGCCTGGAAAAGAGAAAGAGTGAAAAATCATGTTTCCAAAAGCCACCCTTTGCTCTGTGTTCTGGTTGCCTCACTCAATGGCTGTCTGAGCAGAATCTATAGGATGCACAAATCATTTCTGAAACTGCATGGAAGTCCTCCTCCCCTCCCCCTGGGAGAAGCATCAGAGATAGATGCAAGAGTAGACTGAACCAGATTGGAATCTTAGGTTAACTGACGTACTTCCATTTTCTCATCTTTGAAGGCAGAAGAATTTCATTTCTTTCCCCTTCTTACGTACTAAGGATGCTCTGAAGACAAATGAGAAAAGGTGGTTGATTGCTCAGGAATGGAAGCCAGTAAGCAGCACAGAAGGAAGATCAGAGCGCTCTTTAGGGTCCTTACACTAAGACAGACAATAAAGGAGTTAGGTGATGTGGTCATGAACTTACTGCCCTAGAGATCCTGCCAAGATGGGCCAGCTGCCTCCTTCAGCTGGACTGGGTCTCATGAGTGTGAGTGGGGCCCGACCAGTGGAGCTGAACAGTCGGTCCCCTCTTGGCAGTCCTGTGGTCTGTGTGTGTCTGTGTCTGTCTGAGAATCCTTTGCCTAAGTGTTTCCGTTTCTACGCATGTGCAGTTTGAGCCCTGACTACTGATAAAAACAAGTCAGAGCACTCTACCACAAAGGCGTGGCTCTAAGAGGTCCTGATACCGGTCACACTGTGTTAGTATTACATGCTATGCTAATCCTAATTTTACAAGCAGAAAAAAGTTCCTACCTCTGAGAGGCACAAATAGAAAGAACAACATAGCTGGGGAAAACGCTGACTGAGAAAAGCTACTTTTTCATCACATATACAAAAATCAATCCCCATTTTTCACTTGAAGTAGTTCAGTATCTAGTAGACTTTTGGAACTGGAGTTTACTTGTCAAACGGTCCATCCAAGATACCATATTAACTTTAGCTGAGCTTAACTAGTTTTAGGAAAATACTTTGTTATAGCCTGAAGCTAAACATTCCATAAGCAAGAGCAGTAATTAGAATAGTTTCAGGGCTAGGGGGTAAGTTTAAAAACGAAACGTGAGATCTTTTCATGAGTTGTGACAAAAAAGATATCCTAGGCTTGTGAATATCATGAACATAGAAAGTCATTTACTTCTGCTGCTTTGTAGAAATAATTTTGAAAAGTAAAGGGGACAACTGTTTTACAAACAACTAAAAACAATCAGATTCTTCCAATAATCATGGAATTAAACAATGAAATATGGTATTTTCTGAAGCAGTTACCATGAAAAGTCAATGAAATGCCCCAAGTCTTTTTTGTTTGCACTCAGATCGCTAACCATTTACTAAATGGGCTTATGGTAAACACTTCCATGCCTAGAAATTGGAAAGAAAGTTTTTAAAACTACGACAAATACATTTCTAAAATAAGGTAACACCGTACCTGAATGAGACCAAGAAGAAGCCAACATCCTTCACAGACTTGAGCCAGGAGGTCCCTGCTCATTGGTTCCTAAGCAACCACCAGGCTGTCAGTCACTCATCAGAACTGAAAGTTGTCTAGAATTTGCTCAAGGAAATGCAAATCAACGAGACCCTCAGGAAAGTAAGACAAGACTATATGAAGTTATGCTATGGTTAAGCAAAGACTTCACAAATGTAAACCCAGCTCTCAACTCATAACTAGTTCTGACTACTCCCTTACCGTCTTCTTTAGGAGCATGGCAAGGAATGTGGAAAGTTTAACTTGGCTCTTGGGAATTTTTGCAGCTAAAATACAGTCATTTCCATGATATGAAATACCACATAGCGCTTAATGCGTGAGATGTGATTATACGGATCCTTTCCGCATTCTGTGATGTCAGGAAATCCCTCTCTATCAACCACTTGGCTCACTCAGTTTCTTAATTCATTTTTCAAGCACTGTGTTTCCTAGAAGCACTAGTGACTGATTGCTGCTCATCTTCCAATACATTTTTTTTTTCTACTTCACCATCTCTTAAGGTGATTTTTGACCAGAACAATTTAGTGATAAGCATCTTTTAGTAAAATGAAAAACATGTTTGGAAAAAATAATCCATCCAAGGAAATAAAAGGAAGGGAAAGTCCTTCTTAAGTGTTTTCTTTAAATTTTAAAGTTGTCTTTACTCTTGTTGTAGCTGAAATTTTGCCACATGAGGATCTCATAACCCATCAGGTGAAAACATTTCGACCGAGAGAACCTCCTTTTGTGACACCATTTAACTCATACATTTTCTTTTCTTTTAAATATATTTAAGTAACTAATAAAATTATTTCTGGGCAAACCAAAATGTTCTTAATAACCAAAGAGGAAGTTTTTAATTAATAACATTAATTAAATAATGGAAAAGAGGAAAAATGAGTAAGTAATATAAAAGGTAGTTTGACCAAGACCCTCAACAGATGAACATTTTGAGTGGATTAGAGCCTTTCTTGATTATGGCAACAAATTCTAAGAATGAGATCTGATAAGGCAAATATACATGAGTTACTGTGTATTTTTGGCACTTTAAAGAGCTACCCAATATGCAGGCGTGTCCCTATTTAAAGAAAATCACATAAACAAAAATCCAGAATTGTAAGCACAATAATTTAGTAGTTCTTTTCATTATAAAATGCATCCCCACCTAATAGAACTTGCTATTCAATTCCTAAAAAAAAAAAGCACCTTTAAGGCGCAATTGAATTCAGAAAGAAAAAAGAAAAAAGGAACATCTATTTTTGAACACCTTTTCAGAAGGCCATCCATAAGAATCAGTCACATTCTGCCCTCATTGACATTTCAACCAGTTGGGGCCATGGAACATTTGCTCAAGGCTAATTGCAACTGTCTAGATCCATAATGAAGCCTTTCCTGGATAACCTTTATGAATTGCAGTAAGTCAGGCTCCCCTCTGAGTGACTGCCTAGTCAATAAACTTTTCCCTTTGATAGGTTATTAGATATCCGCTGTTGTTGCGTTGATGATATTCTGTTCTCCACCGAAACCTTTAGTTAAGTGACGGCAAGTAGTGCCCTTTCTGATTTCAGGCTCCTGCCACTGTGGAAAGTGCCTTTGTTCTGCTGAAGAATGGTACATTTCAGGAGAATTCTGCGACTGTGATGACAGGGACTGCGATAAACATGATGGGCTCATTTGCACAGGTGCCGTATCGACCGACCCTAATCCCTCTTTGTCATAGTCGGCAGTGGAGGCCACACTTGCGCGGCGGCAGGGCAGGAGAGCGTCCTTGCAATCAAGACTTACTGTTCATCGAAAGTCACTACAGAAGGGGAGGGCATTGATTCCCAAATCCAGAGGAATGCACAAGAATAAAGCCAAATTATATGGCTGTTGGGAAACTTCGACAAAGTAACCCCTCTCCCCTATTTACGCAGGAGAGAGAAAACAATGGTCTTGACAACCATTTTACTTTGAGCTGGATGTAGGCAATGGAAAATTACTTTAAACAGGTCCCAGGTGCCTCTCCCAAAGACCATTGGATGATATGTTGGTTGTTTGCAAGGAATGGGGTGTGTGTTGAAGGGATGGGAGCAATGAAAACACTTAGCGGTGTAATAGCTATTGCTTTCTCGAGTTATTGAATTCTGATAATCGGTTATGTCAATAAAATACATCCCCTTGAATGAGCTACAGGGAAAAGAGACATACACATCTGCTCTCCTTATCTCCAGTGGCAGGTAAAAGATGAAAGCTTCCATGCCATTAAGCTAGACCTTCACTTTCAGTCCACCCCTATGAAACAAGGCTCCTCTTCTGATTCCTCACTTACCTCATTCTATGTCAAGGGACTTGGTAGTTTTCCACATTTATTCATAAGTCAGACATAACTTGCTGTCTACAGGAAAACAAAATTATGACTTCGAAGCCACCTGGCGTGATACAGGATGGTCACTCTTAGATGCTACGCACAGGGTGGCATCAAGCAGCTACCATTAATTGTGTGAAAAATTAGATTTCCCATAGCTGCTAAATGAGATAAGATGGTTACAGAATAGAATCAGAAAATTTGCAGAGGATGAATGAAATGGTCTTGCTGATGGACAGCTATGGTTTGGAATGACGTCTTTTATAACGTGGTGCCTTTCTATCATGATGATGACTGCCCTGTGTACTCTGCTGCAGGGAATGGAATCTGTAGCTGTGGAAACTGTGAATGCTGGGACGGATGGAACGGAAATGCCTGTGAAATCTGGCTCGGCACGGAATACCCTTAACGATTACGTGGCAGGGAACCGGGTCCTTTCTTCTCGGCCCTCAGAACGTATAAATGCAGAGGAAACCATGTATAATCACCACTACGACAGGTCAAACAAGACTATTGTATGTTTTTCTCTTTCTGAATGCCTGAATGAAACCTGGGTACCCATTAAAAATGAGCTAAGCAAATTCTGATGAAAATAACATCAGAAAAAACTTTTCCAACCTTCATTTACATCAGTGGTTCTCAACAAGGGCAAACTTTACCACCCAGAAAACACTTGACAATAATGTTTTCAGGTAATTTTGATGGTCACCCTGGGTGGCGTGGAAGGCATGTTAGGGGTGAATATCCAGTGGGTGGGCACCAGGGATGCTGTGAACGTCCTCTGGGGCACAGGACAGCCCCCCCCCACAGCAAAGAATGACCTGACTTCACATGTCAAGGGTGCCTGAGCTGAGAAACATTGAATTACATGGTTGTTAGAAATGTACAACCCGGTACAAGAAAGACCATATTCGTGTCTAAGGAAAAAATACAGCCTCACATAAATCCATTGATTATATTTTGCCAGGATTCCATATCACTCATCATTTCCATGGAGACATAAGGAATCCAGACACACATAGGAGATGGGGCAGAAACTACATCATCAGTGCTTTTGAAAAAAAGAAATAAACCTGGTCATTTTAGCCATTAAGTCATTTGTCTTATCCCCCTTTAGACTCACACACAAAAAAGACTCTCTTAAAATGAAGGAAGATATTATGAAAAATGTACAATTCAACATTTTAAATAAATAGTGACATAACTTGCTTATATTCTGTGTCAGTATATATTTACCTACTGAGGATTAACTCCCCCAAATGAATTCTTATTCAGGGGTATCTATTTTCTATTTCTAGAACATTTTTTAATATTGGGCAGGGGTTACATGTATAAGAATTCTGATTTTTTACTGTTTAAACTACTCCATGGTAACTTGCCTTTTAAAAAGACAGCATATAGTTAGATGTATGATGGGCCTGAAATATACATATACCTCCCTTAAAAACTCTTATTTGTAAGGATACATTACTTATTGGAAAAGTAGGCTCATGCAAAGAAATCAAGAAATTATATTAAGATTAAAAGTCTCAAAAGCTCAGAGGGTTTTAAAAAAAATCCAGAAATGCCTGAAATATAAATTACAAGTATTCAGTCAATAATAAGAACAAAATGTTTATTTTTTTAATGGTGAAATTCTGCTCTGTATGAAATTCACATTGAATTATGAAAATGTACAATAATTCAGACTTCCCTTACATATTTACAGTTAAATCTACTTATACACATTAGTTAGGCAACCCTTAATTATTTAGAGCTAATAAAAACCCCACTTTTTTTTTTTCTAAAGGTGATTTCTATCTTGTAAAATCCTAGAATAATGTAACAAAATCATTTCCATATTAAGATGAAAAGTTTTACTTGGAAATTTTCCTTGATGATGTAAATTTTCTAGAGTTGTGGCTTGGACTTTTCTAAGTCACATCACCAAAAATAAGGAAAATATGCATCTGCTGAGTTACTGAAAATTTTAATATTGAAAATTATTTGATAAAATTTAACTGATGCTGATTTTGATAGTACTAATAGTGTTCTTGTACTTTAAGAGATTTATAAAATTGTCATTTCTATCCTGAGATTAAGGAGTGCAACCACGTTGATTGTATCTCTAGTCTCAAGTATATCAATCAATGTATCAGTTTTTGTAAATGAGGGAAATAGAAGCTGTGACGAAACAATACAGATTATACTCTTTGCTCTTCTCTACCTAAACACTTTAACCCTCAAACAAAGCTGTTCTTGTTCAGTTGCAGTTCTGATGCCTTATGTGATGCTGCACAGACACTCAACTTCATGACCTTATCCAGCCATCATAATCTGCACAAAAGACCTTCAGGTTCCTTTCTTGCAGAACTTTGGTTTCTATAAAGGACCAGATGGTAGTTTAGACTTTGTGGATCACATATATCTCTGTTACAAATTCTTTTTGTTTTAATATTTTAAAGCTGGAAAAACAAACTCATTCTGAGCTCCTGAACTGTAAGAAACATTGGGAGATGGATTTGGCTTGTACCCAAGCAGTTTGCCAGCCTCGGCGCTACTGAAACTGCTCTTAGCGTCCTCTCTTATCACATAACCCTCGGTGTGTCTTCTTTTTCTTATCATTCTCTACATCTGTTAACCCTTTTCATTAACAGCACCTACAACAAAAGTGCTGTTCTTTTTCTATCTTCATTTAACAAAAATGTCCTTGGCACTCATGTTTTTTTTAAAGAAAAAGTTAAAATATGGAGAAATTAGTGTATTATAAAGTTCAAAATGTGATTAGTCCAAATTTTTTGACAAAGCTGAACATATAATTCAGCTCTATTCTGTGGTTCATTTAGCTCGGAATTATTGAACCAAAAGGAAATTACGGCATTAAGTCACATGGTACCTACACACTAATGAATATTTTTCTTCTAAAACAAAAATATTTTCGTTTTACCACTTTCTGTCTGCTGAAACAGTTCTTGTGTGTGTTTATGTATGATTCTGGGTCTCCAGCAATGCAGACATCAATAGATCTATGAAGAAGTGATTTAACTTACATGTTTAAGTTGGAGAAAAATAAACATAGTTCCATACAAAGACATCAATTTCTACCCTTCTTAGATGTGATTTTGTACTTTGACTTTTGATTTCATTGCTTAGATAGAAACTCCCTCTTCCAAAAAAAAAAAAAATGGCAGGGCAAGAATAAACTTATAACAGTTGCAGGGAACTTTCATTGGCTTATTCAAGTTGGTCAGTAGTTGTGGTGGAAATACGTCAATTGGGAAGGATACGTGTTTGCCAATGGTGTTAGCACCAACCCAGTTTGCTTGGCAAACCATCACTGAGGAATTCCTCCATAAAGGACCTTTGAATAAGAGTCTACAAACATCCTGAGACCTAAGAGAGTCACCCTGGACTCTGAGCCAATCTGGATTCTCACCATGCATCGGAAGGAATGGCCTCTACCACTGCAAATGCACACACAACATGGGAATTAGACCAAATGAGAGAGAAAAACAAGAGAAAACAAAAACAAGACATAATTCAACCTTTGCAGTCTCACTATCAAAGATTTTGAAATCCCACTCAGTATTAATAGGCCACTTTGTAAGCAAGCAAAGCTACTCTAAAAAGTGTATTTTACTCCAGAGTAACACAGTTCACATCTGGAGTCTGAGATGCCTGTTTAGCTCAACAGGTTTCCCTGGATGTAGTCTCCTTCTAAAATGTTCATACTCCCTCTAATATTAGGGAGAGAGCTGTAAATGAAGTGGTACATGTCTAACTTTTAAGTTGAGAAGTATTTTTTCTTGTTTTTTAAAAAAAGAGCCAAATCTGATATTGGTCATCCTGAAAACAGCTGACGGTTTTAGTGCTTTAAGCATTCATTAAGCAACTGGCCAGGTATGATCAAGAAACTCCTCTTGCACTCCAAGAGGCAAATAATTAGATGGACCATGGCAGGAGTCTTGTGGGTTCATCATGGCACTTTTGAAGCCAGTCCTTAACCCAAAACACTCAGGGCAAAGGAACATTTGGAGCAAGAACCTCTAAATTCTCCAAGATTTATGATGGAATGATGCTCAATTCCATTGTAATCTTTATATAGGTTGGACCATTTGCCTCTCTTCTATAATTTTTTCAGGTTAAGTTGTAGCAAAATATTTTAGCAAACATAAGAAAATAAAATATCACTTGAAATATTAAAACAATAAACATTCCAGAGCATTGTTGAGGAATGAGTGAAGCAACAACTATCAACAGATCAGCAGACATAACCCTTCCACACCAGACATGAATGCAAAGGGCATGTGATACTGGAAAGACTCGATAAAATCAACATACGCACATGTATGTACAGATCACATGGTGGTCTCCAAATACAAATGAATTCCATCAGATTTACTGTACAGAATATCAATGGCGACAGATTGCACTTAAAACAGCAAACTTAGTTTTCGAGGGGGGAAAATGGTGGAGTTTTATCCTGGAAAAATAGCAAAAGAGGTATCATCAAAGAGCTAAAATCTTCTTTGGCATGGTAAAGCGGGAGACTGAGTTTACCAAACTTATTTACATGACATTTCTCTATATCTGTGGGTGATCCAATGCCATTTTGTTACATAAAGTTGTTCAATGTTCTGGAATATGCCTTCATATAAATATTTTATTCAATGTGTTATATTTATGAATACAACAAATGATATTAAACACAGAAACTGTACAATGCAGACAAACTCTTTGTATGTAGATTGAGTAATACACACACAGATCCTGCAACATGCAGTTCATCAGTGCCGTCCTCGTTCCATGCAACAGGTCAGACCAGACACAGAGGAAATGATCTAACTAAATCACAAATAACAAGGACCCCTCTGCAGTACGTCTAAACATATATTAGAAGAAAGTATTTTGACATCCATTCATAGGGAAAAATGCCCTTATAGATAACTCATGTAAAAAACAAAACAGAGGTACACATTTACTGAAATCTCATTCATTTACAAAAATAAATCTTGTCATAAATTTAACCAATAAACAAGCTTGCAGGAGAGAAAAAGAAACCAGCAAGTAGGGCTGATTACCAAAAACATATAGGTGGGTTTTTTTGATGTGTGTGTGTGTGTGTGTGTGTGTGTGTGTGTGTGTGTGTGCACCTGCGCACACTTGCGCATGGTAGGGTCAGTCCATCTAATTGGAATTTCAAGTTGTTATTCACAGTTTGTCACATACTATGGAGTATATGTCTTCCCTAAAAATTGATTCATGTAATTCATCTAATGTATTTTAACTTAGCCTATTAAAAATAATAGGCTTTGAAATGGTGTAATAAGAAATCAAGAGAGGACAAAAGAATCATTTTGTTGTATTTGTACTTTAGCATTATCAATAATAAATCTACTCAGATGTTATGCTAACTTTTTATTTATTAAAGTGGAATTCAATATGAAAATGAAATAAGCATAAACAGTTAAATTGATAGTAAATCTTTAATCAGCTAAGCAGGCCAAAATTTTTAAAGGCTGGGTAAAGGCTGTCATGGAGACTTAGGAAAGCAGTGACAAAATAATTTCCCAGTAAATACAGTGCGGATGGGAGAAAATGGCGACTGGGTCATCCTTCCATGTGGAAAATAACAAGAGGCCAGTACATGGATCCCACATATAGCTTTCTATAAATGAGGTTTAGTTTGGTCTCAATTAACTGTTCAGAGGAGAAAAACATTGAAATTTATTAAGTATACACAGTTAACAAATATATTTCCAAACAGTTTAGTATCAAACATTTTGAAACTCTTTAGAGCCAATGGTGAACATTTTGCATGGTTTCTTCACTGTGGAGTCAACTATTCCTGGACTTTCTCAGTTGCTGTCTTCCCTAAGCTCAGAATTCAGCAGTTGGAAATCCCAAAGGAAGTTAAGAAAGCAAAATCAAACAAAAGCAAGAAAATATATATATATCGGATGGACTGAAAACCTGATATTTGAACGTGTTGGTTTGCCTTTATTTTTAATCTAGAATAATTCAACAGACTGCATTCTGAGATCATGGCAAGGCACCTCTAACTCAGCTACAGGGCCACACGGACCCCAGAAGCTGAGTCAGAGGTATGGACTGGTGAAATACACAGTACCTGACTCAGCATACTGAGCTAAAAAAAATACTTTTTTTTTTTTCTAATGTGTCCAGTTTAAAAACTTGTCATTAAACACCAAAGATATTAAAGTCTAATTTATAACTAACATTTGCATTGCTGCTGCAGGAAAGAACACAACAGCCGCCTTGCCCATGCTCTGCCGAGTATGAGTGGAACGCAGCCCAAATCGGGGATGGTGTTAAGTTTGGTTCATTAAAAACAGGAAGAATTCTCTATCTGAAATGGATTTAGGTAGCGCAATTCTTGTAGGTTGTTAATCATTGATTTTTTTCCTTTTTTTTTTTTTTTTCCCAAATAATGAAGATTCATAGATGAAAAATGAACCTTAATCAGGCCTACAAGGCCTACAGAGTTCTTTTGACCCACTTTCTCAAAAACCAGTGGGTCTTGCTCGCTGGGCAAGGCAAATGTTACCATTACCAGTAAGCTTGTGATATGTATAAAACACACACACACACACACACACACACATAAAGAAACTAAGGGGGATGTCAAACCCAGATCATAGAGCGCTTCCCATGACCGCGTTTGACCCCGTTTCTCAGCCTGGCCGTGCGGGCCTCGGGAGCACAGTATCTGCTACTGGACGGGGCGTATATGTGTGTTTCATCAGTAGTGTGAGCCGGAGACCACAGTCCTAATCTTTATAGACGCAATTTGTCATAATAGGTTTAGAAGGCTTTCCGTTTCCCTGATCGCTCTCCCAACTAAGCCAACCGCGACAGTTAAGATCGAGAGGAACACCATCCCTACAAAAGGTCACAGACAGTAGAGCCAGCAGCCCTGGAAAAAATAAACGGGAAGAAGAGAACTCCAGAACAGCACAGGTTTACAGCATCTAACTAGAAATTTACTCAAGAGTATCTGTGTGCTACAAAAATCGAACTGAAACACATGGATTTCGCCGAAACGGGACTCAAAAAGGAATATGGGGAGCTGTCAGCAGGCAAGGTGTCGAGTGGACTCGTGAAGGAGGTCATTCACATGAAGTGTCACAGTCACAGAAAATATATTAAAAAGGCATTCCATATCTGGTAGGGCATTCCATGGTCTGAGTTGAGCTGGTTGTCCAGGTGTCTTCTTCTTGTGGGGGGGACGCGACGCGTTGAGATTTATCCACTTGTAACCAAGGAGTTCGGGCCAGCGGGGAGCAGCCTACCCCCAGCGGCTCCTGGGCCCCCGGAGGACGCGGGAGGGTCTGGCCGGGATAAAGGGCTCAACGGCGCACGGGGGCGAGTCAGTCACAACCCCTCGGAGGGTCTGGCTATGTCGTCTTACTTTTGTTGACTGGTTTGCCCCCATTCATGATGGCCGACGCGCTCGTGCTTTTACTCGGCGTCACCCCAGGCTTCGGGACCGTTTCTCCGACGTCATGCAGAGATGGTTCTCGGTACATGGCAACTAGTGATGGGGACGGGGGAGGAGGGCAGAAAAGGAGATGTTACCTGGTGAGGCTCACGCACAGACCTCCGCTGGAGGCCCAGTCTTTTTTTCCCGGAAGTCGAGTAACCCCATCTAGAGGGGATTCCTGTTTTAAAACGGTAAAAACCAGCCCCTGAACAGAAAGTATGACTTCTTTTGCATTTTCCGGTTTTGTGTTTCCAAACCGTGCACGTCCGTGTGCCTGGATTTTTGTCGAGGAGAGAAGGTTTGAATGGGGGTTATAGACTCACACATACACACACTCACACACACAGGCCACAGGAAGTATATGAGAATGGCAAGCATTTAATCCAATTCTCTTTGTTCAGCCAGAAAAAGTCAGACCTTCCTCCCACTATATGCTGTCAACACATGGACACTCATTCCCACTCATCTTCTCCAGTCTAGGTCTTTAGGTCATTAAATTCTAACTCTCAAGTGATTAAAAAGCAACATGATCACACTATGTCAGCTTCAAAGCCATACAAAGCAACAGGCAAAGCCAGAACCTTCTGGAGCTCATTGTTTGCATTTTCTCTCCTGCCTGTCGTGCACAGACCCCCTTAAATAACTGAAGGCAAGTGTCAGGCACTTTATATTTTTATGCCTCGTTTTCAAATGTAATACTGAAAATCTGTAATTAATATCCTATAAGGCAGAAGTGCCGAATGGCAAGAGGATCATTGGGACTGACATCCCAGGAGGCTCCGAGGAATTGAGTAGTATCTGGTGACATCAATGATTGCAATAGTTCATGTGGTTTTGTTAGAAAAGGAGCCTAGGGAATCCTGGGAAAGGAACTTCCAGACTGACTGGTGCTTGGGGAAAACAAGCCGACTTAAAATCTTGTGCCATCAGAAACACAAGTGAATTAGGGCTGCCCAATCTGCTTTTAGGGTTTTGAAAGCTGATATTTTATGAAGATACCTTATGTTTCATTAGGATGAACCACCATATGCATGTATCCACACCTACACATTTATACAGTAACGTATACAAATCTTAAATGCACAATATAAGTATACACCTGTGGGACCACCACCCAGAGCAAGGTAAGAGACATTTCCAACCTTCCATGAGGTTCCCTTGTGGCCATGGCAGAGTCATGGATGTGGAAGATAAACATGTAATACATCTGATCAGGATAATGCACACACGACACTCACCTTCCAATGGCTTGGGTAGAAAATGAGCTGCTGGTTTGGTTTTCTTTACTCTGTTTCCTTTCATAACTTGCCCTTCTTTATTCAATCCCAAAAACCAGGCTCTGCCAGATTCCTGTTGTCTGTACAGCATAGATGAGTAGATTACATAATAGTTTTCAAAAACAGATTCTTTAAACTTGCACTCAGGGGTAAAAAGTTCCTGTTGAGAGAAAAGGAAGAAATGAAGGTTAGAGGAAGGGGTGGGAGCTTCCTTGTGTTTCTTCTTCCTTCTTGCAGAAACTCGTCTAGGATGGCCGACCAGGAAGCACTCGGGCATGAATGACCAGATGTTCCTCTTCCTATAGGTGTTAACTTTTATCAACGTACAATGTGTTGAGAAGAAGCTGCTACTTTTGGGGGAAAAATATATATGTATGTATGTATGGGGCTTCCCAGGTGGCTCTAGTGGTAGAAAACTTGCCTGCCAATGCCAATGCAGGAGAAGTAAGAAACGTAGGTTCGATCCCTGGGTTGGGAAGATCCCATGGAGAAGGAAATGGCAACTCGCTCCACGATTCTTTCCTGGAGAATCCCATGGATAGAGGAGCCTGGTTGGCTACAGTCCATAGGGTCGCAGAGACGGGCACTAGTGAACTGACTTAGCACACATTCATGTATGTATGTATGTATGTATATAGGCAAAATTATGGATGTCCTCTAATTAGAAAATAGAAGACAGGAGCAATAGTATTCAGTTGAACAGGACACAATTCAAGCAGGGTATAACCAGAAACAGCATGATAAAGTACCACCCTGTGCATGCCTTTGTGCTAAGTTGCTTCAATGGTGTCCGACTATGTGGGGCCCCATGGACTGTAGCCCGCCAGGCTCCTCTGTCCCTGAGATTCTCCAGGCAAGATTACTGGAGTGGGTTGCCATGCCCTCCCCCAGGTGGGCTTCCAGACCCAGGGGGCAAACCCATATCTCCTTTGTCTCCTGCATTTTCAGGAGGGTTCTTTACCACGAGTGCCACCTGGGAAGTCCAGCACCCTGTATTCACAATAAATTTAAATAATAATAATGATAATATTGGGTTGGTCAAGAGGTTACTTTAGGTTTTTCAGTAACATCTTATGGAAAAACCCAAATGAACTGTTTGGCCAAACCTCTAAAAGATATATTGAAGGTATTTGCTAACCTATTTTCAATATTTCTGTAGGAATTATTATTACATGATAATCTAACAGTCTCCAGTTGTTCACTGGATCACTGATATTACAGGATGACATGTTTTACCTAAAAAGAGACAAACTGACACCTCAAACTAAACCCCTGACAATCAGTTGGCACACAAGCTAGCCCCTGAAGCTGAGGCCAGGGGTCATGTTAGCTGGTCATAGAGATGGGAGCTGAAAACCACAACCTAACCCATGGTCTGGAGTCCCCCTGGAACTCTTCAAGAGAACCATCAATAGCTGTTATGACTAAATTCCACTCCACATATTTTGAAACAGCACAATGAGCTAACATGACTTTCAACACCATGATCTACATCAACTGATGAATAACACACAGTTGCTACTTTAAAATTATCATTAATATTACAAATATTCATAGATGAGTTTTACATACTTCTAGAAGTTAACCTACAAAAGCATTTCTGATAGACTTCTTTGAAAAATAATTTAAAAATTCCATCTTCCTAGTTGCATATTATGGAAGTCACTTAACTAGCTTTTGTGGCTATGTTATATAGGCTCAATACTTTCATTCCATATTTATGAAATACAGATGCAAAGTAGACCTTTATTGTCATTATCTTTTTGAAAATATCACGTACTTAAAATTTTTTTCACCTTAATAGATTTTTATGACTGCTGGAAAGTGGTAACTTTGTTTTCTTTTAAAGAAGTAATTTTCTAGGGAGGGGGTTCAGGATTGGGAACACGTGTACACCCACGGCGGATTCATGTTGATGTATGGCAAAACCAATACAATATTATAAAGTAATTAGCCTCTAATTAAAATAAATAAATTTAAATTAAAGAAAAGAAGTTATTTTCTACACACATTCAGAAAAACACATCATTTAGGATCTAAAAAAATAAAACCTTTAAGAATTAAAATTATGCTAACCATAATAAGGGGCATGACATTGTTTCCTGTAGAAATGGTCTTTAAGTATTTCCCATGAGAGTGTTAATTATCAAGTGGTGTCTCTTGCAGGATACAATTTATTCAGAGTGCACCATAACTTTAATTCAATGAAAGTTAAATTGTTTTCCAAGGGGAACAGGTTTTGTTAATGGCAGATGCTTCTCATGGCAAAGATGACAGTTTCAGTGATTAATGTGATGAGATTAAAATAGCAGAAAGATAGGTTTAGCCCCTCCCAAAGGAATTGATGTAGCCTCATTTGAATAAGGTACCATCTGAATAAATGTTCTGGTCTTCCACTAAGTTTTATTTCTCCAAATATCCTATTAGCTCTCTCACTAATAATTGATAGCCTTGGTAAGCCAATCTCCAGGCCCTGAACAGAAGAAAGACTGATAAAAGGGTCCAAGTTCACACATTTGTGGTGAGGTAAGGAAAATAAAATGGAATGCTCTAAATCTGGCTTATCCTCAAAAGATTTATAATATTGGTTGAACATGGATCTTCTGGGACAAACAGATTAGAATTTGGCATGTCCTTTGCCATTTTACTGAGACAGGCCAAGGCATCCAAAGGGCTTCCCTGGTGACTCAGAGGGTAACGAATCTACCTGCAGTGCAGGAGACCCAGGTTCGATCCCTGGATCAGAATTGCCTGGAGAAGGGAAGGGCAACCCACTCCTGTATTCTTGCCTGGAGAATTCCATGGACAGAGAAGTCATGGACTACAGTCCATGGAGTTGCAAAGAGTTGGACATGACTGAGTGACTAACTCTTTCACTTCACTTTCAAGGCATCCAAGCATAAAAATAAAACCTAAAGCAGGTTTTATTGTTAAAAATCTGTCTTAGAATCAACTGGGAGTGGGTTTGGTAAAGGCTAACCCAGTTGATCATTCAGCTGGAGAGAGGAGCTGGCACCTGCTGGCTAAGATATTGGGTCTCTACCCAGAGCCTTCCCTTATTAAGAGGATCACAGAAGACTGATTTTAATCTCCAGGAAGACTGACCTCCAGCTTTTGAAATGCAGGTCCACAGAGTAGTCAACCCTTGCTTACATGGATCCTATCCCAACTGCTATGATGTATGAAATATGGAGGATGCTGCTTGCCTTGCATTGGCAATTAGAAATGTATTGTTTCTACTCTAAATTGACGAAGTTGAATATGAAAGATAATGAAGACCCTTGACTCAGAAGAAGTCATTTATTCTCAGAGCATACCTCAGTATGGTGGTGCTAGTGGTAAAGAACCCGCCTGCCAAGGCAGGAGACACAGGAGACATGGGTTCAACTCCTAGGTTGGGAAGATCCCCTGGAGGAGGGCACCACAACCTACTCTAGTATTCTTGCCTGGGGAATCCCATGGATAGAGGAGCCTAGTGGGCTGCAGTCCATGGGGTCACACAATTAAAGTGACTTAGCACGCACCTTAGTATACCTCTGACACTAAGTCTTTTTAGATACAATGTTTGCATCTTAGGACTCCGAGGAAGTCAATAACACATCCTTTCTGTAAGCTGTGGCAGTGACTTCACAGGGAGGTGATTCAGTCTTCCACATTAGAGCCAAAGCTTTCAGGCAGTTGTGCTGGTGGAGACTGGTCGGTGCTTTTTCACCCTTCTTTATTCTTGGTTAAATAATTACTGTGTATACACATACTCACATGCACACACACACTACATTTAAGGCTACTATTGTCTAATGCTCTTTGCTAGACTTTTAGAGAATTTAATCTGCTCGTGAAATACTGCAGTTGAAAACAACCCCCTCATTCTCAGGAGAACTGGTAGGATTAATGGAAACTGAGATTGGTAACTACTCATAAGGGACAAATATACTTGTAATTTGCAAACGGGAGACACAGTAACGGTGAACAACATCTGTGGATCCAGACTGCCTGGCGTCGACCTTGACCCTCCTCTTTCCTTGCTGGGTGTCCTTGGGAAAATTACTTTATCTCTGGGTTTCAGTATTCTCATCTCTAAAATGGAAACAAAAATCACAGGATAAGGAACTTCCCTGGTGGTCCAGTGATTAAGAATCCACCTGCCAGTGCAGGAGACACAGGTTCTATCCCAGGTCCAGGAAGATCCCACATGTCGTAGAGCAAGCAACTAAGCCTATGCACCACAATTACTGCAGCTCGCGCGCCTGAAGCCTGAGCTCCAGAACACGAGAAGCCACCGCAATGAGAAGGCCACGCACCCGCCACAAAGAGTAGCCCTCACTCGCAGCAACGAGGGAAAGTCCATGTAGCAACAAAGACCCAGCATAGCCAAAAATAAATAATAAATAACTAAATAAATAATCATAGAATAACAGGATGGTTGGAGGAACTGAGTGACACCATTGCTGACTCTGGACTCTTTCTTAGATTTTGAAGCTGAGCAAGGACAGCACTTGTAGGCCTGCTGGGTGCAGCCCAGCAGAGCACATGTGAGGATAAATGCCCCTCACTTAGTCTCGGAGTTGAGCAGACAGACGGAGTGGCAGAAAAGATGACAGTTCTCATGGGAAAACAAAAGCCTTAGATCTTTAGTGATCTGGTTTTTCAAGGAATAAAAAAACCCAGATTTCTAGATAAAAATCTCCTGTGTATGTTGGCAACTATTTGTTTGTTCCTGCTTTTGTTTTTCAATATAGTGTGTATCAAGGATCTGAGATGACCCCCTGAACACATCAATTTGAGACCCCCAGTGTGGACTGGTAAGAGAAGAACTCAGGAAGGAAGGAACCCCAGGAGGCTTGTCAATACAGCCCTAACCTGATGGATGGTTTTTAAACAATTGAGCAATACCAAGATTGTGCCAGTGAGACATTCTACAGCTGGCAATGATAATATGAGAAGACGTATTTAAGTCTAAGCTCAGCTATAAACTCTTTGAAACTGCCAAAATGAAATAGATAAGGAGTTTGGTATGTCTTTTTCTCTTCCTTCCAGACTATATTTAGAGCCACCAACACTGCCACAGCAAAAATCAACAGCAATAGAGTCCCAGCAGAAGCTTAAATATTAATCTGTAACTTTACCAAACGAAATCATCGAATCACAAAAGAGAAAAAACACAACAATGAAACAAAAATTTCATATCTCCTTTTCTGTTGTGGTTGTTTTGAAAGGAAAGCACCATCTGTGGTGTACTTATTATCTTAACAGTAGCAGCAGAATTCCTCTTTGGAGGGAAACGTCTTTGTTTAGGAAAATACTGTGATGGGCCATTTGCATGCAGCAAGCTAGGCTTCTCCTGAGAGAAGGGGGTGGGGGGAAATAGAGGACCCAGGTTCCACAATCTGTAACCAATGAATAAGCCATAAACCCAGATAACTCAGCATAATCATAACCTAATAGCTAACAGTAACCTTGAGAATCTGACTCAGTGGTTGGCAAACTACAGTCCCTGGGCCAAATTCATGCTACAAAGTTCAGAGGAGAGTTGAGATTGCATGACCTGCAAAAACTGCAGTGTTTACTGTACGGGTCCTTTGCTAAAAAATTTTGCCAACTCTCATCTAAAGGTAAATTTCAAGGACTTTCCAACACAGGGAATTGGGGGAGGGGTCATTAAGCTAGTTGCAAATATTTCCAAATGAAGTCTGGATTGCACTTATTTTCATATATACAAATGCAGGCCATTTGAATCAGTATTTTCATCAGTGTTTCAGCCCTGGAAAAGCCTTTCTGGTATGTTTTGGGTCTGGGCTTCCTGTGAAAGTGCTTGGCTATGTCATAGTCCACAATCCACTGAGTTACTACATCTCTTTTGTTTTTATCTCTGACTATATTAAAAATTGTTGTTTTGTTGCTAGTCACTAAGTCGTGTCTGACTCTTTCCAATTCTGTGGACTGTAGCCCACCAGGCTCCTCTGTCCATAGGATTCACCAAATAAGAATACTGGAGTGGGTTGCTATTTCCTTCTCCTGGGGATCTTCCCGACCCAGGGATCAAATCCAAGTCTCCTGGATTGGCAGGCAAATTTTTTTTTACCACTGAGCCACCAGGGAAGTCCTCCTGTTACTATACAGAACAAATTAATAAATGATCATGAAATTTTAGTAAATATTGATTCAGTTCAGTCGCTCAGTCATGTCCAACTCTTTGTGACTCCATGAACCGCAGCACGCCAGGCCTCCCTGTCCATCACCAACTCCCGGAGTCCACCCAAACCCATGTCCATCAAGTCAGTGATGCCATCCAACCATCTCATCTTCTGTCGTCCCCTTCTCCTCCTGCTCTCAGTCTTTAAATTGGCATTATTCATAAGCTTGCTATTATTTTTATGATTAGAATAAAAATTTATTAAAGCAAGAAAATGGAAACAAATATATTTACAGTGTATCTTTAAATAAGAAGCTTTAAGATTATAATTAAACTATGTGGGAACTGGTTCTATAATGTTAAATCTGTTTTCTCCATAATATAGACATGAATAAATTCCTAAAATAATAATGCTTGCAACATGAACAGATGGTATCAGTGCTATAAATATTAGCAAAACTACCACAAAATAAATATGCTTAAAGAAGTATTAACCCAACTATATACCATTCTCACAATTTGTTATGGCTTAACAATGGATGCCTAATAATACTACTAACAATGTCATTATTGTGTTAATAACACAGGGCTTCCCAGTTGGTGCTAGTGGTAAAGAATCTGCCTGCCAATGCAGGAGACACAGGTTTGATCCCTGGGTTAAGAAGATCCCCTGGAGAAGGAAATAGCAACCCAGTCCAGTATTCTTGCCTGGAGAATTCCATGGACAGAGGAGTCTGGCGGGCTACAGTCCATAGGGTCACAAACAGTTGGACACAACTGAGCGACCGAGTATCCATAATTACAGATAACACTTAAATTGTGTATAATTCTATACCAAGGACTGTTCTATACATTTACCTAATCAACTAACTATTCCACACTATAATCTGTGAGATTGGTACTATATTAGTACCCTCATTTTAGAAATGAGAAATGGAGCCCAGAGGGGTTAAGCAATTTGCCCAAGTACATTTATTTTCATCAAGATGACTAATTTAGCTATTCCTCTCCATTTATCATTCAACTGAAGAGAGGTACTTTATTTTCAAGTTTAATCATTTTTTTAATTTTTTTTTTAATTTATAGTTTGCTTTTAATTGTAGGATAATTATTTTACAATAGTGTGATGGTTTTTGCCATACATCAATGTGATCCAGTTGCAAAAATGGGCTGAATTCTTCACCCTCCCCTGAATCAAAGGTCTTCAGCATGTCATTTGACTTGTCTTCTCACTGTGAGCTAAGGGGGAGAGGGCAGAGGCTTGTAAGGCACGTGTTCAATTGGGTTTGCCCTCTCAAGCTCTCCATTGCCCCAGAGCATGCCTGGGCTAACCAGCTGGAGGAGGGACACGTGGAACATAGCCAAGTTGCCCAACTTAAAGTAGCCTGTTTCCAGACAAGTGATCAAGTCCTACCAACATCGACAGAGCCACCTAGCCCAGCTCCATATGACTCTAGATGCACAAGCATTACACATTTAATTGTTCTATCCTACTTCAGCGGTCATTGTTGGCTACCTGGTATCATTAAGGAATTGATAAGCTATACAGATCGTTATTTACTCAGTGAGAACACAGGAAATATGTACCTTATGGCTTTCTTGCTGGCTCAGTGGTAAAGAATTCACCTGCCAATGCAGGAGACATGGGTTCGATCCCCAGTCCAGGAAGATCGCACGTGCCTGGGAGCAACAAAGTCTGTGCACCACATTGGAGCCAGGGTTGCAGTGCTGAGCCAGTGTTTTAGAGGCCAGGACCACAACTTCTAAAGCCCGAGTGCCCTAGAGCCCATGCTCCTCAAGAGTAGCCACTGAAATGAGAAGCCCAAACACCTCAACCAGAGAGTAGTCCCCGCTCAACGCAACTAGAGAAAAACCCTCATGGCAACGAAGATCCAGCACGGTCAAAAATAAATACGCAAGATTATTTTAAAAATGTACCTTATACCGCTACTCTTTATCTACATCTAACTACGTGTGAAAACAAATATAAATGGAAAATAGTAATAACTGATATATGCTATCACCTTGGCAGAAGTGTCACATGTCTTAGGATATAATTGTTAAGGGGGGAAAAGTCGAATAAAAGAGTTAAAAAAAAAAAAAACAAAACAAGAACAAGAATACATAGGAATATTTAAAATGAATCTCTTCTACTCTTCACCAAAGGCATACACACCTTCCCCAGCTGCTGAATGATTGAAAAAACATTTGTACATGCCTCTACATGCTTTTTCTACTTTCTTTCCTTTAAGCTCCACTTTAAGTTAGGCCTTCCCATAAAACTTTTTGTGTGTGTTTGCATTGTGGATTTTTCCTAATAAAAATGCTCAGTCAAAAACTACTTGCATAAATAAAAACCAAACCACACAAATAATCAAAAGTACCCATTTATCCAACCTATAAAATACAAGCTTCCGTAGAAAAATGAACTAGAAGTAGGTTCTGAAATACTCTAAAATGTCATATTTGTTGAAAAATATTAACCTATATTGAGCTTTATGATTTTTGAGCCCACTCACATATATTTTGTTTAACAGTGCAGTTAAAAATGCTTTGAGAAGAAGAATAGCATGATCCCATGTCAGAGATGATGATTTTAAGACTCTGAGGTCCTAATAAGCAATGGATTAAGATGTTTTCATGTCTATTTGTGTGATATTTTGTGGACATAGTGCTGCTACTGAGCAATATTTATTAATAACAACAACATTGAAAGTATGAGCCAAAGGTAAGGGGTTTCCCCCACACCCAGAATATCAAATAAATCATCTTACTGGAATAAAAGAGGTCAGTAATAAAAAAATTACCAACACTAACAAAAAGGGAAAAAGAAAAAAAATCATCATCAATGTGAACGTGTGGAATATGAGGAAGCTCACGTGGTGCTGAAATGAAAACCCAAGGATTGTTTTCCTTTGTTTTTATTTTATTAGCTAGAAACACACTGGCCATGAGTCCCCAGATTCTGGTTGCAAGTTGTTTGATAATTCCAAAGGTTACACAAAAGGGCAGATACAGACCACTGAAGAGAAAGGTCAGGAAAGTCAGAAAAGAGGCAACAGGCACACTTTGTGGGAAGAAGAGTGACCAGTGAGAGGAAAATGTCAACCTATTGGCTAAATGACTTTACCCAGATGAAGGCAACACCATGAAGCTCAGTCCTGCTGTGGATTTAATTATATAATTAGCACTGAATTATTTTCACGTTATGTTATGAATTTTACAGGCAAAAATAAATTGTTTTACTTTCCAGGTTGTTGGTTGAGAGTATGACACTAGGAAATGGGAATAATTATATTATTTAAAATTGATCAAAAAAATATATATATACACAAACACACACATATGAAAATGAAAGGGTTAGTCAGTCACGTTTGACTCTGTACAAATGCTAAACTTTCTGTCCTAGATATTACATAATAATTTGAAATTTTAAATACTGTAAACACACATGGTAACAAGTTTCCATTATTCTGCACTTAATAATGTCTAAATCCATTGTTAACTGGATAAATAAATGCATGAAATTTAGGCATTATATTATGGCCAGTCACTGTTCTTAACCTAGAGATACAACTATGAGCAAAAATGATATAATCAGTAGTCTTAAGGCATGAGGGATGGTCTAGTAGAGGAAAGAGTTACACTATTGATCATATAATTACAAAATAAGACAAATTCTTACAAGAAAAGGCGTTATTTCTGTGAGAACACATAATAAAGTCTGACCTAGCCTGAATGGGTAAGGAAAAAACACTGAACTCTGAGCTAAGTGAGTTAGCTAGGCTTAGAGCAGGATAAGGGCTTTCCCGGTGGCTCAGCGGGAAAGAATCTGCCTGCATTCAGGAGACTTGGGTTCAATTCCTGGGTGGGGAAGAGCCCCTTGAGAAGGAAATAGCAACCCACTCCAATATTCTTGTCGGGGAAGTCCCATGGACAGAGGAGCCTTGAGGGCTACAGTCCATGGGGTTGCAAGAGTTGGCCATGACTAAACAACTAACCAGCAACAGAGCAGGATAAAGAATATTCCTGGAGGGACTTCCCTGGTGGTCCAGTGGTTACGACCTCACCTTCCAATGCAGGGAATGGAAGTTCAGTCCCTGGTTGGGGAGCTGAGATCACACATGCCTCGTGGCCAGAAAACCAAAACAGAAAACAGCAGTAATATTGTAAAAAGTTCAATAATGACTTTAAAAATGGACATTAAAAGCAAAAACTTAAAAAGTACATTTCTGGTAAGGGTGACATCATGTGCAAAGGGCCTGGGGCAGGAGCAGACAGAGATTTTAGAGGACAAATAGAAAACTGAAATTGGAATGCAGAATGTGAAAGAGACAGCAATAAAGAGTTGGGCTCTGGGTGCTAAACATGTGCCAGACTGGGTGGTCACATGAAGAGTTTGGGGCTTTCCCTAAAAACAACGGAACAGCATTAAACGTTTTTATGCAGGGGCCTGTCACAGGCAGGTGGGCATTTGGAAAGACCACTCTGGCGAAACTGTGAAGAATGGAGAAGAGAGCCAGTTTGGATTCAAGGATGCTGGCTGTTCACGTCAGTACCAGGCGTGGATGTCAGCAACGGAGATAGAGAGAAAAGGGCAGTTTGGGGAAATATTTAGGAGGTCAAATGGTCAGGACCCTGTGACTGTACATGGAGGCTAAGGGAGAAAGAATGTCAAGCAGAACATGTAGGCTTTTTGCTTATGGAACTGGATGACATTTGGTGCGTGTTCACTGCTGTTTTTGAAAGGTCAAATACTGTAGTTCTTGGGCAAAATAAAGCTTCTGTGTATAACACAAGTTTGCACGGTGCTTTCTGTCCTCTTATGGGATATTATTTCAAGTATTTAGAGAGTAACTTTCCACAATGTTTTACTTAAATCAGTTACCTTAGGTACTAAGGACTTGTTTGTAGGTGTGTCACAGTGTGTGTTTTCAAGAGTTTCACTTTCATTTTAGTAGAGCGGATCAATATTACATTAGCAATCACAAAAGAGAGCTTCCTGTGTTGTGCTGAAGGCCTGAGAGGCAGAGTCTAGAAGCATGCATGTCATTTGCAGTTGTTCAGTCATTTGTAACCCCAATGCTGTTGCTATTTAGTCTAAGTCGTGTCCGACACTTTGCAACCCCATGGACTGCAGCATGCCAGGCTTCCCTGTCCCTCACTATCTCTCAGAGCTTGCTCAAACCCATGCCCATTGAGTCGGTGATGCCATCCAACCATCTCATCCTCTCTGGTCCCTTCTCTCTTGCCTTCAATCTTTGCAGCCCCATGGACTGAAGGAATAGCCAATCCTGCCTCAAAGAAGGGGATAAGCTTTTTAAATGTGATGCTATTTAGCTAGGTTTTGAAAGCTGAGTCAGAGTTTGTGAAAGTGAAGAAGAAAGATAAAAACAGCTGATTTGGAAGGAAAAGAACTGTATTTTAGAAATTATAAGAAGCTCTTTGAGGTAGGGGTCCTGGATGAGAGTGGCTGGAAGCTAAGCTCTGTGTGGAGAAGTAAAGCTGGAAGACAGAAAATCATATTGGCCACGCTGTGGGATTGAGACTTTCTAATAAGCAAAGATGAGCTCCAGAGATGTCCAAGAAAACACATGATGTCCTGAGAATGTGTTTTCAAAAGATAACTGACCATGTGATCCAGCAACCATGTTGCTTGCTATCTTACCCAGATGAGCTGAAATTTGCATCCTTGCAGAGACTTGCCTAGGATGTTTATAGAGACTTTATTTGTAATTCCCAAATATTGGGAGCAACCAAGGTGGCTTTCGATAGGTGGATGTATAAGCAAACTGGTAAATCCATATGTCAACTATACATGGGCGCTTGCCAAGGGCATTTGCCATCTGCCTCTGCGG
The DNA here is from genome assembly GCA_935064755.1 of Tragelaphus eurycerus. Taxonomy (NCBI): domain Eukaryota; kingdom Metazoa; phylum Chordata; class Mammalia; order Artiodactyla; family Bovidae; genus Tragelaphus; species Tragelaphus eurycerus. Next base: position 6,020,743 of record CAKXYN010000059.1, read on the forward strand.
AGGCTGAATCCTGAGATGCTGCAGCTGCTGACCTTCAACTTGTCCTGAAGGGAGTTCAGTGTGGAGAATGAGGCTCTTTGTGCTCCAGGAAAACTGGTGGACTAGGTTTTTAGATAGTTACATATTTTCAGGAACTGATTTCATGAGCCCAATCCTTGCGTTTTCTCATATTTAGAAGGACACTAAATGCCTTCATGGTGACATCAGCTCCTTGAAACTAGCAGAAAACCTTTTTGTAAGATAAGTGCTTGATTGCATGAACTCCCCCTTCACCCAAATCACATATAAATATGTCCTTTCCCCCTGCCTCTTTGGAGCAGTTCCTCAGAACTGTCTGAGATTCTGTCTCCTGGGCAGCAGTCCTCATTTTGCCCCCAAGTAAAACTGTGAAGAAGGCTGAGTGCCGAAGAATTGATGCTTTTGAACTGTGGTGTTGGAGAAGACGCTTGAGAGTCCCTTGGACTGCAAGGATATCCAATCAGTCCATTCTAGAGGAGATTAGCCCTGGGTTTTCTTTGGAAGGAATGATGCTGAAGCTGAAACTCCAGTACTTTGGCCACCTCATGTGAAGAGTTGACTCATTGGAAAAGACTCTGATGCTGGGAGGGATTGCGGGCAGGAGGAGAAGGGGACGACAGAGGATGAGATGGCTGGATGGCATCACCGACTCGATGGACGTGAGTTTGAGTGAACTCTGGGAGTTGGTGATGGACAGGGAGGCCTGGCGTGCTGCAATTCATGCGGTCACAAAGAGTTGGACACGACTGAGCGACTGAACTGAACTGAAAACTTAACTTACAACTTTCACGTGGTACATCTTTTTTAGTCAACACACACAATGGAATATTATTCAGGAATAAAAAGAAATGATCAAGTCATCAGTTCAGTTCAGTTGAACTGATGATCAAGTCATGGGGTATCTTAAATGCCTATTAGTAAGTGAAAGAAACCAATCTGCAAAGGATGCTTAGTGTATGATTCCAACTCAATGACATTCCTGAAGAGGCGAAATTATGGAGAAAGTAAAAGGATCACTGGCAGTGAAATTATCGATATGATAATGATACATTATCGAGATGACATTGTATATATGTCCTGTATTTACCAATATCCATAGAATGTACAACTCAAAGAGTAAATTCCAATGTAAACTATGGACTTTAGCTCATAATGCTTACATGCTTGCATGCTCAGTTGTTCATTTGTGACCAACTCTTTTGCGGCTGCATTGAGTGTAGCCCACCAGGCTCCTCTGTCCATGGGATTTCCCAGGCAAGAATGCTGGAGCAGGTTGCCATTTCCTCATCCAAGGGATCTTCCTAACCCAGGAATCAAACCCACGTCTCCTGTGTCTCCTACATTGACAGGCAGATTCTTTACCACTGAGTCACCTGGGAAGCCCTTAGTTTATAGTAGTATACCAATATCAGTTCATCAATTATAAAATATCAGATCAGATCAGATCAGTCGCTCAGTCGTGTCCGACTCTTTGTGACCCCATGAACCGCAGCACGCCAGGCCTCCCTATCCATCACCAGCTCTCGGAGGTCACCCAGACTCACATTCATCGAGTCAGTGATGCCATCCAGCCATCTCATCCTCTGTCGTCCCCTTCTCCTCCTGCCCTCAATCCCTCCCAGCATCAGAGTCTTCTCCAATGAGTCAACTCTTCACATGAGGTGGCCAAAATACTGGAGTTTCAGCTTGAGCATCATTCCTTCCAAAGAAATCCCAGGTCTGATCTCCTTCAGAATGGACCGGTTGGATCTTCTTGCAGTCCAAGGGACTCTCAAGAGTCTTCTCCAACACCACAGTTCAAAAGCATCAATTCTTCGGCGCTCAGCCTTCTTCACAGTCCAGCTCTCACATCCATACATGACCACAGGAAAGACCATAGCCTTGACTAGGTGAACCTTTGTTGGCAAAGTGATGTCTCTGCTTTTGAATATGCTATCTAGGTTGGTCATAACCTTCCTTCCAAGGAGTAAGCGTCTTTTAATTTCATGGCTGCAGTCACCATCTGCAGTGATTTTGGAGCCCAGAAAAATAAAGTCTGACACTGTTTCCACTGTTTCTCCATCTATTTCCCATGTAGTGATGGGACCAGATGCCATGATCTTCGTTTTCTGAATGTTGAGCTTTAAGCCAACCTTTTCGATGCCAATAATAAAGGAAACTTTTTAGGGGTGGGGGTAACTTGGAACTCTACTTTCTGCTTACTTTTTCTATAAACCTAAAACTCCTTAAAAAGAAAGATAACTCAGAGTGGAGGAGGATTTTAGTCCAGGGGCAGAGATTTACAGGTTCTAAATAGGTTCTTCCTTTAATGTCTTAATAAATTCCACATTAGGAATCACTTATAATTATGCATTGAAGACGCTATATTAACAGTTCTCAAGGACAGTGGTTGAATATCCAGATTGAAGGACAGTGGTTGAATATCCAGATTGAAGAAGCAAAAATGGAATCTCTGTATCAGTGATGGGCAAACTGCTGCTGCTGCTGCTAAGTCGCTTCAGTTGTGTCTGACTCTGAGCGACCCCATAGACGGCAGCCCACCAGGCTCCCCCGTCCCTGGGATTCTCCAGGCAAGAACACTGGAATGGGTCGCCATTTCCTTCTCCAATGCATGAAAGTGAAAAGTGAAAGTGAAGTCACTCAGTCGTGTCCGACTCTTTGCGACCCCATGGACTGCATCCTACCAGGCTCCTCTATCCATGGAATTTTCCAGGCAAGAGTACTGGAGTGGGGTGCCATTGCCTTCTCCCCCCAGGCAAAGTTTTATTAGCACACAGCCAAGTCCACTAATTTACTTATTGCCTTGACTATTTTTGAGCTACAATAGTAGCTGATTTGTAGCAAATGAGACAGTATGACCCACAAACCTAAAACATTCTTCTGGCCCTTTACAGAATAAGTTTGCCAGCCCCTGTGTTAGATTCTTATTGGGACTGGCTGAATATGTATGGCCTTCATGGGATTCCCTCATTTCAGAACAAATCTTTTTGAGATACAAGAACCTTCTCAGAAAAAGAAAAAAAATCCATTTGCTGACAGATCCGTCTGAGAATATCTGAGATTTGGAGATATGATTCTGGAGAAAGTGTTCCAGCCAACAAACTTATGGCTACCAAAGGGGAAGGTGAGGAGGGATAAATTAGGAGTCTAGGATCGGCAGATACAAGCTACTATATTCAAAAGAGATAAACAACAAGGTCCTACTTTATACTATGGCACAGGGAACAATTCTTCATATCCTATAGATAATGGAAAAGAATATGAAAAGAAAATATAAATCACTTTTTCCATAAGGTCGTAACCATAGCTCAGTGGTAAAGAATCTGCCTGCCAGTGCAGGAGATACAATTTCAATCCCTGTTGGGAAGATCCCCTGGAGAAGGAAATGGCAACGCACTGGCAACCCAGTATTCTTGCCTGGGAAATCCCATGGACCGAGGAGCCTAGCGGCTACAGTCAATGGGGTCACAAAGAGTCAATACATATATCACAGAATCACTTTGCTGTACATCAGAAACTAGCACAACATTGTAAATCAACTATACTTCGTTTTTAAAAAGTCTCATTTTGAGGCTGAATGCTATGGTCATCCCACCTTAGAGATGAGTCATGTGTCTCTTAGGCTGTTTGTCTGCATCCCTGAGCTGCAGGGACTAAGAACCCAGGTCATCACTTAGGCTCCCGGCAGGCAGGGGCTGGTCCAGAATGCTGGTTTCTGAAGAATCAGCATCTCAGGGCAGATGGCTGGCGAAATGGCTGGTGACTCAAAGGCCATCTGAATACTGCCTCCTCCCGCGTCAAGGTAACTATGGATCAGGTAAAACAAAGCATCCAGAAGAACCTTCTTTGTTGTCAGGAGTTCTGCCCAGAGGGTATATTTTCCCCTGCTGCCCTCTCTGTTTCAATGATTTTAATGCTTTTATACCATATAATTGGGGCTTCCTAGGTGGAGGTAGTGGTAAAGGACTTGCCTGCCAATGCAAGAGACATCAGAGACACAGGTTCGATCCCTGGGCCAGGAAGATCCCCTAGAGGAGGGAATGGCAAACCACCCCAGTATGCTTGCCTCCAGAACCTTATGAACTGCATAAAAAGACAAAAAGATAAAACTCCACACTACCCACCCTCTTAACCCTCATATATTTCCTTCTAGCTAGCTTTCTTTATGTCCGTCTATTGCCTCTTAAAATTTACCTTAAATAGGAAGAATCAAAATGGTTAGATAAAAATAAATACATGAAGTCTTCAACTTCCAAGAAATTCAGACAAACTTGGCCAATCTAATCTTAAACTGGGGAGAGAATTGAAGACTGTAATGAGTTGCTCTCATGCGCACAGGAGCTGTTAAATCGTAACAGGTGATAGACAAGTAGGCAAACTAGTCATATAGTTTAGTCATAGTTTACGACTGGAAGGCAAGTCTGAGTGGCACCATCATGAGGTGATTAAATCGTGTGTGCTTCCTCCAACTCCAATTTGCAAATGAGAGTTTAGGTCCATCATCTTTAGGCTTTGGTGGTGATAAGAGTGTATGTTTATACAACACTCCACAGAATTTTCAAGAATCCCTTCTATAGTTTTAAAGTGGGAGTTGTTTAATTCATGGAGAAATACCTAATTTTAAACATAGGATGACTAATTTTAAACATAGGATGCCTGATTTTAAACATAAAATTATGCACGAACTTGCAATGCATGAGAATTACAAGAGCAGAGTAGTTCTTACCAATTGTGTTTAAAAACATATGCAATTAACAGAGAGACACTGTTTTAGTATGAAGTCACAGCAAGCTTATTTTTCAGAGAAGAAAGCTTTCGCTTCAGGCTGTGTTCTCGTCTTTGGAGAGGATGAAAAATGATAAAAACCACCCCTCCTTCAAGGAAACACTTCTTCTAGAACAATCTCTTCTCATGAACTTAGATACAAGATAAAAACTGATTCAAATGAACTCATGCCACATAAAACCCTTTCTTTGTGTTTTAATCCTTTTAATTTTATAAGGCAGTGTTTTTCTGGTTTATAGAGGTGTATGAAAATTAAAAGCATTTGTATGTCAGAACCAATGTTTAATTACTGTGGTCTTCTGCATGAGATTAATTGATTTCATTGGTAGGATAGCTATCCTGGGCTCTAGAAACATTCTTTAGAATAGTTTGAGAAAAGAAGCAAATATCAGTAAAATCTACATATTTTAATAGAATTGGCATTATGCTATGCTAAGCTTTTCTTTTCTGTTAAAAATTATTAAAAATCAAGTTAGTATGTAAAACAGTCAGAATACATAAATGTTACTTGAATTCAGTGTTGCAAAAAGTTGAGTTTACTTTAAATGCAACAAAAAGATATTTACTAAGATGACTTTTCAAATAACCCTGAACTCTGATGTTTAATTGAAAGATTTTTAGTGGTTATTAATCCCCGAGGACTACTATATGACGTCATGTATAGATCCAGTAGTCATGTATGGATGTGAGGGTTGGACCAAAAGAAAGCTGGGTGCTGAAGAATTGATGCTTTTGAACTGTGGTTGGAGAACACTCTTGAGAGTCCCTTAGACTGCAAGGAGATCCAACCAGTCCATCCTAAAGGAGATCAGTCCTGAATATTCATTGGAAGGACTGATGCTGAAGCTGAAATGCCAGTACTTTGGCCACCTGATGCGAAGAGGTGACTCATTTGAAAAGACCCTGATGCTGGGAAAGATTGAAGGGGACAACAGAGGATCAGATGGTTGGATGGCATCACTGACTCAATGGACATGAGTTTGAGTAAACTCAGGGAGTTGGTGATGGACAGGGAGGCCTGGCGTGCTGCAGTCCATGGGGTCGCCAAGAGTCAGATACGACTGAATGACTAAGGACAGCACATTCTAATATTTACACATATTTTAGTTCTTAAATCTAAACTATGAAAGGGAAATCAAATCTGGTGTTCGATACTAATTTCTTAGGGTTTGATCTAAACTGACTATCTGGTCATAGTCTGAACATCTTGGTTGGGCTCTTCTTCTGTGGTATCTAGAAAATCTGTTTGTCTTATTTTAAAATCATCAAACGGAACTTATAACAAAATCCCATTGGCCTTGGGTTTTTTTTTTTTTTTTTTTTTAACAAAACAGAGTTCTCTTTGTCATATTTTCAATTGCCTTCTTTTTCATTTTTTGGTGGGGTGGACATTTGAGAAGCAGAATTGAAACAGATAAAAATTTTTTTTAAATTCAGACATGCACTTATTAAGAAGGAAATTTATCCTAAAATAAAAACTGAGAATATGCAACAGCTCAGCTTAAATGTGCCTGGTAGTCACTAGATCATTTAGAAACAGGTGGTTATTCAGCTCTGAGTCCAGCCTGAAGTGGTGCCTTTGACCTAGCCATTCCCTTCTCCAGGGGATCTTCCTGACCCAGGAATCAAACCCAGGTCTTCCACACTGCAGGCAGATTCTTCACCTTCTGAACCACTAGGAATCTCCAAACAAATAACAGCACAACCTAATCTCAAGATGGCCATGGAAGATGCCCCCTGGGTCATCTGCACCCTGACTCAAGACAAAGGTCACCCCCCAGTGGGGCTGACACGTATTTCAATCTCAGTCCTCATTGTCCGAGAAGACGTGTCACTCACCACGCGTTTAGGTTGCAAACTGATTCCGTTTGAAAATCAAGTGCAAGCCCAGATTCAGACATTTTTATTTGTGTGTCAAGGATGAAGAGGTGAAGATTATTGTACTTTGCCCAAAGAAACTGGCCTCCTTCTGAGATTAAGAAACTGAAAGTCCCACTAAGCCTGTTAATGCCATGTTAAACTAACCTGTGAATATGTCTTCACATGGCTTACAGTGACGATGGTAAAATAGTCTTGTCCTTACCTTTAAAATGAGGAAGAAAAAAAAAAAACAAAAACCGTTCATTTCCCTTCAGTACCACAATTTTGCAATATCTGGATCCCTTTTATAACTATCACATCTAACTTGTAACATGACTGCTTACATTATCAGCAACCAGTGGATTCACTGGGACATTAGCAATGAGAAAACAGAAACAGTTTGAAAAAAATTAAATATAGACTCAATGACATTCTTCACTATACATCAACATTTTCCCAGGGCCAAGTGCTTTTGTGTGCATTCACTTAGTTTTAGAACTATAGTCCAAAATAGCAGGAAGGATAACTATGAGGCATGAATTATTATTTTTATATCACAGGCAAGAAAACTTGGATCAGCAGTCCTCAAACTTCAGCATGCATCAGAATCATCCAACAAGGAGTTTATACATCATCTGGGGATATATTGGGAGAGATTCTGCATTTCTAAGAAGTTCCCAGGTGATACTGACGCTTCTTGCCTGGGGACCACTCTGAAAATCACTTCACTGTGTTAAAAGGCGTATGTGGCTTTTGCAGTGGAAATTCCTTCAGCCTAGCTAAGATGAACGCACAGTAGGAGCTTAATGTATTTCAGCTTTCTGCCCTTGCAGAGCATAAAGACATAGTAACTATAAAGACATAGTAACCATAAAGACAGTAACTAAATCATTTCAGGGGCCTTGAACACTTTCCCCCACTTTTGGATCTGCTTGTAGAACTTTCTAGTTCTTTATGTGATTGGCAAAAAGTCAGTAAAGTGAGCAAAAGAATGTAATGCCCTACAGGAACACAAATATTGGACCCTGGGTGTAGATCAATGGTTTTCAGAATTCAGTGTGCACCCTTATCTGGGTCCCATGGATTGGGGTCCAGCAGTTTTGGGTTGGGATGGGGTATCTGCTTTAAGAACCCAGATAGTTCTGATGCAGACAGTATTCCAACATGCTTTGAGAAACTCTGGCTTACAGGTTTAAGAGATGTCTGGTTGCTTTCTGATATGAGAAAAACAGTAACAATAACCACAAATATGCCTTTTCTGCAAGGACAGAAATTTTGAGCCACATCTCAGTTCAAGCTGCCTGACGGTAAGTTACTCAGACCCTGTGATTGCTTTAGGACTCAAGTGTGAAACAGATCTATATGAAAAACTCTGCAGATCTGTGCAGGACACTGGTCATTTGACTCCTTCAGACCTGGGGAGAATCAATAGGGGCAAGAGGCAGGGAGCTACCTGCCTCTCCTCCTCTACTTCCCATCCCAGCCTGCGAGCCACTAGGGTACCACATAGGATCCAAAGTGGCCAGTTAGATATTCCAGGTGGGAATCTGAATCTACAGGTGATGAGGCAGGTACTCAATGTATTAGGGAGCCTGGTGAAGTGGGGACTGTGGGGGCCGCTAAGGACCATAAGGACCTCATAGGGTGGTGGAAATGTTACCAGTTATACATCCTATGCAGATGGCTTTGGCCTGGACTGAGCTACTCTCAGTTCCAATCAGAGACTGGTTATCCAACATCTTCATAGATTCTCTGGGTGCCCACTCCCACTGCACTGCGGACTGTTGTTAAGTCATGTGTTAGTCACTAAGTCGTGTCTGCCTCTTTGCGACTCCATGGACTGTAGCCCACCAGGCTCCTCTGTCTATGGGATTTCCCAGGCAAGAATACTGGAGTGAGTTACCATTTCCTCCTCCAGGGCATCTTCCTAACCCAGATATTGAATCCATGTCTCCTGCTGGGCAGGCAGATTCTCTACCGTCTGAGCCCCCAGGGAAGCATACATTTCTAAATTCTGAACCTCTGACCTCTACATTGGAAAGGCAGGTCCACATCACCTATTTCAATTTTACATATAGGCTCTTTCTACCCATGTTATTTTGGGGGAATAATCTTTGGGGTCTCGACTGTGAAGTTAAGAGGAAGGACCCAATGATCTCTAAGGCACTTCCCAGTCCTCATGATTTCACCCGTTGAGACTTAGAATAGATGCCCTTGAGAGGGAGCTACTCTCATAGAGGAAAGAGGACCAGATTTATCATCTGGCTCTTTTCTGCAGAAGTAGAAATGGAGTTCAGATAAATGAGAGGATCAGTCTGGAATCTTCAGAAGCCGCTCCCATTTCTTCTTATAAGTTAAGCTTAGTGGCAGCTAAATAACCTCATAAACTATGAAGAAGAAACAGGATTTCCCAGCTGCCAGGGAAATCTCACAACTTTTTATCTAATACCAGCCCCTGAGCCTACCAGAAATAGGGGCAATTCTGATGGTTCTTTTCGTACAGACTACAGCATCAGCAGCTAAAGGAAAATCTACTTTTTTAGTTAAAGTAAGTAAACAAAATGCCCTTAGATGAAATTACTTTTGACAGAGATACATCTGAGTGAAATATGAACCAGCATCTCAGAATGAAAGGCAAAACCCTTCCAACTATATTCCCTGGAACCATTTAGCTCCTGGAGTCTCAGAAATAGAATGTATCTATTTGGAGTTTACTGAATGTTCAGTACTTCTTGTCTAGCATGTACCCTACAGTAAAACAGCCTTTGTTTATAAAGACCTAGGTAGTCGGGTGACTTAATGTTTGTCCTATCAAGACCTCTTGTCAAATGTTGCCTATTCGTATGATTTTCAGAGTCACAAAGACTGTCACAGGGAGAATTAATGTGGTAACAAAATCTGTAAAAATATGCAAAAGTGCACTTATACTATGGCCTTCCAAGAGTTCCTGTGGGCTCCTGAGTTCCTTTTTGGAACAAAGCCTAGGATGCATGGATGGATGGGTGTATGAATGGATAGAAGGAAAGAGGGAAGGAAGAAAGGGAGGAAGGAAGGAAGTAGATACAGGCTGGCTGACGGCACTTGTAAGGTAGGAAGGATTGATTAGCTTCTGGACTACAGAAACTATATAGGGAAAAATAAATCTTACATGGTACCTGCCCCAGGTCTCAACATAGCAAGTGTTCAATAAATACTAATGCTTTTGAATAAATGAAAAATAAAAATAATAAAATGGCCTTCAAATGATTCAGGTGCTCAAAGCACTCACTCAGTTCAGTTCAGTCGTTCAGTCGTATCCGACTCTTTGCGACCCCATGAATCGCAGCACACCAGGCCTCCCTGTCCATCACCAACTCCCAGAGTCCACCCAAACCCTTGTCCATCGAGTCGATGATGCCATCCAGCCATCTCATCCTCTGTTGTCCACTTCTCCTCCTGCCCCCAATCCCTCTCAGCATCAGGGTCTTTTCCAATGAGTCAACCCTTGACTAAAAGCCATTAAGATATGGAAGCAACCAAAGTGCCCATCAACATATCAATGGATAAAGAAGATGTGGCATGTAGACCTGATGGAATACTGCTAAACCACAAAAAGAATGAAATTCTGCCATTTGAAGCAACATGGATGGACCAAGAGAGTACTGTGAAAATGTCAGACAGAGAAAGACAAATGCTCTGTGTTACCACTTATACGTGGAATTCAGAAAATAAACAGATGAATATAACAAAAAAAATATGGGCCTCCCTGGCGGCTCAGTGGTAAAGAACCCACCTGCCAATGGAGGAGATGTGGGTTCGATCTTTGGATCGGGAAGATCCCCTGGAGGAGGAAATGGCACCCCACTCCAGTACTCTTACCTGGGAAATCCCATGGGCGGAGGAGCCTGGTGGGCTGCAGTCCAGGGGGTCACAAAAGAGCTGGACACGGCTGAGCAACGGAGCACGCACGCGACAGGAACTGAGCCCACAGGCTGCTTGGTGCTTCTCCGTCCACTCCACAGACTCCCACCGCAGGGTTTTTGCATTTGCTCTTTTTTTGACCAGGAATGCTCTTCCCTTCACATCCACAAGACCCCATTTCTTCCTCAGTCTCTTCATCTCTCTGCCTAAACACCCCCTTATTAGAGACACCCTCAGAACCAGCTCTTATAAAGCAGATCCCTTTCCTCACGCTGGCCATGCCCTTTCTTGCTCACACTGGTCTATCTTTCTCCTGCCAATACCCACTGTGCTTTTTGTTTGTTTATTAACTGTCTCCTTCCACTAAAATGTAAACTTCAAGAGAGAAGTGACTTGGATGTATTCACTGGAATCCCACGCACCAAGAACAGTCCATTAGCATAAAATAAGCATTCAAGGAGGATTTTGAGAACAAATTAAAAAGTGTTTTTTTTTTTTAAATTTCAGTCAGCATGCTTGATACTTTGTATAATGAATTACCATCTTGAAAGATTAAAAAAAAAAGAGTATTCACTGAAACCCCTTCTTAAGAATTCAGATCTTAGATAAAATTCTAATACGGCAATCTTACTTTTCAGATCAAAATATAAATTAGGTACATTCCTTTTCCAGTACTACTTATTAACAAAAGTTAAAAAGACAAAGGCCTTAAATTAGGGACATTCATTTTATGAAAACAAAATGATGCTGTGTGATTCTGTATCCAATATACATTAACAATAATTTTTGACTCAAATAATACACTTTGTGAATCTCCAAATAAATCATAGATCATGTAGGGGAAACCATAAAACAACCTCCCTGCTGTAATTTACATAATGCTTAAAAATGAGGAAACACAAGATAATGACACATGGAGAGACATTTTCGCCAGTTGAAAAACTCTGAGAAAACCTCATACCATAATGTCAGTTGTCCTGTGGGGTATTTGAAAGTCCAGAATGACTAATGTCTGTCACTTGGCCAGCCCAGGGAGAGATTAAAGTGTGGAACCCATCTGACCATAAGTTCCCTCCATCAAGAGTCCTTTTAGCTTCAGGGCCCAGCAGGAAGGCCGCTGGCAGACACATGTTCACTTAGGTGTCTTGGATAAGGTCACAGCCATGAAAAAGCCCTCTATTCCTCGCCGACAGCAGAGGGGTGAGTAAATACTCAGTTCACAATCCAAAGGCTCAAAATCACAATGAAAGGCTCCCATATCTGGGGAAATAAGCTAACAAGAGAGTCCCAGAGGGAGAAACTGGCAAGGAGCTAGAACCGGGGAGAAACTAGCTGAGTCCAGTCCTTTTACGTCTGCTGGTTTCAGGTGACATTTTGAGCAGGAACAGGATGTACTGATGATCCATGTGAGACAAAGCATCAGGTACTGTATTGTACTGTAGGTTGCTGCATAGTAAGAAGGCTTGAATAAAGTTGATGAAGCCCAAAACCCAGACAGCAGGGTCATTTTGTCTAATTCCTAATTGCACTCTTTGACATGTTTGGAAAGGGCTTCTAGAGATATGTGCTTACTTGAAGAGTGTTCAGTCACAGATGGCTGCACTAAATCTCATGCAGCAATGCAATATTTTGAAATGGCATGCCCTACTATGAAATTGATGACATTTGCCTTTAGCTGGGTAAACTTCAATGAACTCTTCTAACTCCATTTTGGAAAAGCCAGACTTTCATACTGAATTTGAGATTTTGTCCAATAAACTCACTAATTTATTGTACCAAATGGCTTTTGTTGGGAGCACAACACTTTTTCACTCTGTGCATTAAGCTAGCCATTGAAAGACTAAGAAGAAATATAAGCTTAAGTAACATAAATTTAATATCAATTCATGCCTATTGTATGGCACAGGGAACTCTGCTCAATATTTTGTAATAATGTAAATGGGAAAAGAACTTGAAAAAGAATAGATGCATAAATCACTGAATCACTTTGCTGTACATCTGAAACTAACATAGCATTGTTAATCAACTATGTTTCAATATAAAATAAAAATTAAAGAAATATAAATATAGTACCAATCCAGCAGAAATCTCACTTTGCTGACAAAGGCCCATCTATGTCAAAAGCTATGGTTAAAACTATGGTTTAACCATAGTCAAAGCTATGGTTCTTTCAGTAGTCACATACAGATGTGAGAGTTGGACAAAAAAGAAGGCTGAGCACCAAATAATTGATGCTTCTGAACTGTGGTGCTGGAGAAGACTCTTGAGAGTGCTTTGGACAGTAAGATCAAACGCGTCAATCCAAAAGGAAATCAACCCTGAATATGTATTGGAAGGACTGATGCTGAAGTTGAAGCTTCAATACATTGGCCACCTGATGCGAAGAGCCAACTCATTGGAAAAGACCCTGATGCTGGGAAAGATTGCAGGCGGGAGGAGAAGGGGAGGACAGAGGATGAGATGGTTGGATGGCATCACTGACTCAATGGACACATTGAGTTTGAGCACACTCCAGGGGATGGTGAAGGACAGGGAGGTCTGGAGTGCTGCAGTCCAGGGGGTCACAAAGAGTCGGACATGACTGAGCAACTGAACAACAGTAACAAATACCAATCCAGACAGCTTTTGTTCATCTGGGGCTTCCTAGGTGGCTCAGACGGTAAAGAATCTGCCTGCTAATGTAGAGCTGGGCGATTATACAATGTGGGTGAAGAAGTTAAAAATGACAAAACCAAAAGAGCTGGTCAAGCTGGCACTGTTGGAAGGGTCCCTTAGTTATTAATAGGTGGAGAGAACCACAGTGCGGTCAACATAATTGTCACACTTTTCTTTACACTTCAATATATATACACTTTCTATATGCTGAAGTATCTGCTGGGAACCTGAAATACGCCGGTTTTCATTGAACTGTGAGGTATTAACAATTGTCACATTTCATCTTCCCGAATCTGTATCAAGTCAAATCTTCCCTCCCTCATCATGGTTTCCCTCTTGCCCTGAGAAACATTTTCATGCTAGTCAAGGAGTTGTATTTTGTCAGGCTGCTGACACAGCCCGGGGGAAATATCTTTGAGTGCTGCGCCAAACACACACCCCAACTCCAGCCTGCAGCCTTCCAGTCTACGGTGAACAGGTCAGGGGCTATCTTTCAGATGACCAACTGCCAGTTCCCCTTTCATCAAAAAGAAAGTCAAATGTAGGGCACTGCGTGTGCCGGAAGTTTTCAGAGGCACAGAAGGAAGAGCCTTTGGTCTGGGGAGTTTGGTGGAGTTGGAATTTGAGAGAAAATTACGCAGCACAGGGGCCCATGATTACAGGTATACCAGATTATTTTTTTCTGTGCAAAGTAAAAGACATAAAATTCCCCGGCTAGTTGTCCCCAGCAGTGGTAAGATCCAGAGAAAGGCAGGAGGAGCCTTCTAGATCACTGATTTGTATAAGAAGTGGAGTTCTTCATGTGGACTCAATGCACCAGTATTAATACGGAATCTGCCCAAACTATTTGGATTTAATGGTATTTTCAGGGCCTACTTCTTCTTTCCCTTGAAAGTTATAAAACTTCAGTTACAGTATTTGGATTGGGATGGTGACGGGGCCACGTGTATAGGGACCAGAGTTTTGGGATTCGATAGCATACCTATGCATTTGTGTTTCCTCTGATTTTAATTTGGGATAAAGGCACTCAGTTTCCCAGAGCAGTGGAAGACTAGGGTGGCAGGGCTGGGCGAGGTCTGTCTCATGGGAAATAATGCTCATCACTGCCAGCATTTAGAAGGGCAATGCAGAGCAGTCAATTTCAGTTGGTCTCAGCATTATTTGTTCACATTACTGATTGGGGGATCTTTACAGAATCTAATACCTATTGCTGCTGGTGGTGTGGTTTAGTTGCTAAGTCATGTTCGACTCTTGCAACCCCAACCTGTTGCCCACCAGGCTCCTCTGTCCATGGGGATTCTCCAGGCAAGAATACTGGAGTGGGTTGCCATTTTCTTCTCCAGGGGATCCTCCCGACCCAGGAGTTGAACCCAGGTCTCCTGCACTGCAGGCAGATTCTTTACCAACTGAGCTACAAAGTGAGTGAAGTCACTCAGTCATGTCTGACTCTGTGACCCCATAGGCTGTAGCCTACCAGGCTCCTCTGTCCATGGAATTTTCTAGGCAAGAGTACTGGAGTGGGTTGCCATTTCCTTCTCCAGGGGATTTTCCCGACCCAGGGATCAAACCTGGGTCTCCTGCTTTGCAGGCAGACGCTTCACCTTCTGGGCCACCAGGGAAGCCTTAAACACCTATGGCTAGCTATTTGTTACGTAAGTGAATACTGAAATATGTTTGGATAAGAAAAGACATATTAATATGTCTCCGGTCAATGAGTTGTTTATTGATTCTCTGCAGACAATGCCACATTGCTGGAACCCAGGGACCTCTCCCACGGTCTGCGCCTCCTCCCATCCATGGGTCTCCATGCTCTGAGCTTCAGTTTTCTGATCTTCATGTGACAATTTCAGGACTTGCTCCCACTACCTCACAGAACTGTGAATATCACATGTGATAATGGGTTGAGAGAGTATTGTGTAATTGTTGAGCAAATTGCAGCAGTTAAGCTCTTGGACCATCCTGAGGTGTGGAGCATAGAGAATGTGCTGAGTAATTAAACCTCCCTGGCGATCACCTAACCCCATCTTTGCTCTGGTGTAGAAAGGTCCTCCAACCAACCGGTGCGTAACCGTGAAATGAGATTGACTAGCTTGAGAGCCAACGTCTTCCTCTTCCCTGTCCTTATTTATTCCAAAGCAGAGTCTTTCAACATGGGTACTACTGACATTTCCACCAGATAATTATTTGCTTTGGGCGGGTGGGGGAGATGCTGTCCTCTGTGATGCAAGATTTTACCAGCATCCCTGACTTCCCAGGAGATGTCATCAGCACCATCTTCTCAAACTGTGACATACAGAAGTATTTCCAAACAGTGCCTGGGGAGAGGGGCAAAGTCACCCTGGGTAACTCACGGCTCTGAAGGAATGTCATGATTTAGGAGCAAAATGGGCACAAGGTGGAGGTCGTGAGGGAAGGAATCCAGCAGATTTTCAAAGTATTTAATTATTTTCACATATCTTCAAATTTACCTTTATAAGATAACCTATTCTGCATTTTAAACTGGTTATTTGGCAGTTCACTGGAACTCGAATGAGAATTAGCATTTTAATAAATCACAAAGTGAGAGTGAGGCCATTGGGTTCAATATAATCCCTTACAGACAGTTACTTCCTGCATCTGGATTTTCCTGCTATAAAGCGATGCTTCATGCACACAGGATATAATTGGCGTTTTGTGAGCCAACAGCTCTTATTGTTCCGTTTCGGATTGGTTCCTCCATGCTACAACCTATGTGTGAGAGCGGCAGCAAGACTGTCTACATTCACACTTCAGACTCTTTTCCATCATGGTTTATTACAAGATTGTGAATATAGTTCCCTGTGCCTCACAGTAGGTCCTTGTTGTTTATTTTGCATATAGTAGTTTGTATCTGCTAATCTCAAGCTTATTACTCTTTCCCTTCCTTTTTCCTCTTTGGTAACCACAAATTCGTTTTCTGTCTGTGAGCCTGTTTTTATTTTGTAAATAAGTTCATTCGTATCATTTTCCTAGATTCCACATATAAGCAGTGTGATACAACATACATTCTGACTTGGTTCACTTAGTATGAGAATCTCTGGGTCCATCTTTGTTGCTGCAAATGGCATTATTTCGTTCTTTATCATGGCTAATATTCCATCATACATAGGTCCTACATCATCTTTATTCATTCATCTGTTGATGGACACTTAGGTGGCCTCCACATCTGGCCTATTGTAAACAGTGCTAACACTTGGGTACAGGTGTATGAGTGGGTGTTCTTATTCGCTCAGTCATGTCTAACTCTTTGCAACCCCATGACTGCAGTCCTCCAGGTTCCTCTGTCCATGGGATTCTCCAGGCAAGAATACTGGAGTGGGTTGCCATTTCCTGCCTCAGGGGATCTTCCTGAACCAGGGATCAAACCTGCGTCTCTAGAACCCACTGCACTGGCAGGCAGATGCTTTACCACTGCACCACCTGGGGACCCATATGAGGTGCTCACAAACAGGCCTGAATAAACCACCTCCCCCCAGGATTTCACAGACTGTGGGAAAAACAGGTATGCAACAGACTTTTGCAATATGGTATTAGAGACATTTATGACAGAAGTAAGCGAAAGATGCAAAGTATATGTAGAAGACTTGGGCTGGGGGCTGGGGCGGCTTAGCAAAAGTGTTGAATGACAGTCAAAGCTGCAGAGAAGTCCAGTAGCAACAAGGATCGTACTGGGCTCAATAGTGTCCTCCCCAGATTCACGTCCACCTGGAACTTCTTGTTGGTGATTTGACTTGGAGGCAGAGTCTTGGCAGATATAATGAGTTAAGTGAAATTTAGGTCACCCTAGATTAGGGTGAGCCCTAAATACAATGACTGATGTCCTTATGTAAAAAGGCGCATGAAGACATAAGCACGGACAGAGGGGAGAAGGCCAGATGAAGCTGGAGGTGGAGACTGGGGTGCAGAATCCACAAGCCAAGGAACACGAAGGATTGCAGGCCACCAGCAGACAGTAGGAGAGCGTCAGGGCTCAGATGTGTCCTCAGAAGCTCTGGAAAGAGCCACCAAGTGACACACAAGATTTAAGACATCTGGCTCCAGAACGGCGAGGGAATGCACTCCTGTTGTTTAAAGCCACCCCGTTTGTGGTCATGTTTTACACCCCCTGAATGAAAATAACATGGTTTCCCAGGTGCCTCAGTGATAAAGAATCTGCCCGCCAATGCCAATGCAGGAGACACAGATTCCATCGCTAGATCAGAAAGATCCCCTGGAGAAGGAAATGGCAACCCATTCCAGTCTTCTTGCCAGGAAATTCCATGGACAGAGGAGCGTGGTGGGCTACAGTCCATGGTGTTGCAAAGAGTTGGACACAACTGAGCAGCTAAACACGGAAAGTAATACAGGGACCAAGACGAACTTTGCCTCTAGTCATCCCACAGCAAAGTATTCCAAATAAAAGGGAGAATTTTCCTACATTATACATGACAGTCCTTACTTTACTAAACGAGAGACACAATTTATCACTGTCCCAGTATTTTTGTCTGTTTGTCCTCAATTTATATCGACAGAAAATAATTAATATAAGAGCTCGCCTCAAGTAGCCTAAACTATGGCAGGTCTTTACTTCTGCCTTTTTTTCCAAAAATTTTCCTAGCACGTGTGATGACAACCTAATATAGACTATGATTCATATGTCTAAGGAAGCAGCTGGTCATATTGTATGGAGCTACAGTTATTCACCATCATTACATTTGAGAATCCACTAGGGAGCTGTTTTAAATACCAATGCTAGAAGGCGGATCCTTGGAGATCCTGATTTAATTAGTCTGGTGTGATACTAGGTCATACTGCCTTTTTTTTTTTTAGGGCTCCCCAGAATTTCAAAAATGCAGCCTGGGTTGAAAATACAAAGCAAAGGTTTTCTAGATAGAAGCTGATACATTGCAGCCAAGTATATTAAATGACTGTCTGATGGAACTAAATTGAGAGTACAAATAAAATCCAAGAATAAGCTCTACATGTGTGTTCACATTTTACTAAATCTCTGTTACACACTCATGTAATATTTTACCCCAATATGATTTTGATAGAAACTGGGGAAAGTTTAAAAAAAAAAAAAAAAAAGGCATGTGACCTGAGCCAGAGAGATAGCAATATTATTAATCTGGGGACAGTTGGGGGTAAAGTGGTCCTCCCAGAGATGTAGAAATAAGAGATGGAAATTTAAAAGCAGTAATAACTGTTATGGCCATGTTAGCCTTTTGGGACAAACCTCTCCAGAGTAAGCCATTAATTACAAAGAAGAGAAAAACGGTCACTTTTGTTACCAAATGTGTTCTTCTAGAAATGACTGTCTTGCCTTTTTGTATTTTAAGTGTGGATTTAAAATTTAAGTGTCTTATTACACGATGGGATACTTTTGAATACAAAATTGAGAATAGAATATTGAATACAAAAATGACAGCCTCAAATACCTTTCTCATTTTCCTCTGTGATGCCCCCATTTATATTTTTAGTGTTTTTACAATTTTGAGGAACGCACGGCTGTTTCTGGGGCTTCTCAGGTGGCACTAGTGGTAAAGAACCCATCTGCCAGTGCAGGAGACCAGGAGACACAGGTCCAGCCCCTGGGCGGGGCCCATCCCCTGGAGGAGGGCACGGCCACCCACTCCAGTGTTCTTGCCTGAGAATCCCACTGGACAGAGCAGTCTGGCAGGCTACAGTCCCTGGGGCTGCAGAGTCAGACGCAAGTGAAGCCACCCAGCACGCGCTGTTGTTGCTAACACAGACATCAACAGAAGCCGTAAAAGTCAGCAACCTGTAGGCATTTGGTGTAAGCAGAAAAGTCTCTAGAGGCACAAAAGATAAAATGTCTGTTTTTAAAATCATACATCCTAAAAAATTTTTACTCCAAAAAGAGTGAATCAAACATTAAATATGTGCTAAATAACCATATGAACTATTAGGAAGAAAAGGTTGTAGAAAATGTATGTATGTCGAAGCTTTTAACTTCTCTGAGTTTTCCAAAATTCATGATGGCAGAATAACTTAGAAATGGTTGAGTTTGACCATACATTTTGTCCAAACCATTTGCTAGAGACTAATTGATGTTGATGTTCAAAATAAGCGATTAGTGATTTTCCCATCTTTGCTATATATTCATATCTCTATCTAATCACAGTACATGTTATTAAAATACCATAAAGGTACTCAAATATTTTAACTAGAATATTAGTTAGTATTTATCAGTGGGACTTAAGCAAATATTTGAACAATACACGAAAGTTTAAATTTTATCCAATTACTAATAAAATAACTATCATATTAAAGTATTAGCCTGAAATACTGATTTTACTCCTATTCTCTACCTCAGAGTTGTGCGTAGTT
Source organism: Tragelaphus eurycerus (assembly GCA_935064755.1). NCBI lineage: Eukaryota > Metazoa > Chordata > Mammalia > Artiodactyla > Bovidae > Tragelaphus > Tragelaphus eurycerus. The sequence goes on from CAKXYN010000059.1 coordinate 6,040,309, forward strand.
AAATTATTAATGATACAAAACATCTCCCTCTAATTATTTTTTGGATGAATTTTCTGTAACTATAAGAAAGAGATGTAGTCACATATGGATAAATGATAACTTTGGAATTGCAGTCAAAAATACTAAGAAGCTTAAAAATACTGAAGTGACTCAATGTAATGGTTAGATATTAACTTGCTTTAAACTTTTTTTTCCTGATCTGGAGAACCCAGATAGAATATACTACTTTTTAAAACAACCAAATCAATAGTATCAAAAGATAAAGTCCAGTGTGCCAGAAACATTATTTAGAATCAAATAATGGTAAAGAACCGACTATAAAGGAACTTACTGAGAAAATATACAACACAGAGGAGGAAACAGACACAGATTTAAAACTACTTGAAAATTAAACAATACATCAAAAGTACTTTCAAACTGCCAATACGGCATTTGTTGAGTCTATGGAATTTAAGGGGGCTTCCCAGGTGGCGCAGTGGTAAAGAACCTGCCAGCCAGTGCAGGAGATGTAAAGAGATGTGGCTTTGATCTCTGGGTCAGGAAGACCCCCTGGAGAAGGGACTGGCAACCCACTCCAGTATTCTTGCATGGAGAATCCATGGACAGATGAGCCTGGTGGGCAACAGTCCATGGGGTCGCAAAGAGTTGGATACAACTGAGCTCTGGCTTGCGCGCACACGCATGCACACACACACACACACACACACACACACACGGAATTTTAGAAGATGCTTAGAAGTTCATAAACATCTCAATATACCTATAGTGAAAAAGGATGCATTGGAGAAGGAAATGGCAACCCACTCTAGTGTTCTTGCCTGGAGAATCCCAGGGACAGGGGAGCCTGGTGGGCTGCCGTCTATGGGGTCGCAGAGTCGGACACGACTGAAGCGACTTAGCAGCAGCAGCAGCAGTGTAAATCAACATGACTCTTCATGATGAAAGACGCAAGCCTCCAAAGGCTTAACTTCCAAAGGTAGTATATTTCATTTGCATATATATTAATAGTACATTAGCATTCTATCTCTACAGACACAATGCACTTCAAGAAAGCCTCAGAAAATACACTGAAGCTAATAAGACACATGATGAAAGGTTAATTTAACACGTTACAAGGCTTTAATTATTTAATGTGATAGATGGCCCTTTTTTCCAAGTACTGACCTGGAAGAAAAGATTTCTCCCCAAAATGGTTAGGCTAAAAATCAACATAACAGCATGAGTAGATAATTATCATCTATGTAAGTCTATTCATGCTACCAAAAAGAAAACTTTGAACATGACACAGAGAAGTTCTTTGAAATTATATTGACCAAGAATTTTGGACTTTAGACAAATAAACATCTTGCTTTTTACTCAATCAGAGCTGTTGTAGTAGTGAACATTTATTTGGTCCCCAACATACAACTAGCTCGGACGCTAAAGCAGCAGCCAGCAATGCAGGAGAAACAGGTTTGATCCTTGGGTCAGGAAGATCCCCTGGAGAAGGAAATGGCAACCGACTCCAGTATTCTTGCCTAGAGAATTCCATGGACAGAGGAGCCTGGGGGGCTACAGTCCATGGGGTTGCAAAGAGTTGGACACAACGTGTAACAGATAGCCCGGTTCTCTGAAATGTGAACTTAAGGAATGGGCTGACAGAACATTTTCATGTAGAACACTCAAAATCTCTTCAACTTGAGTTTTATGAAACTAGGGATTCTACATATTTGATTTTAACTTCCGTTTTCAAGACATTTTAATGGTTTTCAAACTAAGAATATACATAGTTTAAAGGGAAGCAGCTTAAAAAACAAAACACACTCTTACATACAAGGTAAGTACTTGTACCTTTTTGACTTTGCACCTATGTTGATTAAATATTAATATTATCATACAGATAAAATTTAATGCTTGCCTTTGAGACATTTCAATAAAATGTAGTAAGAAAGAAATAATACATTTGAATGAAGTCGCATCAACAGTCCCAAGGAAGGACAGACATTACTGTTATAGAGCAGGGATTATTGGATTGACAAGGACCCTGGGGATGCTCTTTAGACCAGAAACAGCCTGGATACATTATGAGAAGCCTTCAAGGAACTAAGCCACTGAAGAGTGGAAGAATTTTTTTAGCTGCACAATCTAGCAGCCAATTCATTGTTATTGGCTAATTAGTCCTCCATGGTTTGATATAATTAACACGGAGTAATTTTTCGGAGGATAAAGAAAATATATCTCATATTGCTTGACATAGTTGTACATTTGGAATTGTTGTTTAGCTGCTAAGTTGGGTCCGACTCTTTAGTGACTCCATGGACTGTAGCCCACCAAGCTCCATCTGTCCATGGGATTTCCCAGGCAAGAATATTGGAGTGGGTGGTCATTTCCTTCTCCAGGCGATCTTCCTGACCCAGGGATTGAACCCAGGGATTGAATCCATCTGCATTGGCAGATGGATTCTTTGCTGCTGAGCCACCAGGGAAATTCCGAATAGTCTGTCTTTAAACCATGATACCAGGACAGAACTTTCTATGTTGCAGAGACGACTCTACATTTTGGGGTGGGTGCCCTCTTCATTTCCTCTCCTCTCAGGATAGAGAGGTTCTGGCTTCTCTAAGTACTTCCCATTTATCCCTGGCTGAAAGTTGTGAAACTTTCTATTAATTAACTTTTAATTCTAATTAGCAAGTTTAAGATAATGACAGGATTAAATTGTCACACACACTGCAACCCAAGTAGGGCTGATGTAAAACAGGTAAACTATGTCACTTAATGAAGCAATATTAAGGCAAAAGAATCCACAAATAACTCAAGTTCAGAGACACAAATTCATTGTAGCATTAAAGTTAGAAAACAGGAATTTCCTTTTATTAGATTTTGGAAAGAAGCCTGTGAGGGGGTATTGCTTGTAGAGTCAAGGATAATTTTCCTACATAGAGAGGAAAAAGGGGGCTCACTGGAGACCCCAAATTACAGACTATTCTTGTGGTGGTGGTGCTTCCGTCGCTAAGTCATGTCCAACTCTTGCGACCCCAGGGACTGTAGCCCGACAGACTCCTCTGTCTGCAGGATTCTCCAGGCAAATACTGGAGTAGGTTGCCATTTGCTTCTCCAAGGGACCTTCCTGACCCAGGGATCAAACTCAGGTCTCCTGCATTGCAGGTGGATTCTTTACCGACTAAGCAATGAGGGTAGGCCACAGACTATCCTTAAATAATTATTAGTTTTTATAATGTCTATTCATTGTTGGTTTCTAGGGGCTTCATGAAGCCATTGTCTTAGATTAAGGCAAGGTTTGACAAGTGTTACACTTTGGTAATTTTTGTCTGGCTTTGAGGCCAGTATTTACTGGCTTACTCCCTTCCATTAGTGAAGAGGAGGGTGATATCCTCCAGTTTACATCACTGTATGTTCTGCATTTTCCTTTTTGCACACCAAAAGACAAGGATTTAAAACTCAGCATAATGCTTTCAAACATATTGGATCATAAAACATTTAATACAGGGAAATCCTTTCAACATTCTCTGGCCCACTTTCTTCATTTCACAGATGAGTAATCAGACGTTCTCAGAGAGGATGCTATTTGCCCAAGGTCACTTGGCTGATAGGAAATCTAATTTGCAACTAATGACAAATGTACGCTCTTCCACACAAGCACTTGTGGACTTTTTTTTTTTTTTTGGCCAGTGAAATAGGTAAACACAATTTCATAAAACCTGCAGATAAACAGAAACAGAGAAGAAGAACTAATATGTTGGAGAAGATCAAATCAAAGTTCAAAAGTATGCTGGCAACTGAGAGTGATGAGAAAAAATGACAAAGTAAGATTTAATAGAAAATCAGTGTAAAGTCCTCCTTTAAATTGATCATAGCTGTGCAGACCCCACCCAGTTCTAGTTATAGAAAGGAGAGCATCAATCTCAAGAAGAGTTCATGCCAAAAAGACTGTGGTCAGACAGACTAGGTTAAATGAACCTCATCAATACAAACTAATGTCCACCTCAGTGAAGGCAGTAGTCCTACCGCATTCGTCTGGAGGCAGAAGACTTGTGCCAAAGTTCTAACTCTGCCCCAAATGTGACTTTTATCTGAGAGTCATCTGTAGTGATTTTTTAAAATGTATGCCATCCCACTCAAGTGGCACCATATTTATTTTATCCTCTCATATATCCCAGGATTTTCTACTGTGCTTGGCATATAGTAGGTATTCAATAAATACTTGTGGAGTCGATTGTTAAGGTATGTGACTTATCCTTTCTGAGCCTTGGTTTCCTCACTTGTAAAATGAAGACCCTACAGTTGTTGCTGTACATGTATAATAAGAGAACATGTGGAAGTGCTTTAGAAACTCCAAAGTGCTATAAATAAATAAGTGATTACTGCTACTACTGATCAGTTCAGTTCAGTTCAGTGGCTTAGTTGTGTCTGACTCTTTGTGATCCTATGGACTGCAGCACGCCAGGCTTCCCTGTCCATCACCAACTCCTGACGCTTACTCAAACTCATGTCCATTGAGTCAGTGATGCCATCCAACCATCTCATCCTCTGTCCTCCCCTTCTTCTCCCACCTCCAATCTTTCCAAGAATCAGGGTCTTTTCCAATGAGTCAGTTCTTTGCATCAGGTGGCCAAAGTATTGGAGTTTCAGCTTTAGCATCAGACTTTCTAATGAATATTCAGGACTGATTACCTTTAGGATTGACTGCTTTGATACATGCTACCAATGATGTGTAAAGAAGCAAACAATTTAGCCTGGAAAATTCAAGGTTAGTGAAATGGTATTGCTGCCTCCAAATAATTAATAAATATTAAAAGGGCTTCCTAGGTGGCTCAGTGGTAAAGAATCCACTTGCAACTCAGGAGACACAGGTTCGATCCCTGGGCCAGGAAGACCCCACGTGCTGCTGTGCAACTAAGCCCACGTGCCACAACTACTGAGCCTGTGCCCTGGAGCCCGTGAGCGGCACCTACTGAGGCTTGCATGCCCTGGAACCAAGAGAAGCCACTGCGATGAGAAGCCTGAACCCTGCAACTGAAGACTAGCCTCTGCTTGTCACAACTAGAGCAAGGCTGTGAGCAGCAACAAAAACCCAGCACAGCCATAGACAAACGAACACAAACAAAATCTAAATGGTTAATTTTTTAAAAAACGGGTGGAGTGGCTTAAAGAATAGAGCAACCTGGTGGTAGACTGGGATAGGAGACTTCAAGAGACCCATGCTGAAGCAAGCCCAATTCATCACCTAAGCGCAGTGTTTTGCTTGGCTTTTACACACATTTATTGTGGCCAAAGGGGCTGAAGAAGATTCTGTTGGTTCTGAAGCCTTGTCCACTCCTATCTCTGGCCACTCTCTGACACTACCATTGGAGGTTAATATGGATGATAGAGTGATTCATACACTGGGCAAGAGAGTGCACTTTTGAACTCCAAGGTCACATCCAGTTGCTCCTGGATATACTAAAAACTGGAGTATACTTTTAGTTGGAGAAACTAAAAAGTTTTAATTTGGTGATGCATGCATGAGCTTAAAAAGGACTGGAGAAAAGGGCTACAGAATCCTCTTTTTGCTTCCCGGTGACAGAGAAAATAAAATTTAAACAATAATTTATATTGGCTACACGTCCCACCTTCCAAGAAAAAAAATCACTATATAGAATTCTATATAGGAGATAAATACATTATATCAATATATAAACATGAGAGTTTGTATATATAATATACATACATGCAAACCACACATACATATAATACTGTTATATAGGCCCATTATCTAATTCATATATTTCATCTTGGCACTTATGTGAACTTAGTGTTCAAGTGCATTAACCCCCAGAAAACTCTTAGCAAATTGATGAACCATGAATCCACTTAGAATCTGTCTTCTCCACTAGAAAAAGAAAAAAAAAAGCGTGTTTTCAGAAAAACATTTGGCCCAAAGATAATATAAGGGAAAGCTTTTCCCATTTAAATAGCTGCTATTTTTATAAATGGAACCAAATCAACTTCTCCATAAGGAGAAAACACACTTGCAAGGAGCTGAGAAATTCTGGGAGGCTGAGGGGAGGGAAGGTGGAATGTGGAGTTGCCAAGGAGTTTTTCTTACATTTAAGCAAAACAAATCTTAGGGTGAAATAAGACAGAGGCACTGAGACTTGTTTCCTTGCCTCTGTGTAGATTAGAATAGCAAGGGCAGAAGTCTTAAGGGAGGACAAAGATACTGGGGAAAATGTACAGTTTATGCCTAAAGGATTTCATGGAAGTCGTCAGGTAACGTAAAATGAAATTGGAGAGGCACAGAGGCTGTGTTCCCCTTGATGCTAGTATGTGCTTTCATCTGATATTAATAGTGTCCAAGCTGAGGGGGAAAAGCATCTTTACCTTTTGCAGTGACTCCTTGCCACCAACTTATGCACATAAGCTAGAATGCTCGGGTCACATACACAAGCCTCTCAAGTAGAAACACTGTATTCTAAGGACAATTATAACATACCTGGCATGGCAATATTTTTCCAGGATGCTGGAAAGTTCACAAAAGCATTATATAATTCCCTGAAATGAAAAACCAGCCCAAGCAGCAGGGACTGCCTCCTGAACAGAATTCTGTTTTCTTATTGGCAAGACACATTTGGCACTTCCATCAATAGAGATGAAAATTAAGCCCGGGAATCCAGAAGAGACATCTCAGACCTCAAAGCTTTCCATCACTATCAGTGGGAATATCAGAAGGCAGTTTTCTTTTTGCATCATTTCTCTCTCTGAGTGAAAGCCAGTTATTTAAGTGCATTTGTCGGTTAATCAGTCAGAACCTGAAGATATTACAATTTAGGATTGTGCTCGAGAAACATCGTTGTCCTGTGAAATACCAAAATGAAAATTGCTTGGTGTTATTCTGGCCATCTTCGTTCGAAGCCACAATTATTAGGATTCTTTCTCAAGGGCAGAATCCGGGGAGCCCACAGGTCATCATCAGAGTTTATTTTCTCCTGGAGCTTGCCATTCAGGGACTTCATTTTCACTTTGGAGATATTACAGTAAATCCCCTCCCAATTTCTACAAATCAGTATCTGATCTCAGCTGGCAAAAGGGCAGCTTTCAAGCTAACTTCTTCCACATGTGCAGAAGGCCACAGCTGCAGTTATAGACACTGAAAGCTGAGAAGAGCTGAAGGAGAATCCAGTCCCTAAACAAACCCTGTGCTTCTTCAAAGCACATCCTTGTGTCAAGTTACAGTCAAGGCAACATGTCCTAAAGCTACGTGTCCGGGTGCCCTCCTGGTAGCTCCTGTGCTCTACCAGCCTCAAGACCTGCAATACTTCTCCCCGTGAAGTACCTGGAATTAGATGCCAAAGAACAAGGCTAGTGAGTAAACAGTGGGTTCCAACTTCTTCCCCAATCAGCTCAATGGCCAGGTCATTGCAAATATCTCAGATCGTTCTCCTGAGTCCAAATGCTGCCAGAGGAAGTGTGAGAGAATGGACATGGCCCTTCCTATCTACACACTATCATAGAGAGTCAGCCACGCTTGGAGGAAGAAAGTGATAAAAAAGAAAAAATATGTTGGTTCAGAGACATCACTTTGCCAACAAACATCCGTATGGTCAAAGCTATGATCTTTCTAGTAGTCAAGCACGGATGTAAGAATTGGACAATAAAAAAGGCTGAGCACTGAAAAATCGATGCCTTTGAACTGTGGTGCTGGAGAAGACTCTTGAGAGTCCCTTGGACAGCAAGGAGATCAAACCAGTCAATCCTCTAGGAAATCAACCCTGAATATTCATTGGAAGGACTGATGTTAAAGCTGAAGCTCCAATACTTTGGCCACCTAATGAAAAGAGCTGACTCATTGGAAAAGACCCTGATGCTGAGAAAGACTGAGGGCAAGAGGAGAAGGGGGCAAGAGAGAATGAGATGGTTGGATGGTAACACCAACTCAGTGGACATGAGTCTGAGCAAACTTCAGGAGATGGTGAAGGACAGGAAAGCCTGGGGTGCTGCAGTCCATGGAGTTGCAAAGAGTTGGACATGACTGAATGATTGAACAACAACAAATGTGTTGGTCCATGAGTCACCAAACTTCCACAATTACTTTAAATCAACAAGCTAGAGAGATGATTGGAACAGTAGAACAAGGCAAACAGCCTTCTCTCTGAAAAGAGAGTACTGACCACAAACTCCATCCATCTCACACTTAGAAACCCAGCACTGTTCTTTTTTTTTTTTTTTTTTTGCCTCATGTTCTTTATCTTATCTTCATCTAACTTGTAACTTCCCAGAGTAGAGCATCACTGTTGACAGTTTCTCTTCCACTGAGATTTCTCTAGATGAGAGCCCTTGGTTTGTTACAAAAGGATTTGTTCTGCCCTAGTGAATGAAGGAAGCATAGTCATTAAGAGGGATCATTTGCTCAAATGCCAATCTTGGTTAGACAGTCGTAATATCATAATTGGCAAGATTCAGAAACTGATGTGAGACCAGCGTAACCATGTTACACTCCAGGGCTGTCACCAAGGAGCCAGGCTGACATCTGAATTTAGCTGACACTGTTTGCTTGATTTGAGGCTGCTTTTCCATTGTGTCTCTAACTGCAAAGGAGAATGACTCCCTGAGGGAAACCTTTGGGATATTGCAAGTGCGTAAACATCTGGGATTCAAATCCCTTTCAATTACATTCATGATCTACTATGTGCAGGAGGAAGTTTTGAGTCTAAAATAACATTAATTTAGTCTCAAGGTTAGAGAGAGAGGTTTCAGACTTCCTCTCAACCTCAGATGCTCTTTAGAACCCCAGAGGGGAAAAATCTATATGCATTCTGTAATGAAACTGTGATTAGACATGTGAAGGGAACCGCATCCTTGAGCTGCTTGGTGAGAGTAGCTGATAAATCAAATGGCTATGATGCTTGCTTCCATAAATCAGGAAAGAGAGTTCAGGAGGTCAAATGATTGACTTCAAAAGTGGCTGTAAGATGTTATTCTACCTAAGAGCAACTGCCTGCCCACACTGACAGAACCATCAGATAGAGTTAAATTGGGTTGGTCCTTTACAATCTCGATTGTACTTTTTCGACTTAAAACTCTCCATTGCTATTAGCTAAGCCAATCTTTCCTCCACTTCTTACCAGTACTACCCACATCATGTGAATATTACAGCCCCGCTTCACCATGGTTCTCCTTGTGTGAGCAATTCCCCAATCAGAAAGCCTAAGCCATCAGCAACTGGCCTAAGCTAGCAGCCAATGCTCTTTCACGCCATTCCTACAGGTAGCCTCTTCCAACAGGCAGGCCAACCTCTTTGCTGATCACTGACCTTAACTGATGATACACTCACTGACATGTCTTGGCATCTACTTATGCTCTGCTAGAGCTTCTTTGTGGCTCAGCTGGCAAAGAATCCACCTGCAATGCTGGAGACCTGGGTTCAATCCCTGGGTTGGGAAGATCCCCTGGAGAAGGGAAAGGCTCCCCACTCCAGTATTCTGGCCTGGAGAATTCCATGGACTGTATAGGCCGTGGGGTCACAGACATACACGACTCACGACTTTCACTTTCATTTTCACTGGTGGTTGGCGGTTTGGTGGTTTAGTCACTAAGAGTCGTTTCCGACTCTTGCGAACCCAAGGACTGTAGCCTGTCAGGATCCTCTGTCCATGGGATTCTCCAGGCAAGAATACTGGAGTGGGTTTCCATTTCCTTCTCCAGGGGATCTTCCCAACCCAGGAATCAAACCCGGGTCTCCTGCATTGCAGGCAGATGATTTACCAACTGAGCTATAAGAGTACTACTCATCCCATTATCTTTATATATTATTAAAGAATCCTTTGAAAGGGCCAGAGACAGCAGTTGGGGCCTAACGTCAGGCAGACAAAAATGTCATTTGTACATATTAATAATAATAAAAGTTCCTTCCTAACTTAGAAATCAGGACATGGCTTCACTACAGTGAAAGAAAGAATAGCAGACCCAGTACTCAAAGACTTAAAGAACTTCAGCTGTTTCACCTTTTTTCAGGGACTAATAGATGGGGAAACAGTGGAAACAGTGTCAGACTTTACTTTTCGGGGGCTCCAAAATCACTGCAGATGGTGACTGCAGCCATGAAATTAAAAGACGCTTACTCCTTGGAAGGAAAGTTATGACCAACCGAGATAGCATATTCAAAAGCAGAGACATTACTTTGCCAACAAAGGTTCGCCTAGTCAAGGCTATGGTCTTTCCTGTGGTCATGTATGGATGTGAGAGCTGGACTGTGAAGAAGGCTGAGCGCTGAAGAATTGATGCTTTTGAACTGTGGTGTTGGAGAAGACTCTTGAGACTCCCTTGGACTGCAAGGAGATCCAACCAGTCCATTCTGAAGAAGATTAGCTCTGGGATTTCTTTGGAAGGAATGATGCTGAAGCTGAAACTGCAGTACTTTGACCACCTCATGCAAAGAGTTGACTCATTGGAAAAGACTCTGAGGCTGGGAGGGATTGGGGGTGGGAGGAGAAGGGGACGACAGAGGATGAGATGGCTGGATGGCATCACCGACTCAATGGATGTGAGTTTGAGTGAACTCCGGGAGATGGTAATGCACAGGGAGGCCTGGCATGCTGAAGTCCCTGGGGTCACAAAGAGTCAGACACGACTGAGCAACTGAACTGAACTGAAGTGAATAAAACTTTCAAAGAAATAACAGTTCAGGGGAAAAAGTGCCTCAACACTATTTTCAGATTAAAAAAATGGGCTTAAATTGATAATTCCATTTGAAATATGTTTCAAGTGTGTTTCATAAATGTAAAACATGCCGAACATAAAAAGCATATAAATTAAGGAATTTGCAAGCTTCTAAAAAGAAGTTATAAATATTTCAGGTTTGAACTGTTGACCTGAATATTCCACAAAAAACACTCGTAATCATTGTTGTTGTTTAGTCGCTAAGTTGTGTTTGACTCTTTGTGAACCCAGGACTGTAGCCCAGGTGCTGCTCTCCATAGGATTTCCCAGGCAAGAATACTGGAGTGGGTTGCCATTTCCTTCTCCAGAAGATCTTCCCCACCGAGGGATCAAACTCATATCTCCTGCTTGGCAGGCAGATTCTTTACCACTGAGCCACCAGGGAAGCCCGCATAATCATTATTGTTGTCTTAATGTGCTAATTTTATGTCAGATGGTAATTTGGCTTATTTAAGGTGTTCCAATGGTCCATCCTTGGAGAAGGCAATGGCACCCCACTCCAGTACTCTTGCCTGGAAAATCCCATGGATGGAGGAGCCTGGAGGGCTGCAGTCCATGGGGTCGCTGAGGGTCGGACACGACTGAGCACCTTCCCTTTCACTTTTCACTTTCATGCATTGGAGAAGGAAATGGCAACCCACTCCAGTGTTCTTGCCTGGAGAATCCCAGGGATGGGGGAGCCTGGTGGGCTGCCGTCTGTGGGGTCGCACAGAGTCGGATACGACTGAAGTGACTTAGCATAGCATAGCAATGGTCCATCCTAAAGGAGATCAGTCCTGGGTGCTCATTGGAAGGACTGATGTTGAAGCTGAAACTCCAATACTTTGGCCACCTGATGCGAAGAGCTGACTCATTGGAAAAGACCCTAATGCTGGCAGGGATTGAGAGCAGGAGGAGAAGGGGACGACAGAGGATGAGATGGTTGGATGGCATCACTGACTCAATGGACATGAGTTTGGGTGGACTCCGGGAGTTGGTGATGGACAGGGAGGCCTGGCGTGCTGTGGTTCAGGGGCTTGCAGAGAGTCCGACCGACACGAATGAGGAACTGAACTGAATGGTAATTTGATTTGACTATTATATTTACAAAAAGGAAAACTGATATCGTCTTTTCTGTCAAACGATTATGTTCTGGAGGAGGAATAAGATAAATTATGTGAACTATGTATTTCGCTAATAAAATATTTTTCAGTGAATAAAGTAATATCTTTTTGTTTCCAAGAAGTGTATGCCCTGAATGACCTCCCACTCTGTTGTCCTGTGATAAAATATTAAGGACACAGACTTTGGAAGCCAATGGACTTGAGTTCAAGTGTTGGTACAACTTCTAATTAACTGAAGGGCACTGGGCTATTCCTTTACGACCCTGGAGCACTGTCTTTGTTATCTGGAATGGACTGAGTGGTGGTGGTTCAAAGCTTCCTATGCAAAGTTAAGATGAAAGTTAACTCATTACCAATAATTTGTCCCAGTCATTTGATGAGAGGATTACCATCACTAAGACCCAAGCTGCTTAATACTACAAACTCTGTGACGTTATAAAGCCGCCCTAGGTTTCTTTGTTACCCTCCATCTTTTGGAAGCAGTTGTCATAAAATTGCCAGAAATATTGCTGCCGACTTTATGGTTTTCCAGCAGCCACTTGTGAGGCAGCATATGTTCTAATTTTTTTTCCCTAAGAAGTCCTTGCAACATTTCTGAATAAAAGCATTCATTACGCACATGCCAATCTACAACTTAAAGTCTTTGCTACTTTTGTACTTAAACATGAAGTCAAAGTCTCCATCATTAACTTGTAACAACTGGTGTCTTTGTTTAAATAGTGAAACCCTGTATAATGAGAGATAGGGAGACTTCCTTTCCTTTGTGTGAAGTAAGTAGGGGGAAAGAGTGGTACCCCGGAAACTGGTTTCATCATTTCTTTTCTTAATTCAAATCTTCCTAAACCCTGTAAAACTTTACATTCCCCCCCTGCCCCGCCTCCCTTCGGACTTGGAAGGATCTTTGCTGCAGTTCATCGTGAACAGGACTCAAAAGTACAGCACTGATATACAGGCCACGGGCTGGGGCAGAAAAGGAGAAGCACAAGGTTTAACAAGTATTTTTCTAACTGAATTGAGGAACTTGAATTTTCCTCCAAAGCAGATGATGTTACTGCCCTGCTCTAAAATCACCAATGACATCTCATTCCTCATAGGAGAAAAAAAAAAAAAAAAAGTAAATTCCTTATTCTACTTCAGAGGACCTATGTGATCATATCTTTGCCGGCAGTCCTGACCTCTGACCCTTACACGTGCCACACCAGGCACAACAGCTGTCTTCTCCCTGTTCTTCCCGTTGTCCACTCAGGGTCACCGTGTGTCCAGGCCCCAGCGATCTCTCTCCAGCAACCTCCCTGTGTGGACGCTTGCTCCCCAGGTGCTGTCTCCCTCTCCTCCTCCTTCTCATTTCATCGAAGCCTTGTGTCCCTCAAGTGTCCCATGGAAAATGGAGCTGCTCCCACATAAATGTTGTCATTCTCTTCTGCTGCTTTATTTTACTTTCAGAGTTTTGCACTGCCTGAAATTACATGCATTTTCAGTTGGCCTGTTTATTTCGCTTTCGTTCACTGGTCTATGAACCCCGAGAAGACAAAACTTGGTCACAGTCTTTGATGTACCCTCAGTATATCATCGGGGAAGGCAATGGCACCCCACCCCAGTACTTTTGCCTGGAAAAATCCCATGGACGGAGGAGCCTGGTAGGCTCCAGTCCGTGGGGTCGCTAGGAGTCGGACACGACTGAGCGACTTCACTTTGACTTTTCACTTTCATGCATTGGAGAAGGAAATGGCAACCCACTCCAGTGTTCTTGCCTGGAGAATCCCAGGGACAGGGGAGCCTGGTGGGCTTCCGTCTATGGGGTCGCACAGAGTCGGACACCACTGAAGCGACTTAGCAGCAGCAGTAGCAGCAGTATATCATAATCATGATAGAAACTTCAAATTTAAATGAATGAATGAGTGTCATGCATGAACACTGAATAGGAGCCTTTAAAAAAATTTAAACTCTTATTGAATTTGTTACAATACTTATTGTGTTTTATGCTTAGTTTTCTGGGGCTACAAGGTATGTGGGATCTTCAACTCCCTGACCAGGGATCAAACCCACAAGCCCTGCACTGTAAGGGGAAGTCTTAACTGCCAGGGAAGTGCCTATAGTGGCTTTTTAAGGTTGCATTACATTTCTAAGGAAATAGTGAAGAGTTGGGAACTAGTACTTAGTTGCCTGGCATAGCCTCTTTATCATCACATTTACTTATCTATCTAATAACATTGTTATTAGAAGCGAAAAGCAAAGGAGAAAAAGAAAGATATAAATATCTGAATGCAGAGTTCCAAAGAATAGCAAGAAGACATAAGAAAGCCTTCTTCAGCGATCAATGCAAAGAAATAGAGGAAAACAACAGAATGGGAAAGACTAGAGATCTCTTCAAGAAAATCAGAGATACCAAAGGAACATTTCATGCAAAGATGGGCTCCATAAAGGACAGAAATGGTATGGACCTAACAGAAGCAGAAGATATTAAGAAGAGGTGGCAAGAATACACAGAAGAACTGTACAAAAAAGAGCTTCACGACCCAGATAATCATGATGGTGTGATCACTGACCTAGAGCCAGACATCCTGGAATGTGAAGTCAAGTGGGCCTTAGAAAACATCACTACGAATAAAGCTAGTGGAGGTGATGGAATTCCAGTGGAGCTATTCCAAGTCCTGAAAGATGATGCTGTGAAAGTGCTGCACTCAATATGCTAGCAAATCTGGAAAACTCAGCAGTGGCCACAAGATTGGAAAAGGTCAGTTTTCATTCCAATCCCAAAGAAAGGCAATGCCAAAGAGTGCTCAAACTACTGCACAATTGCACTCATCTCACACGCTAGTAAAGTAATGCTCAAAATTCTCCAAGCCAGGCTTCAGCAATATGTGAACCGTGAACTTCCTGATGTTCAAGCTGGTTTTAGAAAAGGCAGGAGGAACCAGAGATCAAATTGCCAACATCCGCTGGATCATGGAAAAAGCAAGAGAGTTCCAGAAAAACATCTATTCCTGCTTTATTGACTATGCCAAAGCCTTTGACTGTGTAGATCACAATCAACTGTGGAAAATTCTGAAAGAGATGGGAATACCAGACCACCTGATCTGCCTCTTGAGAAATCTGTATGCAGGACAGGAAGCAACAGTTAGAACTGGTCATGGAACAACAGACTGGTTCCAAATAGGAAAAGGGGTATGTCAAGGCTGTATATTCTCACCATGTTTATTTAACTTTTATGCAGAGTACATCATGAGAAATGCTGGACTGGAAGAAACACAAGTTGGAATCAAGATTGCTGGGAGAAATATCAATACCCTCAGATATGCGGATGACACCACTCTTATGGCAGAAAGTGAAGAGGGGCTAAAAAGCCTCTTGATGAAAGTGAAAGTGGAGAGTGAAAAGGTTGGCTTAAAGCTCAACATTCAGAAAACGAAGATCATGGCATCTGGTCCCATCACTTCATGGGAAATAGATGGAGAAACAGTGGAAACAGTGTCAGACTTTATTTTTCTGGGCTCCAAAATCACTGCAGATGGTGACTGCAGCCATGAAATTAAAAGACGCTTACTCCTTGGAAGGAAAGTTATGACCAACCTAGATAGCATATTCAAAAGCAGAGACATTACTTTGCCAACAAAGGTTCGCCTAGTCAAGGCTATGGTCTTTCCTGTGGTCATGTATGGATGTGAGAGCTGGACTGTGAGGAAGGCTGAGCCCCGAAGCATTGATGCTTTTGAACTGTGGTGTTGGAGAAGACTCTTGAGAGTCCCTTGGACTGCAAGGAGATCCAACCAGTCCATTCTGAAGAAGATCAGCCCTGGGATTTCTTTGGAAGGAATGATGCTAAAGCTGAAACTCCAGTATTTTGGCCACCTCATGCGAAGAGTTGACTCATTGGAGAAGACTCTGATGCTGGGAGGGATTGGGGGCAGGAGGAGAAGGGGACGACAGAGGATGAGATGGCTGGATGGCATCACTGACTCGATGGATGTGAGTCTGAGTGACCTCCGGGAGTTGGTGATGGACAGGGAGGCCTGGCGTGCTGCAGTTCATGGGGTCGCAAAGAGTGGGACACGACTGAGCGACTGATCTGATCTGATCTCTGATCTAACACCTTCACTTAATAGCTGAAGCCTCACATTTTAGAATTTAAGGAATTTGCCCAAGGGCATATACTCAGCAAGAGACTGCCAGACCTTGAGACCTGGTTTTTAGCTTCCAAATTTGTTAATTTCATCATGACACAGATGTGAAATAAAACTTACAGAACTTTTAAGAACTTAAAAGACTTTGTCAGTTCTTAGGTAAGCGTTTATTATTATAAGGGAACTCTGATTCAGAAGCTGGGATGAGAGAAATAATTAAATAAATGTTTATATAAGCAGAGAATCAAACCACCATGTGAATTAATAAAACCTAATTATTTCTCATTCTTCTCTGGCTCTCCGTCTTTCCAATTTCCCTTGATTATGGGTGTCTCTTTAAAATTCAGTATGTGTTCTTTTCGATCCATAGTTTGTCCTTCAGAAAATTCATTCTTTTTTATGGCTTTGCAACTTAATTTTGCATTTCTAAGACCGACCTTGTGCTTGAACTCCAATTCTATCTCCTAATACCTAGTGAATGCTATCATATTGTAATCTAGGCATCCTGTCCTAAGCAAAGTCAATATTCCTCCAGGACCAACTGGCTCTTTGTCCTGAATTTTCTCTACCACTGACATCATAGTCCAGTCCTGAAGGAGTCATCATATTTAACTACTTAACCGAAAAGGAGTTATATTTCATCAGTTCTTATTTAAATCACATATATGACTTGTGTTTATCTCATCTCATTTTCATCATTTTCACTGGCAATACCATATCTCAAATGTTTGTGCAACCACCTCAGTTATTAGATGGCCTCTTGACTGATCTATTTTCCATGTTCTCCCTATTAGAATTCATCCTATACATCACTATACATTAGTATCACTTACAGTTTCTCGGAAATTTACTGCCTACAGTTTAGAGTTTGCACTGTGTCACTGGGAAGGAGCGATCGATAATGTAGTCCCATTACTTGTTGTCATGCTACCTCCTACTATTCCTTAATATCCTCCTGTTCACGGAACTCTGTTAAATATATACCCTACTCAATTGTGTCCTTAGGACTCTTGCACAGTCTCCCATTTCTAGGAATGCAGCCCCTTCTTCTCCCTTTTATTCAAACCCCTGGAGGCTCAGCTAATGACATACCCTCAGGAAGCCTTTCTTGAATGAGATGCCACATTGTCTCAAATCCAGGAGACACCATGGACAGGCTTGTGCTCTGGGGAGTGTGTTTCCTTTTTACTCTTGAACACCAGTCTTTCTTCCTTTTAAAATCTTACGTGATGCTTAATGGATGCCCTTCTGAGGACGCTTTAATCATTCTAATGCTTGAATTGTTCCACATCCTGAATATAATCTTCCTGTTCCCCATCTATTTGCTCACTCCTATCTCACCCTACCTTGATCCTGCTTGTCAATTTCTCTCTTGGGTCAATTTCCCTTTCGGCTTTGGGAGTCAGCGTGTGTTTATTAAACACCTGCTGTTCATCTTGGATTGTTTGAAGCAATGACTATGGAGTGGTGAACACATCAGACTGAGGTATGTGTCCCTCACACTGTGGCCCATCAGTGCATGCAAGCCACAGGACCAAGTGCTGTGGGGGCAGCTACCAGGCGCTGGGGGGGGGCTGAGCAGTGGGCTGGTGGGGTGGTGAATGGAGTAGGCTGGGCCCCAGCCATCTATGTCATAAACAGCCCTCGCGATCTGCCAAAACATGTCCACTTCCTCCCACTGTCTCAGCATGCCTCTCTCTTTGAACGAGATGAGAAGTGGAATCACTACTCCTCCACGTGAAACCACACCTCTCCCCCATAGACACAGGCAGTGTGCACACAGATATGTCGTTGACATGTCTGGAGTTTTCATCATTGTTGAACTACATATTTTGAACTACTCAAAGGCAGAGAGCATAGCTCCTCTCTGCTTGGACGTCACATTCACAATAGGGGGTCAGCAAGTTTAGTGGAGGACAACCGCCTCCACTCACATACTCGCAGTCTCAAAGGGCAGCTTCACTCACAAGCTAAAAGGAAGAGGGGAAAATTAATAAAAAAAAAAAAAAAATACAAGGCAAATGTAAAGCAAAATGATACTATTTTTGAGTGCTGGGCAATTTGACCTATAGGTTTTTGCAAATTTAAACACCATTTTAAGCCATGCTTGACAGTTTAATAACCAGACTCTGCAATTAAACATATCTATCTTTAAATTAAAATGCATTATATATTGCTTGGTTCCCCGGTGGCTCGGGGGTAAATTGCACCTGCAATGCAAGAGACGCAGGAGATGGGGGTTTGACCCCTGGATTGGGAATATCCCCTAGAGGAGAAAATGGCAACCCACTCTGGTATTCTTGCCTGAAAAATAGCCTGGTAGGTGATAGTCCAAAGGATTTCAAAGAGTTGGACACAACTGAGCACATATATTGCTACTTTATTTCATACCCAACTCCATCATCAAGGTTCTTGACTTGACAGTAATTTGAGTTAGAGGACTTTTTCCTCTATTAACAAATTGTTTCTGAGTCTTTTCTAGGTGGTAGAAAGAACTCAGTGTTAAAGATTAAGTTAATTTATTGTCATTTTTTGGTTGTTTGCTTTGTTTGGGCTTTTTTAAGAGTTATCAGCATGTTTCTGATGTCCTAATAACACAGTGAGAACATGACTGCACAAACTCGAGAATACAACTAATCAAAAAAATTTTTTTCTCAAGTTTCATGATTACTTATCATAGAACTGTATTGGACTTAAAAGTGCCCATTGATGTGAAAGCCCCTTCACTGCTGAGTCCCTGTCCAGGAGACCGGCTGGTACAGCAGGCACTGGGTGTCACCCTGACTCTACACCAGCTGGACCAGACTGGCTGCTAATAACTCCCATCAACCGGCTCACCACTGCCCTGATATCCCAGCCCAAGGCACTGGCTCCTGGCTCAGACCATGTATTTTATTCCCTTTCACAGAATTATGAGAGTACCAGTGTTCATTAAGCATCATAAACTGTCTATTCCTCTTTATGTTACCCATTTCTCTTTCCTGGTATCTCAGCTGGTAAAGAATCTGCCTGCAGTGCAAGAGACGCCAGTTCAGTCCCGGGGTTGGTCCACTGGAGAAGGGAAAGGCCATCTACTCCAGTATTCTTGGGTTTTCCTGGCAGTTCAGCTGGTAAAAAAAAATCCGCCTGCAATGTAGGAGACCTGGGTTTGATCCTTGGAGTGGGAAGATCCCCTGGAGAAGGGAACGGCTCCCCACTCCAGTATTCTGGCCTGGAGAATTCCATGGACTGTACAGTCCATGGGGTCGCAAACAGCTGGACGTGACTGAACGTCTTTCACTACAAGACAGGGATTTTTATTATGTAGGCAAACACTTAACTATTTGCATATAGAGTTCTATTGATTGTCACTATGAAAAGAAAATGCTTTTGTATTCAATTGCTGCGGCTGCAATAACACAGACCAGAGACTAGTGGCTTACACAATGGAATTGAGTTCCTCAAGAATCTGGGGGCCTGAAGTCTGAAATCAAGGTGCTGGCAGGGCTGGCCCCTCTGAAGCCTCTGTCCTTGGCTTGTGGACAGCTGCCGTCCCACCTGGTCTTTCCTCCTGAGCCTCTGTGTCTTTTGTTGTTGTTCAGTCACTCAGTCGTGTCTGACTCTTTGTGACCCCATGGACTATAGCTCGCCAGGCTCCTCTGTCCCTGGGATTCTCCAGGCAAGAACACTGGAGTGGGTTGCCATTCCCTTCTCCGGGGCATGTTCCGGACTTGGGGACCGAACCTGCGTCTCCTGAATTGCAGGTGGATTCTTTACCACTGCGCATGTCCTCTTAGAAGAGCAACAGCCTTGTGAGATGAGGACTCGATTTAATGGTCTCATTTTAAATGAATTACTTCTTTGAAGGCCTGATTTGCAGATAAATCACATTCTGAGGTAATAGGGGAGTCAAGACTTCAACATTTTAATTGTAATGGCACACAGTCCAGCCCATAACACTTTTCTTTTTCCAATTTGTCTGATTCTTGGGTTTCCTCCCATGGTTGCTGACTATTAAATCAAATCACATTTATGTAGGCTGCTAGAAAGTCTATGGTGTACCTTTTAAAAAACTTAAAAAGAAATCAGCTGTCTCAATGATGGATACACATGCCGGAAGGTCAACACTAATAGCTCAAGTCATGTTGCTAGTTAATCCTGTCCCATCTGCAAATATGCAATCTGTTTTGTCTTCCCAAATGCACTATGTTATGTACTATCTACAAGCCAGAATCCAAGGCTAATTCTGCCTTTTCATCTCCAAGTGAATGTTCAAAACACAAAATAAACAATGTGGAAAAACCATGGACTATAATTTAGAAAATATGATATCATCCATGATACTAATTAATGGTGTATTCTTTAATACTTTGTTCAAGAGTATATGGTAAAGCTAAGCCAATAATACTTTTCCTTTCTATACTGTTCTAACAAAGACAGTGAGAATCTATATTAAATGTCCTTTGAAAGCCATAAGGCACTGTGTAACTTACTGGGCTTCCCAGATGGCTCAGTGGTAAAGAACCCGCCTGCCAATGCAGGAGACGTAAGAGACACGGATTCAATCCCTGGGCTGGGAAGATCCCCTGGGGGAGGCCATGGCAACCCACTCCAGTATTCTTGTCTGGAGAATCCCCTGGACAGAGGAGCCTGGCAGGCCACAGTCTCAGAGACTCGGACACAGCTGAAGTGACTTAGCATAGCACAGCATGACCTACTGGATAGCTGCTATTATCCATGTTTGTGAGCATTATTGTATGAGTGAATGGAGGCTCCACTGTTTCACACTTCAAGCTCTCTTAGTTGCATCTGTTTATTCCCACAATGCTCTCCACTTAAGTTTATTACAGTATTCATTATATGGTATTTTAATTGTACAGGTATTCATCTCTTTTCCCACTGGAGTATAAACCCCTGAAGTAAAGGATCTCGTTTGCAAGCTGCTCTGCTTCTTCAAGGCATAACCTTGCACAGTTTTCAGTGGAAACTCTCCCGCCCTCTGCTTACTGGCTGCATCTACCAGGACACGTCAGCCTGATTTTCATTCTGGGGAGCTTGCAACCTGTCTTCTTTGCTTCCTCCTCTCCAGACGGCACACAGCCTCCGTCCGTCGGCTATGGGAGGCCCACTTCCAACGGTCTTAAACAGTCACCCCAGAGTGTGTGGGATCGTAGTTGGGTTTGGTGTTTGTTTTCACCCATAGCTGCTTCTGCCCACTGAGCACATTGAATCACATAGAAACACCTGACCATATCCAATTACCTTGTTCTTTTTTCTCTCTAAAATCACCAGAGCAGTTCCATTGGCATGCACAACATGAGCAGAGCAGGCACACCACTGTCGAGTGCCTCTCTGATTTGGGAAAGCCACCCAGCTAATTCGAGGTCTGCCTTCTGATTCCTTCTTCAGGTCACAGCCATCAGATTAGAGCAATTAACTGCTGATTAGGAGCCTGAATGAGAAAATTAATTTGGGGGACGTAATCATCTTCCTCCCTCCAGGAAACCGACACACGTGCGTGAGCACTGAGGGATGTTCTGAAATATCTGCTAATGTAACAAAAAGCAGCAGTCTTGAGACGGAGTGCTTGGCTAAATTAACTGATTACGAACCCAAAGACTGTAGTTATCAGAGATCCAATCAATTCCTTTAATGTGACTGGGACATCACAAGCATGCCTTCCTTTCTTACTTTGAATGTGATCAAATTAAAAAACAAATACAAGGGGGAAGAGACAGAGACAATGATTGGATTCTTCAGAGGACATTTTCCACATAATTCTCTATTTTGTGTTTGTCATATCAACCAGAAGGATTTGCTTTAAGTTCTAGCACTATTAAAAGCCTCACCTGTTTAGAATATTTCTTCACTTGTTTGGTTTTTTTTCCTCCAGGATGCTTCCTGATTTAAGAGAAATCCTACTCCAAAATCACTGTGGACAGGTGACTGCAGCCGTGAAATTAAAAGATGCTTGCTCCAAGGAACAAAAGCCACGACAAACCTAGACAGAGTATTTGAAAGGCAGAGACATCTCTTTGCCGACAAAGGTCTGTATAGTCAAAGCCATGGCTTTTTCAGTCATGTACGGATGAGAAAGTTGGATCATAAAGAAGACTGAACACTGAAGAATTGATGCTTCTGAACTGTGGTGCTGGAGAAGACTCTTGAGAGTCCCTTGGACAGCAAGGCAATCCAACCAGTCCATCCTAAAGGAATGCTGAATACTCATTGGAAGGACTGATGCTGAAGCTCCAATACTTTGGCCACTTGATTCGAAGAGCCAACACATTGGAAAAGACCCTGATGCTGGGAAAGACTGAAGGCAGGAGGAGAAGGAGGGCAACAGAGGATGAGATGGATGGACAGCATAATTGACACAATGGACATGAATTGGATCAAACTCTGGGAGACAGCAAACGACAGGGGAGCCTGGCATGCTGCAGTCCACAGGGTCACGTAGAGTCGGACACAACTGAGCACCTGAACACCAACCCCTTCACTGTCCTTTATGCCTTTTGGATTATATTCACTATGACTTCTTCTTCCCTCCTAGCAAAGGACCCATGATTTTCCCTGCCATTCCCTCCATACACACCCTCCTTTTAGGAGTTCATTTGCCACCACATTGACCTTGACCAGCTTGAACATCACCATGACTTGGAAATGTCTCTGACTTCACACCTCCCTTCTTCTCTTCCACTGTGCTTTAGTTGAACAGGTCCAGGACTTTTCCCCATTCTTATATCTCAGTAGCTAGAACAAAGTATGTCTGAAATGGAGCTCTCTTTCCTAAGAAAACACTTCTCCTAATTTTTATGCTTTGCCTTATTCACATTGCCCTTCTATGTCTCCAGGCTTGAATCTACTGAGAGTTCTTTCTTCCTACCTTGCTCCAGACCCTCAAAGGGCACCAGGTACTAAGTTTTTTGTTTTTTTTTTTTTTCAATTTCCAATATTATTAGTTTTTCAAAGTTTCACATATATTGTCATGTCCCATCTCTGATCTCCACATCTTGTAAGACTTCATCTGCCTTTCCCAGTCCAAATCATAATTGGGGGATCACCTAGAAAACCAAGCTCTTTACTGTGCCTCAGTGAAATCTTCTCTTCCTCAAATCTTTCAGATTCCTCAACCATAATGAAGTTAGTTCATATTCTAAACTCTTTTCTCCTCATTAGGCTCACTTCAGAATTTAAAGCACAAACTACCATTTCCTTGAGACTCGTGTGTTCTCTAGTTATAGAAGATCTCTATAAAATTCTAAGATTTGCAGGAACTTAAAATATTATATAAAACTATGGTGAAGGACTAATTTTTGGAATGAACATATGAAAGCCCTTACAGACATCAATATCTTCCTAGGATGGAAAAAGAGAAACTATAGTAAATGAAGAAAATGTAAATTATATACATATCAAAATAATCACCAAACTTTAAAGAGTTATCATCTTTAATCATCAGACAATTTTCAGAAGCTCCCTACCTCAATGCTTCAATGAACTATTTTAGTTTTATTACAAACAAAACATTTTTTGAGGCTGCCCACCACTGCTAAATGTCATTCTGATTTTATGAACCTTACATTCTGTCTCCTGAGCTCCACCTACTCTTATAACTGTCTTACTTTCCTCTCTAAATAAAGGTCTAATTCTAACATTTTCCTTTTCTTTTCTTTTGTGTGTATAATCAGTTGCTCAGTCATGTCTGACTGTTTTCAACTCCATGGACTGTAGCCTGTCAGGCTCCTCTGTTCATGGGATTTTGCAGGCAAAAATCCTGGAGTGGGTTGCCATTTTGTTTTTCTTTAATTTTCCCCAAATCTCATTTTTACAGAGCTTTGCTTATTTATCGATTTTACAATAATTTTCCTTCACTGACTTCTAACTACTCTACCTCTCTTTTTCTCAATTTGCAATCCAAGAGTTTACTTCTTTTTCTAATAATAACCAAAAGGTATTACCACTGTAATCATATGGGAACCAATCTGCTTCTAATTTCCGGAAAGTATCTTTAACTGCAGTAGAGTGAGGGAAACTGGAATATGGGTAGTGTTATTGGCCGTATTTTTTTCTTTAAATACATACCTATATTCACTCCAAAATTAAGTGGAAATTCACCTGTAAGATATTAAGTACCTAAACTCCATAAATTAGCTGTATTTCCTGGATTTCAGTGTGCTTCACTTTTGGGAAAGGGTTTAAAGGCTTCCTCCTGGGTCCTATCCACCATCGAGATGTTGGTTAAATAGTTTGGGGGCTTATGGTCGGGAAGAAATATCTTAAACAAGGATCCCAAAGTGATTTTGCCGTAACTTCCCCCTTGGGTAGTGTTATGGTAAACTAAGACAAAGGATTAGAGGACAGCAGTTAGTTGTACATCTTCAGAGTATCAGTACTTTGTTGTATCTGTTTTCATTATAACAACTAGAATGTGAGTTCGATACTGACATTTGTGCCAGAGGACTCTTTACATTTGAAAACACTTGCTATGTTTTCTTCTGCTCAGACAATAAGCCAAATGAAGGGAAGGATTGACAGTGTTGATCAAAAACATTTGCTGGGACAGGCATGCAGGTAGCTCTTCCTGAGGGTGGCTATGAAGGAGCCCTATGTGTGCAAGCAACTTCTGGGCTCCATCTCTGGCCCTTTCGCTTTCTATCTGGGTGGTCTTTGATGAATACATTTCTCAAATCTTGCTTCCCCTATGAGTATAATATGTGCATGTCATCCCTTCACTTCAAAGGGTTGCTGTGAGCATTAAGTGAGAAGGTGATACAAAGTTCTATGAGCAGAAAACACACATTTGACATTCATATTTTGGAATGAGAAGCACTGTGAGATTTAGTATAGTATATGAGACCCTTTGGCCTTAAGTGAAGTTGCTCAGTCGTGTCCATCTCTTTGCAATCAATGGACTGTAGCCTACCAGGCTCTTCCATCCATGGAATTTTCCAGGCAAGAGTATGGGAGCTGACAGTTTTACTCTCCTGTTTTCCTACAACCCCTACCCCCACCACCTGTAAATTATAATTTTTGTAAGTTCAGGAATCTCATATTACCCCTTAGGAACTGTACAACATTTAATGGTCTGCAGAGAACAGTGATTCAATAAATGTTTCAAGTGAGTGATATTTACAAGTCCATCTACTCTTCAGTAATTATCTTCTTGCTAATAGTATTATATCTTCAACTCCTTTCCCCACCAGAAAGAGGGATTTTATTGATGTGTCCATCAAGACCTTCTGTAGTAGCTCAAAGACAGTAGAAGAGCAGATTTCTAGAAGCCAGTCTCTGCTCAAGAGTTCCCTTACTAGCATTTTAGTTCAGTAGTGTCCAGCTCTTGGTGACCCCATGGACTGCAGCACATCAGGCTTCCCTGTCTATCATCAACTCCCAGAGCTTGCTCAAACTCATGTCCATCGACTTGGTGATGCCATCCAACCATCTCATTCTCTGTCACCCCCTTCTCCTCCTGCCTTCAATCTTTCCCAGCATCAGGTTCTTTTCCAATGAGTCAGTTCTTCTCATTAGGTGGCCAAAGTATTGGAGCTTCAGCTTTAGTATCAGTCCTTCCATTGAATACTACCCTCTTACCTGATCTATTGGTATTAAAATGAACACTTTCATGGTCAATTTCAAGTAAAGTTTATAAATGTTCACCGAAACCTACAGTATTAAAAGGTCCTACAGATTTAGGATTTATGAACATCAAGGGCATGAGGCCACTGAGCCCAGTTCATCCATTTGGAAAGTAAAGTTCTCTGGATGTCAAATGAGAAGCTAGATATGTTATATATATTGGCATTTAAAATCAAAATGAACACAGCATTCCCTTTTCCTCGAGAATGAGTATAATGAATTATAGCCCCTGATAAAGGTAAATAGAAGATATTATTGAAGCCTCATTTAGCCTTTATTTGTGACAAATGAGAAACCAAATTGTAAATCAAAATGGGTACAGTAAAAAGATCTGTAATTCTCACAGGGAATATTAAACCAGAAGTCATCTTACTAGTAATATAGAGTCTAAGGAGAATTCAGGTAGAATAGGTAAAAAGAAAAGAAACACAGAATTAGGGGAGGTGATAAAAAGATGACCACTTACAATGAACTATAAGCTATTTTCTTACATCTGATGAAACGCTTAGATCAGAGGTAAAGAGCCCCGATTCAAACTCAGACACCCTTTGGATTGCTGAAATAATAGGAAATAAAGCAAAGCGGTTTCTGGTACCAAACAACAGCTTTTCATTTTAGTGTCACTTGGGTTGACAATTGATACACAGGACACATGTCACAACTCATCACTGCCCATCATAAAGATAGGCACCTTGGAAGTTTCCAGCAAAAAATGAAAACTCTGAACAGCACAGTGAAGTCTTATTTCATGAGAACTAAGATCAAGGTCATTTTTGTGAAAAAAAAAAAATTAAAGAAAATATTGCTTTCTGCCCCAAACTGCCACTGCAAGAGGGCTATCAAAAATGAGGCTTGCTGTTAGTCATAAATCCAACATCATGAAACAAAGTCTGCGCACACATATTTTCTTTTTTTTCCCCTTTCATTTTTCTCTTTCCTTAACCAATTGAATCCACATTTAAAAATCAGGAGGACTTATATAAAATTGATATTTCTAGCCTTCTCTTGAAAAGGGGCTTCCCTAGTGGTTCAGATGGTAAAGAAACTGTCTGCAATGCAGGAGGCCCTGAGTTAGATCCCTGGGTCGTGAAGATCCCCTGGAGAAGGAAATGGCAACTGACTCTAGTATTCTTGCCTGGGAAACTCTATGAACAGAGGAGCCTGGTGGGCTACAGTTTACGGAGTTACAAAGAGTTAGACATGACTGAGCGTACACACTAACTCACTGCTTTGAAAACAAATTATATTCCATTTCTTCAATTTTAAAATTTATGACCTGAAAGAAAATGAAAGTTATCAACCTTAGGGATAAACTAAAACAATTGTTATGAATTGCTCTGTCTCATGTGTTCAAACTCAATAAACACATGCATGCTTAGTCAGTACAGGCTTTAAAAAAGCAATATTACCCTTTCATTGTCTTAAAGTTATTTCAAAAAGTCAGTTTTTTTAATCCAGAGACAGAAAACTATAAGGAAAGTATAGATTAAGAAATTCACATGGTTATCAGTAGATGGTAGAGCTTCCCTGGTGGCTCAGTCAGTGGTAAAGAGTCCATCTGCCAATGCAGGAGATATGGGTTAAATCCCCGGGTCGGGAAGATCCCCTGGAGAAGGAAATGTCAACTCACTCCAGTATTCTTGCCTGGAGAATCCCATGGACAGAGGAGCCTGGCAGGCTATAGTACATGGGGTTGCAAAAGAGTTGGGCACGACTTAGTGACTAAACAACAAAAAATCAGTAGACAGTAAGATTTTTTTTTTTTTTTAATTATGGAAGTATTTGCTAAAGGCATTTTCTGTCCTTAAATACACCCTGGTCCAAACATTTTTCCCTGTTATCTCCTCTCAGTGCTTTAGAAGGATTTTATTTTATCTATCTATCTATTCATTTTCAGATATGATTAAGGACATCTGCATTGTCATGCCAAACAAGAAAACAAAACTTAACTCAAGTGTCTATTTTTTTCCAGTGGAAGAAAATAAACAAATCTGAGCTCCATATATCTTACATATTTCCCCTAGAGTACTAATGAAGATAAAATATATTAAGAGCATGTAGTGGACCATTTAATTCCACATAAATACTTTGCTGTGATGCAAACCCAACAAATAAGGAGGGAAGGATTAGTTTTTAAATTAAGGATGAATGTTCTAGAAAAGCTTGGGGTAACTTTCTGGTTTTTATCTCAGCCTCTGATCTGAAAAATATCCTGTGATAAAATAATTTGACCTTAGAATAATTATTATGTTGATTCATAGGCAGCTGATTTTATTGAAATTGTAACTCATATGTCAAATTGTCCAGAAAATAATAGGTAAGAAAAAGAAATATAGACTGAAGTTTGAACAATACTATTCCACATCTCAGATGTCTAATTGGTCTTTGGAGGAGGAAATGGTGATTAAAACTGAATATGTCTTGATCAACTGATGAGAAATTATGACGTCTTAATTTTTTTTTCAAAAACATAACTGTTTTTCTCTCATCTAGGTCCTCACAATTATGCTTCAAAACAAATCAGAAATACAAAAGACTTCTCACACTCTCATACTAAAAGAATCTTGAGATAAAATAGAAAAAAAAAGTGGCAAAGCATTTCTTACTGAAGTTTCTTATAAGAAGTCATGGCATTCTTATATGGACACAGGAATATATATCTTATACATCTTTCTTTTTTCTCTTTAAACTTTTTTTGGTCATTTGTCATTGATAGAGAGATTTAAAACCATTCCTAAAGATTACATTTTGGTAAATTAAGCTACCATACTAGACAAGAACATTACATCATATAGTTTAATACTTTGACCTCTAAAAACTTATAGAGGTATCATGTATGTAGCCTACAAAAACATAGTGGATGTGTTTTTCAATGTTATATTATCAAATATAATGGGAAAAATGAAAAAATTCATGAAATATTAAATTGTTTATGTTTTAACCATGGGAAACTAAAAATTCAAATGGCATTATATGTGAATCCCAAAGACATTTATAGACTTTAAAATCCAAACATAGCCTTGATCACATTCTCTAAGTACTACATTCCATTAAGGACAGAACTCATTCCCATTCACTCACTGACAATGGTAATTTGTCTAAATAGCAGTGAGTAAAATTTCACCAACACAGATGACCGAGCAATGGGATAGAGATCTTTGGGATTAAAATAAAAATTTCTTAACAGAAATGCCTAAAGTGTATGTTAGTCTACTTTTATTTTATGATATATTTGCTTAAAAAACTCATTCTTTAAAAATATATATATGAATATGCCTGTGGGTCAATGAGCAATTTTGCAATTAATAGACTAACACAAATTTTAAATCATATGCATCTTGTGAGTTGTCATTTTACATTTTGTATGGGAAGATGAGTTGTGTTTTCCTGTGTCCATTTGAGGACTGTTCAGATAAACAATTGCCTGTATAAACGACTGAACTATGGGATTAGGTAGAGATGTGTGAGTGTGTTTGTGCATGTGTGTGTGTGTGTGTGTGTGTGTGTGTGTGTGTGTTGGACTTATGATTGTGTGGGTTGGAGTAAATAATGAGAAAGTCAGGATAACCAATGATCTTGGCATGACATTCGTAAAATTTTGAGGTCACTTCAATTTTGAACTATTATTTCCTAAAACTATTAGTAGTTATTGGATCCTACTATTAGGCAGAGGTATGTTTAATTAAAAGCATTAATCACTTGGCAATGAGCTGCTCTAAAGCAAAGACTATCTCATACAGATACAGTAAACATAAAATACTTGCCGCATATGAAAGATTTCTGGTGAATTTTTAGTGCATCGTGGGCGTACAGAATTCATGCATATCTACTCGAATCTCAGTGTTACTTGATTTTTTTCTTTAACTCAAGTCCATTTGGTGATGGAAGGTTGGAGATACTTTTTTTTCCCCTGTCTGATCTTTCTCATTTCACATTCAAAGCTGTTACCACTGATATCCCTTTTGTCTTTCAAATCTGAAGTTTCTTAGGCTCCATGAGCCCAGAGGATAGAAAAGTCACATCAATGCCTGGTTGTGACATTGATGCCATGTCTCTTAAGCCTCCTTCACTCCTGCCCAAACTCAGCTGTTGTTCTCTTGATAAGCAGAGGGATGCCTGCGAGCCATAAGGGCAAAAGCACTGCTTCTGCAGTGCAGAGGGGATTTGCTCCAGTGAGAGATCTCTTTTCATAGTTTGGTGCTGGAAAAAAAGATTTAGAGCTGAGAAACATGGCTTTACATCAATTTGAATAATGTATGGCACTGACAGAAACACTGAGAAGTCAAATGTTGGGAGGGGGGATCAAATAAATAGATGATGTGGTATTAATAGATGGTGTGGTATTACTTCGGAGAAGGCAATGGCAACCCACTCCAGTATCTTGCCTGGAAAATCCCATGGACGGAGGAGCCTGGTAGGCTGCAGTCCATGGGGTTGCTAAGAGTCGGACTCGACTGAGCGACTTCACTTTCACCTTTCACTTTCCTGCATTGGAGAAGGAAATAGCAACCCACTCCAATGTTCTTGCCTGGAGAATCCCAGGGATAGGGGAGCCTGGTGGGCTGCCATCTATGGGGTTGCAGAGACTCAGACACGACTGAAGCGACTTGGCAGCAGTAGCAGTAGCGGTAGTATTACTTTGCAGTAGTCATTACTTTTTCTCACCATTTCAAATCAGAATTTTGTTTCTATTCTACCTGGAAGACCACTTCCCATTCCCTTCCCAAAGTGAAATATTCTTAGGATATTAGGAAGACAACCCAAAGCAAGGAGAAAGACAAGAGGACCAGGGATATAGTAAAAGATTAAACAAGAAAGACTTCATGAAAATGCTTAGAGAGAATAATTCAAAGAGAAGAGGACAGCTAAAAATGGTCTTCAGTATTGTCAACTGTAACAATTTCATGTAAGTTCTGGTAGGAATGACATGATAACAGTTACAGAGGCATGCACATGGGTCATAAGCTGGAATCAAGATTACTGGGAGATATATCAGCAACCTCAGACATGCAGATGATACCACTCTAATGGCAGAAGGCAAAGAGGAACTAAAGAGCCTCTTGATGAGGATGAAAGAGGAGAGTGAAAAAGCTGGCTTGAAACTCAACATTCAAAAAAAACCAAGATCATGACATCCAATCCCATCACTTCATGGCAAATAGATGGGGAAACAATGGACACAATGACAGACTTTATTTTCCTGGGCTCCAAAATCAAATGATTTTCCATATAAGTAATTACATGAGAACATCATTTACTGTAACATACACATATCTGAATCTACTGAATATCTTTCTGTCTGTCTTTATCTATCATGCCTATTCCCTCTCTTCTCTTTCTCTTTTTTCTTTTCTTCCACATTTCTCTCTTTCTGTGCTTCTCATAACATTTATCTATTAATTAATCATTATTTAGCAATAAAGTGACTCTTTTTTAACCTAATAAAAATTTGTAATGTCATATTTAATTTTACAAAGCTGTTAATTTAGCACTTTCTATATCTTAAACTGGAGAAGGCAATGGCACCCCACTCCAGTACTCTTGCCTGGAAAATCCATGGACAGAGGAGCTTGGTGGGCCGCAGTCCATGTGGTCACTAAGAGTCGGACACGACTAAGCGACTTCACTTTCACTTTTCTCTTTCATGCATTGGAGAAGGAAATGGCAGCCCACTCCAGTGTTCTTGCCTGGAGAATCCCAAGGATGGGGGAGCCTGGTGGGCTGCCGTCTATGGGGTCGCACAGAGTCGGACACGACTGGGGGGCTGCTAAGTAGCTTCAGTCGTGTCCGACTCTTGTGCGATCCCATAGACGGCAGCCCACCCGGCTCCTCTGTCCCTGGGATTCTCCAGGCAAGAATACTGGAGTGGGTTGCCATTTCCTTCTCCAATGCATGAAAGTGAAAAGTGAAAGTGAAGTCGCTCAGTAGTGCCCGACTCTCAGCAACCCCATGGACTGGAGCCTACCAGGCTCCTCCGTCCATGGGATTTTCCAGGCAAGAGTACTGGAGTGGGGTGCCATTGCCTTCTCCAGTTTAAGATATAGAAAGTGCTAAATTAACAGCTTTGTAAAATTAAATATGACATTACAAATTTTTGTAGCATATCTTAAACATTACAATATGAAATTCAGTTAAGATTCCTTAATAAAATATAAAAAATTATGCTTCCATCCCAAATCTAGACTATGAGAAATCAGCTTTTGCTAGCAGAACCAGAATGAGCTATTAGTAATACAAATATGGTTGGAGGCTGCAATTTCACCTCTCTCTCTTGTTGAAAGGCATTACAACACTAAAACGGCTCTTATTATCTGGAAATACCTACTGGTAGAGAGAAGGCAGTGGCACCCCACTCCAGTACTCTTGCCTGGAAAATCCCATGGATGGAGGAGCCTGGTAGGCTGCAGTCCATGGGGTCGCTAGGAGTTGGACACGACTGAGCGACTTCACTTTCACTTTTCACTTTCATGCACTGGAGAAGGAAATGGCAACCCACTCCAGTGTTCTTGCCTGGAGAATCCCAAGGATGGGGGAGCCTGGTGGGCTGCTGTCTATGGGGTTGCAGAGACTCAGACACGACTGAAGCGAGTTAGCAGCAGCAGCAGAGTGGTCTTCAAATAGATAAGATATTAAGCTAACTTGTCTTTTTAGAAATTTTTTCCAGGTAAAGGCTTTGAACATATATTGGATGAAGGTAGTGATGTCTGGATATCAAATAGAAAAAGCCAAAGCTTATGTTATTCTTCAATACTTTACAATTAATGTAAGGAAAACATGTTCATAAAATATAGAAATTTAGTTCATGATGTAATTTACCATTTCTTCTTTTCCTATATTATGTGAAAACTATATTTTGGTCCTTATTACAATTCTCAGATAAGAATTCTATGAATTCATCTTACACTCTTTCATTCTAATTAATTACCAGAAAGTAGACAAAATTTGAGAGCAAGCTTTAGAGCCCTCTGGAGTCCCTGACTTCTGATAGATTGAAGAACTGATACAGTGCTATTTCATGTGCTTATATGTCCTATATTAAAAGTGTGACAGTGACGCCTATATTTTCAAAATCCAGGCAAATCTTTTCACTTATTGTATATGTTGTACAGTGAAACAATATGTCACAATGAATTAATGAAAGTGTGCATAGAAAAATACTTTACATAGAAAAAAGAGCTCAGGTTAGGTTCCAGGATTTTATCTCTGTTTTCAGAAAACATGATTAAAAATACTTAACCATCTAGCTTCTTACCATGACCAGTAACCACCGCAGCAGTCATCAGCTTCATGTCTTATCTGTGATTGTCACCATACACGCACCTGGCTGTCCCAGGTGCAGGCTCTGAAGAGCTTATCATAAAATCTAAAAATAGTAAAAACTCATGATAGTGAAGTAAGGACTTCATTTTTCTTCTCTAATTCAAAATGTATCAATTATTCTACAAATGAGTGCAGAGGGCTGTCACCAGTTGAGATGACTGGTGACATCTCTGGTGATGACCTAAATTAGCAAAGTCGAACAGGTAAAGGGACTTACAGCAAAGCGGTGACAGCTGAAAACAATTTTGCTCTCTCTGGATCTAGGGTAAAAATTTCACTCAAGATACATGACAGACAAGGATTTTAATACAACAGAGAATGAAAAGTTCATCCTGAGTCCTAAGACTCTTGAACTAACTGAGATTAACTCTTGGCTAAATGGGTCATGGTGTTAGCTGTTGATCTTACAAAGAGGGCCAGCTATAAACAGATTCACTCCTCACAGCAATCCTATTAAGACGTTTTCATTACCAGCCATGCTTTGTAGAGGAAGAAACGCCCTAAGGCAACACAACTAGCTAGTGAATTGGCAGAGTCTGTATTTGAATCAAGAGTTTGACCTCTGAGCTATTTAGATTGCAAGCTTCTTGAAAAGTGAATCCCTATGAACTTCCCTATGAACTTCCCTGGTAGCTCAGATGGTAAAATGTCTGCCTAAAATGCTGGAGGCCCCGGGTTCGATCCCTGGGTCAGGAAGATCCCTTGGAGAAGGAAATGGCAACTCACTTCAGTACTCTTGCCTGGAAAATCCCATGGATGGAGGAGCCCGGTGGGCTACAGTCCATGGGGTCGCAAAGAGTCGGACACAACTGAGCAACTTTACGTTCACTTTCATAGTATTTGTGGGCTTTCCAGGTGGTGCTAGTGGTAAAGAACCCACCGGCCAATGAAGGAGGCATAACAGATGTGGGTAGGATCCCGGGGTTGGGTACATCCTCTGGAGGAGGGTATGGCAACCTACTCGAGTATTCTTGCCTGGAGAATCCCATGGACAGAGGAGCCCGCTGGGCTACGGACCATAGGGTCATACAGAGTCGGATACGACTGAAGCAACTTAGCATGCGCACACGCGTGGGATGTATACACAACTGTACTAGGACATGATTTTTTAAATCCCACTTCATTATTACTTTCCTAATGTACATATTATAATAATCACAGCTCTGTCCTTCCCAAAATTCATTGCAAGTGAACAACATTGTAATTCACTTTACATGCGTTAAAGTGAATAATAATAATGCCGTAATAAATGCAGTTCCTAGCATCAGGTAGAGCATGCTTCCTGGCCTACTTAATACCAGAATGATGGCATCACTCCTGCGGTGCCATGAATCTCTTACTCACCCAGGCTAGACCCTTGTCTCTTTAGCGGGAGGCCACGGGACTTCAGCCCTACATCATCCTGGCTCTATTCATCTCTGCTTACAGCTTCCTCCTCACATTCCACTCGCATAACTGCTCTGGCACTATGGGTATCATTAACCAACACCTAAGGGGCTCTTTTTCATAGGCTAGTTCACAGTTCATTCATACAGACAAAGATGCTTATTTTATAGTTTCCAAAATCTCTTATATATATATAATATTATATATAATAAATATATATAATATATAAAAATATATAATATATAAAATATATAATATATAATAAAATATATATATATTTTATTTTCAGAGAAATCTCTGAATCTTGTATTTTTATATGATGAGGTACCAAAGGGCAAATTTGGAAGAGCCTGGACCATCTCAGTATGACTTTGGGCAAGACACAACTTCTATAAGCCTCCCTTTTGCACCCCTAAAATGAAAGGATTGGCCTAAATATTTAAGCTTATCTTTTAGGTCTAAAGTTTGAAGGTCTCTAAGAAGTAATTCTGTTACTGTTTGAATTATCCAGTGAAAGGTGAACAAATAAACTTGTTATTTAATTTCCTAAATTGAAAGATGATAGGCAAAAGGGTCCCAGAGCATGTTATTAGATCTGGTACCAAAGGATTTATCACCAACTGGTTACATGACTGCTAAACCACTTCAATTCTATTGAAGTTTCCTCATCTACAATATAAGAGATTGAAAAATACTTGACTTCCCCAGTTGGATTGCTCTCTGGAAAGTACATGATAGAATTATTTAACAGTGTTACATGACTGGAAACTCTGTATACTATTACTCAAATCATCATCAGTTAATTGGTAAGCTTTAGATCTTGGAGAGTTCCTAGGGAAGATGCTTTTACTCCTAAGAAGAGAGTGAACAGGATCCAGAAGCTTTGCAAACTACAATAGGCAAGCATATACATTTATTTTCATAAGTCTTTTACTGAACTTTCACATAAGCAGCAAGCCACAATGGTATTATCAATACCTAACATTTTGTTATTTATAGAAAGTAGAGGTATTTTCATTTTATAATTAGTTGCAGAGACCTCAAAATATTTACACTCATCACTATTTAGATTTGCCACTAGATCTTACTTAATATGTTAATTAAAAATCTACATCATTATATCATTTTTTTATATTTTGAAAAAATGCATTTCAATGTAATTGCTTTCCTTAGCTATCATTTTGTACATTTCAAAATGCTTTTCTTAGAAGAGGCCCAAAGGATTGAACAGACTGCTAAAGGGGAGAAGTCCATGGGAAAACATTTCTAGTTGGCAGGTGAAGAAAGATGTAATACCAACCTCACCATAGTTCACACAGGCAGCAGCCAGACCTCTACCTGCACCCGGACCTCCTGGATGTCAGGTTTGGGTTCTTCCTCCCACCCACGCCTTCCCTCTAAGTCACCATTACCATGACCTTGACCTCTGAACCTTAAACACTATTTGGTCAGAAAAAGAAAAAAGAAAAAAAAAATTCAGATTGGACTCTGTTTAAAGTCTTCTAGAAACTGATATATTTAAAATTAATATAGGAAAGAATATAGAAAAGAATGTGTATATATAGGTAAAACCGAATCACTTTGCTGTAGGGCAGGAGTTAATACAACATTGTAAATCAACTATGGTTCAATACAAATTTAAAAATTTTTATTGATAAAAATTTTATTGGTACATACATGAAAATTTTTATGGATAAAAATTTTATTTATCCATAAAAATGAAAAATAAACAAATATATCCAATGAAAAATAAACAAAATTAAAAGTTTCATGTATTTGACTTACATTACCTCTAATGGAAAGTGTACACAAGTAAGCAGCTCCTTTAGAACACTATCCTCAGAGACGCTTGCTTGTTCCTAAAACAATCTTAACAACTGGGCTTTGATGAAGAATCAGAGGAACTAAGATGACGGTTGGGTTTGATTTAAATGGCCTCTGAGAGCAGTACCAGGCAACAACCTATGTTTTAAAGGTCAAAGGACCTCAACGCCAACACAGCTACAGAATTTAATCATCAAACAGGTCTTTTCCATATCATAAACCACTGGATGATAGGGTGAGCATTTCTGCTTATTTGTAATGCAAGTCAAATAACTCTTACAAGCCAAAAAAGTGGAGACAGCCAAACACTTCCTCTAAAAGCATGGTCCCCAGACCAGAAACACAGGCATCACCTGGGAGCTGGTAAATGCAGAAACTCTGGTCCCAACCATGACCTAGAATTGCATTCTAGCAAGGTTCCCAGGTGAATTGTGTGCACATTAAAGTTTAAGAAACACTGTCCAAAGAAGGGGAAGCTGAAAAATGTGTAAAATGGACCTACACAAGAACATAGTTTTGAGGATTTTAAAAAATATATCTCCATCATTTTTTACACATTAAAGCAGAATTTATATTTTTTGCTGTTTAGTCGCTAAGCTGTATCCTACTCTTTGCGACCCCGTGGACTGTAGCCAGCCAGGCTCCTCTTTCCATGGGAATACTGGAGTGGGTTGCCATTTCCTCTTCCTGACCTGCATCTCCTGCATTGGCAGGTGGATTCTTTACCACTGAGCCACCAGAATTTATATGCCATAAAATTTACCCATTAAGAGTGCAATTCAATGAATTTTAGTAAATGTAAACAATCATGCATTCATAACCATGACTGAAGATTTAAAACATTTCCAGCATCCTTATAAGTTCCTCAGGTCTTTTACAATCTATACTTTCTTTCACCTTTGCTCCTGCTGCTGCTGCTGCTGCTAAGTCGCTTCAGTCGTGTCCGACTCTGTGCGACCCCAGAGACGGCAGCCCACCAGACTCCCCCGTCCCTGGGATTCTCCAGGCAAGAACACTGGAGTGGATTGCCATTTCCTTCTCCAATGTATGAAAGTGAAAGTGAAGTCGCTCAGTCGTGTCCGACTCTTTGCGACCCCATGGACTGCAGTCTACTAGGCTCCTCCATCCATGGGATTTTCCAGGCAAGAGTACTGGAGTAGGGTGCCATTGTCTTCTCCACCTTTGCTCCTAGAAAACTATTTATCTGCTGTGGGAGGCATATGGTTTCATCTTTAGAAAAAATCTCATATAAATGCAGCCATATGTTATTTAGGGGATTTTTTGGTCTAACTTCTTTCACTTAGCATGATGTTTTTGACATTGACCTAAGGGAATCAGTATTATGCTTCTCTTTATTGTTGAATAACATTGCCTTGTCTGGATGCATAGTACTTTGTTCATCCATTTACCAGTTGCTGGATATTTGTTTGTTTGTTTTTTTCCAGTTTTGGACTACTCTGAATAATAATGCAATAAACCTTTGCATATAAGTC
This sequence comes from Tragelaphus eurycerus, assembly GCA_935064755.1. NCBI lineage: Eukaryota > Metazoa > Chordata > Mammalia > Artiodactyla > Bovidae > Tragelaphus > Tragelaphus eurycerus. The sequence goes on from CAKXYN010000059.1 coordinate 6,077,869, forward strand.
TTCGTGTCTCCAAAATAGTTTTGATAACTGTCAATCAACAATAGGATGTATAAGTAATGAGTAACTAAAAAAAGAATTAAGCAAATTTATTAGTCTCCTAAAAAGCCTGTTAATGAAAGTGAAAGAGGAGAGTGAAAAAGTTGGCTTAAAGCTCAACATTCAGAAAACGAAGATCATAGCATCAGGTCCCATCACTTCATGGGAAATAGATGGGGAAACAGTGGAAACAGTGTCAGACTTTATTTTTCTGGGCTCCAAAATCACTACAGATGGTGACTGCAGCCATGAAATTAAAAAGTGCTTACTCCTTGGAAGGAAAGTTATGCCCAACCTAGATAGCATATTCAAAAGCAGAGACATTACTTTGCCAACAAAGGTTTGTCAAGTCAAGGCTATGGTTTTTCCTGTGGTCATGTATGGATGTGAGAGTTGGACTGTGAAGAAGGCTGAGCACAGAAGAATTGATGCTTGTGAACTGTGGTGTTGGAGAAGACTCTTGAGAGTCCCTTGGACTGCAAGGAGATCCACCCAGTCCATTCTGAAGAAGATCAGCCCTGGGATTTCTTTGGAAGGAATGATGCTAAAGCTGAAACTTCAGTACTTTGGCCACCTCATGTGAAAAGTTGACTCATTGGAAAAGACTCTGATGCTGGGAAGGATTGGGGGCAGGAGGAGAAGGGGACGACAGAGGATGAGATGGCTGGATGGCATCACTGACTCGATGGGTGTGAGTCTGAGTGAACTCTGGGAGTTGGTGATGGACAGGGAGGCCTGGCATGCTGCAGTTCATGGGGTCACAAAGAGTCGGACACGGCTGAGAGACTGATCTGATCTGATCTGATTAGTCTCCTAGACAGTTATTCTTACAATAGCCATTTGTACCAACAAAGCGGGCATTTCTGAGTGTAGGGAGAGAGCGCAGGATGTCAAGTGGAGACAAGAATGGAGATGCTGTAAACTAGAGGAAGACTGACTTTCCTACTAGCTCTCGATACTGATATTTGAGCTGGTGGAAAGTAGGCAAAAGTGGGAGTCTACATCACATAACGATGTTTGTGGGAAAGTCCAGTAATAGCATTGTTGTGGCAAGAAGATGACAGAGCACAGTAAATGGTTAAGTGCGAGAAGCACACGGCAAAGGTTTGTGCAAGGCAGTTGAGGAAAGGTACATTTTAAGTTCATTTTAAGATGAAAGCTTGGTTTATGAAGTGTGTCCAAGTCTCAGACCTTTAAAGAAGGCTCAGTGACTGAGCAACATGGCACCCAGATAGCTAATCACAGACAATATCCAGCAGCTCCTAGACACCCACCTGGAATTCTTTTGTGATGCTGCAGCTACCAGGGCTGTGAGGCTGCCCTTAACCTTACATTTTAAGAAGCATTCAAGACAAGGGAAGAGAGATTGAAGACACTTTGGCAAAAGCAGATGAATGAAACCAAATGAGGGCCATCACATTTTTAATTCTGCCCTCCCTCCACAACTGACTTAAAAATGTGTTTATCTGCCAGGCAGCTCACCCAAGATACTATGCAGTGGAAGCTGGAGGAAGAGGATGATGCAACCACTGGGGTAACATTCCCTTATGTAGATTTCCCCAAAGCATTTTTCCAAGAAAAAACTAGGTGTGAGCTAGGTGTGAAGTGCCAGTCACTCACTGTGTCTGTCTCTTTGCAACCCCATGGATTGTAGCCCGCCAGGCTCGTCTGTCCATGGAATTCTCCAGGCAAGAATACTGGAATGGGTTGCCATTCCTTTCTCCAGGGGATCTTCCCAACCTAGGGCTCAATCCTGCATTACTGGTGGATTCTTTACTTTATCTGAGTCATGATGGGATGAAAAGTTTCCATGTACCTGAGTATGCAGAAGTCAAGGATGGGCTGAGAGGGAAATAAGGAGAGGAACATGGACAGGTGGGTGAGGGGTTATTAGCAAGAGCAGGGATGAGCTCTCTTAGCTTTTTAGGTTTAAAAATTTTGTTCAATATTTAACGTCTTTGACTTTTGAAACTTCTTGCTCTCACAATTTGTACATAGCATGACAAAAGAAAGGGATTAAAAATCTACCTGTAAGTGATATGAATACAATTGTCTAACAAATAACACGATATCAATTTATTCCCTTATATATAATTACCTGGGTCACCGTTTTGATATGTCATACATAAAGGCAAAATTATGTAAAACCCTATAGCTACAGAGATTCAAAATAATTACTGAGCATAGATGATACTTTAGTTTGCCTGGATTAAAAATTCAGTGTATTTCAGCTTGATTTTTACATATTTTAATAGAGAAAAATATGCTATTTTTTGTACTTGATTAACCTTCTTATGCCCTCAAGAATATGTTCTATTCTGTTGTACAGATGTCTCATTACAAAGCTCTTTAGGTTAAAACAGAGAAAGCCCACATACTATTTATATTTATTTTCATCAGAAAATAAAAGTCATACATTCACTTATAGAAAGTATGCTTTAAAATTATCTTTATTTCTGCAATATAAAGATAATCACTGCTAACAGTGGGAAATTTTTCTTTATTGCTATGTGAAGTATAATTGTTATTTTGCTAAACTCAATTTCTTTATCAATTCTGACTAAATGGGCAGGTTTCGAAAACCATGTAAAATAATTTTATTTTCTTTCAAAAAAACATGTCTAAGGTCATGTTGCTGCACCTGCTCTTTTTTCTCATCTTTAAAGAACTTTGTAAGAGGAAGAACAAACAGAGCTTTCTTACTCAATTATTCTAAGAACTCAAGTGGCTATTTCCAAACAGGTACATGAATTAACCTACGGTGATAATCTCAGGATCACAGGCCTTTTTTTCTCAATGGGCATCTGGAGTTCTGGCAATGTTCAGGCCACACTCACTTTATTAATAATCACATTTCTACCCCCTCTCTCCCCCTCACTTCATCTTTCTGGTTCCATCCTTTAATCAGTGGATGTGAAGTTTTTCTTTCAATTAATGGAATTAGTGAAAGAAGCTTTGAAGTGTCTGACACATAAATTAAAAACAAAAAAAAAAACAAACAAATAAACCTGAAATACAAAATTTTCTTTAAAGTGTAAATACTGATTAATTCTTTGGGACTTTTCTATGCTTAAAAGATGATACATTATTCATAAGAGCAAGGCAGAGACAAGCTATGCTCTTTCCTTCTGTCCATTATGGCCCCAGGCACACAATTTGCTCATTACTAATGCTATTACTTGGTTTGGCAGTGTCTTCTTTGAAGAAACACTTAATCTCTTATTTTTCATCTGAATTTATTTTTTCCCCCTCTTACCAGCAAGGAACTGAAGAAATAAGAGGTTAAGTTTACCCTCTGAAGTTCTGAGAAAGATGCTCTATTGAGTTACATCCCCTGCCTTTCTTCCTATAACCTTAACCAGGACCCTGGATGTCATCAGGATCCAGCTGTTGCATCAGCATGAGTTGATGTAAAATAGAGAAAATGGTAAAATTTACCAGTGAATATAATAGTCTGAGAAATAGCTCTACTCTTTGGTCTCATAGAGGACTTTGTGTGGGTGTGTGCTAAGTTGCTTCAGTAGTGTCTGACTCTTTGCAACTCCATGGACTGAGGCCTGCAAGGCTCCTCTGTCCATGGGATTCTCCAGGCAAGAGTACTGGAGTGGGTTGCCATGCCCTTCTTCAGGGGATCCTTTCCTACCTAGGGATTGAACCCACATCTCTTACGTCTTCTGCATTGGCAGGCAGGTTCTTTACCACGAGCGCCACCTGGGAAGCCCAGAGGGCTGTCAGCAAACGTAATAATCTGAGAAACATCTTTACTCTTTGGTCTCATAGAGGACTGCCAGCTATGGTCTTGGTGATCAAAACAACACAAAGAAGAAAACCAGAGACTGTAAGAAATCGTAGTGACTGTGCACAGAGGTACAGGACACAGATAATCTAAGCAACGAGCAGATCATCCTCATCATTCGTCACTCGCCTATTCAATCCCTCAGTCAAGATGCGTTTACTGAGTGCCTATTATCCATTAGGAATTGAAGGCTCTCAGAAAATCAAGGTGACTAAGACGTGAACCCTGACTTCAAGATGCTCTTGTTTTCAGCTTCTGACCAAACCCTTTGTCTTAGGAAAAAATATCCACTGACATATGAAACCTTCAAAAGCTCAACGAAGCCTGAATCCACTAAGAATATTCTGTGTCAGACTGTCAGCAGTGAAAGATTAGTTTTTGCCTCTTTTGTTATTTTCTTAAAACTTCTTTAGATGGAAATATTCCTGGACCAAACCCAAATGCTGCAATTGTGATAAAGAAATCATTCCCAAGCAAACTATGTATTTTCCCATCAGCTCTGGAGCCTCCAAAGGACTTGAGCTTGGATGCCTGCCCAAGCGGCTCCTCCGTCTGCTGTACAGGGCATTTTGGATAATACATTCCACCCTCATTTTTTTGTTAATCCTCCAGCTTTCTTATAATGGTGAAAGACCACTGAAAAAGATATATATGTATGTCATGTGTCAACTCAAGCAAGACTGTCACGATGGGGGATGTCACAGGCTGTCCCTGTCACAGCCACAACATCCATTGAAATCCTCTTGGCTTCTTTTGAGTATCACAGCTGTACTCTTAAGTGTTTGGATGGTGGGGAGAGTTTTATCAGTATTTATGAAGAGATAGCTTAGGCGGAATTGCAATGTACCAATAATATTTCCCAACAAATTATATTTCTAGCCATTCTAGAATAACTCATAAGCTAAAACAGAATAACACAACTTAATTTGAAGAACAAATGTCTATTTTACCAAAGAAGCACAACATAAACCTGCAAAATATAATTATCTTTGTGTAGAGCTAAGCCTACATGATTTGTTTTTACTTAAAAGATTTCCACTCTATCTGTCCCAATCTCAGCTTGTCTAGGCATTGCCCATCTGTTACTCCAAGTTGTAGGAATGGGTAATCTCTTTATCCTTTCTTCAGTCACTTCCTGTGAGGCCCATTTTCCAGGACATCTTGAGTTGTTGCTGTTGTCTGGTCGCTCAGCTGTCACTCTTTGCAACCCCACGGACTAGAGCCTGCCAGGCTCCTGTGTCCATGGGATTTCCCAGGCAAGAATACTGGAGTGGGTTGCCATTTCCTTCTCTAGGGGATCTTCCCAACCCAGGGATCGAACTCACATCTCTTGTGTCTCCTGTATCGCAGGCAGATCCTTTACCACTGAGACACCTGGGAAACTCATTCTTCTTGAGTAGACATCAATAAAAACACAACAAAACCATGATAGAGACCATTTGTTGTGCACGTACCTTCTGCCAAGTGCATTTACCCATTTAAGCACTTTACACTACTTTCTTGTCTTCCCCATAATAAGCCTCTAAGGCATAGGTACTTATCTCAAACTGAGAGGAAAGGAAAGCTCAGGGTTTAAGAAACTTATCCAGTACCTCAGAGCTCTTCCATTAATAGAGGTGTTAAATTAATTGGCAACAAATTAAATTGTTGAGAAGGGAGAAGTGGTAGGAAAACAACCAAGATCTCTCCTTTAAAGGCAGTTATTTTTCTTAAGAAAAATCAGAGTCAATTGAAAGACCTAGAAGGTAACATGGAGAGTTCAGAGGTCCACTGTGAGAGCTGTGTGCAGCAGAGAGAAGGCTTACATCAAAATTGGGTCCAAGGGCTTGGGGTAAAAAGGAGAGAGATCTATGTTTTAGTAAGGAAATCCTATCATTATATTTAGCTATTAGTAATTAAAAGTTAACCTATATTGCAGACAGATAGGAAAGTATATAATTCTGGTACTGTAGGTAAGAATGTGAAATTGAATTTTTCAGGTAAACTGTAAACCTAGTGATCTGCTTAATTTTAAATCCCACATTGGACATGATTCAGGAATCTACATCTTTTGTAGCACTGCCCCTCATTCATGCCCCAAACTATGGTAATACTGGATGTTTAAATTTTTTGTGAAGATACATAATAGATCAACCGCAGTCATAGTGAAAACATGCCTTTACGTCTTCCATGCTGGGACTTGGAATCCTTGCCTTATGGACACGCTTCTCTCCCTCAAATGTGGGGACCCTGCTTGATGGTGTGACTGACAGCTACGCCAGTGCTCAGGTGTGTAATTGGGAAAAAAGGAAAGTGCTTGAGACTCAAGTGCACACTCATCACTTTTCTTGTCTCAGATCGACGAACTTTGACAACTGAGCTTCCCATAACTGGTTCTTGGCTGACAGCAGGTGAAAAGATTTAAGCTGAGAATTAATTACACGGATATAAAGCCACCAAGGGACATGCCAGTGGGAGATGCTCATTGACCCCAAAGGACATAAAAATCTCAGAGAAGCAGCAGCTGCAATATATCAGTGGACAGATGTTTCTGATGCTTGGGAAAACACATTATGTCAATAAAAGACATGATCTGTAATAAGCATATATCAGGAAAAAAAAATAGCACCGCTTTTCAGCAGATAGACTATTTAAAACAATATGGTCTCTTCGTGCACAGCACCAATGACCAGCAGATGACCAATAATGGTCTAATATTTTTGCTATTAAAAATTAGGGAAAATAAATTAAAGTAAGCACTGCTTAATAATATAATTGAAATTGTGAAATATGGCCAAAATTAATATTCCAAGGGGTGGGTGACAACTTAATGTTCAGTTTCTGCTTCGGAGTTGAGCTATCATAGGAAAAATCATAGTTTAGTTAACATTTTAGAAGAAAATTTGAATTTTGAAAAAAAATACTTTGTGTGCCATACCAAAGTTATCAAAATGCAGTCATGTCATATTTTTTTCCACATAAGTGGAGAAAGAAGCACCCTTAAGTGTTCAGAGACACATAGGTGAATTTAAACAAATCACTTGCAAATTTGACTCTTTACTAAAAAAAAAAAAAAATGTGGCACTGTGGTAGGCTCACCCTAGGAATGCAAAAAATAGAGACTTCACTCAGTGTCATGTCTGAATTATTATGAAATCTACTCCTTATTCTCCTGTCCCAAGTGTAATTCATTTAGATAAATCATTTGTACAAATCAATGTTACAAATGAAACATTATGTATTGGGTTGGCCAAAATTTTCCTTCAGGTCTTTCTATATCTTACACATACACATATATATATATATATCTCATATATGTATAATATTATGAATATTTTAAAAAGATTAAAGCCGTGATGAGATGATCTGCAATTGTTGTAATATAGTAGTTGCACTATCTACTTGGGTCAATTTGTGAACTTCAGCAGGTCCAAAATGTGAGCTGTTTTGCTTCTCTGTGACTGATTCAAACACAGTACAGTAAGTCACTTCCATAATTGAAAATCTCCACTAGACCCTCCAAGCCATTTAAAAGGAACATATTCATCCTTGGTAACTATTGTCACTGTGTGATACTCATTAACTGTTGAACAATTCCTAGAGCTACTTCAAAGACTTTAAAAATAAAACAGACCTTTATTTTTTTTGGCAAGGAGATGAGAGCAAGCATGCCTCGTAATAACTGCCTCTTAGTTTACTGGGTAATCAATGTTATCACGAGATTTTTAAATTGAGGACTGCAAAGAGGCCCAGTATCCTTATTCAACACAGACTCCAATCTCTATACAGCCACACAGCCAACAATGGTTTTTAGATTAGATCCACAATAACTGTGCTATCCTGAACGTATGGGTTTAATCCATGGATCAATTCAATTCCTTACATGCTCTAATTTTATTCCAATTATGCTTGCTCAGTTGAGATAAAAATATCTCTGGCTTAAAAAAAGAAATAACACATTTTAAAGAAATCTCTACCAGTTTGCCTTTTGTTGCATTTCATTCTACATACACCCTCAGGAAGGGAAGTCTAAGAGGGAAGCCCCACCCTAGTTCTCTCATACCTTCCTGACTTCTCAGTAGAAAAGCATTACCAGAGTCACACTGGGCAATAGAAACTTCTGATGCCACCTAAATCAGGGTCAAAGAAGCTTATTTGTGGCCCTTGCCCTTCAGGATCTGAATTGTCATGTTCCTGGGGCTTTCAAGTTCAATTGTTTGTTATCTACCCCTGGGCAGAGACCGGGTGTGCAGGTGTGCACCAACATCAAGAAGAAAAATAATAAAAAAGGAATTAAGGAATAATATTCAGTTCAGTTCAGTAGCTCAGCTGTGTCTGATGCTTTGCGACCCCATGGATTGCAGCACTCCAGGCTTCTCTGTCCATCACCAACTCCTGGAGCTTGCTCAAACTCATGTTCATCCAGTCAGTGAGGCTATCCAATCATCTCATCATCTGTCATCCCCTTCTCCTCCTGCCCTCAATCTTTCCCAGCATCAGGGTCTTTTCCAAGGAGTCAGTTCTTCGCATCAGGTGGCCGAAGTTTCAGCGTCAGCATCAGTCCTTCCAATGAATATTCAGGACTGATCTCCTTTATGACTGACTGGTTGGATCTCCTTGCAGTCCAAGGGACTCTCAAGAGTCTTCTCCAACACCACAGTTCAAAAGCATCAATTCTGCGGTGCTCAGCTTTCTTCACCGTTCAACTCTCACATCCATGCATGACTACTGGAAAAACCATAGCTTTGACTAGTCGGACCTTTGTGGGCAAAGTGATGTCTCTGCTTTTCAATATGCTGCCTAGGTTAGTCATAGCTTTTCTTCCAAGGAGCAAGCGTCTTTTAATTTTAATAAAGGCATAATATTATTTCCATCCTATACTCTTTACAGGAAGCACAGATTGGTCACGTTGGAAAAAGAACCAGCCTGGTTATTATACATCCCTGTAAGTGAATCACCTTTAAAAATGTGATGACCTACGGGGGTGGGATAGTGAGATGGGAAGGAGCTCAAGAGGGAGGTGATACAAGTATCCATATAGCTGATATACTCTGTTGTACAGCAGAAATTAACACGTTATAAAGCAATTATACCTCAATAAAATAAATAAAATACAAAAATTAAATTAAGCTTTAAAAAGGCCAGTGTCAAACAGTAGAGAGATATCAATTTTGACTGAATCTGTGCGAAATCAGTTCCATGTAATATGACAAGGTATTATCATAGGGTTCTCCTCTGTTTGGGGTGTCCCGGGTGGCTCAGTGGCAAAGAATCTGCCTGCCAATGCCGGAGAGATGGGTCTGATCCCTGGGTCGGGATCCCTTCGTTGGCAAAGTAATGTCCCTAATAGGCATGGCATTAAAAGCTTATTTGTTTTTAAAATATAAATGCAATCTTGAATCTAAACTATTTGTATACAGAAGTACTTTTTAGAACGGGGGGCATTTGTGTGTTAAGCACCCATAAAAACTGATGATTTAGCAAGTCTGTTCTTTTACATGTACTTTTCTTTTTAACTTAGGAGGGAAAAGAAGGATTCCCATATAAGAAACATTCTCAACTGTACTGTCTGAATAGCTTCTATGGGCATAAATGGGATGCAGAAATGAGAAAGCAGAGTTCTTGGTCTCTAGGGAAAAAAAAAATGGCATGTAAATTTAGTTAATTTATAGCTAGAAGGCCAAAAGACAGTCTTCAGAAAGTTGTTTAATTACATGAGACACTTGCAATTTAAAATGGTCTATACAGCATATGTAGAACTACTGATAAATGTACATCAATAGGGAAAACCACAGACTGTTTGCTTTATGTTGGCTAGTCTGTACATAGTTTAAATCTGTAAGTAATTTATCATCTCCACGGGTTTAATTACAATTCAGCACCCTGCCAATTGCCATTAAAATTCAAAGGCTGTTGTGTCTTGTTGCTTAATTGTAGACTTGAAGAAACCAAACTTACGCTGAATGCAAACCACCTAAGTTGATGAATGCACTTTGTTATATCCTGACATAAATTCAAGAAATTTAATGGGATATTCTATCCAAACAAGATCATATTTCTAATTCATACATGATGCTATTCAAAAGTTAACACTGTGGCTACTTTATTTCTCAAACCAATAATATATATTTCCCTAGTGATCAAACAATTACCTCCAAGTGAGCATATGACCCAGTTAGAAAGATGTGTTAATAAAATTTTAGAACTTGAACTGTAATGCTAAAGTGTTCCTAGAAAATTCCGATAGCACATCTTTGTCTCTCTGATTTTGTATGAGGGTTCAGTCCCTGGGTCAGGAAGATTCCCTGGAGGAGGGCAAGGCAACCCACTCCAGTATTCTTGCCTGGAGAATCTCATGGACAGAGGAGCCTTGCAGGCTGCCATCCATAGGCCTGCACAGAATTAAACAAAACTGAAGCGACTTAGCATGCACGCACGCATGACTCAGCAAAGAAAGATGTGGTTCAAGAATTGAGTACTTTAAAATCTTTGTTTTCAAAGAACAACCACATCGGATTTAATTCTTTCTTTACATTACAAACAACTCAAGACAAACAGGACTGGAAACGAATTGTAGAAAGCAGTTAACTGCTTAAAACCTTCTAGATGTCAAGAAAAGTGAAAGTGAAGTCGCTCAATCGTGTCCGACTCTTTGCGACCCCATGGACTGTAGCCTACCAGGCTCCTCCCTCCATGGGATTCTCCAGGCAAGAGTACTGGAATGGGCTGCCATTTCCTTCTCCAGGGGATTTTCCGGACCCATGGATTGAACCCTGGTCTCCCGCATTCCAGGCAGATGCTTTAACCTCTGAGCCACCAGGGAAGCCCAGATGTCAAGATGATATAAGACACAAATAAATGTATAAGAATCAAAGTTCATGATTTTACCAGCATAAGATTCATATATGAGAAATGAGTTAGGGACCTAAATGTGCTGTTTAAGATATGGTGGCACCATAACTTTCTTGCTAATATTGATCAAGGCAAAGTAAATATGTAACATCTCTGTAAATAGTGTCATTCACAGGCCACACATGCTCTAAGCAGAAAATATTTGTGGCTAGTTTCACAGGAAGAATCAAAGTTTACCTACAATGGCACATAGATATTTGGAAGCAAAAGAAAGAATTAATGTTCATTGTGACAAAGAATTGTACTTTAAATCATTTCTAGTAAATTTATAATCATCTTCTCTTATTGCATCAAAATAAGAAAGCTTCATATTTGCTCTTTAGATTGGCAAAAAGCTTTTCTTTAGAAAAGTAGTGTTGCTTCTACTCATCTTCCTAGAGGTGTGTGTGTGTGTGGGTGTGTGAAATTTATTTCTTTCAATATATTCAATATTAAACAAACTTCTAAATTAACCCAGCCAACATCAATTTAGACAACAAACTTTTTGACTTCAGGAGACTCATAAAGCATTGAAAATCCAAATATGACTACACAGAGACATATTAAAGTTTTCTAAGCTTATTTTTTTAAAAAAAGATATAATTGGACAAAAACTATGAAGATGACAAAGAGAAATGTACAATAGTCATGCAGCATGTCATAAACCAGCTATGTTGGTGATAAACATTATAACTCGGATCTCCCCTTTGGGTTGGTGTCTCCCCTTCCCTCAATGCACACCTTTGATACACCTCTCTCGTAGTACCTAAGGGTCATAAGGACAGTGACATATGCCTATTTTGGCCACAACTGTATCCTCAACACTATGAAGAGCACCTGACACATAGGATAATAATTTCATAAATACCTAAAATATAAATAAATACTGGTCAGTGAATGAAGGAACACATTTCTCTGCATAAAGTAAAAAATCTGAACATGCAGATTGCACATTTTGATCTTTGGAAATACATGTTTCATTGCTGTTGACTCAGTAAAAAAGACAAGAACTTATCCTCACTTGCTTAACTCCCTGTAACATAGAAGATATCTGAAAGTTTTATGTCTTACTTTTTTTTTTTTTTTGGTATACAGGTAATGAAACTGTTTTTTAAAACTATGTTCAAATGAATGTTTCATGTCTAAGCAATCATTTAGAAAGATAATGAAGTGAAATGAAGTGGAAGTCACTAATTTTTTAGCTCCCCTGTTTTTTCAGGGGAGCTTCCCAATCCAGGGATCGAACCTAGGTCTCCCACCTTGCAGGCGGATTCTTTACCAGCTGAGCCACCAGGGAACGCCCCCTCCCCACCAAAAAAAAAAAAAAAAAAATCATAACACTTTACAAATTACACAGTACTAACATGTATTATTACCTTATGCAAATCACACCTCTAAGAGACAGATATTAAAAACTACCATTTCTCATGTGCAGAAAGCTCAATTGAGAAACCTACCCAAGGCTAGACAGAGAGTAATTGTCAGAATGTGAAACATCCTGAGATAAAGAGTTTAAGAAGCTTACCCCCACACCTCAGTAGTTGATTAAACACTGCCAGGCAATTTTGTAGCATCTGTAAACACACAAACCACTTCCGCTCTATTATACTATCTCTGTCCTAGTGGAGAAGTCAGTGGAAATAAGAATGCCTAGTATGTGCTTGAAGCTATACAAAGCAAATGACCACAAATGGAGGTTGAACAGGGAAACAATGCATGTGTGCTCAGTCCTGTCTGACTCTTTGCAACCCCACGGACTGAGTCCACCAGGCTCCTCTGTCCATGGCATTTTCCAGCAAGAATACTGGAGTGGGTTGCCATTTTCTCCTCAAGGGGATCTTCCCACCCAGGGATCCACCAGCTTTTCTGTGGCTCCAGCATTACAGGTGGATTTTTTTTTTTTTTTTAACCACTGAGCCACTAGGAAAGTCCAAGAAAAGAAAATAATGTCATAAATGTTTACACCTAAAACACAAATCATGGAAGCAAGGGCAAAATCATCAAATAATAGACTCAAAAATTCTTGGGAGAAAACATCACATAGTCAAACCAGTGGTTATTAAATTTTACTGTGTATATAGTATCATCTCGGAGAAGGCGATGGCACCCCACTCCAGTACTCTTGCCTGGAAAATCCAATGGACGGAGGAGCCTGGTAGGCTGCAGTCCTTGGGGTTGCTGAGGGTCGGACACGACTGAGCGACATCACTTTCACTTTTCACTTTCATGTATTGGAGAAGGAAATGGCAACCCACTCCAGTGTTCTTGCCTGGAGAGTCCCAGGGACGGAGGAGCCTGGTGGGCTGCCGTCTATGGGGTCTCACAGAGTCGGACACGACTGAGGTGACTTAGCAGCAGCAGTATCATCTAAAGTGCTTCTTACAATGCAAACTACAAGATCCTACATACATCTGGAGACTTGGATTCAATCAGCTGAGTAAGATTTAAAGCAATGTTTCCTAAATTTTGCTGTATCTGAGAATTACCTGGGTTGTTGTTAAAAATCCTAAAGCCCAGGCTGCAAGCAGAGCAATTAATTCAGAATATTGTACATCCAGTGGTAGAAATAACACAGTATCTTTTTTAGGCATTGTTTCCCTCACAGATTAACTCTAAATTGGTATTTAAATGTCTTTGTTTTGAACAAAGATGAGAAAATTTATATAAAATTATACCAATATATTCTGAAATATATTTTAATTGTCCTCAGTAGGAATTTCATCTTAACCCTGCTCATATTTCAAATAAAAACAGTCAACTCTGTGAGCCTGCAACTTTCTACAGCTCTGGGGAGTTTTGTTCAATGATGTTCTACTTCTTCTAAGAGGAGACTGGGAACCAGAGGGCTCCCTGGTAATTCCTGTTCACTCCTTTTGGTGCTCACCTCCATTTCTGACAAAGATTTTGATACAAGCACAGTGATTCACCCTGAAGCCTCAAGCCAAAATATGCATGAAAATCACAACTCTCAGAGATTAAAATTTATATTTGAAAAAGAAAATGGTAAGACTAAGGCATGCGTATGCAAAGAATTTTGGTTGCTTGGTAATCATGTAACTTTCAAAAGAACACTTCAAAGGTAGAAGTACTTTCAAACATTCTGCTTTTATAAGGATATAAAGTAAACAGGCAAGAAATCATGGTGCTGTGCAAAGTAGACCAAAAGTAAGGTGCTCTCATAAATGTACTTTTGCATAACATGAGATTTAAACTAAGCAAGCAACTCAGTAAAAACACAGTTATTCAGAAAGAGAGGTTGCAGATACTACAAATGACTTTTAATAATACCTAATGACCACTCCCAACTAATGAGAAAGCTGATAAGTAAAGGATATCCAGGCAAAAAGTTCAAGGGATGTAGATTATCAGTGGGGCAAGAATTTACATCTTCCAATTGTTCTCAAAGGATTCTGCTTGTTGTTGTTGTTATTGTTTTTGCTGTTGTTGTTGTCTGCTTTTTTGGCTTGGCTATTATTACAGCCATAGGCAGGTGAAACCTGAGATATCTATTAAAATTATTCAGGAAGCTTTCAAAATGATCAACTCAAATGCATATACCCCCTTCCCAGACCAATTATATCACACTCTAGGACAGTGCAGCCAGTCATTAATATCTTTTAAAGTTTCCAATGTGTAGCCAAGGCTAAAATCCTCTGCTTTAGTGGATAACATATCTTTCATAATAAGACAGATATGATAATGCTAATAACGGTGCATATCTAGTAACAAATAGGACCTAAAAATTAACACTTCTATGTTGCTCTGCACCGTGTAGTGTCTGATGAAATCTACAATTTTAATTTAGTATTGCAAAGGCGTTATATGAACTTTAAATAAACCCTAAATGCAAAGTTAGGTTCTCTTTGGCTTTAATTTGTAGCCTATATTGAACAAATGCAATCTTGAGAAGAGCCTTGGCTTTTGAATTTAAAGAAATTAAAAATTCAACTCGAGAAAAGGATATTTAGAAATAAAGAGAAATGTAAAATTATGAGTCAGAATAAAGGTAAACTTAAAGTAAAACTCAACTTTCAGCACTTCCAGCTAACCAAGACTACAACAAACTGAGAGATGATTCAGGATAGTCTCAGTAAGCATAATTTGAATAAGTTTTGCCTAATGAGTTTTTCTGACTGCTCTCTTTTGTTTAAACTGAATTACAGTTCATGGAATATTAAAGCAAGCCCCAGTAAATGACACATGATTTAGAATATCACTCCACGTGTATAGACTCAAAATGGCAAAAAAAAAAAAAAAAAAAAAAAAAAGTTTGCTCTAAGCTTGTAAAACAGAACAGATAGTTCTTCCTAGCTCTAGAGATGTTTTGTCTAAATAAATAAAACAAGAACCTACCCTCCTGGACAGAGTTGGGAGCAAATGAAATCAATTCTTCAGCTGATATTTTTTAGTGTCCCCTTAACACTGGTAGTTTTATAAATGCTTGTGATTCAAAGTCCAATGAAGACATTATTGACAGAAAAACAAACCTCAATCTCTTCTTGGCAAATGAGAATTGTCCTGAACTGTAAAATATTAGTTCAAGTAAGTCCAAGATAAAGTGGATTCTAGCTGACATTTTGAATCTGATTTTAAGAAGAAATATTGACTGTCTCTATTTAAAAAGGATTATAAATTTGTTTTTAAAATTGAGAAATGATTTACAGGTGCTCTAGTCTATTCTCGATTCACAAAAATTAATGCAGTCATTACATACTATACATGTATTATGTATACATAAATATGCATGTATAATTTAAAACACATTATGGAGAAGAAATTCTTAATTTCTTACACCTTATTTATTTTTTGAAGGCGTGCATGTGTGCTAAGTCACTTCAGTCGTGTCCAGTTCTTCGCAACTCTTAAGGACTGTACCCTGCCAGGCTACATGCATGCATGCCTTCAGACTATAAAATAAGATGTAAGAGATGAAGAATCTCATCTCCATAAAGTGTTTTAAATTATACATATACTTTCCTTTATTTCTCAGCGACTTAAAATATGCATCATAAGTGTCAATTATTTAATTTCCCTCACAATTTACAAATAATTATGAATGTCTTTTCAGTAAGATGCAACAACTCTCTTAATCCACTAATGATGCATTTTCTAGTAAGTTGACAGACTCTCATGTAATTAAGAATACACGTTGACAAATATGGTTAAAAGATGTGTTGTGTTAGCTGCTCAGTTGTGTCCGACTCTTTGCAACCCCCATGGAGCCCTCCAGGCTCCTCTGACCACGAAATTTTCTAGGCAAGAATACTGGAGTGGGTTGCCATTCCCATCTCCAGGGGATCTTCCTGACCCAAGGATCAAACCCTGTTCTCTTGCAAACAGGCAGCTTCTTTAGTGCCTGAGCCACCAGAGAAGGATATTATTGAAATAATACTAAAAAAAAGTCAGAGATTTAAGTCAAAGAATTTGCAATTTAAACCTTTCATACAAAGTAGCAAATGCAGTGTTTTGTACATGTATAGCAACCAAATATACACTGGCTTAAAAACATACAGGTAACCAATACAAAATAAAAGTTTCAAAAAAAAAAAAAAAAGTACCCAGGTAATTATATAATTACACAACAATTTTCTCTAAAATGTCTTCTACAATTTTATTACCATAACTTTAACTCTTCAGACCTATCTATATCAAAGACAATCAAAGATATGTGCTTTTATGTTTTAATAGTCTACCATAGTTCAGTAGTTTTAAATGTTTATCTCTAGATAAAAAATGGATTGACACAAACATATTATTTACAGAGCAACTATCACAAGGATTTCCATGTAATAAGGAGTCTATAACTTCAAGTGAGGGGCTGTTTACGATTTCAAGTGTGAACCTCAATCAGGAAAGTCCTAGAGGATAAATATCATGGTTAAATTGTATCTTCCAGGACAGACACTATCAACTCAAGAAGTCCAGGGAATATGTAGAGACATCGCAACCCTTTGATATTTTGTATCTTTTCTATTAGAAACAATTACCCTTTCATTTTTAAAGCAATCTTGTAAGACATAATAATTAAAAGGACAGCAGCATTGCTTATTTTACTATGTTACTAATTTGCTATCTTACTATTTTGTCCATTTGTAGGATGCCATCCACTCAGAATAATGTGGGGACGGCCCGGGGGGATAGTGGTTCACCAGGAAATGCTCCAAGGGGCATGGACTGAACTAGTATAATCCCATGTACTCTCCAACTAGTTTTGAGAAACCAAGAATATGTGTGGATTATTTTTTCCCATAATAAAAATTGCCTTCCAAGTCAAAGGAATTATGTGTGTGTGTCAATTGCTCAGTCGTGTCCCACTCTGCGACCCCACGGACTGTAGCCCACCAGGCTCTTCCGTCCAAGGGATTCTCCAGGTAAGAGTACTGGAGTGGGTTGCCATTTCCCTCTCCAAAAGAAATTATGAGTTAGTCTATTTTAGGTTAGGTTTTAGCTCAGAGGTTTGTTTTCCAACATAATTTATTATTGAGCACACATGCTATTTGCTTTAAAGCATACACGATGCAAAATCTCATCATATTAAACTCAAACAAATTGAGTCTCTTCCCGTGAAATCACAAACATCAGGCGACAAATGGAAGCCATTAAAATAGAACTTTTTAAAACCATAACGGATGAGTCATAGAAAGAAGATCCCTGCATTGCTGCCAATTACGGACATTCACTAACTAGGAACACCAGATACACAGCAAGACTGGTGTCACTGGTGAATTCTGCCATTATGTCACCCATACACAGACTCACTGTCCCAAAATGTCGTGTTCACTTCACTCCTGTCCTCACTAAAAGACATCATTCCTTGAAATTGGCTTGAAGACCACATGCAAAAACATCACCTTCCAAAGAAACCATTCGGCTTTGGGGGTCTGGTGAGTAAATGACATATACTTAAAGCTCGTTTATCATTTTAACTACAACTTTGTAGGCTCTAACCCTTTTACTCAACATATATCACAGTTCTTATCTCTTACCATATAGCTGAGTTATCTTCTTGTTTTATTCTTTGCTCTGTGGCTGAACTGAATTGCTCAGTTTATAAAGCATGGTACTTTGGGCTTAGCATAGGTAGCACCATTATGCTTCTCCCCTATAATAATTCTCAAACAGGAAGTGTTAAATTCTAGTCATTACCTAATTCTCAGTGCACATCCTTATTGACTTTCGTTTTAAGAAGAATATACTGGACAGAGGAGCCTGGCAGGCTACGGTCCATGGGATCACAAAGAGTCAGACACAACTGAGCGACTAGCACACACACACACACACACACACACACACACACTGCTACTGCTAAGTCACTTCAGTCATGTCTGACTCTGTGTGATCCCATAGACAGCAGCCCACCAGGCTCCCCCGTCCCTAGGACTCTCCAGGCAAGAACACTGGAGTGGGTTGCCATTTCCTTCTCCAATGCATGAAAGTGAAAGTGAAGTCGCTCAGTCATGTCCGACTCTTAGCGACCCCATGGACTACAGCCTACCAGGCTCCTCCATCCATGGGATTTTCCAGGCAAGAATACTGGAGCGGGGTGCCATTGTTTCCCTAAATCATGTGCAGCTATTTGCTTGCAAGATACTTCCATAGAGGTACATGTGCATTCTTGAATATACCTTGGTGAACCCATAACAATTAACTCAGAGGACAGAGTTATGATGTTGAAAATCTGAAAGACTGTATGGCAAGTGCCAGAGACCAACATTCCCACTTCCTATGATATGTAGAAATATACATGTATGAATTCAGATCAAGAAAATCTTTGCTTTGGGCTGATTCTCTCTAGGATCGGAACTCCCAGTCTGGAAGGACTTGTCTTTTGAGGTCCTCATCACATACGTCTGTTGGTCCTTTGTAAATGTCATGATTTGGGAGCATGCAGAAGACAAAAAAAAATCATAAATTCCTTATGCAACAGTAAATATGATATTTTAGGGTTTAGTGATTTTTGTTAAATGTCTGGGATAAGAAAAATTGCTGTGAAACCTGTAACACAACCTTAATTGGTAAAAGCAGAATGTCTTTAAAAGTGTAATGAGTGGAAATTTAGATATGTGCTGGATTTTTTCAACAGTCATCACAACAGCTTTCACAAACTGTTGCATGTTGAAATCACCTCTAACCTAAGTGATCTGCTTAATAAGTCTTGATATGCCCGTAACTTACAAAACAGCAAACAATAGGTCTGCTGCTGCTGCTGCTGCTGAGTCGCTTCAGTCGTGTCCGACTCTGTGCGATCCCATAGATGGCAGCCCACCAGGCTCCTCTGTCCCTGGGATTCTCCAGGCAAGAATACTGGAGTGGGTTGCCATTTCCTTCTCCAATGCATGAAAGTGAAAAGTGAAAGCGAAGTCGCCCAGTTGTGTCCGACTCTTAGCGACCCCATGGACTGGAGCCCACCAGACTCCTCCGTCCATGGGATTTTCCAGGCAAGAGTACTGGGGTGGGGTGCCATTGCCTTCCCCCAACAGGTCTAATCCACAAGAAAACGGGGAGCGATTATTGCTGCTGGCATGGAAAAGAACAGACTCTAAAGTGGTTATTTACAAAGATTACATCTAAAGGTGAATGATTAATTTGAAACTACCCAGTGGCAGAAACTAAGTATGATCTGGGGGTAGTGGCAAGGGTCACAAGATGAGACAGGGAAACAGAGAAAGGACATTGCAGACGTGCTGAGAGAGACAGAAGCGAAATCAAAAGGAGAAAGAAAGTGACTTTTCCAAAAGGTAACTTGAGAAAATCTTTTTCTCTCCAAGCAAAACAAAAATGGGATCAGAGCCATTAGTGAAGCACAAGTAATACACGGTGAGTATTTCAAGAAGAGAGAAGATGTCTTCTTCTTTGGGAACGTGGTGAGGGTTAAGGCAATGGATCAGAAAGGCTTTAGATTCGAGGTTGGCAGAAAGCTGTGAACTCCAGGGCAAAGAGCCCTGGCTGTCCCTCGTGTGGCAGAGGTCAGTGCATAATCATACAATAGCATGGATAATGGACATATCTGGCCAGCATGCCAACAATCGGGTCACCAGGCAACCATGAGCATCTTTTCATCGTTTCTCTATAGTGCTCTGCGCTGCGCCTTCATAATCCTGTTGACAGCAGCTTTATCTAGTAGGAGCTGTGTCTAATTTATTTGCCAGGTGTACACAGTTCATTACTGGTGCTATCAATACCCAAGTAAAAGATTTTTTTTTAGAAAAAAGGATACTAAAAATAAAATATATGGTTCAAGAAGAAAGATATAAGCATATATAATCTGAAGTAATGCTTTGTTTCACCTATGAATATTAAAACTATTTTAAAAATGTATCAGCATTTGGGAAATCAATCACGAAGCATATAAAAGTGGAAATCTGCACAGACTAAGTGTCTGATCAGCAACCTCATCAAGGGTCCTAAGCAGGAAGGAAAATGAACTGAAATACTATTATCTGGGTTGTTTTTGCTGTTTAGTTGTTAAATTGTGTCTGATACTTTTGACCTCAGGACTGAAGCCCCTCAGGCTCCTTTGCTCATGAGATTTCCTAAGCAAGGATACTGGAGTGGGTTGCCATTTCCTTCTCCAGGGGTTCTTCCCAGCCCAGGGATCAAACTTGTATCTTCTGGACTGGCAGGTGGATTCTTTACCACTGAGCCACCTGGGAAGCCCCATTGTCCAGGTACCCTCCCTTCAAACTTGAGAGGAGAAAAGCTGAACTAAAGATGTCTTCTTCCTCTTTTAAGTATCTTTTACAAGGAAAACATGAGCATTTCATCCTGGCAATTTGGATACCCAGAAATTTCCCTGGTTGTTACATATACATTAAATAAAATAATCATATACTTCTTCAATATGGCAGGATAACAAATGCTAAATGGACAATAAATGAAAATCTAAATATGGATGAAATACTTTTCTCCTAATATACACATCAGAACCTTGAATGCTAGTCTTTTCCTTGCAATGGGGTGATTTCTCTGATACAAATTTGAATAGAAGTATGATTACCTTTTTAATAGTTAGGAAACCCAGTTAGGGGACTCACTTTTAGGAGACCCAGAAATGCATCACAATTAAATAAATTATATCTTCAAAATCAACAATGTAATAAAAATACAGGTGGCTTTCCATGAAATGCTTTTTCCAAATAAGGTGACAAAATGGCCCTCTTAAGGATACGACATAGGATACATATTACTGCAAGTTGAAACAAAAATTTCATTTTAACATAATGACCAAAATGAAATTACATTCTGTGTTTAAAAACCATAAAACCCACAGAATGAATGAATTTAGTTTTCATGGAAATCAATTTAAAAAGCAGTAAAAGTTCCCCTTTAGAATCACACATAAACTTTTTGATAATATATTTATTTATACTATATTGATTTTTGTCTAGTTTCAGGACATCAAAAGATATCACAGAAATGTTCTTGTATGGGATCAACTTTCACGGGATTCTTTCTAGGTCATTTCAATGAAACAGTGAAAGCAATGTGACATTAAGAAAAGATGGTAATGACAGTTGTAGGCATGAGAAAGAAACCCTGAGGTCTACCAATGAAGTGAACTGAGTTGTAAAGCTTAAAAGACAGAAAAGAAAATATTTTTTACCCCAAAGCTCCAGATTTTTCTTTCCTATGAACTTATTGCTTTCATAATTGGAAAAGGATCTCAGAAAGGTTATTTCCTTTGTCTTTGAGACTCATTACACTTTATGAAACTTAGAAAGGCATTACGTTTGCAGATCTCTTACAAGCATGGACAATGTGTGAGTGCTAATCTGAAGAATGGTACCTAAGTGTGATCTTTACTTGAGATGACAAGTGTGTAAACATACTGATGGATAAATATAAATGCCCTTTGTGGATAATTATAACTTAAGTCTTTTTAAAAATCTGAAGCGAGATCCTGGGGCAGATGAGAGGAGGAGAGGAAGAAGGCCCCTCTCTCCCTGCCAATCCCGTGTTTCCACTCTGGGATCTCTTGGCACAGAGGACATGCCAGAAAGAGGACCTGCTGCTGGCACCGTGCCCACCAGGCCGACCGCACAGCTGGGGAAGTTCTGACTTGTTCATGATGTGTCTGTGATTGGCTTGGCCGTGTTTGCTGACCTTATGTAATAAGTTGTCGTCATTCAGCCAGAACATAATCCCAAGATCTGAAGATCAAAGAAAACATGATTGGGTGTTCCATCCATTTCTTGGAAAGCATTTCAAATGTCATCATCATGTTGTAAAAAGTCATTCAGAATTCTCAAGGTCATGCAAAGGGCCCAAATGCTTCAGTTTGTGCTGGTGGCCTCACCTGCTTTGGTGAGTCTTCTGAGCTAGCTGTTTTCTCCTCCTATGATACAAGTCCACCTACCAATCCCACTCTATAGTTCATCTAAGAAATGAGTTGTAGAAGAATGAATTCTCCAAAGAAGTTTGTTAATTAAAAATCTTATGTTGTTGCTGTTTAGTTGCTAAGTCACATCTGGCTCTTTTGCGACACCATGGATTGTAACCCACCAGGCTCCTCTGTTCATGGGATTATCCGAGCAAGAATGCTGGAGTGGGTTTCCGTTTCCTTCTCTAGGGGATCTTCCTGACCCAAGGATCGAACCTGCATCTCCTGCATTGGCAGGCAGATTTCTTTACTGCTGAGTCACCAGGGAAGCCTTATAAATCCTATACATTATCCCAAATACTTCATGATGTGTGTTCAAAAGAAGGTCTAGATGAGTATGAAGAGAAAACGCCCACATTTACATACCCAAATCCTAATTTCTATGTGTACTCTTTTCACTGTGTAGGAAAAGAGATGTCTTCTTGATGGTAGTTTATGGTTATAGAACTTCTAAACACAAACACACACACACCACAGTAACCCCTGAAGATTACTGAGTTATCCTTTAAAAACTCACTTTGAAGTGGAGTTAACAAGATTAGTTCATGAATACATAATACTCTGGGACTCTGCAGCCTCTATATTTCTAGGACTTGGGTATGATATTTCTACATCTTTATCTTGCTAGTCTCACCATCGACATCTCAAAGGTAAAATCACATCAGGTAACCGATAATGCAGTTCTACCACTTTTTTTCGGAGTGAAAAATTATTTTAAAGCATGAAGGGCTTGTTGGTAGAACACTGACATCAATAGGAAATGCAATTAAGTATTGAGCAGAATGGTTAAGGTAATTTTAACATGCTATTATTGAATCAATTAGTACACAGTAATTTGCCAGATATTCAGTGTTTCAGCAGACCCTTGGGCGACTCTCTCATTAAGCAAATGATCTGAATATTGAATAAATGAAATTAAGTGCAATGGTGTACCATATTCCATAGGTTTCCGTAGTCATGTTAGGAACATAATGTCTAATGAAGTTATTATTCATTAAAAATTGAAACAACATGATATTTTAGTACTGGTAGTTAACATTTTGACAAGTCTGAGGAATTTCTAATCAGTCCCAAAGACTGGCCATCAGGAATAAAATAATAAAATCAGGACTGGTTTTCAGGACTCAGAGAAGCAAAGTCAGACTTTGGCTTAAACAATTGCATATTGCTGACATGGTTTCTTTCCCCTCTTTTGGTTATTGTTATTGCATAAATGATGCATAAAAATTAATAAGAACCTTTTCTGCATTCAAATTCCTACAAGGTGTTGGGTTTTTTTTTTTTTTTTTTTTTTTTAAAGATAAACATAGGGGAACTGTTGCCCAAGGCATTTCTTCTGTCTACCCATTTCAATGTACAAGCACTCTCACGAAATGTAACGTTAAATTAAATAAACGCTCACTGCTATTTCTCCTGGGTATACATTTGGCCTTGCTACGTCTATAAAAACAACCTTTTAAAGGACTGAAACTGCATTAGATAAATAGTTAACCCATTTATGGTACCTGTGAAACAATATCTTAATAATTTCCTTCTTTATTTTAATATATTTCATGTTATAATTTATTTCTCCATGGATATTAAGAAAATGCCTCTTACCTCACCTCTAGATAAAAGGTGCCTAGAGAATTTTGAATAGTTTGAAAGTTGTTTTTTCTGTTATTACTATTTCTAGAAATACAGATTTATGATTGAAATTTGTGAACATTTAACATGCCTTCTAATAAAAGCAATGATTTCTAATACCACAATAAATATACAACTCTGTTAGGTATGTGATAGGTAGAGTTACCTATATTGCAAACTCTTTTTTTCTTAATGCAACTTTTTATTGTGTATTGGGGTATTAAAAGATGCCTCCTCCTTTGAAGGAAAGCTATGACAAACTTAGACACTGTATTAAAAAACAGAGACGTCACTTTGTCGACAAAAGTCTGCATAGTCAAAGCTATGATTTTCCCAGGATGTATGGATGTGAGAGTTAGATAATAAAGAAGGTTGAGCACAGGATTGATGTCTTTGAACTGTGGTGCTGTAGAAGACTTTTGAGAGTCCCATGGACTGCAAGGAGCTCAAAACAGTCAATCCTAAAGGAAATCAACCCTGAATATTCATTGGAAGGACTGATGCTGAAGCTCCAATACTTTGGCCACCTGATGAGAAGAGCTGACTCACTGGAAAAAGACCCTGATGTGGGAAAGATTGAAGGCAAAAGGAGAAGAGGTTGGCAGAAGATGAGATGGTTAGATAGCATCACTGACTCAACGGACATGAATTTGATCAAACTCTGGGAGATAATAAAGGACAGGGAAGCCTGGTGTGCTGCAGCCCTTGGGGCCACAAAGAGTCAGACACAGCTTAGTGGTTGAACAACAATGATAGCCAATTAGCGATGCTGCGATAGTTTCAAGTAGATAGCAAAGAGACTCAGCCATACATACACATCAATGCATTCTCCCCAAAACTCCCCTCCCATCCAGACTTCCACATAACATGGAGCAGAGTTCCCTATGCTATATAGTAGGTTCTGGTTGGTTATCCACTTTAAATATAGCAGAGTGTGGGATCTTAGTTCCCTGATCCAGGATCAACCCCAGGCCCCCTGCATTGGGAGTGCAAAGTCTTAACCGCTAAACCACCACAGATGTCCCCTACACTGCAAATTCTTAATACGGAACATTTTTTCATTGCTTCTATTGACTGTGTGGATCACAATAAACTGTGGAAAATTCTGAAAGAGATGGGAATACCAGACCACCTGATCTGCCTCTTGAGAAATTTGTATGGAGGTCAGGAAGCAACAGTTAGAACTGGACATGGAAAAACAGACTGGTTCCAAATAGGAAAAGGAGTACGTCAAGGCTGTATATTGTCACCATGTTTATTTAACTTATATGCAGAGTATATCATGACAAACGCTGGACTGGAAGAAACACAAGTTGGAATCAAGATTGCTGGGAGAAATATCAATAACCTCAGCTATGCAGATGACACCACCCTTATGGCAGAAAGTGAAGAGGAACTAAAAAGCCTCTTGAGGAAAGTGAAAGTGGAGAGTGAAAAAGTTGGCTTAAAGCTCAACATTCAGAAAATGAAGATCATGGCATCTGGTCCCATCACTTCATGGGAAATAGATGGGGAAACAGTGGAAACAGTGTCAGACTTTATTTTTCTGGGCTCCAAAATCACTACAGATGGTGACTGCAGCCATGAAATTAAAAGGCACTTACTCCTTGGAAGGAAAGTTATGACCAACCTAGACAGCATATTCAAAAGCAGAGACATCACTTTGCCAACAAAGGTTCGTCTAGTCCAGGCTATGGTTTTTCCCGTGGTCATGTATGGATGTGAGAGCTGGACTGTGAAGAAGGGTGAGCGCCGAAGAGTTGATGCTTTTGAACTGTGGTGTTGGAGAAGACTCTTGAGAGTCCCTTGGACTGCAAGGAGATCCAACCAGTCCATTCTGAAGAAGATCAGCCCTGGGATTTCTTTGGAAGGAATGATGCTAAAGCTGAAACTGCAGTACTTTGGCCACCTCATGGGAAGAGTTGACTCATTGGAGAAGACTCTGATGCTGGGAGGGATTGGAGGCAGGAGGAGAAGGGGACGACAGAGGATGAGATGGCTGGATGGCATCACTGACTCGATGGACGTGTCTGAGTGAACTCCAGGAGTTGGTGATGGACAGGGAGGCCTGGTGTGCTGCAATTCATGGGGTGGCAAAGAGTCGGACACGACTGAGTGACTGATCTGATCTGATTGATAACATTAACTGACGATTGCAGGATAGAAAGCAAAATGATAAATGGCAATATTTGAATAATTAACAACGCAGTAGATGCTCAGTCACGTCTGATTCTTTGTAACTCCATGGACTGTAGCCCACCAGGCTCCTCTGTCCATGGAAATTTCCAGGCCAGAATACTGGAGTGGGTTGCTGTTCCCTTCTCCAGTGGATCTTCCCCAACCCAGGGATAGAACCCAGGTCTCCCACGTTGCAGGCAGATTCCTTACTGCCTGCGTCACCAGGGAAGCCTTAACTGGAAAAGTTAACACAAATGGGGAGTCAGTGAAGGTCAACCCTTTGTCATTATGCCCTTGTGAAGGGCATTCACAGATAATTTCTTACATGACATCGGTATAAGCTCCATTTGTCCGACTAGCACCTTTAGGTACTATTTATACCAGCATAAGAGTACAGTAGAGTGATATTTCCTCTTTGTCCGCATACCTATTTCTGCTAAATGGTGACCTGGATTAATAACCAAATAAAAATCTCCATCTTGTCAGAGATGCAGCAGTTCTAAAGCCTTATAAAAATATCTTGCTCCCATTCAGTGTCTATCTTTACTGGGACAGCAAATAACTACCAATTAGGATGCCTCTGCATGGACTGAGATGTACCTATTAACAAGTGACTCATCTCCTCACTTTATACAGTTGTCAGATCTTAAAACCAATATCTAACTCCAAATAAAACTCTCAAGAGATCTCCTCTATCTTTACTCAGAAGAACATTATGTACCTTTTCATGAACTTGCAATCCAAATTGAATGCATTTCCTTGACAACCAACCAGAGTGAAACCGTATGTCGCTCAGAGCACAAAACACCCTTCTATAACACAGAGAAATAATTCAAAGTTAAAATTTACTGTAAATGGAGTTCACATATATGGAAACAATAAGCTCCATGAGGCCAGGGGCCATGTCTGTCTTTTTCATTATTATTTCTCCAGGTTCTAGTATGTGTTGGATCAATATTGATTGACAGGTAATGTTAGAAAGAAGATGTGACCAATAATTTTAGATGAGTAAATAGTCATTATTCTTTCAATAATACCATGGCTCTAAAATCAGTGGAAACAAATAGCATAAAGAAGAAGAAACAAGGAAAATCATCATAAAAGGAACAGCTTTGCCAATTTTAGGAAATAACGTGATATAAAAAAGCCAATTTGGTTTTTGAAAAATGGTTGCTAGAGTAGTTTTTCTGAAGAAAAAAACAGTCACATTTTTATGATTTATTTTATAAATTATTTTTCTTTTTAATTCCCAAGTATCTAAGAAATGGAATATAAATTACCAAGAAATGAGTTGCACTGAGGAAACTTAGAGAAATACCCCGCTTCTATTCAGAGCCCACCATGAACTCATGGTTCTTAGGTTATCAGAGTAGCTTACATACAACCCCATTCCCAGAAATAAAAAGAATTCTCTAAAAGTAAAATATGGACTCAGAAACAAAAACCTTCGATTTTATTTGAATGGATGGTGAATGCAATTTCAGTAAGGAGGCCTCCCACATACACAAACAACTTTTAAAGATCATAATTTCCCCCCAATTTTAGTAATATTAATTATGCTTTAATGTTAGAGCTGATTTATCATTCCTTATATAGTATACCCACTCCAGTGTTCTTGCCTGGAGAATCCCAGGGACGCGGGAGCCTGGTGGGCTGCTGTCTATGGGGTCGCAGAGAGTCGGACACGACTGAAGTGACTTAGCAGCAGCATATAGAATATGTGGAAAAGGAAATGGCACCCACTTCAGTATTTTTGCTGGGAAAATTCCATGGACCAAGGAGCCTGGAGGGCTACATATATGGGCTCACAAAGAGTGGGGAATGACTGAGCAACTGGGCATGCATGCATATGGTATATCAACCTTCTTAGCATTTATGGAGTTTTTGCAGTTTTTTTCATGGCGTGGAGAATGAAAACAAAGAGATAGTTCATTCTCAAATATTATCTTTTGATTTAGGATTCAATTTTTCAGGTAGTCCTCAAAATTCCTTACATATAAAAATTCCTTTCACCATCTACCATCCATCCTCTACAAACACAGATTTTTTAAATGGAAACATTTAGATATATCTTTTGTATATTAAATTTTTTTTTTATTTATTTAGATTTTATTTAGTAGATATCTACAGATATATTTATTTAGATATTTTGTTGATAGTTTTCACTCTAGAGTAAAATAGGATACAATTGCAAACTGTGATGATTTTTTTCTTTCTCACTATATCATTTACAAACATATGGAAATAATAAAATCCTTTCTGCATCGTTATTCTAATTACCATTATTCATGCTCTTTAAATTGTTCAAGTTTAAGTGGTAGCGACATTTACTAGAAGTCAAGGCTTACTTTTTCGCTTGAGATTTTTTTTTTCAGGGGAATGCAGCCATCACCACTCAACTCATTAACGCAAATATGACTATGTTAGAGGCAGACATTGCATAACTGAGTTCTGCCTCTGTGGGATTATCATGCCCTTTCAGAAAAGGAAATGTGTAAATAACTGCTTTTCTGCAATTCCAACTCAAGAAATAAACACACTCATCTCCTCTCTGCTGATGTTTAATGTTTTTCGTGGGGAAATGATAAGTGGCATGCATAATAAATACCATGCACAAGGAAGGCACTCAAGGAGCAGATTAATAAAATCTGCTGGTGAAACTGATTCCACCTGAACAATGAGCAATCAAGAACTACAGGCTGAAGACTTCCTATGTATCCATCGCTATCGAAGGAATGATAAGAAATGTGCAAATATAATCACGGAATTACAGATTCGGCGAAAAGATAGGAGAAAAGAGTCTTAGAATTATTCATCTAGTCAAGATGTCCTCTGAATGGTTTCCTCCTATCTATTTCACTTTAGAGGGTCTGTCTGTTTTTAAATCAGAAATTTTTCACACATCTTTGAAGCCCCAGTGCATACAACACACAATAGCTGTCAATGGGAGGCATGGGATAATGTGGGTTGATCTGAATGAGCAAATAACTGAATTTATGATTATACACATCTCTGCGGAGTTCTTGGCTCTTCAGCCTACATTTAAATGTTGAGTAATTATACTGAACAGCAATAATCTTCTATTTCTTACACACTCTTTTCATATCAGACATGTGTTTAATTTTTGTGAGTCTTTGGAATAGTTAAAATATGTATATATATATATATATATATATATATATATGTGTGTGTGTGTGTGTGTGTGTGTGTGTGTGTGTATAAAATGATGGGCCCACATGGGATCAATCTGTTCTACTCAGGACCCAGAGAAGATGCTCAAAACCCCAGGAACATGCTGACCATCTAAGGCAGGAGGGAACCTGCTGTTTCAGGAATGGGACTTGTGTAGGAGGGTCCTGCCGAGAGAAAACCAAACTAGTCTCAGAGGAAGCACAGGCTTAGGAAAAAATAAACAACAGATAGATATATTTATTTCATTAGTAATTTTAAAAAATTCTCAAAAGAGTTCGCTTCTGAAGCAACCCAGATTCGTTGTCACTGGAAATCTGCTCTTTATAGGATGTGCTTGTTCTGAACCACCCTTCAGGCCAGGAGGTGCCCACCGGCCCCAGGCCCATCATCTCAGGGAGACCCCTTGAGCTTTATAGGAGGAAGAAGTCTCTCTTCCAAGATTGAAAACCAGCTGTTATTAGTTGGACATTCAATGTCTTTCTTTCTGTTTCTCTTACTTTATTTTCTTAAGTTTCAGCAAGATTCCTGTCTTTCCCTATTTTATCTTGATACTCCAGGTCACATATCTTGTCCTGTTCTTTCCAGATTGAATGGAGTGATCGCAGCTGGGACTTTTCTCCATGTACTTCCTCAAAGGCCAGCTCGCCTGGTCAGTGGGAAAGGTGAGCATTTTTACCGGTCATGTCATTCTGCTTATATCATCAGGCTTGCTCGGTGGCTCAGTGATAAAGAATCTGCCTGCCAATGCAGGAGATGCGAGTTTGATCTCTCAGTTGGGAAGGTCCCCTGGATAAAGAAATGGCAACCCACTCCAGAATTCTTGCCTGGGAAATCCCATGGACAGAGGAGCCTGGCAGGCTACAGTTCATGGATTCATGAAAGAGTGGGACATGACTGAGAGGCTGAACACACAACACACTCTGCTTACTTCATGGGGGCTTGGAGTGGACTATGAATTTGTAAATAGCAACAACAATGATAATAATAAAGCAATGGTAAATATAAAATCATTTATATTTTATATAATGATGCAGTGATGCAGACCCTTGTTTATCAAGGGTGCTCCTTCAGGCACGTGTGTTAGAAATGCATATTCAAAATTCTGAATTGGAGTTTAATTAACCTTTTAGGTGAATGTCCTGGAGTCTGGATATTTACAATGCTATCTGAGGAAGTCATATGTATAATGAAGATTGTGAATTTTTGTAAGACTATCCAAAGGTCTGATATATTGTCCCCAGGTTACTAGCATCATTTTTATAAAGGTACAAGATATGAATGTACTCAACAAGTCCTCTGCTTTATTACCTGGTGTCCCAAATTGCTCCTATTGATTCTGTATATTTACAAATCAGGCAAAATATGTTAGAAAGCTTTTTGAAGAAGTCATGCTATTTAATAAGGTTCTTTCTAACATCTAACTCCCCCATGCAGATGCTGTTGACCCAACTTCTTCAGCTCTGTCTGATATTCTGGAGGAAAAGGAAAACACCATCATCCATCACAGAACAATTCTTTCTCCACCTGCAAACCATTCTTAAGACAGCCTTAGATGGACTCTTCCAGGACACACGAGCTTCAGCATCATCCAGTCGTCATTTAGTGGGGTTATTAACCCACCTGGATATCCTGGTCCAACTGAAGGCAGCATCTTCATCCACCCTGGCTCCCTCCTCCTTCTGGGTTTTGTTTTCTTCAAGGGAAGCATCACAGGTCACCAGGTTCTGATTTATTCATATCAGAGTAAGCCGTGATTCTGTTGCCTCCCATACCCAGGCAACCACAGACTCCCTTCCATAACTTCTTCCTTTATTTATGTATTTTTGGCTGTGCTGGGTCTTCACTGCCGCATGGGCTTTTCTCTAGTTTCAAAGAGCGTGGCTCCTCTAGTTGTGGTACGCAGGTTTCTCATTGTGGTAGCTTCTCTTGTGGTGGGGCATGGACCCTAGGGCTCAAGGGCTTCAGTAGTTATGGCACTTGGGCTCATTAGTTGTGGCTCCGGGGCGCTAGAGCACAGGCTTAACAGTTTGGCACACGGGCTTAGTGGCTCCACTTCATGTGGGGGGTCTTCCCAGATCAGGGATTGAACCCGTGTCTCCTGCATTGGCAGGCAGAGGCTTTACCACTGAGCCACCAGGGAAGCCCTCCATAACATCTCAAGAACCATCTTCAAACATTTCTCCACCCTTTTCAGTCCCTTAATTCCTGAGTTGCCAACACCAGTGTCTCTTGGCCCAGAAACAAAGCTAACACGTGTCTAGAAACAAAGTTACTGTGTGTGGCGTGTCTTCCTCTATCCAGTCAAGGCGCTGTTGTCACTGTGGCCACACTGATTACAGGATTCATGTCATCCACATGCATACATAAAGTAAAACGTGAAGTGGGAGGCATGGGTGGGCAGCCCACCAGCAGTCAGGTCAATAGCAAGCAGTTTCCTGAGGATGGGTGTCCGGAGATGTCATTCAGAGACAAGACAGGTATCTTGTGTCACACAAGAACTCACACAAGAGTTCATGGGCACAGAAATACAGGGGCGGGATCGTGTATGCCTGTGGAAGAGAAACTTCCAGGCAAGAAGACAAAGCGTTGAAGGAAGTTAGATACCACACTGCAGCATAACGAAGGGGCTCCATCTTTATGCCCAAACTTTTCCATGAACAGAGGGCCAAACGTCAAGAAGGAAAGAATGCTGTTCCATCTTGCTTTGCTAGACCTGTGGACTGGGTGGAAGGATGTCGCACTGATGGTAGGAGGTGGCCGGGAAGTCCGAGACTTTCCCATCTGGGTGCTCTTATTAAGTGGAGGACAGACAACCACACAAATAAAGAAGCGTAAGTGAGAGATGCCCGCCAGCACAGAGCAGGACAGCGGGGCCCCCTTTGTAGAGAGGGTCATGAAACTTTCTGAAAGAGACAACTCTAGTATCAGAAAAACCATCTCAGGCCAACTAGATAAGACTTTGAGGTCCCTGAAAATACTTTTTCTTCAGAATACATAGCATTTAGCTTTCCTCCTCCTTAATTATAGACTACTTCTCTACCCCGCTGCCCCATGCCAACACACACAATCAGCGTGCACGTATAGTTTCAGCATCCAGATATCCCAGGGCCTGAGCGAAGAAGCGTGCACCTCTGCTTCAAATTTCTACAAAGTTCAACTTAGCGGCAGATGAAGTTAGGAATATCAAGTATTTTATTTCACCCAGTGTTAGTTTCTGGGCCTGGGTCGTCTGCCTACCAATTTTCACCAAATCTGCTCTCACCATTTTGGTCTAAAGCTGCCATCATCGCCGCCACCAGCTGTGGAAACAATGCTTATTGTGTGGAGGCTGGTCATTGGACTACCAGCTTTGGAATCGCCCACCAGTGAAGGAGGGATTCTTATTAAACTGTGGGTTCCTGGGCCTCCCCCTAGACATACTGGATTGAAATATCTAGAGGTTCGCCCAAGGAGTCTTTTATTTTTCCCATTTGTCCATGTGACTCTTACCAGTCCTGATATCTACAAGGCTTTTTCTTGATTTGTTCTTAAAATCTACATGGAAAGGAACTGTCTTCCTCTCCACTTGCATCACTTGGTTAAGAGACTCAGATGGAATACAGGTTTCAGGACAGCTCCAGGGCTCACTGTTTCTCTAGATGCCCGCATTGGGCTAACAGAAACATTCACAGCCCCACTTTGGAAAACAATATTCACATAAATGTCAGCCTGTGATAAGACAATGAAAATGAACCTTTATACATTTTATGTACTTTTTTTTTTTTACCTCATCATCGAGTAAAGTCAACCAGATTGAAACCAGAATTTTAACACCCCCAATTATCTTAAAGCATCCAAGGAACATGTTTTCCCGCCTTAGATCCAAGATCCTGGGTTTTATCCATTTTATCATCAGTCTCCTTTCTTTCCTTCCCCCACAACCCCTCACTTTCTTATATCAGAAACAGCCTTTTGGCTTCAGCTATTCTCTATTTCTGTCCAGCCAATGAATGTTATTTTTCTTTCATCCCAAGTTTTCTTGCGCGTTTGGAATTTACATTCGAACCTAAACTTTCTATGGAGGATAAACTTAGTCTTTCAAAGTTGTAGGTTGTTTGGAAGGGAGAAAATAAGCAAGCAAAGAGACAAAAAGAAACCCACCCTTGACTGTTCCTCACGGCACTATAAATAGTTTGGAGTTGGTCAACATGCATTTTGTCTCCTAAACATTATTTTAAACTAATTCTTTTAAAAAGTATTTCCTTGTCAGTTTCTGTTCTGTGACCTTACAGCCTGTGTTCTACCTTCAAGCAAACTGCATCTGACATCAAATCTCTTGAGAGGCCTCTTCAAGTAACATATTAGAATTGTTATGACCACATAAGAAATGACTATTGTCAAGTCGATGGAAAGATTCCACAGGGAACAAGTGCCTTCAGCATCGGAAATGTGATTGTTTACATCTCAGTCAAGATTCCTTCTTTCATCCCCCTGAGGTGAAATTATCTGACAAATTAAATATCTTTATTTAGATGGCAAGGGATTATGAGAGTTTCAAGTCAGATTCCAAGAGTGACTTTCAGCTAATGGAACTCACTTTGAGAGATCTCAGTATTTTATTGCCTATATCCCAAATCTACAGATCCTCAATAAAACTGATCTCATGTCAGACACTAGTCTAATTTGATCTTTTAAAAGTGGGCACAGAACAGACGCCTTCATTTCTCAGACTTCAATCTTTATATCAAATTTTTTCTTTAAATCGTAGCTTGGGTGGAGTTTTGCTTTTAAAAATGTTACTCAGCTTAGTTCAAAACTTCTTGGTTGGGTTAACCCATGTTAGCTTTAAAGTTTAAGCTCAAACATTACATGGAATACATTTTAAGAATATTAAACACCCAGTATATAATAGCAATATGTACTTCCCATGGGGTGTTAATATCAATATATACTTCCCAGGTGGCTCAGCGGTAAAGAATCCACCTGCCAATGCTGGAGACGCAAGAGATTCTGGTTCAATCCCTGGGTCCTGAAGATCCCCTGGAGGAGGGAATGGCTAGCCACTCCAGTATTCTTGCCTGGAAAGTTCCACGGACAGAGGAGCCTGGCATGCTACAGTCCATGGGGTCACAAAGTCAGACACGTCTGAATGAGCGTGCACACACATCATATCCAACTTTCCCTCCGACAAATATTTTTTATGATTTTCTTTTACTTGAGATTTCCCAAAAGAAACAGATTATGTTTGAAATGATACTTTTTAATGTTTGAAATTAACAATTCCCTAGGTAACAACTCCCTAAAGATTTGTATGACATCATCTTGTGTATATAACTTCTCGCTAGAATAGGTGCCAGACCATATTATGAAAAATGTCTGGTGCGTGAAAGCCTTAAGGTGCAACAGTTAAAAGTGATCTAATGAGTCTGACTAATAAGGCTCAAATCCTATCTTCTCTTTTTACTGGTGACTGACTACTCTTTAGGCTCTCTGTGTATCCCTAGGATAATTTTAATGGTATTTGCTTAATTGGTTGGGAGGATTAAATGAGCTAAGACTGCAACACACATAGAACAGTACTAGGGAGAGTGCACTAAGTAAATATTAATCATTGTTATCATTATATATTTTAGTAACTGTGATATTGTCTTGTGCTAGATTCTTATTTTACGAGGTTCTCAGAAACTAATTATGGAATAAAGGACTGAATGTGGGGAAACCTTCCTTTCTTCTGAAGTATTTGAAGTTCAAATTCCATCACCTTGAAATAAACAGAGCACTTTCACTAGAATATATTAGTAAAAACTGGAAATCACACTTGATTTGGGTCTAAATCCTTTTTCTATAAGACGCTGAGGATTCTAAGGGCCTGGCCTGGGCAGGGGTAAGCTGGGTGAATAGAGTGCTCCTTCCTAAGTCCTGGGTTCAGAACAGAGAGTCAAATATGAGAAGAAGAGAAAACCCAGGTCCTGCAAATCAGAAACTCAACGACCTCAACCGGAAGGCCCAAAACCAAATAACTGGAGAACCTGGGAGGTGACGGCAGAAAACAGCAGGTCGGATGAAAAGCCTGACGCTCTTCCCGGGACCAATCCTGGTGCATGCTGCTCCCCCAAGATGTGCTTCCTGGGTAGAAAGACCTTATTTAAGGTATTGAGGACTGAATCAAGCATCTGGCTCTGTCCTCATTCTATTCTTGTCCCACCACTTACACAGCACAGAACATAATCAGCACTTGGATTTTAAGCTAAGACACAGACGCACTCTGATATTCTCTACCTTAAAAAAAAAAAATGCCATCCAGGTGCAACCCCATCACAAGAAAACAGCATCTCAGAAGCAAAAGAGATCAAACAAACATTTACACTTCCCCTGACATCCATGCCTACACTAGAGTAGGAAGACATGATAAAATCATCCGCAGGATCAGAACTAGAGGCGATGGCAGAAACTGCATCTGATCACTTTTAGACATCTCAGAGATGACTGGGGGAGATGAAGAAACAAAAATAAGAGCACACACGTCAAATCAATGAAAGTGACTTCATTTGAGATAAGGCATCTCTAGGAAATGATCTTTATCTGAGTAGAGCTTTTCTAAAGGGGAGATAGGGAATTCCAGCTTCCTCTGGCTCCCAATATGTTGAATATTTATCTTGGGCAACCGAATGCAATTTGCATAATGCGGGGCCCAGGTCTGCATGCAGGAATGGCCTTCAGGGAATGAGAAAGAAGTTTTCAGAAAGACTAGAGCATGTCTGAGCTCAACAGGACGGGAATCCACAGCTCACATTTTATTTTCTTTGACAGGATTTTCCCAGATTTTGCTGAAGAAAATGTATCACATTTCATGGGAGTCCCCAGAGAAGCCTTCTGCTCTGCTTAAGTTTTAGCAGGGTGTATGTGTGTGTGTATGTGTGTGTGTGTGTGTGTGTAAAATGTATGTATGTATACATTTTCTTTTTATGACAATATTTATCAACAGAGTTTTAAAGAATTCATAGGAAGATGACAGGCAAACCCAAATAAGAGAATCTCCTCTGAGGCTCCATGACTTTAATCTGTCAGTTTTTGCTCAAGGGATAATGGAAAGAAGTATTTCCATCTTAAGTCTCTATTGCTTGGACCTGTGGCAGATACAAATTCTAACTGAATTATAATAAATGTACACAGCACATCTGAATGCAAATCACTCGTAAACAGTAAATATTACAGAAGAGAATGGAATGGTGCTCAGATGCTAATACACATTAATACAAAACCAAGACTTGCTTACATTTAAATGCGATATACATTTTGATATTAGCAATATTTTCCCAGTAAAACACTCAATATCAATTCTTGTTTTTTAAAAGAACTACTCTCTCCTAAATTTTCTCTTCTAGAATTACATTTACTCTATTTCTTTTTGCAAAATAAACTTTTACAAGAAACTCTCTAAGAAAAGTACATTTCTAAATAGTAATAGAAAAGGATTACGTTAATATCAGTCCTTTCTAATAGCAATTAGGTAATAAATTTTCATTTGGGTTTGAAAGTGGACAGATATTACTGCATTTTTCTTAGCCTATAAAGTATCAGCCTATTGTGTTCTTTGCCTTACATTTAAAAAGAAGGAAAGAAAACGATCTGCTTATATAACATCAACCACCTAACAGAAAACTTAAAATTTGGAATATTTGAATAAAGTGGATAAGATCTCTTAAAAAAGAGTCAGTCCCTTCAAAATTTCTCAATTTTTGATGAACTGGGACATATAAAAATATGCAAACACACAATTTTAAGAGGTAATGTTCCTCTTCTGCTTGATACATTGATGCATTATCAAACATTGCTGAATCATGAATTAACAGCTCCTAGGCATTGTCATAAAGGTCAGACACTAAAGCAAAACTGAAAGCATTCTCCTCTTTGTGGTGGCTGCTATC
Source organism: Tragelaphus eurycerus (assembly GCA_935064755.1). NCBI lineage: Eukaryota > Metazoa > Chordata > Mammalia > Artiodactyla > Bovidae > Tragelaphus > Tragelaphus eurycerus. Next base: position 6,114,854 of record CAKXYN010000059.1, read on the forward strand.
GCTGCTTTGATGGCCAATACCTTGGATGTGTTACTTACTGATGGGTAGAGGTAACCTTCTCCATTCATGGCTACGTACAACCCCGTCTTCACTCCCTGGATTGCAACGACGCGCAGTCCCACTGGTATGAGGTTGAACAGTGCTGCAAAGAGAAAGACGGTCTGTCACCAACAGGCAGGGGGAAGCTGAGTACCTCCCCCATCACTTTCCTGTTTCATTTATTCTATTTGAGAGACATTATGTCTGTTATAACCTTCTGAGAGGGTCCAATTCATTACCTTCTATCTCTCTATTTAAGAAGTTTCTGTTATGAGTAAAGATAGCACTTGAGCTCTGATTTGTAGATCTTAGCAGGCTCCCTACAGCATTCTGAAGAATAGTGGGATAATAAGCAGAATCAGGCCTGTAATCACGACTCCAGCATCACAGTCTCTGACACCATTTGATGCCAGAAAAAATCAGCTAGGAAGACTCTCAAAAAGCAGAGTTTTATTTTAAAGATTTTTTTTTTTTTTAATGTGGACCATTTTTAAAGTCTTTATTGAATTTGTTACAATATGGTTTCTGTTTTATGTTTTGGTTTTTTGCTCACAAGGCATGTGCAATCTTAGCTTCCTGACCGGCCAGCAATCAAATCCATACTCCCTGAACTGGAAGGTTAAGTCTTAACCACTGGACCACCAGAGAGGCACCCTATAAGAGGAGAATTTTAAAAGCCCAAGTTGAGTGTTTATTCTGGTCTTTTAGGTGGAAGGTTTGCTTCATTACTGCAATGTAGTACAGGCAAGAAGTTAAAAAGGTAATGCCAAAGCTAAATTACTCTTGCAGAACCAACATGACACGCCAGCAGAGCCCAGAAAAGATGTGCACCTGCCCATGTGCTAAATTTAGAAAGAACTAATCACACCGAATGTCATACGAATTGCAGAGAGGGAGTTTTCTTCATTAACATTTCATAAAATTATGAGCGAACACGAAAACAAAGAGGGAAAAGTGTTCAATTTTACCCCCTGAAGAGATAAGAATGTTTCCATGTTCTATTTCTTCCTTTATTGACCAAAAATGTATTCGTGTGTAAGTTTCACATTGCAGATAGTAATGTTATCATTGATTTTTTTTTAAGTCCTAATTAACATCCTTCATAATGCACTTCCTTGCCAGGGTTACATATGACTGTGCAGTGAGCATTTCAGCATCATTCTTATTTTTGCCCTCTGGCCACACGGCGTGTAGGATCTTAGTTCCCAGGTCAGGGATTGAACCCTCACCCTTTGCAATTAAGTGCAAGAGTCTGAACCACTGAATCTCCTAGGAAGTGTCTAGCATCATTCTTGGTGATGACTGCTTGGAGATTTTATTATAGACACATTTATAAGATTATTGTTAATTATGAGAGGTTATCTGCTCCTACTTGCATTCTTAATTCAAGTCTAGAATTAAGTAAGAGAACCAGCCCAGAAGAGGCAATGAAAGCACCAGAGTGTTGAAGTCAATGTACAAGGAAAATATCTTAGGTTTGGGCTCTTGCTTGTATTCCACGAAGAATAAATAATTTGAAAGATGTGGACAATTTTGACTTAAATCTGTGGGTCTGCACAGTACATACTTTTAAATGGACTTTCTAAATTGTGTTCTATTTAATTCTGAGGCACATGTTTTCTCTGATCAAGTTGGGGGAGATTACACCCTCTCTTCCAATTACTATATGTTACTGATCTTGGGATCTCAAGATGTCTGTGCTACTCAGATGATGAAATGAGAATGGCTGGCCATGACCCTTGAGAATTATCCCTATAAGAACATTCAGGGGTATCAGGTTTTGTGGATATTCACTTCCAGGGTGCAAACTAGCACTGAACTGTCTTCTAGTAGGATTCTAGGGGCTTATAATACCCTTACAGAGGAATGAGGCTTATGTTTGCTTATTTCTATTATATTATTTAATGTTAGATATGAGTGTGGAGTTATTGAATATTTGTGATGGCAACTTTCAGTATTTCTTCTTTTTTTAATTTTTTGGCTGTGCTATGCAGCAAATGGGATGTCAGTTACCCAACAAGGGATTGAACTCACACCCTCTGAATTGGAAGTGCAGAGTCTTAACCACTGGCCCACCAGGGATGTCTCCTCAGTATTCCTTCTTCATGGAAGAAAGTCAATGGATGTTTTCACTCTCTTCAATATCACCTGAACTGTCCCATTTTGCTAATATTTTGAAAGGATTGACACTATAGGATAATTCCTGATTTATTTGCAAAAGTTTTCAGGGAAAACTAAAATTGTGCATCTGCCCATGCAAACTATTCTATCTGAACCTATTCAAATGTATTTATTCTAACCTTAATATATGTCTGATGGTATTGTGTGTGTGCTCAGTCATGTCTGACTCTTTGCGACCCCATGGACTATACAGTCCATGGAAATCTCCAGGCCAGAATACTGGAATGGGTAGCCTTTACCTTCTCCAGGGGATCTTACCAACCCAGGGATGGAACCCAGGTCACCCACATTGCAGGTGGATTCTTTACCAGCTGAGCAAGGGAAGCCCTGCACTGTATTAAAATATATATATATATATATATATATATATATATATACTTTTTCCCTCCCCAGGATTTTGACTGAGACCTGAATTATAAAATAAGTTATTATCATTTATAGGAGGAAAACAGAAAGTGAATCCATAGAATCACTGTAATGCAGAAGCCCACTCAGAGTTGACCATGACGGATGCATGGTGCTTGTCATAACAACAGATACTCAACAGATATTCAACATTAATTGAAACATTATTATGGGTTTTCAGCCTTTTTATGTCTAACACAATTATAAAGCAATCCCACAAGGCCTGGGGGAGTAAGAATAATGAAGATGTTCATGCTACTTTGTCCATTGTGTGGAATACTCCAGTCTCCTTATGATAGTGATTTCATTCAAACCTGGCTGCACTTTAAAACTAGCTGTATTCATAAGACAGGATGAAAGAAAGTGAAAAGTGAAAGTAAACTCCCTCAGTCGTGTTCGAACTCTTTGTGACTCCATGGACTGTAGCCCACCAGGCTCCTCTGTCCATGGGATTTTCCAGGCAAAAGTACTGGAGTGGGTTGCCATTTCCTTCTCCAGGGATCTTCCTGACCCAGGGATCGAACCTGGGTCTCCAGCATTGCAGGCAGACGCTTTACTGTCTGAGCCACCAGAGAAGCCTTGTAAGACAGAATGGCTACGCCCAACTCCAGGGCAATGAAATTAAATCAGTCTTGGGGAGTGGGTTTAGGGCATCAGGAACTCTTTTTTTAAAAAAAAAAAAAAAGCTCCTCATCAAACGATCCTAGCCTACAGACAAGGTGAGAACCACCTTCCTGAGGCCTGTCGAATAGTGGGCATTGTGAGGGAACAGCCAGTTTTATACATCAGGTTAGCAGGTTGGGAATCTCTAAGGTAAGAGGGATTGGTTTGGGTGGGGCTTTTTAATCTAGCAATAAAGACTGACACATGAATATTTCTACAGCCCTCTTCTGCTTTCAGTATCTGGTAGTGGGAACAGTGACCTTTAAGAGCAAAGGAAAATCCCAAGCCTTGGCCACTTGCCAAAAGTAAACTGAAGAAAAAAATCATTCTCTAATCAAATACCATAGTCATGGTAATGCTTATCTCTGGTGCATAGAAGGGAAGCTCTAAGAATTTCCAAGCAACGCACTCTGTAAAATGACTGTGATGATAAAGTATCCCGGGCATTCACTTTCGTTTGTGAAAGATGTTTCCAGGATACTGGAAGCCTGGGTAAGCAGGTGAGTTGCTTCAGAATCTCTCAGTTAGGACCAATTATCCACCATTCCCCATTTTCTTGCCCAAAAAGTTGTAGATCTCAGCTGGTGATCCAGGGAGGGCACTAGCGTCAGGGCACTGGGGTTGCCTGCTGCCCTTTCTCCCTTTCAAGGCATTTAAATCTTTTGATAAAGAAAGATTAGCAGGGTGGTTCTGACTTTACCTGGTTCTGTGCTGTGCTGTGCTTAGTCACTCAGTTACAGTCACGTCCAACTCTTTGTGACCCTGTGGACTGTAGCCTGCCTGGTTCCTCGGTCTATGGGATTCTCCAGGCAAGAATACTGGAGCGGGTTACCACGCCCTCCTCCAGTCCTGACCCAGGGATCGAACCCAGGTCTCCTGCATTGCAGGTGGATTCTTTACCAGCTGAGACACCAGGGAAGCCCTTACCTAGTTCTAAGTAATCTCATATTTACTAGTGGGCTAGCAATGAGCTCCAGTCATGCAGGTTCAAGCCTCAGTTCTCTAACTTGGTGACTTTCAGGGTGCCATTATGGTGAATTTTAGGTTATTCCTCTTTATTTTTCCTACCAATGGGTGATTAATCTTTGTTTTGTATTCAGAGAAATAGCAAAAAACTGGAATGTTTGTGAATAATTACATCACACTCTCAAGCAAAATGGAGAAGGAAATGGCAACCCACTCCAGTATTCTTTCCTGGAGAATCCTGTGGACAGAGGAGCCTGGTGGGCTATAGTCTTTGGGGTTACAAGAGTCGGACATGACTTAAGTGACTGAGCTCAAGCAAAGAGGGCAGTGCTCCACTGAGGACTTGTCTGTCTGTCAGCATCTCTGACGCTCTCACCTTCATTTCTAAAGATCACTTTTCAGGGCTAATGATTTTCCCAGAATGTATGAGACTACTGTGATGAACCAGAGAAAAGAAGATACCTTAAAATTCATCCTATAAGCTTGTGCTTTTCAGTTAAGATGGTGATAGTATGAAAAAGTTGAGTTAATTAGTAATTCCCATTGCTTTTACAAAGCTGCTATAATCCTGCAATGTTTTATACATTTTGCAGTCATGCAGTTTTCATAACCTTTTGAGGAGGGAACATCTATCTCAACCTGTTTCATTCTGTTCTGCTTTGTCTTTGCAAATGTCAAAACAGTAAGGAAACTAACCTAACTGACTTAAAGGGTGCAGAAAACACAGTGGTAACTTGTAAGAAAAGACGCTGTGGGCTAGATCTTTGCATAGGAATGGAAGCCCTTGCAGGCTGGTCACTATGATTTGGTTCTGATTTGCTTGTCCACTGGGGTTCCCATTCCTGCCTGGTTCCCAGAACTGTTCCTCAGCAGCATTGAGGGGGATTACACAAAGATTCTCTTCCAGGGGAAAAGGCTCATACATTTACTGAACAGAAGGTCCAGTATTTTTTAGTATCTCAGCTTCCCAGTCCAGTGTTTAATACTATGCAGATAACCAGATATAATCATGTGTGTGTGTATAATTTCTACATCTGCACTTTCATAATTTAGAAAATATTGTGCTGCTTATTCAATTTTGATGCAATATGCTGTTAAAAAAAAAAAAACAAACCAGTGTCTACTGATACTTCTTAACTTGATATTGATTCCATCATGAAAAAATCAACTTGTTTGACACTACAAAAACAAAAGGAGAAGGTAGGGGAAAAACTCATAAAACATTTGCTTGAAGGAAGCTATTTTTTTTTTTTCAGTAAGTCCAGCTAAGCAGCATTTTCGTATAGCTATAATTTGTTTTCTTTCTTTGAAATTTTTTGTCGGATGGATGACATCAGCCTCTAGTCTGATAAATCAGAGTGGCATAGCTCTCATTGTGATCAGACTTATAGAAAACTTGCATTCATGCTCTGCTAGACTCTGGCCAAAGAAAATCAGAGACACCGAAGACAGGAGAACTTAGGAATCTAAAGTCCATGACCCTCACAACTATAACACACAAGAAAAAGAGAATGCCTTTTGTCAGAGAGTGGGTAAGGAGTTTAAAGTAGGGAAAGGAAAATTAGCAGATATATATATTCATACATATATATATAATATATATTAACATGAATCAGAAGAAACCAACATCTTCTGTAGGTCAGAGATGGTTAAGTGCTGACGATTTTGAGAGTTCAACCTAATATCAAAATCCCAACAGGTAAACAATGTTTGATGCCAATCTTATGAATAAAAACGTCTTCTCTTTCTTCCCTGTGTCTGAATTGCTTTACCTTCTCTTTTTCTAAATCAAGAGGAAATAATACAAACAAAAATCAATGAACAAATATGACAGGGAAAAGTCTAATGTACAAAAGGATGACATAATAGAAACAAGGAGACGAAAAGATTAAAAATTGAATAGGAAGACAATATAGATAAAGAAAATATTTAAAGCTGAAAGAAAAAATTAAAAATGAAGTAATGTCCAAAGTCTAAAATACAATCACAGTGTTTGGGAAAATAATGATATTTCACTTAGCAACACCAAATGCAAAAATAGCCTACTTTATATTATTAGCTTCTCTCAGAATCAGTGTATCTGAACACTTGATGACTAGACTTTAAAACGGGAGCTATCTATAATTTGGTTATATGTATTCAAAGCCTCCTTCTTCCCATGGAATAAAGTTCTGTATGTGAAGGATAAATGCTAAATCGATGAAAAGATTCATATTCACTAGTAACATGTGATTAAACATTTCCAATAAAATTGATTTTTGCTTTTCACTCATTCTCCTGAGCAATGAAAAGTGTCTACTTTCGAACCGATGGGCTAAATTAAAGGGAATCAGAGGCCAGTATGCACAGAAAATAGGAAACAAAAACACAGAAAATTGAAGAGAAGTGCCAGAATAAAAATACAAAGAAAAGTTATATGTAAAGAAATAGTAAAATGAAGACAGACATGAAAACAATGGAAGGTGGGTGGCTTTTTAAATTAAAAAAAAACAGCACAGATCTAATTTTATAAATAAATAATTCATACAACGCATTAAAAAGTACACAGCATTCATGTTCTCTCTATAAAGAAAAATATTATCTTGTTGAACACAAAGAATTTGAAAAATAACACTTCTATTATTTGAAAAAACTAATCCTTATCGTTTTTGAAAGTTCACAGTTATCATTAAGAAGCTACACACATGTACACCCATGGCTGATTCATGTGAATGTATGGCAAAAACCACTACAATATTGTAAAGTAATTAGCCTCCAATTAAAATAAATAAATTAATTTACAAAAAAAGAAGAAGCTACAGGTCTCACAAAGATAAAACTCCCAAAGTAAACAGGTAATCAACTTTCATCTGAATGCATTAGTGCAGTTACTTTGATGATAACAAGATTCAAGTAACAATAACACTGGATATGACAACTGCTTGGGGAAAAAACTGAAAAGATGAATAATTCTCTTAAAATGACAGGTGTCTTTTGTGGCTCTATGAATATTTCTATCCAGGTGGTCCAAGGAGAATTGTCAACAGCATTCTGGGGTATAACATTTGTAAAAATGAACGCACATAACCCAATATTTGCAAATGTATTTGTAAAGTCATGTAAGCAGCAGCGTCTCTTCTACCAATTGTGTGAACCAGTGTGGCCTGGGGTGGTCACTTACTAGAATTAGTGCTGTCGTCCTTGGTCCCGTCGAGAGCTCCATCGGGGTGCATTTGCAAGTAGTAGCCTTGCCTGCAATATAACCTGGTCACTATACCCTTGAGCTGGGGATCTGAAAGGCAAACACAGAGGTCATAAGCCTCACAACGCATCACAGTGGAATTTCTTTTTTCTTCCCTGTTTCTCTTCTTTCTTTTTCAGAAGTAAGAGGGTATTTTATAGAAACATTTTATAGAAGCACCTTTTATGTTTCCCAGAAATGTCTCTGCCCATTTCTCAAACCTGGAAGATGCTGATCACAGGAGGTGAAGAAAATGCAGTCGTAAACTTATTTTACGTAAAGTCATAAAGCCATAAACTTTAGATAACAGGTCATTAAAAAAAACCTGACATATATGTATTTAAATAATTAGTTAAAATGATTACACTACTTAATCTATTTAGCTATTAGCTAAGTCCTAAACTAACTAGCTTAATAGTTTAAACTAATATCATTCAGGATGGTGGGACAAGAATTTTGCAAACTCCTGGCTTTAAGAAACCATATCAAAAGCTTTTTAACGGAATTTTTTTTTTTTTTCACTTAACTTGACAAGTAATCCCCAAATGTGAAAAACTTTTATTAAAAAAAAAAAAAGCCATACTAACATTTGGTACACATGCTCAGAAAAAGTCCTGATATGGAGGGTGTTTCCTTGCTGCTTAAATGGTCACCCTAACTTACACAGAAGTATTGTGTACTTAGAGGTGATCCACAATAAAATGTGAAAATCAACTTCTGAACTCAGGGCGAGACACAGTAACAAACCTAAGCTCTCTGGCCATCAGTCAGTCAGTTCAGTCGCTCAGTTGTGTCCGTCTTTGCAACCCCGTGGACTGCAGCATGCCAGGCTTCCCTGTCTGTCACCAACTCCCAGAGTTTACTCAAACTCATGGCCATCGAGTCAATGATGCCATCCAACCACCTCATCCTCTGCCATCCCCTTCTCCTCCTGCCTTCAATCTTTTCCAGCATCAGGGTCTTTTCCAGTGAGTCAGTTCTTTGCATCAAGTGGCCAAAGTACTGGAGTTGTACTGCATTTAGTATTGCATTCAACTTCAGCTGAATCTCCAATAATCTCTGGCCGTAGTCCAGACCAATTAGATGAAATAGACAGATAATCCTATATAATTTATATAACCACAAAGGATAGTAAAATTATACACTGTGGATTTTTATTCTCGTCTCAAATGGCTTAAGTTCAAGGACAGTGGAAGTTTATTAAAACTAAAAGGGAAAATACACAGTAACAGACTTCTCGTTAGATGATTCATCGAAGAGATAGCCGGTCTAGTGATCTGGTGCTTCACAAAGAGCCAACTGTACCTTCGAAAATCAATATTTGCATGTGGCTTTTCAAAGGTCACCACCATCTCATGACTCGACCTGATGGGAGATATCAGAATCCTCCCCACGGCAACTAGCATGTCTCCACAACCCCTGAATGAGACATGCAAATGTGATCATGCTGTCAAAACAGGCAGTTGTTACAGAATGATGAAACCGAGCATGTTGCAAGTGATCAAAAAATGATGGATGGCAAACAGGTGAACACACACAAAAAAATGTGCAAAAACAAACCAAAAAAGCTGTTCAAAACAGAATATCCTCAGCCTTTTGTTTAGTTCTCAAGAAATTAAAAAGAACGACAGCATCTGTTTCTATGTACATCTGATGTATCTGATCATTTGAGAAATGGCCCCTTGGCACACATTTTCTTCAAAGATACTGTGATATTGAAGAATCTGGAAAATAGCGCATGAAAACCACAGCATGGCAGCATTCGTGTAATCAAGCATGTTAGAATACAGGGTTTTTGGAGGAGTAGGATTTTAGAAATAAACACCTAAGTGATTATTAAGTAGTAAAGAATCTGCCTGCAATGCAGGAGACCCGGGTTCCATCCCTGGGTTGGGAAGATCCCCTGAAGAAGAGAATGGCAATCCACTCCAATATTCTTGCCTGGAGAATCCCATGGACAGATCATGGGGTCACAAAGAGTCGGACACGACTGGGTGACTAACACTCACACTAAAAGTGACTATTACAATTGTGTCATGCATGTTCCTTGTGTGCGTGTGTGTTCAGTCGCTTCAGTTGTGTGTGACCCTATGGACTGTGGCTCACCAGAATGCCCTGTCTCTGGGATTCTCCAGGCAGGGATACTTGAGTGGGTTGCCACGCCCTTTTCCAGGCTATCTTCCTGAGCCAGGGATCGAACCCACGTCTCATGTCTACCTGCACTGGCAAGTGGGTTCTTTACCACCAGTACCACATGGGAAGCCCTGTATGTTCCTTACTCTGTAGTATATAACTTAAAAAAATCACATAATTCTAATATGTGCCTTAGTGAACCTTACTCTGTTCATCACCCAATAAGTACTATTAAACCTTTAAGTATTGAGGATTTTTCCTAGTTTTGCTGTATTATATTTATGCTTGTCACTGAAAATAGTTAGCACAGAAAAAGAAGGGAACAAAAGTGAAAAGGTGGGACAGGGGCAGGAATTCTTAGTTGCCAAGAAAACATACAGAGCATTTCAGAGACAGAACATTTTTTTCTGCAAAAGCTTTATGTTCTGGATCACTTACTTTTAGTAATCCTATATTTTAGCTATGATATCTTCTGGACTTAAGTATACCAGGCAAGAAAGTGAGAAGACAGGTGACCCACACAAGTCCCTTCACACTTACAGAGAAAGCCCCCTTCTCTTTTGTTTCTTCCATTAAAAAGATAGAACAAACACTGGAGAGAAGGTGCAGAAAAGCGAACCCTTGTGCATGGTTGGTGGGGGTGTAAATGGGTACAGTCACTGCGGAAAACAGCATGGACGTTACTCACGCTGATGAGTAAAGCTGATGAGTGAAACTGACCATCATGAAAACTGAGCCAAAGGCCCCAGAGATCCCACTTACATGGATATATACAAAGGAAATGGAATCAGGATCTCAAAGAGCTGTCTGCACCCCTGTGTTCACTGCAGCATCACTCCCCACAACCAAGACGTGGAAACAACCCAAGTGTCCATCAGCAGATGAATGGACACAGAAATGCCTGGTGTAGATGCACAGTGGAATATTATTCAGTCATAAGAAAGGAAACCCTGCTATTTGTGATAACAGGACTGAACCTGGAGGGCATTAGGCTAAGGACCTAATTTCTAACCACACCTCATGCCTGCTAAGAAATTACAAGTAAAATACAAAATTGTATTTTTGAGTTCTTATTTAAATTCAAGAAAAGAAAACCAAACTGATTTCTATTTATCTACTTTCACAGTATTTGTTTTTTCTTTTTTTTTTTTTAGAAACCAGAGTAATATTGACTGTTCTTCTCAGGTGCCACAACTAACTCACTGAATTTTCACCACAGTTTACTTACAAAATGGGAAACCCATTTTGATAATGAGAGAGTAAAGACACAGCACAATGAGGTAATTTGACAAACAGCAGATGACAATAAGTGCAAAACTGGATTGACGTGATCCTGCCCACTTAACCACTAAATTATGTAGCCTGTAAAAATTGAACAATCATACTAAACTATCTTAAACAACTGAAAATGAAATGCAAACATCTATTCTTTAAAACTAGATTCTCACAGTATACTAATGCATATATATGGAATTTAGAAAGATGGTAATGATAACCTTGTATGCAAGACAGCAAAAGAGACTCAGATGTATAGAACAGTCTTTTGGACTCTGTGGGAGAGGGCGAGGGTGGGATGATTTGGGAGAATGGCATTGAAACATGTATAATATCGTATATGAAACGAATCGCCAGTCCAAGTTCGATGCATGATACTGGTTGCTTGGGGCTGGTGCACTGGGATGACCCAGAGGGGTGGTACGGGGAGGGAGAAGGGAGGGGGTTCAGGATGGGGAACATGTGTACACCTGTGGTGGATTTATGTTGATGTATGGCAAAACCAATACAATATTGTAAAGTAATTAGAAAAATAAAATAAAATAAATGCTAGAAAGAAAAAAAATTAAAAAAATAAACAAACTAACCTTATACCTAGAGGAATGAGAATAAAAAGCTCAAGCAAAACTTCAAGCTCATAAAAGAAAAATAATAAGCTTGGAGAAAAAAAAATTGAAAAAGAGACTGAAAAACAAGTAAAAAGATCAATGAAACTAAGCTAATTCTTTGATGAGATAAAATTGATAAACCTCTAGTAAAACTCATCAAGGAAGAAAAAGAGACACAAAATAAATGAAATTAGTAAAGAAAGAGAAGCTATTAATAAGTATGGTTTTGCATTGCTCAACTTTGCTGTTTTTAGATATTGGAATACATTCTTAAATAAATGTGGTTATATTGCACATCAAAAAAAAAAAAAAAAACTAGATTCTCAAAGGTTATCTTGGGCTATGTCTAACCCCTCTAATCCTGCATACTTGGAGCTGAATCTATAATGTAAAGCCATAACATAGAGTTAGAGATGACCAAATTTCCTGAAAATCTCTTCTAAGATCTGTCCCACTTTGCCATTAACCACATTTCCAATAAGTCTCCACGCATGAAATCCTAATCAAAATCATAAATTTAATACTGTTTAAGTTTAAACTTCCTACAGTATCATTTTTACTTCAATTCCTCCACCTCCATCAACTTCAAAGATCTACTCTGACTTGACCACTGATGTTAATTGTTAACCCCCTCAGATTAACACCTTTTATATTCCATGCAAAACCAATACAATATTGTAAAGTTAAAAAATAAAATTAAATTTAAAAAATTGATTAAAATTTAAAGAAAAAAAAATATGATGTGAAAACTAAAAAGAAAAAAAAACACCCATTAATCAAAGCGGTGTTTTTACTCTTTTTAAATCTTTGCTTTTTTAATGTACTGCTTTGCTGTAAAGATGATGGCGGGTGAGGAGTGAGGTGAGTTATTGCATTATCTCAGAAAAATGTTGTCATTCATTTATTCAATAAATATGTTTGTGCAGGTAAAAAATATATATATATATATTCCATCCAATGAGTTGCCCAGCTCCTACAGACACTGTCTTCAAAATCTCTCTCACTGTTTTCCCTTTCTCTGTTTTCACTGCCAGCAAGTGTTCAGCCCCTCATGGCCTCTCCCAGGCCATGCAGAGTGCTGTTCTTGTCCATCAGATCAGGAAATAAGCAGCAACTCTCCTGCTGCTGCTGCAAAGTCGCTTCAGTCGTGTTCGACTCTGTGCGACCCCAGAGACAGAAGCCCACCAGGCTCCCCCGTCCCTGGGATTCTCCAGGCGAGAACACTGGAGTGAGTTGCCATTTCCTTCTCCAGTGCATGAAAGTGAAAAAGTGAAAGCGAAGTCGCTCAGTCTTGTCCCACTCTTAGCGACCCCATGGACTACAGCCTACTAGGCTCCTCCATCCATGGGATTTTCCAGGCAAGAGTACTGGAGTGGGGGGCCATTGCCTTCTCTGAGCAACTCTCCAACACCCACCAAATGCCTCACTCTGCAGCAGCAGGGGCCCACCTTACCTGCCTGACCTTGGTTTCTACTGTTCCCCTGCCATCTTCAGCATGTAGCCCAGCCTGGTCACTGGGTTGTTCTGACTCTTTGCAATCCCATGGACTGCAGCACACTATGGGCTGTCTACAAATATCCCATAATCTCCCACATTGATTCCGTTCCCACGACCTTACCTGTCTCAAATATGCCCACTTGCATAGAGATGTGAAACTCTAGACTGGGAGTTTCATGATGAAAAGTGAAATGTACAGTATTGCTCACTATGGCACCTCCTGGGTCTAGATAAATGAGAACCTCGCACTATATCTTTTGTGAATGAATACTGACAAAGATGAAATTTTTCCAGTAACTTTATATTGTGGGTAAGAGTGAAAACTGGAACAACATGAAAACCAAAATGGCCATCATAGTAAAGCCTTACAAATGTCCACAGTTTTTGACTAGGTAATTTGACTTTTTGGAATTCCAAGTTAAAAATAAGTCCTTACTGTTTTACAGTTTTGTGTAATAACTTGAGCATGACTATGTAAAAATACTATTCATAGGAAAAATGAGAGACAATATGCCAAAATGTTATATGTACCTGTACTTTGATGGTTATCAGAATATTTATTTTTCCATATTAATTATTTGTAAAATGTCCAATCATGATGGCATGCTAACTTTATAATGTTAATGCAGAAACTATAGTAAATCTATGAATGCCTTTGAGAAAGAATGAGTTAAAATATCATTTTGTACCTACTTGCAAAGAAGATCGCATATGTATATGCAAATCAAGTGAACACCTATTACTGCTGTAAATTAACTGGTTGCCCCAAGTTTTCAAGAATTCCACTTAGTATTTTCTCATTGTACATAATCACATGTTTATAAAAGTTTTACTGTGATACTCATTTATACAATTGTTCAGTGTTGCCCTGTATAGCTTAAAGTCAGTCTTTCAAATAATTAAAATAAACCCTTTCTCCCTAAGCCTAGGGTGCAAATATGCAACCAAAAATCACAGCAAAAACAAACAAAGCAACAATTTTACTGAGAAAACCACGACATCAGTATGTGCAGTCAGACAAAGGTATGACCAGCCTTCTAGATCTCTGTGCAAGAAGGCTCTACCCCTTCATTTTCTCACTTCACGTCCAGTACAAGTCTCAGCTTCCATCTATAATAATACATGCTGAACCCATCTTGACTCTTTGAGAGAACAGTTAACAAAAAAAAACACACAAAAATCCCACATAACTGCAGGAATGGACAGGATCCAGACTTTGCAAATATTTAAAGCAAACAACATCCAAAGTTTGGGGGGTGGTGCTTCTCCCCATGCAAGGGTTTGCAAGATAGCACACTGCCATGTATGAAGAAGACCCAGTAGTAGAACTTACTGTTGTTATTACCTCCAAAAAGGACAAAGAACTTAAGCATGGATTGACATTGGCATCTTCAAAGTCACATGTCACATGTTACATTAGATCCTTGAAGTATGTGGGACAGGTGGGCCATCCCATAATACTGAGGGTCTGGCCCAGTGACCCTGCCTCTCAGCCACTGTTCCCAACGAATGCTTTGCCATAGGTTGAAATTCATGTGTTCCTGGTTAAGTGGCTTATAAATTATATTATCTAATTTAAACAAAATTAGGATAGTCGAGTGAAAAAAAAAATCCCAGAGATAATATGGGCCAGAGGTGAAATTAAAAAATAAGAAAAACAAGCTAAAGCTTAATATGAAGAAAATAAGGAAGATGATGTATATTATATGTGGATTATGTGGTTAAAAGCAAGCATGAAAATAAGAAATCAAAACAATGATGATCTAATCAGATCTCATATGAGCTCAGCCAAAGGATTTTAAAGGTGTTTAGAAGACAATGTAAAATACATCTACTATAATAAAAATGGAGTGTCACCCTAAATAAGTGTTATGAGACACTTATTTGAGACATAAAAGAGTGGAAGTATTGCTTGTATGAAATAAACTTATATTGAGATGCATGCTCACTTTTTTCATTAAACTAATGGGACAAGAAGATTTGATGATGAAGTACAAAAAAATAATTATTTTGTTTTCAATAATGATATAGCCCAAACTCCTATAACTTGGACTCTCAATAACTGAAGGATGAATCAATATCTGAAGTCCTACACCTATATTTTAGTTAGCTATATAAAAATGCAAAATATTTTCCAACTCAAAAAACTGTTAGGGATCTTTATTCTCTTTTAAAATACTTATGTATCCAGAGCATCTTATTCTGCTCAAGAAAATATGAAAACTTAGCCTATATTAATTATGTTTTTTGTTCTGTCGTTTCTATTTGCTGTGCCTGAAAATGTCCTGAGGATACTTCTTGTCTGAAATTCTAGACTAACTATGTTCTCTGATATTAATTAAAATAGAAATAATAAAAATTAATGCACATGTATATAAAGAGGAAAAAAAGATATTTCATAATATATTAGCCTCAACACTTAGAACTGAAAGAAATGCAAGTCAGTCCAACTGCCTTAGGTGCAAAGAAAAAAATATCCAACATTTTTAATTAAAACAATCATTTTCTCAGAAGTGGGTTCATCTAAATAAATCACTGTCACAAATTATTTTCACAAAATGTTCTGACTGACAAAAGAGAAATCAGAATAACTCTTAAGATGATGTATACATTTTAAATCATTTAAACTAATAAATGTACAATATGGTGTGGATTTTTATATGGAAAATATATAAATGGATATACACATGTACTACATTTATTTACTCATAAACCTTGGTACTAGTCACAACATAGGTTCTTCAGCATCACTCCTCTATAGCTATGGAAAATTATATATTTTTTAACAGGGTAAAAGGCAATTTTGGGAATATACATTTTTGTGGTAGATCTAATTAGATTTTGGCACTCCTAGCAGCAGAAAATAGTACTGTGAATAATTTATCCAAATCCATAAATTATCATATAGTCCAATCATAAAAATAAAACATGCCCAGGAACCCTTCCAAAGGGCTGGAAAAAAAAAAAAAAAAAAGGTAAGAGCACTAAGGAAAATGATAAAGAAAACTAAAGGTGGGAAAATCTGCTGCATCTTTCTGTTAATTTCTGAGAATGGTGCTCACTTTCCTCTTGGAACTGACCCCATGTCACCTTCAGAGCCCCACTCTCCTGGGAACCCAGTTTCAGCTATGTCAGAGTTGCTGCTCAACCCACCACCCCAATCCAATGCATTATCATGTCTGCTGAATTTTAACTGCTGATTCTACAGTCTACAGTATCTTCTTCTCCTCTGCCTACCAGAATCCTTTGCCTGATGGTATTACGGATACAATTTTGCCTGAAAATACGGTTCTTGGGCTCAGCGAGCTTGCTGTCTATTGAAAGGAGAAGAGGTAAACTCGTAATACAAATTTACACCAATTAATCATCTATTAAATTATTGGATTTACATGTCTGTCTGCCCAGCAAATACATTTATACATCTTTTAATAATTTGCGTCATGTATTATTCAAAGTAGCCTATCACTATGCTTTGCACAGAACAGCTGCTCAACAAATATATATTGAACTGAATTTATTTTCTGTTGGTTTTTTCAGATCGATAAGGTCTAAATGGAATTCAAAGCAAAATGCATTTTTCTATATCTTATTTAAGACTTAGAGGAGTAAAGCATACTTGAGATGAAGGCAAAGGTAAGTGTGGGTTCTTAAAGGGAAACACCACAAAATTTTAAGCAGTTATTTTTTTCCAAAAATTATTTTGGCCCCAAAATTCCCTCTAGGTAAAATATACTAAAAAAGCAATAGTAGGTAAAGTCTTTCTTCGGTAAATATCTGAGAAGATCATTAAAAGGAAGGCAAGCAGTAAAGATCCTGCTTAATATTTGACCCTAAGCTCTGAGGAGCAGACAGACCTTGAGCAGACCTAGGTATCTAGGGATTCCTGGTACAGTGTTGAACTTTTCAAATATTCAGGGTCTATAAGTTCCAGAAAGAAGCACATCTTTCAAGCTCAGTTAGAAAAGCACCCCATTCCAATGCCAATCAAAATCTTAGCAATATAATTTCAGCAAGGACATATTACTAAATATATTGTTACTAGAACATTCCATGTTTACTCAGCCAGTCCCTAAATATTTAATAACAACCTCTTTTCTATTTCTTTATGATGGGATTATTTTCAATTAAGAAAACCACCATGGGAAAAATTGCTGCAAACCTCCTTTGGAATGATGGATTCTGAAAGCAAACTGTAGCATCTTGAAACATTCCCAAGTTCTGTGTTTAACTTATGATACCTTGGCACAATAAAACACACACACACACACACACACACACACATCCCAAACAGCATAGAATTAAGAAGTTTTCACTTCGCCATATATGTGGCCAAAATCTCATTATTTTTAATGGACAATCCTTTCACTTTCTACTGCTCAACACAAAAGCCATTTTATGCTTATTATAATACAAAATATAATTGCATATTATTAATCAGGCCTCTTACTGTGTTCTTCATAAAGTTTGAGACTAATCAAATGTAACTGAATGGCTTAAGGAACAAAGGCCCAAGAGTATTATTAGCATTTGCTAATATTTTGTAGTCAAATATCATAATGAGCAAATTTCAATGCTGGAAATGTGACTGAAAAAGAATGCTATATGAGCTATATACCACAATCTGAGAGAGCTTAATAATTATGCAGAATTTCTGTAAAAGTCAAAATGACTTCTATTTCTGACCAAGAAAGAATAATGAGGACCAGACGTACTCTCTAATATGAAACAACAAAAAAAGGACAAACTGAATTTTGCAAGACACTGGATACCAGGAAATGAAGGACAGAGGTTTCCAGGAGATGGGAAAGAAATAAGGTGAGCTCTTTTCTTCCCGGATTTTAAAGGCTTAGAGATGTTCCAGGACCTGGTGAAGGAAGGGGGAGCCCGGTGGACTCTCTAAGTTGAGACGGAGTTGAGTCCAGGGAAAGGAGAGGGCTGCAGAGGGACGGATTTTCTGGGATCTACATAGGGTCTCCTTAGGTCTTCAGCTGAGTACTGACGGACAACCGCACATGAGGAGAGCACTCAAGGCTGGGAAAAATCATCCGAGAGGAACAGAGGTAATAGTGCCTCAGACACACGCAAGACTGGGAACAATGCCTATTCCTGCTAGCCAGACTGGAAAAACTCATAATTCATGGGGCAATGAGCAGAGTATAAATAAGACGCTTGTCTCTGTAGGAGGGGAATTAGCTTAGTCTGAGCAATGCTTCAGTCTGCCCTAACAAATTCTGAAAGCAAGAGCATACTGTTTCTGAGTAACTTAACTGCATCCCAGAATAAGTTCAAGAACATTTGTAGGAATACAAAAATATCTAACATTCAGGGAAGCAAAATTAAAAGTATTTGGAATCCATTAAGAAAATGCAATAAGGCATGCAAAGAAGCAGGGGATCTGACCCATAACAAAATGGAGAATCAGTAAATCAAAGCTGACCCAGAGCTGCCCAGATGTCAGAATATCAGCCAGGGACACGCAAACAGTCTTTACAACTCTATACCTTCCACACAGCCCAAAAGTTAAGTACAGATACGGACAGCCCAGAACAAACTTTGATGGGTGAAAGCTACATTTCATGAAATGAAGAAAAAAATTCGGGGAATGGCATTAATGGCAGATTAAACTAATCGCAGAACAAGTGGTGAACTTGGAGACATAGTAATAGAAATGATTGCAAATGAAACCCACAGAGAAAACAGAATTCTAAAAAGAAATTAACAGAGCTGTCAGATAACTTTAAATGATTGGCGATATGTCTAATTGGAGATTCCAGAGAAAAGTACCAAGAGGGCAAGAAAGAAAGATATTTGAAGAAATGGCTGGAAATTTCCAAATTGATGAAAACAATAAAGCCAAAAATCCAAACTGCTTTAACACATTCCAAAGACAGGAAACATTTATCATTCCAGTGATAAAAGAGCTCCCACTGCACCGCTTCTTTCCCCAAGATCTGTGACTACTTGGAGACTGGTGAAAAGACTGGGAGGAGCAGGGGTCAGGAGTACAAAGGGGCATAAGGAAACCTCTGTGGTCACAGACATATTTATAACCTTGAGTATGATGATGACGTCACATGTTTAAAACTTATAAAATTTATACACTTTTAAATACAGATGGTTTTTATGACCGTTATACCTTAGTAGAGTTATTAACAATCAAAGTAAAAGGACAGAAAACAGTATGCCATGCTGGGAATAATCAGACAATATTAATCAAGGACAAAATAGATTTCAAGGCAAAGAATCTTACAATACATCAGGAAGGATCATTTCCTAATGATAAATAAGTCAATTTAGGAAGAATGCATAACAATCCTGAATGTTTCTGCATCTACCGACAGAGTTTCAAATACACGAAGTAGAAACCAATGGGATATGAGGAAGAAATAGAAAAATCTAATTTGAAAGTCAGAAATTTCAACTGTATTCTCAATAAGAGAGAAAAAGTAGGGGGAAAAAAAAACTAAGGCTTAGAGTATTATATGTTAAATTTAACATATAATTATGTGTTAAATTTAACACACTCAATTTATCACTAGAAAGTATGATTCACTTCTCTCAGAAACTAGAAATGGGATTCTCTAAGGAATACGAAAAGCAATGACTATTTGACTCACTCAAAGACTTTTTATAGCAGGCCATACAAATTTGCGCTCCATCATTACATTATCAGAAGTTGAGATTTAGCATAACAAAAGGAAGATATTAAAGAATCCAAGGTCATCTGTTGAAATTAAAGTGCACTCTTGTTTAACAGTCTTCCCAGGTGGCTCAGTGGTACAGATCTGCCTGCCAATGCAGGAGACACAGGAGACGCTGGTTTGACCCTGAGTTGAGAAGATCCCCTGGAGAAGGAAATGGTAACCCACCCCAGTATTCTTGCCTGGAATATCCCATGGAGAGCCTGGTGGGCTACAGTCCATGGGGTCGCAGAGTCAGACATAGTATACATTGTTTAATAAAATTCAGCATGCAAAGCGTTTAGTGAAAGTTATATTGGATTAGGATGTGTCATATCCATATGAACTATGAATGCAGGAATTAGAGCAGAAGTATAGCTTTATTAGCTTTCTTATGAGAAGGCATAGGGCAGTAAACTGGGAATTTCACATGAAAAAAATGGTGTTTTCCATTTTTTAGCACACATTTGCTTTACAGCCAGGAAGCATTTCCCTAAATGTGCTATGCCAAGAAAATAATCAGGACAAGGGGAAAGTTTTTAAAAGTAACTGTAGGTAACAAGGACTGATCAATACATTCTCCAGAGTTGAGGTTCACACTTTAGAACAGTGTTTCAGAGCAGATATTTACAACCCACTTTGCCTGTTTACACTTAGAACTACAGAGGTAACTCCGTCTAATGGGCAGAGTTGTAAGAATAGATGAAAACGGTACCAGTAAATACTTGGTTTACTTCTATTTAAGGAAGACGCAAATAGCTGACGTCTGCTCCCTTTTAAAATTTCTGTTTCAGACTTTGTCTCGCAGTTACTTCTCAGAGGAGATGAAAGTTGTAAAAACCCTTTTGTTAACAATGTCAGTCCTCCTGGAAACTCTGGAGCAGCAGGGTCCTGAGGCAGGAAGGAGAAGGCATTCAGGGTACTTATTCATCATGTAAAGTCACATTGTCACCTTTAGAGAGGGAAAACACTGAAGCCAGTGGTTATGAAAATAAATGAAAACACACAGACACAGTCTCTGAGGAATGAAGGTGGAAGTTCCATGAACAATGATGTAGAATTTGGTCTTGAATTTAGGGTTTAGCTGCAGACAATCCAGGTGTATTTTTTTTTTTAATTAAAATGTAGTTGATTCACAATGTTTTGATAGTTTCAGGTATACACCAAAGTGATTCAGTTACCGATATATACATATATGTGTGTGTGTGTATATATATATATATATATATATATATACACATAATGATTGCTCCTTGGAAGAAAAACTACGACAAACCAAGACAGCATATTAAAAAGCATGTGAGAGTTGGACCATAAAGAAGGCTGAGTGCTGAAGAATTGATGCTTCTGAACTGTGGAGATGGAGAAGACTTGAGAGTCCCTTGGACTGCAAGGAAAACAAACTAGTCAATCCTAAAGGAAATCAATTCTGAATATTCATTGGAAAGACTGATGCTGCAACTGAAGCTTCAATACTTTGGCCGCCTGATGCAAAGAGCTGATTCATTGGAAAAGACCCCAATGATGGGAAAGATTGAGGGCAGGAGGAGAAGGGGATGACAGAGGATGAGATAGGTTGGATGGCATCACTTACTCAATGGACATGAGTTTGAGCAAGCTCTGGGAGATGGTGAAGGACAGGGAAGCCTGGCGTGCTGCAGTTCATAGGGTCACAAAGAGTCAGACATGACAGTAACTGAACAACAACATATGTATATATACATGTGAAGTCGCTCAGTCATGTCCGACTCTTTGCAACCCAGTGGACTGTAGCCCACCAGGCTCCTCTGTCCATGGGATTTTCCAGGCAGGAATATTGGAGTGGGTTGCCATTTCCTTCTCCAGGGGATCTTCCTGACCCAGGGATTGAACCTAGGTCTCCCGCATTGCAAGCTGATGCTTTAACCTCTGAGCCACCAGGGAAGCCCGTGTATGTATGTATGTATATGTATATTATATATATATATATTAGGTTCTTGTTCATTATAGGTTATTACCAGTTATTAAATGTGTGCTGTGCTCTACAGTGTAAGTGAAAGTCACTCAGATCAGATCAGATCAGTTGCTCAGTCGTGTCCGACTCTTTGCGACCCCATGAATCGCAGCACGCCAGGCCTCCCTGTCCATCATCAACTCCCGGAGTTCACTCAGACTCACGTCCATTGAGTCAGTGATGCCATCCAGCCATCTCATCACAAGTCGTGTCCAATTCGTTGCTATCCCATGGCCTATACAGTTCATGGAATTCTCCCTGGCCAGAATACTGGAGTGGGTAGCCTTTCCCATCTCCAGGGCATCTTTGCAACCCAGGAATCGAACCCAGGTCTCTCGCATTTCAGGCAGATTCTTTACCAGCTGAGCCACAAGGGAAGTCCTACAGTAGGTCCCTGTTGTTTATCAAGCCAGGCACATTTTAAGGGGAGTTTAATCCACTCAAGTCTGAGAGCAAATTTGCACGGACTTACGCCTTTTATTCTTTTTTTTTTTTTTTTTTTGCATTTTCTTTTGGTTCTACTTCAACTTCACAGAGTTATAGAGTCACAGTGTGCTAATTTAATAAGCAATCTCGCAGTTTGGACATTTTTTGGGGCGCCGAGTGGGCAGGAGGAAGAGAAGTCTGTGAGAAGTTAGTTGAGAGTCAGCCTCCTTCCGCCCTCCCCCACCCTTCCGAATGCATGCTTAAGTCCTGATTTCCTGTGCTTAAATTGGATTTGTGGTTTGTGGCTTTGGCATCAGATTCATACTTTTAATTTCTAAAAAAAAAGAAGGGGGAAAAAAAAAACCCACTGGGAAAGGCATTACTCAGAGAGAGCATTTTGGCACAAGTCCTTTAGAGACGGATAGAGAATTACTTCTCGCCCGTCCCCACTGGTTCTGTGCGCTCAACCACATACACTCTTTTGCTTTCTTCAAGACACAAAGTTCTTCTCCACCCCAAAGCATTTCTGACCTGTAACTGATTTGCTCCACCCCCTGAAAAAAAAAACAAAAAACAAAAAAAACACAGTGTCCTGGAGAAGAACCAGACAAGTCGAGGAGCCTGAAGCCACAGAGGAGAACACAATCCAGACAGTCTGCAGTCACCGCATCGCGATCCTGGTCGCAGGTGACAAAGAACAGCACAGCCAAGACTAAAAGTCGAGCTTGAAGTCACTACACTCAGAAACACCGCTTAAGCACGTGCTTTTTTTTTTTCCTTTTATAAGATCATTTCACACAGCCTAGAAATTCCAACATTTTTACCCGTTTTAAAAACCAGCTTCAGTCCTTCAGCCCACCGATACGGGAAAAACAGAAAACTCTTCATTCCATTCCAACTCTGTGTGAAAGACAATGTGAGAACCCAGATTTACTAGGGAGTTTAAGGAACTTCCTTCCTGAAAGAATTTACAGTGTTATGTGGATTTCAAGGTAGATTAGACAGCAAAGGTGAAGTGAAAGTTGTTCAGTCGTGTCTGACTCTTGGCGACACCGGGGACTACACAGTCCATAGAATTCTCCAGGCCAGAACACTGGAGTGGGTGGCTTTTCCTTCTCCAGAGATTAGACAGCAAACAGCTCAACAATAATAAAAGACTTAATTGTCATTTATGAGAGCCACTGGACAAAGAAGATGGCCATTCTTGATTGACTAGCTGAAGAATGTGGGATGGAGACATGCATACTACCTACTAAGAGCTGTGCTTCTAAATCCACGTGGTTAGTGGAAGACTTCAGAGAGAAAGTGAGAGAGATCAGTCGCTCAGTCGTGTCCGACTCTTTGCGACCCCATGAACCGCAGCACGCCAGGCCTCCCTGTCCATCACTAGCTCCCGGAGATCACCCAGACTCATACCCATCGAGTCAGTGATGCCATCCAGCCATCTCATCCTCTGTCGTCCCCTTCTCCTCCTGCCCTCAATCCCTCCCAGCATCAGAGTCTTCTCCAATGAGTCAACTCTTTGCATGAGGTGGCCAAAATACTGGAGTTTCAGCTTTAGCATCATTCCTTCCAAAGAAATTCCAGGATTGATCTCCTTCAGAATGGACTGGTTGGATCTTCTTGCAGTCCAAGGGACTCTCAAGAGTCTTCTCCAACACCACAGTTCAAAAGCATCAATTCTTCGGCGCTCAGCCTTCTTCACAGTCCAGCTCTCACATCCATACATGACCACAGGAAAGACCATAGCCTTGACTAGGCGAACCTTTGTTGGTAAAGTAATGTCTCTGCTTTTGAATATGCTATCTAGGTTGGTCATAACTTTCCTTCCAAGGAGTAAGCGTCTTTTAATTTCATGACTGCAGTCACCATCTGCAGTGATTTTGGAGCCCAGAAAAACAAAGTCTGACACTGTTTCCACTGTTTCCCCATCTATTTCCCATGTAGTGATGGGACCAGATGCCATGATCTTCGTTTTCTGAATGTTGAGCTTTAAGCCAACCTTTTCACTCTCCACTTTCACTTTCATCAAGAGGCTTTTTAGCCCCTCTTCACTTTCTGCCATAAGAGTCGTGTCATCTGCATATCTGAGGTTATTGATATTTCTCCCAGCAGTCTTGATTCCAACTTGTGTTTCTTCCAGTCCAGCATTTCTCATGATGTACTCTGCATATAAGTTAAATAAACATGGTGACAATATACAGCCTTGACGTACTCCTTTTCCTATTTGGAACCAGTCTGTTGTTCCATGACCAGTTCTAACTGTTGCTTCCTGATCTGCATACAGATTTCTCAAGAGGCAGATCAGGTGGTCTTGGAAGACTCTATACATGGACATCACCAGATGGTCAACACCGAAATCAGATCGAGTATATTCTTTGCAGCCAAAGATGGAGAAGCTCTATACAATCAGCAAAAACAAGACCAGGAGCTGACTGTGGCTCAGACCATGAACTCCTTATTGCCAAATTCAGACTGAAATTGAAGAAAGTAGGGAAAACTACTAGACCATTCAGGTATGACCTAAATCAAATCCCTTATGATTATACAGTGGAAGTGAGAAATAGATTTAAGGGCCTAGATCTGATAGATAGAGTGCCTGATGAACTATGGAATGAGGTTTGTGACATTGTACAGGAGACAGGGATCAAGACCATCCCCATGAAAAGAAATGCAAAAAAGCAAAATGGCTGTCTGGGGAGGCCTTACAAATAGCTGTGAAAAGAAGAGAAGTGAAAAGCAAAGGAGAAAAGGAAAGATATAAACATCTAAATGCAGAGTTCCAAAGAATAGCAAGAAGAGATAAGAAAGCCTTCTTCAGTGATCAATGCAAAGAAATAGAGGAAAACAACAGAATGGGAAAGACTAGGGATCTCTTCAAGAAAATCAGAGATACCAAAGGAGCATTTCATGCAAAGATGGGCACGATAAAGGACAGAGATGGTGTGGACCTAACAGAAGCAGAAGATATTAAGAAGAGGTGGCAGGAATACATAGAAGAACTGTACAAAAAAGAGTTTCAAGACCCAGATAATCATGATGATGTGATCACTGACCTAGAGCCAGACATCTTGGAATGTGAAGTCAAATGGGCCTTAGAAAGCATCACTACAAACAAAGCTAGTGGAGGTGATGGAATTCCAGTGGAGCTATTCCAGGTCCTGAAAGATGATGCTGTGAAAGTGCTGCACTCAATATGCCAGCAAATTTGGAAAACTCAGCAGTGGCCACAAGATTGGAAAAGGTCAGTTTTCATCCCAATCCCAAAGAAAGGCAATGCCAAAGAATGCTCAAACTATCGAACAATTGCACTCATTTCACACGCTAGTAAAGTAATGCTCAAAATTCTCCAAGCCAGGCTTCAGCAATATGTGAACCGTGAACTTCCTGATGTTCAAGCTGGTTTTAGAAAAGGCAGAGGAACCAGAGATCAAATTGCCAACATCCGCTGGATCATGGAAAAAGCAAGAGAGTTCCAGAAAAACATCTATTTCTGCTTTATTGACTATGCCAAAGCCTTTGACTGTGTAGATCACAATAAACTGTGGAAAATTCTGAAAGAGATGGGAATCCCAGACCACCTGATCTGCCTCTTGAGAGAAAGTGAGGTGTGGGCTAATCAGAGATGGACAGGATGTGTGGATGGAAAGAGATATGGGCTTCTCAAGTCAGTGGAAGGTCATGATGGTACAAGTTTGTGAAGACTTTTTGACTGACAGGCTGGGTTTGGGGGATGTAGAGCTGATGGTAGGTAAGGCTGGTTGTAGTCTGCAGGCAGCTTTGGGCATCCAGAAAACTCAAGGTGAGCAGCAGGCACATTCATCAGTGGAGAGAGTCAGCATGCTCTGGGTTTTGTTTTTGTTATTTGTTTTGTTTTTTCTTAGTTGAAAGTGATCTGATGTTGTAATATTTTAGAGAATGCTATCAACTGCAGACTTTTACTCCATGCACAATGAAAGCTTGGGGAAATTAAAAAAATTTAATCTAAGAAATTAATTTGGCTGTGTTTCTAGATCCTAAAGGAAATCAGTCCTGAATGTTCACTGGAAGGACTGATACTGAAGCTGAAACTCCTATACTTTGGCCACCTGATCCGAAGAACTGACTCCTTGGAAAAGACCCTGATGCTGGGAAAGACTGAAGGCGGGAGGAGAAGGGGACAACAGAGGATGAGATGGTTGGATGGCATCACTGACTCGATGGACCTGAGTTTGAGCAATCTCCAGGAGTTGGTGACGGACAGGGAAGCCTGGCGTGTGCTACAGTCCATGGGGTTGAAAAGAGTTGGACACGACTGAGCACCTGAACTGAACTGTTTCTAAATTTCCATATACAAATTTCTAAGCTTTGCTGTAGCACGTTAGCAAGTTAGCTGTGTGTGTGTGTGTGTGTGTGTGTAATGAAATTTAAAGGCTGTTGTAGTCTAGTAATGGAAGACTTTTTTAAAAACATTTTATTTTGTGTTAGAGCAAAGCCAATTAACAATGCTGTGATAGTTTCAGGTGGGCAGCAAAAGGACTCAGCCGTACATATATGTGTATCCATTCTCCCCCAAACTCCCCTCCCATCCAGGCTGCCACATAACACTGAGCCAAGTTCCCTGTACTATATACAGTAGATCTTTTTAAATGCTGTGACTTTAGGTCACTCAAGATCATTCCTACTGACATTTCACAGGGGATTCGTTTAAATAATATTTTAGGCAAGCTTACTCTGTTGTTTATGAAGGAGGGAAATGTAATAAAATCATTAATACAAAATGTCTAAATCCTTATCAATATTTTTCTGAAATGTGTTAATATAAATAAGCTAAATATATTAGCATCTCCCTGGTCAACTCAAAGGCAGACAACTTTAAAATGCCATGTTTTCTTTTGGATATTACTTTTGCATGGAAAACAGCCAAAAAATACATCTTAAGAGATATATTTCTACTCACTTATGTACAATAACGGGAAAGCCTCACAGAGAATATCAAATAAAAAATAAAGTTTAACTGTCAAGAATATTGGAGGAGGACATGGCAACCCACTTCAGTGTTCTTGCCTGGAGAATTTCATGGACAGCGGACCCTGGCAGGCTACAGTCCATAGGGTGTCAAAGAGTTGGACATAACTGAAGTGACTTGGCACGCACGCACATATGCGTATTTGACCTAGAAACTTTAGTGCATATTATTTAATTAAATCTTTAGCCTAACCCATATAATACACAAAGAAAACTTGAATCTGTGAACACACAGCATTTGCCTACTCTTGCCCAGTTGGTGAGAGACGAAGTTGATTCTAAATCCTAAAACGTTTTGGGATCTGAAAATGTCTTTGTCTTCTATCGTCACTTCAGTTACATATACAGGTGTTTATCATCTACATCTTTATCCAAACTACTTCCTCTTCCTCCACATCTGTCAAAACACTGCCCTACATCAAGGCCTTGATGTTTAAAAACATCCCCCTGTTTCTAAAATGGTCTCTTACTCTCTCTGTGGGGAAATAGTCTTTGTTTCCTTGATTTGCATATTTTACTAAATCATCTTTGTTGAGTTTTATTTTTTTTAATTTTTATTTTATATTGGAGTATGGTTGATTGAGAAAGCTGTGTTAGTTTCAGGAATACAGCTAAGTGATTCAGTTACA
This sequence comes from Tragelaphus eurycerus, assembly GCA_935064755.1. Classification (NCBI taxonomy): domain Eukaryota; kingdom Metazoa; phylum Chordata; class Mammalia; order Artiodactyla; family Bovidae; genus Tragelaphus; species Tragelaphus eurycerus. The sequence continues at coordinate 6,142,576 of CAKXYN010000059.1, forward strand.
CATATACATGTATCTATTCTATTTCAAATTCTTTTCCCATTTAGCTTATTATAGAATATTGAGCAGAGTTCCCTGTGCTGTACAGTAGGTCTTTGTTGGTGATCTACTGATATTTTAAATATAGTTGCTTCTTACATTTTAATGATAAATTTATTTAGATAACACAAAGCAAGTGCCGATATGTGGGATTCAGAGCTTTGCTGGGCAGAGGATGTGGGGCATTCTTGTATGACGGCTTCTTTCGATCCTCATCACCCTACATCTGTGGGATACAGTATCTTCCATTCGAAAAAGCATTTCCTGGCACGCCTGAGAAAACACTGACCTTGTAAAATGGATGAGTGCTGACTTCCAGGGCTCCCGTATGAAACCTTTCCATCGGTTTTGCTCTGCCTTGTGCCAGGGAGAATCATTTGGTGGCTGTTGCCCATTTAAACCCCTTGACTAAAATGGGATCCATAGTTCAGAAGGTCATCGCAGAAAGGTAAAGCTTTAAATACAATTGGAACTAAGAAAACCAAAATCCTCAAATCTCTGAGAGGACAGCATACAATAAGTTATAACGATATGACTTGTAACAACAAAGCTCTACACCCATACAAGCTACAGGCTGGCACAAATTGTTTCCCAGAGAAGAGTTTCCTATTCTGCACATTCACGACCACAAACCTATCCATGGGGACTTCGTCTGACTGGCGAGCACGATAAGCACCTCAGCTTCCAGAGTGTTTTCTCATCCATAAGAACACATGTGGAATAATGTCAAACCACCAAGGTGAGATCAGATGTAAATCTGGCACTCAGGAGAGGCCAGGCAGAGGTTAAATTTTCCTTCTCCTCCACTATTTATTTTTTCTGCTCCTTGTACTAGAATTAACTTAGAATCCCCAATCTCTGCTTTTTGAAGTTGTTGTTCAGTTGGTAATTTGTGTCCGACTCTGTGCGACCTCATGGACAACTCAATAGGCTTCCCCGTCCTCCACTATCTCTCAGAATTTGCTCAAACTCATGTCCATTGAGTCGCTGATGCCATCCAACCATCTCATCCTCTGTTACCCCCTTCTCCTTTTGCCTTCAATCTTTTCCAGCATGAAGGTCTTTTCCAGTGAGTTAGTTGGCTCTTTGCATCAGGTGACCAGAGTACTGGAGCTTCAGCTTCAGCATCTGTCCTTCCAATGAATATTCAGTACTGATTTCCTTTAGGACTGACTAGTTTTCTCCTTGCAGTCAAGGCACTCTCAAGAGTCTTCTCCAGCACCATAGTTCAAAAGCATCAGTTCTTCATCTTTCAGCCTTCTTTATGGTTCAACCCTCATGTTTGTACAAGACTATTGGAAAAACCGTAGTTTTGACTATACGGATCTTTGTCAGCAAAGTGACATCTCTGCCAGGTTTGGTGAAACCAGAAACAGTAATGCAGCAAGATGGGGAAACACTCTGCCCTTTTCTCTGTGCTTCTTCTTTCACAAGGGCCTCTCCAGTCACACACCCCAGACACTTAGACCCTCACAATGCCCTCGCCCGCCCCTCTCCCCAGCTGTATAGAAAATAACCCAATATCAGACGGAGCCCCTTGACTCCCAGTGTTCAGATGGGACCATCCCAGGGGAATATTTCATAGCAGCCTCCTTTCCAAAAGCACCCACACGCCTAGATATGCCGGAATGCATCCTTCCTTCTCCTTATCTCTCTCTGTTTCAAAGAGACAATGGTCCTCCTCTTCTGCTGCAGTCCATGGGGTCACAAAGAATCAGACATGACTGAGCATGCCTGCATGCACAGTATAATGGTTAATAATATCAGTGGTTAACTTGTAAGGTATTTAGACTTTGCACAGTAGGAAAAAGAAAATAAGGAAATAAACAACTCACAGTCACTACAAAAACCCAAAAGAAATACTTTCTTTTCTACATTTATTCACTGTTTTTAAAAAGCTGTCCCTTATTCAAACTCATAATTTTCCCCTAAGGAAAAGCACCAGATAACGGATTGGCCAAAAAGTTCATCTGAGCTTTCTGTAAGATGTTACAGAAAAACCTGAATGAACTTTTAGGTCAGTCCACAATATTACATAAAGGATTTTAATATGAAGATTTCCATATGAGTTCTCTTTATATATTCTTTAAAAAAAAAAAAGGTGTTGTAGGAACAAAAGAAAATTATCCTCACCCTAATTGTTTACCATTTAGCCACATATATTATTTGGGCATCAGAAAAGCTAGTTAGAATCAAGACTTTATTAACTTGATAATTCTCTTAACAGCAGAGAGGAAGTGTCTATACTTTGCAATTATGTGGGCCATTGAACACGTAAAGTGAAAGGAATTAGATTTGCTATGACTCACCACCATGCCCCCAAAATACCCCAGTCCTAGTATTATTTGGTTTAAGTGGAAACGAGTTTGCGGAAAACAGTGAGGCAATTTGGCTTTGAGTACTTGAGCCCTCCAGGAGCAGACTATACACTTGGACAGTCGGGTGAGGAGGGTCAGGCACTTATTAGCTGTGTGATTTGAATTAAACCATAGCCAAATCTCTCTACATAGTGCACAGAAAAACTCTTGGCCAACCAATGTCAGAGGATGCTATAAGAACCTCAGACAGCATCTTAAATTGGTGGTTTAGTCACTAAACCATGTCTGACTCTTTTGCGACCCCATGGACTTCAGCCTGCCAGGCTCCTCTGTCCATGGGATTTCTCAGGCAAGCATACTGGAGTGGGTTGCCAGTTCCTTCTCCAGGGCATCTTCCCAACCAAGGTATCAAATCTGTGTCTCCTGCACTGCAGGCAGATTCTTTACCAACCAAGCCATCAGGGAAGCTTTATCTTAAAGTAGTGAAGAGAAATATCAAGAAATGATAGGTAAGGGTTCAGATCTTGGGAGTTCTGATTAATTGTGTAAAAAAGTGAATTTTAGCCTGAGAATATGCCAGGTCATATTCAGAGGATGAGATGGTTAGATGGCATCACTGATTCAATGGACATAAGTTTGAGCAAGCTCTAGGAGTTGGTGATGGACAGGGAAGCCTGGCATGCTGCAGTCCATGGGGTCACAAAGAATTGGACAGGACTCAGTGACTGAACTGACTGATGGCAAGTCAGGAAATTAAAGCTGGCAAGTGCCAAATCCTGCAGAGATATTTAAAGGATGGCTCTGCAGGACTTCCCTGACAGTCCAGTGGTTAAGACTTTACCTTTCGATGCAGGGGATAAAGGTTCAATCCCTGGTCAGGGAGCTAGGCTCCCACATGCCTCAAAGCCAAAACATAAAACAGAAGAAATATTGTAAGAAATTTGATAAAGACTCTAAAATGGTCCACATTAAAAAAAAACCTTTAAAAAATAAATAAAGGATTGCTCTGGTCACTGGACTGATTGTCAGATACATATGGTGTGTGTGTGTGTGTGTGTGTGTGTGTGTGTGTGTGTATGAGTTGCCCAGTTGTGTCTGGCTCTTTGCGACCCCATGGACTATAGCCCGCCAGGCTCCTCCGTCCATGGGATTTCCCAGGCAAGAATACTGGTGTGGGTTGCCATTCCTTCTCCAGGGGATCTTCCAAACCCAGAAATCAAACCCAGGTCTTCTGCATTGAAGGCAGATTTTTTACCATCTCAGCCACCAGGGAAGCCCGTATGATGTGTGGAGTTAAAATATTATCCCTGTGGCTGTGCTACAGAAGGCCCAGTCTTTCTCTGAGGTGGGATCAGAGGGATGGTGAGAATGCATCCAAGTGAGAGCTGTATAGGAGGTAGAAATGATGGGCTATTTCAACAATGGCTTGCTCTCTTTATTGGCTACTGGCTTTCTAATGCCAGCCTCTGCACCTTTTCAAATGGGTGTTTCCTACTCATCTCACCATCACGTCCCTACGCAGTACCACCTTTCCCAGGACCTCCCTGCTCCCTGCTCCCTGCACCCACAGCTGCATGAAGTTAGCTTACAAGGTGCTCTCATAATATGTTATGGCCAAGTGCTGCTGTTTCTTTGATCGTGTTACTTGTGATTAGTTCATGGCATTGCCTTGTTGTGGTCAACAAAATATGGTTCCCCAAAGATGTTCACATTCCATTTCCTGAAATCTATGAATGTGCGTGCTAAGTCACTTCAGTTGTATCCGACTCTTTGCGACCCTATCAACTGTAGCCCACCAGGCTCCTCTATCCATGGGATTCTCTGGGCAAGAATACTAGATTGGGTTGCCATGACCTCCTCCAGGGGATTTTTCCAACCCAGGGCTCAAACCTGCTTATCTTACATTTCCTGGCATTGGCAAGTGGGTTCTTTACCACTAGGAAGCACCAAAATCTATGACTATGCTACCTTTGCATATAAGGTTAAGCTAAGGACCATATGAGATTATACTGAATTATCTGGGTGGGTCCAGTGTAACCACAAGCATCCTTAAAAAGAAAGTGGAGGTGGGCTATAGTGATGGAGTAATTATCAGACAGATGCAACACTGCTGATTTTGAGGATGGAGAAACAGCCTCATGCCAAGGAATCCAGATGGCCTCTAGAATTTGGAAAAGGCAAATAAGTGGATTCTCCTCTAGAGCTCCCAGAAAGGAATGCAGTCCTACTGATACCTTGATTTAGTGCAGTGAGACCCATGTCAGAGTTCTAAGCCTATAGAACTCTTAAGATAATAAATCTGTACTGTTTTAAACCACCAAATTTGTGGTCATTTGCTAGAGCAGCAATGCAAATCCCCAGTGGTTCAGTGGTAAAGAATCTGCTTTGCCAATGCAGGAAATTCAGGTTTGATCCCTGGGTTGGGAAGATCCCCTGGAGGAAGAAATGACAACGCTCTCCAGTAATCTTGCCTGGGAAATCCCATGGACAGAGGAGCCTGGTGGGCTACAGTCCAAGTGGTCGCAAAAGAGTCAGACATGACTTAGTGACATAACAAAAGAACAACACTTGTACTAGGGTGTTAGCATTTCAACAGGAGGGACTGTACCTGTGACCCTCTGAGAGGCATCATATGGTTAGCCCTCTGCATCTGTGCAAGTATTTTCACTGAATAACACAGCCTTTTCCAACCCTTCCTGTCCTGTTCTTAAAGAACTATCCCCTTGTAGAGATGTGGTGAGATGTTTGACAAAGAATCTGAAGAGTAACAGTCTCCCTTTGTCTTTGGAATGGCCCTCTAGAGTCTTAAAGGGCTCTCACACACCTTCATTCAGTTGAGATCCACTAACTCCAGCTATGATCGGATTCCACTAAATCCAGCTACGATCAGATTGAATCTATATTACAAACAAAATAAAGTACAAACATGGAAGAGAGTATAGAAAAATGAAGATGGTTGGCAGGAGTGGTAAAACGATAATCACACTGTGAGATCACTGTGTTCACACTTTGTTTTGTTTTCTGTCACTAAGTGAACACTCACCTCCCACATAAGGCCATTGTCCTGGTAGACAGTATCTTAGGGAGTATCTGTCAGTGCTAGGAACCCAGCAATTCTCAGAGGAGCTAATGAGACTCATCCCTGCCTGGAGCACAGGGAAGCCCGCAGACAGCCTACGTCGCGCTCCACGCCCCAGTGCTGCTCTGAAGTGTGAGCAAGGATGTCCGCTCTCCTCCACTATCTGCACCGAGGTGCTCTTTCTTACCCTTACCCTTACCATATAACTGCTGGTGGGCTCTGTTATTAATTGAGCTGAGTGGGTATCACTTGGGAAATTGAGCTTCTCAAGTCTCCTAGAGTAGTTTTGGATATGTAGTGAGTTTCTCTTTAAAAATAGAAGGAAGGAATATGAAGAGGCATTCTATTCAGTAACAATGTCAGTAATCGAGTCTGTCAAATATATTTGCACTTCTTTATTCTAATACCAGTCATCTTCTAAATTTGCACTTCAGCACAATTTGCATTATTAACAACCTAGTATGGAAAAAAGAAAAATACATTAACTCTACGTAAGACAACAAAGTCAAGTAGATGATAAAATATTTCCCCATTTAGGGGTCATGTATGATGATGCTGTGAAAGTGCTGCACTCAATATACCATCAAATTTGGAAAACTCAGCAGTAGCCACCGGACTGGAAAAGGTCAGTTTTCATTCCAATCACAAAGAAAAGCAATGCCAAAGAATGCTCAAACTACCACACAATTGCACTCATTTCACATACTAGCAAGGTAATACTCAAAATTCTCCAAGCCAGGCTTCAACAGTACGTGAACCATGAACTTTGAGATGTTCAAGCTGGATTTAGAAAAGGCAGAGGAACCAGAGATCAAATTGCCAACATCCATCGGATCATCCAAAGAGCAAGAGAGTTTCAGAAAAATATCTATTTCTGCTTTATTGACTATGCCAAAGCCTTTGATTGTGTGGACCACAACAAACTATGGAAAATTCTTAAAGAGATGGAAATACCGGACCACCTGACCTGCCTCCTGAGATATTTGCACCCTTGTGGCTCAGCTGGTAAAGAATCTGCTTGCAATGTGGGAGACCTGGGTTCTATCCCTGGGTTGGGAAGATCCCCTGGAGAAGGGAAAGGCTACCCACTCCAGTATTCTGGCCTGCAGCTCTCCTACCAAAAGCATTTCACTCTCACAGGAAGCAACAGTTAGAACTGGACATGGAACAACAGACTGGTTCCAAACAGGGAAAGGAGTACGTCAAGGCTGTATATTGTCACCCTGCTTATTTAACTTCTATGCAGAGTACATCATGAGAAATGCTGGGCTGGATGAAGCACAAGCTGGAATCAAGATTAGTGGGAGAAATATCAATAACCTCAGATATGCAGATGACACCATCCTTATGGCAGAAAGTGAAAAAGAACTAAAGAGCCTCTTGATGAATGTGAAAGAGGAGAGTGAAAAAGTTGGCTTAAAACTCAACATTCAGAAAATGAAGATCATGGCATCTGGTCCCATCACTTCCTGGCAAATAGACGGGGAAACAGTGGAAACAGTGTCAGACTTTATTTTTGGGGGCTCCAAAATCACTGCAGATGGTGACTGTAGCCATGAAATTAAAAGACACTTGCTCCTTGGAAGAAAAGTTTTGACCAACCTAGACAACATATTAAAAAGCAGAGACATTACTTTGCCAACAAAGGTCCATCTAGTCAAAGCTATGGTTTTTCCAGTAGTCATGTATGGATATGAGAGTTGGACTATAAAGAAAGCTGAGCACTGAAGAATTGATGCTTTTGAACTGTGGTGTTGGAGAAGACTCTTGAGAGTCCCTTGGACTGCAAGGAGATCCAACCAGTCCATCCTAAAGGAGATCAGTCCTGAATATTCATTGGAAGGACTGATGCTGAAGCTGAAACTCCAATACTTTGGCCACCTGATGCAAAGAACTGATTCATTTGAAAAGACCCTGATGCTGGGAAATACTGAAGGCAGGAGGAGAAGTGGACAACAGAGAATAAGATGGTTTGATGGCATCACTGACTCAATGGATATGAGTTTGAGTAAATTTCGGGAGTTGGTATTGGATAGGGAGGCCTGGCGTGCTGCAGTTCATGGAATCGCAAAGAGTGGGACATGACTGAGCAACGGAACTGAACTGAGGGGTCACAGTTAATATTAACATCTCTTTCTGAGTTTCCTCAAATTAAGGTCTAAATATATTCCTTTTGTCATAATTTTAGTGTGGGCATGGGACTCAGAGATCTTACAAGCCATTAATCTCCTAATGACTGCTTGAGAAAGATCTTTTTACTTTCTCCAAAGAACATGATTTTAAAGAAGCCATTAGATTTTCAACAATTTTTGAAGTCTGATAATTTAATATCCTTTCAAATGCTTTGCGTCCTTTACAAAGTGCAGGCATCAATTTCAGTGCAGAATTCTGTCAGGTGAGCCACCTTGTGCACTTCTTCTCCGTTGCTTCCTTGATTTCCTCCCCCGTGTGTTCATTCAAAGTTGGTTTTACACAGTAAAAATGCTTCCTTTTTATTCTGGATGTGAATATCACATGTTCTTTCATGTTAGGCAAATTTGTGAAATCTTTGAAAGCCAGATGAAAAATAATTACTCTCATTAGAAGGGCCATGAGGTACAAACACAGCTGCCCAAGAGAGGAAGTTTGGCAAATTAAAATGTAGGAGGACAATTACATCAATTTGAAAAGAATCAACCATCTATACTTTGTACTAGGAATTATTACTAGAAAGGGCAACATCTGATATTATTCTGCCAACAAAGGTCCATATAGTCAAGGGTATGGGTGTTTCAGTAATCATGTAAGCACGTGAGAGCTGAACCATAAAGAAGGCTGAGCGCTGAAGAATTGATACTTTTGAACTGTGGTGTTGGAGAAGACTCTTGAGAGTCCCCTGGACTGCAAGGAGATCCAACCAGTCCATCCTAAAGAAAATCAACCCTGAATATTCATTGGAAGGTGTGATGCTGAAGCTCCAGTACTTTGGCCACCTGATGTGAAGAACTGACTCATTGGAAAAGACCCTGATGTTGGACAAGACTGGAGGCCAGAGGAGAAGGGGATGACAGTGGATGAACAAGATGGTTGGATGGCATCACCAACTCAATGGACATGAGTTTGAGCAAGCTCTGGGGGATGGGGAAGGACAGCAAAACCTGGCATGCTGTAGTCCATGGGGTCTCAAAGAGTTGGACATGACTGAGAGGCTGAAAAACAGCAACAATATCTGATACTTGGCATTCAGAAGGTCTGAAAGTGAAAGGAAAGGTTTGTGGGAACTATAAAAAGTGACTAGATATTCAACAACACACATGCTCCAGTGCTTCTCAAACATTTTACTTAAGCATTTTTAAGAGCAGAGCAAAGTAAGTTGTCATATTTACTGGTGGGTCCAAGGAAAGAAGCCTCAAATAGTACCCAGTAAGCAGGAGTTTCTTTGGAATCGTGTATTTTACTGAAAATTTTGAAATATGTATTCCACTCTATAATCTGGCTTTGATAGATATAAATATTTTTAAATGCTTCACTAAAATTATGCTACAGGCTCAGTTGCTCAGTTGTGTCTGACTCTTTGTGACCCTGTGGACTGTAGCCTGCCAGACGACTCTTCTGTCCATGAGATTCTCCAGGCAAGAACACTGGAGTGGGTTGGCATTTCCTCCTCCAGGGAATCTTCTCAACCCAGGGAGCAAAGCTGTGTCTCCTGCATTGGCAGGCAGATTCTTTACCACTGAGCCACCAGGGAAGCCCAATTATTCTTAATTACTAACTAAAATTGATGCTGCACAAAGATATACCTCTGGGCTCTAATACCCCCGTGTACTGCTCTGTCCCCTGAGTATCCACACCCCTTTGCAAAGCATGGTGGTGAGCAGAAAACACTTTGCCTGCGATCGAGGCAGAACAACAGTCCCTGAGTGTTATGTCACCAAGTTGATCTCAGCTAAATATATTGCCTTTTATTTTCAAATTGATCTTCCCCACCGCCTGGAGGACAACATGTAAAGCTCTGACACACACTAAGGTGCTGTGTCTTTTCTTTCTCTCCTTGACTACATTCCAGAGCCTCCTTCTCCACTTTGACCCTCCTGTGAAGATTTTACTTCTGCATAAATCGCATTACTCTCCAGTCATCAAACTATTCTTCAATAATTTTATGGGTCCTGTTCACAGACTTTGGGCTCTAATAGTCAGATGTTCTCACAGTGTGACTCCAAGGTAGAAAAAAAGATGCCAGTTGAGAGGCAGTGAAAGATTCCAAGAGGAACAACTAATGCCTGGAAACAGGGGCATCTGAATGGAAAGGAAATTCACTTTAGAATGAAGGAAGAGGTATGAAATGAAGTCAGATCCTTCCACACAGCCTATGTAAAGTTATTTTTCTTCCTGTGTGTATATGTGTGCACGTACACAGATGTGTGTATCTGTGTGTATCTGAAATGGTGAAATGCAACGTCATACTCATAGCACACCAAGAAAACAAATCAAGAGAACCATTTCTTATCTGGCTCTGGCAGTGCCTAACCATGAGACCATCATAGGAAACTCTATGTATTTGGGCTTTATATTTGTAGGTTACCTTATCTACACAATGAGATGATTGAACTGGAAGGTTTTCTAAATTCCTTCTAGGAAAGACATGGGCTTCCCAGATGGCACAGTGGTAAAGAATCTGCCTGCCAATGCAAGAGACGTAGGTTTGACCCCTGAGTTGGGAAGATCCCTTGGAGTAGTAAATGGCAGCTCACTTTAGTATTTTTGCCTGGGAAAATCCCACGGACAGAGGAGCCTGGCAGGTTACAGTCCATGGGGTTGCAGAGTTGGAAACGACTGAGCGCCTGAGCATGACAAAGGAAAGATGTAGGAAAATACACTACAGCACAAATAAAGATAAGAAATGCAAAACTTAGTAACCAATAACTTTACATTTTCCTCCCAGTCTAGACTTCCAAAAAGAATTTATGTTAATGTTCCTGGGAATTAAATTAGAGACAGAATGTGCTGGGAGATATGTTGTTATGTATTAAAGGAAGAGTGACCTAATCAATAGATGTTCTGAACGGTTTTATCCAGGCCCAGGGCTGGCTCCTCATTGTATGCATATAGAGTTTGGGAGTTTACAAAGCACTTTCACATGTATTATCTCATTTGAGTCTTACTTATGAGATGAGCAAAATAGATATTATAATAACTTATTTCACAAATAAAAATACCGAATATTAGCGCAACTGAATCAATGATTCAAAAATACACTGCCTTAATCTGACACAGCTCTGCAAAATAAAGGCAGTTCAGGGTGGGGTCCAAGCTAGCATTGAGCATTGCAGCACACCATAGGATTCAAGCCAGAATATTTGGACTTCTTGTCAAGTAGACTCCAGTCTTTTAAAGTTGTTTGTAAATAAGAATAAAACTGTTTCCCAGAGTTATAGCAACCTGGAGCATGGGATATGCCATTTCATCTTTCTTGTAAACTTTAAGGACTCAGCCAAAATTAGAACACATGCCAATTTTTATATTACTCTTTGCAAGTCCACAAATTTATAACATTCTGGAAGCCAGTTTGATAATCTACATCCTTGTCACTGTTAGCAACTGCCAGGGAATGGATTTGGAAAATGAAAAAACAACCCAATTTCTATAATAGAACCAAAAGCCTTAAAATACTTACAGCTGGCAATACACACAATATAATAGCATGACAAGTAATATACAAAAGATTTACATCCAGAAACACTTATTGACAAAAATAATAATTGCTCCAGATTTTACTAGAAATTAGAACTGAAAATACATTCAGCCAGTAGGTAATGTTCCAAAAGAGGAAACAAACCAAAAAGATTGTCAAGAATTTGCCTTACAACAAAACCAATCGGCTTATAAGAAAACTTGTAATTGAACCGTTGATCATACCTATGTATCCCAACAATAGTCAACTTTCATCAAGATATTGATATTCTTTCTATATTCAGGAAATGAGGACCAGAAGGCAAAATTCATTTTTGTTGTTGAGCGGCTAAGTCAGGTCCGATTCTTTTGTGACCCCGTGGACCCCACCAGGCTCCTCTGTCCATGGAATTTCCTAGGCAAGAATACTGGAGTGGGTTGCCATTTCCTTCTCCAGGGCATCTGTCCAATCTAGCGATGGAAGCCATATCTCCTGCACTGGCAGGTGGATTCTTTACTGCCGCTGAGCCACCGGGGAAGCCAAGAAAGCAAGATAGTATCTCCTAACTGCCAGTTTCTCTGTGAGTTAGGATTACAAAGAGGAAACCAATTTCACTGCTAGTTACGACTAAGTAAACAGTACAAGACCAAATTTACCATATATGAAAGCCAGATTCTTCTAAAAAGTAAAGAAAAGAAGAGAAAGAAGTAAAGAAAAGAAAGTTGTTTGAGGGCCCTGGAGAGCATCCCAGGCAACCAGAACTGGAGGGGCCAACATCCCAGAAGGAAACATGGAAACTAGCACGGTATTGCCCTTCATTTGTTCTCTCAACAGAGGAAGGAAAAAGACCGAAAATCAGAGCAGAGCTTTCGGTAGTCCTCAAGACTAAAGAGACGGAAATTGGAGCTCAGGGCTTGCTAAGGAGTAGCGGCCTTGGTAAACATCCAGGCTTTCAGCTGGAACCCCTAAAAAGTTCTCTTTGGCCAAAATACTATCTACAAACAGACAAGCTAACACATACACACACATACAGTTGAAAACCAACTTTGAATGCAATTCTCACTAGAATAATTAGGGGTTTTCTGCCCTTACTCTGTGCATGCGTGTATTCTCAGTCACTCAGTCCTGTCCAACTCTTCACGACCCCATGGACTGTAGCCCATCAGGCTCCTCTGTCCGTGGGATTCTCCAGACAAGAATACTGGAGTGGGTTGCCATTTCCTTCTCCAGGGGACCTTCCTGACCCACAGATCGAACCTGAGTCTCTTGCATCTCCTGCATTGGCAGTCCTTACTCTAATTACCTGCAAAAAGAAAAAAATATATATTCTCCCCAAGGAAGATAAAATCATAGGCAGTCTGTAAAGTTCTCTACTTAAAATGTTCAAAGCTCAGTAAAAATTGCCAAATTATCAAAGAAAATACAACAAAATACAAGAGAGAAACGGAAAATAAATGCAGACTTTTAGGTGTTCCAGATATTAGAGTTAACAGACACAGACTTTAAAATAATTGTGATTGATATATTTAAGAAAAGAGAAGAAATGATCATCTAACTAGAGAACTGAAATAATCAATGAAATTTCTAAAACTGAAAAATATATAGTAATGGAAAGAAAAAAATCAATAGATTTTTGTTTAGCAGAAAGAGAAGAGATGATTAAATAACTGGAAAAGAACTCCTGAAAATTTGCAAACTAAAGTAGACAGTATAAAAATGTACAAAATCTGGAAAAAGGAGTAAGAACGTGTAAGACATAATGAAAAGCAATAACATGGAGGTAACTGAAGTCCTAGAAAGACAAAAGTGACAGAATGGTTATATTTGAATAAAATGTTTTAAAATTCTGGAGCTGACCTAAACCCTTATACCTCAGGTTCAAAATGTGCTCCAAACCTCATGCAAGAGAAATACAAATAAAACTACACCTAGGCATGATAAACTTGCTGAAATAAAAGAGAAGGGAAAAAGGCAATAAAAAAAATCTTTTTGAAAAGCTTGAGAAAAATGAATGCATATTCTTTTCTAATGAGTGACAATTAGGTGACACTTGAATTTTCAAGAGGAAATAATGGAAACCAGAAGACAATAGAATGCCATTATTAAAGTGATAATAGAAAATAACTTCCAGGGACTTCCTTGGGGGTCCAGTGGTTAAGACTTTGCCTTCTGATGCAGGGTGTGCAGGTTTGATCCTTGGTCAGAGAGCCAAGATCCTACATGCCTTGCAGCCAAAACCAAAACATAAAACAGAAGCAATATGGTAACAAATTCGATAAAGAATTTTAAAAGGGTCTACATCAAAATAATAAACATAAATAAATAAAACAAAAAATCCACCAAGAAAACGAACAAAAATAACTTCAAATCTAGAATTCTATGATCAGTAAAAACACTATCTAAAATAAAAGGCAAAATAAATTTGCACACAAAGAAAGCTGAGAGCATTCATAACCAGTAGACTACAATAAAATAGCACCACTACTAAAAAGTTGTTTGGGCAAAAGGAAAAAAAAAAATCCCAGATTAAAACACAAAAATGTAGGAAGCAATAAAGAGCAGGAAAAACAATTATCTAAACAAATATTGGGTGCACCAAACAATAAAAATAATTTCTTGTTTTATGCATACATAGAAATAAAAGCATGATAATAGAAAAGAAAAAAACTAGAGATTATGTGGTAAAGTATAATAAAGTTCTAATATTGTATTAAAACTGGAGAGGATTCAAATTTATATATTAAAATCTCTTAACATTAAATGTGATATTATCCAGGACAATCACTAAAATATTTACAATGGATGTATAAACCTCAGGCTAATAATGGGGGGAAATGGAACAGAAAATATTCTTAACACATTAAAAGAATACAAGGAAATAATAATAAAAGGAATATTGAATAGGTTGGACAAAGAGAAAACAAATGTTAATATAGTGCAATTAAATTCAACTATATCAATAATTTCACTAAATGCAAATAGGCCAAATATATTCCCATTAAAAGTCAGAGATTGACAGTGTATTTAAAACAAAAACTAAAGTAAAACAAAATAAAATTACATTTTAAATGTCATGATTAAGTATAAGGATATATAAAAGTGAAAAATATGAAGAACAATCACCATGGAACTACTAAAGCAAAGAAAGCTGGCATAGTTATCCTAATAGCCAACAAAATATACATTAAAGCAAGAAAAAAATAAGATATTATGATAAAAGTGTATATCTACCAGTAAGATATAATAATTTTGTATTAACCTATAAAGAATAAAGGCAAAATCTGATGGAGCTAAAGGAATACAGAAAAATCTACAGTCATATATGGGAGATTTTTAACATAGCTGTCTCTGTAATTGACAAAAGTAAAGAAAAAAATCAATTCTTAACAGAAAAAGTTTGAACTATATAATTAACCAACTTGATATAATTGATACAGATAAAATGTTCTACTTGCCAACCGAAAAATGTAAATATTTTGCTTTCAATCAGCATCTTTCATTTGTTTTCTGATTACAGTGGATTTGACCTAGAAATTTAGCAAATAATTATAAAAAAAACTGGATAATCCCTAAATGTTTAAAAATCAAACAAGTACCTCTAAATAACCATAGGTAAAAGAAGAAATTACAATGGGAATTAGAAAATGTTTTACTGAAAGGAAAATGAATATATAACACAAGTTGTGTAACATACCCAAAGGTAAATGCTCACAAGCCCATGTTTTCAGATAAATTTATAACTTAAATGTGTTTAAATTGCTTAATGACTTAAATTAATGAACTTCTACTTTATACTCTCAAGAAGTTAAAACAGCAAATTTAATCTTTAGAAAACAGAAGGAAATAAGGTTAAGAACAGAAGCTATTGAAACAAAAAATATACGATATAAAAAAAAAAATCAACTAATCCCAGTGTAATCCCAGTGTCTTCTTTTTTTTTCCAAAGTGTCTTCTTTTAAAAAGACCAATAAAATATAGTACATATAAATAAAATGGGTATTTAGTATGTGCAAGTCATATGCATTTGAGAAAAAGGAGAAAAGGCACAAACTATCCTTATCACAACAAAGGGAGACATTGCTACAGATGTTATAAATGATTCCCAGTGATTATAACAATAAATCTCCAAATATAAAGTGAAGGAAAACGAGGCAGACACAAAGAGCACATGCTATTTGTGTTTTTATGTTCTGAAACAGGGAAAGCTATTATATTGTGTTAGAAGTCAACACAGTGCCTATGTTTAGGGTTTACTAATAGGAAAGGCATGCATGTGGAATTTCAAGGGCATTGCTTTATTCTTGATCCAAGTGATCTTCATACAAGAGTATTCATCTTGTGAAAATTCATTAAGTTGTATGCTATTTGTGCACTTTTCAACGTGTATATTATACTTTAATAAAATACTGATTCTAAAGTTGAGATATGCTTTAAATGTAAAAACTGCCATAAAACTTATAAAATAGAATTAGATGACATACATTTCAATCTAAAGTTCATTTAATAAGCCTTCGGAAGTGTTTAACGCTAGGAATTTTTAATGTCTTCTACTCTATTGTTATATGAGAAATACCGAGGGGATTTCTTAATCAACAGGAAAACAAATGCCTTTTTGTAAAAGCAAAAGCTTAAGATGGACAAAAGCACAAGGCACGATATTTCCCAAAAGTTAAGGAAGAGCATTTATTTGGTTGGGTTGTCACCTGGATTTTATTGTCTTGCAAAATTTATGAAGCAATGAAAGAAAATCTTTCTGCAAAAAAAAAAAAACAAAAAAGGAGTTGGAATTGCCCATAATTAAATAGAAGCATGGAAGAGAAAGAAAAGATGGGAGAAGATGAAGTAGAGCCATAATTCTCAGCATCCCCTGTTCACGTCCCAGTGGGTAACTTCCAACCCTGGTCAGGAAGAATGTTCTGAATCTTGCAAGTATTCCTAATTGGGAAGAATGTCCTGTGTACATTTTTCTTAATCATTATCAAGAAACTTTGGGGGGAAAGAGAGCTATATGGTAAAAGAGCAGACCTTACAGTAGAAATCCAAAACTGTAGGGTTTTAATCCTACTGCTCCTATAGTAGAGACTATATAACCCAGGAAAAATGACTAATATCCATAAATTTCCATTTTTTAACTTAAATTAGACATAATGTGGTCTAAAGAGTTTCTATGATTTTAATGTAGATAATGGTAAAGTTTGGTAAGTTAAGATACTGGTTGCCTTATACTTTCTTGCAACAATTGGGGTATCTCAGATTTATTATTTCAGTAACACCCTTAAATTACTCAAGGCAACAAATGCTTAAAGAGGACCAGACACAAACAGCCACTTTGCCAGGAGAATACATATAAGTGCATACAAGTTCTCAGCCTTAAGGACTCAGCTTGATGATTGTACCTTCTACATTTAGAGGGATTTCTCTATAATCTTTTCTGTCCTTTTTCGTTCTGTCCTCACTTTTAGCTTTCTGATGGTAAATGTTTACATTTAAGACTTTCTTTATCGTATATGGGCATATTTTGAATTAATGGAACTTACATATTTCTCAAACATAAACCCAGCAGACAAGTATTACAAATTCCTTTTTGTATTATGTAGTTCCTTAGTTGCAACTTGAAATCCAGTAGCAGGATATGCATGAACAGGATGTTGCATCCAGTATTGATACAGTAGCTATTAAACCAGTGTGTTTAATCAAGCCACTCATGGATAAAGCACTCTTTAAATGGAATCACCTTGGATACAAGCTCTAATAACCAGCTCCCTGAAGCACAAAGGAATCCTCTTGACTTATAATTACTTTCTTCACTAGGAAAATTACTATTTACTGAGATTTTTACCAAAGACTGTTTATCCTGTTCCAAACTCTGTCACAGTTTTTAAGAATATTGAAGTTTCCCTGGATGATTGCTAATCAGAAATGCATGAGTCTACGCTACTTTCAAAACCAGCACTTTTGATACAAATCCATTAGCTTTAGTCCTATATTTGACTAATTCAGCTTCTTAAAACTGAGAACTTCACTGATTTAGTGTTTCTCCCTCTCCTCCAAAGAAATAGGTGCTGCAGTCAATTCCAACTGGCTACAATCCAATGGTCTTGTTTTTTCTATCCCAACCAACACTGCCATGTAGATTACTTTTTCCAATTTTCTGTTTGTCTCTTCTCACTCTCTCACAGTTACTATTTAGGGGCCAGGTATGTTGACAAATGTGTGCAATTTTATAAAATGGACTTAAAACTGAAGACTGAAATTCCCTATGGGCACCATAACAATCCATTTAAGTTGCATAACATGGTTGTGAGATGGGTGTGAGTGAGTGTGTGTGTGTGTGAATTCATTTCAGTTACATGTATCACTTATAGGCTTGTCACCGCTTCCAAATTTCTTCATTGCAACTTTATTCCTTTCAAATGGATTTTGTCTTAGTACCTACTGGGTCTTATCAAAGCTTTGAATTAAAAAAAAATTCTATGCAAATGTCAATCCCAGAAAAACATAATGAAGTTGATTAAGAAAAAACAAAAGATATTTGAAAACTTGAGTTCTAGAAGTACTGGGAGGCATTAAACTAACTTTTAGTAGAAACTTAAGCAGGTTTCTCTTTTATTTTGTCTCCATATTCACATGTGTGAGCACATCAAATTTAAGTGTATATATATATATTCACTGACTCGATGGACGTGAGTCTGAGTGAACTCCAGGAGTTGGTGATGGACAGGGAGGCCTGGTGTGCTGCGATTCATGGGGTCGCAAAGAGTCGGACACAACTGAGCGTCTGAACTGAACTGAACTGAACTGATACATATATCTGATGTTGAAGCTGAAACTCCAATACTTTGGCCACCTGATGCAAAGAGCTGACTCACTTGAAAAGACCCTGATGCTGGGAAAGATTGAGGGCAGGAGGGGAAAAGGACAACAGAGGATGAGATGGTTGGATGGCATCACCGACTCAATGCACATGAGTTTGGGTAAATTCCTGGAGTTGGTGATGGACAGGGAGGCCTGGCGTGCTGCGGTTCATGGGGTCACAAAGAGTCGGACACGACTGAGCGACCGAACTGAACTGATACATATATTTGGAATTGAATACACTTAGTACTTTGTTTTTATACCTCATGTGATATCTGTATCACATAGCAAACTTCACATTAATCTTTTAATTTACACATAAACACACTCATACATATGACATATTTTCTCTGTCTTTCACAATTGGACACAAAGAGAAAGGGAAGAAAGAGCTGATAAAAGCACCCTTAGCTACAACTTGTCTCAAACTTGAAGCTAAAATGTACTCTTCCAAAGACAAATATGGGGAAGACTCAGCAGAGGGATAGATTGGGAGTTTGGGATGGACATGCACACACTGCTATATTTAAAATAGATAACCAACAAGGACCTACTGTATAGCACAGGGGACTCTGCTCAATGTTCTGTAATAACCCAAATAGGATAAGAATTTGGAAAATAACAGATACATGTATATATAAAAAAAGCTTTTACTCACAAAAAGGTATCCACGCACTCTAAAGTTCATAGCAGCACTATTTACAATAGCCAGGATATGGAAGCAATCTAAATGTCCATCAACAGAGCAATGGATAAAGAAGTTGTGGTACATATAACATATATGCAATGGAACATTGTTCAGCCATAGAAAAGGACCAAATAATGCTATTTGCAGCTACATGGATGGACTAAGAGACTGTCATACTGAGTAAAGTAAGTCAGACACAGAAAGTCAAATATCAAATGATACAATCTATATGCAGAATCAAAAATAAGCAGGGTACAAATGAACTTATTTATAAAACAGAAATAGATTCATGGGTGTAGAAAAAAAAATTATGGTTACTAGGGCATAAGGGGGATAAGTTGGGAGATGGGGACTGACATATACACAGCATTATATATAAAATAGGTAACTAATAAGAACCTGCTATATAGCACAGAGATCACCAATTCAATGGACATGAACATGGGTGAACTCCAGGAGACGGTGAGAAACAGGGAAGCCTTGTATGCTATAGTCCATGGAGCTGCAAAGGGTCAGACACAACTTTTTGGCTGAACAACAGTAGCACAGAGACGTCTACTCAATACTCAGTAATGGCCTGTATGGGAAAAGTGAAAGTCACTTAGTCATGTCCCACTCTTTGTGACCCCATGGACTGTAGCCCACCAAGCCCCTTTGTCCACGGAATTCTCCAGGCAAGAATACTAGAGTGGATTGCCATTTCCTTCTCCACTATATGGGAAAAGAATCTAAAAAAGAGTATAGACTGATGCACTTTGCTGTACAACAGAAAGTAACACCACATTGCAAATCAACTATATTCCAATAAAAGGTATTCTTCCAAATCAACTTGCCAGGCCTGCTCCTTGCATAGAGGTCTCTGTATATCGAGAGAGTTTGCTCAGCCAGAAGAGGTATAGTGAAGCCCCAAGGCCCAGGGTCTGAGTCCACACACTCCCCATTACCAACCACACCATGGAGGGCACTGTGATGTGTGGAGTTCGGGGTTGTGTATGGTTGGTGGTACAATCCCTGTCTGCTTATGGGGCAAAAGAAAAATCCATGCAGATATGAGAAGATTAAGTGAAAAAAAGTGAAAGTGTTAGTTGCTCACCCATGTTCAACTCTTTCCGACCCTATGGACTATAGCCCACCAGGCTCCTCTGTCCAGGGGATTCTCCAGGTAAGAATACTGGAGTGGGTTGCTATTCCCTTCTCCAGGGGATCTTCCTGACCCAGGGATCAAACCTGGGTCTCCCACACTGCAGGCAGATTCTTTACCAT
Source organism: Tragelaphus eurycerus (assembly GCA_935064755.1). NCBI lineage: Eukaryota > Metazoa > Chordata > Mammalia > Artiodactyla > Bovidae > Tragelaphus > Tragelaphus eurycerus. The sequence goes on from CAKXYN010000059.1 coordinate 6,162,465, forward strand.
CTGAGCCATCAATGTTTACCTCTAGACTAAGTTGTTGATGTAAAGATGTTGCCAAAAAGCACTTACCGTTGTCCTCAAAGTCTCAGTTTCATTTCACCCTACAACCATGAACAATCCAGAAAGTAAAATGGTTACATTTATGGGAGAATTTGGGTACAGGGGACATTTCTCATGATACAAATTGCATCAGCCCAGCAGCAGTAGCAGGGGAAAAGGAAATGTTTGCTTATTAACAACATATTCTTGACACTTCAACAACTTTTATTACTTTTATAACTTTCCAAACTGCAAAGTTCTGGGGATGAAGTATATAAAAGTCTGACATATATAAAATACTCCAAACTTTCCAGGAAAACGTTTACATGACCACACTAGCTAGGAGGTGTGTGTGTTAGGTCACTCAGTTGTCTCCAACTCTTTGAGACTTCACGAACTCTAGCTTGTCAGGCTCCTCTGTCTATGGGATTTTCCAGGAAAGCATTCTGGAGTGGGTAGCCATTCCCTTCTCCAGGGGCTCTTCCTGACCCAGGTATCGAACCCAGGTCTCCTGCACTGCAGGCAGATTCTTTACCATCTGAACTGCCAGGGAGTGGCTGCCTCTAAAAGGGAAGTCTAAAGGATTATGGAATGAACCCATCCAGGCTCTGCCTTTCTATTCAGCTTGGTGCCCAGTGTCCCAAACATCGGACGGAAACGTGGACTCAGGGCTGGGGACACACTTCTGAGTGAGGGGGTTACCCTGTGTGCAGCCCTGTTGGTTGCAGTGGCAGCTGGAGCGCCCAGGAGAGAACACGGAGAAGCAGTAAGAACGAAGCGAACCTTGTGCTTGGCATTCTAGCTCAGCCCGAGGATGGATCTAGTAAGATACTGGCATATAGTGAAGATTCTATGATTATTTGAGGTTCACTGAGTTCATTCTAAAAATGTACACATTGTATCAGTCAGATCAGCATACAAATATTTGTGTTGTCCAAAAAGCTTATTTGGGGTTTTTTCCCCCATAAGATGTTACTCCTTCTGCCAAGTAGAAGTCCCCGAAAAATTACCTCACTTTCTCTCATCCATGAAGACAAAAATAATACTCCTTATATCCTGAGGTTGGGAGAAGTAAGAGATGGGATGTACAACATCCCTACTTCCAGCAGGTTCAGTAAAGAGGTTTGATTAGTTTCCCTATGTTTTCCTTTAATGTGTCCAGTAGGAAGCCAAGACAGATCCTTCTACCTTGCATAGATCTGTTCAGTCTCTCCATCCCTCCATTCAAGCCGGAGCCCATCCCCAGAGAGAAGGGAGATAGCAGATGCGTTCAGCGCTCTCTATGGCAAGGTTGGCCTCAGCATGAAATTTCCTTCATGCGAACGGCAGTGATCTGATTTGCTGGAATAAGGATGAGGTAATCAGGGAACAATTGAAGGCATAGAAACGATTAAGCTGCTGGTGGCATTTACTTATGCAGAAAGATTAACAGAGTTAAACAATTGTAAGCTGGCCAAATGGTGAGGAGGATAAAAAGCCGTGAACAAATATTTAAAGGGCATAATGTAGCCCAGGCTAGGCAGGAATTATTTACAGAAATCTAAAGAGCTACCATGAAGCATGTGCTGGAATAAAAAGACATTAAGCAATGAGATTCTATTTTCAAGATCCTTCAAAAGGGAGAAAATTGCTGGATTCTGAAGAAAACAACTGTCCATCAAACATTCAAGAGTTTCCTGAGAAAAGTTACTATATTCAGGTAGCCACTGAACCCAGTGGTTACATAGCCCTTGGAGAAACTAACCAGAAGAGATAAGAGAACTCTACAAATTTATTCCTGAATTCTTAATAGATAAAACTTTTACCATTTCCCCTATCTTAGAAGTCCTTTTTCATACAAACAGGATATTTAAAAAATTCAAAAACACAAATGTAAAAAAAGTTACCTTAAGTTTTGCCAATGAAAGATAGTTGGTTTAATAGCAAGAGAGGAATGTATAATCAACAGGAGATAAAATTCTAAGATGAACTATATTGTAGTATATTTATACGCTGATGAGAATCATACAGTAGGATACAGAAATTACATGATGCAGAACAGAGAGGAAAATATTGGATTTTGTCTTTCAGTAGGGGAAAGTTTCTGTTCTTCAATTTGTGGAGGTCTTGATCTTAAATAGGAAGACTAAGAGTTCATTCCCAAGTTCAACAGGAAAAGGGGGAAAGTGGGTAGATCAGCAGATAGATTTGTAAAAGCAATTGTGGAGTATATGGAAATTTATTTTTGATTATTTCTATTTTCTCAGAAAAATAGAAGTAAGAACACAGTTGATGGAGAGGATAGGAGAGGAGGTCTAAGATGTTTGAAGAGAAAGAAGATAAGAAATATAATCAATTCAAGTGTAAATAGATTTTTAAAAATGTACCAACAGCCCACTTGATATTACTGACTATGGACTTAAAGCAGAACCAATGCATGCATATGCGTGCTTCTTTTCAGCCAAAATCAGACGTGTAGGTGCAGGCACAAAGTAGGTGGGCAGTTGGGTTAACCACGTAGTTTTGCCATGTAATAAGCGAGATAACAAGAAAAGAAGAGTCAGAAAATATATCAATAAAAATATCTAAATAACATAACTAGACTTGTGAAGGCTGTGGTGGTGGTGGTGGTTCAGTCACTAAGCTGTGACTGTTTCTTGCAACTCCATAGATCATAGCCCGCCAGGCTCCTTTCTCCATGGGATTCTCCAGGCAAGAATGCTGGAGTGGGTTTCCATTTCCATCTCCAGAGAGACTTGCAAGGCTGTACCAGATTAAAATATTCACATGTGTGCAATTGTTATAAAGTACATAATACAATTTACAAACAATTTTTTGCCTTGACTCATTTACATTTTTCTGGTATTGGTGTTAGGAAGAAGATCTAAGAACTCATTAGAAAAGGACAATGAACCAATGTTACTAACAGTCTGAAATTTTCATGATTAATTTGTGACTCTATAACCTTGGTGGTTTGCTTCAGTTTATCATGGAATATAACTTAACAGACACAAGAAATATTAAAAAATATATTATCTGAGACAATTAATGAAAAGTTAATGAAAGACCTCACATTAAAGTCATTACATGCTAGTGAAAGCCCTCCTAATTAATCCTTTTCAGAATTTCAGGTCAATGTGGCAATTCATTAAGAAGATAACATCAACTTATGTCACTTCCAAACACTCGCTGGAAAAACCAAAGCTGCATTCCTATATCAAAAATGGCTTGGTAAAATATGGCTTTTTTTTTTTTTTTTTTTTGTCTCTTTCCCCAAATCCCACAAATAAATCTTTGCTTCCAGGCAAACTTTCCTGCACCCTCAGTTTTAAAAAGTTAATAACACATTATTACATGCATTCAGGGCTTCCCTCCTGGCTCAGCTGCTCAAGAATCTGCCTGCAATGTGGGGGGACCTGGGTTCGATCCCTGGGTTGGAAAGATCTCATGGAGAAGGGAAAAGCTACCCACTCTGGTATTCTGGCCTGGAGAATTCCATGGACTGTATAGTCCATGGGGTTGCAAAGAGTTGGACATGCCTGAGTGACATTCACTTCCCTTCACTTCATATGCACCCAATCGACAGACACATACGCTGCACATCTACTATGTGCCTTGAAATAATGTCTGCCATTAATGCTAACGCCATAGAGAACGGAAAGAGTGGAAAGTGGTGAGGATAGAGTATGAAGGACAAATTTGCTTTTGAATTTTGGTTGTGTCACTTGCTACGTGTAAGTCTTTTGGCAAAACACAAATTCTTTGAGCCTTGGTTTCCATTGAGATGATGATGAATCTCAACTAACTGAAGTAATGAAATCAAACATGTGACAACTGATGTTGGGCACTGGTTAATAGAGGGGACCGTGGAGCCACCCTGGAACCTAGGTTTTAATCCAAGCTCCGTATCTTAACGTTATGTGAACCTGGACAATTTACTCATTCTTTTCTTTGGTTTCAGATACCTTATTTGTAAAATGGGTGGTTGGGTAATATTTTAGCGTATCATCAAATAATGGATAACACAGCGTGCCTACTACATCTGCTTGTTGTGAGGATAGAGGGTACTCAGGGGCAGTGCCTGACATTGTGAGTATCATATAGGTGGTTGGTGACGCATTAATAAGTTTCCAGTCAATTACAGCCATTGCCATGTGCTCACTGATCTCAACGGCCACTCCATGCCACTGCTACTCATAAATTCTGAGAAATACAGGATTTTTCATTCATTCATTAAATGCTGTGGAGTGTTAGCTATATGTCAGGAGCTGGTGGGACACTGCCTTTGAAGTGGTTGCTGCCCATCATCATACCATACGGGTCCCTATTAAACCTGATGTCAAAGAAGTATAAAAGCATAGGGTGAAACCCATATTCCATAAAAAAATATTTTACACAATATAGCTTTATGAAAAGAATCTTTTTTTCCTGAACGACAAAGTGGTAACACGGGGAAGGCAATGGCACCCCACCCCAGTACTCTTGCCTGGAAAATCCCGTGGACGGAGGAGCCTGGTAGGCTCCAGTCCATGGGGTCAGCAACTTCACTTTCACTTTTCACTTTCATGCATTGGAGAAGGAAATGGCAACCCACTCCAGTGTTCTTGCCTGGAGAATCCCAGGGATGGGGGAGCCTGGTGGGCTGTCGTCTCTGGGGTCGCACAGAGTCGGACACAACTGAAGCGACTTAGCAGTAGCAAGGTGATAACATAAAATGATTTTTATAAAAGGTGTCTAGATGCCTACTACCATGCCTTATAGCTAGCCTTTCAGCCCTAGGAAACAGGGAATGGTACCATATTCATTTAAATAAAATTATTAAATCATAGCAATTTCTTAAATTGAACGTTGGAATCACTGTAGCTAAAATGACTAAATTAGTTTTCTAGTCATGTCGACATAGTGCAGTTGACTTTAAATTGCATCAAATCTCCTAAAATGGTCTCTTACATTTTTTAGTCTACGATTACTATGTTTTTAGCCTTTGAGTGCTAAAATGACTATATTTAAAATATCATATACAATCTGCACTATCTAAATACCATAGTTCTTTTTGGCTGAAATTTCTGACCATTTGGAGAGAAATTAATATAAACTCTATCTAGAAAGAAACCTAGATTTCAGAACAAAGTGATAAATCAGATTGAAATATAATTCATTTATGACTCCCTTTCAATGTCTGCCATTATTTAAAATTAAGTAAATAAAATTTAGAAGATAACCTTTTTACATGGAAGAGAGGGGAGGTTCATGTCTATTTTAAAGTGACTTTCTTATAGGAACATTGTATAGACTAAAGTCACTAACAGAAAAAAACAGAATTTAGGAGCTAAATGTAGAACAGCCGCACTAATGATTCTACTAATTTGAAATATAAAGTGATATCTGCAGCTGATAATGGTAACCCGGTCAGGGGAGTGGAGGAGAATTGGTGTTTCTGAAATCCTGTATTTGAAGATACGTCAAAGGATTTCTTTACCAGTTAATAGTGCTATTTTCTCAATATATGTAAACTCAACTCAAGCAATGAATCTAACCTAACCCAAAGTAAACCATCTTACCTACTTAACCTAACTTGCATCTTACCTGACCTACTCTGCTATCTTACACTTTATATATTACAACACTAATTTATTGCACCACAATGGTATTAATCTTTTTTCAGAAGCTTTCAGCAAATGTAGAATGTCTGAAATCATAACAAGTCACAGAAAATATACATAAGGAAGCAAGGTCAATTAAAAAAAAAGTCTTTCAAATTGTTTTATGTACCAATTCAGTAATATCCCCATAATATCTCTCACTTAGAAACCCTGCATTTGATAGAATAACCCTCATTACAGAATGAGACATTTCAAGATAGAAAATGTACATTTTTTGTCTAGCCTTAATAAAGCTAACAAGTAATAAAACTCTGCTTATCAAAGTTAGCAACAGGTATTATCAAAAGATAGGTAGGAAGACTCCCACAGACATCATTCTAGAAAAGTAAAAAAATATATACTTCCAAAAGTAAAACAAGATGATCTTTTGGGAGAAAAATACTCGTTCCTTATTTTGACCTAAAGAGCCCAAATAAGTAGGCTGTCTTTTTCTTTTCAATGGTGATGGCTCAGAAGCAGTAAGACAAGATGGTGGACTTCTGCTGAAACGACTTTTGCTGTTGATTATTTTCTGAAAGAGTGTGCTTGGCTTTTCGTACACAGAACCATGTAAGAAGGAAGACCACTTCTATTTTATTAGGATAGCTGATGGGTTTCATTATCACAGTGTTGCAAAGAAATATATATATAGGTGTGTATATATATGAAGAATTGATGCTTTTGAACTGTGGTGTTGGAGAAGACTCTTGAGAGTCCCTTGGACTGCAAGAAGATCCAACCAGTCCATTCTGAAGGAGATCAATCCTGGAATTTCTTTAGAAGGAATGATGCTAAAGCTGAAACTCCAATATTTTGGCCACCTCATGCGAAGAGTTGACTCATTGGAGAAGACTCTGATGCTGGGAGGGATTGAGGGCAGGAGGAGAAGGGGACGACAGAGGATGAGATGGCTGGATGGCATCACTGACTCGATGGATGCGAGTCTGAGTGACCTCCCGGAGCTGGTGATGGACAGGGAGGCCTGGCGTGCTGCGGTTCATGGGGTCGCAAAGAGTCGGACACGACTGAGCGACTGATCTGATCTGATCTGATCTGATATATGACAGAATACGTTGAAAACAAATTTTCAGTAGCTCATTTTTCATTCCTTGTTTCTTATGACATCCTGTAATTTATGTTAGGTAAAATGTGTTAGCGAGAAACCCACATAATTACTGATTAAACATATAAATACATTACACATGATATCATTGCTCCTATGAAAACAGCCAAAAAATGAAATATAGAAGATTTCAAAACACAACTTTGGCCACCTCATGCGAAGAGTTGACTCATTGGAAAAGACTCTGATGCTGGGAGGGATTGAGGGCAAGAGGAGAAGGGGACGACAGAGGATGAGATGGCTGGATGGCATCACTGACTCGATGGATGTGAGTCTGAGTGAACTCCGGGAGTTGGTGATGGACAGGGAGGACTGGCGCGCTGCAATTCATGGGGTCGCAAAGAGTCGGACACGACTGAGCGTCTGATCTGATCTGATCTGATATTCTTAAACAAAGGTTTAAATAGATGACTTAGGCCACCTGATGCGAAGAGCTGACTCATTAGAAAAGACCCTGATGTTGGGAAAGATTGAAGGCAGGAGGAAAAGGGGACGACAGAGGATGAGATGGCTGGATGGCATCACTGACTCGATGGACGTGAGTCTGAGTGAACTCCGGGAGTTGGTGATGGACAGGGAGGCCTGGCTTGCTGCGATTCCTGGGGTCACAAACAATCGGACACGACTGAGCGACTGATCTGATCTGATCTGATACTACAGATTTTGAAAAGTTATTATCCTACAAAAATGAAAGTTCTTCTTTGGTTTAAAAACTGATAACAAAAATGTAACACTTTTAGAATATAATGTTCATATATATCATCACAGGTAGGTTCTGTTTCAGTTTTCCTTTTTTTTGTTTTTGAGATTCCAAATAATAAAACTAGATGCAAATTGTTGGTTTCCTTGTGCCTTCTTTTTTTAGCTGTCAACAGATATTCTAAGTATCTGTTTTCATAAACTAATTAAGCCTTAAAGTGAGGTTGGTTATTTTCTTGCATTCTTGAAAATAACTTGCAAATATGTAATCACACTCCAATCCCTTTAAAAAAAGGATAGAATGTATGTGTACTCTTAGGGAAAGTAAAAAAAAAAAAAAAAAATATATATATATATATATATATATATAAATTTGAAAAGTATATTTACTTCTAAAATAGTCTAGTTAGAGCACCGTGGTCCAAAAACACTTTTTCAGCTTTGGCCATACTGACATCCCTTATTTCAATTCGATTCGAGGGCGGTGACAAGTACCCAGGGCATGGCAGACACACTGCCAAGATTTGAAAGCCCAGGAACACAGAAAACAAAGACACTGCTCCCTACTACAAGCTACTGAATATGTGTGCTGGATTAATTATTATTGGGCATAAACAACAATCGTGAGGTATAAAATGAGTTCTTTTTACTTCTCAGCAATGAGGGAAGACTTCTCAGGGAAGCCGGCATTTTTTCCAAGCTTTAAGAAATGGGCATCATTTCAACAGGTGAAGGGAGAGATTCTGTGCTGAGTGAAGCACAAACTAAAGTGCAGAAATTTAAAACCATGTGGTTGAACCATGAATGATGCTTGGAGTCCAAAGAGTTATCGCAAGGGTGGAGGGAGATGAGTCTGGAAGGTAAGACAGAGTGTGGTGCCCACCATGACCACTAAGCCATCTAGCAAATTTCCATCCTTTACAGGAGCAACTCAACTGGGGCAAAAACCACCTTCTATGGGGTCAGGAGGTGATCAGAGTTGGGGGGTAAGGCTTGACCCAAAGGGGATAAATAAATGTGTCATATTTTTTATATTAAATAAATTACTACTTAAAGGAGAATTAAAAAGAAGAAAAAAACCTACATCTAAGGTATGTATATTACTTTTTCCCCAAAGACAAAATATGAAGCTATTCTTTATTTGTTGGCAAACATGTCAAATGTATTTGCATTTCTGCGTCAAAAAGCAAACTGCAGACAAAATAGATGTAATGTGAAATGGCAGTATACCTGAAGTTTCTATACCTTCTCTCCTTCTCCCAACAGGCTAAAATTATCCCCACTTCAGGGGCTTCACATACATTGTTCTTCAGACCTCTGCACCCTTTCTCAGATGGCAGCCTTCAACCTGTAGCTCTCGGTGTCTCTGACCCTGTCTGTTGGCTCTGACTAGGGCCCCCATCCCACTACCCTTGCCCAGTGGTTCTTTCCTTCAGCCCTCTTTGTGCATTTCAGGACCTCGAGTTTTGTAATTTCTTATTAACTTGTTCCTTGCTACCTGCAGTGACCTTTTGTCTCAAGTCTGTAATCTCTATGATGCAAGAAGAATCGTCTGCTCTTTTCAACACTCCACAAGTCCTACAACAGGACTTGACACACTATAAAGATTCAATGACTATTCGCCAAATTAAGAATTTTCAAATACAATGACAAACTGTCACACATAAAAGTTATATCTTTAAATCAAGAAATCAGAATTTTAAAATTTCCTTGGGTCAGTTCCTATGCAAAGAATGAGTACAGGAGGAAAAGGTAAATAGGCTTAAAAATATTTCCTAAAGAAATATTTAATTAAATAAGAATTGTATATAGTTATATTTAGTAATATATAACCATGTAATTATATATTAATATACAATTTACACAATATAGTTTCAACATTTATTTTGCTTAAATTAAAAATAACTCCTTTCTAATACTCAAAGGGTTTATATTTTCTTCACTAAAGAATATGTCTTTATATAGAAAATATATAAGAAGGATAAAAGAAAAGGTCCTGATGAAACTTCCTTCTATTCTATTTATTTTCCATTCTTCCATCAAAAATAAGGTAGCAAAAGTGCCCTCAAATATATTTTTCTTGCAGATCATTGAGGCTTGCATATCACTGCAAACTCACGAATGTCAAGGGAGAATCCAGGTTTACAAATGTTGAAATAGACAGCTCAGATGTCTTTTTCATTGGTAAAAAGTTTACCCTCATCCTAACACTCACAAGTGTAAAGCAAACCTTTCTTCATGACTCATATGATTCAGAACATTTATTGTTCATATTTACAAAATAATCCACTGGTTTACATTTAAAGAAAACACATCTAGAAGAAATGTGCTTATGTACTCAAATAGATGGCAGAATTGGAGCTCTAGCTGGTGAAAACTGGGTTCTAAAAGATATTCAGATGAAATTAGGGGAGAAGCAAACAGGTTAAGTCATGATAACGTGACCTTCCATGGAACAACAACGTTCAAAACAATCCAGTTGGTCTTATAATACCCAGGTTTGCTGGACAGTCGTTGTTGCTAAGTCACTTCAGTCGTGTCCGGCTGGACAGGGCTCTAGGCTAAAGTAGAAAATTAAAGTCCATTTTCTTAAACAGCTTCAACACTGGTCTGAAAACATCATTGTCCCCAAAACTCCTCATCAGGAAGTCTCTTCTCTTATAGCTCTATAATTTATCTACCTTAGAACTTCCACTCTGGTCCTGCTCAGATATTTGCCTTCTTGATTCTAAGAGCCGGTAACTCCAATTTCTGTCTGTGACAAGGAGTGGCTTTAAAAAAATACAGTTCTAGCTTTTGTTTAAAGAAGCATTGAAACTTTTGGTCATAAATCTGCAAATGTGTGGGATACACACACCCTCACATAGATACACACCTAAAACATATGCTTCTCTTACCCATCTTTGGAACAACAGGGAACTTAAAATAAATACAGCTGGGCACCGGGAATATAATGTGCTGGGCAAACATATACTCCTATTAACGTAAATACATTCTTCAGTGTTTCCTGCCGAGCCCACTTAGTGATGAAAAGCAAGCCATCCCCATTTCTCCCAGGGAAACATCCCACATGCTCACCAAACAACCTCCCCTAGCAACTGGATGCCCAGCCGACTAGCAGAAGGAACAAAAGCCTCAGGGCTCCAGCTCAGGGGTGAGTCGCCTTCTGAGACTCTGGTCATTTTAAAAGCAGCACCAGAAGGTCTTGCTAGGCACTAGTTATTTGCCGAAAAATACGTCCAATGAGGCAACTATTCTCGTCATCTGTCTATAGTAACTGCTTCTTTTGCCTCGTGTAATTCTTGAGTCCTTGAATCAAGACTACCACATATGAGGTTGTCTGCCAACCCCCCTACTCCGATGTGTTCTTCCTACTCTGAGCCCCTCTCCTCGTCCCAAGAGGCGATCCCTAGACTCAGAGTGACCAGTGCTGCCCGCTAAGCAGCTTTCTGGTAAATCTCAACCCAGCTGGCTCCCAACGCAAACACACCCCCACTCACTTCTCTCGCACCAGCCCCCGCCGAGCGCCTGGCGGAGATCACCACCCTCCGTCAAAGTCTGAGAGCCCAGCGGGTTTCCAAGAGCCCTGGAAACCCAGAGAGGCCAGACCCAGAAATTCCCGGCATCTCCAAGCAGACTGGAAGCAGCCGGCGCAACCCGGAGGTGTTAGGGGAGGTTCTCCCCCACCCCCATCCCCAGTCCACCGCCCCAACATTCCGGAGTCAGACTACGCCCCGGGCGGGGAAGAAGCCCAGAGAGAGTAGAGATTCTCCCTGGGGGTCAGCCCACATCCGCCTGGAGAGCTAGAGGCAGCGGTGGGAACGGGCCACCCTGCGGGCTCTTGGCCGGTGGAGTTTTCAGGGGCTACAGGTTGCCAGAGAGCCGGTTCCCAGTTCCCGGGGGGCGGAAGGCGCTCGGAGCGCTCGGAAGGGAGACTTGTCTGGGAGGGGAGCGGAGGGGGGTGCGGGGGGTGAGATGAGAGATCGAGGGCGGGAGGGGGCCCCGAAAAGGCCCCACACAGGCGGGGAGATGGGAGAGGGCCGAGGGCGCGCCTCCCGACCGGGACCCCCCGCACAGACCTTGGCGCCGCAACCTGCGCTTCTTGAGGCCGAAGATGCGAACTTTGGAGAAGATGTCCACCAGGTTACCGTTGCAGAGCCCGCGGTTCTTGCTGGGGCTGCTCCGCCTCCTGCTGGCGGACGGCCGGTCCCAGTGCTGCTCCCGCGCCTGCCGCTTCTGGCGGATCAAGCCGCTGGCGATGGCCGCGGCCATGGTGGCCCCGGCCCGGGTCCGGAGGAGGGAGGCACGGAGAGTAGGGAGCCGAGGGACCCCGGAGAGGGACGAGGAGACGCAGACGGCGGCTTGCCCTCGGGGAGGCGGAGAAGAGGGCTGGGGAGAGGGCGCAGGGGCGCTCAGTCCCCACTAGGACCCATCGCCCTCTCCGCTGAGCGCGGGGCCCGGCGCGCAAATGCGCCCGGGGCGCGGCGGGAGCCCGAGGTGGCGGCCGCGTCTGAGCCGGGAGTGAGGTCCGGGGCTGCGGGCGCCACCGCTCACCCCGCGTGCCGCCCGAGCCCTCTCTCAGACCGGCAGCCGCCGCCACTCGCGCGGCCTCGCTGTCCGGCCCGCCTCCCGGGCGCGAGGGCGAGCTGGCCGCCTTCTTCCAGGGCGAGGAGTGGAGGAGCGGCGCCCGCAGGGTCTCCGCGCCGGTGCGTCCAGGGCGCGCCGGGCAGGACTCAGCGCCTGACTCGAGCTGCCCCCCGGCCGGTGCCGCCGCCGCTGCCCGCTCGCGGATTCTGCCGGTGATTGTCAAGTGCTTTGGAAATCAGCATCTGGAGAGAGCAATCTTCTCCCAGGAGATCTCTAATCAGAGCGCTTCGTTCCCACCCCACTCCACTCCCCTCCCGTCCCCCCCTCCCCTCCTAGGTCAGTCTTCAGGGAAAAAAAAAAAAGAAAAAAAGGGGAGATACAAGGATGACTTTAAAAATATTAATAATCATATAAAAGAAAGTCCAAAATGGGTGGCAGGGGGGTGGGGTCCTAAGAGGCTGAATCAAAGCAGGTGGAATTGAAGGAATGAATGATCAGCGCGCTTTTTCTTGGATGAAAACTCGCAGGTGTCCGAGGCTCCCCGGGCTTAGCGAGGGTTTCTGGATCTTAACGTGCCTCCTGGTCCACAGAAACTCGCGGGCGCGGCTGGAACGCGAGGTGGTTTCCGCCCTCCTGGCTAATCCCTCCAGCTCCGGAGCCTCTCCACCCCGGGAAGGAGGAGAGGGGAGGAGGGAGGTTGGGAGGGAGGCGAGTGTGTCCTGAGAAGGGAGGCGTCTCCAATCCCTACCTAATCCACCCAGACTCGCCGCACTCTCCCTTCGGCTAGCTGCCGGGAGAAGTAGGCTTGCCATCCTGAAACCGTAGCAGAGCAAGAAGGAGGGAGGAGGGGAGGGGACAAGACCCCACCTCACCCCCGCCCCCCTTCCCAAATTTACTCTGTAGCACTCGGAGGAAGAGATGGCTGCAGCTGTAGCTGCTACAGAACAGCAGCGGGGACGGAACAGTGAAGAAGTCACTACAGAATATTAAGGGCGGGGAGGGTGACACAGTATTCCAGTAACAAGAGAAAGCAGCCAGACTGAGGGACACTCCAATTAGAGCTGGTGTCCCTGGGTAGAGAGCCAGGGAGCAAAGCGGATGAACTGTGTCTGACATTCAAACACAACAGCTGCTGCCTAGTCTCCCTGATTTCCTGTCTGTGTCCCAACAGCAGTTCCGTGTTGGGTGAGCGAAAATATGAAGGCCCAGGAGGAGGGGGGCAAGTGGAGGGAGCCCTAGAAAAGGAGGTTGGGAGAGAAACAATTCACGCCTGGGTGAACGCAGATCCATGGTTTCTAGGATACACTCGGAGCTTCAGAACTAGGAGTAGCTTGTGCTCCTGTGGTTTCTCACCTTTCCCTCTTTGCTTTAGACTGCTTGTCATTCCAGGAAGGCAAAGAAAAGAAATGGGCAAACTAGACGTCTCACAATCGGGTGTGAAGAATGGAGGAAAGAAAACTCATTTGGTAATTGCTGCTTGTAACAATCGCTTCTCTGGTAACTGCTTTAGAGCTGGGAAGAGGACAGCAAGCAGCCTGGGAGCAGTTCTGAACCAACACACACTTTGTCTTTGTCTCAGGAATAGGCGGTAAAGTACCACGCAGACCTGCAACCAGGCAAGTGGGAGAAGTTCAGACAAGGGCTGATGACAAGGATGCTAGACACCTTCTGTTCTATGGAAGAACTTATCCACAGTCTCACCACGGAAGCAATTACTGCTCAGCTGTTTTTCGTTGTATTTACAACATTTACTAACAAGTCTCTTCGGAGGAAGAGAATTTAATCTAAAAGGAGTATGTACATTTCAGTCCAATACAGATCAAATTGATTTTAAGATAATGTATATAATGTTTAACATTAAAGAACATATTCTGCAAGCTGACTTTCCCTACCTTATTGTGTTTTATGCACATATGAAATGTCTAATAGCCATGATTATTAAAAGGAATATGCATGAGGAATTCTTCCATAGATTTGCAATCCTTAACCAGCTATGAGATAGGAAAAGTAAAGGAAAAGGGTGTGTTGACTATTTTACTCTATGCCTACCTTTTCCTTCCTGTGTTACATGTCTTTGTTCTCATCTTTTTACACTATGTATTTAGTGTTTCCATGTTCCTGCTGAAAAAGGAAAGGTCATTGGCAGAGACGGATACACCTAATAAAAGGCAATTAAAAATCCACTGAAATAAGTCGTATTGAACAGAAGAAGTAGCTTCTCCTGCCTTCCATTATTGAAGAGTGGCTACTTGGACATTTCAGACATTACAGATTGCAATTTCCTAGTGACTTTACAATTAAAACAAACATATTTTTTTCAAAGAAGCAAAATGTTAAGTATAGTAACCTTTTAAATATAGTTCAATTGCCCCAAACAACATAACCCAGTTTGCTTTGAAAGTTTTTTTTTTAATTCCTTGTAATACATGTGTCTAATGTATAACAACTTGAACAGATTAAAGCTTCTTATTATTAGAGCTGTGTTAAATTATTTTCTTTCCAGGCATTTTCTTATAATTCAGTCTTCTCTACAAGTCTGTGGATTGTATAATCCAAGGGAAGGTTGGTGTTTTGGTTTCTTTAGACCCCCTCCCTTCAACGCCAGCCATCTCCAGACAAGGGTGCGATTCAGCACCGCGGACAGAGATTCTGCCCAGCCTTAGCGCAGAGCGAGGAAGCAAGTTCCCTGAGCGTGGGAGCGCCTCTGATGCTCTACCTTAAAAGCAGCTTTCCACTCCCCACCCCGCGCCACCCAAGGCGGGAAGGAAATTAATCCTCAGTGCTTCCACTGGCATTAATAACCCACCTTGGAGCACAAAGCATTTCAGCTTTTTGATAACCGAGAAATACTGTTTTTTTCCTGATGCCTTCCGACCCCTGGCGCAGCGGACTCCTCAGTCTCAGCGCATCTACACAGGATTGTGAATTTCACAAGCCTTAAACGGGGTCATTTCTGTCTGGTGTTGTTTGCTGTCTTAGCGGAGCATGGGTTGGGGGCAGCATTGGGAGAACCCCGGTCTTTTCGTTTAATCCATGCGTTTTCCTTTTCACCTCCCCAAAACACTGTTTAGTTGTTTACAGATGGAGGTAATGAGAAAAAAAAAAACGCAAGAGAGCCATCTGCTGTCTTAAGCTGTGATAAAAGCATGAGCAAAAAAAAAAAAAAATCAGGGTGAAAACCGTTCAGGACAGGTGTACACAAATCCATACCTTGCTGTGATTCAGAAAATAATTTCACACTCATGAGGATCGCCTTGGTGTCACTAATTTCACATTTGACTTTACAAAAGCAAACAATAAAGTACTGCAGAGACAGCAATGCCTCCTGACCAACCTGTCAGGAGTCTGAACTGATTTCAGACAGCCGCGTTCATTTCTTGCCTCTGTTCCATCCTGCCTGTATAAAGATCTCCAGTGAGTTGCTTTAGTCTCCTTCAGCCTCAGTTTCTTATCTCTAAAACTGAGATGATAATGAAATCTCCTTTTCAGTTCTTGTGAGATTAAAATTAATAAACAATTGTAAAGATCCTTGTCCAGTGTCTGGTAACATCCTCAGTGCTTAAAAATGACAGCTACTATTTTCATTGTCTTTCAGATCACTTATTTCTATCTTGGAAGTTCTGTTCCAATTTCCATGGCTTTTTGGTATCAAAATATGTGTAACCTCACGTATATTTCTCCACCTCCTAAATAGGTACACAAAAATGTTTTAAGTACTCAGAAATGTAAAAATTATTCTAAGTTTTGGCAAAAGAAGTTCAAGGTCAAACCTTAGTTCACAATTGACCAAATTTGTGAACTTAGCTCTGTAAGCCTCTTTCCCCATTCATTGAATAGTGATAATAAAAACATTTCCCTGCCTCACAGAGAGCAATACGTGTGCTTGTGAGAAAACAATTCTAACACTGCAAAGTATCACAGAAGCATTAGTTCATTGGAAGCTGATTACCAACTACTTCCCTGTGCTCGCAAGTCTCCAGAAGATGCCAGGTTCCCTTTGGCCCTTCTACTTTGCATATGTTGTTCCTTCTGCCTGGAACATTTTTATTGCCTCTTGCCCACACTCCCCTTGGCAATATAAAACAGTAGCTAAAATCACAATTGGAGTAAAGCAAACAAAGACTCTACTCTGCACCCTTGAGCGATTCATCTAAACCTAAGTTTCAATCTCCTTTGCTGTAAAATAGTCATAATAATGCAATAAGGTCACTATGGGGATTAAAGGAGAACATGTGTATAAAACACAGCAGTGCACACTCAATGTGCAACTCCACATAGTGCAACATCAATGTGCTCAGTCGCTCAATCGTGTCTGACTCTTTGTGACCACATGGACAGTAGCCCACCAGGCTCCTCTGTCCATAGGATTCTCCAGGAAAGAATACTGGAGTGGGTTGCCATTTCCTTCTCCAGGAGATCTTCCCAAATTCAATGCATGATAGCTCTCGGTAATTCCCTAAGTCCTCATTACTCAGGTCTTCATTTCCTCAATGACCAAGTCCTACCTTGAAATTTCTATGAAGGTGTCTGGTAGGCATCTCAGGCTTAACTTGGCCAAGATTACACTCTCACTTTCCTTTCTCTAATGTGCTTTACAATGTCCCCCATCTCTGCAATGACATCTGCCTTCTGCTTGTTCTTCTGGCCCAAAACTTGAGCATTGTACTAAGTTCATTTCTCTCTTCAGTACGTTTATGCAATTCCTCAGCAAAATGCATTCACCCTATCATCAAAATAGATATACAATACAATCACTTCCCACTGTCTATGTTGCTACCTGTTATCATCAACTATTGAACTGTTACAGTAGCAACCTGATTGGTCCCTTGGGATTCAGCCTTGATCTTTAATATGCCCTCAACACTGTGGCCAAAGTGTTAAAGGTATAAATCCTATTATTTTATGCCTCAATTCACAATCCTACACCTACACTTTGTGAAACCAAAGTCGTCACAGTGTCTACAATGCTCCAGATGATTTGTACCCCTCATCTATCTTCATTTGCTATCTGCCATCATCTCTGCTTCTCTCTTCACTCACCAGTGGCTGTTCCTCAACCCACCTGGCATGCTGCTGTGGAAGGGTTTCCATGCTGGCTCTTCCATGTGATTCGCTCACCCCCTTCAAAATGTTGCTCACTGATTATCATCCCAGTTGAGATCTTCTCTTACAAATCTAGCTAAAACAGCAACTGCCACACAGTCAATCCCTTCTTCCTTCTACAGAGCACTTATAACTTTAAAAAATTCTATGCATTTTTATATATGTATTTTAATATGCATCTTATTTATTTGGACAATCTTCCTGTCTTCAAACACAAGTATAAGAGGGAATGTATTTTGTGCCTCATTTGTCAACTGTCACATGTTCACTGCTTAAAATGGCAAAAGACAAAGTGGGTGTTTAAAGAATTAAGAAGTTGGATACATAGACAGCCAAACAGTTAATACCAAATAAGAGGAACAGAAAATCTCGCTTAGCCCAGTCTGTCAAGGGTTAATTACCCCAGGATGCTTGATCTGTTTATGCACCAAGAAATCTAAAATTCCATTTGGAATGTACACAACCTCAACCTCATAAATAGGATACACAGAGAGGTCTTTACACTTTGCTATATCACTTAGGCTTGACTTAACATGACATGTAGTCTGAGTTGTAAATTCCAGCAGTGATTCCCAGGGTTTACTGAAGGGAATGAGACAGATTCCACTGGGACTGGAGAGGACAGTGCTACTGAGCTCTGTGACTCATTCCCGCCACCAACACCCTGTCTTCTCTGCTTTCAAGTTGCTGTTTAGCTGGTCTGTCCTCTGACTCTTTGCAACCCAGCTCCGGGAACTGCAGCCCACCAGGCTCCTCAATCCATGGGATTTCCCAGGCAAGAACACTGGAGTGGGTTGTCATTTCCTTCTCCAGGGGATCTTCCAGACCCAGGGATGGAACCCAAACCTCTTGCTTGGTAGGCTCTTTACTAGTGAGCCACCTGGGAGGTCCTGCGTTCAGTTTGCCAATTGACAATAGGCCCCATTTTCAAACTTGTTACATTAAATCAATCATTGGAAGCTAGATGAAATATAGGTTAGAATCATCTATAAATATAAAACTAAATAAAGTCTAAGGGAGGAGAGTATATAAAGAAAGAACAGCCTTATTGACACTGATTTCATTATTAAAAGAGACTTTCCCCCCTTGCCTTCAGAGTCTTTGTTATATTCTAGGTTATTTTGTTGATTAGGTTGTTTAAATATATGTTTTTGTATGGTTTACCAAAAACAAGTACATTATCTCAACTTCAAATAAACAAGAAAGCCTAAAATATATTTTGTGATACTGATGTCACTCTTAAATGCATTCTTATTTTCACTGATAATCTGCCTGTTTTATTCATATATGCCACAGCCACAGACATCATTTATATGTGACCAAATTCATCAGATCTAAGAAGTTATTGACTTTAAGAAGTGTCATTTAAGTACAAAGAA
This sequence comes from Tragelaphus eurycerus, assembly GCA_935064755.1. Lineage (NCBI taxonomy): Eukaryota > Metazoa > Chordata > Mammalia > Artiodactyla > Bovidae > Tragelaphus > Tragelaphus eurycerus. The sequence goes on from CAKXYN010000059.1 coordinate 6,181,013, forward strand.
AAAAATACATTTTAATAAACCATATCATGTCATAAATCACAAGGTATATATCAATTTCAGAGATGTTTATACAAAAATTATTTGCATGGTAGAATCAATGAAATAGGATGTAATGGCACTATGTAAGTCTATGAATGGGAGTTCTACCCTTATTAACTGTGTCATGCTCTGTATTTTGCTTAGAAACATCTTACATCTTTTGATTAAACAAGACTTTAAGTGCTTCAGGGAACCTGTGTTCAGAAATATCTTTAGTTTCATTATTGTCATTGTCGTCTTAATTCCCTTATCTCCCAGTGGGTCTAAATTGGAAGGCTAGTTAGGGTGGAAACAAATACTCCTCAAATATTCGCTGCTTCCTTATTTGATCATCTCCACCCAGTAACTGACTCACTCCATTTTGTCACATGGTTTGCTTTGAATGTCAATCACTTGTGAACCATTTAAAGTTAAGGATAAAATATGGGGGCCCAACATTGTTTCACAAAATAAATTATCATAAATTAATTTGGGGTGAGCTTGGGTAGGTCATAAAGGATATATCGGCATTTATGTTTTTATTCTTTATTCTGGATTAAATAGGTTCTATTTGAAAATGTGTGAGATAATTCTGAGAATTTAGTCAACACTAATGACCCTTTTTGATTTTTACTCATTTGGAAGAACATCAAAAAGTAATGTTAAGATGCACTTGGGACACTATTTCAGGTAGTTAAGAATGGTGTGTATCCATTCATTACAGTTCAAATTCAAAGTCTTATTTTTTCTGTGATAGTATTGTTGATCTTTATTTTAGATTTAAAAAATAATCTAAATGAATGTTAAAGTGTTCTAAATTAGATTTTCAAGGAGTAATCGATTATGTTAATGTTATAATAGCTTCCTTGATTAATTTTTCTGGATATATTTATTTCTAGTAGGGAACAGATTTCCATCTATTAAAAAAACCTGGAAGGCATTTTATTGTTGCTTAATATTTTGACTCAATAAAGAAAAAGTGGAAACTATTGGTACTGAAAACTTGTGAACATTCTTCACTATAGAAGCAATACCAGATTGATATGAGCAGATGGCTTAGCTTTATAAATCTAGTGTATTTTTTAAATCTGACTGCTGCTAAGTCACTTCAGTCGTGTCCGACTCTGTGCGACCCCATAGACGGCAGCCCACCAGGCTCCCCTGTCCCTGGGATTCTCCAGGCAAGAACACTGGAGTGGGTTGCCATTTCCTGTGCCAGTGCATGCAAGTGAAAAGTGAAAGTGAAGTTGCTCAGTCATGTCCGACCCTTAGCATGGACTGCAGCCTACCAGGCTCCTCCGTCCATGGGATTTTCCAGGCAAGAGTACTGGAGTGGGGTGCCATTGCCTTCTCCGTTAAATCTGACTAATACGCTGTAAAAATAGTCTCAGTGTTTTCCAGTCTCCTATATTAAAATGAACCTGAAACATACATAGCATTCATTTCAGAACTGAAAGTATTGACTTATGCTTCCTCACTCTAATAACATAAATTTAACCATTAACCAGTGAACTGGGTTTTTTAAAAGACTCTTAAATATTTCAAGAGGAAAAAATATTCAGTTTTCAACAAAATGAGAAATGAACTTGAATTTATATTCTCAGTGCAAAGAGTCTGTGTGCGCATGTGATGTAACCTTATCAGAGTATCACATTGTAACCAATTTCTATTCAATGATTACTACAATGGTCTGTTCCATTGCTGTGAAAGGTTCCAGGTTAATTATGTTCTTTGTATGTAGTAATAAATGTGAGTGACAGTCATTCAGTCGTGTCTGACTTTTTGTGATCCCATGGACTACACAGTCCATGGAATTCTCCAGGCCAGAGTAGTGGAGTGGGTAGCTGTTCTCTTTTCCAGGGGATCTTCCCAACCCAGTGATTGAACCCAGGTCTCCTGTGTTGCAGGCAGATTCTTTACCAGTTGAGCCACCAGGGAAACCCAGTCATATATGTGCACAGATGCACGTTTATATTTATGTTTAGTAATATATGGGCTAAACACAAATATGAACATGTGCACCTGTATACATGTGCACATGCATGTACATATGTGCACACGCATGCCCACACGTGCATGTGCCAAAGCACATGACTGAATTCCTAATGCTGGTAAAGGTCATCAGAAAGCACCAGTGATTTCTGAACACAAGTGATTGCAAACTCCCGGTTTAAGAATCTCAAAACACTATTTTCATCACCACCTCAAGAGTGTAGACCATATCTATGGAATTTCAGTTTTGAAATTTTTTTCAATAACAGTTAAATGGAAATTAGGAATAAATTAGAGTGTAGGTTTAGATCATAATTCTTTGAACACAAATTGAGAGTATGTCTCTCTCAACTTATAAAACACCCAAGTAATATTTGTGTAATAGTCTGTGAAGAACTTTTACATGTACTGAAGTGGGTGCCGCGATCCCTGTTTAGGGGAAATGTTAAGCCTCACAGATGATAAATGACTGTTATGTTTACAGTGCTAGAAAAAAAGAAACAGATCTTAAGTATATCCTTTTCCTACCAAGCTACCTCCATCCATCTATTTAAAATGTGACCACTGTCACAGCAGCAAGTCTAGGATGGGAAAACTTACATGGGATTTGAGGACCTTCAGCAGTTTCATTGATGGATTTGGATTATCTGTGATTCTGCATGAATTTTGTACTAAAGGGAAAAGAATGGTGGGCATGTGCATTTTGGGGGTGGCTTCCCAGGTGACTCAGTGGGTAAAGAATCCATCTGCAATGTGGGAAACCTGGATTTGATCCCTGGGTAGGGAAGATCCCCTGGAGGAGGGCATGGCAACCCACTCCAGTTTTCTTGTCTGGAGAATTCCATGGACAGAAGAGCCTGGTGCACTCCATGGGGTCCATGGGGTTGCAAAGAGTCAGACATGACTGAGTGACTAAGCACACACATGTGCATTTTTATGGAACCTGGGTTCACAGATGCACAGAATTTATCCAGTTCTCAAAGTGACCTGCATCCAAAGCGGGAATAAAAATCACAACTGCAGAGGGAGACAGAGAAGGAATGAGCACACAGCATCCAATACTACATTGCTGACTATGAAAATAACACGTACTCATTAAAAAATTGGAATATAAAAATAAATGATAAATAAAATCACCTCTAATCTTAACATGAAAACTTGGGTGTATTTCTTCTGGTTAAAAAAAAAATCATTTTACTGCAAAATTTGCTCTCATTTTTTGGCCACAGTTTAGTGACTGAGAAGATGCAACTGATGCAAAAGCCAGTATATCAAAGTTCATACACTTTCACTACATGACCTGGAAGTCCATCAGAAACTAGTATATTCTACATGTCTCTAGAAACTCTTTAAACTCAAGAGATCAGTTCAGTTCAGTCACTCAGTCGTGCCCTAGTGATGACCTTGGGCTCACTCAGATAACCCGGGATCATCTCCCATTTCAACACCTTTAACTTAATCATATCTGCTAAGTCTCTTTTACCATGTAAACATATTCACAGAGGACTAGCGATAAGGACTCGGACATCTTTGGGGAGTGTATTATTCAGTCTACCACGCCTTGTTGTTGTCCTCTAGTCACTAAGTCTGACTCTGCGACTCCATCGACAGCAGGCCCCTCTGTCCTTCACTATCGGCTGGAGTTTGCTCAGACTCATGTCCATTGAGTCGCTGATGCTATCTAACCATCTCATCCTCTGCTGCCCCCTTCTCCTTTTGCCTTCAACTTTTGCCAGCATCCGGGTCTTTTCCAAAGAGTTGGCTCTTCACGTCATGTCACCATGCCTACACTCCATCTAAAGCTCGTGAAAACACAGCCCTGCCTACCATTTGATAATCATACCCCAACCTCACAGCTATGGACAAGACAGCTGCTCCAGAATGCCAGTTTTTAAATGAGAGCGCTGTTTCACACAAATAAAAAATTTTTAAAAACACAAGCTGTTTACTTGATTGAATCTGACTAGCGCTGACTTCTGCAGCCCTGCTGCTTTAGTCCCTGTTCAGAATGATGTCTTGTTATTCGCTGGGCTTCTCTGATACCACCTGCTTACCTGAATGTCTTGTGACTTTAATTATTGCATCTCTCAGGAAAAAAAAAAAAACAGCAATTCTCAGACGTTGCAGAAACAGAGCCATTTTGTTCCCCTGTGGGTTGTGAGGATGCATTTTCCAAGTCCCACATAAATCCACGAAGAATTAAATTTCTTGAGTTTACAACATGCCTTTCATTGAGATTTAGGGCCATAGAAAGGAGCTGAATAAAACTAAAGCTAGACATGTGATGCAGTGCAAGATGAGATTTAGGGCCTGAGGCTATCATCAAATGAAGGAAATAAATTCAGAAAACTTTTTTTTTTTCTTTTCCCCATTCCGTTTTCATTTTTATTTAGCTGTAGGGGTAGTAGATAATTGCTATTTCCTTTTAGAAATTTAGACTAGCTCCTTAGGTAAGAATTTGTGTTCCCTGGGGATTTGACACTGACTGCAAATGAAGGGTATCATTCAAGTCAAAGATTTTTAAAGGAACTAGGAAATTTCTGAGTTTGATGTGCACAGAGGAAGGAATTTCAGAGAAAAAGAGTAACTTCAGGCAGAACATCATAGAGAGTTTTAAATTGACAAATTCTGTTCTCCTATTCTCTAAATGCCCCTTAGCTCAATCTTGTGCCCTTCCCCCTTTTTTATGTTGTCATTCACTTTATTCTCCTCTGAGTCCCTGCAGAGACTTGAAGCTAGTTTCCAGAGATGAGAGTACCCAATGCTTACAAGAAGTCTTTAGCTGTCAGTCTGGAATAGGGGCCATTCTAATTTGCTGACAAATATATATAATTTTGAAACACTGACACATATCAACACATGGATCTCTTCCCAATGAACAGAGATCAAGGGTCCAGGCAGAAGGATTCCTCCCCCAGATGCTTTACTAGTGCAGCCACCTGGGCTAAAGAGGAGAGAACTCTGGCCACACTCACAGACCTCTGTGCATCTCCCCCTGTGCTAAGTTGCCAGTTTTGTCCTACTCTTTGTGACCCTATGGACTGTAGCCCGCCAGATTCGTCTGTCCATGGGACTCTCCAGGCAAGAATACTGGAATGGGTTGCCATGCCCTCCTCCAGGGGATCTTCCCAACTCAGGGATTGAACCTATGTCTCTTATGTCTCCTGCATTGGCAGGTGGGTTCTTTACCACTAGTGCCACCTGTTCAGTTCAGTCATTCACTCGTGTCTCACTCTTTGCAACCCCATGGACTGCAGCACGCCAGGCCTCCCTGTCCATCACCAACTCCCAGAACTTACTCAAACTCATGTCTATTGAGTCGGTGATGCCATCCAGTCATTTCATCCTCTGTCGTTCCCTTCTCCTACCTTCTTCAATGTTTCCCAGCATCTGAGTCTTTTCTAATGAGTCAGCTCTTCGCATCAGGTGGCCAAAATATTGGAGTTTCAGCTTCAGCATCAGTCCTTCCAATGAATATTCAGGACTGATCTCCTTTAGGGTGGACTGGTTGGATCTCCTTGCAGTCCAAGGGACTCTCAAGAGTCTTCTCCAACACCACAGTTCAAAAGCATCAATTCTTCGGCGCTCAGCTTTCTTTATAGTCCAACTCCCACATCCATACATGACCACTGGAAAAACCATAGCCTTGACTAGACAGACCTTTGTTGGCAAAGTAATGTCTCTGCTTTTTAATATGCTGTCTAGGTTGCTCATAACTTTTCTTCCAAGGAGCAAGCATCTTTTAATTTCATGGGTGCAGCCACCATCTGCAGTGATTTTGGAGTTCCAAAAGATAAAGTCTGTCACTGTTTCCATTGTTTCCCCATCTATTTGCCATGAAGTGATGGGACCAGATGCCATGATCTTCATTTTTCTGAATGCTGAGCGCCACCTGGGAAGCCCATAAAATGGGCTAAGTGGGCCTCTCCAGAGGTTTAGTTCTAGCAGGACAAGTCTCGGATGTGTTCATCTCAGGGATTTTTGAGTATAAACTGGAGACAGCAATTTGACGTGACTTTACACTATGAGTTTCTGGTTTTAGCCCCTGAGGCCCTGTTACAGGAGTGAGAGCAGACACTCAAGGCTGCCTTCTGCTTTTCACGTCGCCAAGGCAATGATACACCAGGAGTCCTATTCCAGGACCTTTGTTGTAACTTCTTCACCGGCCTGCTGCGGGGGCACTGTACCCTCCACCTCTGGAAACTCACTCCCACCGACTCAGCTTCTGGGGACGACCTCTTTGTCTCCCAAGCACCCAACCACCCCAATGCAGGGCTCCGGATCTCAGGGCCTTGCCTTCCAAGAGCCTGACACATGTCAACACTTTTTTTGTTGTTTTTTTGAAGACATACACACTACACTGTCTCAGTGTACATGAATTTGAGAAAACTCCAGGAGGTGGCAAAGGACAGGGAAGCCTGACATGCTAGAGTCCATGGGGTCCAGAGAGTCGAATATGACTCAGCAACTCAACAACAACAACGATGCCATTACTTAAATAATCTGAGTTGTCTACGAATTATTTCATCTGACATTGGCAAAGTCAGCCCCCTTCAGTTAAGATTTTCATTAAAAAAATTTTTTAGACATAAAGGCATATGTCTTCATTTATATAATCAGCCTTCATTCATTCATTCATTCATTCACTCAGTAAACATATCTCCTGAGCACTAACTCTCCATCACTAAGCTTGACCCAATATTTCGATATTAATAAAAAGCAATTTTACCCTCAAGCAGCTCAGACTATAGGGGAGGATGGCACATATATAAGTGGGACTGAGTGTTAGAGAGTCAGAGAGTGAAGCTTGCACAAGGAGAGTAGAAAGAGAGTGAGTCTAGCTGGTGTGGGTCAGAAGTGTCTCCTGGAAACAGCCACGTGGCAAGCTGAGATCTAAAAGCAGGTGTTCCACCAGGTCCATGAGAGGGGCTTGGGGACTCCAGCAGGGAGGTGTCAAAGGAGAGAAACCCCAAGTTAAGACACAGCTTAACATGTGAATTCAGTGAAAATGGTTTCGTACACTAAAAGTGCCCAGTCTGTGTTGGTGGCAAGAGTATGAAAAATATTAGCTGGAGATCACGTTAGGAGTCATTTGGGGAAATTTGCACCAGCTTTAGAATCAGCTGAGCATATGAACAATACGTAATGATTCATGGAGTATTGCCTTTCCCTGTAAGTTTGCAATATGAACCACTCGCTTACCGGAATATTTGCATGTCATCTCACAATGCTCAACTGCTCTTTATCCACACATCTCTATTAACCTGAAAGCCAGAGTCATTGGAGTTAAACTGCATACAAAATAGGATATGTGTGATATACGTCATTAAACATACACACACACACACACACACACACACACATTGCTGCTGCTGTTTGGTTACTAAGCCGTGTCCAACTCTTTGTGACTCCATGGACTGTAGCCAGACAGGCTCCTCTGTCCATGGGGTTCTCCAGGAAGGAATACTGGAGCAAGTTCCTTCAAAGAATCTTCCCGACCCAAGGATAAAACCCTCATCTCCTCCATTGGCACGTGGATTCTTTATTACTGAGCCATCGAGGAAGAACTATATATATATATATATATATATATATATATATAAACTGAAGGGCAATATTAACTTTATCAATGGATGGTGGGGTACACTTTTTATATTTTATTCTTTGTACTTTCCCCCAATATTTTACAAGGAACATGTGCTAACTTCATAACCATAAAAGGTTGCTTTTAAAAAAAAACAGAGATGTTAATTTTAGAAGGAATAGGAGGACAACACATATACAAAAGGGAAATAAAGTCTTCACGTTTAGTTGAGGATATCATTATCCTAGCTGTGGATGTCATTAGCTGATTAGATTGTTCTTCCTTCTAAATTGCAATTAACCTTATTACTCCTTTTAAGGTGAGAGCATATTCTATTTATATGTAGCAAAAACCTTGTGTTCAGAATTCTTAAACATCAACATCTTTCCCTTCTTTGTTATAAAATTTTTCGGTTCTTGCGATCACTCTAAGAACACAAACAAAACCATGAAAAAAGTAACATCTTTTTCCTTGAAAAATCAAGTTGCAATTTTTAAGACAACCTCCACTATAGATTTTTGGAAAATGAATAATGTAATTCATGGTTGAGAGTGTTTACCAGGTCTGACGTCATAAAGAGCAAAATTAATTTCCTGTGATTAAAGTATTGGTCTTTTTATGACCTTGCCCTGGCTCCTAGATAAACAGGTCCAATTTTAATTACAACACACTTATGTCCCCATATTCCAGTATTAATGCTGTGCTGATAAACACAGAAATGCAACTTGGTCACTGGGATATTCGGTTTTCATGATGCTCTCTCTGTTTTGTGATACAATCATTCAGTCATTTTCTTTTTACCTTACCTTTATCGTGTGCATGTATGCTCAGTCACTTCTGACTCTTTGTGACGCTATGGATGCTCCTCTGTCTATGGGCTTCTCCAGGCAAGAGTACTAGAGTGAGCTGCCATGCCTTCCTCCAGGGGATCTTCCAGACCCAGGGATCGAACCTGCATTTCCTGCATCCCCTGCATGGCAGGCGGATTCTTTACTGCTGAGCCACCACCCTTCTGCTCAGAATTCCCATAAAGAGGTTTTAAATCATCTAGTCCTATTTTATTCTAACAACGCTGCCCAGAGGATACCTGGTTTCCATGGGCACCCTCCAGGGACTGAGGACCCAACAGACCCAGAGTCACCCTCTCCTTTCCAGGTGGCTTGAAATTTAGAAGGTCTTTCCCAGTATTGGGCCTGAAGCCTGATTGGGTACAGCTCACTGGAATAAAATGTTTCCCTCTTCCACGTGACCCTCTTTAAGTATTTTATTACAACACAGGCCCTCACAGTTGATTTCTGTCCCTCTAGTTTTCATGCTTTTAATGACATTGACCCACCCATGAGAGCTGTCGCCAAGGTCACACAAAACTTGCAGGGTTTTTTCTGCTCATCTGTTGACTTTTTCTGCTTGCTTCTGGAACTCAAGTAAACCCTTCCACTCTTGACATCTCTGCTTCTCGCCCGCGGCTCCCTGAGTCCTATAGCCACCCTCACGTTCTTTCAGTGCCGAGCCTGAACACCCACGTTTTCTCTTCGCCTTCCGTTGGCAACTCAGTCAGTAGTGAACACTCACTGTCCTTGGCACTTCTTCTGGGAATAGGTTTTGATGTTCTCTTTAGTTGCGAACACTGAGACTTCTAAACGAAGCTGCATTTACCTAAATTCTCTTAAATCCTTTGGACTGTCTGCTCATCTCTCCACTCCTCCACTGTGTGTGAACAATGAGGGAGATTTTTTCAGCTTCACTGAGTCAGGGACCTTGTCTGCCTTGCCCACTGCTCATGCCTGATGCTCCCAGAGCCTGCCATCATGCTTGGCCCCAGAAGGGATTCAGGGATGAAGTGTCCCATAACTTTGGAAGATAAATTTGCTCTGAGTAAGCTGGACAGAGTGCTAATGGCCATGTCAAACCTTCGGATCAGAAATGCACACTGTAGAGACATGTGGAGCCCAGATCTCAGGGTCTGTGTCCTTCACTGGGTGGGGGGCTCCCATGCGGCACCAGTGGTAAAGAAACTGCCCGCACATGCAGGAGACACAAGAGTCCTGGGTTTGATCCCTGGATTAGCAATATCCCCTGGAGGAAGGCATGGCAACCCCCTCCAGTATTCTTGCCTGGAGAACCCCATAGACAGAGGAGCCTGGCGGGCTAAGTCCGTAGGGTTGCAAAGAGGTGGACACGACTGAAGTGACTTAGCATGCACGCATGCAGCCTACGCTGACCGGAGGGTCAGAAGAACAAGGTTGATCCAGCCCGACTTTCCCTTTAGGCCCTATGTCTTCTTCACATTATTTCCTATATAAATTAGACTGCTACTTTAGCCCAGTGGATCTCCACAGTTGCTGTTCATGGAATCACAGAGGAAACTTTAAAAAAAATATCTCGGGGGGGTGGGGTTAAGTCCTGAGTATAAGAACCTTCTCTAAAGCTCTCCAAAATCTACTACAAATGTGGTATTATATAAATTATCAGAACAATCCATTATAATTAATAGTATATCTTTTCAAAGATTTTTCTGGAAGCATATTATTTGTTTCATGTGTCAACTTATAACCTTGCTTGCAATTTTTCTCTTAGTGTATGGGAAAAAAAAAATCCTTTAATGGAAGACAGTCTGGCCTTTATTTTGAGCCCATTGGAAAAGAGGCAGTTGTTCTTTCCATGATTTTTAAGAAGGAAATCATAAATGCATAAATAATCCATATTATCCCAGAGGAAAATTTGGTTCTTGGATCTCTAGTAACTACCAGCTGAATAAAAGCTAGCTACAGGCAAGTTTTCTAAAATGAAAGAGTTATTTGTGTTGTTGTTTCTGTAACTGAAGTTATTAATCAGTCAGTTGCCCTTAGCCACTTTTGTTAAGCTGCTGCGGCTCCTTTTTTTTTTTTTTTTTTAATTACAATAAAATAAATTTGAAAAATAACCTAAGAAGAATTCTAAGGGTAAGAATCAGATTCTAAAATTCTAGTTGAAACATTTTTCTTCAGTGTTTAACATAGGGGACAAATTTAGAAGGAAGAAAAAACTGCAATCAAATGATTCGGGGGTCAGTGTTGCCGAGGAGGAAAAGAGAAGTAGAGGGAAAGGGGGACCAGCTAACTGCCTCTCGTGACACCCTGGAGCCCTCTGCTTTTCTTTCCTTTTTTTTCAAGTTCTTTTTAGCCTTAATTTTTCACTGTATCTACCTCCATCTTTCTTAATTAAGGAAAATAACTGAATGATCATGAATAATATTGGTGATATTTTACATATTTTCTTACTTTCATTCTAAAAGCTGAGTCATTTCTATTTCTCAAAACATGTTCAGACAGATACATTAAAACTAACCCAAACTACTCCTTTTCCTTAAAACATGGTTTGTATGTGTTCGTGGTCAGAACCCACTCTCTGCACACCTCTAACCTCCCATTGTGAATAGAGCAAATGCTTTAATAGGAATAAATCAGAAATTGACTAACATAAGACTTTCAGATTGCCTCGCAAATATGTTTGTTGAATCAGATTGAACTGTTACTAATTATACATTGGTGTATTTGCCTAATTAGTTTGTGCTTGTATTTTCACATATTATTCTAATCTTTGCAATTTAAGTAACTGAATACTAGTCTATGTATTATTACAGCTTTTATGTACATAAGCATGCATACCAGCATACAACATACACACTTTTTCTTTTGGTTTTTACAACTATGACTCAGAGTAGAGAACATATTTTAATTTCACAAGTAATGTACTTTGGATTCTATTTCTTGGCAGAGCATGAAGCTATAAACGTCCATATCCAACTTGGTCAATATTTCCAAGTGATAACTTTTCTAGTCGTACAAGGGAGGAGAAGAAGCATTTTAAGTACTTGCTAGTTTCAAACTTTTAATTTGCTTCATCACCAAGGCAAGGAAGTAGACCTTGAATAAATCAGTAATTCACTTCAAAGACGGAAGCCTTGAGTTGATAAATAAATGCAGTCGATGCAACAGCAGAAAGCAGCCTCCACTCTGCAGTGGTACGTGACGGCGGCTGATTCGCCAACACACGGCAGAAGGAGACAACCCAAACGCCCTCCAACAGGAGAATGGACAACAAATCGCATGCAGTTTACTCACATACCCCACAGGACCCCTCCCCAGTCACAAAGAACCTTAAGTCACTGGCGCGCACAGTCACAAAGAAACCTCAACAACATGATGCTGAACAGTTAAAGAAGCCAGACGCAAACAAGTACAACCGTGACTCCATTTAAAAAGTGGAAAACGTCATCTCTAGACATCTAAAGAGTCTGTTTCTGAGGTGAGGGGTTGACTGGAAAGGAAAGAGGGGACTTTCTGGGGTGATTGAGATGCTCTTTGCCTTGATCTGAGTAATGACTGTAGGGATGTGTACATTTGCCCAAATTCACTGAGCTGAAACGTCTGCAGTTACTTTGTGTATGTTATACTTCAATAAAATCCTATTAGAAGAAAACAAGTAACAACAGCAAAACCCTTGCTCAAAGGAGTCTGGGGCTTCCTGAGTGGCACTAGTGATAAAGAACCCGCTTGCCAATGCAGGAGACATAAGAGAAGCGTGTTCTATCTCTGGGACGGGAAGATCCCCTGGAGGAAGGCAAGCAACCCACTCCAGTATTCTCACCCGGAGAATCCCAAGGACAGAGGAGCCTGGAGGGGCTACAGTCCCTGGGGTCGCAAAGAGTCGGGACATGACCTTGAAGCCACTTAGCACACAAGGTAGCCTAGTGGCAGCTCTGCAAACAACCACAGCTGATGGAGAGTGGAAGGCCGCACTGCCCACCCTCTCTGCCGTTCTCTGTTCTGTCCAAGAAAGACCCTGTGACAGTGGGTGGAGACGGGAACACCAGGTCCTCCTGCAGCAGGCAGTCTGGGGTTGGGCTGTCCTACAGTCCAAACCGCGACGAAGGACGTGCAGCTCCAGCTTTTGTGTTAGGCTCAGGGAGATAAAAAAGGGCCTTATGGAGATACAGACACACTTCACTGAAGTCAACGAGGAGACAAGAAAAGGCACTTATTTCCAAAGTACATTTTAATAAAGCATTTCCTACTAAAGCTGAAATGATAATGGGAAGCTCACAGCCCAACACTGCATATAATTAGGTTTAGGCAAATTGTGACTCAATTGATATGAGACCAGCATCTTCCTTTCCACCCCTTCAAACTCACTTCGAGCAGCCACTTGGTCCCCAGATACCCTCTAATAAAAGTGAAAGTGACTGTTAGTCATGCAGTCATATCTGATCCTTTGGGACCCCATGGACTTCTGCCCATGGAATTCTCCAGGCAAGAATACTGGAGTGGGTTGCCATTCCCCTCTCCAAGGGATCTTCTCCATCCAGGGATTGAACCCAGGTCTCCTGCAATGCAGGCAGATTCTTTACTGTCTGTGCCATCAGAGAACCCACCTACCCTCTAATGAATACTTACTAACCAGGCAGCAACTCTGTCAACACACCACCTCAGTGCTTTTTGGTGCTGATATCCAAGCTGCCCCCAACCAAAATGCCCCCACCCCCCACAGCTACACAAAACCCCAAAGACACACAGACGACCAGAAAATTCTCTCTTCACCACCTGGCGTCCAAGTTGTCATCCAGCTACTGTGACCAATCGGTCTTAAAAATCATTCAATGCATTCCTTTTTCCTGCTCAGGTAAGAAGCTTTAATTCTTATGAAAAGATTTTTAACCATATTGTGTCATCTCAGAAGAATAAGGCACTCGTAGTTCCTGCAGCAGGTCAGTGAAGGGAAGATGCTGAAGGATGGTGGTGGTGGTGGAAGGTCTCTCAGGATCTCAAATGTCCTGCCTAAATGAACATTTATTGAGTGCCAGGCTTAGTCATTGTTTTTGAGTCGCAAAGTCATGTCTGACTCTTTGCGATCCCACGGACTATAGCCCTCCAGGCTCCACTTGTCCATGGTATGCTCCAGGCAAGAATACTGGAGTGGGTTGCCGTTTCCTTCTCCAGGGGATCTTCCCTATCTAGGGATTGAACCCATGTCTCCTGCATTGGCAGGCAGATTCTTTACCACTGAGCCACCCCAACAGCCCATCAGGCTTAGTAGCAGGCCCTTAACATACATTATCTCTTAATCCTGAGACATCCTGACCAAGGAGAGACCCTCGCTCCCATGCCCCAGTTGGCGAAATGAGTATGCTGCAGGATGACAGTGTCTGAGTCCCCCAAGACCAGCTCAAAGCAGCTCCTTAGTATCCACATCATGAAGGTTATGAAAATTTACAAGGTAAAGGAATGAAAAGAACTTCAAGGTGACTGGAAGGTCACCATCTTCTCATGACCAGAGACCGAGACCACTTTTAGCCACTTGCTGAATGCACAGCCAAGAATTTCACTGGCCCAGAGACAGGCCACCATGCATATGTACCAGGAATGACTTCCTTTAATTAAGCACGGTTAAAATTAGTTATGATGAACATCTGGTGAAGAATGTCTTCGTGAAATTAATGTTTACAATTATTCCCTCTGCTCTTACCTCTTGGGTTAGTATTAAATATGAACATGGGTACAATATTCATTTAATTCCTAATAAAAGTCGGTACTAAAATAACAGAGTTGGACCATAAAGAAGATGGAGTACCAAAGAATTGATGCTGTTGATTTGTGGTGTTGGAGAAGACTCTTGAGACTCTCTGGGATTCCAGGGAGATCAAACCAGTCAATCCTAAAGGAAATCAACCCTGAATACTCATTGGAAGGACTGATGCTGAAGCTGAAGCTCCAATACTTTGGCCACCTGATGGGAAGAACTGACTCATTGGAAAAGACCCTGATGCTGGGAAAGATGATGGGCAGGAGAAGGGGATGACAGATGATGAGATGCTTGGATGGTATCATTGACTCAATGGACAAGAGTTTGAGAAAACTCCAGGAGGTGGTGGTGGACAGGGAAGCCTGGTGCACTACAGACCATAGGGTTACAAAGAGTCGGACACAACTTAGTGACTGAATAACAACAATAACAAGATGTTATACTTCTAATAATATTCAGGCCAGAAAGAAAACCTCATTCAAATAAAACTAGTATTTATTTTTTTCTTTCATCTGTCAATAAGAATTCATCCCCTTGGAATCTCAAAGCTGAATATATTCTTCAAATATAATTGCTATCTTCAGCCTAGATTTCTGGAATAACTTTTCTCCCACATGATTATATTTTACCTTGAGCCATTAAACTAACAAATACACCAACCTATGGCTTTTTCCCATAAACTTATTCAAGTCCTTCTCTAGAATTAAACAGGACGTGAATAATAGGTAAGAATCATCCTTTGGAGAAAAAGGAATGCCTTTATCCAGGAGCCAGTGATTCTCCACTGGGAATATTTTGCATCCCCCCCCCCCCCACATTTTATACAGCAAACCATAGAGACATTTTTAGTTATCAAAACTAGGAGTGATAGGACTTCGAGCATCTAGTGGGCAGATGTCTGGAGTGCTGCTGAGCATGCATATTACTTCCCACAGCAACAAGTTATCTGCCAAAAATGTAAATAGAGCCAAGGCTGAGCAAGCCTGCCTCAGTGCTGGCTGGTATATTTGCAAGAATTAGGAGAGCCAGGTAAGACTGTGATTGAACATTGACCTTTGATGAATTAACGAAGTTTGGTGAGTTTCGGATTCTCCATCCATCTCTAACTTTTCCAAGTGATACTTTCTAATTCCAGCAACATAATATTCAGTACAATTCTGTGCAATTCATAGACCTCTGACCTTGACTTCTCTCTGTGTGTTGGTGACAGGGCTTCTCCAGCCCTCCTGGGAAAAAGCTTTAGGGTTATTAACGGCACCAGTTCACAAGCTCATTGAATGATGATTAGTAAAGACTTGAAGCTGTAGCCAGCTTCCACAGCCCCCTCAGTCCCTCCCCTCCTTTATTTTTGTCTGATCTTCCATGATCCCAGGAGTGAAAACACATCCTTTCTGTACATTATCCTATACTGTAAGCCCAGCTCTGACCTTTAGGATGGTTGGGTTAAGCAGATAGAATTCAGTCAAGAAGGCCCCCGGGAGTAACTCAGATACTTAAATATAATACACCGCTGGCCCTGGCTGGCTTTACATATTGAGTAACAAAGCTTTGTAAAAATCTTCCCATGTGCTTATCAGCGTTCCATCTTTATTTTGGATTCATAGACTCAAATGCCAGTCATTCTCCTGTAACAGCACTGTCCACCTTAAATAGCCTGAATGGGAAGAGAATTCAAAGCATGGAGAGCCTTACTGTTTGTGTTCACTATATTTAAATGGGGGAAAAGCTATTGGGTCCAAAGGCTACCAAATGTTCCTGTTAAATGGCAGGGGCCAAGAACTGGCATGCTTTGGAAAGAAATAGTATGAAGGGAAGAGTCAGAAAGCAAAAGAATTGTGAGATCCAAGAGGAGGGGGTAAAAGTTGGTGGGAGGGGGCACATGGAATATTGCAGAGGACATCAGACAGAACAAGCGAACATAAAGAGCTCTGGAAGGCAAGGCAGAATGCCTGGGCTCTTTTCCTCCTTAAATTGTCCAAATGGCCTTGTCCAAGTCACTCAGTCTCCATGGAACTACAGAACGGAGGACTTAACTTTGAATGATCTCAATTCAGGTCCTTGCAGGCAGTAAACGTCTAGCTCCATCTGTGCCTTGGGTGGGCTAAGCTAGAAAGAAACTCAACAATCAGCGCGCCTAGATAAACAGGCTTTCACATACAGGGTTTAAAGTGCACAAGAGTGAGGTAGAAGCGTGACTGGGAGGGTTAAACCAGGTCTCCTCTCCCTCTGAGTGTGCTGTTATGCAGTCAGGAAGTCGTGTCCAACTCTTTGAGACCCCATGGGCTGCAGCCTGCCAGGCTGCCAGGCTTCCCTGTCCTTCATTATTTCCTGGAGCTTGTTCAAACTCACGTCCATTGAGCTGGTGATGCCATCCAACCATCTCATCCTTTGTTGCCCCCTTCTCTTCCTGCTGTCATTCTTTCCCAACATCAGGGTCTTTTCCAGTGAGTCAGCTCTTCGCGTCAGGGGGCCAAAGTGTCGGAGCTTCAGCCCCTACCAACTTTGAATGATCTCTGTTCAAGTCCTTCTGAGCAGTTAATATATGGCTCTCTTTGTGCCTTGGGTGGGCTAGCTAGCAAGGAATTCAACAATTAGCACGCCTAGATAAGCAGTCTTTAACATACAGCGTTTAACGTGCAGAAAAGTGATGTCAAAGTGTGATTGGGAGGGTGGAACCCGATCTCCTCTTCCTCTGGGAGAGTGGAGGGAGGCACAGGCACTCCGGGGAGCTATGATTCTTCCGGCGTAGATGAATGAAAAGCCTCCTCTGTGCTCCCTGTCCTCTTCAAGGCGAACTGGAAAGCAGCGGAGGGAGAGTGAGTGGCCTACTTTCTGTTCTCCCAACGCACAAAGCTTGAGGCTATGGAATCAAGTGCCTTTTTCTATCTGAAATCCTTGATAGGGCCTCACCTTTCTTGTCATCTGGGTTTTCACCCCGGTATCACCTGCGCAGAGAGCTCTTTCTGCTCGCCCAGTCTACAGTAACTGCCCCTCTCAAGTACGACCTGTGCTCTTTAGATCTCATCAAGTTTCATCTACAGAGATTTTTTTTTTCTCAATGCCACAGCTCATCTTGATTTTTGTCTTTACACACTTGAGATGTGCTTCCCTCAGGAGCAGAGCCCTCGTACATCTTGTTCATTACTGTTCTGTTCCACCTGACACCAGGGTCAAACTCAAAAATGATTTGTTGAAAGAATCAATGAATCAACGCACATGAAATAATGCTGATAAAATTTGCACATGGGAGAATCCCGGAAACAGAGAATGGAGACAGAACATGGGAAGAAGAGTTTACATCCTTGGGAAGATAAGACCCCCAGGAGAGGCCACCCGAAAGACTCAGAAAGGGACAGACTTGGTCCCGCAGGTCGAGTGAGGCCTGGAGGGTCATGAGAAATGACCTTGTGAGCTGGAAGCAGCAAAAGTATGGAGAGATGGAGGTTATCAGCCTACCTGATATCAGCCTACCAGGTTATCAGTCCTGATGCCCAGAGGCCTACAGCTTCAAGTCTCGAAAACCAGACTCATCACAAAGCAGGGGAACGGACTGCAGCATTTCCACATAATTGAACATTTTCATCGACACGCAGAGTTGTCTCGAAGGGTGTATGCTCCCTGTGATAGCTGTGGTTATCTGATCTCAAAGCTAATAAACATTGAAATTCTACTAACTCTTTACTACCCAAGCTAAATTTCTTCCATTAGAATAAATTGCTATGTGTTGATTTCCATAAATTCCACCAAAATGATAAGACCATTTTATCCATGCATCTTAATGCTTTTTTCCTTGTAGCAAAAATAAATAAATAAATCTCCTTGCTTTGATCCTATACTAGTATAAATTTTAAGGAGAAATACAAAAGAGGAGCAAAGAAAGCCTGTCTTTGGTTTCAACAAATCTCAGGGTTACAATTCACTGGGCCCTCTGCTGCCTGCTTTTGGCACTGAAATCCAAGAAGCCTTTCTAAAGTGCACAGAAAACTTGGAAAAGAGACCATTTCTAGTCAGGCTTTTATCCAACTGTCTAGTTAAAGAAATTAAATTCTTAGATTACATGTTGCATTTCAAAGGTTTAACAAACTGAGTTGTCTTTGAATATTTTGAATAAATTTAAAAAAACCCTCTCATTCCAATAATCTTCTATGATTCCTCTTCCAAACCTGTGAAGAATGTCCAGAAGACAATAAACTCAGGCAAATCTCTCATGAATTATTGCTTGAAATTATCAAGAAAATTCAGTTGCATCACTAGCAAATGATAACTGACTTTACTTGATATCACTAAGTACAATTTTCTTTGTGAAAGTTATATTTCCTACTTTTTTAATATATTAAGTCTTTCTTAAAAAAAAAAAAAAAAAGAATGTATTACTAGGTGATAGTTTTAGGTTTAGGCAAATTTTTGTATCCTTAGATTGATAGAGGTCAATCATTAATTGATGTTTGGCCTAGTAGAAAACTTTTTTTTTTTTTTTAAGCTACAGTAGTATCCATTCAGGATATATGCCTTAAAACTCTTGTTTGAAAATGCATCCTCGTGAAGGTTACATGTTATTCCTCACATGGAGCAGCTCTATGAAAAAATACGGTGCAATTATCTGATTTGCCAGCAGTGGACACTGTTACTCTAGTTATCATCACACAGGGACTGGGAGAAAAGCCTGCTCAATATCTCCGGAAATGCTTGCTCTGTATTCTCTTGAATAGCCACACTGGCAATTCTTTTGGAAAAGTAATAAATTTGGGGGAAAAAAAAAACACAGTGTTACTCTTAGAAACCCAAAGATTATTAAGAAATAAATATTTACATTTTAGATGGTTCTCATTTGATTTTGTGTTATTAATTTATGGAACTTATCTATTAGCTGCAGAATAACCAATCATCATCAGGTTTAAGTATATCCTGCTGCTGCTGCTGCTGCTGCTAAGTTGCTTCAGTCGTGTCCGACTCTGTGCGACCCCACAGATGGAAGCCCACCAGGCTCCCCCGTCCCTGGGATTCTCCAGGCAAGAACACTGGAGTGGGTTTCCATTTCCTTCTCTAATGCATGAAAGTGAAAAGTGAAAGGGAAGTCGCTCAGTCGTGTCCGACTCTTAGGGACCCCATGGACTACAGCCTACCAGGCTCCTCCATCCACAGGATTTTCCAGGCAAGAGTACTGGAGTGGGGTGCCATTGTCTTGCATCTACAAAAGATCAGCCTCCAGAAAGATGTTGCCAATCAGTGTGAGACACACACAAAACTCTTTGGAAGGTTCCCTGCTTCCAGCCCTGGCTTCCCACAAAGCAGCTCTGCCCCTCTAGACCGACCATCAGCCCTCTCTGATCTTTGTCATCTGTCGGGAAACTGCTAACTGCTAAGTCACTTCAGTCATGTCCGACTCTGTGTGACCCCATGGACGGCAGCCCACTAGGCTCCCCCGTCCCTGGGATTCTCCAGGCAAGAACACTGGAGTGGGTTGCCATTTCCTTCTCCAATGCATGAAAGTGAAAAGTGAAAGTGAAGTCGCTCAGTCGTGTCCGACTCTTAGCGACCCCATGGACTGGAGCCTACCAGGATCCTCCGTCCATGGGATTTTCCAGGCAAAAGTACTGGGGTGGGGTGCCATTGCCTTCCCCGTCGGGAAAGGAGCTACCTAAATTCACAAATCACCAAAAATGCCTATTCTGATGTTTGTATTTCTAGGAGTCTCTCAGGACAGACAAGAGCAAAAAGGCTTTGTGATGCTTGTGTAATCAGGTAAGGTGTTATTTAATCTCCATCCAAAAGCTACCCTTATAAAACAGCTATTCCTTCTGTGATGAGGCCAGAAACAGAAGCTCCAGCCCTCAGGGCAAGCATAACAGATCCGCCTTCAAAGCTAATGGAAATAAGGCTTTCGCAGTGGGCTCAAAATAGAAAGCCTCTTACTCTCTACTTTCTTCTTTGCCTAGCAGAGGAGAACAACTTGCCCCAATCAGGGTGTTTACTCTATGCCAAGTAGGTATTATTATCATTCCCATTTTATCGATGAGGAAACTGAAGCACAGAGAATTAATAAACAGTCTACAAGTGCATGCATGCTCAGTCATGTGTGACTCTTCGTGACCCCATGGACTGTAGCACGCAAGACTCCCTGTTCTTCACTATTTCCTGGAGTTTGCTCAGATTTGTGTCCATTGAGTCAGTGAAACGATCTAACCATCTCATCTTCTGCCATCTTCTTCTCCTTCAGTCTTTCCCCACATCAGGGGCTTTTCCACTGACTCTCAATATGATGCTCTTTACCTTGTCTGCAGCCATCTACTAGATTGTGAATTGCTTTGGGGTAGAAAATATTCAGGACTTCCCCAGTGGCTAAGTGGAAAAGAATCTGCCTGCAATGCAGGAGATGCAGGAGACATAGTTCAATCCCTGGGTCAGCAAGATCCCCTGGAGAAGGAAATGGCAAACCCAGCCTGGAAAATCCCCTGGGCAGAGGAGCCTGGCAGGCTACAGTCCATAGGATCAAAAAGAGTCAGACACAACTGAAGAGACTAAGCAAATGAAGTAATGCAAAAATCCTCTGAAACTCTCCGACATACAACATATCCTTATCCTTAAAAGTGACTCTTTACACTCTTCAAAGTATATGCTTATTATTTCTTGTGTGACTAGTATATAAAACTCACTCACAAACTACATTCCTTCTTTCCCAAAGCAAATCGAGTTTTGTTCAGATGTCTACCCTAACTCATGCAGCCAAGCGCTTTGGGAAATGACCCCATCCTCCAAATTCGGAAATGAGACTCCATTAAGCTGATCCAAGGTCAATCCAGTGTACCGCACAAAAGTGATAAATTTAGCATCAGCCATGTGACCTAGTTCTGGCCAATAAATTCAGGGGAACTTTGCAGAAAGAGGTTTTCATTCCTAAGTAGTCCCTGGCAGAGACAATCGCATTTTTCCTTTAGAAGTTTTTTTTTTTTTTTGTCTATGGTGCCAGGAACTGCTGTAGTCACTTTGCTACCAGCCTGAGGAAGAAACCCACCCCAGGGACTGCAGAACAGGGACATAGGCAGTTCTGAATGATGTAGCCGGAGGTTATGGCCGAAATGAGTCAGCCATGTGAACCGCAGTCCCTTTGGACTTACCGCAATATGTAAGAATAAATTTTCTTATTGCTTAAGCCAATTTGATGCAGTTTCTTTTACCTGCAGTCAAAACACATTCAAATGGTTGTAAGTAGAGCCTGGGATCCCATTTCTGTGTCAGTCTCCTGACACCATCACTATGGTATAGGGTTCACTCAATCTCCTGTAATAGTTGTATGTGGGCAACCAGTCTAACGGGCTTCTCTGGTGGCTCAGTGGTAAAGAATCTGCCTGCCGATGTAAGAGATGCAGGTTTGATCCCCGGGTCGGGAAGATCCCCTGGAGAAGGAAATGGCAATCCACTCCAGGATTCTTGCCTGGAGAATCTCATGGACAGAGGAGCCTGGTGGGCTGCAGTCCATGGGGTTGCAAAGAGGCAAACACAACTTAGCGGCTAAACAACAACTGCAACAACAGGGTCTACCGGCCGTTGTCAAGTGGAACTGGACTAGAGCAATAGTGAAGAGCTTTTGCTCAATCATTTTTTTGTTTGCTTTAGAGTTGTGGTAAAATATGCATAACATAAAACCTACCACTGAAACCATACCTATGCCTATCAGCATGAAGTACTTTCGCATTGTAATCCGAAGACCACCACCGCCCATTTCTAGAAACTTTTCACCTTTTAACACTGAAACTCTGTACCCATTAAACAATAACTCCCATATCCCTCTCCTCTCAGACCCTGGCAACTGCCACTCTACACTCTATGAACTTGACTACCCTTGGGTACCTCATGTAAATGGAACCACACTGTATTTGCTCTTTTGTGACTGGCTTGTTTTGCTTAGCATAATGTCCTCAAGGGCCATCCATTCCATCCATGTTGTAGCATATATCAGGACTTCTTTCCTTTTTAAGATGGAATAATAGTCCATTGTACATTTACACCACATTTTGTTTATCTGTAGATGCTTGAGTTTCGTTTGCTTTTTGGCTAGTATGAAAAATGCTGCATGGCTATAAGTAGCAAGTTTTAATGTGGCAATCAAATGCCTGTTTAACAGTCTAAATCACGCACTAACAAATTGTGACCCTTATGCCAAATCTAGCCTGATGTCTATTTTTATAAATAAAGTTTTATTGGAACACAGCCATGCCCATCTGTTTATATGTTGCCAAAGGTTGCTTTCACACTGCAGCACAGCCTGGAAGTGTTACAAAGAGACCACAGGGACCACAAAGCTTAACCTATTTACTCTGGCCTTTTACACAAAACTTTTGCTGACTTTTGGTCTAAAGGATGCTTAATGAACTAGACTCCAAACCAGTCTCTTGTGTCTCTTATTGACCACCTATCCTTCCTGCCCCCAGCTCATCATCTATAAGACTGAAAGATTTTCTGAAATGCAAGCTCTACTCCAATAAGCTGCTTTCAGAACTTCAATAGTTCCAGTCTCTCCCAAAGATGGCACCATGGCTCCCTGGAACCATCCATAACATCCATGATCCATCCCCTCCCGTCCACTTCTCCCTCTTCAAGCCCCAGTGGCCCTTCACTCAATCTTAATTTCCCTGTGAGAAAGTGTTCCTTAACGCTCGAGAACTTTGCAAACACAAACTAGTTGTGCAGCCAAGCGAGTAAATGAACGAATGAACTTTTTAACCACATTACAGCTACCCCTTGAGAAGGCTAATTTTTTGTTCTTATCTCTTTGTCACTTAAGCATTTGGATGATTTTCTAAGCCTGCTGAAGGTGCCAGACAGAAAGTGCATGAAAATAGCTGGCAACTGCTGATGAATTTCATTAGCCTCGGGACTCCTAAATTCAGAGTGGTCACTTAGAATGAATCTTTTAGAGATAGTTGGACTATGCAGCCTTGATAATTAGCTTACATTTTAATTTTTGTGTTTTAAAGTTGCACGTTTTCAATAAAAGTCATAAGTATCACACAAAATGTTCATTCTGAATTCCAATCACTGTCCTAAAAAGCAAAATTTTGTACAATGTTAGAGATGGTGGAGGAATGGTGGCTATTAGGAATTCCTATTCTATCGTGCACAACCCAGATAATCATGATGGTGTGATCACTGACCTACAGCCAGACATCCTGGAATGTGAAGTCAAGTGGGCCTTAGAAAGCATCACTAGGAACAAAGCTAGTGGAGGTGATGGAATTCCAGTGGAGCTGTTCCAAATCCTGAAAGATGATGCTGTGAAAGTGCTGCACTCAATATGCCAGCAAATTTGGAAAACTCAGCAGTGGCCACAAGATTGGAAAAGGTCAGTTTTCATCCCAATCCCAAAGAAAGGCAATGCCAAGGAGTGCTCAAACTACCGCACAATTGCACTCATCTCACACGCTAGTAAAGTAATGCTCAAAATTCTCCAAGCCAGGCTTCAGCAATATGTGAACCGTGAACTTCCTGATGTTCAAGCTGGTTTTAGAAAAGGCAGAGGAACCAGAGATCAAATTGCCAACATCTGCTGGATCATGAAAAAAACAAGAGAGTTCCAGAAAAACATCTATTTCTGCTTTATTGACTATGCCAAAGCCTTTGACTGTGTAGATCACATAAACTGTGGAAAATTCTGAAAGAGATGGGAATACCAGACCACCTGACCTGCCTCTTGAGAAATCTGTATGCAGGTCAGGAAGCAACAGTTAGAACTGGACATGGAACAACAGACTGGTTCCAAATAGGAAAAGGAGTATGTCAGGGCTGTATATTGTCACCCTGTTTATTTAACTTATATGCAGAGTACATCATGAGAAATGCTGGACTGGAAGAAACACAAGTTGGAATCAAGATTGCTGGGAGAAATATCAATAACCTCAGATATGCAGATGACACCACCCTTATGGCAGAAAGTGAAGAGGAACTAAAAAGCCTCTTGAGGAAAGTGAAAGTGGAGAGTGAAAAAGTTGGCTTAAAGCTCAACATTCAGAAAACGAAGATCATCCAGTCCCATCACTTCATGGCAAATAGATGGGGAAACAGTGTCAGACTTTCTTTTTCTGGGCTCCAAAATCACTACAGATGGTGACTGAGCCATGAAATTAAAAGACGCTTACTCCTTGGAAGGAAAGTTATGACAAACCTAGATAGCATATTCAAAAACAGAGACATTACTTTGCCAACAAAGGTTTGTCTAGTAAAGGCTATGATCTTCCCTGTGGTCATGTATGGATGTGAGAGCTGGACTGTGAAGAAGGCTGAGCGCCCAAGAATTGATGTTTTGGAACTGTGGTGTTGGAGAAGACTCTTGAGAGTCCCTTGGACTGCAAGGAGATCCAACCAGTCCATTCTGAAGGAGATCAGCCCTGGGATTTCTTTGGAAGGAATAATGCTAAAGCTGAAACTCCAGTACTTTGGCCACATCATGCGAAGAGTTGACTCATTGGAGAAGACTCTGATGCTGGGAGGGATTGGGGGCAGGAGGAGAAGGGGACGACAGAGGAAGAGATGGCTGGATGGCATCACTGACTCGATGGATGTGAGTCTGAGTGACCTCCGGGAGTTGGTGATGGACAGGGAGGCCTGGCGTGCTGCGATTCATGGGGTCGCAAGGAGCCGGACATGACTGAGCGACTGATCTGATCTGCTCTGATCTGCTCCGATCTGATCTGATCTGATTCTATCGTGTCAACACATTGTTGTTGTCCAGTTGCTAAGTCACGTCTAACTTTTGCGACCCCATGAAATGCACCACACCGCGCTCACCAGTCCTTCCCTACCTCCCAGAGTTTGCGAAAATGCATGTCTATTGAGTGGGTGATGCCATCTAACCATCTCATCCTCTGCTGCCCTCTGCTCCTTTTGCCTTCAATCTTTCCCAGCATCAGGGTCTTTTCCAACAAGCTGGTTCTTCAAACCAGGTGGCCAAAGTATCAGCCCTTCCAAGGATTATTCTGGGTTGGTTTCCTTTAGGATTAACTGGTTTGATCTCCTTGATGTCCAAGGGACTCTCAAGAGTCTTTTCCAGCACCAGAATTCAAGGCCATCGATTCTTTGGCACTCAGTTGTCCTTATGGTCCAACTCGCACATCCATACATGACTACTGGAAAAACCATAGCTTTGACTTTATGGACCGATAAGTGTCAACATGGCTGCACTCTTATGAAAGACAGATCTGATTTAAAAAAAAAAAAAAAACTATTCTATATATGTATGTGTGTGTGTGTGTGCTTGGTTGTGGCCAAGTCTTTGCAACCCCATGGACTGTAGCCCACAAGCCTTCTCTGTCCACGGAATTTTCCAGGCAAGAATACTGGAGTGGGTAGCTGTTTCCTCCTCAAGGGGATCTTCCCAACCCAGGGATTGAGCCCAGGTCTCTTGCATAGCAGAAGCACAATTCTATAAATAACTTTCCATAAAGAGCATAATGTTGTCATTTATGATTAACAAAATACTACCATATTATCTAGAGGGCTTGCTTTTACAGATAAAGTTCTGTATTGACATAGTGAGATTATGATATGTTATATCTAGAGGAAGAATTCTTTAGTTCCCATAGTTTTTATTAATCACTTAATGCTGAGATTTTCCAATAAAGTAATCCTAGAAATAAACCTTTCTTTAAAATGAGTTGTTCCCCCCAAATAAAAGTATTATGTAAAAGGCAATAATTTGGCAGTTTAATGGTAGAAAATAGACTTTCTGAAATAGGACAATTCTTCCAGGGCAATTAATGGATATTAATTCAAACTATAAAGCTTCACTTTTAAAGAGAGGGAAACTTTCTTGAGAGGCAGTGATGTCCAGATAGACCTTGAATATGCATTTCCAATGCAATTTTATCTTTTGTCAGCTTAGAGAGTTGTATTCAAGAGATCTTTTTAAATATGCTAAACTTTATCAATGATGAATAGGAAGCAAAGACTTTTATCTTTGGAGGGGCATATTATATACTACTATTGGAATTTATTTTTATCATCAGTACTTATTAGTCTTCAAAATAAATTTAAAAGTATGTTGGTTTCATTACCCAATATACAGAATGCCAAATACATGCTGAAAATTAGTGCTGTTAAACAATTCAATAGGATTGACCGAGAAAGACAAAGAATGTTGTGAGTGTGTATGTGTGTGTGTGTGTGTGTGTGAGAGAGAGAGAGAGAGAGAGACACAGAAAATGGAAGTGGTTGATAGAACTTCATAAGGTTTTCACTGTCAAAAGGGCAGACTTCTAGACTTCTTTAATGATGTCAGCTTAATCAAAAATACATATATAAAATGAGCTTGTTAGTAATAACAGTAAATGACTTCCCAATGCACAGGCTTCATTAGTGACAAAGAAGCAAAAATAAGAGGGTTTTTCTCTTTTTAAAAAACGTAGAAATAAGAGAGAAGTTTGACACAATTTTGACATCTGCAAAAGTCCTTATAATTAACATAGTCATCAAACATTTCTGGCATATACCAGAACATATACCAGGACATATACCAGTTCTAATGTGCTGCCATGAAATTTTTAACCTTCCTCCAACTTTACAACAGGTATTTTTTTTTTTTTTTGGACTCAGTATTCTATCCATTTCTAATTCAAGTGACTATGATGGTCTCAATTGGCACAATTTGAAGAGACAGGAAAGAGACAAGATAGATTCCCTTTTCCTTTTGTGTGTATTTTGGGGTTTGGGGATCTGTTATAGGAATTATACATTATACGAAGGACACAAGACAATGGCATTTTCCTACCTCGTCAGTGGTTTCACTGTCTTACATTAGATGACTATTTCTGTGCCTCAGCTTTCCCCTCTGAAATGGCCCATGGCTCTCATATTGAGACTGAATTCGATCCATAACTGAGAAGATGCCCCAACACGTTCCTCTTCCAGGAAACTTTTCTTGTAACCAGATCTCTGTGATAATGCCTGTTGTCATCACTGCCCAGTATGAACTTCTGTGATGACACACTTCAATGAGTACTAGTTGCCAGCTCCATCTATCTGCAGTTTCTCTGCTACTCTTCCCCCATGCCAGTCTGTTCCCCAATGGCTCAGTGCCAAAGAATCTGCCTGCAATGCAGGAGGCATGGGTTTGATCCCTGGGTTGGGAAGATCCCCTTAAGGAGGAAATGGCTACCCATTCCAGTATTTTTGCCTGGAAAATCCCCATGGACAGAGGAGCCTGGCAGGCTACAATACATGGTGGCAAACAGTCAGACATGACTGAGCACACGTGCGCGCGCACACACACACACACACACACAGCTCCTCAATTGCAGATCAGCAGGAACTGGAGGGACTGTAGGCATTAGCAGCTTTTTGGGGCCACTGGGTGCTATTTAGCAAGTGAACGCTATTTTCAAACACTCAATTTGGTAAGTGCTAAAAAGTAAAACTGTGGTGTTGGAGAAGACTCTTGAGAGTCCCTTGGACTGCAAGGAGATCCAACTAGTCCATTCTAAAGGAGATCAGCCTTGGGTGTTTTTTGGAAGGAATGATGCTAAAGCTGAAACTCCAGTACTGTGGCCACCTCATGCGAAGAGTTGACTCATTGGAAAAGACTCTGATGCTGGGAGGGATTGGGGGCAGGAGGAGAAGGGAATGACAGAGGAAGAGATGGCTGGATGGCATCACTGACTCGATGGACGTGAGTCTGGGTGAACTCCGGGAGTTGGTGATGGACAGGGAGGCCTGGTGTGCTGCAGTTCATGGGGTCACAGAGAGTCGGACACGACTAAGCAACTGAACTGAACTGAATTGAACTGAAAAAGTAAAAAGAAAGGAAATTCAGTAAAGGCACCTGTGTGCCTGCTAAGTCGCTTCAGTAGGGTCTGACTCTTTGCAACCCTATGGACTTAGCCCACCAGGCTCCTCTGTCCATGGGGATTCTCCAGATGAGAATACTAGAGGGGGTTGCCACGCCCTCCTCCAAGGGATCTTTCCAGCCCAGGGACTGATCCCATGTCTCATGTCTCCTGCATTGGCCGGAGGACTCTTTACCACTAGCACCACCTAGGAGGCCCAGGAAAGGCACACTG
Organism: Tragelaphus eurycerus; assembly: GCA_935064755.1. Taxonomy (NCBI): domain Eukaryota; kingdom Metazoa; phylum Chordata; class Mammalia; order Artiodactyla; family Bovidae; genus Tragelaphus; species Tragelaphus eurycerus. The sequence continues at coordinate 6,209,216 of CAKXYN010000059.1, forward strand.
GTGCTTAAAAATGCATGCCCTTTAGTGACTGTGCCATGGAGATTTTAAAAAGCTCATGCAATTCCCCAAATGCCTAAAATTGCACTCAGAAAGATGTTTAAGTATCTCAAAGAACCTAGAGAAAAGTTAGCAAAAGATTTTTAATTGCTTGGTGTGGGAAATAGTAAGTTCTCACCAGATGGCATCCCACCCATTTTTGTCAAATAAATCCTGACTGTTTTCACCATGGTGACCTGCTCCACCCCAAGGAGTGAATCACAGTTGCTCTGAACCAACTGTGACTAGACCACCTGCTTTTTTTTTTTTTTTAATTCACTTTTATTGCTGTAAAGTCACTTTATAGCATGGTGTTGGTTTCTGCTGTCTAGCAAAGTGAGTCACCTATACATATACATATACCCCTTTTTGGATTTCCTTCCCATTTTGGTCTCCACAGAGCACTGAGTAGAGTTCCCCATGCCATACACTTGGTTCTCATTAGTTACCTATTTTATACATAGTACATCAACAGTGTATACATGTCAATCTCCATCTCTCAATTCATTCCAAACCTCTGTTCCCCACTTGGTGTCCACACATTTGTTCTCCACATCTGTGACTCTATTTCTGCACCCATTTTCTAGAAACTCATTTCCCCAGATTCCTTAGAGAAGTGTGCCGCTGTGGGACCAGTTCCTGGCCCATGAGCTGTAAAGGGAAGTCTTCTGGTGGGGAGGAAGGGGTGTGATGGGAGAGGTGCTAAGACAGATTTTTGTGTTTTTCTACCTATTTGGCCCGGCCCCTTCCTTTCTCTTTGGGACTTTAGTACAAGACAGAGATTCTTGCAGCTCTGGGCTTCCCTTGTAGCTCAGTTGGTAAAGAATCTGCCTGCAGTGCAGGAGACCCATGTTCGATTCATGGACTGGGAAGATGCCCTGGAGAAGGAAATGGCAACCCACTCCAGTATTCTTGCCTGGAGAATCCCATGGACAGGGGAGCCTGGCGGGCTACAGTCCATGGGGTCCCGAGAATCAGACACGACTTAGCAACTAAACCACCACCTGCAGCTCTAGAAGTCATCTGTGTCTATGAGGCCTTCAAGAAGGGCAGGAAAAGCTGAGTTTCTAAGTCACTGATGAAGCCATTGAACAAGCCTATATTTTGATCTCCCTTCAGACATTCCAATTATTTTTTTAAAAAGTCACATCCTTATTAAGTTACTTATAGTTGAATACATCTTGACATACTTAGGTATTTTCTAGGCATAGCAACATTATATTATTATATATACCATAACATAAATTGGAGAAGGAAATGGCAACCCACTCCAGTATTCTTGCCTGGGAAACCTCATGGACAGAGGAGCCTGGAGGGTTACAGTCCATGAAGTCACAAAAGAGTTGGATACGACTAAGTGACTAAACATCAATAAATATAACCTAAATTTGTAGTTTAGTCACTGATTCTTGTTCAGTTCTTTTGTGAACTCACTGACTGTAGACCGCCAGGCTCCTCTGTCCACAGGATTTCCCAGTTAAGAATCCTGGAATGGGTTGCCATTTCCTCCTCCAGGAGATCTTCCTGACCCAGGGATTGAACCTGCATCTCCTGCATTGGCAGGCAGAGTCTTTGCCACTGAGTCACCAAGGAAGCCCAAATATTATATAATAATTATTATAATGTCATCTAGCTGTCATTATGGAGAAGGCAATGGCACCCCACTCCAGTACTCTTGCCTGGAAAATCCCATGGACGGAGGAGCCTGGTGGGCTGCAGTCCATGGGGTCACGAAGAGTCAGACAGGACTGAGTGACTTCACTTTCACTTTTCACTTTCACGCATTGGAGAAGGAAATGGCAACCCACTCCAGTGTTCTTGCCTGGAGAATCCCAGGGACCGGGGAGCCTGGTGGGCTGCCATCTATGGGGTCGCACAGAGTTGGACATGACTGAAGCGACTTAGCAGCAGCAGCAGCAGCTGTCCTTAGAGACACTTAAGCTAGGAACTCCAGGAACAGGGATATTGTGGTAACTGGTGTTGATTGATTGTGCCATTTTCATCTCTGTTAGTGAAGTTCTTAGTGATCAAAAGCATGTCCTTTATTGACTTTAAAGTCTTATCTGTAAACTCTACACTTTGAGTGAGGTGCTTGAGAAATACTCAATTAAAATTTGAATAACTGTCAACCCAGTGACGTCAAGCAACTTAGGATCACAGGACTCAGCCCCTTAGTAATATCTCTTTATTTAGCCACAACCTCAAAATACCTTGTAGTTCAAAAGGAAAAGCTAGTTAAGCAATGTCTTTGTTCTCAGCAGGCTTTGTTTTTGAATGTCCAATTCAACCTTCAAAAAGTGTTCGATTATGAGATTAACTAGACATAGTTCTTGCTGTAAGGAGTTTTTAAGCTAATGGGAGAATAGATCTGCATAATAAAAAGAAAATGGTGGCTTACATGGCATGATAGCAGGAAGAGAAAGGGGTTATTCCCGACTGGAATGTTCACAGATGCTACATAGGAGACAGACGTTGAGCTCCACTTTGAAAGCTGAGCAAATTTTCAACATGTAAAACACATCCATCCAAGACATACAGATGGTCCACAGGAACATGAAAAAATGTTGAAAATCACTAATTCTTAGAGAAACGCAAATCAAAACTACAATAAGTTACCTCCTTCCTTTGGTCAGAGTAGCCATCATTAAAAAATATACACATAACAAATCCCCAAGAGGGTGTAGAGAGAGGAGAACCCTTCGATGTAAACCCTCCGATTTACAACCCACCATTGGTGGGAATGTAAATTGGCGTCATCCCTTTGGAGAAATGAATATGGAGTTTCCTCAAAAAACTCAAAATCGAGTTTCCATATGATCCAGCACTGAACCACGGAAGCACTTTGCTGGACGGCAGAAACTAACATACCATTGTAAATCAACTATACTTCAGTAAAATAATACAGTTAAAATGAGAGTGAAGAATGAAGATTCCATCTAAAGAGAATAGCTGGAGCAACAGCATACATTTTTGACAAAAAGAAAAAGAAAAGAAAACATGATGCAAAGAAAAGAGTATAGTAGGCTAATCAGATTTAAGATCATATTACAGAAGGCTTTATAGTTAAGGCTCAGAGCACTAGTCTTCATTAAGAAAAAACACAAAACTGTCCAAGGCTTGTGGCCAAATAATCATGTTAGTATAATCAGATGCATGCTGTAGAACATAGATAGACTAGTAAAGAGGTATTATTACAGTACAAGTTAAGACATTTGACCGGCCTAAGAAGAGATTGAGGGATGTCTAAGTATAGACTATGGTAGTGTAAACAGGAAGAGAAAAAAATTTAATTCCATTTTCTCAGTCTTCCTAGTACCCAATTATAATCTCCAAATTGAACAGTGTCAGTAATTATGTTGATAAGCAAATCACTGCCTGTATCTATTCAACAGGATCTAGGAAACTGGAAACATTAAGGAAGGGAGGAGAAGAATCAGATTCTATTTATATCTCCCAAGAAGATGAGTATATCCTGTTTGTTCAAAAGAGATGAATTTCAGCATTTAATCATCTTTTTATGAATGCTCAAGCTTGTTGGATTTCCAACCCATCAATATCAAGCCTCCAGATTTCACCAATACATAATCTGACGATCCTCAAATAATAACAAGGATTTTAATAAGAATTTCAGTTTTGAATTCGACTGCTAAGTCTGTGACCTGCCCTTACAGCAGTAAGGTATAACATTACCACAATTCATTTATTACTATTGTTGTCAATAATAGCTTTAATTATCCAGAATATACTCATCTTTTTTGGTTCCTCTTTACATTTCTTAACACCAGAAAGAGAATAATATTAACATGCCATATTAAATTTCTTTGAATCATCTGTTAAATATTTGACAATGACCAATATATCATCTACTACAGTTTTATTATATTAATAAAACTGCTCCACTTTGTCCGATAGCTTGTGCTTCCTAAATTTGATACACTGTATTTAATTAAATCCCATCAACATTTATGAGGTACCTACTATGTTAAACATGGGATGATATTTTACGCATTAAACATTTTTATCTTTAAAATAGGCATGCAAACTGTATATTATTATGCTACTGCATAGATAAAGGAAATTAAGAATGAGAAAATAAGTTGTCCATAATCTAGTAACAGTCATTGGTAGAGCTGCTCAGATGCTCCCAGCGAAGGAGAAAAAAGAGATAAAATATTTTTCCTATGGTCTTGTTTCTTGTTCCTTTTCTCTTTCATTCCCTTCTCTCTCTCTTATATATTTTATTATCCCATTTTAGATATTGAAAATTAAACTCTTGCTACAGTGACACATTTAATTGTGAGACTAACGAGACCATAGCTAAATGTAATCAATATAGTCAAGATAATCAAGATAACATGTAAGAATATAATCAAGAATCTGCTTCATGAGCGCAGATGGCTTCCAAGCTACAAAGAAGATACTGAACCCCATGGAGGGCCCGCATTTCCCAGTGCTTCCTTCCAGGAACTTAAATTTGCATTCAGAGATGAAGTTGTGATGCAAAACAAAATTTCAACAAAGGCGCTATGAATCAATATCCCGTGGATACTGTGTCTAGCTTGTCTCATTTCAAAATTAGTTTTGTTTTTTGTAAATAAGGTACAAAAGTAAATGGATAACTAGTTCTCCTTTTTGGGCAAAGAAAGCAAGAGGTGAAGCAGAAGTTGTTAAGAAAGTAGACCTTTTCTTTCCCCCAGGTTTACTGAGGTGTGATTGATCATTAAAATTGTAAGATACGGGGCTTCCCTGGTGGTCAGTGGTTAAGGATCTGCCTGTCAATGAAGGTGGCAGATCCTTAGTGTGGGAAAATCCCACATGCTGTGGAGCTTACAAAGCCCTGCCACAACTATGGAGCCAGTGCTAGAACCCGGGAGCCACAACACTGAGGTCGGCACGCCTAGAGCCTGTGCTCCGCAACAAGAGACGGAGTGACAAGTCTCTTTTCACAGCCAGTGCCAGTGGACAGCCTGTGAACCGCAATGAGGACTAGCCCTTATAGAGACCTAGAGAAATGCAGCGCAATGGAAATCCAGCAGAACCAAAAATAAATAAATACATCTTGAAAAAAAATGTAAGATATTTAAAGCCTACAACTCAGTGATTTGGCACATGTATACACTGTGAATATTCATTGGAAGGACTGATGCTAAAGCTGAACCTCCAATACTTTGACCACCTGATGTGAAGCACTGACTCTTTGGAAAAGACCCTGATGCTGTGAAAGATTGAAGGCAGGAGGATAAGGGGATGACAGAGGACGAGACGGTTGGATGGCATCACTGACTCGATGGACATGAGTTTGAGTAAACTCTGGGAGTTGGTGATGGACAGGGAGGCCTGGCGTGCTGCAGTCCATGGGGTCACAAAGAGTCGGACATGACTGAGCGACTGAGCTGAACTGACTGAACTGATACACTGAGAAAGGACTTCTCTTCAATGAGTTAATGAAACACAATCATCACCTCACATTTGCCCTTTTATTTTTTTGGTGAGAATATTTAAGTTTTATTTTCCTAATAAGTTTCAATTATATCATACAGTGTTATTTACTCTAGTCATCATATTTATAAATTAGGTCCTCAGATCATATTCTTTATTTTTTAATCATTGAAAGTTTGTTCCCCTTTGCCAACGTCTCTGCATGTAACACCCTCCACTCCAGCCCTTGGCAACTATTTTCCTACTCTCTGTTTCTATGACGTGGACTTTGATTTTAGGATCTTTTTTTTTTTTTTTTTAGATTTCACATATAAGTGATCCCACACAGTATTTGTCCTTCTGCTTGTGCCCCTCAGCAGAATGCCCTCCAGGTCCATCTATGCTTTCATAAGTGGCAGGAGTTCCTTCTTTGTAAGGCTGAATAATATTCCATTGTGGATACAGAGCCTCTATTTTTATCCATTTATCGATCCACAGTCCTGGGTTGTTTCTATGCCTCCAGTGTTGTGAATAATGCTGCAGGGAACTTAGGAGTATAGACATGGCTTTGAGAGAATCCTTTCATTTCCTATGAACACATTCCCGGAAGTGGGATTGCTGGAGCAGGAGAACAGATCTTAAAGCTTACCCCTGCCCCCCACCAACATACAAACAATGGCAATTATGTGAGGTGAGGGTGGCATTAACTAACCTTATTGTAGTAATCATTTTGTAACACACATGTGCACCAAATCATTAGCTTGTATGCCTATGATGTGTTTATCATAAAGTTGGAAAGAGAAAACTTAGTAAATATAATTTTAAATGATATAAATTTTTTTTTATTTTAAAAAATATAAAAGAGAAAAGAAGCCTAAAGGAATGCTTGAGAAAATTACTTCTTCTAGAAATGTAAGACTTTGGTTAGTCTGCTTAAACTTGAATTAATAGCTAACTAACCCAGTCTCTGATTAAGAACACCAAGCATCAAGACAATGCTATCTATAATGCTTCAGTTCAGTTCAGTAGCTCAGTCGTGTCCGACTCTTTGCAACCCCATGAATCGCGGCACGCCAGGCCTCCCTGTCCATCACCAACTCCTGGAGTTCACTCAGACTCACGTCCATCGAGTCCGTGATACCATCCAGCCATCTCATCCTCTGTCGTCCCCTTCTCCTCCTGCCCCCAATCCCTCCCAGCATTAGAGTCTTCTCCAATGAGTCAACTCTTCGCATGAAGTAGCCCAAGTATTGGAGTTTCAGCTTTAGCATCATTCCTTCCAAAGAACACCCAGGGCTGGTCTCCTTCAAAATGGACTGGTTGGATCCCCTTGCAGTCCACCATTAGGTGTTCTCTCTAACAGAGCCTCTCAGTGCATGGCCCTGGGCTTCCTGAGTCAAAGTCACACAGAATAAACCTTAAAGCTCATGTCTCCTGTGTTCACCTCAGACCTACTGAATCACCCAGAATATCTGAGGATGGAGCAGCCTCTTCTGCTGCATTGGAATGTCCAAACGGATATATTTTTTAAATTAGCATTCTATTTATTTATTCTAAATTACTAATTAATTTATTTTAAATTTATTTTTGGCTATGCTGGGTCCCTGCTGCCATGCCTAGGTCTTCCTCAGTTACAGTAAGTGGGGGGCCACCCCTCATGGGTTTCTCTTTGTTGGGGAGCACAGGTTCAATAATCATGGGGCACAGGCTTAGTTCCTCCACAGCATGTGGGGTGTTCCCCGGCTAAAGATCGAACCCAAGTCCCCTGCACTGACATGGAGATTCTTAACCACTGGACAACCAGGGATGTCCCAAAGGGATTGTTAATTACTCAGTTAAACCACAAACACATCACGTTTGAGAGTCCCTGGCAATGGCACCCCACCCCAGTACTTTTGCCTGGAAAATCCCATGGACGGAGGATCCTGGTAGGCTCCAGTCCGTGAGGTCGCTAAGAGTCGGACACGACTGAGCGACTTCACTTTCACTTTTCACTTTCATGCATTGGAGAAGGAAATGGCAACCCACTCCAGTGTTCTTGCCTGGAGAATCCCAGGGACAGGGGAGCCTAGTGAGCTTCTGTCTATGGGGTCGCACAGAGTCGGACACGACTGAAGCAACAGCAGCAGCAGCAGCAGCCCTATGTTTTCCCTGCCTGTTTTCATAATGCTTCCCCTCTGACTATGTTAAGGTTTAAATGTGTGCCAGTATCAGTTTCTGCAGTACAGGCAAAGCATCATCATTTCAAGTTCAAGGCATGAACTTTTATGTTGTGTGGGAGGACCTTACTCTTTCTTGTGAATAACGCACACAGCAAGGAAAACAATGGAAACGCTAGAAGTCATTAAGTAAGCATATCTGTTCTTTAGATGCTCTCCTTTCATAGCTTCTTCTAAATTAAGGTTGTTCCTTTAAAGACCCTGGGCATGGAATTGTTATGCACCTGTGTTTCAGCTTCTCTTTATACCACCTTTGGGGCGATAGCACTTCTTGCTGATGACTTGTTTGTAGCGCTTTTGAATTCTCTATAGAATCTATCATATGCCTTAGACACAGTAAGGGCCAAGTAGATACCTGCTGCCTGTTTAGAAGGAGAAGAAGCTGATAAATTAATACTCTTGGGATAAGATGGGGTGAGGCCTGAGCATGCTGGTGACAGGAGAGAACCATTTTTTCCTGAATTTGGCACTCACCTACAATTAGAGGATGAGATGGTTGGATGGCATCAGCATCTCAATGGACATGAGTTTGAGCAAACTCTGGGAGATAGTGAAGGTCAGGGGAGCCTGGCGTGCTGCAGCCCATGGGGTTACAAAGAGTCGGACACGACTGAGCAACTGAACAGCAACTATGATTATAGTGTAGATGAGTCACTGAGTCAATGACCAGACTAAGAGTTTGTGACTTGGCGCCAACATGTTAAGATATTTTTCAAAATGACTACCTTTTATTAGCTAAGATTGATGACTTGGAAGGGAAACTCTAATTGATTACATGTAACAACCAATTTCAAACAAGTGAAAGTACAGCAATAAATAGACAAATGTTGTTTATCTTCAGAAATGAAGATAAATGAGTTATAGGTGAATAAAGGTGAAGCTGTGATGTAATGGCTATGCCTAATTTATGAGGAGTGTTGTCATAAATCTGACAAGAAGTCTGAAAAATATCTCTTCAAATATATTTCCCCAACGTACCAAACTAGAACATAACATTTTAACTGTCGGATACACAAAATACTGTTTTTTCATAACAGCTATTGCACACTTTTTTTTTAAAGATCTAAAAGGAAAATATTGATGAAGGCCCCATAGCTTAAGAGGTCTAATACTTTATATTTTAAAATGCCCTAGTTTCCCTGGTGGTTCAGACAATAAAGCATCTGCCCGCAATGCAGGAGATCTGGGTTCAATCCCTGGTTGGGAAGATCTCCTGAAGAAGGAAATGGCAACCCACTCTAGTACTTTTGCCTAGAAAATTCCATGGAGGAGCCTGGTGGGCTACAGTCCATGGGGTTGCAAAGAGTCGGACACCACTGAGCAACTTGACTTTCACTTTTTCTAAGTTAAAAAGTCAGAGCATGGAGCTGTGAAATGAAGTTCCCCCTGCTCCTTCTTCTCTTATCCCATTCATTCTTTTTTTTCAATTTTATTTTGCTTAACTTTACAATATTGTATTGCTTTTGCCATACATCAAAATGAATTCACCACAAGTATACACGTGTTCCCCATCCTGAACCCTCCTCCCTCCTCCCTCCCCATGCCATCCCTCTGGGTCGTCCCAGTGCACCAGCCCTAGGCATCCGTTATCAGGCATCGTACCTGGACTGGCGACTCGTTTCAGATATGATATTATACATATTTCAATGCTATTCTCCCAAATCATCCCACCCTCTCCCTCTCCCAGAGTCCAAAAGACTGTTCTATACATCGGTGTCTCTTTTGCTGTCTTGTAAATAGGGTTATTGTTACCATCTTTCTAAATTCCATATATATGCGTTAGTATACTGTATTGGTGTTTTTCTTTCTGGCTTACTTCACTCTGTATAATAGGCTCCAGTTCCATCCACCTCATTGGAACTGATTCAAATGTATTCTTTTTAATGGCTGAGTAATACTCCATTGTGTATATGTACCACAGCTTTCTTATCCATTCATCTGTGGATGGACATCTAGGTTGCTTCTAGGTCCTGGTTATTATAAACAGTGCTGCTATGAACATTGGGGTACACGTGTCTCTTTCAATTCTGGTTTTCTCAGTGTGTATGCCCAGCAGTGGGATTGCTGGATCATAAGGTAGTTCTATTCCCAGCTTTTTGCGGAATCTCCATACTGTTCTCCATAGTGGCTGTACTAGTTTGCATTCCCTTTTCTCCACACCCTCTCCAGCATTTATTGCTTGTGGACTTTTGGATCGCAGCCATTCTGACTGGTGTGAAATGGTACCTCATAGTGGTTTTGATTTGCATTTCTCTGATAATGAGTGATGTTGAGCATCTTTTCATGTGTTTGTTAGCCATCTGTATGTCTTCTTTGGAGAAATGTCTATTTAGTTCTTTGGCCCATTTTTTGATTGGGTCATTTATTTTTCTGGAATTGAGCTGTAGGAGTTGCTTGTGTATTTTTGAGATTAGTTGTTTGTCTGTTGCTTCATTTGCTATTATTTTCTCCGATTCTGAAGGCTGTCTTTTCACCTTGCTTATAGTTTCCTCTCATTCATTCTTTAACCATTCATTCATTCTTTTATTCATTCATCCCATTAGCTGACTGTTTATGATGTAAGCATTGTTTGAGCTGAACAGAGCTGGGAATTTGAAAGCAGTGGTGGGGGGCACTGTCAGGAAATGGATTTCTAACGGCACATTGCTTCCCACTATACTTTAAACTGAGGATAACTTTGGTCAAGAAAAAAGAGGAGGACATACCCAGTTATCATAGAACTCACCAGCTGACAGGGGTAAGAACTGTTGATGAAAGAGAGGATGGGGGATGTTTGGCCAATAGGCTCCATGTCTGGGGACATTCGTGGATCCTCCTTCATAAACAGATGGACCGTGTGCTCCTAGGTGCACTTATAAAGTATTGGTAAATTACTCACTATCAGAGAAATGCAAATCAAAACCACAATGAGGTACCATTTCACGCCAGTCAGAATGGCTGCAATCCAAAAGTCTACAAGCAATAAATGCTGGAGAGGATGTGGAGAAAAGGGAACCAAACCCTCTTACCTGTTGGTGGGGATGCAAACTAGTACAGCCACTATGGAGAACAGTGTGGAGATTCCTTAAAAAACTGGAAATAGAACTGCCATACAACTCAGCAATCCCACTGCTGGGCACACACACCGAGGAAACCAGAATTGAAAGAGACATGTGTACCCCAATGTTCATCGCAGCACTGTTTATAATAGCCAGGACATGGAAGCAACCTAGATGTCCATCCGCAGATGAATGGATAAGAAAGCTGTGGTACATACACACAATGGAGTATTACTCAGCCATTAAAAAGAATACATTTGAATCAGTTCCAATGAGGTGGATGAAACTGGAGCCTATTATACAGAGAGAAGTAAGCCAGAAAGAAAAACACCAATACAGTATACTAACGCATATATATGGAATTTAGAAAGATGGTAACTATAACACTGTATGCGAGACAGCAAAAGAGACACAGATGTATAGAACAGTCTTTTGGACTCTGTGGGAGAGGGAGCGGGGGATGATTTGGGAGAATGGCATTGAAACATGTATAATATCATATCTGAAACGAATCGCCAGCCCAGGTTCGATGCAGGATACAGGAAGCTTGGGGCTGGTGCGCTGGGATGACCCAGAGGGATGGTACGGGGAGGGAGGTGGGAGGTGGGTTCAGGATGGGGAACATATGTACACTCATGGCGTATGCATGTTGATGTATGGCAAAACCAATACAATAGTGTAAAGTAAAAAAAAAATAAAGTATTGGTAAATTAATAAATAACAAATTTGTCTGACCCTGTGACTCTGACTAAAGGATAAGAAACGGCACTGTCAGTGTTTCTGGCCGCCCTCATCTGGACAGTCATGGGTCAGTCCACTGCCTCGGACGGTCTCTGGGGCTTTGTGACTATTCTTTGCCAGCAAAGGAACAGGAGTTCAGATGGGTCCTTTGGAGATCCTATGCAATTGGCTGGCGGGACCCCCTCTTCATCACTTACACCATTGCACACAGTCCACACGGCTTTTTATGACTATTTTTCACCCTCAATTAAACTCAAAACTGGCATATTCCATCTATTTTAAATTTTGCTTTATGTTAGTTTTTATATGAAGGATTTTCTGCCCAGAGGAACAAAGCAGCATCTAATTAGGTAATAGGAGCAAAAGGCAGAGAGTTGTGATGACTGGGGGTGAAGCAGGGGGTTGCCAGGAAGGCCGTTTCTTTGTCCTAGCACAAAATACCCCACATCCCAACAGAGTGACCTCAAAGGCCAAGACAGAACCTTCTTTTTTTTTTTTTTTTTTCATTATTCATCATGTTATTAATACCAACAGTCATTGTTATGGATGCTCTTCTTCCGGTTTTATTATTAGTCTCATGACAATCTCTGAATCTCCCTTGACTGCCTTTTGTTCTAGTCAAAATAAATACTATAGAACAGCTTTTTCTAATTGGCCCCACTGGCTATCAGTCCTCAGGGGGCCAGATTTGGATCTCATATTTTCAAGATGAGTGGAGCCTCCCCAAAAAGATACACATTTGTCAGCTCTCAGAGGAACCATACTTGGGAGATGTAGCCCTTGAACTCAAATGCTTTCTTTCTGTCTCTATCTTCAGCACATTCAGAAAACATTTCATCAAGGCAACATGTTCCCAGGATATTTTTGAAAATAATCCCCTTCTTACACCCTACATCTTGCACTTTGCATATGGCCCTTCGTGCAAAGACAATTTTGAGGTATTCCTGTGATTCTATCTGCCAAGAGGACCCTCTAAGTGACATTTAAAGACTGGGGATCAATCACATATGCAGACACTGGAATCCTAGATGAGAAAAATCACAGTACCATGATTTTATACTTTTCTCAGTGATGTCTCCAGGTACTTAATGGGGCACATAGACATTCTCGAGGCAAAATGAAATTTCAGTTCAGTCAAGTGTTTTTAAAGCTACACAGCACTTTTAGGCTGGGAGAGGTGATGTTTTGTTGAGAGCGTCTAACGAGATAGTTATTTTCTGGTATAAAGTGGCTTCTACTATGAAACCAAGTCAGTGATGGTATACTGCAGCAGATATACTAACATCTGAAACTGTTTAGTGCATCAGATACATTCAGTTGTGCATTCTATGTAGCAGGGCATGCCCTCACATTTCCCATGGAGCTAGGGGTCCCAAATGGGAATTTAATACAGAGTAACCCAAGGGATGGGGAAGAGAAGAGCTCTCCTCTATCAGTGTTATTTTAAGCTTCCAGTATAAATCCCTGATGAATCAGACCAAACACAGTAACAGGTGAATGTAAGATGATATGCTTCCAATAAAAGCCTGCTTTCCATGGGGATCTGAGTGTTCGTCTGTGAGCACAGCATGTAGGTTTCTTCCACCTTTCTTCTACCTGCACTCCCAACATCAAAGGAACTTGTTGACTCAACAGTAGATAATGATGAGGCTCCCTGAACAGTGAACAGCTGCCCGACTTGGTCTGATTCAAAGCCATCGGAACTATTAGAGCAGCTGGAAATATTAAAACAAATGCAGAGGTCTTGCTATTTAGTTATGTGAAAACAAGCAACCTATTTCAGGGCTCTTTTTGCCCTAGGCTGTGATATTTCAGCAGAAGAAAGGCACAACTCAGAAACCACAGAGTATTCTCTTTATCTATAGCATTGACTCCCTTCAAATTCTTCTCTAAATTCAAAATGAAAGTGAGAGTTGTTCAGTCATGTCCGACTCTTTGTGACCCCAAGGACTATAGCCCACCAGGCTTCTCTGTCCCTAGAATTTTCCAGGCAAGAATACTGGAGTGGGGTGCCATGCCTTCCTCCAGGGGATCGTCCCCATCCAGAGATCAAACCAAGGCCTCCTGTATTGCAGGAAGACTGTTTACTGTCTGAGCCACTATTCAAAATATTTAGGAGTAAAAGTGCCCTGAGAGGTCATTTAATCTGGCTTTCTCTTTTCCACACTTCTAGAAGAAAAAGAAATTCTCCTTTCACCCTCATTACTCATTGCAATCTTATTGATAAAGTCTTTCTTTCAAAGATTTTTGGAGTTTTTTACTTTGAGGGGAGTAAACCAAATGCAATAATAATGGCATAGGGATCCTTTTGCTTGAGGAAATATTCAACTGAATGGAGAAACAGCAAATTTGGTGGATAAGCTTTGGTACAGAAAACTGTCAACAGAAAAACTGATACATATTATCAGAAATGTTGATTTGCTAGGTGAGTTGGGCAAATGACCCTTTAGCACTGTAGTTTCTCTTCCTTTAAAACTATCTTCACCTTTCATGGACATACGATCTCTAGCTAATGGGACACATCCCAAAACATGCACTTAATTTTATTTTCTTTACTTCTGTCTTTAAAGTTCTTGAGAAAGCATTTGACCAGCTGGTTTGGTACATAATGTGAACTGAATAATACACATGCATGTTTAAAAAAAGTTATCCTCTTCCTCCAGAGGTCGTAGTCATGGAAACCTTCTAATACTTTTAAGTAAAATATAGCCATTCTTTCAAAGGAAACGTTAACATCATTTACAAAGATACTGCTCTATGAAATGATGTAGGTTGGCATCGAGAGAGTCTCCTTTGCTGCGGTAGTTATCTTTCTCTTTTATAGTTGATACAGAAGTCTTGATTTTGTGGTGGCCGCTATTCAATTCATTTGCTAATTACTGCACACTTAACTTTCTCACCTATCCCTTTAAAAGTCTGAAATTTTATTTTTATCAACATTTTTAAAAACTCAATCAATATCATTTATTACAATCATTGAATGCTGTTGACAACCCTACAGGCTGGTTAAGAAATTACGTGTCTTACTAATCCATCTGGATTTGTTGTTGATTCTGCTATTTAGTCACAAGACAATAACGTCTGTCCTTAGACACAGGGGATAGATATAAATAAGTTAATGCCTGTCCAGTTCTCAGAGTAGCAGAATAGTTACCAACTGAACATTCACTCTTTGGGCCCATCCTTGGGACTCACAGATAGGTCCTCATCTTCACAAGATCTTTCAGAGTTAGGCATTCCTTTTCAAAGTTTTTTTTTTTTTTTTTTAAGAGTTAGGTATTCTTTTCTCTAGCTTGATGATGAGGCTCTTGAGGCTCAGAAAGGTGAAGTAACTTGCTTAAGGTCACACAGCTAGCCAGTGGTAGAGCCAGAACTCCCCACAAACATCTGACTCTAAAGTTTCCTGTGCAGCATACTTCTCCTAGGAGATTGCAATTGAACACACCAGTCATTTAAAGTTCATGAACATAAACTAGTCTTAATGACTAGGGAGTCCACATATGACACTGCAGTGCTGCCTGACAATATTTTAAATTATCCATTACCTGAAAATGATATCCCTTAGCTATCTGAAAGAGTTGCAACATGGCACAACTCCAGGGGGCACTGAAAGTGAAAATCGCTCAGTTGTGTCTGACTCTTGGTGGCCCCAGGGAACTATATAGTGCATGGAATTCTCCAGGCCAGAATACTGGAGTGGGTAGCTGTTCTCTCCTCCAGGGGATCTTCCCAACCCAGGGATAGAACCCAGGTCTCTTGCATTGAAGGTGGATTCTTTACCAACTGAGCTATCAGGGAAGCCCAAGAATATTGGAGTGGGTAGACTATCCCTTGTCCAGCGGATCTTCCTGACCCAGGAATCGAACCAGGGTCTCCTGCATTGCAGGTGGATTTTTTTACCAACTGAGCTGTGAGGGGGGCATAATACCCATCATCTTCTATAAGAATAACCCCTTCTGGAGTCGTGCACTTTGGACCCTGAACTGCCATCCAGGGCAGCCCTGATGATAAACTCTTCCTGACTCAGTCAGTAGTTAAAAAACAATTCCGTGGGTAGTGAAAAAGAAAAAAAAAAAGTAAATAAAACCACAAACACAATTTGTCATTTGTAATTCTCAAGCCAGGTGGCACTAGCGGTAAAGAATCTGCCTGCCCATGCAGGAGACATAAGAGATGCAGGTTCAATCCCCGAGTTGGGAAAGATCCCCTGGAGGAGGGCATGGCAAGCCACTCCAGTATTCTTGCCTGGAGAATCCCATGGACAGAGGAGTCGGTTGGGCTACAGTTCCCGGGGCCGCACGGAATTGGATACGACTGAAGTGACTCAGCACACAAGGCAGAAACCCAAGCAATATACTGTAAAGTATTTAACGTGTTTCTGTTGAGTGAATGTACGTCTGGGCCCAAAAGAGGAATAAGAGATTTCTCACTGAGTGTCAATGCATGTGTGGGTGTGTGCTCAGTCACACAATCGTGTCCAACTCTTAATGTCCCCATGGACTGTAGCCAGCCAGGCTCCTCTGTCCATGGGATTCTCCAGGCAAGATTACTGGAGTGGGTTGCATTTCCTCTCCCAGGGGATCTTCTCAACCAGGGATAGAACTCAGGTCTTCTGGGTCTCCTGCACTGGTAGGCAGATTCTTTACCTCTGTGCCACCTGGGAATGGGAAGCCTATGCCAGTGGATGCTGCTGCTGCTGCTGCTAAGTCGCTTCAGTCGTGTCCGACTCTGTGCGACCCCATAGACGGAAGCTCACCAGTGGATACATAAGCCAAATTTCTTGGAGTAAGAGCCGAGAGATATAGGGTAAGTGTCAGGAAACAAGCTGGACATACAGAACAGGAGATCGCAGGTGACAGTCATGAGAGCAAGAGAGAGAGGGGGAAGGCTCCCCAGCTCTGCTTCAGACCCTCAGCCACACACTGAGACCTCAGAGCATCAGTGAGCTAATGGGGTTAATGAAAGGAACTTTAAAACCCACTCCATCTCACTCCAGCTGTGTTCCCAGCCACATTTCAAGTCCCTCTACTCTGCCTTCCGACACCCTCCTGGCCTCCTCGGCTCACACCAGCTGCTTTCAGCCAATGGTCCTGCCCTTAGCCTCGGGCCCACCTAACCCT
Source organism: Tragelaphus eurycerus (assembly GCA_935064755.1). Lineage (NCBI taxonomy): Eukaryota > Metazoa > Chordata > Mammalia > Artiodactyla > Bovidae > Tragelaphus > Tragelaphus eurycerus. The sequence goes on from CAKXYN010000059.1 coordinate 6,225,788, forward strand.
CTCCCCAGCATCTGCAGTGGATCGATTCCACCTCCGCCTGGTGAAATCCACTCGTGCCTCAGATTCCCACCAGGCAGAGCTTCTCCTCCGAGGAGTGTTCTCCATTAAGAATTCATTCTCTTCTGTTCTCACTGCATTTGAAACCTCTATCTCACCACCCTCCACTTTTGGCCTTAATTATTGAACCACATGTCAGCTGCCATGATTACATGTTTTGGCCTCTGGAAGACATAGTTGTGTCTTTAGCATGGTTCTAGCCTCCATGAGATTGAACAGAGGTCACTCGTGGTAGCTATATTACAAATATTTGGCACTAATTCCATCTTAAATGACTGTCATGTGCCAGGCTTCAGGCAGAGTCTTTTTCTTTGAAACAGGCTTGGTTGGCCTTCTTTGACAGTAAGGATGCTGCACTTAAGAAGGGCAACTTACTGAAATCAAAAGGTTAGTGTCAGAACCAGAATCCTATACAGGCCCATCAGAAGTCCATGACCCTTCTATTCTTCTATTCTGTTCTTTTGATAGGGAAACAAAAGCCAGTTAGATGAAGTAGAGAGCAGCTAATATTAGCCCATTTAAATATATATATATACATATATACACACACACACACATATATAGACATATATGTATATATATATACACATACATATATTACATGGAAACCTGTATTAAATTTCAGACTGATCTCTGGTGTTTGGAACAATGAACCTGGATTATTATAAACATGTTTCACCTATTAAATGTGCTCTGCTTTAGAAGGCAGAAACTTATACAACACATCACTGATTTTTTTTAGTTCATTAATTTGCACACTTGACTGTACAGAAACCAAACAGCAAGGTCAATTGACCAATTATCCAAAAATTGTATAATTCAATGATTCCCAAATTTTCTCAATTCACTCTAAGGTGTCTCAGTAGTTTCTTTTCACTATGCTGCTGCTGGTGCTAAGTCGCTTCAGTCGTGTCTGACTCTGCAACCCCAGAGATGGCAGTCCACCAGGCTCCCCCGTCCCTGGGATTCTCCAGGCAAGAACACTGGAGTGGGTTGCCATTTCCTTCTCCAATGCATGAAAGTGAAAAGTGAAAGGGAAGTCGCTCAGTCGTGTTTGACTCTTAGCGACCGCATGGACAGCAGCCTACCAGGCTCCTCTGTCCATGGGATTTTCCAGGCAAGAGTACTGGAGTGGGGCACCACTGCCTTCTCTGTCTTTTCACTATACCCTAAGCCAAAAGGATACCTTATAGTTTCATTTACTAAGTCATTAAGTGAAAACAATTTAGTAAGCATCGATGTCCTAACAATTTAGTAGCCAACTGAAAAAAATATTAGAATCATATTTTAATTTTATTCTTTAGACAGGCACAGTGACTAATGGGTTAGGTGTTCTTATTAAGCAGTGTACAACTGCTTATGCTTTAGAATCATATTTTACTGATATGTCTCCCTTATTTCCTATTTCTCACTGATTTTTCTTGTGATATTTGCTTTTAGTCAAAGCATCTGCTAACAAACCAGGTTTTCAAAGATAGGACATTACAGAAAGGAAGACAGCATGATCTAATACAGAAGCTATTGACGGCCCCAAGCTAGTAGCTTATGGTGTTCAAAAGATTTTTATGTTTCATTGAAAATTTTTAAATTGCACACAGCATCACCAGGAACATGCAGTGGCACCCTGGGGTGCCTCAGTACGTAGTTTGGGAAACAAGTACAATCAGTATACTTCATGTAAGATATTTTACATAAATAATTTTATAATATTTTCTATTGCCAGTTAAGGTTTACATTTAATCTACTTATAAAATGGGCTTAATACAGAAAGGTATATAAACCATGATTATACAGCTGTAATGGCACCCCACTCCAGTACTCTTGCCTGGAAAATCCCATGGACGGAGGAGCCTGGTAGGCTGCAGTCCATGGGGTCGCTAAGAGTCGAACATGACTGAGCAACTTCACTTTCACTTTTCATTTTCACGCACTGGAGAAGAAAATGGCAATCCACTCCAGTGTTCTTGCCTGGAGAATCCCAGAGACAGGGGAGGCTGGTGGGCTGCTGTCTATGGGGTCGCACAGAGTCAGACACGACTGAAGCAACTTAGCAGCAGCAGCATATAGCTGTAAAGTGAACAGACCCATGTAATTTCCACCCAAATCAAGAAAAGAACATTAACAACAGCCCATTTCAGCCCCTCAGGCTGCATTTCAGTCGCTGCCCCTAAAGGTAATTACTATCTGCTCCTCTAAAACCATATATGAGATCTGCCTGTTTATGAACATATAGTGTCCGTCTTAAGCGGAGCCATTTTGGAGTTTCAGTGAATTGCATTTATGGCTGCTTCTCCATCATCTTTCCCAGCTCCTCCACACTGTGAAGTCGCTCTGAAGACTGAGCCCAAGTTGGTCTAAAGGCTCAGAAATTAACTTCTTACCAGAATTAAAAGCAACCAAGTGACCTAATGTGAACCAATAAGAAAAAAAATCCCCGGATTTAATTTCCTCCTTCCTTTCTTCCCTTTTTTTAAATCTCCTTTCCTTTTTTTTTTTTAATGTGACACTTTCTCTGTTTCAACTGGACAAGGAAGTAGGTGATCCCAGGAATGTTGACATCAATCCCGCAAGTGTAAACTGAACTAGCCTTGGGACAGAACCAACATCACAGGAGGCAGAATGAAGAAAAGATACAAACAAAAATCACAAAACAATATATGTCCCACAGTATCACCATAGGGTCACCGAGTCACAGCAGCACTTTGTGTAAACTAATAAATTCCAATTTTATATAAGCCAATTTGAGCTTTCTTCAACTTATATACTTATCAAATCATAAGATTGGCTAAATATCATCTGGCTGGAAACTTCAGTCATGTAAAACAACCCTGTTCCCAATGTGGAAAAACTAGAATCTCATTTTCCTGACAGAAAAGAAAATGCTAGCTAACTAAAATCTCCATTTGAAAGACCAATCAGCTAAGGCAGTTTTTGCTATAATTATATTTCTGGGGCTCCATCACTAACCCTCCACTGATTCCTCCTGCAAAAGAGGGAGACTCAAACACGTTAACCAAAATGGGGGTGCTTTCTCATGGGCTTACATTAGTCTGTTGGGTGAAATTTTGCAATAGACAAATCTCCTCTTTTAATAGACGTGTATTTTCAAAGCAAAACCCCCTCACTGTCCTTATCTTGCTAATGAAGTTCCCGCTTACAGACAATCTTGCATTACCTGTAAGCTGTATAGAACAAGGATATTTGATGTGGCATTTTCTTGACATTTCTATCCTACTATAATCACACTCTTTAATTGTCTCTGCCTCATCTGCATAGTAGAACTGAAGTCCCAACTAGTTTCTGATTTTAATCAGAATTCATGGAGCCAGAAGTATCACTAAACGTCATTCAGAAAACATTGCTATCAAAGACATTTTCCAAATGTTTTAAAAGGCAAAAGCAAACTATATTTTTCTTTGAAAAAAAATGAGGTCATTTGCATATGTAGCAAAAATACAAAGAGATGTTTTTAAGTTAAATTAAAAAAAAAGGAAGCCCAAATGGACTTTTTAAGCCTTAATATAGGAGAAGTACAAAACCTGACTAGGATGTACCTCTTAAATTATTAGGCTGATAACATCGTCTCAACTCATTAGGCATTTACAAAAAGCAATGATGATTCTAGTAAAATGTCAGATCTACTTTCAGAGGATCTCTGTTGAATAAATTACCTCTGTCAGGTCGCTAAGGGCTCCTGCGGTTCCAGAAGCGAGCCAGTACCCCTAATGGATGAGTCCTCCCTTGAAGGTGATAATTCACTCCCCCTCACTCCCCAAAGGCCAGCTCCAGCTACACATCATATCACCCCTGCCACAAAGTCATGTAGAGACTTTCCTGGAGGGACGGCCAGTGTGTGTTGAAATCTATACAGAAGCAGCAGAGCAGAGAGTAAAGAGGACCAGGAGGCAAGGTAGCAACCATGGACCAACTCCCTTTAGGGAAACTTGTCACCATAAACCCTACTGTTTGAGCAGAGAATAAAGAGAAGGCATGGCCAGGAATTAGGAGTATGGTCACGACCACAACCTCCTTGATCAGGCCTCCCAGTGCAAATCCTGTGGGAACAATGACTAGCTGTATGGCCCTCAGTGAGAGGGGTAACTGCTCTGTGGTTCAGCTTCCTTGAGTATAAAAATGGGAAAAAAAAAAAACAAGACCTATTTCTTGAGGTAATTATAAGAATTAAAAGAATATGCGTAAAGTGCTTATAGCACTTAATTAAGCACCACACGGATTTGGTAGAGAAATTAATTAGAAAGTAGGACTAACATTTACAGAGACTGTTTACTGCAATTTTACTCTTTCCTTGATTCCACAAAGGGGAAGGAGTGAAACTGTATTGAATTTATTTAGTAAGACAGATCTTATAGCTCATCTATCTTCCTGCTGCTACTGCTAAGTCGCTTCAGTCGTGTCCAACTCTGTGTGACCCCATAGACGGCAGCCCAGCAGGCTCCCCTGTCCCTGGGATTCTCCAGGCAAGAACACTGGAGTGGGTTGTCATGTCCTTCTCCAATGCATGAAAGTGAAAAGTGAAAGTGAAGTTGCTCAGCTGTGTTCGACTCTTCGCGACCCCATGGACTGCAGCCCAGCAGGCTCCTCCATCCATGGGATTCTTCAGGCAAGAGTACTGGAGTGGGGTGCCATTGCCTTCTCTGATCTATCTCCCTGGATTCCCTTAAAAAAAAAATTCAAAATAGGCATTGTTAGCTCTAACTTACAGAAGAGAAAAATTAGCACAGAGAGTTTAAGTAATTATCCCCAGTGCTCTGTGATTTGCATCCACTTCTCTGTGGATCCAAAATCGAAAGTGTTTTTCCCATCTCACAACCTTGTAAGCTGAAGGTTAGAGTATGACAGGAATGCTTGAAATTGACATAGATAGAGGAAAAACAAAAGGAATCATATAAAGACAAATATGAAATAGGTTGAAGGCTAAGGGGAGGGTCTCTCATTTGTATTGTCACAATTAAAGTTAGTGCATCCCGTGGAATAAAAAAGAATACAGCTTTACACAAAACTGGTTTACAGTTTACACAAAACTTGCATGTGAGCTCAGTCACTTCAGTCGTGTCCGATTCTGTGTAACCCATGGACTGTACCTTGCCAGGCTCCTCCGTCCATGGGATTCTCCAGTCAAGAATACTGGAGTGGGTTGTCATGCCCTCTTCCAGGAGATCCTCCCAATCTGGGACCTGAACCCATGTCTCCCATGTCTGTTTGCATCGCAGGCGAGTTGTTTAGCACTAGTGCCGCCTGGGGAGCCCTAATGATGAACACGAGATACCAAAAAAGAAAAGGAAAGAACAACAATATGGAAACCCACTTGGATGACAATGCAGAGCCATTTCCTGCAAGCAGAGGGCAAAGTGGAACTAGAATAAGCATTGGAAGAAGCATAGAGACTTCCATATTCCCATCTCAGCTCTCAGTCAACATTTAATTGCTGGCTACAGAGAAAGCATCTGCCCATCTTCAGTCCTAAGTCAAGCAATAGACTTCTTGTGAGATAGAAGCGCCAAGACTCACAGTGTTATTGCTACTATTTATGAAGAATGAGAGGATTAATTATCTGCAAGTAACGCCAGCTCATTACTTCTGGCATTCTCCAGGGAAAAAAACAACCTGTTGTTCCTAAACAGATAAATGTGCAATGAAGTCTGGTTTAATTAACTGAAATTGCAAAAAGGCAAGGTAATTGTTTCTAATAATTCAAGTTACCTAAGGAAAACATATACATAAAGACTATTATATTTATTTTGACTTCTGTGGATTTAAGGGTTAGTTTTATATTACTCATTAGAACAAAAATGACAAAAAAAAAAAAAAAAAAAAAAACCAGAGCTCAAATATATGCAAAGGTTTTCTATTATAGGAGTCCTGTTGAAAATCCCTGCTTATGTGAGAATGTAAAAGAGTCTATTAAAAGTGGAGAAAAATGATAAAATTTAAACTGGAACATCAAAATGATTTTAATAAAATTGCTATTGGAAAGCAGTGGGTAAGGGAATAATTTCCACATGTGGGTTCATACTTGATTTGTCTAGAAATTTCAGAGCTTTGGAAGAAGTGACTATTTTCTCAAAAACATCCCTATGGATTCCAAAATATTCAAATACATTTGTTGCAATGGATCAAGTCATTGTATGCAGAAAACTCCCCTCCTTTGTCAGCGCCAGCCTGCCAGCTGTGGGGTAAAACGCATCAACACAGAAACCTTAATGTCACATCTGAGTTTCATGACTCAGGGCAAGATTAAGAAGAAATGAGGCAGACAAAAATGGTTTGGGAACAAACCTATTCAGGACAAGTGACAGAGATGGATAATTCAGTTGGGGTCTAATCAATGCTCTAGTAAAGTGAGGATTGTAGGTTTTAGAAAATCAGAGGATGAAAACCATAGGAGAGAACACTGCTTTACAATGGGAAAGATAAACTCAAAGTTATACTAGGTTGGCAAGAGGGGATATGATCCACTGATTCTTAAGGTTATTTCAAGGTAGGGTGTTTAGGGGTCCTTAAAAGAATGACAAAGTCCTCTGACTCTTGGCCAAGTATGCCAGGAAGAACAGAGAAATTGGCCTTTCCATTAGCAACAGTAGTAAGAGCGGGGCTGGTGAGAGGCATCAGGCCAAGTTAGTAATGCCAACCTTTGGGGGAATCCACCTTGAGTTCCGAAGACTTAGCTACCATAGTTAGTTCTACATGTTACTTGGGGAATCTCGGGAAAGAAAAGATGGTTGGGAAGGAGACAGAATGGCCTCAGGTATAGACAAGATTTCTTAGTGTCCAGTGTGTGTGTGTGTGTGTGTGTGTGTGTGTGTGAGTGAAGTTGTATCCAACTCTTTTGTGGCCCCATGGACTATAACCCACCAGGCTCCTCTGTCCAGAAGATTTTCCTGGCAAGAATACTGGAATGGGTTGCCATTTCCTTGTCCAGGGGATCTTCCCAACCCAGGGATCGAACCTGTGTCTTCTGTATTGGCAGGCAGATTCTTACCTCTGAGCCACCTAGGAAGCCCAAGGGATGGGTACTAAACACCATATTTCTCTAATTTTACCAATTAGTAGGGTGGCCATAAAGTTTGACATTCAGAGAGAACCCTTGTGAGAAGTGTTGCTGGCAATAATTGTGGTTAAAAAAAAAAAAAAAAAACAGAAACAAACTAATCTAACAATTCTAATTCCAATTCTTATTTGATATAATTTTGCTCTATCACAGTTACAAAACACATCAAATATATATTTCTAATTAATACACAGATTCCAAATTGTATCTCCATTTTGCACAACAGGTTTTAATCTAAAAGGATTTGTTTTCAAAATTAAATTCATCCTCAAAATATTAAGGAAGGTTTGGCACTATGAAATCTTCAAAATTGTGCTACAGTGTAAGATAGCATTACAAAAGAAAATTTCCAAGGTTTTGAATACTGCAATATGCTAAAATAAGAATGCATACATCTTGCTATCCTGCAAAGTGATGAATCAAAAGGCAGCCTCTTTTATATGGATGTCTAACTTGTAGAATGTTCCCTAAAAAATAGATCACAACAATTCATACATTATCTAAAAGTGCAAATTTGCATTTTAAACATATTTGGGAGCTAGACATGCTACATCTCAGAGAAACCTAAGGAATGTGTTAGAGAGACAAAAAGCCCTATTACTCATGTTACTAGAGATACACTATGAATATAGATGAATATAGCTGGCCAGCTCTATCCCAGAGAACAGAAAGAAAAAACTGGAAAAATTAAACCTTTCTTATTGCCTGATTTAACTATCTTATTTTGGGTAAATCTGCAGAAGGCTCTTAAACTGCTTTACCAAAGTCAGTCTTCTAGCAAGCAGATGGAACAAACTAGAAAGAATGTTTTCCTGTCCAAACTCATATTACCTAAGAAACGTGATATACCTAACTTGCTGAGATGCAATAATGTTATGTAGACCCTTCTGTGTGAAATTTCTAACCTAAAATTTATGGATAGAAGCAATCTAGATGCAAACATGAGAGCATATTAACTGAGTCCTGCCAACATTTGATTTGAGTAGTTGTTGTGTAGTGGCTCTTCGGAGTTGTAAACAAACGACCAGATAAAGAATCTTTGAGAACTAACTTGTTAGAATGTAGATAAACTTTTGTGCAGCTACATTCTACCCAGAATCATTAGTATTCCCATATCCCTCTGGACCAGCACCATCATTTAGTATTCCTGTTAAAGGAATTAACCTATGCACCAGGGTTAATTCAATATGCATATACCAGAATTATAAAAAATTCTACTCAATAATGAACTATCGTTGCAACATCATTTTAGAACTAAAATATTTCCAATAATGTGTCATTGTAATGCATGCCTCTGGCCAGTTCTCAAACACTAACTGAAAACTACATTTAAATACTTAGAAGTATGGAGAACGGTGGGCTTCCCTCATAGCTCAGCTGGCAAAGAATCTGCCTGCATTGTAGGAGAACCTGGTTTGATTCCTGGAACGGGAAGATCTCCTGGAGAAGGAATAGGCTACCCACTCCAGTGTTCTTGGACTTTCCTTGTGGCTCAGCTGGTAAAGAATCCACCTGCAATGCAGGAGACCTAGGTTCGATCCCTTGGTTGGGAAGATCCCCTGGAGAAGGGAAAGGCTACCCACTCCAGTATTCTGGCCTGGAGAATTCCATGGACTGTATAAATCCATGGAGTTGCAAAGAATTGGACATGACTGAGCGACTTTCACTTCACTATGGAGAACGGTATGGAGGTTTCTTAAAAAACTTAAAATAGGACTACCATATGATCCAGCAATTCTACTCCTGGGTATGTATCTGGAGAAAAATGTAATTCAAAAGGATATATGCACTCCAATGTTCACTGCAGCACTGTTTACAATAGCCAAGACATGGAAGTAACCCAAGTATCCATCAACAGAGGAATGGATAAAGAAGTTGCAGTACATATATACAGTGGACTGCTACTCAGCCATGAAAAAGAACGAAATAATGCCATTTGCAACAACATGGATAGACCTAGAGATAGTAATATTGAGTGAAGTAAGTTAGACCAATGAAGACAAATACCATATGATTATCACTCATATGTGGAATCTAATTTTTAAAAAAGATACAAATGAATCATTTACAAAACAGAAGCAGATTTAGAGATAATGAAAACAAACTTGGTTATCAAAGGGGAAACATGGGGTTGAGAAGAGGAGGGATAAATCAGGAGTATTTTGGATGAATACTATATATAGGCTAAATAAGCAACAAGGACGTATAACATAGAAAACTCTACCCAATATTCTGTGGTAAGCTATATGAGAAAAGAACCTAAAAAGAGTGAATACATGTATATGTATAACTGAATCACTTTTACTAATAAAATTAAAGTATTAAAAGACAAAAAATTATTTTAAATTAAATATGATTCTTATTAGGAATGATGAGATAATATAATCAGTAGTGAATCCACCAACCCCCCAAAAAAGGATAAGAAGACATTTTTGAGTCTTTGATTGTCAGCCCTGGACCCATCCCATAAAAGAGAAATAGCAGGCCTGATTAACTGTACTTTTCTGTGGTCAGTCTACAGTTTTCCTGCCAGTATATTCCTCATTTGCTGGAATACATTATCTTGAGGACCCAAGGGGCTGACCCTCATGTTGTCTGCAGGTGTCCCTGAGGCAAAATTGACAGGAGAAATATTTCAAAAGATTCAAACCCAGATACCTGTTAAAGTCATTTCTGGGCAGACATCAATTTCCCGAAAAATAAGACCAAGACTTGTGCTTGGATAAAAATTGAGCCTTGCCTTTATGCACCTGTTCCACAGGGGTGTGCAAAGGCTCACCAGCTGGGTTCTCCATGAGACAAGAGCTTGATGCCAGGTGGCCATGGAGGAGATGGCCTTTCCTGATGATCTGGGTTCACTGCTTGGTCACAGTGGGTCGTCTACACTCTGGAGTCAAAGACACCTGAATTCACTTATTATTGCCACTTCTTCTTCCCATGAACTCAGATAAATCACGCAGCTTCTCTTTCAGCCTGCCTATTCATCCATATAATAGAGATAATACATCCTCATGGGAATATACCCTCATCACGGGAATTCAACAGGATGATGCTTGTAAAGGAACAGGCCCTCCAGACGACGGCTGCCCTGTATACTGATAACATAGAAGGCCTGGGAAATACATCCCAAGCTTGACCTTGTGATGCTTTTCAGCTTCGTGTCTTTCACATAAGTATTTCACACAGAAAAGGTGCAAAAGAAAATTGCATCTATAAGCCATTTTGCAGCCATAACTTTTCTAGGAACCAAGCTGAATTCAATCTATCATCTGTTGTCACCATTAACATTGAAAAATATAGATAAAGCAAGTTAAAAAAACTTTTTTCCATCTGTCTAGTTTACGATTTCTACTGTCTTCGGTAACAAGGAGAAATCTCACAGGATTACTATTCTTTGAAAGTCACTGGGGCAAAAATGAATAAAATGGATTTTACTAAAACTCATTTCCAACTGCAATTTTTAAGAGTAGTTGAAAAGGGTTTATTTAATTCTACATTATTTCAGTATTATTTAACTAAATCTAACCTATCTTATAAGTCTACCACAATCACCAATTTCTATAAAATGTAGCACTTCATTAGAGGGGGCCTATGCAGGCCATCAAGATCTGTATTGCCCAAAAATACATACAGAAATTTTAAACAAATTATGACAACTAAATTGCATAGAAGACATGTTCATAAAAATTTAAGAAAGGTTGTATTGTATGGAAAAACATGTCCAATTTGTGAAAATATTACATCTATGAGGACAGCATCATAAAATCTAGATAATCTATAATAAGAAAAGCACAAAAATATTTTTTAAATATAAATTTTTATAGGCCTCAGTTGACCTATGGATTAAAATCTGATTTTACTGATTGGGAAAGACAAATAATTAAAATGCAAATAAAATTTAAAAAAACAGCATAAATAAGTCATTCTACTTGTCATGAGCATATCAGAATTGAAGAATTGATCACAAATTCAAGGTTTGCAGCACAACAAAATCATTTCAGATATTTGCTTTAGAAAAGAGTTTTTCTAGTTTCTGTATAAGCAGATCATCAGGTTACTTCTATTATTTTCTAAAAGGATCAACCTTGAGTGGATGCTTAAGCTATGGAGGGATGTCCCAAAATACTAACAATTTTAAAGTTAGCTTTAAATTAAGGAAATTGATCAAGTTCCCATGTGTACATGTGATTAGTATTTAGAAAAAGAAGAGTTATATTTATCTGTGTGCTGTATTCTTTTCACAGAACTCATTCTCATGTTAAATAACTTCTGGAAATAAAAAAAAAATTAACACACTCATAAAAATATCCCATGGACCATGTGTTACAATGATTGCATTTATAAAATGCCGAAAAATCCCATTATTTCAGTATCTTGCTGTGTTTCACTGAGTCATCAGCATTAATCATAGATGACATATTGCTAATGCATTAGCACTGTCCTTCATGGTGTGAGAATATCTACCAGAGAAATAGCCTTTCTTTGTTGAAAAAAAATCCATGGCTCAGATAAAGAAACCTGAAAATACATGTTTTTCATCTTTATCTCTGGCCCCTTTTTTGCAGCTGCAAACGACATCCTGTAAGATGCTGTGCATAGATTCTCAAACAAGTTATTACTATTCAGTTCATAATAAAAAAAAATTACTCAAAATATAAGCTGAAAAAGCACAGGGACTTTGATGCAGCTTACATATTTAAAAGTAGAATAAAATAGTATGCCAGCTTCCCATTTTCTCCAAAGTTTTGTCAAAACAGCTATTTATTCAGCTCTGCCCTTTTTACCATTCCTGCAAAATCTGCAAGGATTCAGAAGACTCTCAACTCCAACTGAAGCCCAGGGTCACATCCAGAGTTCTTAATGACTGATCCGTGTGCACACAGGAGACAGAGCAGAGAAAAATCCAATTTCAAGGTTAAGAAATTAATTTTGCAGCCGTGTCCCTGCCCCCACCTCCAATCTGTTAGGAAAACATCGAGTTTACCTTCATGACATGTCTAGGACTTAATCACTTCCCGTCACTTCAACTGCTACAGCCTCAGTCCAAGGCATTATCACCTTCGGCTCAGATTACTGTAAAAATCCCTAGCTACGACCCTAACTCCAGGCTACAACCTGACCTCCACATACTATCTTCATTCTTTGAAAACAGAATTCAGATGCTGTCACTCCTCTCTGAAAAATCCTGCAACAATTCCCCATCCCACTGAAGGTGAAAATGCCACAGTCTGGCCCTGACCACTACTGTGATCTCTTCTCCTGTGTGTGTCCATGAATAGCTCAGTCCTGTCTGATGCTTTGCGACCCCACCAGGCTCCTCTGTCCATGGGATTTCTCAGGCAAGAATACTGGAGTGGGTTGCCATTTCCTTCTTCAGGGAATCTTCCTGACTCAGGGGTTAAAGCTGGGTCTCCTGCATTGGAGGCAGATTCTTCACCATCTGAGCCACCAGGGAAGCCCAATCTCTTCTCCTGATAGCCTCCTAATCCCACCTCTGCTCCCAGCACACTGGTCTCCCTGCCTCCTCAAACACACCCAGGAAGTGGTTACTCCAGGGACCTGCCGCTTCTTGCAACGTTCCTCCCAGGATACCTTCATCTCTCACATCCTCACTTGCCTTAGGTCTCTGGGACGCTAGTCCTGACATTGTGTATTTCAACCCTCTGTGTCACTCTCTTCTTTTTCCCTCGCTTTGATTCTTTTTCACAGCAACTTTTAGTGCTTAAATGTATTGATTCATCTTTTTATTAATTATTTTCCTTTTCCCTCTACCAGAATCTTAGCTCCAGGAGAGCTTGATGTCACCTGCATTTTTGTCCTCGCTGTTATCTTCAGCACCCAGAACAACGCTTGCATGTGGACATTCAACAAATATTTGCTGCTTTGACCAATACAAAAATAATATTAAAGAATTGAAGAGGCTGTTAAATCCATTTTCCTTATAATTTTTAAGGCAAGTTTGCTGTAGACATTACCTGAGTCACTGGTTAAATGATCATCTCCTTCTGTGACAGCATAAAGTCCATAAGAATAGGAATGGATTGTGTCCTGTTTGCTGACCTACTGCTAGTGCCTGTGACCGATCATGGCACACTTGTTAAATGTTAAGTGAACAGCTGTCTTATTTTCATTCCCACTGTTGAACCATAAATGAAATGCATACAAAACAATATTTTGGAAATTAGAAGCCATAAGTAAATTTCTTATGGACACTTGCATTTAGATTGGGAAATACAGACATTCAGATTTGGGAAGCTAAGAAAGATTCTAAGTCATAGGTTGTAGCAGAGATGCAAACAAGTGGTAATGATCAAATCATCAGAAGTTTGCCCTAGTGTTTTGCTGAAAATTCTCCAAATAGTTGAATCTGCTTAAGAGGGTTAATGAGTTTTAAAATAATTGAGTAATTTTCTCCCCTCTCTGGAGTATACTGTTACTTGTAAATCTCAATGTAATAAATGTGTAAAAAGTTGAAAAATTTAGATTATAATTATTAAAAGCTCCAGTTCACAAAATTGTCATGTGTATATTTGTCTTCCATGTCATCTTCTACCCACAAAATAATTATCCATTAGTTTTCATTTTTATGAAAGACTATAGGGATGTGTAGATTATAAAGAAGGAGATATACATTTGATTTTATATACCAAAACATGTTTTCTTCCACTACACAAATACTGGACAACTCTTAGTATGATGAGCAAAATAACTAAGAAGACAAAGGTCATTTAGAATGGTGACCACTGTCAGGTAGACACATGGACAGGTCAGTAAGCTGGGCATGAGCTCATGGCCCGATCAGTCAAAATAGTTCAGAAAGAAGAAATGAAGACAGAATAACTAAATAATGCCATGAATAGTGCTCAACAAACATATTTTCCAGTGGGTTCAATCCAACCCAAATAAATGCTTTTAATCTGCAGAGACAACTTCCACCTGAAGGCTTTGTCCCCTGAGATGGAAATTTGATCTGAACGTTTCATGTTGAATCTGACTTCCCAATGTCAAGCAAACCTTGAATTTACTGAATGCCTCATAGATGACCTTATCAGTCTTCTTCAGCCTTTTGATTTCTCTGATAGTACACTGATTTAATAAGAATCTTTGGATAATCACTTCAAAAAACTTTTCCAAAGAGCTGTATCTGCTTAAGAGGGTTAATAAGTTTTAAAATAATAAGTAATTTTCTTCCCTCTCTGGAATATACTGTTACTTGTAAATCTCAGTGTATTAAATGTATAAAAAGTTGAAAATTTTAGTTTGTCATTATTGAAAGTTCCAATTCATAAAACTGCCACAAAACTTCTGTGTTTGTCTTCCATGTTCATCTTTCACCCACAAAACAATTATCCCTTAGCTTTTGTTTTTATGAAAGATTATAGGGAATTCTGTGTAGATTATAAAGAAGATGATGTACATTTGATTTTCTATACCAAAACATGTTTTCTTCTACTACATAAATAATGGACTATTCTTAGTCAAATTCACAGTGGCCATTTTAAAAGACGCTTACTCCTTGGAAGGAAAGTTATGACCAACCTAGATAGCATATTCAAAAGCAGAGACATTACTTTACCAACAAAGGTTCGCCTAGTCAAGGCTATGGTCTTTCCTGTGGTCATGTATGGATGTGAGAGCTGGACTGTGAAGAAGGCTGAGCGCCGAAGAATTGATGCTTTGGAACTGTGGTGTTGGAGAAGACTCGAGAGTCCCTTGGACTGCAAGAAGATCCAACCAGTCCATTCTGAAGGAGATCAATCCTGGAATTTCTTTGGAAGGAATGATGCTAAAGCTGAAACTCCAGTATTTTGGCCACCTCATGCGAAGAGTTGACTCATTGGAGAAGACTCTGATGCTGGGAGGGATTGAGGGCAGGAGGAGAAGGGGACGACAGAGGATGAGATGGCTGGATGGCATCACTGACTTGATGTGTGTGAGTCTGGGTGACCTCCGGGAGCTGGTGATGGACAGGGAGGCCGGCGTGCTGTGGTTCATGGGGTCTCAAAGAGTCGGACACGACTGAGTGACTGATCTGATCTGATCTGATCTGATTTTCTAAATCCACACACAAGGTTAATTAACTGATTGATGAAATTCTATAGCTATTGCATTAATAAAGAAATCTTTCAGAGACCAAGTCATATATGCATGCATATGTATTTTGATGTGTGTGTATATATATATGTGTGTATATATATATAAACTGATTCTGGCACATTTATTAAATATTTAGTGACTATCTGTGATAATATATATGATAATATATCATACATAAACTAACAAATGTGTTTAATTAGTAAATACGCTTTAAACTGGTAAACAAGTAAGTGAGCCTTAGGATTTTCCCCACGATAATAGGTTTTCAAGGATGGAGGCTCCTGTAAGTATTATTCAGGCATCTCACTGTACCTATTGTATTTTATCTTTTTGGATATCATCCTGAAGTTATTTCACAGCAAACATCTAACCATAAATCCTGGCCAAGTTCTCTCCATTACTCACTCCATCACAAGCAGATTTATTATGAGATTAACAAATTATCCCCTAAGAAAGCTGTCTCAGTTTCTTCCAAATATTTTTTGTCACCTTTTTATTTGAAAATAACTTTCCAAAATCACAAGAGCTGTGGTGCTCTTGCTCATAAAATACTATAACAGAACACAAAAAAGAAATATTCAGTTGATGCCTACCTGCTGTTTCTGAGCTAGCATCTTGATTCAGAGCTTAGTGGTTATGGAAGGATGTGATAATCAACAATAATTTAGAATGGAGGTTATCAAGGCTGTTACATGCTTACTCCAGTTTCTGTTTTAATTAAATGCCCATTAAATGCTCATCCAATTCTGTACTTACAACTGTACTGTCCGCCTCAAAGTTATTTGACTTCTCAGAGTGACTGTACTTCTAGGGTAATGTGACTGTGAGAACAAAAGGTTGACTGCCCTCAGTTCCACATTAGTGTGGGCTCAGCACTGTACCAGGTCGGCTACACATTGGTCTCTGGGGATACTGACTTAGCAATCAAGATGGTAGGAAGGGGAGGGCGGCAGCATCACAATGAACTACAGATAACGTTATAACCAGAGAAAACAGTTACAAGCAATCTTAGCTCTATAAGGACTGAAAATGAAGGGTTAGTCGCTCAGTCTCGTCCAACTCTTTTGTGACTCCATGGACTATAGCTCGCCAGGCTACTCTGTCCACGGGATGTTCCAGGTCAGAATACTGGAGTGGGTATCCACTCCATTCTCTGGGGGATCTTCACAACACCCTGGTCTCCTGCATTGACAGGTGGATTCTTTACCACTGAGCTACCAGGGAAGCCCTCAGGTGTCTTTCCTTAACCCAGCATAAAAACTTTGTATTGTATATTTTAAAGAGATTAATTTCTCAAGATTAACCATATACCATATATAGTTATGACCAACCTAGATAGCATATTCAAAAGCAGAGACATTACTTTGCCAACAAAGGTTCGCCTAGTCAAGGCTATGGTCTTTCCTGTGGTCATGTATGGATGTGAGAGCTGGACTGTGAAGAAGGCTGAGCGCCGAAGAATTGATGCTTTGGAACTGTGGTGTTGGAGAAGACTCGAGAGTCCCTTGGACTGCAAGAAGATCCAACCAGTCCATTCTGAAGGAGATCAATCCTGGAATTTCTTTGGAAGGAATGATGCTAAAGCTGAAACTCCAGTATTTTGGCCACCTCATGCGAAGAGTTGACTCATTGGAGAAGACTCTGATGCTGGGAGGGATTGAGGGCAGGAGGAGAAGGGGACGACAGAGGATGAGATGGCTGGATGGCATCACTGACTTGATGGGTGTGAGTCTGGGTGACCTCCGGGAGCTGGTGATGGACAGGGAGGCCTGGCGTGCTGCGGTTCATGGGGTCGCGAAGAGTTGGACACGACTGAGCGACTGATCTGATCTGATATATATATATTAAATAACTTTGGGATACAATCCAGATACCATAAAATTTACCCACTTAACGTATACAAATTAATGGTTATTAGTAATTCACAGAATTGTGCAATAGTCATCACCCAAAACCCAATACATTCTTGAATTTTTTACACAACATCATCAAAGGATGCGCCCTCCATGGGGGAACAATCTGACAAAATGATCGTGTACAGCTTCTATAATTCAACTGGCAATGACAATTTTAAAGAAGTTTGAGCTCAGTTGAATGGTTTCCAGATTCAGGTGGTTGTTTCAGGGACAAAACAACCGATTGACATGTGTGGAACTTGACTGGTGCCAGAAAAGCTATGGGCTTCCTCTTTCTAATCTGATAAAGAGATTGAAAGTTGTCATTCCCATCTTCACACTAAGGAAAGCTAGACAAGTCGAAAATCAATAACTTCTCTTAGTTCTGTCTGAGAATTGAAATCACAAGGCAAACTGCTTCCCTGAGACTGTAAAGACAGGTGGGCCCAGAGGATCACAGCATGTCAGGAGCAGAGACCCAGAGTCGGAAGATGCGATACGTATGTGTACACAATGGGATACTATGCAGTCATAAAAAAGGATGGCATGATGTCATTTGTAGCAACACGGATGCAACTAGAGATTATCACACTAAGTGAAGCAAGTCAGAAAGAGAAAGACAAATGCCATATGATGCCACTCCTATGTGGAATCTAAACGTCACACAAATGAACCTACCTATGAAACAGAATCAGAATCACAGACCTATACAACAGACGTGCCATCACCCCAAGGGAGGGCTTTGGAGGAGGGATGGAATGAGAAGTAGGGTTGGGTAGATATACGCTTTTATATATAGGGTGGATACAAAAGATCCTACTATATAACACAGAGAACTATATTCAATATCCTATGACAAACCATAATGGAAAAGAATTTTTAAAAATGAGGATGAGGAAAATGAAATTGTCCTCACCCTGAAACAAAAAGATCTTTTAAAAATCCTCATTTAACTTGTAAGGTGTCCTTGAAGAATCTCAAGACAGAAGCCTTACTGTCAATGAACTTCATGATTTCTGTTAAGTTAAAAAATAACAAAGTCTTTGTGTATGATGTTGTTTATTTTTATTCTTATTTCCAGAGAAATTGGTTTTGCCCACAAGAGGTAGCCAAATCATTAGCAACTGGTTACTTAAATCCATAAATCACAAGTTGTAAAATTTTTATTTCATTCCCCAAGTAATATAATACAATTTTGTAATGAGAAGTAATTTGAGGTTTATAAGAACTGAAGGAAATAAATTAGTAGTATGTGAAATTTAAAATGAACGAATACACATTTTGGAGAAGGAAATGGCAGCCCACCCCAGTACTCTTGCCTGGAAAATCCCATGGACAGAGGAGCCTGGTAGGCTGCAGTCCATGGGGTTGCTAAGAGTCGGGCATGACTGAGCGACTTCCCTTTCACTTTTCACTTTCATGCACTGGAGAAGGAAATGGCAACCCACTCCAGTGTTCTTGCCTGGAGAATTTCAGGGATGGGGGAGCCTGGTGGGCTGCCGTCTATGGGGTCGCACAGAGTTAGACACGACCAAAGTGACTTAGCAGCAGCAGCAATATACATTTTGCTAGATTTACAATGATATCGCATGCCACTCCTTATTGAAAAATGTGTTTCCCCCTTAGTCAATGTCCTAGTTATTTGAAATATGTACCATGATCTCACCATGATTAAAAGACCTGTTACAGCACTATTAGGACTTGTGTTATGCAATTAGGCATGACATACTGCTAATCAAACTGCAAGACCTTTCTAAACATCTATCTTTCTACTTTAAATTCTTTGTACTGTATCTTAACCACAAGATAAAAAATAATTGTAGCAATCTGAAGAGAACATCTGTTGGTTAAAGTAAGGATCATAAAGACTGTTAGCAACTGTCATGTGTGAATGATCATAAAAATATCTGAAGGGCAGTAATTTTCTAAAAATTCATTGAAAGCTTCACTTACTGCTTTGCTTTTTCATCATCTTTTGAAAGAAATACATTTGCATGCTTATGTTTTGTGTGTGTGTTACTCGATATAAGATGGATATATGAGGAATTTCTCTACACAGCACAGCCCTGAGCCAAAAAACATCACATTTTAAAGGGAAAGAAGAAAGTTCTCAATAAGTAGAAATTCAGAAATATCAAGGAAACATAGTTTAGGAAGAAAAATTGTTTTCCAGGTTTGGTAAAACAGAAGTGTAACAGTAAGTCAAACATTTTGCTTAAGGAAGAGCTAAGTCATGTTTTTATTTTATAATATATATCTTACCTATGTTGAATACTTAATTGAATTCAATTTAGCAAGTAATTGCATGTATAACATTGTCCTAAGAATTGGAAAAAAATAAAAATGACTAAAACCTCACTCTAAAATAGATCACAATCAAATGAGAGAAAAAGGTCAACATATAACTGTAAAACAAGACAAAGTACTAAGTAGAAATAAAACTAACTTGCCACAACACAGGGAGGAGCAATCCCTCTTTAGCTAGAAAATCAGGGAAGCCTGCCTGCAGGAGCTGGCATTTGAGCTGTATCTAGACGTGCAAACGGGATTTTGAAAACTGGATTAGAGAACACCAGCTTCTTTGGGTTTTGAGCTGTAATAAACAGGAGGGTATATGGGAAGTGAGAGTGGGAAAAAGCAGTTTGGGGCAGCTTATGGAAGATCTTGATTTGGGGCCTGAATAGATTGGACTTGAGCACAGTGTCAATAGAGAAACTTCCTGAGGAGGGTTGTGACTAATGCCCATGTTTTTGTAATTCATGAAATTATGGAAGATGAAGTAGAGTGAATGGAGATTGGAACCAGGGATATTAGTTAGGGGCTGTGAGGATAATCCAGGTGGAAACTGATGGAGGTAGTCAAAGAAACCTGCAGGAGATGCAGTTGACAGATTCAGACTAGATTGCAGAGAAGGGGATAAAGAAGAAAGATGAGATCAAAGATAACCCAAGTGTCTGACTTGGTTGAAATCTTGCCCCAGCAATAAAACAAAGAAAGGAGCAGACCCTAGAATAAAGAACTGAGCTTTATGAATCTGTCATAATCTCCCACTCCCCTCCAAATCTAGTTTGCAAGTAGGTTAGAGGTTCGTGATCAACAAATTAAAGGTGCACCTAATGTACAAGGCAATCTTGTCTCTAGGTTTCCTTTGTTCTTCCCAAACTTATGAGTGACAGAAAGGACACTGGCTTACAAAACTACTATGTGGAACAATTTCTTCTCCCTCCGGAACACAGATCAACAGAACCCACTAGGTCCTAATTAGAGGCAATGCGTTAATAGTAAATGTGTTGTCTGATGCTTACCACATTCTTGACTCAAGACACTTCCTCCCACAGATCCCTCTGCTTAGGAAGCTACCAGATTTCTGCATGGCTCTCCCAGTCCTTCCCTTTAAATGATCAGAGGGCTTCTGCAGCAGCTGAATAAGTAGCATGCCTCAGCACTCTCCATCCTTTCAATCAGCTTCAGAGCACTTCAGAGCACCTCTCACCACTAATTATACAGGACAGACTACTCAAAATGGATGTGTTTACTCCTTGTTTATTGTCTGTCTGTTCCCAGTTGGAAAAATACAGAAAATTCCACGAGAGTAGGGATTTTGCTCACCCACATCTGTATCCTTAACTTCTAGAAGAGTTCCCATCATGCAGCCGGTCCTAAATAAAAGCCGACTGAATAAATGTTACTTTTATTTTGGCCTTAGAACTGCCAGACATCCTAGCTTCAAGAGTTCTCAAGATGATTAGTTACTACTTGTGAAATTCTCAATCACCTGCCCGTATCATAAGGCAATTATGCCCTTTCTTATTTACTACATTTAAAGGTGATTTTGCTGTTTCTTGGGCTTCCCTGGTGGTTCAGACAGTAAAGAGTTTGCCTGGGTCTGGAAGATCCCCTGGAGAAGAGCATGGCAACCCACTCCAGCACTCTTTCCTGGAGAATCCCATGGACAGAGGAACCTAGAGGGCCACAGTCCATGGGGTCACAAAGAGTCAGATATGACTGAGCAGCTAATATACACACATCTTTTCTTATTTACTAAATTTAAATGAATTTTTTTACATGTGCAATACTACTATTTAACTCACAGTTGACTAGACAGTGGCTTTGGACAGCAGCTGTTCTTGGACTCAAGCATGCCTCTGAATCACTTGCTGAAGTGGGTTGCTGGCCCCAGTCCTAGAGATTCTGATTCAGTAGCTTTGAGGTGGGTCCAGGAAGCTCCCACGTTAAACTGGTATTGCTTCCCAGGGACCACACTTTGGGAACCACTACATTTCCAATTATGACATAATTACAGCAGAAATAGGCTGCAGAGTCAGAGAACTAGGACGTTTCCCAGTCTTGGTGACAGGAGAGTGGGTCCCCAGGGGGACAGATCACTGCTCCTCTGTTTACAAGGCTTATGCTTCCTAACCTACTTTAAAAATACCTAGAAGACCTCTTTGCTTCCTTAACTGGATTAAGATTTTTACACTCCGTTTCATTCAGTTGTATTACACTGCTCAGAAGAATTAACTTCACTGTCAAAGAGTGTTGAAGATGTAATAGGAAGCAATGAAAGCTACTATTACAAGGAGAGGGCACTGTATGACTCCCAGTTCCTGTCAAGACATCATGAGGACCACATTATAGACTGTTGAGGATGTGTGGTTGCAAAAATGCACGATAAGGCTCTGGAGACTTTGTCTTTAATGAGATCTCTTCGGTTTGATAGATTCCTGACCTAAGACCATATTTATCTTCATTATTCAAGAAGAATATAAGGATTACATTATTTACTACACAAAGCAGGACACTGCTGAGAGAGCAAGGGTTTCTATCAGTTTCACTGGTTTATCTTATTAGTTGCTCAGTCGTGTCCAGCTCTTTGCGACTCTATGGATTATAGTCTGCTAGGCTCCTCTGTCCATCAAATTCTCCAGGCAAGAAGACTGGAGTGGGTTGCCATTTCCTTCTCCAGGGGATTTTCTTGGCCCAGGGATCGAACCTGGGCCTCCTGCACTGTAGGCAGATCCTTAACCATCTGAGCCACTAGTTAGGTGCAAATAGCTATCAAAGGGGAAAAGGCAATGGCAACCCACTCCAGTACTCTTGCCTGGAAAATCCCACAGTGGAGGAGTCTGGTGGGCTGCAGTCCATGGGGCCGCTAAGAGTCGGACACGACTGAGCGACTTCACTTTCACGTTTCACTTTCATGCATTGGAGAAGGAAATGGCAACCCACTCCAGTGTTCTTGCCTGGAGCATCCCAGGGACAGGAGAACCTGGTGGGCGGCCATCTATGGGGTCACACAGAGTCAGACACGACTGATGAGATTTAGCAGCAGCAGTTGTCAAAGGGGAATGTCACGGGGCAGGCTATGGTTATCCTTGTGAAGTGCGGAAATTGTATTAAGTGAAAATTGGATCCTGACAGTTTGCTTGTTCTCCATTGGTCAGTTTTTGTTTCCTCATTCTTAAGGATTTCTGAAAATCATTTGCAATTGTCTTGCCAGGCCTTCAGAAAGGCCTCTCCACCACCCTGGTGCACTGCAGAGCTTCAGGTGAGCATGTAAGCTGGAGATTCCCATCGGTGTGTGCATGTGATAGAGGAGTAACAGGTGACTTTGGAGTCAGGTGACATGCAGTTCGCAGTCCGGCTTTGCTATGAGGTCTTGGATCTCTCTGCGCCTCTGTTCCCTTATGGAGAAGTGATGAACAGTAATACTTATCCCATACAATTACCTACAAAGACAGCACAAACCACCTAGAGAAGGCCTGCTGTATAGTCCCTGCTTAGTAAACCTTCATTTTTTTTTTTTTCTTTTTTGCCAAAATGTACACGAGGCAAAAATTTAACCTTACTGCTCTAAAAGATTCATGTAATTTATTAACTCCTGTAAGTGATTTTGACTGCGCTTTTCAGACTATCTGAGAACAGGATGTGGGGGTAGGGAAAGGTAGATTGGAGGGGGATATGCAATTTAGAAATTACATATGCAAAAATGTAATGAGAAATGAGAAAACCTCAACTTTGTTGTATAAATAGCTGTGATATTCTTTATAGTTTGACATTTTGTTAAAGGAGAATGTAACTTTTACAATCTTCATCAAAGGTGACATGAGTTTACAAGCGATGAGCGAAACACTAACACGAATCAATAAATAATTAGCTGAGTTTCTGGATAGGTTTCAAAGGAAATGAAGAAAATCTGACCACGTGCAGAGACTCATTTAGAGGCCAGGGAGCCACAGGGTGGTAAGTAGGTGACCCAGTGTCACTTATAAGAAGTTAAGTGCTTCTTACAGCTTCTGCTTTTTGTAGGTTCTTTATTTTATTCCCCTCTTAAACACACAGATTCTCTAAAAGTTCCAAACTAATTTTCCAAGATGCTTCTTGGTGGAAGCATCTGCTTGCCAAAGATGGGGGTGTGGGGTTGGGAGGACCACAGAATTCACCAATGGGTGAACTGCAATTACAAATTGGTACCTTGTAAAGAGGATCAATTTTATTTTCATCCCAGGAGCTTAGGCCCAAGTTCCATATTTCTGGGCTTCCATCAGAATCCTAAGCTACACAATAGACTATTTTTCATGCATTATCCTCAGTCATGCAGAATTTTTAAATGTCAGAGCTGAAAGGACCTGAGAGTTAAACTAACCCAAGACCTTAATTATATAAATCAGGAAAAGCAGCCACCTAAAGTGTGCAGTAACTTACCCAGAGTCATAAAGATGGTAAGACATATAGATGGTAGATGGTCATGGCCTGGAAACCCATTCCTGGCTCCTAGAACGATGCTCCTTCCAGTGGATTACATGTCCTCTCCTCTCCTTTAGCCATTAAAGATGGACCCAAAGGGGGTTTCTCCATGAATCCCTCAAATGGGTCCTTGGGTTTTTTTTTAAATATCTATTTATTTATTTGACTGTGTTGGGTCTTAGTTGCAACATATGGGATCTAGTTCCCCAACCTGGGGTCAAACCTGGGCCGCCTGCATCAGGAGTGCAGAATCTTAGCCACTGGACCACCACGGAAGTCTTGTCCTTGGGATTTTTAAAAGTTGCTCTTAAATGACCTGGACATCCAATAATAGGGGAATGCTAAATAGATTATCATATAAACCTATATGCTGAACCACAGTGTAGCCATAAAATTCATACTCTATGATATTTCAAAACATGTGAACATGTGAGATGTTCACACATACTGTTTAAAAAGCAGGTTATAAAGGTGATTATCTTATGACTTGTGAGTATTTGTAAATGTTAAAGGAAGGTTATGAAAGGTTATACACCAAGATATTAACAATCACTAATTCTAGGTATTGATATTGCTGGTGAATGTGTAGTTTACTCTGATTTCCATATGCTCTTCAAAAGTACATGTTATTTTTCTAGCTATAAAAGAGGGAAAAGAGCTGGATAGCAAATAAATATTTCAGTAAGTAAACAATCTGAGCCTTTTCTGACCCTGTTCTTGGCTTTCTCCCTTTTGCCCTGACTCCACTTTTCCTCTACTTTTCCTCCAAGACTCCTTATAACTGCTCTCACTATTTCTGAATAGAAATGTTCATTTTAGTCATCAGTTCAGCCCCAGAGAGCACCTCTGGTCTCCGTTATGTTCACTTATGATTCCACAGTACTTGAACACTCTGGAACCAACTGAAACTACAAGTGAGAAAGAAGACTGGAGATGAAGGCTGAGGAGTCATCTACTTGCAGGCAACAGCAAAAACCAAGAGAATGGAAGCCAAGGAAGTCTTAGAGGGCACTTCGAGGCTGGAATGTAGGGAGAGAGCCACCAGCTGGGGTCGGGATGAAGGGCATCAGCGAACAGAGAGCACAGTCAAAAGTTAGATTGTGGAAACTGAGAAGAAAAATCAGTGTATGAAATGTTGCTTCTTTATGTGTAGGCACAGAACCGGGTGGTAAAGAATCCACCTGCCAATGCAGGAGACATAAGAGATGCAAATTAGATCCCTGGGTTGGGAAGATCCCATGGAGGAGGGCATGGCAACCCACTCCAGTATCCTTGTCCAGAATCCCATGGACAGAGGAGCCTGGTGGGTATAGTCTATGGGGTCTCAAAGGGTTGGATACAACCGAAGTGACTTAGCACACAGAATCGGGACAATTAAAGAATAAGCTGAAAACAGTTTGAATGAATGATAGCCAAAACATTATTTAGATCACTTAAGAACACGGAAGAGCAATTCTGGGAAAAGAGCACACTGAAAAATTTCCATGTGTTCTTTCATAATTAGAAATGAGGAACATCACCCTTAGCGTAATACCTGGTCTCAGAGGAAAGATAAAATCAGGAAAGGAATTTGTCAGTGATGGATACTCATCAAGGGAGCCTTGTGACAGAAGAACCAGGACACCTTTGGCTCAGAGAGACATCTGGAAGCCATATGCTAGATCACGGAGATGCTAATGCCAGACACTTCTTTGCAAAGAACAGCCTCAGGGGCAAGAGATGACTGGCTCCTCTCTAAGCCCCCAGGGAAGGGCTCCAAATGGTCGAAATTTACTCTCAAAATGGTATTGAGCTATCACTGTTTATGATGAACCATGACCTTCTCCCAGCCTTTGGATCAGCTGAGCTCACAGCAAGTTCTTTACCTTTTTCTATTTGTGCCTTTCCCCTCTTTTTTCACCTTTCATAGCTTACCCTGATGATAATAGAATGGCTAATGATGGAAGATGGTCAAAGCATTTTTTTTTCCTATTAAGGTTGAGATGATTTTTTAAGAAATTAGAATTTAAAACAATTCAGGAATTTAAGATTGCTAATTGATTTTTTTTTCCTTTTGCAATCATACTATAACTTGGTGCATGGAGAAGGGCTGTGTCTTGAAGACATGCATACAAAGGTGACTTTCCTTGTGGCTCAGCTGGTGAAGAATCCGCCTGAAATGTGGGAGACATGGGTTCAATCCCTGGGTTGGGAAGATCCCCTGAAGAAGGGAAAGGCTACCCACTCCAGTATTCCGGCCTGGAGAATTACATGGACTATATAGTCCATGGGGTCACTAAGAGTCGGACACAACTGAGCAATTTTCACTTTTTCATACAAAGATGACTCTTGGGCCGGTATTATTATAAATCTAAGTTTCCACAAAAAAATACCTGGATCACAGGTGCCTGAAAGGCATCCTTTACATAACAATGGTGACAAAGGCCTGTGCTGCTATTAGGTGAATGTCAGGTGCTGTTTGAAACATTTCGCACACATTGACTCATTTAATTCTCACACAGCCTTAAGAGGTGGGCGCTGCTATTGTCTTCATTTGTAAAAACTGTGGTGGGGGGAAGTTTCCACAACCCACTCAGGAGCCCAGAGTCAATAACACAAGAGCCTAAAGTTTTCACGCAGTCAGGCTTCAAACCATCACCCTATAAGCTGTCTGTACACAACAGCAGTTCATGTCCATTTCCCATACACAGGTAGGCTGCAACTATGAATTCATTTTTAGATCAAACCAGTTGATCCTAAAGGAAATCAACCCCGACTATTCTTTGCAAGGACTGGTGCTGAAGCTCCAGTACTTCGGCCACCTGCTACAAAGAGCCAACTCATTGGAAAAGACCGGGATGCTGGGAGATTGAAGGCAGGAATAGAAGGGGACGACAGAGGATGAGATGGTTGGATGGCATCACTGACTCAATGGACATGAGTTTGAGCAAACTCTGTGAGACAGTGAATGACAGGGAAAACTGGTGTGCTGCAGTCCACAGGGTTGCAAAGAGTCAGATACGATTGAGCAACTGAACAACAAAAGTCAGGGAAAGCATTCCCAGAATATCAACTGGTCATTAAGTAGTTATGATCATTCAGCTATTGTTTCTTCAACTTTCTGTATTCCTACTCACAGCCTGTGAGATAGGCTTGTGATGCTATGAATCAGAAAAGACTCAGTCTTCCTAGAATGAACTTTTTTTCACTCAGTAAATATTTATCAGATTCCTGTTATGCATCTGTCAGGCACTGTACCTGGTTCTGGGAAACTGATGAAATAACCTAACACGGGTCCTACCATCAAAGACCTTACGATCTATTATGGTGGTGATTCCCAAGTAGCTTCACATCCAGGATCAAAGGAAAAAGTGATAGCATCTGTACTGGAGTAAAGAGTTGAGACTCTGTGTATCAGCACTTGACCCACTCCATTGCCTGACTGCGTGTCCTGGGGCTGAGGGATCAACTATCCCATATGTATGATCCTTTCTAAACACATGGGTGTACCCACACCCATAAGAGAAACTTTGGAGGAGTGAATGCAAATAAATAAATATACTATTACATTGCAGGGACCAAAGTCTCATGCTGAGGGACATCACAAGGGATTATAGAACCACTTATAAGGGAAGCCTAACTCAGTGTAGGGTAGGTCAGGCACGGAGTCCCAGGGAAGCAACATCTAAGTTAAAAACCATTTCTCCAAAGAAGACATACAGATGGCTAACAAACACATGAAAAGATGCTCAACATCACTCATTATCAGAGAAATGCAAATCAAAACCACTATGAGGTACCATTTCACGCCAGTCAGAATGGCTGTGATCCAAAAGTCCACAAGCAATAAATGCTGGAGAGGGTGCGGAGAAAAGGGAACCCTCATACACTGTTGGTGGGAATGCAAACTAGTACAGCCACTATGGAGAACAGTATGGAGATTCCTCAAAAAACTGGGAATAGAACTGCCTTATGATCCAGCAATCCCACTGCTGGGCATACACACTGAGAAAACCAGAATTGAAAGAGACACGTGTATCCCTATGTTCATAGCAGCACTGTTTACAATAGCCAGGACGTGGAAGCAACCTAGATGTCCATCAGCAGATGAATGGATAAGAAAGCTGTGGTACATATACACAATGGAGTATTCCTCAGCCATTAAAAAGAATACATTTGAATCAGTTCTAATGAGGTGGATGGAACTGGAGCCTATTATACAGAGTGAAATAAGCCAGAAAGAAAAACACAAATACAGTATACTAACGCATATATATGGAATTTAGAAAGATGGTAACAATAACCCTGTTTATGAGACAGCAAAAGAGACACTGATGTATAGAACAGACTTTTGGACTCTGGGACCGGGAGAGGGTGGGATGATTTGGGAGAATAGCATTGAAATATGTATAATATCATATCTGAAACGAGTCGCCAGTCCAGGTACGATGCCCAATAACGGATGCCTGGGGCTGGTGCACTGGGACGACCCAGAGGGATGGTATGGGGAGGGGGGAGGGAGGAGGGTCCAGGATGGGGAGCACGTCTATACTGGTGGCGGATCCATCTCGATGTATGGCAAAAGCAATACAATATTGTAAAGTTAAGCAAAATAAAATTTAATTTTTAAAAAACAAACAAACAAACAAAAACCAATGAATGGGTTGACCAGATGAATAAAGAAGAAAGGGAAGAATGGTCTAGGAAAAGAAGAGAAAAGCAGGAACAATCAAATTGACTGGGTCACTGAACTCAATTGGACATGTGAGCTGGTGTGTGTCACAGTGGGCAGGGAGTCTAAAGGATGAGCTGACTCATGAGCCACGTACCTGTTTCTTTGGAAATAGATGATGTAACCTGGACCATGAGCCACCATGGAAGCTACATCAGGTACATCAAGGATGTCAAACCAAGTGTCTAGTTTTTGTTGCAAAGGGTTGGCTGGCTTTTGTTAACGTGGACATCTGAGCAATTCCCAGAGGACGTGACTGGGGGAGTAACATGTGCCTTTTCTTTGCCAGGTCTCTTCGGGTTTCAAAAATAGCAGCCTCCAGCAAGGACTAATGGATTTGTTCAGTGTTTCTTAATGCTCAAGTGTAGAGCCAAAAGAGACATTCAACGTAACAAAGGAACTGAAGTCATCATCCTGTTAGAGATGAAGCAGAAAACAGAGCTCAGCCTTTCAGCTCACAGCCTGGCGCTTCTGTGGTTGTCCCAAGCACCCCGTCTGCTTTCTCATTCCTCTCCCGAGAGAGTTAACCATGCCTGATCCTCACTCTTAGGAAAGCTGCCAAGCTGAATCAACTGCTGTGGCGTCTCAGAATTCATCGGGGAATTTGCAGCCCTGGCTTCTGCATGGACTGGCATTATTCAAACAGTCTTTGTTCATCACATTGGAAGATAAAGCATCCAGCACCTTCAGCAGAGAGGAAGGGAATTTTTAAGAGGCTTAGAGTTGAAAAGGGACTAGATTATCCCACATGTTTTCTATCAGCCTGGTTATGCTTGGGGAGAGAAAAGAGATGAGTCACTTTGGAAGGCTATGCTTATGTGATTCAACACAGGAGTAGAAAAATAGATGTTTCATCAGATCAGATGGGAACCAAGTCCTGGCAGAAGCAGTGGTGTGACCTGGAGCCCGATTTTGGACCCTTCAACCCAACTATTCCTTAATCTCCACCTGAACACCTGTCAACTTGAGTGATGCTCTCCCTGCGTGACACCTGTCTATCTAGAGTTATGGTCCCTCCCAGTACAGCTTAGCCTGATTAACTACTGGACCCCAGGTTAGCACATCCATCAGTAATGATCTTGGCCAGTTTGTCTTTGAGAAACAAACATACATGGGGTGGCATCAGTTTCTTTCCGAAGAAGAGACCACTTTAGGAATGTCAGGCAATGAGTGATGTTTTGACATTTTGGACACTTGATTTAATTTACCCTTGGGATTTATTCTAAGGAAGCAATCCAAAATTTAATACTAATTGTTCGAGTTTTGCCTTACGATCTATTTTCCACAGATAAGGCTGTTTTTCGTTCTTATATCCATTTACTGAGGCTGTTATAAAAATCTCCACATAGATACATAATCAAATGCAAATAAGCTCAAGAAATGTTGATTTTGCTCTTGAATTATAGCATTCTCTATGCAAATAGTAGCTTTTAAACTTGCTCAGAGCTTTCTCTGCTCAATGCCAGTGCCAGACAAAATATTTTACTGTGGCCTTGGCTTCAAGATTTTATTGCTTTCATCTTTACACATAGGAACAATATCAGTCCACAGGTCTTTCTAATATGCTCTGTGTGTTTTTCTGACTGGTTTTTGAAGGGCACTACACCTTGAGGACAGGACTTAGCTAGCAGACTTGGGTAATGACCATATTTACAAAGATGATTCTTAACTAAGAATTTCAAAGCCAGCTGAGAAAGGACGTTGGGTGATACCCCCTTTCGATGACTTCTCATCACTAACCAAATTTGAAATAGATTCTGTTGATGTGAGTTAATCTTATAAAACTAGCTCACAAAATACGTTATTCAGGTATAACATAATGAAATAAATGTCAGTGTTTCCTGAAAGATGATTTCTATGATAACCTGCCATCAATTTAGAGAAATGGACCACCTCTTATCTCTCTCAAAGTCTCAAGTACAACAGTTGCAGAACTGAAGCCACCATTATAATCCCATAGAAAAGACACAGGCAATTTAAAACAAATGACAGCTTGTGCTGAACTTGCAATTACATTGGGTGTTTGTATAGTATCGGAGAAAGTGATGGCATCCCACTCCAGTGCTCTTGCCTGGCAAATCCCATGGGCAGAGGAGCCTGGTGGGCTGTAGCCCATGGGGTCTCAAAGAGTCAGACATGACTGAGTGACTTCACTTTGACTTCTCACTTTCATGCATTGGAGAAGGAAATGGCAACCCACTCCAGTGTTCTTGCCTGGAAAAATCCCAGGGACGGGGGAGTCTGGTGGAATTCCGTCTCTGTGGTCACACAGAGTCGGACACGACTGAAGCGACTTAGCAGCAGCAGCAGCAGTTGTATAGTATATTTAGTAATTACAACGACTGCCCTTATTTACATAGAAGATATAAATCAGATAAAATGTGTTTTGCAATTGTTTATCTATCCTCAATGTAGTGAGACCCACTGAGTACTAGGTACATGAAAGGTTCTCAGTGCTATGAAGGGCTTTAGAGACAAAAGGGACATGTTCTTTGTCAGTAAAAAGTTTAAATTCTTACTGTGTAAAATGGAGATAGCTGAGAAAGCATATACAGAACCTTTCTTTACTGCCTTTGCCGCTTTTCTGTAAGTCTGAACTTCTTCCAAAGTAAAAAGGTTATTAAAAAATTGTACTGGGAAAAGGGAACCCTCCTACACTGCTGGTGGAAATGTAAATTGGTGCAGCCAATGGAAAGGAGTATAGAGGTTCCTTCAAAATCTAAAAATAGAACTACCATATGATCCTACAACCCCACTCCTGGGCGCATATCAGGAAAAACTGATACTTCAGAAAGATGCATGCACCCAATGTCCACTGTGGCACAGTTTACAGCAGCCAAGACAAGGAAGCGACCTAAATGATCACTGCCTGATGAATGGATAAAGAAGACGTGGTGCATATATATAATGGAATACTACTCAGCCATAAACATGAACGAAATAATGCCATTTACAGCATTACGAATGGACCTAGACATTATCATACTAGGTGAAGTAAGCCAGACGTAGACAAAAATCATATAATGTCACTAATAGGTGGAATCTAAAAAATAATGATAGAAATGAAATTATATACAAAACAGAAATAGACTCACAGACACAGAAAACGAACTTATGGTTATGAAAAGGGGAAAGTTTGTGGAGGTGATGGAATTCCAGTTGAGCTAATCCAAATCCTGAAAGATGATGCTATGAAAGTGCTACACTCAATATGCCAGCAAATTTGGAAAACTCAGCAGTGGCCACAGGACTGGAAAAGGTCACTTTTCATTCCAATCCTGAAGAAAAGCAATGCCAAAGAATGCTCAAACTATGCACAATTGCACTCATCTCACACACTAGTAAAATAATGCTCAAAGTTCACCAAGTCAGGCTGCAACAGTACATGAACTGTGAAGTTACAGATGTTCAAGTTGGATTTAGAAAAGGCAGGGAACCAGAGATCAAATTGCCAACATCCACTGGATCATCGAAAAAGCAAGAGAGTTTCAGAAAAACATCTATTTCTGCTTTATTGATTATGGCAAAGCCTTTGAGTGTCTGGACAACAAACTGTGGAAAATTCTGAAAGAGATGGGAATACCAGACCACCTGACCTGCCTCCTGTATGTAGGTCAGAAAGCAACAGTTACAACTGGACATGGAACAACGGATTGGTTCCAAATAGGGAAAGGAGTACATCAAGGCTGTATATTGTCATCCTGTTTATTTAACTTATATTCAGGGTACATCATGAGAAATGCTGGGTTGGATGAAGCACAAGCTGGAATCAAGACTGCTGGGAGAAATATCAATAACCTCAGATATGCAGATGACACCACCCTTATGGCAGAAAGTGAAGAAGAACTAAAGAGCCTCTTGATGAACATGATAGAGGAGAGTGAAAAGTTGGCTTAAAGCTCAACATTCAGAAAATGAAGATCATGGCATCTGATCCCATCACTTCATGGGAAATAGATGGGGAAACAGTATCAGACCTTATTTTGGGGGGCTCCAAAATCAATGCAGATGGTGACTGCAGCCATGAAATTAAAAGACGCTTACTCCTTGGAAGAAAAGTTATGACCAATCTATACAGCATACTAAAAAACAGTGACATTGCTTTGACAACCTAGGTTCATCTAATCAAAGCTATGGTTTTTCCAGTGGTCATGTATGAATGTGAGAGCTGAACTATAAAGAAAGCTGGGTGCTGAAGAATTGATGCTTTTGAACTGTGGTGTTGAAGACTCTTGAGAGTCCCTTGGACTGCAAGGAGATCAAACCAGTCAATCCTAAAGGAAATCAGTCCTGAATATTCAATGGAAGGACTGATGTTGAAGATGAACCTCCAATACTTTGGCCACCTGATGTGAAGAGATAGCTCGTTTGAAAAGAAAGACTCTGATGCTGGGAAAGATTGAGGGCTGGAGGAAAAGGGGATGACAGAGGATGAGATGGTTGGATGGCATCACAGACTCAATGGACAGGAGTTTGAGTAAACTCTGGGAGTTGGTGATGGACAGGGAGGCCTGGTGTGCTGCAGTCCATGGGGTCATAAAGAGGCCGACATGACAGAGCAACTGAATTGAACTGAACTGACTGAAGGGCAAAATGGGAGAAGGATAAATTAGGAGTTTGAGATTAACAATACATACTACTATATATATAATAAACAAGGACCTGCTCAGGGAACTATACTCAGTATTTTGTAATAAAGTATAAGGGAAATGAATCTGACATATATATATACATGTGTGTGTGTGTGTGTGTGTGTAACTGAATCACTTTATTGTACACAATATTGTAAATCAACTATGTTTCAATAAAATTTTAAAAAATCTTATTGGGGAAATAAAATATATTTGTATGCAATTATAAAAAGATAAAGGATTTGATTTAGGTCATACCTGAATGGTCTAGTGGTTATACAGTGGAAGTGAGAAATAGATTTAAGGGCCTAGATCTGATAGATAGAGTGCCTGATAAACTATGGAATGAGGTTAGTGACATTGTACAGGAGACAGGGATCAAGACCATCCCCATGGAAAAGAAATGCAGAAAAGCAAAATGGCTGTCTGGGGAGGCCTTACAAATAGCTGTGAAAAGAAGAGAAGTGAAAAGCAAAGGAGAAAAGGAAAGATATAAACATCTGAATGCAGAGTTCCAGAGAATAGCAAGAAGAGATAAGAAAGCCTTCTTCAGTGATCAATGCAAAGAAACAGAGGAAAAAAACAGAATGGGAAAGACTAAACATCTCTTCAAGAAAATCAGAGATACCAAAGGAACATTTCACGCAAAGATGGGCTCGATAAAGGACAGAAATGGTATGGACCTAACAGAAGCAGAAGATATTAAGAAGAGGTGGCAAGAATACACAGAAGAACTGTACAAAAAAGAGCTTCACGACCCAGATAATCACAATGGTGTGATCACTGACCTAGAGCCAAACATCCTGGAATGTGAAGTCAAGTGGGCCTTAGAAAGCATCACTAGGAACAAAGCTAGTGGAGGTGATGGAATTCCAGTGGAGCTATTCCAAGTCCTGAAAGATGATGCTGTGAAAGTGCTACACTCTATATGCCAGCAAATTTGGAAAACTCAGCAGTGGCCACAGGATTGGAAAAGGTCAGTTTTCATTCCAATCCCAAAGAAAGGCAATGCCAAAGAATGCTCAAACTACTGCACAATTGCACTCATCTCACACGCTAGTAAAGTAATGCTCAAAATTCTCCAAGCCGGGCTTCAGCAATATGTGAACTGTGAACTTCCTGATGTTCAAGCTGGTTTTAGAAAAGGCAGAGGAACCAGAGATCAAATTGCCAACATCCACTGGATCATGGAAAAAGCAAGAGAGTTCCAGAAAAACATCTATTTCTGCTTTCTTGACTATGCCAAAGCCTTTGACTGTGTGGATCACAATAAACTGTGGAAAATTCTGAAAGAGATGGGAATACCAGACCACCTGATCTGCCTCTTGAGAAATTTGTATGAAGGTCAGGAAGCAACAGTTAGAACTGGTCATGGACCAACAGACTGGTTCCAAAGGCTGTATATTGTCACCCTGTTTATTTAACTTATATGCAGAGTATATCATGAGAAACACTGGACTGGAAGAAACACAAGCTGGAATCACGATTGCTGGGAGAAATATCAATAACCTCAGAATGCAGATGACACCACCCTTATGGCAGAAAGTGAAGAGGAACTCAAAAGCCTCTTGATGAAAGTGAAAGTGGAGAGTGAAAAGGTTGGCTTAAAGCTCAACATTCAGAAAACGAAGATCATGGCATCCGGTCCCATCACTTCATGGAAAATAGATGGGGAAACAGTGGAAACAGTGTCAGACTATTTTTCTGGGCTCCAAAATCACTGCAGATGGTGACTGCAGCCATGAAATTAAAAGATGCTTACTCCTTGGAAGGAAAGTTATGACCAACCTAGATAGCATATTCAAAAGCAGAGACATTACTTTGCCAACAAAGGTTCGCCTAGTCAAGGCTATGGTCTTTCCTGTGGTCATGTATGGATGTGAGAGCTGGACTGTGAAGAAGGCTGAGCGCAGAATTGATGCTTTTGAACTGTGGTGTTGGAGAAGACTCTTGAGAGTCCCTTGGACTGCAAGGAGATCCAACCAGTCCATCCTGAAGGAGATCAGCCCTCCTTGGAAGAAATGATGCTAAAGCTGAAACTCTAGTACTTTGGCCACCTCATGCGAAGAGTTAACTCATTGGAGAAGACTCTGATGCTGGGAGGGATTGAGGGCAAGAGGAGAAGGGGATGACAGAGGATGAGATGGCTGGATGGCATCACTGACTCGGTGGACTTGAGTCTGAGTGAACTCCAGGAGTTGGTGATGGACAGGGAGGCCTGGCGTGCTGCGATTCATGGGGTCGCAAAGAGTTGGACATGACTGAGCGACTGATCTGATATGATCTGATAAAAAGATAGGACATAAAGACAGCTGAGAAAGGTTAACAGAGGTGCTTGTGCTTAATTGTTAAGCCAATTATATTAACAGTAAGTCCTGAAGAATCTTAGGGCAATCCAGCCATGTGATGCTAGATTTTTATTTTAGAATAATATATTTTTTAAAATTTTTGAGTAATTTCAAATTTATAGAAAAGTTTCAGAGCTTCACTATTTGAGGCCACATATTCTCAACCCATTATAATTATGTCAGTGAAACTCTGAAAGAAAACTGATTTTACAGATACCACAAGTTAGCATAGAAAGTCTACGGATAGTTCCACCTTTTGTAAAAGGTGGCTCTCCTTTATTCCAGGTGAGCACAGGAACAAAACCAGCCAAAAGTAGCCAAACTGAATGATTTAATACACAGGCTTTTGTTACCTGAAATAAGCCTGAGTAAACAATCTAGAGCTTTGGAAAACGCCACAGTCTGAAATATGAATCATAACCTCTTATTTCCAAGAGGGGGACAAATACCAGTAGGTCAAAAAGAAATCAATTTCCTAGAAAACAACAGATGTGGCAATTAAACCCAAAGTTCTTAACCACAGTTCCCAGAGTGGTTATCTCAGCTATGCAGCCCTCTGGATTTGTTTGAGAGAAGGTAAACGGAAAGGAGAGCAAGCAGGTCCTCATGAAAAATGGGGGCCTCAGAGATCACTCCCTCTGAATCACAGGATGGTCTAAGTGAGATGCCATGTATAGTGGATGGAGGGGTGCTCACGTAAGTCTGAGGCAGCCTTATCAGCTCTCGTGTAGAGGCGAACGACTCCAGTGATCAAAGTGCCCTGAGCACTGTTACAATCCAGCGCAGATGTGAGAAACAGGATAAAAGGAAAAGTGGGCAAGCTCTAGAACTGTGAGCGTGTTTCTGAGCTAATAACGAGTGAACGACACTTATCAAGGGTGGATGGGGAAGCGTGAGTTGCATCACTACTCTGACTCCATCCAGCAGAGTAGGACTCCATCCTACATCTGACTCCACTCCAGTGACAGTCAGTGACTCTGTGACTCTGTTCTTTGTCTTCCAAGCTGTGTTCATCAGTCTCAGCTTGTCAATCGAATCATGCTGTGGTGAAATGCCAAAAAGCTCATGTCTGTGAGAGCACAGGCTAAGAAGGGGCTCCCTGTGAAAACGCCTGTGATATTGTGATTCTTTTCATAACAACCACAGGTGGTTACTGAGCTTTCCTCTATACCGTTACATTCCAAAGACAGGACCTTCCTGGTGATGCATTTGAGTTAATCTAATAATTAAAAAAAAATAAAAGCTACAGTGAGGTCCCATTCTACTTCTAAGACATTTCATTATCTGTGAGAATAAACTGGAGAGGCAGAAGAAGAAAGAAATCAGGGAATTGGGGTAGGAAATAATGAGCCTTAGATGCCACTGAGGATCCAGGAAGGGAGGCAACTAGACTGCAAGTCACAGGTGAGTCATCCAATCTCACAGCATCTGTACTCATAATTTATGCAGAAATCAGCCCAGAAATACAGAATGTCAGTTTTCTAGAAGGTTAGACATCCTCCACTGCCATCATATTAGGCAACACTTTTATGATCACCAAGAGAAAATGAAAAGAAATCAGATTACCGCTTGCCATCTAATTGGTTTGTATGTGCTAGGCAGGCAGCAGCTTCTGGGGACTCCAGCATGGATATTTCATACCTGAAAACTGATCTAACTGCCTTGAAAACATATTGATTCTTTCTTCATTGCCCACAGTTACTAAATTTATTCTTCTTCTTTTTTAATTTGGAGTATAATTGCTTCACACTGTTGTGTTCGTTCTGCTGTCCAACGAAGTGAATTAACTATCTGTATACATATATCCGCTCTCATACCTCCCTCCAACCCACCCCCGTCCCAGCCCTCTAGGTCACCCCAGAGCACTGGGCTGAGCTCCCTGCGCTCTGTAGCAGGTTCCCACTAGCTGTTTTACACATGGTGATGTATCCATGTCAATCCTAACCTCCCAATTCTGTCTCACCCTCTCCTTCCCCCTCTGTGTACACATCTGTTCTCTACATCTGAGTCTCTATTCCTGCCGTGGATCCAAAGTAAGGGAAATCCTCTCCAAATCACTGCTGCTGCTGCTGCAAAGTCTCTTCAGTCGTGTCCGACTCTGTGCGACCCCACAGACGGCAGCCCACCAGGCTCCCCCATCCCTGGGATTCTCCAGGCAAGATCACTGGAGTGGGTTGCCATTTCCTTCTCCAATGCATTAAAGTGAAAAGTGAAAGTGAAGTTGCTCAGTTGTGTCCGACTCCCAGCGACCCCATGGACTGCAGCCCACCAGGCCCCACCCACTACATAGTTATTAAAATCGTTCTGCCCAAGGGTCCATTTGATGAACAGACCTCAGTACTGAATGGCTCTCTCCTGTGCTTCTTGAGGCATCTTCCTATTTGGGAGTTATCTATGTCTTGCCATTTTAAAGTGTGTATTGTAGGGCAGGTAGTAGAAGGACCTGGCATCTTACACTGGGAGCTACAACAAAGCTGATGCTTAACCAAGTAATAGCTTCCCGGATGACCCAGTGGGTAAAGAACCTGTCTGCAATGCAGGAGGTGCAGGAGGTGCAGGAGATGCAGTTTCCATCCCTGGGTCGGGAGGATCCCCTGGAGGAGGAAAATAGCAACTCGTTCTGGTCTTCTTGCCTGAAAAGTCACATGGACAGAGGAGTCTGGCGGGCTACAGTACAAAGGGTCGCAGAGTCTGACATGTCTGAGCAACTAAGCGTGCGTGCACAACGTAATAAGTGTCCTGCTGCCTTTGGGTCACAGCTTTGGACAAGTCACTGCACACTAGGACAATAAATAGCAACATGACTGATAACATATCTCAGTTCTTTCCATGTGATGATCTGACTGCTGTTGAGCAAATAAAGTACAAAAGTGGATGTAAATGAGAGTGTTTTGAACTTGTAAAAGAAGCCAACCTGTTTAAGTCAGTTTTCAAGTTTCCACAGGGATATTTAAGACCAGTGAAACTGATTTGCAATCACAACCTAATTCAGTTTTGGGTGGGAAAGACGGAGAGTCACTTGTCAGTCAGTTATCTCTGGTCTAGGATCTAAATTTCCAAATTCTGTATCTAAGTTATGTCATCAATTAGTACCAAACATCTCCACCTTGATTTGCAGAAAAGTAACTGAAAATTTAGGTCAATTTGAATATTTGTCAGTTATGAAGAGGGAATTACAAAAGTGTTCTCTTTTAATGTAAAAGTCATACTTGCTGTTTGAAATAAAAATAGAAAAAGTAGGTTAATGAGGCAAAACACAGTTCCACGTATATTACATTTTTAACATCTTGTATATTCTTTCATACCTTTTCCGTATATACTTGTCAGTTTGATTAAGATCATATTGAATATATTTTGTAACATCGTTCTAAAAATAATACTATATTTTATATATAAAATACATAAACAAAGACCTACTGTATAGCACAGTGAACAATATTCAATATCTTGTAATAGCCAATAATATAACAGAAAATAGACTTCCATTTATATTATAATATAATGGGC
This sequence comes from Tragelaphus eurycerus, assembly GCA_935064755.1. Classification (NCBI taxonomy): domain Eukaryota; kingdom Metazoa; phylum Chordata; class Mammalia; order Artiodactyla; family Bovidae; genus Tragelaphus; species Tragelaphus eurycerus. The sequence continues at coordinate 6,264,850 of CAKXYN010000059.1, forward strand.
TTTCCTTGTGGCTCAGCTGGTAAAGAATCTGCCTGTAATGCCGGAGACCTGATTTCAATCCCTGGGTTGAGAAGATCCTCTGGAAAAGGGAAAGTCTGCCCACTCCAGTATTCTGGCCTGGAGAATTCCATGGCCTGTATAGTCCATGGGGTCGCAAAGAGTTGGACACAACTGAGTGACTTACACTTTATAATGGAAAGGCATATATGTGTGTGTGTGTGTGTGTGTATCACTTTCTTGTACACCTGAAACTAACACAACACTGTAAATCAACTATACTTCTATAAAAATATAAGTATCTTTCCATGTAAATAGATTTAATAGAAGTAGATAGAGAGATGATAGTTATAACATCATTTTTGTTTGCTAAATACTATTATATTCTATTGGTAACTTTTCTAACCAATTTCCTGTTGTCAGTTAGTTGAAGTGTATTCTTTACGAGTTTGATGTTCATGAGTTTGTGGTTTCACTGGGCCTTGCAAAAAACAAACTTAGAGTTTATAACTGTATATATGTTCCAAATTATTTCTTTAGGATATGACTTTAGAAACAGAAAATTTGCATCAAAATAGATGTTCTTTTAAATATTTTTACAGAGACTTCAAAATTTTCCTTCAAAAATTCTCCACCAATTTACACTAATCTACCATCAGGAAATGAACTTGAAAAACCTAGTTGTATCTTTCTTCAACATTCCAATACATTAATAATCTTAATAAAAGATTCACCTTGTTTATAATGAAGTGTACTATAGACTGATTCAGTTCAGTTCAGTTGCTCAGTCGTGTCCGACTCTTTGCGAACCCTATGAACCGCAGCACGCCAGGCCTCCCTGTCCATCACCAACTCCCAGAGTTTACCCAAACCCATGTCCATTGAGTTGGTGATGCCATCCAACCATCTCATCCTCTGTCATCCCCTTCTCCTCCTGCCCTCAGTCTTTCCCAGCATCAGAGTCTTTTCAAATGAATCAGTTCTTCGCATCAAGTGGCCAAAGTATTCCCAGACTCTTAAAGGAAATAATGCAAAGAAGTCAAGTACCTCCTCTGTTTTTATTCTCTTCTTGTCCAGTATGCTATGCTAAGATATAGCTTATTAGCCAAGTTTCCCAAAGCCAAACAGAGAGCATACAAAGAGCCCCTATCCTTTCTAGTTCTTTATAGAAACTCTCACAAGGTTGACCAAGAAATTCCAAAAGTCCTTGAATTTTGAATAATGAAAAAGTATACCCAGACTAAAGTGGAGGAAAGAGTCATGTCGTTCTAAAATTAAGAAGTAAAGGAAAAGAAGATGGTACGGCTGCTTCCTTACGGCCCTATTTAGCTACTTTCACACTTTAAATGAACCATCTCTCTTGACTAAGTACATGGTTGAAATAGCATAGCTCCTCACTTCAGTTTAGAAACAGAACATTCTCTCACAGTGGGTTTATGTTATATAACTGGTTTGAGATGGAAAATAAAATTGATGTGAAGCCATTAAAACAAACAGTTAAAATGGCAGCAGATGGCACCAGCCGTGAAGGCAGCGGCCATTCCTGCAAAGAGAGGGAAAGCCTTGAGGACAACTTCAACCTATTTTGGTCCACATTTCAGAGTAAAGGGATGCCTGTATTCCGCAGAGTTGACAAGTGGGTCTAATCACAAGAGCTCTGTCCACAACCTATTTCCTGTTCTCAGGTGTAAACACAGAGAAGAAAAGGAAAATGAGTTTATCTTTTCTAAAGACAGGGTTTCACTCTTGTGTATATTTACGCGAAAAGCATTTATTAAACATTTTTCCATTGCCAGTGTAGAATGAGATCCTGACCTCAGTGTCTGGAAAAGTCTAGGTTTTAAGGAGACCTACGTCCAAACTCCGTTTTACCACTTACCAATCATAATACTCGCTTGTGTTAACTTCGCTCAGTTTCAACCTTCTCCTCTACAATATAATGATGATAATAATAATAATATTCTCAGGATGACGGTGTTATAAATAATGCATCCAATACAAGGTAGAATTGATGGCATATCAAAGAGACAACCGCTTGCTCAATTTCAGTCATCAATCAGCAGAGATGAAGGATGAGAGGAAGTGGAGAAAAGAACACCAAAAAAATCAAAGTGGGCTTTTATTTTCTTAACATTGCATAAGTAAATGAGAATATGCAATCCATGGGGTCGCAAAACGTCAGACACGGCTGGGTGACTGAACAACAACAATGCTAAATTTAAAAAGCGAGTAACTTAGACTAGGTTTTCTATTTTTAATAATGCCTTTGTTCATTTTAGTGCATTATTTTAGTGATGTGCCCTTTAAGAGAAGCTGAGAGTCCCCTCTCCATGGGAACAAGGTTGAAAAACTTGAAGACATTGTCTTTCTTACAGTGCATTCAATTGAGAATCATTTAAAATGGCCTTGTTATAAAAAATTTGATTAATCACTTAATCATGTATTATATTCTCCTAAATACTACTAATATATGGAGAGAATTATTATGGTAACATACCTTGATCTTTCCCTCAAAGAATTTCCAGTAAAATTCACTAAACATTAAAAACCTACGATTCACACTTCTTCCCTCTTTCAAGATTCTCAATACCCAGGAAGAAGGAAAGACTTAGGTGTATTTTCCTTATGCTGCACAAGTATTTAGCTGAGTCACGGAGCTTAAAGAACAGCTCAGACAAACACTACTTCAGGATGGCTTTTTGACGATGTTTTTTCATCCAGATAGCGGCAGTCCATATGAAAGTGTTTCTGGAAAGACCCCAGAAAGGCAAAGTCTTTGGTTTCCCAGATTACGAGCACTCTCAGCTGTCATATTACTGAGGACACTAATTCTGCAAATACCAATCTCCAGATCATTTCTCTGCCAAGGAAATATTTTTTTCTGCACCTGAGTTAAATGGAGAACTGTCTCACCAAAAAAACAAAAAAACACAAATGGATGAAGCAAATCATCTATCTTTAGCCGTCACTCACAACTTTATGAATAAATTTGTGGCAATGTATTTATTTTTTTCTTGATATCATATAAATGTTGTGTTTTGAGATTTTTTTTCTTCTAGGTTTAGCTTGGTGATCAAATCAGGAACAGGAGTAGAACTGTTATGATCCCTTACCCTGCCACAAGGAGAGGTATCACTTTAAGCCTTGAATAATCTCTAATTATTTAAAGTAAATGAACTCATCAATTTGTTTGTCTAGTGTCTTAACAATACCCTGTGGAACCAGATAGCAGTCAGGGAGGCTGGATTATAGAAAAGACCATGGCCTAAGCCACATAGTGCCATGAATGTTACATAAATTAAAATTTGGCTATAACCTTGTATCTCACTCTTCATAATTGGGTTTGGAAAGAAAAAATGAGGTCTTTGATGCTAATGTGAAAGTAAGTACTCTCAGAATAATGTAGATGCCTTCACAGGGCTCCCTGCTCTGGGGAACTTTTCTCCGGATTATTTTGTCTGCACGAGAAGGGTTCAGAACCATGCTTCTGCCAAAGTTAGTGACCTGGAGAAGCAGCTGTAGTCCCTGGCAGGATATCGCGGGACAAACCCAAAGTGGTTGATAAAACACAGGCAGGACATAACCTCAGGGTGTTTCACAGGAGATTGCTGTTCGCAGTGAAATAAAATAGCGCAATGAAATAAAACAGGTTAAACAGGTTAAAAATAAAGTCACATGGTAACATAATAGCCTGGGTTTTCAGAACTTGACGAAGTCAAGATGGTAAGAGAAAGAAGAGGAAGCACTGACTCCCAAGCTGGAGTTCATGAGAACAAAGATGCTCGCCAGTGGTACCACCTTCCTATGTCCAGTCTGTCCATCCAGGGCTCTGGCTCCACCTCTGCTGGGTGCCCCATTGCCTTATTAAGCCCTCTCTGCTTGTTCTTTCAAAGTGGTGCCAAATAATCAACTAATGATTTTATACACAAATGGAGGAATGAATGAGTGATAATGGTGCGATGAAGCACTGGTTCAAAGTATCTTATCATTCCTTTCAGAAGAACACAAATATTAAAACGATCACTTGAAGTCGTACCCACACAAAAACCTGTGTGTGGATATATAGCAATTACATTCATAATTTCAAAACCCGAAAGCCACTAAGATGTCCTTCAGAAGGCGAGTGGGTAAATAAACTGTGGAAGATCCAGCAATGGAATTTTATACAGTGCTAAAAGTAAATGAGCTATCAAGCCCTGAAAAGACATGGAGGAATCTTAAATGTATATCATTAAGTGAGAGAAAGAAAGAAGACTGAGCGCTGAAGAACTGATGCTTTTGAACTGTGGTGCTGGAGAAGAGTCTTGAGAGTCCCTCGGGCTGCAAGGAGATCCAACCAGTCCATCCTAAGCAGGATCAGTCCTGAGTGTTCATTGGAAGGACTGATGCTGAAACTGAAGCTCCAATACTTTGGATCCCTGATGCGAAGAGTCGACTTGTTAGAAAAGACCAGGACACAGGGAAAGATTGAGGGCAGGAAAAAGAAGGGGACGACAGAGGATGAGATGGTTGGATGGCATCACCGACTCAGTGGGCATGAGTCTGAGTAGGCTCCGGGAGTTGGTGACGGACAGGGAAGCCTGGCATGCTGCAGTCCATGGGGTCAGTCATAAAGAGTCAGACACAGCTGAACACCTGAACAACAACAACAAAGTGAGAGAAATCAATCTGAAAAGGCTTCATACTATTTGATTCTAACCATATGTCAGTGTTCTTGCCTGGAGAATCCCAGGGATGGGGGAGCCTGGTGGGCTGCCGTCTATGGGGTCGCACAGAGTCAGACACGACTGAAGTGACTTAGCATAGCATATGTCATGCTGGAGAAGACAAAACTAAGGAGACAATGAAAAGATCAGTGGTTGCCAGGGGCTGGGGAGTGGGGGGTAGAAGGGATGAATAAACAGAGCACGGAGGATTTGTAGGGCAGTGAAAGTAACTCTCTGCAATTCCATAATGATGGATACATGTCACCACACGTTTCTCCAAAGCTACAGGATGCATAGCACCAAGTGTGAACCCTAATGCAAGCTGTGACTTTGGGTGATTGTGATGCATCCATGTGGGTTCAGTTGTAACTAATGAACCACTGTGGTAGGGAATGTTGATAACCCGGGAGGTTATGCGTGTGTGGAGGCAGGGGGTGTATGGGAAATCTCTGTACCTTCAGCTGAATTTTGCTGTAAAAGAAAGACTGCTCTGAAAACATAAATTCTTCACATGTGCAAGCTCACTTGCTCAGTCATGTCTGACTATTGGTGGCCCCATGAGCTGTAGTCAGCCAGGCTCTTGCCAGTCTCCTCTGCCCAGTAGAATTCTCCAGGCAGGAATACTTGGGTGGGGTATCACTGCCTACTCGAGGGCACCTTCCTGACCCAGGAATCGAACGTGCATCTCTCGCATCTCCTGCACTGACGGGCAGATTCTTTTCCACTAGCATCTCCTGAGAAAACATAAATTCTTCATAAAAACTTAAGAAATCATAAACAGGGAGAAGAAGGAAGAGGAGGAAAGTGGGAAGAAAGAGAAAGAGAAGAAGACAAAATTAAAACCACAATCAGCCTTTCATATTAGAATTTCCTCCTTAGGTGCGCTAAACTTTATTTTTTTAAAAAAATTGACTAAGCACAAGGATTACTGACAAAGCCATTAGAACAAATCTCAAGAACAAAGAGACTTCGAGAAATATTACTGACTGTAGGAATAACAGTTTTTCTAAGGGTCATCTTCCGGGGAAGGAAACACTCTCAGATGGCATTTTAAGTTTCTGTCACAAATTCTGAGAGATTCACAACCTATCTGCTGTCCTGCTAAGGGGTCCCTTGAAATTTTCCACTGAAGCATGAATTTATAAACAAATAGTTTCTTAAATTGAAAGGAATTATGCCTTCTTCAGTTACAGAACCCATCAAGTGCATGATTTGACAGCTGATATGTACTAAAACAATTTCCTAGATTTAGCCAACTTCCCTCCTAATCACACTGCATAAAACACAATAAATATCAAAAATGTATTTTTGACGTCTCTTTGTTCGTAGCCCCCACCACATACCAGGCACTGCCATTCATGCCATTTCATGGAATATTTTGTCCCTCGGACAACTGCGTCAGGTCAAGATGAGACCGGACTTGTTTGGAGCCTAACAGCTTAATCAGGTTTCGAGAAGAGGTGGTCTCCTAACAGCCAGGGCACAGAGGGAGATCAACAGCTAAGATCAATGCTTATACAGAAAATATCTCTATGCATCAGGCACTTTCAAGGTCCTAATGAATTCAGTCTCCACAACAATCTTATTAAGCCTCTATAAAAGCTGCTTTGTAAACTTGAAGAACATGTGGCCCAGTAGTGAAGAAATGTTCAGTCGCTAAGTCGTGTCTGACTCTTTGCCACCCCGCGGGGTTGCAACACACCATGGGGTTAAGAAACGTGTCTAAATCTAGATGGTGGAAACAGGATTCAAACCCCCTGAATCACTGCACATCTGGCCTAAACATAGGCTGTGAGAGGAGGAGAACACATCCAGCAGGGAACATTTAAATACACCGTGGGGGTCTCAAAACCCTCCCTATTTCTTCTCTGATTTTTTCTTTGACATAGGTTTTTTTTTCTATATTCAGTTTATTATGGAATAGCTCTCTCTACCTGACCATCAGTGCTCAAATGACACCAAATTATTAATTTAAAACATTTTAAAATAAATTTACATATATGAAGAAAGTAACATGTCAGTTGCCAAAAGCAACTTTTAGTTAATTTTTTAAACGAGACATTTCTTTCCACCAGTTTAACAACTCAGTAACACTTAGTGTAGTCATAACATGTATGCGCTGAGCAGAACCAAGCCTGAGTGAAATAGCATGTGTAAAAATCCGCAAGTCCTAGAGGACAGTGCTTTGTAGCAATGGACTGGGGTCAGAAAAGAGTGGTGTTGTCATAGTCAGGGGCAAGGCAAGCTCTTTGTAAACATGTTTTGTGGGCTGGGAAGTGCTGGGTTCCACTACAAGTGCCTGGAGCTGTGCCCCGTCCATACACCACATTCTCCTCCAAGCATGAGTGTTAAGGTTTATAAAGTGGGGACCACAGGGTCACAAGGGGCTGTTCAGAGAACAAAATCCAACATATATTCAAAGGCACTTGGAAAACCATAATACACAACTAAAATGTAAAATACAGTTGCAAGTATAAAGTTGGTCTCTTGCAACGTTATCAGTATTATTCTACTGTTTTGTCCCTGGATGTGATATGCAGACTGATTATGACAGATTTCTATGCACACACCAATCCTGGATATAATATATGTCCAAATGCAAACTTCTTGTGGGGTAGTTTTGCTTTTATTTTTAATGGTATCTTAAGGTTGTATTGTCTCTGAAAGAGATGGGAATACCAGACCACCTGATCTGCCTCTTAAGAAATCTGTATGCAGGTCAGGAAGCAACAGTTAGAACTGGTCATGGAACAACAGACTGGTTCCAAATAGGAAAAGGAGTACGTCAAGGCTGCATATTGTCACCATGTTTATTTAACTTATATGCAGAGTACATCATGAGAAATGCTGGACTGGAAGAAACACAAGTTGGAATCAAGATTGCCGGGAGAAATATCAATAACCTCAGATATGCAGATGACACCACTCTTATGGCAGAAAGTGAAGAGGGGCTAAAAAGCCTCTTGATGAAAGTGAAAGTGGAGAGTGAAAAGGTTGGCTTAAAGCTCAACATTCAGAAAACGAAGATCATGGCATCTGGTCCCATCACTGCATGGGAAATAGATGGGGAAACAGTGGAAACAGTGTCAGACTTTGTTTTTCTGGGCTCCAAAATCACTGCAGATGGTGACTGCAGCCATGAAATTAAAAGACGCTTGCTTCTTGGAAGGAAAGTTATGACCAACCTAGATAGCATATTCAAAAGCAGAGACATTACTTTGCCAACAAAGGTTCGCCTAGTCAAGGCTATGGTCTTTCCTGTGGTCATGTATGGATGTGAGAGCTGGACTGTGAAGAAGGCTGAGCGCCGAAGAATTGATGCTTTTGAACTGTGGTGTTGGAGAAGACTCTTGAGAGTCCCTTGGACTGCAAGAAAATCCAACCAGTCCATTCTGAAGGAGATCAGCCCTGGGATTTCTTTAGAAGGAATGATGCTAAAGCTGAAACTCCAGTATTTTGGCCACCTCATGCGAAGAGTTGACTTATTGGAGAAGACTCTGATGCTGGGAGGGATTGAGGGCAGGAGGAGAAGGGGACGACAGAGGATGAGATGGCTGGATGGCATCACTGACTCGATGGATGCGAGTCTGAGTGACCTCGGGAGCTGGTGATGGACAGGGAGGCCTGGCGTGCTGCGGTTCATGGGGTCGCAAAGAGTCGGACACGACTGAGCGACTGATCTGATCTGATCTGATCTAAGGTTGTATTAAACCCATGTGTGGGTGGATGGTGTGATAAGAGAACCATCACCTGTTTCTGTGCTATTTTCCAAAGAACCTGAAGCAAAATTCTTTAACAAAAGTAAAAGTTCAATGCATGCTGTCACCTGAATGTAAACAAATTTGACTAAGAAGCTCAATTTGCATTTCCTCCCCAGTAGACTCTGAAAATAATCTTAGTTGAAGTTTATTTTTCCAACTTCAATAGCAATCTCAGCAAGCGATGTGCTGTCTTTTCAAAAATACTCACTAAAACAAATGGAAATATTCTCTCATATTTGCCACCTCATTAGTTCTCAAAGCCAAGCTGTTGAAATACAGAACTATTAGTCTCTCATTCCAAACCTCCCTTTGGAAGAAAGTTATCTGGATTTTGGTATAAATAACATGTTTTCTCAATAAAAGAAAATGAAATCCATTATAGTCATGAAAAACAACTAGAACTCGAGTGACCAATATAAGCAAAAGCATAATTTGAAGTATTTTAAGTGAATTATTAATTTAATCATGAAAATTATCCTATGAAGTAATTCAATTTTAACCTATATAGTTTTAATTTCACAACTGAGAAAACTGAAATGGAAGAAGGTAAGGAAAGCTCTCTATTCTCTCCATATCTTAATGTCTATCACTATTTCTAAAATATGGAACTTTTAGCTAGCTTGCTATTGGAATAATATGAAAAGGTTTCAACATTTTAACACAATGCAAAATGTACATTTTAAAATTAGCAAAATTGAAAAGGCCACCTAGGAGAAATAGGGGGCAATGTGATAAACTGAGATTAGTTAATTGCTTACAGATTATTTTGCTAGGAGTTTTCATTGTTGGATCAAAATCTATACAAATCCATAGGATTAAATATAGCATGAGCTGCCCTGCACAGCCTTTGAAGCCAGATAACAGTGAATACTATTTTCAAATACGGTAGCTCTTTTAAAATGTGGTACATCTGAATCATTTGTGGAATTGACAGGATTACAGACTCCCAGGTGACATTCTGGATTTGCTTAATCAACATCTCCAAGTGTGGGGCTTGAACATGTACATCTCACAAATATCCACAGTGAATTTCATGCTCAAAGTGGAAATGAGGAAAAATTTAGCACATTTAAAACGCTTCCTTATGTGTCAATTCAATATAAAACACAACCAATATAAGAGCACGACGCTAAGAAAATGACTCAGCGAAGACCTTTGGCAAGGCATTCAGACCACATGCTCAGCTTGGGGAGGAGCTCGCCTGACACAGGGAAGGCGATGTTAAGAAGATGGTTAATGGGTCAAACCCTCTGCTCACATCCTAGCCCCTCTCAGGTCTTCATCTTGAGGCCAAGTGAATTAGAAGGCACCCAACCTTCCTCAGAAGAGGACACTGAGAAACTCTTGTCCTAACACCCAGTCCCTCCTAAAGGAGATCAGTCCTGGGTGTTCACTGGAAGGACTCATGCTGAAGCTGAAACTCCAATACTTAGGCCACTTGATGCGAAGAAGTGACTCTTTTGGAAAGACCCTGATGCTGGGGAAGATTGAAGGTGGGAGGAGAAGGGGACGACAGAGGATGAGATGGTTGGATGGCATCACCGACTCAATGCACATGAGTTTGAGTAAACTCTGGGAGGTGGTGATGACAAGGAAGCCTGGTGTGCTGCAGTCCATGGAGTTGAAAAGAGTCGGACACGACTGAGTGACTGAACTGAACTGAAATACCACCAAGTAGGGTTTACGAGTCATTTCCTCCGCTCTATGAACCTGAAGCATCTGGTTCTGCCGATCATCACTCCAGGCAAGAGCACAGCCTCCCACGTGCCTAATCACCTGCCTTCCTCCACTGGTCAAGACTTTGAGAACCATGTTCCATTTCCTGGAGTCCTCTGAACCATCCGTGTGTGTGCCTTCCCTGAGTCCCAGGACAGATAAACACCCCACTTTCCCCTGACGGCCCTGCATCTCTCTTGGAGAAGTTATAAGCTGCTTAAATTCTCATAAGTAGTAAGTGATGGAGCAGATATTCAAATTCACGTCTGTGATTCTAAAGGTCATACTCTTTCTACTTCACAGGATACTGATTTAATGTTTCTCTCAAGAAGGCGGTGTTTTAAGCAAGCCTGTGGCAGGCGCTGACTCCTAGGACATTCATAATTAAATTTTCTCTACGTTGTACTTTGACAGCAGATAGGCTCTTTTGTTTATTTACCTAAGAACTGAAACACTTTAAATGTCAGCGCATGGGGCAGCAGAACTGTCCTGCTATCGGAGGATAAGAGCTGAACTTGTATTCTCGCCCACAAAGACAGTCATCCATTTCAGCACAGGTATGAACATTGCGGATCTCTTCAATTTAGTTGAATAAAGAAAGAAAAGTTTTATCTCTGTCAAGTACTTCAGTTCAGTTCAGTTGCTCAGTTGTGCCCAACTCTTTGCAACCCCATGAACTGCAGCACGCCAGGCTTGTTTGGTCAGTCAAGAACTTGCTTGCATCCAAACAAAAGCAGGAGAGGCTGCATTATACAAAGAAATATTTAGGGAAAACATACATACTTGATCTTCTCAAGAACTTAGAGAAAGTGTCTTCTGATGATGGTGATGTTGGTGATGATAGTATAAGCATTGTAGTGCCACGGATGTGGGCACGCTCAGTTGTGTCCAACTCTTTGCGACCCCATGGACTGTAGCCCACCAGGTTCATCTGTCCATGGGATTTTCTAAGCAAGAATACTGGATTGGGTAGCCATTTCCTTCTCCAGGGAACTTCCTGACCCAGGGACCGAACCTGCTAGTGGTGTAATAGTGTTTACAGAAAGGGGAAGAATCAGGAGGAAGGTTGGTGTGAATGGCCTTATTGGAAGTGGGGTGTAGAAACAGGTACAGATATGGCTAGATTTGTAAATTCTGTAGTGAAAAATTGAGGGCATTTATTTTATTTTCTTAATTTTCTCTATAAGAGAAAATTCTCTCTTTCTCCCTCTGGGAAGAAGGAGCATATGACTGAAAATAGCAGAAAGGTCAGGTATTTCAAGAGTAAAAAAGGAAGATGACTAGAGAAAAAGATGAGGACATGGGGAAGTGCTGAGGGCATAACAGAGGTGAAAGTGAAAGTCGCTCAGCTGTGTCCGACTCTTTGCGACCCCATGGACTATACAATCCATGGAATTCTCCAGGCCAGAGTAATCTGGAGTAGGTAGCCCTTCCCTTCTCCAGGGGAATCTTCCCAACCCAGGGATCAAACTCAGGTCTCCCCCACTGCAGGCAGATTCTTTACCAGCTGAACCACAAGGGAAGCTCATAATAGAGGTGGGTCACAGTGAATTCTGTTTCCCTAGTGTTCATAGCTTCCTCTAGTAGAATCAGCAACTCGAGTGCAGGAACACTTAACAAGGATATTTGGGGAACGCCAGAGTTGGAGCATGGCCTGACAAGAAAAGGGGGTTCTCAAAGTCAAGTGAGTTTAGGACGTAGGCATAACATTCAGTGAGACGGTGCACAGGAGGAGAATGGGAAATCGACCTGTCCAAGAACACAGGGGGCTTCCCTGGTAGCTCAGTGGTAAAGAGGAGCCAGATCAGGAGCTGCAGGAGACCCAGGTTTGGTCCCTGGGTTGGGAAAATCCCCAGATAAGGAAATGGCAACCCACTCCAGTATTCTTGCCTGGAGAATCCCATGGACAGAGGAGCTTGGTAGTCTACAGTCCATAGGGTTGCAAAGAATCAGACACGACTGGGTGCATATACACCCCTGAACACAGGGATTCAAACAAGGCTGAAGAATGGTCCCAGTGGGAGGAGACAGACAAAAGCTGGAGGGAGAGTATTAGGGTCAGAACATATGATATTTACATGAGTGGTTTGGAAATAAACACCTCTCAACGATCACAACGCTTAGGGTATGACCCTTGGGGGTGTGTGTGGCTTAAGTTGAGTGGAAAAAAGACACTGGAAATGAGGGAATCAAACAGTCAATGGCCCAGGAGGATGGATTTGACATCATTAAAGATGAAACAAGGTTTAGAGTTGAAAAAGACTGCTAGCTGGGTGCCAAAGTCTTGGATAAGTGAAGGCTGAAAATAGTCTGTAGGTCTGAAAATAGGAAGGGAACACAGTGATGCACTTAAACAGCAATATCCTTGAAGGAGCAGAGGTTTTAAAAGAGGGTAAACAGTAATGGTCTGATGGCAGGGGGGTTCAAGTTGAATATCAACTCACCTTGTGAGTCTGAGGAAATGTGATGGGGGGAAGGAGACCCTTGAGAATCTGCATATCGATCTGCATAGTGACCCAGCGTTTCTAAAGACCCTCCTTTCCCAACTCAGTCCTATATGAGTAGCCCTTTCCTATGTCTCACTCAGCAGTAGTCCTGAATCACAAAACAGGGACGCCAGAAATCCCGTCAGTTTGATGCTAAGGGAAGGACAATCAACAGAATAGATTCAAAATCGGTTTGCCCTGGACCACACAGGGGAAACTGTTGATCCATTAAATTCAAGAGATATTTACCAGGAAATTACTTTGACTAAGAATCCACAGATGAGACAATTCTTATTAGCTGCTAGAAATGCCAAACTGCTTCCCAGAGCCCAACATCCTCAGAGCCTAATGAATCCATCTGAGACGGGAGGCAGTGTGTTTTCTTTACATCCCACAAGGGAGGGGCCAGGAGCTGCGACTTCTATCTTTGGATTTTCTATTAACTGCCAGACCTTGAGCAGCCTCTTACATTTCCCGAACCTCAGACTCCTCACCTACAAAGTGACTGATGGACGAGACAATGACAAGTGACCTTTTCCGCTCCGAGGAACAAAGACACCATCCGCGATCTACTGGGAATTCTGAGACAGACCGGCCCTGTCTGTCTGATTTCCGTCTTGGCAACTACCTTCCCCACATTCCATCCTACTCAGGGGCCTTTCCCATAAACGTCAGGGTCCTACCGGGTGCGGCCTGCCTCACTTAGCGGTCTTGCTGCACCGCCAAATAAAGTTTGCTTCACCTTACGGAGGGGACCTCCTCTATTATTTAGGGGACACGGAGGGTGGCCTCTCCTGGAATTCTAAAAAATGACAAACAGCCACGAAATCTCTCTAGTGCCAGAAATAATTAAAAAAAAAAAAAAAAAAAACTAGCAGAGGAAGGGGAGGAAGTAAGAATGATTGGGGGGTTTTCTAATAAGCCTTTTTAAAAAGCCCACAAAGATAGATGGTCTCTTCAGATCCAGTGCAAGGAGCCCCTCCAAAATGAGATGAGGAAGTAACCTCTCCCAAACAGACAGTGATATCAACCTCTCTTTTTTGTTAATTTTTTTTTTTTTTTTTTTGCCCCTGCCCCTCCCCACGACTCCATCTGCTCAGAGGAACCAAACCTTCCTGGATTGGCATGAAGATTGCCAGAGAATTAAAAATAAATGGGAAGGAACTTGGAGAAGATAAATAGATGCCACAGCCTCAGATAGCCAATAATATTGTCCTGACCTGGTTTAATATCCAAACAAAAGCTAAGAGATCTTTCCTTTAGTTTATTTTAAGTGCTACAAAATGCTAAGTTAATCACACTAAAATAATACTCATATAAAATATATGTTAAGTTCCATTTTAAATTAGAAAAAAGAGAAAATCTTTAGATAAAGATTTGCATGTCAGTTTTGGATGCTATATTAAGGCTCCATACCACTCTTCACAAAGTACACTCAAAATTACCTGTTTCCATCATCACAGCATTTAAGCAAATTTCTCTATTAACAAATCAGAGAAAGGCTTAATCTTGTATGAAGCCCTGCGCTGGGCTCCCTGGTGAATAAGAAAGAGCACAAGGCAGGACATCTGATCTAAAGTGACCGACAGTCTAGTAGGGAAACTGTGTTCACGTAGTAACATGTTTTCAAACACGCACAGGTATTTACTCCTACACAAAACAAGTGACAGACTGACATCGCCAGATAATGCTTAACTGATGGCTGGACAACTAGCAGTAAAACCAAAACTGATATTTCAGAGATGGGATAGCTCGAACTGGCTGGAAAAGTTTTTAGAGAAAGATTTTAAATAATTATACCAACTAACCATTCATCTTTTTACCTTTAGTAGTCACTATGTGAAGAATGAGTCCTTTCTATCTGGCAGGTACTTTTAATGTACTAGTGAATGTAATAATCCTTTCACCGCACTGTGCCAATAACCTAGCTTCTAATAATGGGAAGGACAAAACCATCAATAAACCATCCCTGTGTTTAATGTTCAGCTCAGGGTTTATCTTTGTCCCTCTCCCCTCATCTATGCCCAAGTCAAGACTGGATCTAAAGTCAGACTTTCAAATAAGAGCAATTGGTAAACCAACTTCCTAATTAGTAAGAATTCACTGAACTTGAGAATTAAAAAGAATACACAAATATATACATATATAGATTACTCCTTGGAAGAAAAGTTAGGACCAACCTAGACAACATATTAAAAAGCAGAGACATTACTTTGCCAACAAAGGTCTGTCTAGTCAAGGCTATGGTTTTCCCTGTAGTCACGTATGAATGTGAGAGTTGGACTATAAAGAAAGCTGAGCGCTGAAGAATTGATGCTTTTAAACTGTGGTGTTGGAGAAGACTCTTGAGAGTCCCTTGGACTGCAAGGAGATCCAACCAGTCCATCCTAAAGGAGATCAGTCCTGGGTTCATTGGAAGGACTGATGTTGAAGCTGAAACTCCAATACTTTGGCCACCTCATGCGAAGAGCTGATTCATTGGAAAAGACCCTGATGCTGGGAAAGATTGAGGGCATGAGGAGAAGGGGATGACAGAGGATGAGATGGTTGGATGGCATCACCGAATCAATGGACATGAGTTTGAATAAACTCCGGGAGTTGGTGATGGACAGGGAGGCTGGCGTGCTGCAGTCCATGGGGTTGCAGAGTCAGACGTGACTGAGCAACTGAAGTGAACTGAGCTGAGTATACACACAAGAGCACACACATGTAGCATAAGTATGACACACATTTATGATGGTCATTATAGTTCAGCAGAGGAATAGTTTTGCCCTTTCACACTTTAAATCACAAATATTCATCTTCTTTCAGAAAAAGTAAAAATTAAAGCAGGCGAAAAGGGGATATTTAATCAAATTTCCTCTAATATTTGTCTGTTAACACCTTAAATAGCTGACAAGAAAGATAATTCTAATGATATTTTCTTTTTTAAATGAGAGAATTTTTTTTAAGATTTGGTTTCAGTGTGGACCAATTTTAAGTCTTTACTGAATTTGTTACAATATTGCTTCTGTTCTATGTTCTGATCTTTTGGCTGCAAGGCATGCAGGATCCTCGCTCCCGGATGTCAGGTGTGCAGGGATTGAATCTGCACCCACAGCATTGGAAGGTGGAGTCTTAACCACTGGACCACCAGGGAAGTTCCTTATGATACTTTAAACACTCAGCATTTGCCAAGGGTTGCAACTATTTGAAATCCCTCAAGTTTTCCCATAGTATACACACAAATAAGAAAAGCAAAAACAAAAAAAAAAGAAATAAAATGGCAGGTGTGTTTTCCTAAATCTGTGAAAAATGCCAACTCTATTATAGAAGTTTAGAAACATTTTGCATATGGCTATCTTGTTTATTAAATCACCCAGCCTGTGCTTGACTTAGTACAATCCGATTTGCCAACTATACCCTTTAAGATTAAAGAAGAGTCCAGATGTAAATAGATAATTGGAATTCAGGGGGTGTGTGGGCATGTGTGCATGTGCGTGTGCGTGTGTGTATATCTGACTTAAGCTATTGGTCATCACCCTCAAAATGTACATGCGTTTATTATAGGTCAGGCTATTGATATTTCTATCGCAAACATCTCACAATGATTTTTATTTTGGGGTCACTACAGGTAACAATCTTAGGCACATTTTTGCTTTCAGTGGAGAAACCCAACAGAAACAGTTCTGTTCTCTGATTATTCATCACCCATTATTTGCAAAATAACACACGGGGTTTTGATTTGGTATCAGCTGATTCCAGGCACACCCAAACTTCTCTCCTCCCTATTCTCAAAAGCACAGCACAGCTCTGCCACCTGTCACTATTAAATCATCCCCCAAAGAGATAGGAAGGCAAAGAAAAGGAAGGAAGAAAACTGAAGTGTGTCTTTCCAAAGGCAGCTGCACCAATGCCTTTTCTGTCTTCCTTCCTCAAGCATTTAGAAATGCTTACTATGTAAAAGCAAATGCTCCGCGCACTGAGGACACAGAAAATTAACCATTGCGCTGGTCCTTAGGTCTTCACTGCAGCTTTCTTTGTTTCCATTTTAAAGCTTTAAATAACAAAGGCCCTTCTGCTTTCAGAATAAATGAAAATTGAAGGATGAGAAATTCAAAAGTATAAACAAATTTCACCCAGTGAATCACCTAACGCTCCCACCCCGACCATTAGTTCTGCGCCCAGTATTCCGGGCTTTGCGAGTCTCCCACTTTTCATGGCTGGCTCTGGGTTTTGTAAAACACGAAGAAGCTGTCTCTGCCTGCAGGGGAAGAAGCTCTCAGCTGGAGATAAGGCTCACAGAACACACTCCCCATGCACATGAAAAATCCACAGCTCATCAGCGCAGAAATCAAACATGTCTGATTTATACCCAAACAATGGTGACATGATTGTCACAGCACACATGGTGACTTCACTGGCTTGGGAAATTATCCAAAAATCAGCTAACAAGCGCTTCGAAGAGGAAGGCAGAAGAGGACTCTCGTGTTGCCGGCCATGTGTGTCTTTCTTCAAAGTCAAGTGCCCAGATCTATTCGGAGCAGATGTTCTGAGGTCTGAAAAAGGCTGATTTGGTGAATTCACTGCTGTTATGCATAATATCAGACTCTTTCCTTTTATAATAGTATAACTTAGAATGCTAAGACTTTCTCCATCTCATCGTCATTAAGCAAATACCATATCTACAAACTGCCCCTCTGGCCGTGTTCAATCCTTTGGGGATTAAATTGGTGAAGAGACACAAGGATTCATTCTGAGGTCTGATAGAGCTCAGTTGATTCCAGCACTGTCTGGATCCAGCAGATAAAGAGCTTTGTTACTATCTTGTAAAAAGCTCTAAGTGTAGGAAGAGGCAGTTAGTTTAAAACATTCATCCCTCATCCAATCTTGCTGCTGCTGCTGCTAAGTCGCTTCAGTCCTGTCCGACTCTGTATGACCCCATAGACGGCACCCCACCAGGCTCCCCACCGCTGCCCCGTCCCTGGGATTCTCCAGGCAAGAACACTGGAGTGGGTTGCCATTTCCTTCTCCAATGCATGAAAGTGAAAAGTGAAAGTGAAGTCGCTCAGGCGTGTCCAATCTTAGATCACTGTGAATGTCTGAGAACAAAGAGACTCTATTTTATTCATTCTGCAAAGTGAAGAAGAGACAATGCAAAAAGCAGGAAATTTTATTTACTCATCAAATATTTACATGCTGTTTTATCTTATGCTGGATTTAATCAAGTGAGCAAAATGTCTTGAAGTAAAGGCATTTGAGAAATGAAGTGACTTGAGCCCCTGTAACACTGTGCACGTCGACTGACATGCATTATGTCATTACGAAGACCCAGAGCTCAAGCAAATTAAACTAAATCATGAATGCCTATTGTAGCTCTTCAGTTTACAATTTTAAAAGAACCTAATCCAGAGTAGAAAGCTATAGAGATATTTGACTTAGATATTTTTACCAGAGAAAAAAATTGAAAATCTTTGGAAAGGTATGATTGATGAAACAAAATTATTTTTTTCTCTTCACTCCCATCATTTATCCATCAGATCAGATCAGATCAGATCAGATCAGTCGCTCAGTCGTGTCCGACTCTTTGCGACCCCATGAATCGCAGCACGCCAGGCCTCCCTGTCCATCACCAACTCCTGGAGTTCACTCAGACTCACGTCCATCGAGTCAGTGATGCCATCCAGCCATCTCATCCTCTGTCGTCCCCTTCTCCTCCTGCCCCCAATCCCTCCCAGCATCAGAGTCTTCTCCAATGAGTCAACTCTTCGCATGAGGTGGCCAAAATACTGGAGTTTCAGCTTTAGCATCATTCCTTCCAAAGAAATCCCAGGACTGATCTCCTTCAGAATGGACTGGTTGGATCTCCTTGCAGTCCAAGGGACTCTCACATAGAGGACAATAACCAAAATAGAAGCAGAACTAACCTGTTCTCTGGGAATCAGGACAACTATTTAATACTGACGAGGATTATTCAGTTCTTTGGATTATTTGCCACATGGTAAGTCTCCATTATGTCTTAGGCTCAATGATAAACACTAGAAATATGGACGTAAACAGAAGGGAAATTAATTTCCTGTCTTCATAGAGCTTATGATCTTGTGTGGGAGAGAGAAAGTGAGTTACTAAGCACACACATTATGAACGCTCCATGTTGGAGGGTGAAAAAGAGGTATTACGTGTCAAGTACACATTATAAACTTCAGGAATACTAGGTCAACTATATGGGAGATTTCTATTCATACAACCATTATTTATGGAGCCCCCAAAATCTTTATGAAAAATAACATAATTTAATAAAAGGAGTATATCTTTGTCTATAGATTTGTTTCCAGACAAACTTTTTACAAGCCAAGAAGAAAAAAAATAGACATCTTGACTTTGTAAAGTCTACTGGAAGATAAAAATTAATGGGCTTATCAAATCAATAGGCCCCAGGATGAGGAGACCAGGATTCTGGGGAGGACAGGCCACCCACATGGTTTCAAAAATGCAGCAAGGAGACCAAGGAGGTAGATTGTGTAAACGTGGTCTTGACCATGATCACTGTCAAATAGCTGAAACCAATCAATAAATCTTCAACAGCAAGAGCTGTCAAGGCACAGGGCGACCAGTTATCTAGGGAAGGTCAGTGGGCAGTGAGAGGGGGCTGGATGGGATGTGTTAGGGGGAAATATTAACTTAAACTTTGTGGTTTCAGACCAGAAAGTTCCTTAAGATAGCCTCTGATCCTTTTCTTTGCAAAATATTGAATGAGAAGGAAGCCCAAAAGGGAGAGGATATATGTATACATATAGATGATGCTTTTTTCCAGTTGTCATGTACGGATGTGAGAGCTGGACCGTAAAGAAGGCTGAGCACTGAAGAACTGATGCTTTCAAACTGTGGTGCTGGGGAAGACTCTTGAGAGTCACTTGGACTACAAGGAGATCCAGTCAGTCCATCCTAAAGGAAACCAACCCTGAACATTCATTGGAAGGACTGATGCTGGAACTGAAGCTCTAGTACATTGGCCACCTGATGCAAAAAGCCAACTCACTGGAAAAGACCCTGATGCTGTGAAAAATGGAAGGCAGGAGGAGAAAGGGACGACAGAGGATGAGATGGTTGGATGGCATCATCAACTCAGTGGACATGAGTTTGAGTAAACTCAGGGAGAGAGTGATGGACAGGGGAGCCTGGCGTGCTGCAGTCCATGGGGTTGCAAAGAGTTGGACACAACTGAGCAACTGAACAATAGCTGATTCACTTTGCTGTGCAGCAGAAACCAACACAACATTGTAAAGCAACTGTACTCCAATAAAAATTAAAGAAAACCTGAACAGGAAGAGTCCATTTCAAGGAAACCAACTTTACCAATGACTTTGGTTGATTCCTATTTCGCCAATGTCACAGGTCAGTCTGAGTCTTGGACAGACCTTAGGGCAAGCCTGAAGGCAAGGTGTGGAAGCAGGCAGCTCTGCCTGCTTCCCTCTGGCTCTGCCTCCTATCCATTTCCCTTCCCTCCTAGGAAGTAGCTGTCTTGCCTTTGTAGTCATAACTATCCAGGCTCCTGAGGTTATTCTCAATTGAAAATATAAGTGAATTCTCAGTGTGAATTTCAGTGGGCTCACATTGCAATTTCTGATATCCCAGGGAAAAATTAAGATCCACATTACACAGAAACGCTCTTGACAATACTATCTCCATGTGAAGCATGACTTAAGCAAGGGGTGTTTGGCAACAGCTTTATAACATAAGTCAAAATAAAATTGGTTTCCATGCCACCCATACAGTTACATAAAAATCACAAGTAGCAAAAATGTTCTTGCTTTACATTTATGGCTTACCAAGCATTTGTACATTGTTGTATTATATAACTACCCACAAAGAATACATAAGCTGGTTAACTTCTTTCCTTCTATATAGCCATATAGGAAATGGCAACCCACTCCAGTATTCTTGCCTGGAGAATCCCATGGACAGAGGAGCTTGGTGGGCTACAGTCCGCGGGGTCGCAAAGGGTCAGACACGGCTGAGTGAGTTCACTTTCACTTTCATATAGTCATTTACATCTTTTATAACTTGGAGCTTTATTGTGAAAAAGATCCAAGTTTAGAAAGTTTTCTGTCGTGACAGATGAAATTTAAATTGTGCTACATTAGCATGAGATAGATGTGGATTGCTCTTAACAATGTATTGTGCGTTAGTCGCTGAGTCGTGTCTGACTCTTTGTGACCCCACGGACTGTAGCCCACCAGGCTCCCTCGTCCATGGAATGCTCCAGGCAAGAACACTGGAGTGGGTTGCCATTTCCTTCTCAGGGGATCTTCCAACCCCGGGGATCAAACCTGGTCTTCTACATTGCAGGCAGATTCTTTCCATCTGAGCCACCAGGGAAGCCCTAGCAATGCATTAAACCTCATTTGTTTCTCACAGAAAGATAAATATCCTTATGAACTGATCATACTTGAGACTCAGAAATGCTAAGTAATTGGCCCACATTTGTGTAGTCAGATCTAGGATTAGAACTTAGATCTGAGTTACTATGAAGTCCATTCAACTCTTTTATGAAATTAGAAATACAAATATCTCTCCAGATGAGAAACTGAAAAATCTTTATTTTCTTATTTAATTGAATTTTGGCTACAGCCCATAAGATACAATGAAAGTGTATGTAGGATAGTAAAAAAAAAAAAAAAAGTAAAACAATATTACCACTCTTTATCTTGGAACTTTGAATAGTTCTGGTCCATTAAAGAGTCTCAAATGACCCTAGGAAATTTATTTCCTTGAGACTGAAAGAGCATATACATACAGCCCATGAAAATAACTATAGCTGAATCTCTGTAAAGAGAACATTTTGTAAAAGAATGAAACGTTAAAGAATCATGAAGATAAGATTTCTATTTATTTATTTATCAAAGCTTTTTAAGGGTAACTATGAAATTATCGTATCTACTTGTACATTTCTAAAATCACAAGACTATTAAGTAGCTTCCTAGAAACAGAATCATGAAAATGATGGGGGTCAGGGGCAGGGCTTGAATTCATACCATTACTATAGAGGTTATACATGTGCTACCCTTGATATTCTAAATAAATGATATACGCCTGGCTCCAAACCTCCTGCTGGTGCACAGCCCCACGTTCCCCTCACATCAGCTGCTGCTGGCACTAGGACTCTGCCCACTGGAAGCTTCTATTTCTGGTGGAGTAAATTGACTGAAGGGCAACTGTCTTCCCCTTCTCCTCATCCCTGCCTGCCAGATACGATTTGCTTCACTTTATTCAGCCTCTTCTTCTCCTCTCTTCTAAGGAGGGTCCTGCTTTGTCTGCCTGTTGCCAAGCTCAGTGGTGCCAAACAATCAGAAAGAAATACAAAGGAAAAGGGGATGCTAAGGTAGGCCAAAGGCAGAGGACTGAGGGAATTTTACAGGGGGAAGAAAAAAAAAACTTGGAAGAAAGGAGAGAGAGAAGCCGCAGTACCTGAAGGCAGTGGATGGGAGAGAAAATTAGTAAGACCTTAAGATATTTTGCGGAGAAGGCAATGGCACCCCACTCCAGTACTCTTGCCTGGAAAATCGCATGGATGGAGGAGCCTGGTGGGCTGCAGTCCATGGGGCCGCTAAGAGTCAGACACGACTGAGCGACTTCACTTTCACTTTTCACTTTCATGCACTGGAGAAGAAAATGGCAACCCACTCCAGTGTTCTTGCCTGGAAAATCCCAGGGACGGGGTAGCCTGGCAGCCTGCTGGGCTGCCGTCTATGGGGTCACACAGAGTCGGACACGACTGAGGTGACTTAGCAGCAGCAGCAGTAAGATATTTTGAGAAATGATGGTATTCATTTCCTTCATGCTACTGAGATATTCCAGCAGAGACCTTGAGTTATTGTGACACATGGTTTGTTTCACTGTGTTCCTTTACACTTACACTCTCTAGGTCTGCACCCTGGGCTTGCCAATGTGTAAGTGTTGCACAGGTTGAGAGAGAAGGAGCCAGGGATGGGAAGACCCTGCATTAATACGCTGTCCCAGAGTTCAATTGTCACAGTTCTATCAGGACAGCATCACACAGGGGCAGAGATCCACGAGAGAGAGTCCCAAGGGCAGATGTCAATAAGCCCAGGGCTGTCCTCCTCACCTCCTCCTCCCCCTGCCTCTCTTACCAGTCCAGATTTTATTCCCTGTAAGTGTCCTTTAGGAAATCTGCCTGAGACGGAGCAGCGACTGATTGCTCAGAGGCCAACTTTGGTTCAAGAATCTCCAAAAGAATAAACCTAATGCAATTTCTTCAACACTCAAGACCTCACTTGACCCCAACTATGTATTCGCTTCCTGGAATTTCCTCACATGCTGGGGACCAGCCCCAGCTGATCCAGGGACTTCGAAGCGAGGACGGCGTCGGTGAGGATCAGGACACGATAGTTATAATTAGAGATATAAAGAATACTAGAACGAGGATAGCTCAGTAGGAAATTTCAGTGGAGAAAAGAGGCTGAGTAGCTTGGTTTATGTGGGGGACCAATCAAACTTCAAGACAAGAAGTTTGCACCACTTACGCAGGCCGCAGGCGTCTTTCCGTTCTCCCGAAGGAGAGGAGACGCTGAGGCCTCCCCGGTCCGATCTTAGAAGCCCAGGCATAATTAGTAAGCATGGTGGGTCCCGCGCCCCAGATGGAGACTCAGCCAGAATTTGAGAGAGAGAGCGACATGGGGAGACCAGTCTTTCCAGGAACTGATCCCATCCTTTATTTTCCCTGGTTTACTTTTATACACTGAGATATTATACAAAAGTCACGCGGGGTCTTACAAATGTATACAGAGGTCTTAGGGGTGTTACATCATCTTCCGGCCAGGGGGCCTGTTGACAATTTATGACCTTCTCCTTGTGATAGTGGTCAGTCACTTATTTCTCCAGGGTGATTATTCTTAAAACAGACTCCACTAGATAAGTTTACATTCCTATAGGGTGAGGGTGTAGTGGGTTTTAGTCAGGGAAGGAATTTACTTAGCCTAAAGTCTAATGTGATTAATATCAAAGGTTAATACTTCTCTCTTCTATTCATTAATGTGTATAAGGGCAGGGGAAGTGGAGACTTAGCAGTAATCATTGGCTCAACAAATGAAAAACCCTTCACCAATACAATTTCTAATCAGCCCATTATACTTATGCTAATAGTTTTCTAACTTCTCTAAAGAACCTGTTTTTAGAAGGTTAAGAGCATCTCGTGCCTCCCACTGTTTGGAGGCTGTGAGTAATCACATGTGCCTGGACAAGCCTGTCAGGTGGGCTAAAGAACCTTCAGAGGAGTTTGTAGGTTAAAACACTCCTGTCACACCCAGGAATTTTTATTAACTTAAGTTTTAAGTTAACTCTTTTTTCAGAGAGAGGTAGTGGGGGACAGCCCCCTGTAAAGTCAGAGGTGTAGGTGAGAGCACAAGTAGTAAAGCAGGCAGGCTCTGGCTATGGGGGTAGATGCTCGAGAACCTCCAAGGGGCTCCTGAGGCTAGACCCCACCTTTGTGTATGTCAAGCCTCCTTCCTCATGACCTTTGCCACAGGCGGAGCACTAATTCAAACCGGCTCCCAACACTCACATGCTAGAAAATGGTTTGCAATTTAAAAAAAAATAGTTCTTCAGTACTCTACATATAACCTTTAGAGACTGGAACTTTTTTCCATGAAAACTCATGCTAATTTTCATAGTATCTTCATGATCTTGGTTACTTTTTCCTTGCCTTTCAAGCACGCATTTTGAATTGCATCTGATTGTAACAGATCCATGTAAAACCACAAAGTGTGCCAAAGAGAAGCAAGGTCATAGAAGCACAAATGAAATGAAATAAAATAGTTCTATGATAGGTTCAGCATGAAGAAACAACTTGAACAAGAAAAGATTTGGAGGTTCAGGTTGGACTGAATCCGGGAGAAAGAAGTTTGCTATATTTAACATGGACGGGGAGCCTGGCAGGCTGCAGTCCAAAGGGTCGCAAAGAGCCAGACACACCCTAACGACTAAACAACAATATATAACAGAATACTCGGTTTAACAAACCCATCCAAATCAATATTTCAGCCTATACACATGCAGGTGCACACGCATACACACTCTTAAAGGGCTTATATACTTAGGCTTGTCACCTCAGTGTCACCTTGATTTTTAAAGCCCCTTTCAGGACAAGATCTGAGCTACTTGGACTTAAATAGACACTTAAGAAAGAGGAGGGCCTATAACTAGACTGTATTAGGGCGCAATGTCTAGTTAGCAAGAACTCTCACTGCTACTGCTAAGTCACTTCAGTCGTGTCCGACTCTGTGTGACCCCATAGACGGAAGCCCACCAGGCTTCCCCGCCCCTGGGATTCTCCAGGCAAGAACACTGGAGTGGGTTGCCATTTCCTTCTCCAATGCATGAAAGTGAAAAGTGAAAGTGAAGTCGCTCAGTCGTGTCCGACTCTTAGCGACCCCATGGACTGGAGCCTACCAGGCTCCTTCATCCATGGGATTTTCTAGGCAAAAGTACTGGGGTGGGGTGCCATTGGTTCTAAGGTATTTCTGTCCCTTTGAAAGTTTATATGCAAAGAATCATTTGGTTTCAGCAAAACCAGACCCTGAATCAATTCCACAATTGTAAATCCATGAACTGGAACCAATGCTGCCTGTCAGCTGGCCTTCCCCCACCCGCTGGGCACGTGCTCTCTGGGGAGGTGGAGCCTGTATGATCCAGGGTGTCAGTGTCACCCGTCTACCCGAAAAGCAAAATGCTGCATCTCAGGAGAACAAACCTAGACCAGCGAGGCTCTCACACCAGAGGAAATGGCGGGCTTTGTTTTCGCCTTGATTCCAGCAGCTGTGCCTCCCTTCTTTCTGGGATCGATGCACTCTTATCTCTCGCAGCAGGGGAGGAGGTGCTCATGTAATGAAGCAGTAGGTATAAAAGCAGAGGATGTTAATGCAGAGTCTACAACTCAACATCCCTGGAGACTGTACCCTCCAGGAGCCCACGACTCTAGGGTCCGACAGAATGAGATGGAGCTGGCCCAATGGAGCGTGACAAGGCATCACATTACAAATCGGCTGGAGTCTCTGATGGAGTGGCGGTGTCTTCTGGTTGTTGGGGAGGGAACAATGGATGAGAAGGCTCTTAAAGAGTTATAAGCATAGCTGTGAGGCGGGTGATTTGTACAGATGACTCCCTAGTGATGCGGGCTGTGCAGACAAATAGAGGATGCTCGTGGCCGCATAAGTCACTGCACCGAGACTTTCTATCTACAAAATAAGGAAAGCATTGCTCTCCTGTTTACCCATCCCCTGACCACAATGAAGGTGCCGCAAGGGATGCACTAGCCTTGAGCACAGATTTTTAAAGCAGTGCCCCAAAACTCAGAATCAGGATAATATTCCAATACAACATATATAAATAAAAAGCAATGCAGAAATATTCATGAAGAAAATATCACATTTTAAAAATTCAAATTGGTTGCATGTTAAATTGCTTCAGTCATGTCCAACTCTTTGTGATCCTATGGACTGTAGCCCTCCAGGCTCCTCTGTCCAAGGGAGTCTCCAGGCAAGAACACTGGAGTGGGTTGCCATGTCCTCCTCCAGGGGATTGCCCCAACCCAGGAATCGAATCTGGTCTCCTGCATTGGCAGGCAGGTTCTTCACCACTAGCGCCACTTGGGAAGTTTCTAAAATAGGGCTGGACCCTGATTTTGAACCACACAACTCATGAGCCTTTTTACAGCCCTGCTTTGCTCTTCAGAGAGCTGTTGAGATCATTACATGATGGATACGATTGAAAACTCTACCAAGAAAGGATGTTATTGCCCCTGATTGCCTACTAAGATCCATGCATGAACCCACAGGGTTCTTCAGAAACAGGATCCCATTTAATCCTTGTAACTTTCTGAGTTCATCGTCATTTTCCATTGTGCAGATGATGGAAATAAGATTCTCACAAGTGTCTGGGCCAGGACTTGAGCCCTGGGTGTCTACCTCTGTCTCCTGGGTTCTCATTACCCCTGTGGTGCTATTATCCATTAAAAACAAAACTTGTAAAAAAAAAATAAAACTTGTTCTCAAACTTCTTTGATGCATTCTAAATACTTGAAGTAATACGAAGAGGCCAGGTGGGGCTGTCGGATGCCTGAGTTGAGAGTGAGACAACCGGATGCTCCTCAAAGAGCCCTAAATCCCAGGAGACGACACTGTCAGAAAAATCCACATCAGAAAAATTCAGGTCAGAATCACGCATCAAAAGAGACAGTAGCGTGAACTCTGATCTGGATGCAGGAAGAGAACGTGGAGGTGACTGTATGGCTTCCTTAATTGTGGTTATTTACATCTATGTTTCTCTTTGGCTAAAAGGAGTCTGAACAAAGAAACCAGGCTGCTTTATTTATATGTGAAACTTTCAGGAAATGTCTCCCGTTCCTGCCCCATCTGTCCTGTCCTGAAATACTTTCTAACAACCAGCAGCAACTTGCCGGCTAGGTCTCTCCTAGACTGGTCTTGGGCTCTAGGCTGCATGTGGCTGAAGCAGCCGTCTCAGCCCTGGAGTAGGTATGAGCGTGGGTACCCCTCAGGCTGCTGATTTTACAGCCAGTGTTTTTGGGGTCACTGTGCCACGCCCCCTGGCTGACTCAGGGTGGTCAGTAAACCTAATCACCACCCCTGGATCCCCACCTGACATTTTCATATGTGCTGTCCTGCTGACTTTCATTTGTCACTGCCAGAGCTATTCTCAGTCCCTCCCAGTCTCAAGGAAAATGAAGTTAGATTTTTATAATAACCTCTTCACATGTTTTAGCACACTATAATCATTTAGGTTCTTTCACTCCAGTATCTTTCTGTTGAGTCAGAGAATGAATATCCCACTCCCGACCTGTGCGATGGGTGTAAAGGCAGTTGCTGTACTTGTGGAAATTTGCATCATCAAGAGTCACCCTTCTAGATCTCAAGTTCTGTGTCTGTTGTCTAGGAAGAGACACTAAAGACTAAGAGAGTGGAAGCAGAAATTGGAGCTCATACAGGGGAGATGAATCAGAAAGAATGGCCTGGGGGAAAGGAGACCAAGTTCAGAGAAAAATACTGTGTATTTTATAAAGAAAGATTCCTTTTTTTTTTTTTTTTTTTTGAGAAAGCAATGGCAACCCACTCCAGCACTCTTGCCTGGAAAATCCCATGGATGGAGGCGCCTGGTAGGCTACAGTCCATGGGGTTGCGAAGAGTCGGACACAACTGAGCGACTTGACTTTCACTTTTCACTTTCATGCATTGGAGGAGGAAATGGCAACCCACTCCAATATTCTTAGCTGGAGAATCCCAGGGACAGAGCAGCCTGGTAGGCTGCCATCTATGGGGTCGCACAGATCAAGACACGACTGATGTGACTTAGCAGCAGCCGCAGCTTATTTTTTAATTGGAGGATAATTGCTTTACAATGCTGTGATGGTCTCTGCCATACAACAATGCAAGTCAGTCATAACTATACATATATCCCCTCCCTCCTGAGTCTCCCTCCCACCCTTCCCCATCCCACCCCTCTAGGTCACCACACAGCACCAAGCTGGGCTCCCTGGTTTATACAGCAGCTTCCCACCAGCTCTCTATTTCACACACGTGGGGTCGCATAGAGTCGGACACGACTGAAGTGACTTAGCAGCAGCAGCAGTGTGTATATGTCATTGTTCCTCTCTCAATTCATCCCACCCTCTCCTCCGACCCCACGGTGTCCACAAAACCGTCCTCTATGTCTAGAGCAGAAAGATTAATTTTTAACAGAAGCAGAAGAGGAACAGCTGCCAAGCTGTAACCAGGGTCGAGGTGCAGGGAGAGGTAAACAGAGAGAGGGAGACTCTTCTAGATATTATAGACCCGATAGATGTGTTTCAGCAAGCCCTTTGGATGATTCTGACGCTCACTAGTGTGAGAATGACTGGGCAAAGCAGAGTGTCCATGCTTTTCAAAAATATTTCTGTTAAATGACCCATGTCAACACCAAAATGACTGGGGAGGAAGCAGGCAGCTCTAAGAGGAGGTGAGTGCGTCATACAAGATCTTGGGAAATGAGGGTTAATCTGCCAGCCTGCACACCCATTTCACACATGTCCCTTGGGAGGCATGATAGTCTTCCTGCCCTTATGATGACAAGATGCTGAGCTATGGGTCTGTCCCAGATCTGTGACTCTGTAACCAAATGGTGGGACACACTTCACCTCTGACTGCTTGAGGGTTCTCCCCCTAAAGATGGGGGAAGGGAAACCACTCAGGCTCAGGCTGGGCTGGGCAGCATGAGAAGCAGCAGCTTTGAAACTGACAGCTTAACTGGAGCTGTCTGATGCTGTGGATAACTTACACACGTGTATCACAAATTCCTGGAGAGCTAAGGAGAGAATAAGAAATTAAAAGTTTAGATCAAAGAGAGGAAAGAAAAGGAGCGGGGGGGAACTAGGTCCTCATGATTCCATACTGAGCAAAAACAAGTATAAAAACCCATCATGCCTTGGATCAAATTTAGGGACTGCTCTATTCAGTTTATGAGAAATGCGAAATTCTAGGTCACGAACACATTTTGAGAGCAATGAAGAATACTAACGTGGAAACAGGAAAAAAAAAAAGAATGCTAGTGTTTGATTTTCTGTTTTCATAAAATTGGAAAGCTAAGCCTGAGGAAGGAAAGGTGACATCCTGACCTCGTACCAATCTCAAAATGTAAAAGAGACCAGAGTGAAATGCACAGAAGAGCGAATTTCCAGAAGAGTTTATGTCTGAATTCTAGACATTCTTCATTCGGGTGGGTGCCTAGGTGGATCCGGCAGCATTTGGGAAAAACCACCTCTTGGGTTCTTAAGAGTTTCTTGGTTTTTATTTGTTTTGCAGTTGTGGCTTGTGAACTCTTAGTTGACGCATGTGGGATCTAGTCCCCTGACCAGGGATTGAAACTTGACCCCTGCCTTGGGGTGTGAAGTTTCCAGCTTCCCTGGACCACCAGGGAAATCCCTTAAGAGTTTATTGGTAAGTAGCTATTATTGCCAGAGAAGGCAGTGGCACCCCACTCCAGTACTCTTGCCTGGAAAATCCCATGGACTGAGAAGCCTGGTAGGCTCCAGTCCATGGGGTCGCTAAGAGTTGGGCACAACTGAGCGCCTTCACTTTCACTTTTCACTTTCATGCATTGGAGAAGGAGATGGCAACCCACTCCAGTGCTCTTGCCCAGAGAATCCCAGGGACAGGGGAGCCTGGTGGGCTGCCATCTGTGGGGCTGCACAGAGTCAGACACGACTGAAGCAACTTAGCAGCAGCAGCAGCAGCTATTATTGCAGATCAAAACAAAGACTCTTTAACTCTTAACTAGTTTTCATTATTAAGTGAAATGTCTACTGCATTAGACATTACAGTCTTACTGTAATGTACGGTCTTACTCTATTGTATTACAGTCTTAACTCTACTGTATTAATTTTCTGTTTTTGCTGTAACAAACTGCCACAAACTTAGTGGCTTAACACGAATTTATTATCTCACAGTTCTCTAAGTCTAAAATCTGGTAGGTCTCACTCGACATAGGGAGTGACTGGGTTGCTGCCCAAAGACTTGAGAAGAGAGTCTATTCCTTGTCCTTTCCACCTCTTGTGACCCTCAAGAGGTCTTCTTCCATCTTCAAAACCAGAAGCATCACATCTCTCCTTGCCTTTCTTCCAAAATCATGCCTCTCTCTTTGACCTCAGGCAGGAAAGGTTATCTACTTGTAAAGACCCATGTGATTAGACCGAGCCACCTAGATAATCCAGGATAATCTCTCTTTATCCAAGACTCTCACTTAATTATGTCTGCAAAACTCCTTCTGCCATGAGAGGTGACAGGTGCACGTGTCCCCAGGTTCCAGGGATTAGGACATGGATGTCTGTGCAGGTGAAGGAGGCATATTATTATTCAGATGAGCCCTGAACCATGATAGATGAGATGTTTAGTTACATAAGAGTAAAATGCTTTAAAATGTCATCCCCAAATAGTCAAAATTTCTAAAGAAATCTATCCTGAAATGAAAAACAGGAAGGGTAAAGGTGAAGAGAGACCATTCATCAAGAAAAGGGAGAAAATACTGGAAGGGAGGAAAGACCCTGGTACCAACTACAAATCTCTCTCTTTTTTTTTTTTTAGTATTCTTTTTTTCTTAAATTGAAGTATAGTTGATTTACAATGTTTCAGGTGTGCAGAAAAGCAATTCAGTTACATACATGTGTTTATATGTGTGTGTGTGTGTGTGTGTATATATATATGTATATACTTCTTCAGATTCTTTTTCATTATAAGTAGTTAGAAGATATTGAATATAGTTCCCTGTGCTACACGGGAGGATCTTCTTGTTTATCTGTTTTACATATAGCCACATGTATCTTTTAATCTCAAATTCTTAATTTTGTTGTTGTTTTTCAGTTGCTAAACTGTGTCTGATTCTTTGCAACCCCATGGACTGCAGCATGCTAGACTTCTCTGTCCTTCATTGTCTTCTGAAATTTGCTCGAATTCATGTCCATTGCGTCAGTGTCTATTTTTTTGTTGTTGTTTTCTATGTCAGGGAGTCTATTTCTGTTTTGTAAATGAGTTTGTTTGTCTTATGTTTTTAGATTCCACATACAAGTGATATATTAGTCATAAAAAAAAAAAAAGAGAGAATGAAATAATACCATTTTCAGCAACATGGTGTTTGTTCCAAAATGGCTACATAAAACCAACAAAAGACATGAAAATTAACCAAAGAAAATCAGTTGCGCGTCAGCCACGTTACCTACAGATAGTCAGTGAATCGAGCTTAGCAATGCATTCATGCCCTGGGTTTGAGTCACCCTCATGTTCTTCCACTGAAGAACAAGTGACTCCCTAACTCGTATAAAGATCTCTTCTTTCAGATCAAGCATTTATTGTTCTTCCATGTTATACCTGTAGTTTGAACAGACAACCAAGCAGTAAAAAAGATAGTACAAATTATGCAAAAACATAAGTAAAACTGATTTTCTATACCGTGCAGTCTAAAAACAGTGGGGTATGGAAGAATGTAGTTTAGAGCTAGGAAGAAGACTTAGAAGCCAATTAAAAATTTCCAGACTGGAGATCCACATTACACCTTCATAATTTTGCAAGAAAAAAAAACCCAGAAAAGTTGTAATATTTCATGTACAGAAATGCCCGTGTTGAACTGTATGTTCAAAAATTTGTTCTAAAGTCAAATAAAAATAGGTTTGGGTCAATCACCATTGCAAGTTTCTTAAGTTCTTTTTATTCCAAATGGAAAATAAATAATATTACTTGGGGTCACAATTTGCTTCAGATTATATGTTTTAGTAAGCACAGCCATTTCAATAAGCCATTAAGTTGCTCTACACTATAATTACCCATACAAAAGTGGAGCAGATTGACTGAAGCCCTACTCCTAGGTCACGCAAAACTGGAAAAATCACTATGAAGGACATTTGCCTGTGGGCAGTTGAGAACAGTTGTATTAGCCATCTTTCCATACTCTAATTTCCTGGATGTTTAAAGCTCCTGAACACAACAATGTCAACCATAAAATTTTCATTTCGTTCATCACAGATAGTTTGTATTCAACAAATTGACTGAGCAGGGACTTGGTGTGCTCCCCACATACAAGTGGTTTCTTCATAATTTGATTTATTCTTTATCTTATTAATACTTCGTTGATTACATTTAGTATGTGCACTAGTTTTGTGCCCTTGAATGGGAGTGACTGAAAGACAGGCTTTCTTATGTCATTTATAAAGCAAAGGCAACATATTTGAATCCAGTGTGAAATTTTTAACATGATATCTCCAAAGGATTAGGTGAAAAGTACATTTATTATAATTAATTATTGATACTTATTCTTAAGTGAAGTATTATGATAAACAAAAATATTTTAAAAATCCTCTTATATGGAGAAAAGGGAACCTTCTTACACTGTTGATGGGATTGTAAATTGGTGCAGTCTCTGTGGAAGATGGAAATATGATGCAGTCAGTATGGAGGTTCCTTAAAAAACTAAAATTAGAGTTACCATATGATCTTACAATTCCACTCCTGGGCATATACTTGGAGAAAACTCTAGTTCTAAAAGATACATTCACCCCAGTGTTCGTAGCAACACTACTCACAGTAGTCAAGACATGAAAGCAATCTAAATGTTCATTGACGGCTAAATGAGTAAAGATGTGGTACATATATTCAATGGAATCATAGTCATAAAAAGGTGACATGATGCCATTTGCAGCAACATGGATAGACCTAGAGATGATCACACTAAGTGAAGTAAGGCAGACAGAGAAACACAAGTGTCACACAGCATCACTTATACGTGAATCTAAAATATGATACAAAGGGACTCGTTTACAAAACAGAGACAGACTCACAGACATAGAGACCAGACTTCTGATTACCAAAGGGGAACCGGGATGGGGGAGGATTAAATTAGGAGTTTGGGATTGGCAGATACAAGCGACTATATATAAAGTGGGCAAGCAATAAGGTCCTACAGTAGAGCACTGTATATTCAAGATCCTATAATAAACCACAATGGAAAAGGATATGAATGTTTTTCATATTGATATATACCAATCAACTTGTCTGCCCTCACAGAACTCAGTCAACTGGGAGTTTAAACTGTAATATTAGTGATGTGCTTGACAACACATGTTTTGTATATTCCTAGAAGAATACCAAAAGCAGAGAGAACTAACATTCTTTGTAGCTCAAGAGACATTGATAAGAATTTTATTCCAACAAAAGCAGGTATCCCACCCTCAGCACAGCTGACGCTTCGGGCTGGGTAACTGTTGGGCACAGGCGGCTGTCGTGCATTGCACAGGCTTGACTGTCACCCCTCATCTCTACCCAGCAGATGTCAGAAGCGAATCCCCAGTGTGACAACCCAAAGTGTCTGAAGGCATCCCAAATGTTCCCCCTGAAGAGGATCACTGGTCTAAACAACATGGGGTTGCCAGATGGAGGAAAGGAAGCGGCGACACTCCCTAGGTCCTGGATGAGAGAGTCTGAGCTGTGTGTATCTTTGCATTCTGGTAAATAGATTTGTGTTGATAAAAAGAAATAATAAATGCCTCCTGTTTATATCGTTCTTATGAAATGCACTCACGCACATGTGATCCTAATAGTCTTGTGGGAAAATAGGGTTGATATTTACTTCTTTTATAAAATGAAAATGCAGCCCAAGATAAGGGAAGAGATGGGCTGAAGGTCAGTTTGAGATTTTAGCACTTTCTGTGCTTTTCAGGCCGTTCCCTCAAGAGTTATTATGTTTGAGCCATTCTAACCACTCACGTCACTTATTCTTCCCATCTGTACCTGGCTAAATCAAATCAAAGTTGTTCAACAATGTTCAAGCAACAGATTTCATTGATTCATCTAACAAAGTGTCTGACATAAAGTAGACATTGTGTATTCCACTTTATTCCATTGTATTAGGCACTTTGCTAAATGCCAAGGCTTAATCTCTGAACAACAGTTTTTATTTTTTGATTTCTTCCCCAGGCAGCACAATTTTCAATTAATATACTTGTGTGTGGCCTGCAAGGGCCAGGTCTACCTCTCCCTGGCAGAGGACAGGCAGCTCCTAGTCTGAAGTCAGTTGAACAGCAAGTTTCTTTTCCCTCAAAAGGAAGGAGGAGAAACGTCTTATAACTCTTAAAGCAGGGTTGGGGAAGAAATTGAAAAGAGAAGGAATGCACTTTGGCTTCCCAGGTAAAAAAAAAACCTGCCTGCAATGCAGGAGATGCAGGAGATGTGGCTTCGATCCCTGGATCAGGAAGATCCCCTAGAGAGGGGCATGGCAACCCACTCCAGTATTCTTATCTGGAGAATCCCATGGGCAGAGGAGCATGGCGGGCTACAGTCCATAGGGTCACAGAGTCTGACGTGACTGAGCCACTGAGCATGCATGCATGCTCTTTGGCACATGCCAATTGAGATGCCTCTCCAAAAAGGACCAGAGAACACAAGTGAAGACCCATCGAGAATGGCCCGTATGCGAAGTGTGACACTGTATGAGGAACTCAAAAGCCTAACTTCTCTTCCAGAGGTTCTTTTTGAATGGGTGACCTTGAGCATCTCGTTTCATCTGTTTGGGTCTCACTTCAGAGTATCTGAGATGCAAAGGGCAGCTTAACTGACACGTTTTGGTGATGTCACAGCAGTTCCCAGGTGTCATCCAGCGGCTAGGCGGCTGTCCTCTGATGCTGTGCTGTCCTGGTGTAAGTGTCAATCAGAAGGATCTCCGGGTTTACAGTTTCAAGTTCTGTAAAGCTTTGACCCTGGGGTACTGTGAGTGAATTGTGTAGAAACAACACTGAGATGGGAGAGTCTAAATTCAAGGCCAAGGGGGCTCCAGCCAGCTGTGTTAATGACTCTTGAAACCTATTTGCACAAAAGTTATCTGCAGAGCAGTTGTGACCCCACTGAGCTTCTCCTGGGTTGGGACCAGGCTGGCCCCCTGATATCCCCTGTGCCTCCTTAAAAAGCTGCAATTGAAGGCACTTCCTAATCAGATTCTCCACTTTCAAAGGTACCCTCCTCTTTCTGATCAACTCTACCCTAATTGCTAATTATTCAGGAGAAGATCTCTCTCTTTGTGTTTCTCTTCCCAACTGCCAATAAATATGGAAACTATGAAAGCTACTTTGTTAAGTAAATTAGATGGGTGCTCTATTTGTAGGGAGGGAGGGATGAAGGAAATATGTCAGAAATTTTATAACAATTCATGAAAACCTGGGTACACCTTCATCATCCAGTGGCAATTATTTTTTCAGATCAGTGCTCCTGTTGAGAAAGGAATGAAAGCAAAGACTCCTCTTGCTTTTAAAAAAAATGCACACACATCCAATTTTGTGTCCCTTTTGGGTGATGCAAGATGCTTTAAAGCATTGAGTTAAACCCAATTTGGCAAGAGCTGCCCTAAAAAGGCTATGGCATTAATCATTTCCAAACCCATGATCCCTCAAAGCTATGTCACGGTGGTACAGGCACTTTTAGGAGGAGATTGTAACCTCAGATGACTCCCCATCATCCAAGAGGAGGAAGGAAATACAACGTTAGACCCTACACCTCTCTCCAACCCCACACTAAATCCCAAACACATTATCTGATCAGACATATGCAGACCACGAACAGTTGAATGAAAATATTGATGAAAGACATCGAACAAAATATCCCCCATCTATTGGAGAAACATTGGAGAAGGAAATGGCGACCCACTCCGGTACTCTTGCATGGAAAATTCCATGGATGGAGGAGCCTGGTGGGCTACAGTCCATGGGGTCGCAAAGAGTCAGACACAGCTGAGCAACTTGACTTTCTTTCTTTCTATAGTTCCTTTTGGAGAAGGAAATGGCAACCCACTCCAGTGTCCTTGCCTGGAGAATTCCATGGACGGAGGGACCTGGTGGGCTATGCGGTTGCAAAGAGTCAGACACGACTAAGCAACTAACACACACATTGGAGAAATGTGAGTTATGTGCCCTGACTCCCCAACATGGCCTACAAATGGGACATCTTTCTCTCATCACGCTTGCTCCAGGAGAGAACTGCAGGAGGCCCGAAAATAAGTGGCTGAACCCTCGCTGACTTTCCGCATCTGTGTTGGTTAAGCCGTCCTCAGAGTCTGAGGTTGTCTGTTGGCTTTCACTCATCTGATAATGCTGATGATCCTTTGTGTTGTCACAATGGACACTGGAGGATGAAGGTCCAAGAAGCATCTCAGCTGTGCACAGTCAAGCACTTGGGTGAGCACAGGTAGATGGAAGATGTCACAACAATAGCAAAATAGACATCCTGGAGGAGTGATTCAGGGGAAAACAGCTGTACAGAGGAGAGAAAGGCTGTAAACCAGATCTAAATATATGTCCATACACACAGGAGTTTCCATTCTCACAGAATGCCAGAAACAGGAATGCCTGATCCCTTCCATAAACACTGAGTTTTTAGAATTCCGTAAAGAGTAATGAAAATCTGCAGGATGGCACAAAAAGCTGGGATATGAGGACTTGGTTGAGATATAAAGAATGTATGAGCACAAATCAGTTTTCAGATGTTGATCTACACAGAGCTGTGATATATCTGTTTTGAAATTTTCTTAACCATCTAGAAAGGGATGGAAAGGAGCCTGCAGAGAGAGGGTGATGGGGATGTAGAACACATTACATTGTTTGTAGGGACCCCCTGGGAGAAGGAACCAACCGTGAAGCTGTGTGTCTGAAAAGTTCTCATCCTGGTCCCTGATGCAATTTAGAGAAGAGCAATGGGTATATATTCCCCACCAACCCCTGCCTTGATTCTGGTGTGTGTTTTAAATTTTGCACAATTGCATGACTCCAATATCTTAATTTGGTTCTGTAAAGCTCTTCTCCTTGAACTATAGGCTGGCCTTCCTGGTGGCTACCTAGAGGCTGCTATAGCATGAAGAGAGTCATTCATGAAGAAGGAATTCAAGTCTGAAAATCAATATTAAGGGCAAGATGGGCAAGATGATGAGCACAGCAGTTTCTCTTCAATGTGCCCTCCCAAGAGTGATCACCAAGTCATCACCCACTAACCACAGTCTTCCCTTCCCCCCAAGGGTCACTGTTCACCTATCGATGTCATCCCTCTAACTCCCACTCGACTCATGAGGAAAAAAAAAAAGAGAGATGTCTTTTATCTTTGCCCCAATCAAGACACTCTGGTTGTCCAGTTATCTAACTACTAAGTCCGTCTTCCACAGCCTGAGTTGTCTCTAGATGATTTCCAGAAAGATATTCAGAATAAGATTATGAATGAGCAAGAAGATACTTTGATATAGAAGAGTTATTGACACAAATGGTTGGGGTTTAGATGTCCCCACATACAAATACTTTACTATAAATGTGCCCAGAGTGCCTGGGAAAAAATTAATGTATATTTCCAGAAAATATTTTTAAGTTTTATTAATATAAAGAAGACTAGCATAACAGCTCATACAAGTTATTATTATTTATAGCCACATGAATTAAACATGAAGAACCACAAAGAGCAGGATATGATAATGCAGCAAAGATGACAAGTGAGCGTAGGTGCTCAGATTGACATTTGAGGTTTTAGTCACCTGGTTTTATTAGACAATTTGGCTCACTGTTGTGTTAAATTACTGTACTGTTTTCCTTGGTCCTCCCACAAATGGCACATTGAACAAATTGCAAGTGTTGCTTTTTGATATCAAATAAAAGGTGAACCATCTTGAAAAGGATTATTAAAATTACTTTATCTCATCTTCAGCTAATCATCATTGTAAAGCACAAGAATGTGTTGATAGACCAAAAGCCTAAACGTCTACTATTGGAAGGTGAGAATTAAAAAGCAAAATATAAGTGCATAGATTTGCTAGACTGAAAGTATGATTTACACATACGGAAGTTAGTTCATTAGTGCCATTGGAGAAGGAAATGGCAACCCACTCCAGTGTTCTTGCCTGGAGAATCCTAGGGACGGAGGAGCCTGGTAGGCTGCTGTCTATGGGGTCGCACAGAGTCGGACATGACTGAAGTGACTTAGCAGCAAGTTAGTTCAGAATAAACATTGCCACCCCACTAGTTTAGGTCTCTCCACTGACATATTTAATTTTTAAAATATGTTAATTTGGCCATAAAACCATCAGATATGTCTTTTGGGGAGGTGTCTGGTTAGTGCTACATTAGCATAATACTATTAAGAGTGTGTTATTTTTAGCATTCAAAGACCAGACACACACAACTCTAGAAATGAATTAAAGAACCATATTTAAAATGCAAAACTCACAAATCAAAACAAGCAATATTATATATTCTTGTTTGTAGCCTAAATAAGAAGAGAATTATCAGATATTGAAATGAGAAATTTTAGAAATAAAATACACCTACATATCATAAAAGATCATCTAAAGTTTATTTTTGCTTTACTAAATAAAATTAATCAGTTCATACACCCCCTCCTCCCCTTCCTGCCGTGGGCATATACCTTGCTTGGCATCTCAAATATTTGGTTTATTTTAGGAATAAATCAGATGACAATGCAAGCCTAAAAGATTCTTTATCATAATCAGTTCATCTCTTGAGAGGTATTTAGAGATGCTCATTAAAAAAAAAATTGTTAGCCTGTTAAGCATAGGATAAGGATTGAAATATTTTAAACATCTTCATCTTTACATATGTCAGCAAAAACATATTTTTGTTTAAGAAAGAGAATGGGTCTCTTTAGTGGATCTAGTGCACATTCCTTTGAAGTGAGGGTTTTTTAAGCCTGGTTTATCATCTTGGCTGTTAAAAGAAAAAGCAGCTGGCACAGAGTTTTTCTTTTTAAACACAGTTTATAGGGAAAGGATTAAGAGAGTTTCTGGTCCCTGAAATGATTCACTCTGGGCTCATATAATCAGATTTTTGTTTCTTTGTTTCTGCAGAATGACCCAGTACACATTTTTTAATGGTACAAGAGTGGTGAAAAGTGAAGCTGTTATGTCATACTCTCCCTTTGCCACTTACAAGCAGTTGTTTTCTTAGGGAAAATATTCCATCTCATTTTTCTCCTCTGACAAAAGAAGGAATAATAAATACCTACGCTGAGCAGCTATTGTGAAAATCTCATGGGATAATAGGCGTGTGTGAAACAATTAGCAGAGCACTGGCTACACTCCAGATTGTGTGTGAGTAGGGGGTCGCGAGAGCCGGACACAACTTAGCGACTAAACCACCTCCACCACGTGTGCTCAGTCGCATCCAGCTCTGCGACCCCGTGGACTGCAGCCCACCAGGCTCCTCTGTCCATGGAATTTTCCAGGCAAGAATACTAGAGTGTGTTACTATTTCCTTCTCCAGGGAATCTTCCTGACCCAGGGGTCCAACCCATGTTTCTTGCGTCTCCTACATTGGCAGGCAGAATCTTTACCACTGCACCACTTGGGAACAGTAGCTATAAGACCACTGTTTGGCTGTATCTTCCATAAGCTTTCCCAGGTTTTACACTCACACCATCACTCTGAGATCAGTTAGCGTCTCCATGTCACAGCTGAGTCATCTACAGCTTAGAGGTTCCTTGACTTTCCTGTTGTCACATAGAACGTCTCTGCAAGTCGTCTGATTCCAAATCCAGAGCACGCTTACCCTGATTTGTCACCTATACCAGGTAGGGGGCAGTCAGAGAACACTGTGTGGTGAGCATCTGGGTGTCCGTGGCATTTGGCAGCTCATCCAACAAGAAGAGATGGCCAGGGATGAGTGATGTCGGCCATGGAAGCCCTTAGTAGCCAGACCTCAAGTTCAAAGGTAGAACCCAGGTTGTCTAGACTGAAGACACATTTGTAATATTAATCGGTCTTTGCTTTATTGGCTCTGGAGGAGAAGCAGGTTTTTCTTATTCAGTCCTCTGGATTTCAACTCTTATTCTTCAGATACTGTCACATTCATTATTTAAATCTGAAAAACTTCCTGCCCTAAAGCAGCAGTCTTTGACATTGCCACCTTTCAGCTGAAAATGGGGAAGATGTTGGATTCAAAGAAAAGGCAAAGATTATGAAAGAAAATGAAACACTCCTGAGAAAACAACAATGAACTGCCAAAGGAAACCTAGTCAACCTCATGAAAGAAAAACATTAGAAGAAAAATGAAATCCATACAAATTTGAGATGATGTTCATCTTGAACATGCTGGAAAATCCTCACAGGCCATATATAATTTATAATAAACGGCACAAACTTCGTCTTGCACAATCCAATGCCCTTTCTTTTACCTCCACATTTTTGAGTGGAACGAATCAATAAATGTGCTCTTTCTCCATCTAAATGAATGAGAAAATCCAATTTCTTATTGACTCTAAAATCATTGTTGCAGGACAGAGCACCCAAGCTGAACACATTTTCAGGAAACCTCACTTCACCGAGAACCATTCTGTCTCTTTTGGATGGGTTTAATAATTCTGAGTCTTCTAATAGTTTGTTAGATGCCAAACCAAAAGTTAGTGAAAGTGAAAGCATTGGTCACTCAGTCGTGTCCAACTCTTTGCTACCCCATGGAGTACAGCCCACCAGGCTCCCCTGTCCATGAAATTCTCTAGGCAAGAATACTGGAGTGAGTTGCCATTCCTTTCTCAAGGAGATCTTCCCGAGCCAGAGATTGAACCTGGGTCTCCTGCATTGCAGGTGGATTCTTTACCGTCTGAGCCCACTAGGGAAGCCCCATTAGAACATGCAAATATTTTTTTTTTTAGTTCCAAACCATAAATATCCATTATTTGCCTGCCTGAGTGTTATGGTTTGCATTGTGTCCTGCGTCCTCCCCACAACCCCCCACCCCCAGGATTTGCAGGTTATGGTCCTGACCCACACCACTTCAGAAGGTGACCTTTGGTAGAAATCAAGTTATTGTCGGTGGAATTATTTAAGATGAAGTCATGCAGAGGAGGGTTGGCTCCTGGTCCAATATAACTGAAGTCCTTACAGAAGCTAGAAATTTGCATACAGATAAACACGTAGGAAAAACACCTCGTGAGCCTGAAAGGAGATACGGGGAGAGGCATCTATGAATCAAGGAAACACTGAAGGTGCACAGCAAACCATCAGAAGCAGGGGGAGAGGCACAGGAAAGATTCTCCCTGAGCTTGAACTCCCAACCTCCGGAACTGGGAGACAATAGATTTCTATTGTTTAAGGCCCCCAGCTCATTTTACTGTGTTACATCAGTCCTCCTAGCAAAGTAAAATTCTGAGGCTGTCTCAGTTATGGGCTCCGAGGACTTGGTGTTCAGTTTTCCTGTTTTAAAAGCTATGTAAATAAAGGGAAATATCAAAGCAAAGTCTCAGAGAGTTTATTTCCTTTCAAGGCTAAGTGTGGATGATGTAAAGATGTTAAGAGGAAAATAAAAGAGAAACGCCTGACACATACCTATTCTTCCTTTGCTTCAGGAGCCAGTGTACATCAACAATTTAATAAATTCATAAAACTAAAGACTTTCTGGATCTTACGCATCAGACTACCTTGGAAGTTGAGAGAAAAATCTGATTAGCAAAGAAACAAAACCATGGAGTTTAGGAACGGCACTTCATGGTCTTTATATTCTCAATCACAATAACCACTAATTTTTACAGATCACTGTAGAACTTGCAGAAATTGTAGCCACGCCTCGCATAGTATAGACACGGAGTAACTGACAGCCATCAATATATACCCATACCTGTCTTAGAAAATAAGCTGATGTTTTGAATGGGGATTGGGAAATCAGATGAGTCAATAAATGCATCTCTATCTATTCCCTCATTTTCAGAGCCAGTGCATTGATTGGGAAATTAAATGAAAATGAATAAATCTGCAACCAAGTATCATTACAATATTTTTTCCAAAATGTATTATACTAAATGGTCATGTATGGATGTGAGAGTTGGACTGTGAAGAAGGCTGAGTGCCAAAGAATTGATGCTTTTGAACTGTGGTGTTGGAGAGGACTCTTGAGAGTCCCTTGGACTGCAAGGAGATCCAACCAGTCCATTCTGAAGGAGATCAGCCCTGGGGATTTCTTTGGAGGGAATGATGCTAAAGCTGAAACTCCAGTACTTTGGCCACCTCATGCGAAGAGTTGACTCATTGGAAAAGACTCTGATGCTGGGAGGGATTGGGGGCAGGAGGAGAAGGGGACGACAGAAGATGAGATGGCTGGATGGCATCACTGACTCGATGGATGTGAGTCTGAGTGACCTCCGGGAGTTGGTGATGGACAGGGAGGCCTGGCGTGCTGGGATTCATGGGGTTGCAAAGAGTCATACACGACTGAGTGACTGAACTGAACTGAAATGCTCCTCTTAAAGGTTCATTTCAGAATAATTTGCAAATTTTTAAAATCAAAACCTGGTTAAAATCCTTTATCAAAAGATAGGGCTTCCCTGGTGGCTCAGACATAAAGAATCTGCCTGTAATGCACGAGACGTGGGTTTGAGTTCTGGGTCAGGAAGATTCCCCTGGACAAGGAAATGGCTACCCACTCCAGCATTTTTGCCTGGAGAATTACACTGGCAGAGGAGCCTGGCGGGCTACAATCTGTGGGTCACAAAGAACAGGACGTGACTGAGCAACTAACACTTTCACTTTTTTTTTTTTTCACCAGTTCTCTTTAAAGTGGCTGATCATTTAAGAACTAAATTTAGTTAACAGAAAATGAAGCCCTATATTGTAGTCTCCACAGAGATATTTTAGATGATAGATCATCCCACAACCTGTGAAACTAAAGTATTTTCAAGCCTCTCTCACTTTGATTGACAATATTTTCAAGGAATTCTAGCCTTTTGATACTTGTTTTGGGTTTTTTTTGACATTTCTGAGCATTATATTGTGATACTCCATCCACATAAAAAAGGCATTCGATTTTTTTTTTTTTTTTATTTGACAAGCAGCAATATCATGTTTGTCATTTTACTGTAGATACAATTATTAGGTTATCTGTCATATTACAATATTTAGGTGTTTTTTTTTTTTTTAATCTTATGTCCTTTAAGATACATTAAAAAAAAAAAATCAACTGCAAACGTGAAGGGGAGAAAAAGCATGGTATCCAGCCGGATTTCCACATTTCAGCAATACTTCACTCATCTTTTTTTTTTTTTTTAATAAAATTTTAAGAAATGTCATAATGACATGAGCTTGAAATATCTCTAGGCATCTTCTCTGACACTCATGACGTGGCACTGGTGATGTTGTAAACAGCAGAGAAACAGGGGCTGCCAAATGACCAAATTATGGAGGTACAGGCCTGCCTTCTCCCACGGGGACACACTGGATGCTGGCGGCAACGACCTTCTCACACCGACGCTGGAGAAGCGCCGCGCGACGTAGCTGTACTCATCTGCGGACGCCTGACTGCGTTCCATGTACTATTTGTCTATCAGGACTCAATACACTTCTTAATCACGCTGATACTCGGGTTAAACCGAGCTCTTGACTGGCTAATCACCTCTTGAGTAAGGGCGTTATGCCGCAGTACTTTTCTCGCTTTCATGATGCGAACTAGAGCAGCCTGGAGGTAGATTTTCCGGTCTTCGTCTACAGCACTTCTCGTCTGCTCCGTTTCCTGTGGTGTGTCTTTCTGCATTGATGTAGTAATTTTAAATTTTGTTCTTTTACTGCT
The DNA here is from genome assembly GCA_935064755.1 of Tragelaphus eurycerus. Lineage (NCBI taxonomy): Eukaryota > Metazoa > Chordata > Mammalia > Artiodactyla > Bovidae > Tragelaphus > Tragelaphus eurycerus. The sequence goes on from CAKXYN010000059.1 coordinate 6,308,633, forward strand.
AAAGTTCATATTTAATGAAAATGAAGATTCTACATCGATGTATTCCTTTTCTGAATCGTGGTTAATCATTTTCACATCAAGTAATGATTTGATTGTTTTCGTCAGTTTCTTTTCGTTCATCTGAGTGCTGTCTTGAAGCTCTTTATAGCTGATGGTTTCACTGTTGTTGAAGGCAAGAAGAACTGCCATTTGGTATGTTGTAACCCAACTACGTATGGTTTGCCCAAATAGTTCATTTTAACTTCACCTGTACAAAGGTAGTGTAACCATGTAAGTTTCCTTCCACTGAAATGCTGGCTGTAAAATAATTCAAACATCTGTACACTTTTTTCCAATTCCCGGGGAATTGCAAATGTGGATGAAGGAGCCTGCTAAGAGGCCATGCACCAGCCTGTAGAACATACATTTGAAAACTAATTCCCAAATCTATTACTGTGTCCTGATTTTTGATAAAATTGTTGAACTTATTGTTGAGATCTGCACTGACACTCATATCTGTATACATCCGATGTAGCTTGCTGGTAAATTCATAACCACAGGCTTGCTTTAATTTATTGATCATGGCTTCTTCAGAATCCATAGACATAGACAACCCATGAATTAAACGCTTTGCCAACATTCTTGCGTAGAACTTTTGAAAAACATCTTTATCGTCGATATATTTGAAGACAGTGATAAAGCTCGTGAGCTTGTCCTCTATTTCATTCTCTGTCATCCTCTTTGCTGATTTCTTCAGCATGTTGTCACAGTACTTAGCGAGCAATTCAGGTGCTTTGCAAACAGACTTGGGTTCTCTGTAATTTACAACTGATGTAAGGGCCTTATCCAACGCACTCATAAAGTGCTGATCACCATTCAAAGCAGTGTTGACAAGTTGAACAAATTTACCATGTACTTCTAAAACTGAGTCCACAAATAGTGTTGGCATATTTTCCTGAGTAAGATTACTGGTTGCTCTAAGGCCCTCATCATGGATATGATTTTGCAGCTACTGAATCATATGAGGTAAACCAGTGGACACAGCACGGAGTAAGACATACATATTTGCCATGTCATTTTTTTTTTTCTTGTCAGATAATATTATGACATTCTGCGTGTGAGAACTGTAAGTGGTCTGCTACCATTCGTTGATGACATTTGTCAATCACTTTAGTATATGAACTTGGATGTAAGTATTTTCGACACTGAATTTCTTCATCTTTTAATCTACCTAGAGCCTTTTTCATATATTGTGAGCAGTTTGATTCTTGTAATAAACTTGAAGCTTCTTGTTTGTAATACTCTCCTGTTTCAGTCAGAAGGGGAGACTCAAAGATTTCCTGATAAAACTTTAAAGGGAATTTTTTCTTATACTGTTCAACATGAACAAAGGAGTTAATAACCCCGTGGATTACTTTCTGGTTTGGGTCTTCTCCACCACGATCATTTTTGATTTCTCAGAGCAACATTTGGATAAGGATGGCCTGAAGTGGTTCAACCATCAATTTCCTCCACATGTCCAACGTTAGCTCTCCTATTTCCATCAGTGGTTCATTCATATCTACACCACCATAACCATACTGAAGGTCAGCTTCTGTCAGTTTATTCTTTTTAATAAACTGTGTGTTGAGATACGTGTACAAGCAGTCCATATAGTCTGCACCCTTGCTGTATTCCTCCTAATACCTATGACAAGCACTTGCTCTTCAGACTCCAGAACTCTCTTGTGCAAATGCCATACATGATTTTCCAAAAAAAATCTTAGTTTCTATATAAAGTCTTTCTCCAAAGGGTTCAGGATAGGCCACACATAAAGCATAGATATCTGAGAAGCGGTCATTCCATGTTGCTCTCTCCACGTACTCCAACATGACCATAGCTTTGATTGTCGTGAGGAGTTTGTTCCAGGTTTCATCAAAATCCATTACTCTTGGTTTCAAAGACATTGTGCAAGTTTAGTGTTGAAATCTGCCGTCGCGGGAACACGGGAGAGCTCCCTGATGGAACAGCACAGTGGGGAGCAGACGGGAGAAGGGTGGGCAAGCCACGCGAGCGATGAAACAACCGTTCTTCAAGGCCCTGCTTTCCTGGCACACCCTCGGGGCTCCTCTTCTGCAACCTTGTTTTTTTTTAAACTTTCTATTAAATTATTTGGATGGAAAAACTCTGGTCTCGTGTTAGAAATCTTAACCTCTTTGACTTTATACAACAGAAAACTAAACAAAAAATAACTTTTGAAACATATATTTGCAGAAAGTTTTTGTGATACATACATACGAAAACACCAGAATGATACAGATCACCCTATATCTTTCCAGAAGATTCAAATTACCATATCGACCATCAAAACCCTAAAATGTCTGAAAACCAAAAGTTTATAACACATTTAGCGGTAAAATCTGACCTGATCAGATGTAAGGATCTTTGCAGCTCTTGCTTATCCCACTTAGTATGAACAATCACAGTTTTCCTGCAGATATGAAAGTGCTGGTATACTGCACAGATCCCATGGGTTATGGACAGTGCATGATACACAATGGTTCAGTATATATTATTTATAGATATAATATTAACATAGATATCTAAAATGTTTAAATCTTAATTTTGAAATATATCTTCCTGTCCCAAGGATTTAGATAAGGAATTATGAATGTTATGCTTTTTCAATACATTCTAAAAAAGGCAAAGTGAAAGTCGCTGTTGTGTCCAACTCTTTGTGACCCCATGGACTGCAGCCCACCAGGCTCCTCTGTCCATGTAATTCTCCAGGCAAGAATACTGAATTGGGTTGCCATTTCCTTCTCCAGGGGATCTTCCCGACCCAGGGATCAAACCCTGATCTCCCACATTGCAGCAGACTCTTTACCGTCTTAGCCACTAGGGAAGCCTCTTAATACATTCTGCTGCTGCTGCTAAGTCACTTCAGTCGTGTCCGACTCTGTGCGACCCCATAGACAGAAGCTCACCAGGCTCCCCCGTCCCTGGGATTCTCCAAGCAAGAATACTGGAGTGGGTTGCCATTTCCTTCTCCAATGCATGAAAGTGAAAAGTGAAAGTGAAGTCGCTCAGTCGTGTCCGACTCTTAGCGACCCCATGGACTGGAGCCTACCAGGATCCTCCGTCCATGGGATTTTCCAGGCAAAAGTACTGGGGTGGGGTGCCATTGCCTTCCCCGAATACATTCTACCTCACACCAATAAATGAAATTCATCAACAAATTCTTATTAGATATCGATCTTGTACTAGATTTTACAAATAAGAGTCTTCACTCATTAACAGTTTGTAATCTAATTGAGGTAATGAAAACATACATCCACTAAAAGAAAAACAATTCTGTAACAAATGTCAGATTTTGGTGACATTTTGAAGTTAACTACCAAATCAGAGACCTCAGATCCTCCATTTTTCTATTCCTTACCCAAGGAGGAGTCATTCTTTCCTCTGAGAAAGACATGACCTAAAAACACCCCTCAACCATACAATCCCACTTGGGACATCAGAAGACATTACCTCTCAGGCAAATAAACCTGGAAAATAATGGTCTTCAATTCAAAACACAGCATATTAGGTTGAACTAAGTTGACCAGCTGGAGAAGGCAATGGCACCCCACTCCAGTACTCTTGCCTGGAAAATCCCATGGACGGAGGAGCCTGGTAGGCTGCAGTCCATGGGGTCGCGAAGAGTCATACACGACTGAGCAACTTCAGTTTCACTTTTCACTTTCATGCATTGGGGGAGGAAATGGCAACCCACTCTAGTGTTCTTACCTGGAGAATCCCAGGGACGGCGGGGCCTGGTGGGGTGCCGTCTGTGGGTAGCACAGAGTCGGATACCACTGAAGTGACTTAGCAGCAGCAGCAGCAAATTGACCAGAGACCCATGAAGACCATGCAGGGCTCAGTGCAAGCTTCCCCACCCCCATTCTCTCCCCTGATGAACCGATATTTATTCCAGCACTTGCTAAGTGTCAGATACATGCTCAGTGCTATAAATGTTACATCATTTAATTCTCATACAAGCCCAGGAGGAGATATAAATCATATTCATTTCCCAGAGGAAAAACTTCAGAGAAGTGATACATACAAATGTCCTGGAACTTCTAATTTGCAGAGTTGGGACTTGGAAACAGATTGCTATATCTGACTTAAAAGTTTATACTAGGGACTTCCCCAGCAGCCCAGCAGTTAAGACTTTTGTCTTCCAGTGCCGGGATGTAGGTTTGATCCCTGGTTGGGGAGCTAAGATCCCCCATACTTTGTGGCCAAAAACCCAAAACATAAAACAGAAATAATATTGTAATAAATTCAATAAAGACTTTAAAAATAGTTCACATCAAGAGAAAAAAAATCTAAAAAAAAAAGTTATACTCTTTCTATCAATTTTCCTTACAGGCAACGGTCAGTATATTACAGGGAAAAAGACTGAAATGATCCACTGAAAATAGTTGGGAATTCTGACCTTAGTCACCCCACTTTGTAGATTCTCCTGAACTGTGACTTCAGTAATGATATCATTTCATACAAAAGTAAATAGAATTTCAGTCCTTTTTTTTTTATTTCATCTCCTTTGTTTTTACTAGATTGTCAGTCACAGAAGAACAGAGGCTCAACCTTTTTTTTTTTTTCCCCAACACTTAACACAGTCCTGGCAGATAGAACTCACTCAACAAGTTTTACATGACTGAATGAAGCTCTCAGTACTCAAAGGCCTAGCAGGTACATGGGCAACATTTATCTACTGGCTGATACGTGTGTCTCCACAGTTATAGGCATTTCCTCGTGGTCTCTGCACCATCCTGGGGAACAAGGCAATACAGAATAGACTAAATTTAAAGAAGGAAAAGCTAATCTATTAGCAAGAGAATATTGTTTCCTCTTAAAAAAAATGAAACTTAAAGAGTAAGGTTAGATTTTGAGAAATCAAAGTTAACCATGATATTAAAAGGCTGAAACTACTTTCTGGTAGGAGATTTATTGGTGTATTTAGAGATTGTCTATCCTGATGGTTTAGCACCCTTTTTATAATGGGCATCATCTAGAGACTTTGTGTTTAAATGACATGCAGCTGAACACAAGCCATTTTGTAAGGTGATGGAGGGATTCATACACTTCAGCGTGGCCAGCTCCCCTGTAAGAGAAATGGACGAAGCATACTGAGCTGCAGAATTGCTTTCAGGATTAGAAAGCGTCCATTTCCTTAGTCTCCTGCTCTTACACTTCCCCTTATAGGTCAGGGTTATTCAGACATCCTTTGCCTTCTTTCTGGTCTTCAGACTTTCCATGGGTTTTCTCAGCTTCTTTGATGGCATCAGCTGCTATAATTCTCTGCTGACACCCAAATATTTCAACATCCCTCATCTTCAGCATCCTGCTAGACTTCGTACTGGAATGTCCCAACCCAGGTTCTTCTTGGGCTACCTTGGTGGGTGGCTCAGTTGTAAAGAACCAGCCTGCCAAAGCAGGATACCAGGGTTTGATCCCTGGGTTGGGAGGATCCCTTGGAGAAGGAAATGGCAACCCACTCCAGTATTCTTGCCTGGGAAACCCCATGGACGGAGGAGCCTGGTGGGTTACAGTCCCTGGGGTCACAAAAGAGTCAGACACGACCTAGCAACTAAACAGCAACAAAACAGGTTTCTACTTCTGTGTCCAAACTATAAGTCACCCTGTTTCTGCCCTCCTTTTCCGCCCCTCCTTCCACCACAAAATGAGGTGTCTCTCCTCCTATAGTCCCTAGGTCATCATCAGAGTCATCCCTCCTTTTAACTTATCCCCACCTAATGCCAGTCACCGAATCCCATCAGTGTTAACTCCCGAGTATCTTCTGAAACCAGCTTCCCTGCCTGTCCCCACCGTCCAGCTTTCATTTTTGGTTCTCATCGCCTTCTACTTGGATTACTGCACAGGCAGGTGACAGGTTCCCTCAACTCCAATATTCACACCACAGTCCCAGTTTTCTACCCCAAAATAAAATCTGACCTTACCCACTTCAGACTTGGCCAGTTCCATATTTGTCTCTCCCGGTTCAACGCCCCATTTGCAGCACACAAGGATCCAGTCCTATCTCTGCCTCATGCACATGTTTTTCCTATCACTGGGATCTTTTCCATCATCTCCAGTATATGCTGAGTCCTTTGCACAACTCTGCTTTTGCACACACCGTTTCCCTGTGCCTGATTAGTCTTTCTCTGCCTTGATGTCGGGCAAAACCCAATTCATCTTTTGCAACCCAGATCCAGTGTCCTCTGCTCTGTGAAGCATTTATTGATTTCCTCTGCAAGGACTAATCTCTCTCTCTCTCTTTTTTTTTTTTTGAAAAGAAAATGAACTCCTTACCCTGTTTTGAATCCGCTCCATTAGAACTAGACAGTGGGGTTCTTTCCTGGACCCCAGGCTTAAGCACGCCAAATACACACCCATGATTCACTTATTAATGAACATGTGGGTGCAAGTGGTGTCACTTACCACTTGCATCTGGAGTTCAGTGATGGTATGGCACTTTACTGGGGGTCAGAGGGAGGAGGTGCAGCAAACCATACAGTTCAGTGCCTGGATCCAGCCTGCCTGTTGCTATTAATAAAGCTTTATTGGAACACAGCCACAGCCATTCATTTATTTGTTGTCTAAAGCTGTTTTCGTACCACAATCATAGCACTGGGTAGCTGTTTCAAACTGTATGGCTCGAAGAGTCAAAAATGTTTGGCGCTTTACAGAAAAATTCACCAGTCCCTGAAACAGTCTGCAACCCGGAGCTTCTGCCGTTGTCAGCACCTACTTCAGGCCCAAAGAAGCATTTCCCAAGGTCTGTTTACCTTTCTTCTCAAAATGAAGGTTACTGTACACCCCAGTGACCTAAAGGTCTGTAGTTTGTGTCAGTACCAAAGACTGACATTTCTGGGAGTTCCCTGGTGGCTGGGGGTTAAGATTCCAGGCTTTCTCTGCTGGGGCCCAGTTCAGTTCCCCAGTTCAATTCCTGGTCCGGAAGCTAAGATCCCACTAGTCATGCGGCAGACAGACAACAAAAAGACTGACATTTCTTTGGGAGCAAGAGAGGAACTAGGTGCTTTAGCTATAAGAAGACACAGTATATGCCTTGTCATATCCTTCCTCTAAGAGAATATGGATGTAGTAGACACCTATGTAATAAGATATTTCCCCAAAATGCTAAGTGTCCATTTTCTTACTTCTCTTCATATTCTTATTTGTGGCTCCAGAGACACGCATAATTCATCACAATATATGCAAGAGTCCTACATGGCATTTCAGAAACATTTTGTAATGGTAAACACTCATTTTTGTCTTAAATTTAAGTTGATCTAGAGGTAAAATGCATGAACTGTGAGCCTAACTCTACACTCACAAATATTTCACACTGAATACCAGCAAAAAATATTTATAATATATAATGCTATGCTATGCTATGCTAAGTCGCTTCAGTCGTGTCCGACTCTGTACGACCCCATAGACGGAAGCTCACCAGGCTCCCCCCGTCCCTGGGATTCTCCAGGCAAGAATACTGGAGTGGGTTGCCATTTCCTTCTCCAATGCATGAAAGTGAAAAGTGAAAGTGAAGTCGCTCAGTCGTGTCAGACTCTTAGCGACCCCATGGACTGGAGCCTACCAGGATCCTCTGTCCATGGGATTTTCCAGGCAAAAGTACTGGGTGGGGTGCCATTGCCTTCCCCGACCACCTGCTTAAGCACCTTCCATCAGCTCATTATCTTCAGTGGCTACCGATATATATAAAACTAAAATGGACATAATTTTAAATTTATCTGGAATATAATTAAAATTTAAAAATACATTTTATATGCATGTATTATAATTCATGTGTCCATTTTATTATTATATTCAATTTTGAATATAATTATTTTAGAAAATATATGCAAATGGTTTTCAACTTTTTAAAAATTTTCCTTGACTTGCATTCTTGGTGACATTTAAATTTTGTACACTTTGAACACAGTTACATGTTGTTTTTTAATCCTTTAGAGCACTGCTGCCAATAAAATATGCTACAGACCTTTTTTAAAATTTAAGCTTAATTAGTGATTTTGCTAAAATGAAATCAAGAAAAATGAAATCTAATGAGTAATGATACCATTGTTTCTATAAATTACAAATGTGTTTCTTAAGAATATTAAATCACGGGCTCATTGACAGAACATCCAAAAATAAGCAATAATAATGAAATTCTGTCATCTTGCATTGTTTGCTAACACGCAAATTTCATAGATTGATGGGTATTTTAAAATCTTGTCTTTATGAAGGCATATTTGCTTCCCTCGTGGGTCAGACAGTAAAGAATCTGCCTGCAATGCAGGAGACCTAGGTTTGATCCCTGGGTCGGAACGATTCCCTGGAGAAGAGAATGGCACCCCCCTCCAGATTCGTGGCTGGGAAATCCCATGGGCAGAGGAGACTGGCAGGTTATATAGTCAGTGGGCTCACAAAGAGTCAGACATGACTGGGCGACCAACACTTCACTTCCTTTGTCAAGGTAGAAGAGAGAGCACATGGTCCCTTTCAGCCAAGGTAGTCCAATGATCTTGATGTCTGAGATTAGGGGTTTAGACTGAGGCATGTGGGTCTCCATTTTCTCTCCTTCCTTTGGCCTACAGCTGAGGGGAGGGGCTGTTTCCTGGGGTCACTGTCTAGCCCCTGCTTCCTGGGTTCCTGCCTCACTCCTAGCTACTCTCCTCAGGAACATTTGCACCTGTGTTCTCTCTATGGTGGGTACAGAGATTCCTGAGCTCAGATTAGACTGATATTCAGACCCCAGGTTAAGTCAGCTCAGCTTTTGGTACCAACAATGTAAGCAGATTTCCCAGATTCCTTATCACGCCAGTTCTCTTGTTTCCTCATAACATTCATGGCAACAAAATATCTCTTAATTCATTTGTTAATTTAATATCTGACTCATCCAGATAGACTGTAACTGGTATTTGAACAGGGATCATATCTTTTAACATTGTATTCACAGTAACTAATACACTATTTGAAATATAGGAGGCACACAATAAATGTACATTGAGTATGTACCTATTTATAGCATGAATAATGCAATTTCCATGGCCAGGAAGTTCTCTTAGGTGTTGCTGCTGCTGCTGCTGCTAAGTCGCTTCAGTCGTGTCCGACTCTGTGCGACCCCATAGACGGAAGCTCACCAGGCTCCCCTGTCCCTGGGATTCTCCAGGCAAGAACACTGGAGTGGGTTGTTAACAAGTTCTTAATGCATAATTCAGTGTGGACTCAAAATTACTTCTTGAATGAAGGAAGGAGTAAATAAATGGATAAATGGTTGAACCAGTTCAACACCTGCAAGGAGTATGGGGTTCAGTCACTAAGTCATGTCCAACTCTTTTGCAACCCCATCGACTGTAGCCCACCAGGCTCCTCTGGCCAAGAGATCTGCCAGACAAGAATACTGCAATGGGTTGCCATTTCTCCCTCCAGGGGATCTTCCCAACCCAGGGATCAAGCCTGCATCTCCTGCATTGCAGGTGGATTCTTTACCCACTGAGCCACTGGGGAATTTAAATTACTGGAGTATTTTTGATCTGGAGTTAATTCTTTCAGTACCTTAGTTTCTCCATGTGCTGAATATTGGAGTTGCTGTCTTCCATCATAAGTGAAATTCTTATGTTTATTTGTGTAAGCCCATGAAACTCCTCCAGTGAGAATTCTATAACTTTATTATTGTTATGTCTCGGCCACCAGCTCATACATGTCATTTGCCAAGAACATGTTCAAAGCAGATGCACATGAAGTCTGTGAAGCTTTCATTATTTTTATTATCACTTGTTCTAAAGGACATGAGCCTGTAATCAAACAGTGCTACAGAGAAGCTGCAGTTCCTGGACAGCTGCAGCCCCTGCAACAGCAATCCTGCTTCAGGGAGTTTGATTGATATGAACACAGAGACTTCAGTCAAGTGCAGGAAAAAAAAACAGACTATTTTATTAACAAGTTCTGGGCTATCTAAGAACCTCCTTGACACATATTTAAAAACAGAATAACAAGATAATAAAATCTAGACACACTCCTCTCAGAAGACATCTGCATTGATTTTCTCACTAACTCATTTTTTTAATCACATAACAGACCCAAAGTTAGTCTGCATGTCCTTCTTCCTTCTTAGAAGAAAATTAGCCGCTTCATTTTTTATCAAGGGATTTTACACTGGGCCATGAAGTTAAGAAAGGCTATAGTTCTTTCTTTTAAAAAATAAAATTGGCATCTTATTATTTAAAAAGTACACATGGGGACTTCCCTGACAGCTCAGGGGTTAAGTCTTCACCTTCCAGTGAGGGTTTGATCCCTTGTCGGGGAGCTACGATCACACAAGCCTTGGAGCCAAAAAACCAAAACAGGGAATGGAAGCAGTATTGTAACAAATTCAATAAAGACTTTAAAAACAGTCCACATCAAAAAATATTGTAAAAAATAATACAATAAATAAAAAGTAGCTCATGTGCATTGTAGAAAGCAGACACAGACACATAGGAAAGGCAGAAAATAAAACAATCACCTCTCCAATGAAGAGTTTGCCACCTCCACATCTCAGGGTATCATTGCCAATAAGCACACACATGTGTATGCATTTCTTCAAAGTAAGATAATACAATAATAGATTCTGAAATTTTTAAAATTAAGGATATCTATACCTCCTTTCAAATAAATTCTCATGTCATCTAATACCCAGTCATATTCAAATGTTCAATTAGCCTCCAAATTTCTATTACTGATGATTTGTTTGAATTGGAATTCGATACAGGACCACTTGTTGTTTCCAGCTGCCATGCCTCCTAAGTGCTTTTCAGTTGGGCCAAGTTACATTTCTTAGGATATTGAGTTGCCAGGGAGACCAGAAATTTCTTATCTTTTAACTCAGAAGTAAACAGAGGTTCATGGAGATAGATAGCTATGTGACCACAGGTATGTAACTCCATACCACCAAATTCCTGATGAAATAACCAACAGGATGCCCCAAAATAAGGATGACAGCTCTATATGTTCTAGAAATGTAATGACACATGCTACTTTACATGCCAGAACCAAATGTCTTCTAGACATAGGGTGGATTGAATGGGATTGAAGGAAGGCAATTTCCTCTGAAAGCCTAAGATATCTAAGAGGTAAATAGAAGACAATGAGGTTCCATAATGGGAGTCAGACATGGGGGCAGTGCTTGGCATAGTAGAGGCATCCAGCTGGGCATCTGTGTTGCCTCTGTAGACCAGTATCTTTTAGAGTGCATCAGTCATTCTAGAAGACTAAAGACTCCTGCCATGAGTGTGCACACCAAGCGGAGGGCAAGACATGAATCTCTGAAGGAAAAATCTTGGGACTGAAAGGCTACACAAAAGCCTGGGTGGTGTACAGGAGTGTAGACAACATTTGGGGAAAGCAAGGACTTAGAAAACGCACCATCTACAAAGGCCTCCTAAGAACCCAACTGATGATCTACGCCAGAATAACAGAAAATGAAGCAAGATCACTAAAAGAAGGATGAAGAAATACAGTTATCCAGGGAGCATGGAATCAGTCAAATACAGACAAATAAATTTTGACACTTAGTCTAAACAGCATTGCAAAATTAATGCCTCAAAATATTTTGATAGAGATTATCTATTCCTGAAAAGATGTTTTATCACTTTAAATTAATAAGAAAAAAGAAATGAGCAAAACAAATCAGCAAAAATCTCTGATTCCAAAAGAATCACATTCACTAGAAATAGTGATTTTAAAGAATTTTTAGACTTTATCATTTAAGTAAAAACAAAAGAAAAAGATTAGAAAACTATAGTTGCTGTAACTACAAGTTTCCAAATGCAATTTTAAAAATCAAAGGAAATAAAAATTAATAGTGATCATCTCTAGTTCATGAAGCTATTGGTGATTTTAATTTTATTCTTCATGCTTTTCTGTATTTCTCACATTTTCTAAAAGGAGCATACATTATCAGTATAATCATATTTTTATTTTATTTTTATTGATACAATATGTTAATTTGGCCTTTTATTATCTCCAACAACTTTTTAAATGTAGTTGAGTCTATGGGTCCTTCCTTGATGTCATAATTTCTCACTGTATGGGCTAGATGGCCTTCTTCAAAGCTATAACTTCAAATGTGATCTGTGTACTGATGACACGCTCAAATATATCTAACTACTTATTAAAAAATGGAAACCATTCTTCTTCAACAAGTCATTCCTCTTTTGTAGTGTTAACTATTTCATCAAAGACATCTAATTTACCCAGCTGCCCAGACTAGCTTTCCTGGTGGCTCAGATGTTATAGAATCCAACTGCAATGTGGGAGACCTAGGTTTGATCCCTGGGCTGGGAAGATGCCCCGGAGGAGGGCATGGCAGCCCACTCCAGTATTCTTGCCTGGAGAATCCCATGGACAGAGAAGCCTGGCAGGCTACAGTCCATGGGGTAGCAAAGAGTCAGACGCAACTGAGCAACTAAGCACAGCACATAACCAGACTAGCAGAAGGTGCTGAAGAATCAGAGTATTTGAATGAATGATGGTTTCAGGAAAGAAATGACATTTGACATGGGTCTCAAACTAAGGTACCACCAAGCATATAACTAGGATGTGATTTGCTAATGAAAGACCACTATGTCTTATCAGAATAAAACCTGAAGGCATGAAAATAAAGCACTTTGAGATATCTAAAGACTCACATAAGTTCCTGCTTAAAACAGATTGAGCTGATCACTAACATAGTTGAAAAATTATTGTTTGTGCTTTTGAGATACAAAGTGAAAAATGAGCCTCTACTAGTGGTCTAGAGAAATCCTGGCTTCACCCTTTCTATCAGAAGGCTGAAGACATGTTTCATGCATGGACTTAGAAGTGGTTTATACGTTTCTTAAAATTTCAAAGAGAAATTTTAAGAAAAGAGTTGCAAAGAGTTGGACACAACTGAGTGATTGAACAACAACAATAAAATTTCAAATTTTATGTATTTCTTAGATTAAATCCAAGAACATCATATACATGAACACCTGAATTTTGATAACACACAATGCTCATTTGTATTGCATAATCTTGTATCATATTTAATACAAATTGATGACCCTCTTCAAGACAGTTTTAAATAGTCCAAAAGAAGAAAACTTCATCACCTCTATTGTGCAAATTTCAAACATCAAACTGGTATATGTAAAACTTAATCTAAATGTATGTTATATTTATGGAGAAAAACAAAATGAAAATAAAAGGTAGCTTTAAAAATCAAGGCATTTATATAAATACACAATTCAAATATGTATAATTGTTTCTTTTAACAAGCTATAGTGCATAAAAAGAAAGTTGAATGCTAATTTACATTATAGATAAATGATATTATAATGTCACTCTTTCTCAAAACTAAAATATTTCCATGAAAAACAATTTCAAAAGTTTCAACACTGTTTAACTAAATATCATTATTATTGAAATAATTGATTAGTTTCAGCCCATATTCCAGATTCACGAACATCTAGCTGGTCAGGATGAATCAACATCATAAGGAGGAGAAAGGAGATTGGACTTGTAGAAGTTTTCAGTATAGAAATACCTCTTTATTCAGGGATATATATAATCACTGCAAATATTTGCAGCCTCTAATTTGTGGCTCAGGTAAATCATTCCTATATGATCTGCTAGTATCTTTTGCTAGGAATCAAGGTCAAATGGAGCCTAGTACCCTTGGCTCCTTGGCTGATAACTTACAGCAAAGCTCAGGAGTTCTGGATATGTAACAACAAAGCTTAAAACACCCCTTCAAAACATTTCTCCTAAATTAGCTTCTCTACAATTTTGAAAATGTGTCCTGGAGGTATAAGAAAGATAACATTGCTTATTTTAAAATACATGAAAGGACAATTAAAAAAAAAACACACACATGCTTGGGAAAATATATATATATACAATAGAAAGGCAACTGTCATTTGACCAGGATTTTACCAAATCATCAAGTAAATTCATGACAAATAAACTATCAATCATTTTAATCACTATATATGGTTATCTAACGCTGAAGCTGAAACTCCAATACTTTGGCCACCTGATGCGAAGAGCTGACTCATTTGAAAAGACCCTGATGCTGGGAAAGATTGAAGGTAGGAGGAGAAGGGGGTGACAGAGGATGAGATGGTGGGATGGCATCACCAACTCAATGGACATGAGTCTGGGTAAACTCCGGGAGTTGGTGATGGACAGGGAGGCCTGGCATGCTGCGGTTCATGGGGTAGCAAAGAGTCGGACACGACTGAGCAACTGAACTGAAATGAACCTAGTAAAAGAGTATCCAAGCAATTCTATTTTCAACGTATTGAAAGACATTTTCACGATATAGATTTTGAGTAGAGGAATGTAGCTCTAGGCTCTACTTAAGCATATTTCAGATGTAAGTAATTAAGAATGCCAGCACACCAGGGTACACTTAAGCAATACAGTAATAATAACATTTGGTTTAAAATATACCCTGATTTTAAGCAAGGGATTATTAATGTATTATGAATCCACACTAATTATCACAGTAGAATGCCCATACTTTTAAATGAGAAACTAATTCATAATAGTAATTTCTATTTTCAAAAAAATCAAGCTTAGTTCGATGTCTAATAAGTACCTTACGACTTCCCCAAACCTCTTTATCATTGTTACTGTAGCATGTGATTTGAGAACATCTTAAAAAGCTATTACTTTTTTTGACATCTAATTTGCATCAGGTTCTTAATTTTCAACTGAAAATCAATTAGGCACTCAAAAATAGAAGAACCAGTGAAATTACGTTATCAATAACAGTGCTATTTTACCGAAACCAGTGAGCGGTAAAGACAATGACAGGCTGGAGTTTTTCACTATCAAACCTATTTTGCTCTTTAAAGACATGTTTATAAAGCTCCCATCAAAATGATTCCAGATGACACATTCAAACAATGTTTCTAAAGTTTCTAGAAGGAAATATTCCTCTTCACGCACATTTCTCCCTTTATTCTTATGAGTCCTAAGTCCCAAGTGTCTTTCTCTAATTATGGCCTAATTATTGTTGAATCCTTTTCAAGCCTCCATGAAATCTCTCTTGGATCTGCAGAATACCTGCCACCTCTAAGCCGAAGCATTTATCACTTTGGACCCAGACTGTTGCAGGTACCTCCAGGCCTCCAGTTCAGTTTTATTCCTCCCCATCCATACTCCTGGAATAGGATATGGCAAACCACTCCAATCTTCTTGCCTGGAAAATTTCATGGACAGAGGAGCCTGGCGGGCTACAGTCCTTGGGGTCACAAAGAGTGGGACACCACTGAACACAGAGCATATCCATACCATCCCTGGTTCATGCTGTATCATGAAATATACATCTTGAAAACATGGGACCCCATGGCTTGCAGAGAAAAAAAAAAAAAAAAATATATATATATATATTTATATACTCGAAATTTTCCACCATCTGACATTAACTTATTCACTTACCATTTCTCCCATTGTTTCTCAATTAAAAGTTTCTGTCCCCAACTTCACCCCTTGGAACCATGCCTCCAGAGCACACATTGGCTTACTTAGAAGCCCTATGTTTCCCAAGACCTCCAACAGAAGTGTGCACAGAACAAGCAACATGTACGGGAAAGCCTGACTGATTTCAAGTCATGAGATCACCATATTATCCTGCTGAAAAGGTCATCTGAAATCATGTGGTTTGGTCTCTCATTTTATAAACATGACTCTCGTGTTGTGGTGAAAGATAATGACTTGACTTGTGTATAGCTACCCAGCTGGATTTTGAAAAAACAGGAATTCTGCCTCCCAGAGAACTACCATTTTTGGTTATTTTGTATCATGCAAATAATTTAGAAACATCACTAATGGTGATGAGTAAGGTGCAATGACATGCTTTCATTGTCCACTGAAAAACTGCTGAGACCTTGTTCTCTCAAAAACCAACTCCTATTTTTGAGCTATTACATAGAAAGTGCTTCCATTTACACGGTATGATCAATTTTTGACAAAGGAATTGAATTATACCAGTGAGTTTTTCACGGTCTATGAGACAACTATGAGATACCTATTTAAAGAAAATATGTTGTTGTTTTTTTTAAAACAAGATTTAATTTTCCCTCTGTGGACTATAATATAAAGACTTATTTTCATATCCCGTCTTCATGAATAATGCCAGGAAGTCAAACCACATACATATGGTTACTGCATTGGTAACTGGTTCTTGAAGGACTGCAATGTTATTGGGCAAAAAGACGAACCTATTCGCAGGGCAGCAATGGAGACTCGGCCGCAGAGAACAGACTCATGGACACAGTAGAGGAAGGAGAGAGTGGGATGATTTGAGAGAATAGCACAGAAACGTACACATCACCATCTGTAAAATAGATAGCCAGTGGGAACTCGCTGTATGACACGGGAGCTCAACCGGTGCTCCATGACAACCTGGACAGGTGGAAAGGAGATTCAGGAGGGACGGGACATATGCATACCTATGGCTGAATCATGGTGATCTATGGCAGAAGCCAACACAATACTGTAAAGCAATTATCCTCCAATTAACAATAAATAAATTTTCTTCTATGCAAACCTGAGGAAAAAAGCAAATGTGATGAAGTAACTTACAACTTTAAGTAACAGCTTATACTACCAACAAATCTGTTGGCCTAGCTCCTCTCTAGATCATAGGTAAGCATCACAGGAGGAGAAAAGCAAATCAAACCTGAGTTATTTTCTGCCCTTGGAAGCTCTGCTGTGTAGACAGTAGGTGGCAACACAACAGGGGGATAGAGAACTGGATCAAGATTGTCAGGGAAGTTTAAAAATAGTGTCTCTGTAGACAGGCAGAGAGAAAACTACCCAGCCAGTGATATCCACGGAAATCATAGTAAAATGTGTGTTTCAGGGAGGTTCAGGGTTGACAGTCTGACACTCCAGCTGTCTTCAGGGAATATTTAAACTAAAGACAGTAATCTAGCTGATATATTACTTGCCTTCTTTTTACTTTCTACCAGTCTCCCTCTGTTTACCATTTGTTCCATGGTTCCTTCCTCTTCTTTAATAACTTTTATAACCATCATGTCAAGACAATACCCACCCCCAGAAATGCAACAGTAAACTAAGCTTCATCACTGTCTTCCTTGTATAGATATGTATGAGCATTTTTCTCAAATGGAACAGAAAGAGATCAATTTATTTTCCCCACGTCTGCATCCCATCTTTGTAAACAAATGGTAGATAACTTGACAGACACTTCCAATCTTTTTCTAGTCTTCATCGAGTCTGCCTAGGAAGATACCTACTGGGTAATCGTACAGTGGCAACAGTTTCCAATTTTTATCACTGAAATGATACGTGAATGCAAGAGATTGAGGTGATAGGGATGGGAGGAAATCCAATTACAGTCCTAAAGTAAAATGTAAGTGAGGACCTGCTTTGGGGAGGTGGGGGTGGGCACTGCATGCTTGTAAACAGACTCGCTACCACACGTACGCTCAGTAACATCCAACTTTGTGCGACCCCATGGACTGTACTCTTCCAGGTTCCTCGGCCCACGGAATTCCCCAGGTAAGAATACTGGAGTGGGTTGCCATTTCCTCCTCCAGAGGGTCTTCCTGACCCAGGGACCAAACCAGAGTCCCCTGCATCTCTGGCACTGGCAGGCTGTTGCTTTAGCACAAGCACCACCTGGGAAGTTCCACTGATGGAAGAGTGAATCACTATATCCAAAAAAAGGCGGGGGTGGGCTGGAGCCACCCCACGAATGCACAAAACGGAAATGAGAAATAGAATACCATGGTCTCCATGCAAATTACTGCAAAATAAGAAAAAATCATGAAAACGGAGCAGCAGAGCTCACTTTGGTGATGGAGCCATATCAGTTCTGTTCAGTCACTCAGTCGTGTCTGACTCTTTGAGACCCCATGGATTGCAGCACACCAGACAGACGTCCCTGTCCATCACCAACTCCTGGAGTTTACTCAGACTCATATCCATTGAGTTGGTGATGCCATCCATTTCATCCTCTGTCATCCCCTTCTCCTCCTGCCTTCAATCTTTCTCAGCATCAGGGTCTTTTCAAATGAGTCAGTTCTTCACATCAGGTGGCCAAAGTATTGGAGGTTCAGCTTCAGCATCAGTCCTTCCAATGAATATTCAGGATTGATTTCCTTTCGGATGGACTGGTTGGATCTCCTTGCAGTCCAAGGGACTCTCAAGAGTCTTCTCTTGAAAGTATTCATGCAAAATACCGTTCAAAAGCATCAATTCTTCGGCGCTCAGCTTTCTTAAGAGTCCAACTCTCACACCCATACGTGACCACTGGAAAAACCATAGCTTTGACTAGATGGACCTTAATTGACAAAGCACTGTCTCTGCTTTTTAATATGCTATCTAGGTTGGTCATACCCTTCCTTCCAAGGAGTAAGCGTCTTAATTTCATGGCTGCAATCACTATCTGCAGTGATTTTGGAGCCCAGAAAAATAAAGTCTGACACTGTTTCCACTGTTTCCCCATCTATTTGCCATGAAGCGATGGGACCAGATGCCATGATCTTAGGTTTCTGAATGTTGAGATTTAAGCCAACTTTTTCACTCTCCTCTTTCACTTTCATCCAGATTCTCTTTAGTTCTTCTTCACTTTCTGCCATAAGGGTGGTGACATCTGCATATCTGAGGTTATTAATATTTCTCCCGGCAATCTTGGTTCCAGCTTGTGCTTTATCCAGCCTAGCATTTCTCATGATGTACTCTGCATATAAGTTAAATAAGCAGGGGGACAATATACAGCCTTGATGTATCCTGTTCCTATTTGGAACCAGTCTGTTGTTCCACATCCAGTTCTAACCGTTGCTTCCTGATCTGCATACAGATTTCTCAAGAGGCACTTCAGGTGGTGTGGTATGCCCATCTCTTTCAGAATTTTCCACAGTTTATGATGATCCATGCAGTCGAAGGCTTTGGCATAGTCAATAAAGCAGAAATAGCTGTATCGTAAGGATGAAAATACATAGCCTTTGTGACAGAAGAAGACAAGGCCATAGCACAGGAAAGGTGGTGGACAAACATCTTTATCACTAGATGTGAGAAGAGGGTTGAACTTCAGGACACGGAATTGCTGTTCTCACTGACCGCGGCAAAGAGTAGCATTGATTCAGGGGCCAGACTGAATCACTGATATAAGGACAACCTACAGAATAATTCCTAGAAGTTACAGGAAAACAAAACCCAACTTGTAGACAGTAAGGTAGAAGAGGCTCAAGAAATAAAGGAGGGAGGGCAAAATAGCTTCTGAGAATTAATGGATCCCTGAGGAATCATCAAGAACAGAAGAAATAATTAAAAGCCCAATGAAAGAAACATTTCCTAACTAACAAAAGTATTAATAACTTGTATTTCTGGTTATTTTTTCAGATATATACCCAGGAATGGAATTGCTGGGTCATAAGAGCTACCAAGTATTCATCAAGAGATGAACAGATAAAGAAGATGTGATATCTTTCAAAGTATGCAATAGAATACTACTCAATCATAAAAAGGAGGAAAACATTTTGCCACTTTCAGGAGCATGGATGAATTTGAAGAGCACTTGCTAAGTGAAATAAATCAGGCAGAGAAAGACAAATACTGTATAATATCATTTATATGTTAAATAAAAAAACTCATGATTTTGTAAAAAGAAGGCAAATAATATATCAACTAGAATACTGTCTTAATTTAAAAATAAACAACCCAATCAAAAAATGGGCCAAAGAACTAAATAGACATTTCTCCAAAGCAGACATACAGATCAAACACATGAAAAGATGCTCAACATCACTCATTATCAGAGAAATGCAAATCAGAACCACAATGAGGTACCATTTCATGCCAGTCAGAATGGCTGCAATCCAAAAGTCTACAAGCAATAAATGCTGGAGAGGGTGTGGAGAAAAGGGAACTCTCTTACACTGTTGGTGGGAATGCAAACTAGTACAGCCACTATGGAGAACAGTGTGGAGATTCCTTAAAAAACTGGAAATAGAACTGCCATATGACCCAGAAATCCCACTGCTGGGCATACACACCGAGGAAACCAAAACTGAAAGAGACATGTGTACCCCAATGTTCATTGCAGCACTGTTTATAATAGCAAAGCTAGTGGAGGTGATGGAATTCCAGTGGAGCTATTCCAAATCCTGAAAGATGATGCTGTGAAAGTGCTGCACTCAATATGCCAGCAAATCTGGAAAACTCAGCAGTGGCCACAAGATTGGAAAAGGTCAGTTCTCATCCCAATCCCAAAGAAAGGCAATGCCAAAGAGTGCTCAAACTACCGCACAATTGCACTCATCTCACACGCTAGTAAAGTAATGCTCAAAATTCTCCAAGCCAGGCTTCAGCAATAATATGAACCGTGAACTTCCTGATGTTCAAGCTGGTTTTAGAAAAGGCAGAGGAACCAGAGATCAAATTGCCAACATCCTCTGGATCATCGAAAAAGCAAGAGAATTCCAGAAAAACATCTATTTCTGCTTTATTGACTATGCCAAAGCCTTTGACTGTGTAGATCACAATAAACTGTGGAAAATTCTGAGAGAGATGGGAATACCAGGCCACCTGATCTGCCCCTTGAGAAATCTGTATGCAGGTCAGGAAGCAACAGTTAGAACTGGTCATGGAACAACAGACTGGTTCCAAATAGGAAAAGGAGTACGTCAAGGCTGTATATTGTCACCATGTTTATTTAACTTATATGCAGAGTACATCATGAGAAATGCTGGACTGGAAGAAACAGAAGTTGGAATCAAGATTGCCGGGAGAAATATCAATAACCTCAGATATGCGGATGACACCACCCTTATGGCAGAAAGTGAAGAGGAACTCAAAAGCCTCTTGATGAAAGTGAAAGTGGAGAGTGAAAAGGTTGGCTTAAAGCTCAACATTCAGAAAACGAAGATCATGGCATCTAGTCCCATCACTACATGGGAAATGGGGAAACAGTGGAAACAGTGTCAGACTTTATTTTTCTGGGCTCCAAAATCACTGCAGATGGTGACTGCAGCCATGAAATTAAAAGACGCTTACTCCTTGGAAGGAAAGTTATGACCAACCTAGATAGCATATTCAAAAGCAGAGACATTACTTTGCCAACAAAGGTTCATCTAGTCAAGGCTATGGTCTTTCCTGTGGTCATGTATGGATGTGAGAGCTGGACTGTGAAGAAGGCTGAGCGCCGAAGAATTGATGCTTTTGCACTGTGGTGTTGGAGAAGACTCTTGAGAGTCCCTTGGACTGCAAGGAGATCCAACCGGTCCATTCTGAAGGAGATCAACCCTGGGATTTCTTTGGAAGGAATGATGCTAAAGCTGAAACTCCAGTATTTTGGCCACCACATGCGAAGAGTTGACTCATTGGAGAAGACTCTGATGCTGGGAGGGATTAGGGGCAGGAGGAGAAGGGGTCGACAGAGGATGAGATGGCTGGATGGCATCACTGACTCGATGAATATGAGTCTGAGTGACCTCCGGGAGTTGGTGATGGACAGGGAGGCCTGGCGTGCTGCAGTTCATGGGGTCGCAAAGAGTCGGACACGACTGAGCGACTGATCTGATCTGATCTGGAAGCAACCTAGATGTCCATCAGCAGATGAGTGGATAAGAAAGCTGTGGTACATATACACAATGGAGTATTCCTCAGCCATTAAAAAGAATACATTTGAATCAGTTCTAATGACGTGGATGAAACTGGAGCCTGTTATACAGAGTGAAGTAAGCCAGAAAGAAAAACACCAATACAGTATACTAACGCATATATACAGAATTTAGAAAGATGGTAATGACAACCCTGTATGCAAGACAGCGAAAGAGACACAGGTGTATAGAACACTCTTTTGGACTCTGTTTGGGGGAGGATGATTTGGGAGAATGGCATTGAAACATGTATAATATCATATAAGAAACAAATCACCAGTCCAGGTTCGATGCAGGATACAGGAAGCTTGGGGCTGGTGCACTGGGATGACCCAGAGGGATGGTACGGGGAGGGAGGTGGGAGGGGGGTTCAGAATAGGGAGCACGTGTACACCGGTGGCAGATGCATGTGATGTATGGCAAAACCAGTACAATATTGTAAAGTAAAAAAAAATAATAATAAAAAAATTTTTTTCTAAACTTGTAAGAAAGAAAGAAGCAGACTCACAAAGAGAACAAACTAGTGGTTGCCAGTGTGGGGAGCGGAAATTAGGGGTGCGGGAGTTGAAGGTACAAACTACTGGTGTAAGATAGGCTATAAGGATGTATATACAACATGGGGGAATAAAGCCAATATTCTGTAGTCACTGTAAATGGAGTGCAACCTTTAAAAGTGTATAAAAAATTTTAAGGATGTTTTAAAGTCATTTGTGTGCAGGGCTTTACAAGTTTTAAACGAAATTAATAACAAGCCCTTCCTCAAATCCTGCCAGCATTGTCGACCAAGGAATATAGAACAATGGAGGGATATATGTACAGAGTTTGGAGGCCAAGCTCTTACAAATGACTAATTTTATTTCCAGCTAACTCACTTCACTGTGTGAGGAAACAAGAAAGATATTTTCAGTTAAGCAAAACCTGGACAACATATCACTCATTGACACTTCTAGAAAAAATTGCCTGAAAGCTCACTCAAATGCAAGAAAAAGAGAGACAAAGAGCTTGGGCAACAGCCAAGTAAAGTTGTAAATTGAGGTCTCAAAAGCAAAGGCCTTATCGAGGAAAACTAGTAATATAAATGTGCAAATTGGTTGATGCAAAGCCACAGAAGTGGGGATATTTGTGGCAAACTTGAAAAATTCACACCCCAGCCACCACTGAAATGCAAATGCTGAAAATATGTCCACTGCCTCCATCCAGCCCAGAGAGGCAGCAAAGCTTGATCTCCGCTGTGAAAACACACTAGGATTTCCCCTTCACGGGTTCCCATCCCAACTGAGCTGCAAACTTGGACATCAGGTAGATTGTGAAGCCACGAGCAACCTTGGCCTTGCGGGGTGACCCCAGTTTGTGCCTAACTCACTCCTTTTACTGCACCGCTGCACACGCATCAGGCCACATCCTTTAGCAGACAGCTCGTGAGGAATGCAGTACCACTTTGGTGGTAAAATTTGATGGCTAAAATAACCACAGGTTTCGATTCCAGGGCTAACTAATAGAGCCTAACATTTGTATATGATTGAAACAATGTGCCAAGAAACCTAAATTTACCCAGCAAAGCATATTCTCCCTTTCTAAAGTTACACAGAGAAAAGCTGTTGCCAATTTCATTTCGAGATATCTTTGCAATACATTTAAAATCAGTGTTTAACTGGTTCCTTAAATTTTACAATAATTGGTGAAGTCTTTTATGCTAATCAGGAAGAAGCAGTACCTACCAAGTGGACGATATCTCTGCTGCACGGAATTCTATATCAAAGGCCTGATTATACTTGCATTAATTATGTTAAAAAATTCATATTAACTGTTGAACTTAAACTAAGTAAAAATTAATAGAAAAGAGAGATAACCAACAAGGACCTACTGTATAGCACAGGACACTCTACTAAATATTCTGGGATGACCTATATGAGAAAAGAATCCAAACAAGAATACATCCATGTAAATATATAACCAAATCACTGTGATGTACACTAAAACTAATGCATTATAAATCAACTATACACCAATAAAATTAAAATTTTTTAAATTAAGAAAATAGAGCAAACTATCTATTTTGTAAAATTCTGGATTATTTTCTATCTTAAAATTTCTATGTTCAAAAATTCCTACATATGTAGTTTTTATAGATAAGCCAGTTGGTAATTTTAAGTATCACTCTAAAATTTGGGCAATGGATACGGATGAGCTTAAAATGAGAAATTATCTTTCAATAATTTATTTATAACAATGCATCATAAAGGATAATAAAAGAAATAAAGTTATAATCTGATCATTTGAAATGCAGATACATCATTTGCTCAGAATAGCTTGATTGGAATTAATGGCACAGTTGTTCATACATTCTGAATATCCAAAACTCTAATTACCAGTCAATGTGTGAAACACATTTAGTTTGAGCCTTTTTTCTGAAAGGACACTAGTGAAAAAGAAAGTTAAGATGAGACCTTTCCTCAAGACTTTTGCAAAAAATAAATTCTAAATTATTAAAAAGGTGAATATTAATGTCAATAAGAAAGAAGAAAAGGTGTATAATTAAATATATGTATGACTATGTTGCACATTCCAAATGTAAACAAAGGGAAAAGGATAGAGATCCAAAATACCAATAGATGAAACTACAGCTATGGAGATTTTTGCCAGCATTGTTAGGTGAAATCTTGAACGATCGATAAGATGCCCATCTCAATAGAAAAACATGCAAAGGACATAAAAACAAATTCACAGATGCACCAATTCAAACCTCAAATTAAACATTAGCACAGTGACTCTTTTTATTTATAATGTTTTTGTCTAGAAAATTGACAGATTTTTAACAAAATGTTAATATCTTATTCAGTATGCAGGGAGTTTGATCAGTGTCTACTCTGCTGACAAGAGCAAATTGCTATTTTTATGAAAGCAACTAGTCACTACGAGTCTCAAGTTTTATTTCATAGCTTTGGTTTAGTAATTTCACTTTAAGGAACTCTTACTAAGGATATAATCAGATCTATGTCTATGTATCTATGTATATAGTTAACAACATTTTCATTGTGGTCTCATACCTGGTTTATAGAGCTGCTGCTGCTAAGTTGCTTCAGTCATGTCTGACTCTGTGCGACCCCATAGATGGCAGCCCACCAGGCTTCATCCATAGATTTTCCAGGCAAGAGTACTGGAGTGGGGTGCCATTTCCTTCTCCAGTTTATAGAGCTATCACTTATCAATAGACTAACTAAATTCATTTTGGTAGTCCATATATTAAAATAGTAAATAGCCATCAAAATGTTTTTAAAAATAGTTGAATAGTGGGAAAATCCTCATAATAAAATGCCAAGAGGAAAAAACTATATATACAGCATGATTTTAATTACATAAATAAGTACTCCAAAATCTCCATCATGGTTATCTCTCAGTCATGATTTGCTGGGAAGTTTTTATTCTACATTGTTTGTGTATTCTTATTCTACGATGAGTATACCCAAATTCCATAATTATAAGCTATTTTTCTTTTGTAGGTTAGACTTCTTGCTCATTCATCCATTCACTATGTAAATACTCACTGAGTACCTAATATGGTTAGAGTTGGTATTTAACACCAAGGAGAAGGGCATGACAGAGGATGAGATGGCTGGATGGCATCACTGACTCGATGGACATGAGTCTCAGTGAACTCCGGGAGTTGGTGATGGACAGGGAGGCCTGGCGTGCTGCGATTCATGGGGTGGCAAAGAGTCGGACATGACTGAGCAACTAATCTGATCTGATCTGATCTAGGTAATAAAGTTCATTATTCTCTCTGTAAATTAAATATCACTAAATCAGCAGTCTTAATTATGATGTAACTAGTCCAAATTAAAAAAATCAAACCTTTTTACTGATAATATATTCACACCATCAAAAACCACTTAGTAATAAGAGAAAGTGCATAAGCCATGGATATACATGTAACAACATGGATGAACCTAGTTCTATATATTTTTAACATTTACTTCAATCAAAATTATTCTACTGACAGTAACATCAACACCACAAAAATGTACTGTTTGGAAGGACTTTGTTTTTAAAAAAAAAAAAAAATAATAATAATAATGGAATGCCAGAATTCTAAGTAGTCTTGCACATTTTAAAGATCTGACACGACTGAGTGACTGAACTGACTGAACTGAAACATTCAAGAGAATAACTTTACAAGAAAAACAGGCAAATCACCTTATGATGAAAACATTCACAAATGGTGATTATCTCTGCAAATGGGGGTGGGTTCCTGTCTGGAAGTGCACAGGAATAGAGCTTTATCCAGCTCTATTCCTCATTCAATTCCTTGATCAATTTCTTGTTCTGGGGTCTAATTTCATGGGTATGCTCACTTTGTGAAAACTCGTCAATCCATATCCTTAGCATTTATGTACTTTCCACTATAAACATTACATTAATTAAAATGCTTATTAAAAAGGTAGCTTGAAACAAAACAAACAAAAAAAATCTGTCCTTGGCCATGGATGATACTTCCTAACACAACTTGCAAGGTCAATAGGAGTGACCAAGAAAAACCACTTTCAAGCATCTGGAAAGTGATGAATGCTACAGTTGGAAGTACCGCAGAGGGGTGAGAACCTCCTTGTCAGACGCAATCTGAATGCTTGCCTTGGTGAGCTCTCGGGAGAGGACGTGGGGGTAACTCCTTAGCTCTTGGTCCTGCTGCACTGGCCCAGATGCGGGCTTTAAAAGTAAATAGACAGTGATGGGCACATGGGAAGCCAGAAGATAAACTTTGGGGCCACTTCCCAGAGTGTGAACTCCCTGAGACATAAATAATTTAAGACACTTGACTAGATACTTTTTAAGATACAAATTAAGATACTTTAAAATACAAAATAGATATATTATAAAGTATAATTCAAAATCCATGCATATTCCTTGAGTAGAATGTAGGGTTTCAGGTAGTTATTAATACCTGGACTTCCTATCCCAGTGCCTGAAAATGATTATTTTTTTTTTCCTTTTCATCAGTCATTGGGGAGATCTTCACAGAAAAGTTGTGGATCACACTCTGTAAGAGGGATCCCAAAGTTCAAACTACATGTGATGTCCCAGATGGGGTGGAAGGTTACTCTGGGGGAGCTTCATGGAGCTGGGCACCTGTGGCTTGGGTTGGAGTTCTCACAATGGAGGGGCTGAGAAATGGACACATCGGTAAATGATCTGATGAAGGACCCATGAACTTCACTGAAAGAACCAAGACCCAAACAAAGGTGACAGTGAAGAGTCAAGGATGACGCCTAGTGTTGGCACTGCCATCATCTGAGACAAGCCTTGTAGACAAGTCTGTGGGAACTATCCTCAGTTCTTCTAAACATGACTCACCCCCTGAATGCTGGTGCTCCTATGTGCCAGTTTCTTCTCTTTCAAGACTGGAAAATGTACACATCACTCTCTTCATTCTCTACCCCATCTCCTTCCCCAGATCAACCATCTCCATTCCAAATGTGTACAATGCTTGGGAAGACTAAGCTATTTTTAAAAGTGTTGTAAGTGATTAAGAACTAAAAGCATAAATGTTGGCATTGTGTCTGCCTGGCCTATTTTCCTCCCTCCAGAGCTAAAGACAACAGAATGGGGAATGAGCTGGCTTGCAGAAGAGTTCATCTTATTCTTTAGGTAATGATCTAATTTGCCTGCAACTTTTTAAAGTTCACTTACTAGATACATTATATTGTACCATCAATTTAAAGACCAAATAAGACTTGCTGCTCAGCCGACATGTAAGCAAGCTGAGAGCACTAAGAGCCTATCCAGGGGCGATCACTAGGCAACCGAGATCAGAGGAGACCTGAGTGTCCTTGCGGCTCCAAGGTCCATTTCTTTGGATGAGGATGCTCTGATGAATTCATTCTGCTTGAAACCTTCTCCTCATTTTCCAGGACCATTAAAAACATTTTAAAGAGACAACTGAATAGCAGGAGGGAAAATGGGACCTCTTGTAAAAGAACATTGAAAACTGAAGTAATGTTTATGAGGATAAAAGAGGCACCCCAAGCTATTCGGTGAAACTTGAGTCATTGTTTCTCTTTCCCATCACTCAGTCAAAGTGTCAGCCTTAAACCAGGCAAAGATAAAATTGCTTCATCTTGCTTTCCAAGACCTTCAGAGCAGGAGTCCCCAGCGTCCAGGATCTAATGCCTGATGATCCAAGGTGGATGTAATACTAATAGAAATAAAGTGCACGATAAATGCAACGCACTTGAATCATCCCCAAACCATCCTCACATCTGTGGAAAATTTGTCTTCCAAAAAACTGGTCCCTGGTGTCAAAAAGTTTGGGAATCGCTGCTTTAGAGGACCACAGATTCCTTGAAGCTCTTAGTAGAGACCGTCTATGGGGTTGCACAGAGTCAGACACGACTGAAGTAACGTAGCAGCAGCACCAGCATGTTTACGTATATGTACCAAAGACTTTGGGTAAAGCAATACAACTCTGATGACAGAGCTTAGGCATCAATCAATAAGGAAGAACTGGAGGGGACACGTTTGCCTTCACTGAGGATGGTTTGCTCATTTCAGTTCCACATTTTCAGCTCTATGTGATTGCTCATCCCAGGAATCTCACTGACATTTGTTGAAATAGTCTCAGCAATATTTTCTACCTTCTTTCATGATCTTCAACCAAATGCACCTTTTCATCCTTTTGCTCCTTCATTGTAAACTAATTATTATTTTGAGTAGATACACATGTTCCAATATTTAAGATCGTCACATAGCTATAAGTATCTTATAGATTTTTAGTTATTTATATGGCTATGAATACATGCCTTTGCCTTCTATATGAAATCAAAAACTTCTTATTTCTAAGGATAACCTGGTAAAATGTGCCAAAATTCTGACACAGTGTTATAAAGACTTATGTATTAACTGCAAACATGATTGGTAAAATCCGTGAAAGCAACACTAAAATGAGCTTCCAAGTCTAAAATTATAATGTTTCCGTTTTAGTATCTACAAATGGAATCTTATGTATACAGCAGTATATTATTTCAACTGTAATCCTGAAAGTAACAACTGTTTTTTAAATTAGCTATAACTGTTTAAGCAACCAAAACAAATAGAGAAATCAAAAATCACATGGAAAGTAAAAATTGCTCAGTCGTATCTGACTCTTTGCAACCCCATGGACTGTAGCCCTCTAGGCTCCTCTGTCCATAGGATTTCCCAGGCAAGAATACAGGAGTAGGTAGCCATTCCAGTCTCCAGAAGATCCCCAGAGGTCAAACCTGGATCTCCCACATTGCGGGTAGATTCTTTACCATCTGAAACACCAGAGAAGTCCATAAAAAATTCCATATCAAGATATTCAACTTACTCATTCTAACTATACCGTGACTATACTTAAAATTACAAAGAGATTTAAAGGATGACTCCAAAATGGAAAAGGAAGAAACCAAATTAAGACCATAACATTTTGTCAACAGCATTCAAAAGAGATCACAATGCAAATCAACTGGGAAAATTATTGTGAAATGCTTTTATCTCATAGAATGAACTTAAAAGGAAAAAGCCATAGAGTAGACTTTAGCTCAGTTAGAATTCAGCAAGCCTTCCTACAAAGCTATTCCTCAGTCTTATTTAAAATAAAACCTGAAGCTATGTCTTTGCTTGTTAGCTTGTGTTCCTTATAGAAGAGAAAGCCGTGATAAGAGACAAAACAGAACTGGCATTTGCCAAATGACTCTAATCCATCTTCCCAAAGACTAAGTTCTCATTAATTTCAAGAACTGGAGTCACAACCAGAAAATCAACAACAGCAACGAAAATGGCTAAATGGCTACATAAATGATGGGCTTTGACCCTGTTCAACCCAAAACTCAGAGCGATGGGAAAACATTTTAATAAAGGTCAACATTCAATATGAAAATAGATGCATAGATTCATGTGCCTTGAATAAGTAACATGTTCTAATCTCAAATTTCTCATTAATTTCTTAGACTATACCACACCAACTTGTGCCAGAATTGAAATAAACCCATTTTCCTATAAAATCATTTGACTTGGTACATTTATTCACTTTCAGTAACCTTCCATCTGTTGAAGAAACTTGGATTCATCCTTGAGGCGTTTCCATCTCTTAACGCGACACCTAATTCATTAGCAAATGTTGTCTAATCTTTACCTTTTATATTAGGGCTGCTTGGCATCACCCTCACTGGTCCAAACTTCGATCATCTTTCATCTGGATTACTTAAAAAAAGAAAAGCTTCTTATTTCCAACTGTTCTCTGTTACTCTATTCTCAACTCTGCAGCCTTTTAACAGTTATCGAGACTGTCGTTCCTCAAAGCCATGAAATAGAGGAAGTAGCTTTTCATGTCAGTCCAGGTAGAAGCCGGTTCCTCTAACACCTTGAGATCAGTCTCTCTTACCTCTCAGCTCATCCCCTGCTTTTCCATCCCTCTCTCCTGCAGTGACTCGCCTTATGTTTCATGAAACCCGTGCCCCAACTTGAAACCTTTGCTGAGGGCATCCTTTCATGCTGGAATGCTCTCTCCTCCTGCCCACACGGTGAACTCGCTTATCACCTCCAAATGTTTACCCAAATATCATCCGACCCATGAGGCTGACCCTACTGAAAATTGCAGTATCCCCACACATTATATCCCTGGGCTACATTTGTTTCCTTTGCACTCATTGTCTTTTAACACACTCTATACTCATTTATGCAATCCTTCTTGGTCCACTACCGTATAAACTCCATGTCGATAGGATGCTCTGGTCTGTTTTGATTCACAGCTATATCCCTAGCATCAAGAATTAGTTGTCAGTCTCACACACACAGAAAACAAACTTCTGCTTACTGAAGAGGAAACAAGGGGAGGAATAAATTGGGAATTTGTGATTAACAGATACACATTGCTACATGTAAAATGGATAAAGAACAGGGACCTGCTGTATGGCCCAGGGAACTACCATCAGTATCCTGTATTAATAATAACCCATCACGGAAAAGAATCTGAAAAAGAATAGATAAAGATACATAAATGTATAACCAAGTCACTTTGCTGTCTTCCTGAAGTATTGTTTATCTTTACTTAAGTAAAAATACATGTTTGTTGAAAAAAATGAATGAATAAGCATTTCTTTTTCTTTCTTCCATTTAGCTTTCCTACTAAAAAAAAGGCATTTTTAGTTACATTCTTTCCATTTGCTAACAGGCATTCAAAGAGGAAAATATATAGACCAGTAATTAAAACAACTTGTATTATTTGCTGACAATTTCAAAATAAGGCATAGAATGGAGGCTGGTTCTGACAGAGGCAGATATCATTATAATAATGGTATGAGTTATATATAGTCAAAGGAAGCAGGAAGTTTTTGGAGCAATCACATTAGAAAAATGGCAACAGTGAGGGCTTTTAAGATGTATTCCCCAGACAACTTACAATCAAAATCAGCACAAGAGAAAACACATTTTGAAGGAGGGGCGCCTCCTCATCCAGGTGTGAATTTCCTCATTAACATGTTGGATGGATCGCTTTTTAACTGAAATGATGTTGATAGTCCCAACCACAAAGAGCTACACAGGCAGAAATGGCTCCCCAAAACACTCATTAATATTGATTCCCAATGCCTCCTACTATCGTTATTTCTGTTCTTTATTCTTTAAGTGGAAAGTTCCTACAAAATCCCCAAGAGTTATCCATTGACTGTACTTGAAATTCTCATAGGAAGTACTACTGACCAAACTAACAAAGTT
Organism: Tragelaphus eurycerus; assembly: GCA_935064755.1. NCBI lineage: Eukaryota > Metazoa > Chordata > Mammalia > Artiodactyla > Bovidae > Tragelaphus > Tragelaphus eurycerus. Next base: position 6,340,006 of record CAKXYN010000059.1, read on the forward strand.
AAATAAAGGAAGTTAGAAATTAGTGTAGTAGGCCTTAGCCCTCATCATCTTTTCTCTGCACACTCTGCCATGCACTTTTTATATACTTTTTACTCAAGATAATTCTATTTTAATTAAAGCTAAGTTTCTCTCTTTTTCTTTTTCTTTCCCCCTACTCCTGTGTGTGTCTCTCTGTGTGTGGTGTATGTTCCAGTGTGGTAGAATGATTTATTAACCTCCCTGTATGTACCAAGCACCATACTTAACCTCAATTCATTTCATCTGAAAATAATCCTTAAATAAAAGTTCCAATTTGCCCATAATCCTTCAGCTGATAAGTGCTGGAGAAATTGTTTGATCTAACTTTGGCAACTTAACAATCTTATGTTATTTTTCTAAACTATCTGTTAGAAACAATGGGAGTGATGGCACTCCATTTTCTGATTAATTATTAAGAGAAGAACTCTGATGTGATAAACAGTGACTACGGTTTAGGAATGTAAGGGAGAAGCAAGTTCCTGATTTGATATCCGGAACAATAAAACTGAGGGCCCTGGTTTCTCAGAGAATAATATAACCCTGGGAAATTTGTAATTTATGTTGATTCACGTGAGAATGAATGTCCTCTGGTAGGACGAAAAGCTTGAGTACCCAGAGACCTCTGCAGTAAAACCCATAATCCTACTTTTTCTTTGGTATTGGAAGATTAGACATGCTAAAACAGAATTTCCTTAACTGAACTTTAAGGTATTCATAAGTTGCAGAGTTGAAGCACAACTTAAAGACTGAACACACATACATACACAAGTTGAGAATATTAAAAGGCAAATCATTCTACTTCATGCATAAAGGAAATGATGAAGACCCAAGCTTAAAAAGATAAGAAACAATCTTTAGTTTCAACTCTTAGAATTTTGTTTTAGTAGCTGCCCTAACAATCAAACTTCCTAGCTATATTAAATTGTAGCTAAACATAAATTGTTGTTTTGTATGTATTTACTTCCCTGGTGGTTCAGACAGTAAAGAATCTGCCTGCAATATCGGAGGCCCAGGTTTGATCCCTGGGTCAGGAAGATCCCCTGGAGAAGGAAATGGCAACCCACACCAGAATTCTTTCCTGGAAAATCCCATGGACAGAGGAGCCTGGCAGGCTACAGTCCATAGCGTCCAAAGAGTTGGACACGACTGAGAAACTAACACCTTTTTTAACTTTTCATGTATTTACTCTCCAAGGTCCCTGAAGCAGGCAAAAGGGCAGACTAGCATTTTGAAACATTAATCAATATAGAGATTAATCAATAGTTAGAAGGACTCTGAATGTAAAGTTGTGATGAATGACAAGTCTTGATTAAAAACTAAAGCCAATTCTTTCCTTAAGCCAAATTTTTCTAGGCAGTGGTTGATCTCAACTTTAAATGCTATTTGCTAGCTAATTTCAATTCAAATTAAATGTAGACTTAGAATTCAGTGGTACCTCAGACCTAATTTCATTGCATCACTACATTTTACACATGAGAACGTAAGTGACTTTCTCAAGAAAATTAAAAATCATCAACAACAAATAGAAAGAACACAAGGAAATGTATATATGTATTTTTTAAAATCTCAGAATTCACATATGCTGAGATGGCTGTATGTGCATGAATGCTAAGTCACTTCAGTCGTGTCCAACTCTTTGAGACCCCCTGGACTGTAGCCCGCCAGGCTCCTCTGTCCATGGGATTCTCTAGGCAAGAATAGGTTGCCAGGCCCTCCTCCAGGGGATCTTCCTGACCTAGAGACTGAAGCCCCATCTCTTCCCTCTCCTGTCCTGGCAGGTGGGTTCTTTACCAATAGTGCCACCTGTGTATTAGATAGTAAATTGGTTCTTTTCCTCTCCTCTCATTCTCATTCCAGGTTCAAATAATCTACCTAGTTTGACTGAATTCAGCACATGCAATTGTAAATATCGAAGGCAATGGCACCCCACTCCAGTACTCTTGCCTGGAGAATCCCACGGACGGGGGAGCCTGGTAGGCTGCAGTCCATGGGGTCGCTGGGAGTCGGACATGACTGAGCGACTTCACTTTCTCTTTCACTTTCATGCATTGGAGAAGGAAATGGCAACCCACTCCAGTGTTCTTGCCTGGAGAATCCCAGGGACGGGGAGGCCTGATGGGCTGCCGTCTATGGGGTCACACAGAGTTGGATGTGACTGAAGTGACTTAGCATAGCATAAACACATATGAAGTTGGCATTAAGCTTTCAAAACTTTCCAGAGTTCACAGTGGGAGAAAAGACAGCTTAGACAGCAGGTGGTCTCATGAGGTGAGGTGAGTTAGAAACCGTGATGCTCCCCAAAGGCTCCCATGGTTGACCTTCTGCGTTATCTGAACGTTCGTCCCTGAGCCTGACTTGCAGGATCTGAAGCCAAAGGAACCAGACTTTAGAAGGCAAACATGTCACCTGTCAGGACAAGCACACAGTTCCAAAAACAGCCCTGCCATAGTTTAGTTCATCAGATTCATTGGCTTACGAAATTGGACACAGGACTGGTTCAAACTGATGGGACTAGAGTTGGAAAACACCATTGAACATTTCTGGAAATGATATATACACTGGTGGGCCCTCCATTGTGAAAAATCTGTGTAACCAGAAATAGCATACAGGCCTGTATACGTGAAATATTAAAGGAAGAGAAGAATTAATGCAATTTAAGGGCTTCTTCAGAGAAGGCAATGGCAGCCCCACTCCAGCACTCTTGCCTGGAAAATCCCATGGACGGAGGAGCCTGGTAAGCTGCAGTCCATGGTGTCTCTAGGAGTCGGACATGACTGAGTGACTTCACTTTCACTTTTCACTTTCATGCATTGGAGAAGGAAATGGCAACCCACTCCAGTGTTCTTGCCTGGAGAATCCCAGGGACGGGGGAGCCTGGTGGGCTGCCGTCTCTGGGGTCGCACAGAGTTGGACACAACTGAAGCGACTTAGCAGCAAGGGCTTCTTAACAGTGTGTGCGTGTATGCTCAGTCGTGTCCGACTCTTTGCAACCCCATGGACTGTAGCCCGCCAGGCTCCTCTCTCTGCAGGATTTCCCAGGCAAGAAGACTGGAACAGGGAGCCAGTCCCTTCTCTAGGAGATCTTCCCAACCCAGAGATTGAACTCGTGTCTCCTGTGTCTCCTGCCCTGGTAGGTGGTTTCTTTACCACTCAGTCATCTGGGAAGCCCCTCCTAACAGCGTGACCTAAGCTAACAGTGTGACCTGAGCTAACTGTTCTCATGACTACCTTGCCTGGACCCAGTGAGAAGTAGAGATTGTAGCTCTGAACACAGGATCTGGCACAAAGCCGGTAATGGGACAAAAATGGTATTAGGAGTTGTCGCTTTCCACACTGCCTTGCACCTTCTCTGTGTCAGACACTACACACATGTAGCATTTTGCACACAACTCCTCTAATACACCAGCCATCTTTCTGAAATGTCAATTTCAGAAACAGAGAAGATGGTATTTATACAGATGTTTGATTTCAAAGCCCATGACTTTGCTACTTCTCCATATGTGTCTAAAAGTACTGTGGAGAATCAGCTTACACTGAGCCCTCACTTTGGGTTAGATCTCACAATATTCACGTGTACCTTTTGAATTTGAAGCTATTTGTCCCATTTTACATAGTAAGGAACTAAGACACAGAGTGCTGGGGACCAGCCCCAGCTGATCCAGGGACTTCGAAGCGAGGACGGCATCTGTGGGGGTCAGGACACGATAGTTATAATTAGAGATATAAAGAATAATAGAACGAGGATAGCTCAGTAGGAAAATTCAGTGGAGAAAAGAGGCTGAGTAGCTTGGTTTACGCGGGGGACCAATAAAACTTCAAGACAAGAAGTTTGCACCACTTATGTAGGCCGCAGGCGTCTTTCCGTTCTCCCGAAGGAGAGGAGACACTGAGGCTTCCCCCGGTCCGATCTTAGAAGCCCAGGCATAATTAGTAAGCATGGTGGGTCCCATGCTCCAGATGGAGACTCAGCCAGAATTTGAGAGAGAGAACGACATGGGGAGACCAGTCTTTTCAGGAACTGATCCCATCCTTTATTTTCCCTGGTTTACTTTTATACACTGAGATGTTATACAAAAGTCACGCGGGGTCAGCAGCCCTGACTTTTATGAAAGTCAGGTGCTTAAATGTATACAGAGGTTTTAGGTGTGTTACATCATCTTCTGGCCAGGGTGATTATTCTTAAAACAGACTCCACTAGATAAATTTACATTCCTATAGGGTGAGGGTGTGGTGGGTTTTAGTCAGGGAAGAATTTACTTAGCCTAAGGTCTAACGTGATTAGTATCAAAGGTTAATACTTATCTCTTCTATTCATTAATGTGTATAAGGGCAGGGGAAGTGGAGACTTAGCAGCAAACATTGGCTCAACAAATGAAAAACCCTTCACCAATACAATTTCTAATCAGCCCACTATACTTATCCTAATAGTTTTCTGACTTCTCTAAAGAACCTGTTTTTAGAAGCACATGTGGCCGGACAAGCCTGTCAAGTGGGCTAGAGAACCTTCAGAGGAGTTTGTAGGTTAAAACACTCCTGTCACGCCCAGGAATTTTTATTAACTGAAGCTTTAAGTTAACTCTTCTTTCAGAGAGAGGTAGTGGGGGACAGCCCCCCGTAAAGTCAGAAGTGTAGGTGAGAGCACAAAGTAGTAAAGTAGGCAGGCTCTGGCTATGGGGGTAGATGCTCGAGAACCTCCAAGGGGCTCCTGAGGCTTGATCTTGCGCCCTTGCGTTATTGCCAAGCCTCCTTCCTCATGACCTTTGTCATGGGCGGAGCGCTAATCCAAAAACCAGCTCCCAACAACAGAGAAAATGGGTCACATGTCCAAAGTTCCAGAGAAGGCAATGGCACCCCACTCCAGTACTCTTGCCTGGAGAATCCCATGGGCGGAGGAGCCTGGAAGGCTGAGGTCCATGGGGTTGCTGAGGGTCAGACACGACTGAGCAACTTCACTTTCAATTTTCACTTTCATGCATTGGAGAAGGAAATGGCAACCCACTCCAGTGTTCTTGCCTAGAGAATCCCAGGGATGGAGGAGCCTGGTGGGCTGCCATCTGTGAGGTCGCACAGAGTTGGACACAACTGAAGTGACTTAGCAGCAGCAACAGCCCAAAGTTCTAATACTTTAAGTAGTGGGTTAGCTTTCCATTCTTGTGTGAGTTCATTTCTCCAAAACATGTAGTCAACAGACAGTAAATTATATATATATATACACATACATACATATGAGGTCACACAGAGTCGGACACGACTGAAATGACTTAGCATATATGTATACATATACACATGTATATAAAACAGCTTGACCTAACTGTCAACCTGAAAAGAGCCAGACACTTTTCCTGATGCTTTGTCAAGTTTGGACTCCAACAATTGCCAAGTTAAGAGAAACAACAAAATGGTAAATTTGATAATCAGACAGAATTCTTTATTTCCTATTAATGAAAATGGACCTCAAAGTGTAGCAAATATACCTATACCATGGATTCAAATCAAGTTGATGTTAAAATGTACAATTTGCATAACTTAGAAATGTACTGAAATTAATTAAACTAAATGGAATATTTGTTTATGCCTCAAAGTCTGAAATAATATTTAGATTTAAAATGTGGTCTATTTCCAAGTCCTCTGGTAAACATACCTTAATGTTTTCTTCTTGAGAAAGCAAAGTCAGTCCACAAGGTCTCTAACATAGACAATTGGAAAATATAAACATTGCATTCGAAATGTATAGATTTGAAATTCTATAATCTAACAATTAGAAATATATCCTAATCAAAAATAATTTTTCAAAATTGTCCAAATTTGAACATTTCATACTAAAAGAGGAAATGGCAACTCACTCCAGTATTCTTGCCTGAAACATCCCATGGGCAGAGGAGCCTGGGAGGATACAGTCCATAGGACAGGGGAGCCTGGGGGGATACATTCCACAGGAGAGAGGAGCCTGGGGGGATACAGTCCACAGGGCTGCAAAGAGTAGGACATGACTGAGCAACTGAGCACACACACACTTATTAAAAAAGACACTTGTTTTGTCATAAAGCTCTTATCATAGCAGATATTGTAGGGAATACCATAGGTCCATGGTTTTATACTTGAAAGCTTACAAAGATAAGTGCTTCATGCATAAGCTCATTCAATTTCCACAATTATCAAATGAAGTGTGTATGTGTATATATTTTGATTTATAGCTCCAGCTTTGGAAATTGAAACTCTAGCCAGAATTTGGACCCAAGTCACAAAAATGTCAGAGTTTCCCTGGTCACTCAGTTGGTAAAGAATCTAACTGCAATGCAGGAGACCCGGTTCAATTCCCAGGTTAGGAAGATCTACTGGAGAAGGGACAGGCTACCCACCACAGTATTTTTAGGCCTCCCTTGGGGCTCAGCTGATAAAGAATCTGTCCGCAATGCGGGAGACCTGGGTTCGATCCCTGGGTTGGGAAGATTCCCTGGAGAAGGGAATGGCTACCCACTCCAGTATTCTGGCCTGGAGAATACCAGGGACTGTATAGTCCATGGGGTCGCAAAGAGTCGGATACAACTGAGTGACTTTTACTTTCACAATGATGTCAAGATTTTGCCTCCACAAAAGGGTAATGGTCACACCTCTTTCAACTCTAACTATTGAAGATATTTGTGAAAGCTATTTATCTACCTAAATAGATACAGAATTCAGAATACAATCTTAATTTTACAGTGATGTTTTCAAGGCTGTAGGGAAAACAGATTGAGTACCAAGGTAACAGATTTTAAATATTTGTTCATATTTATTGGAGTATAGTCCATATAGTATATGCTTTACGTTCACAACAAAACCAAATTATATTCTATTATCATTCGTTTCCCTTCTCAATTGAAAGAGAGATTGCTGGCCCATATGTCAAAAAAGATAGATAATTTCTATAAATATATTATATTTTATCCAGAAGAGGGCAGTGGCAGACGTTCAACCGAATGTCTGATATTTTGGTCAGAGGAAAGCCAAGCTCAAATAAAATAAATGCCTATTTCAGCAAGTTGCACTTCCTTCCATGGCCTGCAATGCGACGAGAAGGGGCATTAACATAGCTGGATGAAATGTTTTGAAAACTGACGCTAGTATTTTAGCAGTTAGCTCATTTTACCAGCCAGCGGAAGAATGTGATTCTGTGTCATTCTGGTCAGTGTTATTGCCTAAGGGGTCCACATTTTCCCCAAGCTTGAATTTCAAGGAAGCTTATATTTGGCATTCAGGTACAAAAGTCCTCTCTATGTACAACTATGCTCAGTTATTATGTAAGGTGCCTACAGACAGAATGTTCATCATGATATCAAGTCTTCAAAAATGATTCCGCTTCATCAAAGCGTAAAAGCCAGAGAAATAGAAAACAACAGTAGTTTTGATAAGCCTGATTTCCTGAGTGGCTGAGACAAGTGATTTATGAATCACGTACCTGCTTCAGCTCATTTTAATTACTAGCTTTGTCTTCTAAGCAATTCTTGTCTGCACTATGCACATATGAAAGTACCCTTTATTTGGGGTCCATGGTTTTATACTTGAAAACTCTTTGAGAATAACTCCCATTCTTAGGGCTTTGTCTCTTTCTCTTGTGTTTTGAAATTCCATTTGCCTGTAGCTCAAATGACAGGAGATTCTGTTAAAAGAAAAATCATTTTCTAGTATTTAGTAATTAGCTTTATTGTGTACATCTGATTTTTTTAGAAAAGCTGGATAGATGGGGTACTCACCAAGGTCAAAATGGACCAACTTGAATTTTATCATTACAACAAACATTTTTACCAATATACTCCCATAAATTCCACAGATACTTATGAGGCTCTATCTGTATCAAGCGTTTATGAGTTTATTCATTCTTTCAGTTAATTACTGTCAATTATCTGTTGACTAACTGTGCTGTTTGCAAAAACAACCCCTCACAAAAAAAGGAGTTTGTGTTATGAATTGCTACAGGGACGCAGAGTGAAAAGAAGTTATAAGTTGTAGAAAACATATAGAATGGAGCTGGGTTGTCTTAGTTAAGTCCCATGGTCTCTGCCTCAGTTGCCACATCCATAAAATGGGGATATAATATTTACTACTGAGAAATTGCTGTGGGTCAATAGATTGTGTTTATAACCTCTACCCGAGTGCTCAACTGCCCCAGAGGCTCAACAACTGTAACCACTGTTTTGGAATACAACTTCCACATAAAGCCCAGCCTTGACCACAACGGGCAATCAGAAGTCTGCTACTGACGACGATGGCAGTGCTAGAGAATGCCACTTCCCACATGTCCTTCCCAACCTTTAAAAATGGCCCTAAAAACCTGGGGACAACCAGAATGGTGGCTGGCACTCACATCCCCATCCGTGCGTGCCCATTCCCAAAAGACATCCATGGATGCCAACTCTGAGAGGAAGCTTTCAGTGTGGTCAGAACCTAAAAGTACACGAGGTCCTTTTCCAGGCATTAGCCTTGTAGCTGAGAGCAGATGGCACAGTCACTCTGAGCTGGCAAGAAGCTGAGAGTCTAAAGTCCAAATGGTTATTATACCATCTAAACCCAGACAGGGAAGCTTAATAATAGGAGCTTCAATACCCACTTTTTATAACAAATATTTTATAATGTCTCGTTGGCTAGTCCAAAATGCAATTATTTCCTTCTAAACATAATTTAAATCAATGTAATATGATTATGTAATAGAAAAGAATAGGAAACAAATACATACATTATATGTACTTATATTTTACATTATTGCATGTTATAATACGCATACCTGCATTTCTATTTCAATACGTTTGTGCGTGCTAAGTCGCTTCAGTGGTGTCCGACTCTTTGGGACCCTCTGGAAGCCCTATAGCCCGCCAGGGTCCTCTGTCCATGGGATTCTCCAGGCAAGAATACTGGAGTGGGTTGCCATGCCCCCTCCAAGGGATCTTCCTGACCTAGGGATCGACCTGAATCACTTATGTATCCTGTGTTGGCAGGCGGATTCTTTACCACTAGCACCACCTAGGATGCCCCTAGATTTGTTTAATGTAGCATCATACTCAAGTGCCTAGGTCCAGCTATACTAGATGACCTGGTTATAACGAGTAGGCTTGGGTTCAGCAGATACAAGACAATCACCAAGTTTGCTGCTGCTGCTGCTAAGTCGCTTCAGTCGTGTCCGACTCTGAGCGACCCCTTAGACAGAAGCTCACCAGGCTCCCCTGTCCCTGGGATTCTCCAGGCAAGAACACTGGAGTGGGTTGCCATTTCCTTCTCCAATGTATGAAAGTGAAAAGTCAAAGTGAAGTCGCTCAGTCGTGTCCGACTCTTAGCGACCCCACGGACTGGAGCCTACCAGGCTCCTCCGTCCATGGGATTTTCCAGGCAAAAGTACTGGGGTGGGGTGCCATTGCCTTCCCCGATCACCAAGTTTATCAGTTACTAATTCATTTGTTTCTCAGCTCCCCAGTTCCACTTTGTAGGGCTGGGCATGGCACCCTAAACCTCATTTCTGCTTTGTCGAGTTTCTCCCCATTAGGCTCTGCCTCTGGGGGCCCTGGAGACTTTACAGCTGGAGCAGGAAGGGGAAAGTCGCAGAAGGAAGTTGCTCCTTCCATCTCTAGCTGAGGAGCCTCTTAGCAGCCTAGGACTCCTGGGAGCCTTGCCCTGCCATCTGTCATCAGCTGCAGAGCCTTTCCTGGGCAGCACCTGAACACAGCTTGTGGTTCTGTCCACAGCCTCATGGCCCAACTTCCCTTAGGTGCCAGCCAGCCCTTATTCCCCTGTCAGTGGTCTGGATCCTAGCTTCATGGCCCCCTCCTCTGAAACAGATACACCAGCCCAGCTGCCCTCCTCCCTAGGGATCTGAGTTTGAGCTTCATGGGGTCTAGCCTCCAAGTTTCTGTGTTTTTCCCTTTGTTCCCTACTGGTGGTGGCAGTGGTTATCAGTTGCTCAGTCATGTCCAGCTCTTTGCAACCTAGTGGCCTGCAGCACACCAGGCTTCCCTGACCTTCATACCTCCCAGAGCTTGCTCAAACTCACAGCCATCGAATCGGTGATGCAATCCAACCATCTCATCCTCTGTCGCCCCCTTCTCCTCCTGCCTTCAATCTTTCCCAGCATCAAGGTCTTTTCCAATGATTTGGCTCTAAGCATCAGGCGGCCAAAGTACTGGAGCTTCAGCTTCAGCATCAGTCTAGTGGTGGTAGCTGCTTCTTGAAGCTGCCTTTTCCGGGATACCTTAACCTTTTAAGTTACCAGTTGACAGCATATTCTTAAGAATTCTTTAAATTTCTATGTTCAACTAACTTGACATTCCTCTCTCCTGACGAGACTCTGCTACACCTACTGAAGACTGCTAAAGTGATTTTTTTTAATTTGAACATTTAAAGTAAGGACTAAAGGCATGTTTCTATATACACATAAAATGATCATAAATGCAATCGCTATGGATACTGACTGAGCCGAGGCTGACACACTGGGGCACAGCAGTACCTTTGATGATGCCGCTTTCAGAGATAGTGAGCAACGCTTTACAACATGCTGAGCAAAACCGACTGCCCCCTCATCTGATTTATAGTCTCATCCCTGGAAAACCCAGCACATGTCTTAAAATGGTGAAAAAAACAAACAAACAAATGCGTTGTGTTTCTATGTAAAATACAGTCATGGGAGACATGGCAGAAGACTCATGCGGGGCAGTCAGGCATTGCTGGACATCTAAAGACACTGACTCTGAACACTCAGCCCCAGAGCTGCCCAGAACCTTCCCAGATGCCTCTGGGAGTAAAGCCACATCTTTTGAGAATGAAAAAGCCAACACAGGCATACTTCATTTTATTGCACTTCACTTTATCAGGCTTTGCAGTTATTGAGTTTTGGGGGGCTTTTTTTGCTTGCTTTCTTCCCCCCAACAACTTGAAGGTTTGTGGCAACCCTGCCTTGAGCAAGTCGGATAGTGACAGTGATAGTTGCTGAGTCGTGTCTGACTCTATGCAACCATACGGATTGCAGCCCACCAGGCTTCCCTATCCATGTAATTCTCCAGACAAGAATACTAGAGTGGGTTACCATTCCCTTCTCCAGGGGATCTTCCCAACCCAGGGATCGAACCCCAGGTCTCCTGCATTGCAGGCAGATTCTCTACCATCTGAGCCACCAAGGAAGCCCCTTGAGCAAGTCTATCATCATCCTTTTCCCATCTGTGAGTTTATTTACCCATTAGAACAACCACACAAGGAGGTGATTTCCTGGTTGACTGCTGACATCTTTGAGATACATCTCAGAGAAGGTATGTGCCTTCTCCAAAGACATGCAGCATCCAGCTGTCAAATTTGAACCCACAGCTTTGGATTCCTGATGCCACTCACCACCCCTCCCTGGACTCTTCTTTCTGAGTGGAGGATCGGCAGGTACAGAAGACAATGAGCTAGGAAATGCAGATTTCTTGGACAGCCAGGAAGGAAATAAACCAGACTAGGCACAAGCCAGGACCTTGTTTGAACAATGAGAAATTTTACCAATGAAGAAATCACCCACAAGATATCTGTGAAGCTGAACTAATTTATATCCACTGCCAGCCCCTATGCTTGCGCTTTTTTATAGGTAGTTGCCTATGAGTGCATAGAGTCTGTTCTCATACAAACCCGACACTTATAATAAAATAGCTCTGTCTGCCTCAGCAAACGATTGGAGACATAGTCTTTTCACTGATTGTGGGATTTGGTCATAAGACCAAAAATCTTTGTTCTTACAAAGATGCCTCCCAGGTGGAACTCCAAAATCCTGAAGAACTGGCCCCCAAATGCCTAAGACAAACATTTGCTGCTTTGCAATTCTGACTATGTTCAATCTGTAGGTGGTCAGCATGTTTCTTTCAAAATATAGCCACATGCAACTCATTCTAAAATGGCTAAGGCCTTTAGAACAGAAAGATTCAGAACGGAGCATTTTCCTGTTTCTCTAGATGGTCAGAGCCAGTGTCAGAAATCTGCTATCACCTGGTGAATCCATCTAGGATGACTAGTTTCCTAGCATCAATTCAGTTCAGTCATTCAGTCATATCTGACTCTTTGCGACCCCATGGACTGCAGCACGCAAGGCTTCCCTGTCCATCACCAACTCCTGGAGCTTGCTCAAACTCGTGTCCATATAGTCAGTGATGGCATCCAACCAAGCTTCCCAACTTGCTTCTCGACAAATTAATAGTGACCTTAATAAATTCTTTTGTCTACTTGAGCACAGTGCTAACTCAGATCTATTTATCACATCCTTTCTCGGGGAGCAGCAAAAGAGACTGGGCTGACACCCTGACACGTTCTCTGTGACCCAAGTCGTTAAAAGTCCGATGTCTTAGACCAACTCAACAGCACACAGAGGTACAGAGGCATCTTTGAAGCTGAAGGCCAAACTCTTGACATCAGAAACTCTCTGTGGGATGGAAAATGATTGACAGGGTCTACCATCTTCCCTAATTACCCCCCCTTCCTCCACCACGGAAGAATGTTTTTGTCCTATAGCGCATCTGTCAAACAATACTCCTAGGAGCATTTGAAGCCACACAGTATGAATAGAACAGAGATAACAGGAGAATAAAACTGCCTCGTGTGTAAAGTTCACCCAGACCCTGAGGTGTGGGTCCAAACTTTGAGCCCAGAGCCCTGAGTCCACTGATTATGACAAGCAGTCCACCAAAGGAAAACCGCAGCCCCGGGACCCCAGTCTGGAGGAGCAGTCACTTACTGGAAGGCACTGGAGCTCCCGGGGTAGCCGGAATCACATCTTTAGTCATGTTGAATTGAAGCGAACCCTATGATCCTTGCCAACCCACACCCCATGTCCTCTGCCTGCCTTTGTCTCTGGAAAAACTTAAGCCAAAGAGTAAGTTTAGTCAGAGGACTGAGAACATGCAGAAAGAAAAAAAAACAGTCACAGGAGCTCAAATAATAACAATGTGATCATGAGCATAGTCATGGATCTTTAGCTCCTTCTCAAGACCATAGCGGAGAAGGCAGTGGCACCCCACTCGAGTACTCTTGCCTGGAAAATCCCATGGACAGAGGAGCCTGGTGGGCTGCAGTCCATGGGGGTCACTAAGAGTCAGACACGACTGAGCGACTTCACTTTCACTTTCCACTTTCATGCATTGGAGAAGGAAATGGCAACCCACTCCAGTGTTCTTGCCTGGAGAATCCCAGGGACGGGGGAGCCTGGTGGGCTGCCATCTGTGGGGTCGCACAGAGTTGGACATGACTGAAGCAACTTAGCAGCAGCAGCAAGACCATAGATAATATTCCCAGCCATATCCTGTGAGCTGTTTTGTAGATATTGAAACCCCCCACCAGGAGGAGAAGTTAACTACATGATGACCGGACTGTAGCCACATGACATCAGCTGCCCCAATTCCAAGAACTGGCCTCAAAGAAATAAAAACAAACTGACCCTGGAGCTGAAAACTAACTGAAAAACAAGGGTGACACTGGTCAGCCCCCTGATGACCAATTTCAAGTTGACTGTCAGAGCTGACTGTGCTGTTTCTGCATATAGCCCCCTCCCTCTGTCTATAAAATCTCTTGCCTCTGATTGTCAGTGCAGTGGAGGGGGAAGGGGAGGACTTGGCTTTTGGACGGACATCCACTCTCCCTGCCCCTCTAGTTGCCAGCATTCAAAATAAAGCAAGCTTTTCCACCAACCTGGCCTCTTGACTGGCTTTTGAGCAGCGAGCTGCAGGACCCCACTTTCTCTTACAACATGCTGCCCTCTCCCCCATGATGCTGGCCCAATTCCAGCTTCACCTGAGCTCCTGTAAGTGAACCTGCCCTGAGTCTGCACATGCGATACAATTGCCTTAATACCCCCCCAGCCCTAGCTCTGTGCATCCTCACTGGTAACAGACAAGGGTTTCGTTTCCACCCCATGCACCATGAGTCTCTATACAGAAAACCAGCGGACAGTCTGTCGCCAATTTGCTTTTCTGTTTAATAACCTGTTTCCAGAAAGGCATGTCCCTGGACATTCACACTTAAAATGTTCATATGGCTGATATACCCAGATACAACACCGAGACTGTCTTCTAAGATTTGTCTCTTACAAACAGGGCATCTATGGGCTTTTCCTGAGCAAATGCTGCAGAATTATGTGTGGGGGAGACTTTTTTCAGCAATTTACAGATAAGGTTCATGTTTAGATGCCCAGGTGCTAGGTGATCTCAGAGATACTTGGCATTTATAGCAAGTCATGATGTACTACTGCTACATTCTATTGAAATATTTCTACAAATACACTGTGCATGATAATTAGCTTGATGAGATTTAGACACTGAACCATGAAACAAGCAAGAATATGCTCAGAAAGCAAGAGATGTTGCTGCTATTTAAAAATGACTAAGACTAGAGGAAGTCAGACACAGGATATGAGCTGACCCCCGAGATCTATGGGCTCTGGGCGTGCCCCTCACACCTTTAAGATATACAGTCTGTATCTTAAAGATGAACAACACTCAGCTGAGAAAGGTAAAGGCCCAAAGACACAGAGCTCACCCTTCTACTTTGGTAATAGATGATCTTTCATGTCACTTCTGCTTAGCCTCTGGCCTTCCAACAATGACCTTTTATCCAGAGAGGGGTTACTTGTGAACATGATAAGATAAATAAACCAGGAAATCAGTCCTGAATATTCATTGGAAGGACTGATGTTGAAGCTGAAACGCCAATATTTTGGCCACCTGATGCAAAGAACTGACTCATTGGAAAAGACCCTGATGGTGGGAAAGATTAAGGGCAGGAGAAGAGGATGACAGAGGATGAGATGGTTGGATGGCATCACTGACTCAATGGACATGAGTCTGAGTAAACTCAGGGAGTTGGTGATGGACAGGGAGGCCTGGCGTGCTGCAGTCTGTGGGGTTGCAAAGAGTTGAACATGACTGAGCGGCTGTTGGGACTATATTTGGTCCTTTCCCTGTAATCATATAACATGATGGGGTAAACTATTTCTTCTGAATGCTGAGAAATCCAAAGGTAAAATAAGCAGACACCTCCTAGACACACCTGACAAAATGGGAAGTGGCCTAAATTCACAATTTAAGTCATTTTTTAGTTGTTTGTCAAACATAAGAAGTATGAACAGTCTTCAAAAGGCCTTAAAAAACTGGAAATAGAACTGCCATATGACCCAGCAATCCCACTGCTGGGCATACACACCAAGGAAACCAGAATTGAAAGAGACACGTGTACCCCAATGTTCATCACAGCAGTGTTTATAATAGCCAGGATATGGAAGCAACCTAGATGTCCATCAGCAGATGAATGGATAAGAAAGCTGTGGTACATATACACAATGGAGTATTACTCAGCCATTAAAAAGAATACATTTGAATCAGTTCTAATGAGGTGGATGAAACTGGAACCTATTATACAGAGTGAAGTAAGCCAGAAAGAAAAACACCAATACAGTATACTAACGCATATATGTGGAATTTAGAAAGATGGTAATGATAACCCTGTATGCAAGATAGCAAAAGAGACACGGATGCATAGAACATTCTTTTGGACTCTGTGGGAGAGGGTGAGGGTGGGATGGTTTGGGAGAATGGCATTGAAACATGTATATTATCATATGTGAAACGGATCGCCAGTCCAGGTTTGATGCATGATACAGGGTGCTTGGAGCTAGTGCACTGGGATGACCCAGAGGGAGGGTATGGGGAGGGAGGTGGGGCGGGGTTCAGGATGGGAACACATGTACACCCATGGCAGATTCATGTAAATGTATGGCAAAACCAATACAATATTGTAAAGTAATTAGCCTCCAATAAATAAATAAATAAAATTCACAATTAAAAAATAAATATCTTCAAAATTTTTTAAAAGGCAATAGAGCATGTCCATTTTTTATCTCAAATATACTTTGTGTTTTTTTCTAAAGCAAAGTGCATTTTCAGAGCTTGTAAAAATTTGTAGATGAGTGAAACTCAGGTGTACAACTTACATGCCTTAGGAGTAGTAACTCTCCACATTCTTTCCATGCTTGTGTGTGTGTGTGTGTGTGTGTGTGTGTGTGACAGACAACCCCCCAAGAGAAGAAAGTCTCCAAATCCTTATTTTACAGAATATCCTTTCAAGGGACGGAAGACAAACCTTACTAAAAACTAATCTAATAAATTTGGGCATCAGCGATTTATTTTGTGCAAATAATGTTAAGTATCAGCTATTCCCTCAGTGCTCCCAGTTAAACCATTTTAAAGGAACTCTAAACCGAAGTAGCAGGAACAAAATGTAAGAAGAAATAGCACTGAAAGGTATTTTCTTGCTAAAAAGCCACCCAAACATGTCACAGGGTTAGAAGTAGACTCCTCACCATTCTGGATGGCTGTTGAGCCCTGGCCTGACAAAATACTTGGGCAATTCTAACAAGCAACGCTAATGAACATTGTCTTTGTGGACTATCGTTGCCTTGATGCTGAAACTGGGAAAACTCTGTGCTAATTTGTTGTAAGCATCATGGAAAACCTTGAGGAGCAGAAGAGCCCTGTTTTGCATTGACGTCATCATTCTTGATGATCAGTTAAGATCATACGGAACTCTGCTGGGCCACTGAATCTTAATTCAGAGAAGCCAGTGAGGGATGGAATCTCCAGGCAACACAAATACTACTCATAATTAATTTGTACACATGCTAATGACTGACCTTTGCGTGCATTTTTCATGGTATCCTTCTAACCCTGGTGCAAGTAAGACAGGCATTTTTTACTCTGTATCACTGATGGGGTAGCTGATACTTGGAAAGTCACAGAGTAGTAGAGAAGTACCTAGATACAATGGATGTATCACCTAGATACAATGGATTATTACTCAGCCATAAAAAGGAAAAACATTCTATCATTTGCAGAAACATGGTTCGACTGTCATATAGTGAAGTCAAAAAAAAGAAAAATAAATATGGTATAGGCTATGGTTTTTCCTGTGGTCATGTATGGATGTGAGAGTTGGACTGTGAAGAAAGCTGAGTGCCAAAGAATTGATGCTTTTGAACTATGGTGTTGGAGAGGACTCTTGAGAGTCCCTTGGACTGCAAGGAGATCCAACCAGTCCATTCTGAAGGAGATCAGCCCTGGGATGTCTTTGGAAGGAATGATGCTAAAGCTGAAACCCCAGTACTTTGGCCACCTCATGCAAAGAGTTGACTCATTGGAGAAGACTCTGTTGCTGGGAGGGATTGGGGGCAGGAGGAGAAGGGGACGACAGAGGATGAGATGGCTGGATGGCATCACTGACTCGATGGACATGAGTCTGGGTGAACTCCAGGAGTTGGTGATGGACAGGGAGGCCTGGCATGCTGCGATTCATGGGGTTGCAAAGAGTCGGACATGACTGAGTGACTGAACTGAACTGAATTAACGTATATATTTGAAATCTAGAAAAATGGTATGAATGAGTGAAAGTCACTCAGTCATTTCCGACTTTTTGTGACCCCCTATACAGTCCACGGGATTGCAAAGAGTCAGACACAACTAAGCAACTGAGCACATGCAGACTATACAGTCTGTGGAATTCTCCAGACCAGAATCCTGGAGTGGGTAGCCTTTCCCTTCTCCAGGGGATCTTTCCAACCCAGGTCTCCCACATTGAAGGTGGAGTCTTTACCAGCTGAGCCACAGGAGAAGCCCAGAAAAATGGTATGCTACTGCTGCTGCTAAGTCGCTTCAGTCGTGTCCAATCTGTGCAACCCCATGGGCTGCAGCCCACCAGGCTTCTCCGTCCACGGGATTCTCCAGGCAAGAACACTGGAGTGGGTTGCCATTTCCTTCTCCAGAAAAATGGTATAGATGATCTTATATGCAAAGCAGAAATAGAAACACTGATATAGAGAACATATGTATGGATACTGTAATCGGGAAGGGTTAGTTTTGAATTTATGCTGAATCTACTTCTGTGACTTTAACCTTCATCCTCCCACTTGTTTTGTTACTGTGCTGCTGCTGCTGCTAAGTCCTTCCTCTTGGCGACCCCATAACCTGAGCTGCCCACCTGTGAGGGAGTGTAAGGAAGTGAAACTAACACATTCCCCTGCCTAAGGCTTGCCATTCTAGGTGACATTTGCGAGGACTGAATAGTCTTTTTACTTTGTTTCCTCACCTCCCCCATCTCTGCTCTGATCCAACAAAGAACCTGGCAACCAGGCCCCACCAAGAAGGTTATTTTGAGGCGCTAGCCTGCCATATTCTTGATCAGCAGGCTCCCAAATTAAAGTCCCTTCCAACACTTCATCTGACATTCATTGACTTATTGTGCCAGGAGCAGGGCAAGCTGGGACTCTGTAAAGGCAAAAATAGCAAGGGGGAAAGGGAGCAGAGGATGAATGGGGAGATTGGGATGACATCTATATACTATTGATACTATGTATAAAATACAAAACTAATAGGAATCTACTTTATAGCACAGGGAACTCTACTCAATGCTCTGTGATGACCTGAATGGGAAGAAAATCCAAAAAAGGGGAGATAAGTGTAAACATATAGCTGATTCACTTTGCTGTACAGCAGAAACATGCACACCATTGTAAGGCAATTATACTCCAATAAAAAAAAAAAAAAAAAAAAAAACGAGAGAAAGGGTAAACTGTCAACAGCCAGAGCAGGAGAGCCTTCTTTTGCCCCTGAAGTCACAAACCCAGCATCAGTGTCCTGTTTACAAATGCAAAGGGATCTTTAGTGATTAAATCAAGAGTAAAACACATTTTCAGAATTCAAATTAGGTTACAGCAAGGATCGAATCCAAAACCTAAGTGAAGAGTGTGTGGCGAGATGCATCTCATGCAAAGAAAAGTATCGATTTTTTTTTTTTTTTTTTATGTAAGGAGATTCTGTTTCACCAAACTGTTGCTGTGCTATTTTGATTAAAAGGACATTTGCTGAATAACTTAGAAAAATGAGGCTGGTTGGCTCATTTCAAAATGTCAGTAAACTAATGATTGTGATTAAGATCTGCTGCTGGAGGTTAGAATTCCACATTTTAACTGAAAAAGAAGTATTTTGCCACTGTTTCAGGCAAAGTCTGCGATTTTTTTCTTTCCAAGAGAAAAGGAGAAAATTGCTGCCAGGATTAAGTAGGTCTAGAGGAATAATTAGATATTTTCCCCTGATCATTTAATTGACCATGGTTGACCTCTATTGGAGCCAATTAAATTTTTTTTTCATAAGGAACCACTGACCTATTTTATTCCATTTTCATGTCTCTCAATATTTGACAAGATGGTGAAAAAAAAATCTAGTTTGATTGTAACTGTTTTTGAATCCCTAAATGGCTAGAAATTCTAAAACATCTCCAGGTATTTTTATCACCGATAATCAGTAGCTTTGATGCAGAGCTTTTAAGTATGATTGGAGAGTAGATTTCTAAAAGTGTGAAATACTACAGTGTTAAATATAGCTAACTGGGACATGAAACCTATTCCATTTATTTTGTTTTTCCAACAGGGCTTGACTGACGTACTGGTTCTTGCAATACATTCAGTCATCCAGAACCAGTAGTCTTTTAAGTGCAAGAAATTAAATGAGAACTGCCTGTCATTTTGTAAACTCAATTTTCATAGCATTTCAGTGCACTCAGCCAAATGACTTAGGTAGTCAGGATATCACAGATACTGGATTCAATACAGAAGGTATTTAATTTTAAATGGTAATGTCATCATCTATTAATCATTTTAAGTGTCTGTATATACCAACACACACTACAATCAGTAGTCTGCATCTTCAGTAAACAATTATTGAAGACGATGATAGATTCCAGACAGTAGTAAACACATTGATTACAGGGTCTCCATGTATAGCATTTTAAATTCAAACAGATCAGTAGATTTGACACTGGATCACAGGATTACTACAGAGAAGCAGCTCGAAAATGGTTGAGGTTGAAAAATTTTTTCCAGAGAAATAGGATTTACTTTACTAAAAAATACTTAACTTGAATATGTCTATATTCAGTAAGCCAACTTAATGCTGAGTGATTCATGCCAAGATACACAAACCCATTTGCTTAAAGGATCCAAAGTTAAATCAATCTTAATTACTGAAAAAGCTTTAGGCCAAAGAAAATGGTGCAAGGTAAACAGTTGTATGCAAACATATCTCCATTTGTGTTTATAGTAGCTTCCAATATTTCCCAAGGGACTGATGTAAGAGAAAATATGTTTATATGCTTTTTAAAAATCATAGGGACAATATTTTGGGGGCTTTCCTGATAGCTCAGTTGGTAAAGAATCCACCTGCAATCCAGGAGACCCCAGTTCAGTTCCTGGGTCAGGAAGATCTGCTGGAGAAGGGATTGGCTACCCACTCCAGTATTCTTGGGCTTCCCTTGTGGCTCAGTTGGTAAAGAATCCTCCTGCAATGTGGGAGACCTGGGTTCGATCCCTGGGTTGGGAAGAGCCCCTGTAGAAGGGAAAGGCTACCCACTCCAGCATTCTGGCCTGGAAAGTTCCATGGACTGTACACAAACAGTCGGACACGACTGAGTGACTTTCACCTTCAGTTCACTTTCAGGGACAATATTTATGACTTTGAGTTAATAAATAGTTATCTGTATATTCATTTCATCTTTATTTATGCTAATAGATAATGTTCATTAAAGTCAAGACTAGTGAGTAAGGAAACTGAATCAGGTGGCCTACGCCTGTACTGAGGATAGTCTGAAAAGTTCATAGAAACATTTTAAGAAATTCATCTATAGTATGGACTGTTGCAGGATTTAAGCAACACACATTTATGTCCTGATGATTTCTCTCTTAATTAGGCTCTAGCGCACCTTGTAACACATCCTTTGGAAACTTTAGCAGGTTTTCTCCACTTGTGAACTTCAATTCGATGAGTAATCATATTTTATGTAAGAGACACAGTTTAGGAACAACTTTCATAATGAAACAGAGGTGGGTACAGAAATTCAGCAAACTGCCCTATATGCTGACTGC
The DNA here is from genome assembly GCA_935064755.1 of Tragelaphus eurycerus. Classification (NCBI taxonomy): domain Eukaryota; kingdom Metazoa; phylum Chordata; class Mammalia; order Artiodactyla; family Bovidae; genus Tragelaphus; species Tragelaphus eurycerus. Next base: position 6,360,965 of record CAKXYN010000059.1, read on the forward strand.
TTTGAGATCTGGGTTCCATGACACTGTTGGCAAATTGGCATGGAATGTGAGTGGTGGAATATTTAAAGCTCAAGTCAGAACTGATAAAAATGTATAGAAGTGGCAGGCCTGGAAAGACATCTGTAAAGTTTATTTTGTTTTGATTTGCCCAATTTTGACACTCTTTTATAGTGAGTAAAATTCAACTCAATTAAATACATATTTTCAGCACTTTGAGGTGTTCAAAGATGAGGAAAATAAAGCCGCTAGCCACAGAGGAAGAGAATAAAAATAGGGAGCTACATTTGAGCATTTACTATGCCCTAGACACATCTGAGCACTTGTTATGATTTAATGCATAAAGGAAGATATAACTGTTAATGTGCATTTGTGAATAGTTGATGCAAGAAAGAGAAGTAGTTATATCTTAATGCAGAGCTTAACACAGTAGCTGGCATTTAGACTTTAAAGATGGAGCTTAATTTCAGAAGTAGAAGAAAAGATGGCATTTCAGGAAGATGGAGCTTCCTAAGGCAAGGCCCATATGCAGCAGCAATTATAAGACATGATCAGAAAACAGTTTGCATCACAGGCCTGTGGGGCAAGGGGGAAATGTTTGCTTTCTTAGAACTAAAGACAGAGTTCCCTTGTGCAGTTTATCAGAAAGACATCTAATCTCATTTGGGAATTCAGTACATATAAAATTCAGTACATATAAAATTCAGTACACATATAAAATATTCTTAATGACTTTAATGGAGTATATATTTTTAAAGCATTTATTCAGGACATTTATAAATTATTTAGACTAAATAATGGCATTAAATTGAACTACATTAAATAGTAATCATTAAATATTCATTAAATATGAATTCATTAAATATGAATTACATAGCATATGTGATGTTTTTCATCTCTGAAAATAATCATATTTTTGTGCTCTAGATTGATTTTTAAATTTCATCTATTGCATCAATTTGGGGTAAATCAGTGCAGTAGTTTTCTTTACTTTCTTTCCACATCATAAATTTGTGTTACACATGTAACTATTTTTATTTGTAAACCATCCCAATTTTTCTACTTATTACAACAGGTGATGTGGCACTGTATGTGGAAGATATAGAGCCATGTAGTAGTAGACAGTGGCGAAGAATTAGAAATATTTGCTGGATTGGAAATACTTGCTAAGAAGAGATTAATGTTCAAAAAGTGAAACCTAGTCTCAAATTGGATATCTCTTAACAATGCTAAGAAATTTGATCAGCAATTTGTAAAGACAGGTTCTATGTTTTCATTTCCCCCATTGCTAGCTATATATTTAAACCAGTATGTATATATAGGTGAAAATGTACAGGTGAATAGGGGGTGTGTGTGTATGTGTGTGTAAGTTTACATGTATACAAGGAAATTTGCACATTACTTGTATAGCTCTTGTTCACAGATGTGAGGTCTTCCATTCTTAGAAGGACAATTTCATTTTTTCCTATAATCTGCCTGATTTGACAAGAAACAAATGGGACCCATTTTCAAGTACTATCCAGGACTGCTTTCCTGGTTCATCTGCAGAGGAGAGTGGTTGCATTGCGACCATATGGCCTCCAGCTGAATTTACCGGTCCCCGACCTAGGCAGCCATGGACCCCTCAATGTCCGCCATTGAGCCTTGTCACTCTGAGCCTCAGCTTGTCCCCACTGTGGCCACGGCGTCCTGGTGAGGAAACCGTGCTGGTCTCTGTCTTCCTCCCTTCACTGCCGGCTCAGTTCCCCTTCACCCAGGTTTGGATTTGTTGCAACAGCCTCTGTGTTTTTGCTACGCCCATCCTACTTCTTCCCTCATTATAATAATAATTTACCTTTCCTGAAATACCATTACCTGATGTTGTTGTTTCATTGCTAAGTCATGTCAGACTCTTTTGCTACCCCATAGACTGAAACCCGCCAGGCTCCTCTGTCCATTGGGATTTCCCAGGCAAGAATACTGAAGTGGGTTGCCATTTCCTTCTCCAGGGGATCTTTCTGACCCAGGGATTGAACCCACATCTCCTGCATTGCAAGAGACTCTTGTACCACTGAGCAACCAGGGAAGTGCACCATTATCTGATACACTCCTTATAAACAGATGAAGTTTCCTTTAGCCTCAAAAATTTTTTTAGAATCTTTATCCCAACATAGAAGACTGGACAAATGAGTGAATCAGATCTTGGTTCATAAACTCCTCTTACAGGCAGCCCTCTGACCTTCCACCCATTTATTTTTCTTGTCTTCCAAGCCCTACCTACCCTTGCTGTCCATTCCTCAGTGAGTCCCCACATTTAAGAAGGCCTTCCATGAGCTTCTGACTCTCCAGCAATCTCTGTTTTCTTCAAGTCCTTCAGCTACTACCAGGTCTTGGACACACACATTCATTTCTGGAGCTGGGTTTGGGGTTCCGATTCTCTATCATCTCTGGATTTAAATTCATCACAGCAGGAACCATGCCTCAAGTCCTTTGACACCTCAAAACTTAGCACAGTGCTTTGGGCAGAGGTACATGTAAAACATGGGCTTCCCAGGTGGCACTGGTGGTAAAGAACCACCCTGCCAACACAGGAGACACAGGAGACGCAGGTTCGATCCCTGGGTTGGGAAGATCCCCTGGAGGAGGGCATGGCAACCCACTCTAGTATTCTTGCCTGGAGAATCCCATGGACAGAGGAGCCTGGTGGGCTATGGTCCATAGGGTCACAAAGAGTCTGATACAAGTGAAGCAACTTAGCACACACACAGATGTAAAATGTACTCTTACTTGTGCTGAATAATAACAACAACAATAGCAATTACTGAACGCTTATTATAGACCAAGACTGTGTCATGTTTAAAGGAGTTCATTAATCTAACAGAAAATAATTAAAAGAGAAACAAACAAGAATCCTCCAGAAGCTTATAATCAGTTTATTTAGAACATAAGAAAGTGAGTGTGAAAGATGTTCAGTCGTGTCCGACTCTTTGCAACCCCATGGACTATACAGTCCATGGAATTCTCCAGCGGGTAGCCTTTCCTTTCTCCAGGGATTGCCTTTCCTTTCTCTGAACCCAGGGATTGAACCCAGGTCTCCCACATTGCAGGTGGATTCTTTCCCGCTGAGCCACAAGGGAACCCCAAGAATACTGGTAATGTATCCCTGCTCCAGAGGATCTTCCCGACCTAGGAATCAAACTGGGGTCTCCTGCATTGTAGGTGGATTCTTTACCAACTGAGTTATCAGTGAAACCCTTTAGAACATAAAAATAACCACAAGTTAAAATGAAACCAACTGAAGAAATATATCACCAACCACAAAATGCTTAGGGCTTTGTGTGTTGAGTAAAAAGAATGAGTTACCAGGGTGAGATACATTTAGTTAGCAAAGATTTGGGTGGAGGAAATGAAATGAGGGATGATCATAGATTTGGGAGAAATAAAGTAGAAGAAAGTATTCGTAGTGGAAATGGAGGGGAGTGAGGATTCTAATAACTCCTAAAACCAGAAGGGATTGTTCAATTGCTAATTGCATTACTCAGGACACCCTTCCCCAATAACCTCTGCTGCTGCTGCTAAGTCACTTTAGTCATGTCCAACTCTGTGCTGTCTAAAATTGCTTGGATTGAGTAAGGCTGAAATTGTGAAAAAGTCCCACATAATCTTTATGCAAATAGAGAATCTTCACTTAGTGTGTCACACTTAAACAAATGTCACAGGAGCAGGTTGGAGGCATATCCTCCAGACTGGAACTCTTGTTCTTTTTCAAGCTACACAACCAAGGCAGAGACTCCAATAACCTCGTTTTAGAAGCACCGTCTTATAGCAGACTTTTAAAATATGGCGGCAGTTATCCTTGAAAATATTTATTACATATTTGATTGCTTTCTAGCAAAACTCCTTCCCCCTACTTTTGCTCTCTTATGCCTTTCTGGCTTTTAACCACTGAATATCTTGGCTGCTGCTGTTGTGTAGTCACTTTGCTGTCGCTGAGTCGCTAAGTCTTGTCTGCCCCTTTTGTGATCCCATGGACTGTAGCCTTCCCACCAGGCTCCTCTGTCCTTGGGATTTCCCAGGCAAGAATACTGGAGTGGGTTGCTATTTCCCTCTGCAGAGGATCCTTCCAACCCAGAGACTGAATCTTCTCCTCCTGCATCTGCAGGCGGATTCTTTACCACCGAATAACTCCCAATTTTTAGCAGAAATTCTTTGTACAGCAGTAAGTGCTTTTCTGCCTTGTTCTGCTAATGGCATTTCAGTTTCTGCTTGTACTGTTTATCTGGGTAATCAATTCCTACCCATCTTCCATCCTGTTTAGTATCAAACAAATGAGTAACATCTTTCTTCCAGATTGTGTTATAAACTGAACCAAAGCAGAGGTATGGTTGTTCCCACAATTTACGCCTGGGAAGCATAAAGAATTCTAAGTGTAGTTAATCCCTATAATGATTGCTATTAAATACAATATATTTAAAACCCCATACTTAAATAGAATATGGAAGTGTTTTGAAAGAAATTGTGTTTTATTCAATTGTAAAGATCTTAGATTTTTTCCAATGTGTTAATACTTTTTCAAGATGTGCTAAGCTGCTTCAGTCGAGTCTGACTCTTTGCAAGCCCATGTACTGCAGCCTGCCAGGCTCCTCTGTCCATGGGGATTCTCCAGGCAAGAATACTGGAGTGGGTTGCCATGCCCTCCTCCAAGAGATCTTTCCTATGCAGGGATTGAACCCATGTCTCTTGCATCTCCTGTATTGGCAGGCAGATTCTTTACCACTAGCACCACCTGGGAAGCCCTTTTCAAGATACTGATAGTAAATTTTCTCTCTGCTTTTCACCAATGGCTGGGCATTTTCTCCAAATAATTGGATTTCAGAAACATGATAGTGCATTTTAAGAATTTATGTTCATATTCATGAAAAAAAGTTTTCAAATGAAATCCAAATAACTTTAGCTTCTGCGTTTTTTAAACTAGAATGATTTTGGTATAGCAAAAGCAGTACAGGCTTCCAAGTTTCAAATTTTGTTCTTTACTTAAGCAAAAGATAGTCAACCTCTCCAAAGCTCTCTTTCAAGTATCTGCCTAATTTGCGGTGACCGTTTCCTATTTTATAGGTCACCCTGGACATGAAATGACACACGTATGTAATATACCTGGCATAGCATAAAGGTGAGTCCCCCTCCCTATCATTAGACAGATAATCACAGCCTGACTTGACTCTTTGTAATTTTGCATCTTATTATCTCATGTGTCGAGCAAAAACTAAAAATTTCTTTAGAAATATTCCCTACACTTTAAAAGATTAAGTTTGTATGTTCTCTAATTCTCACGTTATCCTCAGCTCTGTAGTTTAGGCAATACATTTAGTCCATTGCCCAAACAAAATCTAATGAGGCATACCCCATTTGTGGAAAGAATCGCTGCCCTTTACTGAGCATTTATTGTGAATTAATATTGTTCTAGTACTTTATAGGCTTCCCTGGTGGCTTAGATTTTAAAGACTCTGCCTGCGATGCAGGAGACCTGGGTTCAACCCGTAGGACGGGATGATTCCCCTGGAGATGGAAGTGGCAACCCACTCCAGTATTCTTGCCTGGAGAATTCCTTCGACAGAGGAGCCCTTAATGTCTAGTTTAATCCTCCACGGCCCTGGGGAAGGTGTTACTATTATTATTCCCTTTTTAGAGATGAGGAAACTGAGACACAGAAGGCGACTCACAGTGACTGACCCAGACAGGAGGTAAAGAGGCCAGGTTTCAAGCCACGTGGTCAGGCTCCTGAGTGCAGACTAGTAGGTGTGAACCTAAGTGGCGGGGCAGTGGCGAGGGACTGTGGGTTTCCCCTCTCACTCCTGCCACCCGCTAGTCCCACCAGCTCAGTGTTAAAAACCCGGAAGCTCGCTGGGAGTCACATCTCATGAGTGGAATTCCTACCACATCACCTGCAAGCTTTATACTGACCCCTTTTTCAGAAGATTATTAGGTCATTTGAAAAGTATATTTACTCCATTTCAAAGTCTAGGTCTTGAAATAAACATTCAGTCATTCAGTCAACATGTGGTCCATTCTGCTCTAGGCATGTGGAATAAAGAAAGAAGTTGCTCAAATTATCTTTGGGAATGATACGATTAAATAGGCATGGTTCTGGGTTATTTTAAAAACAACCTGGATAATAAAAAAGTAATGAGTTAATTTGCTAAATTATTGTATTTTAAAACCCTTGCAGTCAGCACTTTGTAGTATCTACATGTTACACTTTCATTTCTGATCCTCATACAAACCTATCAGGTAAGTAGATGTATTCCTCACTTTTAGAAGAGAAAACAGATGTATCTAACTTGAGCAATTTGGGCATAGTCCTCTCACTGAGGTCTTCCACGTTCAAGTCCAGAATTCCAGAGACTTGGAACACAAGGTGCTAGAAGATATAGTTCTCACAGGCTTACAAAAGTAGATCACAATTTTATGGAAAAATCAGACATTTAGCTATATCTTCACTGACACCTATTTAGAGCAGGATGTGACATTCTATGTGCCTCCCCAGCGGCTCAGCAGTGAAGAATACGCCTACAATACAGGAGATGCCAGGTCGATTCCGGGGCCAGGAAGACCCCCTGGAAGAAGGCATGGCAACCCAGTCCAGTATTCTTGCCTGGAGAATCCAATGGACAGAGAAGCTGGCAGGCAATAGTCCAGGGAGTCAGACACTACTGAAGCAACTTGAGCATGCACACACATAACATTCTATGGCATAAAATTATTTTGATTGACTTTCATGCACAAGTTCAATTAGCAGCATGAACAGATCCAAAGGCAAATATTTTTCATTTACTAATTGCAAGAATCCAAGTCACATATACAAGCCATGGCTCTCCACTGAGTGCTGGACAATATATTGTAAAAATTGGATTTGCTGGTATAATGGAAATGGAAGACAGGATGTTCCTGTCTGGTCTGGGTACCGTGTTCATTAGGAACCTAGACCAGGGTTTCTCTTCATCCCTCTTTCCTCACTTGCCCCTCTGTGGCATGGGCACATACTTCAAGGGTAGGACACTGGCAGCTTTGTCCTAGAAGAGGCGGAGAAGAACATGAACCCCTCCTCAAGTCACAAAGACCCCTGGAGATCATTTACTGTCCAACACACGTGTTAAATTGCTTCAGTCATGTCCAACTGTTTTCAACCCCACAGACTGTAGCCTGCCAGGCTCTTCTGTCCATGGGATTCCCCAGGCAAGAATACTGGACTGGGTTGCCATTTCCTACTCTAAGGGATCTTCCCGACCCAGGGATCGAACACACGTCTCTTATGTCTCCAGCATTGGCAAGTGGGTTCTTTACCACCAGCGCCACCTGGGAAGCCCCCCACCCCACCCAGAGCATCATACTTAGAATTCAACTGTGGGTGTATCACTAGTCTACACCGAGTGTCCCTAAAGTTTTAAGTCAGGATTACCTGTGGAGCTGTTTCAGAATACGCATATCTAGATCCATTCCCAGCCCTACTGAGTCACAATCGTCTTCATGTCTGGTAAAATCCAATACCTAAGTAATGTTACATTGCATATACGTACCATAACTTCTTAATCCATTCATCTGCCAGTGGACATAGAGACAGCACTGTAAAGCAATTAAAACAATAACACCCAATGGCCAATACCAATTTGCAGCCATTTTTGAGAGCCACTGACAGAAACGGCTCAAGACCAGGAGGCAAGGGTCCTGACCCACGCGCCCCATCTCCTCAGAGGCAGACACAGAGGATGACGATGTTAAAGTTAAGACCGAGGTCAAAGAGAGTAAAACTATTTTAGATCAAACGTATTCCAAACGCATAAGCAGTAAAAAGAATAAGATGGGAAATGGTTACTACCTTGGCTACCTCCTGCAAGAAACAGACACTGAAGAAAAGACGGGGAAATGTCCTTGACAACCCGGCCGCCATGCTGCAGTTCACCTACCTGTGGGAACAGCTGCTTTTTTTTTTTTTTTTTTTTTAATCGGAGGATAATTATTTACAATGTTGTGTTGGTTTCTGCCATACATCAACCTGAATCAGCCATAGGTGGTACATATGTCCCTCCTTCTTGAACCTCCTTCCCATCTCCCTTCCCATCTCACAGGTGGTCACAGAGCACTGGTTTTGAGCTCCCTGTTATACAGTAAATTCGCACCATTTATTTTACACACGCTGCTGCTAAGTCGCTTCAGTCGTGTCTGATTCTGTGCGACCCCACAGACAGCAGCCCACCAGGCTCCCCCATCCCTGGGATTCTCCAGGCAAGAACACTGGAGTGGGTTGCCATTTCCTTCTCCAACGCATGAAAATGAAGAGTGAAAGTGAAGTCGCTCAGTTGTGTCAGACCCTCAGCGACCCCATGGACTGCAGCCTATCAGGTTCCTCCATCCATGGGATTTTCCAGGCAAGAGTACTGGGGTGGGGTGTCACTGCCTTCTCTGTGGGAAGCCATGAGTTCTTGCCAAAGCCGAAAAGCATGGGCTGTGAGGATGGGGTCACTGGAGTCCAGTAATGTATATATTTCAACGCTACTCTCTCAATTTGTGCCACCCTCTCTTTCCCGCACCATGCCCACAAGTCTGTTCTCTGTGTCTGCATGTCTGTTGCTGCCCTGTAAAAAGGTTCATTGGTACCATTTTTCTAGATTCCATACATATGCGTTAATACACAATATTTGTTTTTCTCTTTATGACTTACTTCACTTTGTATAACTGGCTCTAGGCTCTTTTACCTTGATCTGAGAGAGAAACCTGATCCATGCCAAACAGAACACTGAAACTTAAACCATCAACTAGCTTTAAAAAAAAAAAAAATCACGATTTGGGATTGAAAATTAGATTGATCTTGAAGGGAATAAAAATGATGCATTTGCATCATTTTTTAATTTACAAGACAGAAACAGATTCACAGATTTAGAGAACAAATTGTTGGTTACCAGCGAAGAAAGGTGAAGGGAAGGATAGTTAGGGAGTTAGGGATGGACATGCACACACTGCTATATTTAAAATGGATAACCCACAAGGACCGACTGTATAGCACAGGGAACTCTGCTCAATATTATGTAACGATCTAATCAGGAAGCGGATTTGGGGGGAAAAAAGAGACACATGTATACGTACAAGTGCATCACTTTGTTGTACTCCTGAAACTAACACAGCATTGTCAGTCACCCGCGTATGGGTGTGTGTTCAGTCGCTAAGTCATGTCAGACTCTCTGTGGCCCCATGGACTGTAGCCCACCAGTCTCCTCTATCCATGGGGATTCCCCAGGCAAGAATACTGGAGTGGGGTGCCATTTTCTTCTCCAGGGGATCTTTCTGACCCAGGAACTGAACCCTCATCTCTTGTGCCTCCAGAATTGGTATGTGTGGGTCAATCAACTATACACCAATAATTTTTTTTAATAAAATAAAAATAAATTAGGGAATGTGTTCCCCAGAGCATAATGTCAGCACTTTCGAAGGTATTCAGGCATTGAAGGTTTAAAGGGATCAGATTCCAAATCCTCAGCCTCCATGGGAACTCTTTTCTAAAATTCTTCTGCCTCAGACACCTGTCTGGGAGGTCTCATGCTCATGCTACGGTGCTTGTCCACCACCCCCTCCCACAGATGGGCTTTACCCACTTCATGAAGAGAAAACAAACATTTTACAGACCTGGAACGTTACTGTGATGCATTGTCCAGTGATGGAAAATCTGGTCATGAGACAATCCAAAATACTGGTGTTGGCGAAGTCTCCTTTTGCTCCACTATCCCTTCACCAGTCTCCCCCAACAATCCTTCTCAGGAAGATATGCTGCTAAGTCACTTCAGTCGTGTCCGACCCTGTGAGACCCCATAGACGGCAGCCCACCAGGCTCCCCCGTCCCTGGGATTCTCCAGGCAAGAACACTGGAGTGGGTTGTCATGTCCTTCTCCAATGCATGAAAGTGAAAAGTGAAAGTGAAGATGCTCAGTTGTGTCCGACTCCCAGCGACCCCATGGACTGCAGCCCACCAGGCTCCTCCGTCCATGGGATTTTCCAGGCAAGACTACTGGACTAGGGTGCCATTGTCTTCTCCCAGGAAGATATGAATACCTAACAAATTTTTTTCTATTTACCAGAAAATTCTCTCTCAGTAATCACCACTTTTTTTTTTTTTAAAAAAAGACCCTATTTTGATTCATTGTTTGCTACTAATAATGATAAATCAGTACACAAAAAATGTTAATCCTCAGAACCTTATTTCCCAAGAATGTTTTTAAAATTCAGTTTTCATTTGTAATCATATTTTGTTGCTGCAACTATAGAGTGTTGAGTATTCAGGTAGAAACTTATCGTAATTAATACATCCTTGTATTTTACCCCAAACATATTCTTAAATGTATAAATTGTACATACTCAAATACTTGCATAAGATTGGAGAGGATGTCTTTGAATTCAGACTGAGAATGTAATAGAACCACTTTTGCTTTATCTGGTGGCTTCAGAACACAGCTAATAGAGTGTGAATATCATCAAGCTCCTAATCTTTTTGAGTTTAGAGGCATTGAAACATCAAATTCTTGAGGTCTAATACAAACAGAATTATCCTGGCTTGTCTTAGAGGGTCTAATAAAACTGTGTTTGGCCAAGGGAATCTTTTTTGGCATTTAAAAGTCATGTTTCAATCAAATACAATCAAATGTAAATTGACCAAAACAAAATGAAAAGTCATTAATGACTGAAATATTGTTTGTAATTGCTACCAATCCTCAGGCTGTATTAGAGTCATGAGTTCTGTTCTCCTGGGCTGTTTTTGCTTTTAAAAGAAACCAATTAAAAAGCAACTTAATTTATTCACAACCTCACCCAAGCAAAATGTCATCCAACACACTGATGACTTGTATATATTTCGGAATTTCCTAGTTTCCCAGTTGTATGTCAGGCTGTTATTTTTATATCCAATCCACATATTGGTAGCAGGATTTCTGGTCTTAGTTGCCATTCTCTCCTCCTCCCTATTATACCTCTTCCAACTTCATTCTCTTGAAACTCTTATCACATCCCAACCCTGCCCAACCTCAGGCTTTCAGCTTGTACCTTAACCCTTCATCCCACACTTTCCTGACAACAATCCCCTAAATCTCATGTGCCTTCATGTACTTTTTCCTCTGTTACAGATAATGATGATAATAGGAGTATCTCACTGTATATGTATGTGAGAAAGACATATATATGTCTTTCCACATGTCTACTGGGAAAAGTCCTCTTTACCTCTTAAGAGACTTCCCTATAAGATTTCTAGTTTCCACCTTACTGCTAAACTCTTGGATATTCTTCAGTCCTTATGAGTCTTGATTATTTGGTTGCATTTTACACTGCTGGGCTTCCCTGATGGCTCAGCGGGTAAAGAATCCACCTGCAATGCAGGAGACGCAGGAGACCTGGGTTCAATCCCTGGGTCAGGAAGATTCCCAGGAGTAGGAAACGGCAACCCACTCCAGTATCCTTGCCTGGAGAGTCCCATGGACAGAAGAGCCTGGTGGGCAATGGTTCAAAGAAAGGGTCACAGAGTTAG